>JACCIB010000001.1:5535000-6988750 GCA_018906965.1 Philotrypesis tridentata | reverse complement strand
AAATCAGACGTCGGCCGATACTTGGGATCTGACACCTTATCATCGTCTTTACGTGCGCAACGTAGCTGGCGACACTTGCCCAAGCGATAAATGCCAGGCTAGCGTGAACTTGACACTGCTGCGAGCAAGCAACGAGAGCCGTATTTGGGACCATGCGAGTGCCTTGTCGTTTGTCACAAAGCCCGCGATATTTGATCCCTTCAGTCAGGCTTATACTACAGGATTTGCACTAAAGTTCTGGCATTGGACAATTGATGCTGCTCCAACTGCAGATAAGGTGTGTGTTACACATAAGCATTAGTTGGCGACGTTGAACTAATTAGTGTGGCACTATTATTTAAAAATTATTCGTTATTCAATCGATTTTGCTTACTTTTATTGTAGGAGACTTCAGTGGCAGCGGAATCGGCGATGGCGCGTCAGCAGAATTTGACTGAGCGCGTGAGTATTATTTTCGTGAATAACACAGATGTATATGTAATGAATGCCAGTCAGAGCGAGTTGGTGCAGTTCTGCCGCGGTCAAGATTGTCAGCCGAGTTTACCACGACAGGCACGTTCTATACGCATTGCCGACCTTAATAATGACGGTGTTATGGAGTTAATAAGCTACAGGACAACCTATAACGTGGCAGAGGATATTAACAAGTCGAC
This sequence comes from Philotrypesis tridentata, assembly GCA_018906965.1. NCBI lineage: Eukaryota > Metazoa > Arthropoda > Insecta > Hymenoptera > Pteromalidae > Philotrypesis > Philotrypesis tridentata. The sequence goes on along the minus strand of JACCIB010000001.1, from coordinate 6,988,097 downwards.
TCTCACCTCCAAGGTGCAGATCGTTAAACTAGATGCCGTCTCTGGTAAAAAAGCTCATGTGGTTTCGCCATGGTTTCCACACGATTTCCACACGTCAACCGTGTAGTTTCCATGTTATTTACCATTGTGATATCTAATGAGAATCACAGGTAGCGACCACGTGGGATTTTGATAAAATTTCCCAGAATGAAATATGTGGGAACCATGTCTATTTCATGCCGAATAGCATACCTTGCACCGTTCATAAATGTAAAATATTTAACAATATGAGATTGAGCTTCAAAAACTTGTTTCTCCTTTTTTTCTTGTCACGCAACATGGTAAAATTTATTAATTGTTAAGATACGAAGATACAATGTTACTATTTATTTATTTATTTATTTATTTATTTTATTGAGCTGTACACTCATTTGTATTTATTATTTTTTGTTACTGTAATGTCATTATAATCAATAAGGATAATCAATAAGGATAAAAACTATTTACGTGTATGTGATGTGTATTGTATATTCAGTGAGAGAAAATGTTTCAATAAATTGTACTGAAATTTTCATCCACCTTTTTGACTTTGATCAATTATTAACAATGAGTAGCTAGACTTGTTCAAGTAGTACATCCATGTACATAATATAAGCGAATGAGCCTGTGTTATTGGGCTCTTGTTACAACAATATATTAACTTATAATTCAAAATCTTGTACGTTTTCATTTGCTTTCGAAAACTGTATACTTATACATATATGCGTGTGTATCGTCAACCGAAAAAAATGCTCAGAGTCGAAAATATAAATACAATAAATTGATATATATGCTCGGCCATTTGTTTGTTATTATTCTTAAATAACGATAATAATAATTCCACTAAAATATATAATAAATATGTCATAAATTGAAAAGTCGTATCGGTTTCTATAACTTAAACGATTATGACAATAATTATAGATTTATAGTATGTACATCCGTATCCGAGCCAATGGTCAATACCGAATACCGACCGAGGTCCGCGAGTCCGAGCAAAGCCGGCGCGCAGAGAGTGAGCTCACCGCCCTGCACGGCTGCACCCCCCACACAGCGCTATTATACTTATGTATATTCTTATATACATATGTAGCAATGTATATACCTGTTATAAGTATACACATACACGTACACGTACAACCTATTACCTATGTAGTGTAGGAGCTATTGGCAGAGCTATTGGTAGTTTATACCAACTTATACATTATACGTTGCTTGTACATACTTTCGCGACATTCGCCAAATATTGAATTGGTTGAATTTTCTTTGCTTGACTTGATCGAGGTTAAGTTTGGTCGTGCAGACTCCTCAAAACACCATGCTCAAACCACTAATAAACGTCAAAGTTGAGAAAATGTGAAAGAAAAAACGCATCAATAAGTGAATTCATACGAAATAAAACGTAAAACAAACAGAAGAAAATAAGTACGTTCGCATACTGCACAAGTACAACGTTTATTCGTACTGTTTATATACATGATACGCGGACACTTATTTTCTTTTTATATCACCGAAAGGCGAAAATTACTTTTGCTTGCGCTCGCTCAATTACGTAGGTACATACACATACCTATTGAATACATTATACATATTAAAAGGAGAAGCCTATAGGTGTTATTTTTAATAATTTCCATCAATAAAATAAATAGTTTTTGTGTTTTACAATTTTAGCAGGTGTTATAAGTGCAGTTTAAAAGGTTCATGTCAAAAAAATGGAGCAAAAGAATAAACCAAATTTCCTTGATGATACAATGGATGTAGAGTCAGCTGAGACATCAGAAGATGGTTTACTAATAGAAAAGCAACTTGTGAATAATTCTATGAAAGAGTTTGATTCATTATTTACGAATCATCCTGTTAAGCCTAAGCAAAAAAATGCAAAAGACTCCATCAGATATAGAAAAGAAGGAAATGATTTGTATTGTAGTAAGAAGCATGATTCTGGTACACATCATAGAATTTGGAGTTTGTACACCGAGAGCATTGTCACAGCTCCAAATGATTCTGAAGAATTAGCTTTAGCTTACGGCAATAGATCTGCTTTGTTGTTTCATCTTAAAGAATATGAGGAGTGCATAAAAGATTGTGATCAAGGGATCAAACGAACAGGTTCGGATTTTCTGAAAGCCAAGCTTTTGTTGAGAAAAATAGAAAGTCTAGTTGCCTTGGAAAAACAATCAGCTTTGAGTACTTGCAAAGAGGCTTTAAAAACCTTTGAGCAATTCACAATAAACAAAGATGTGAAGGATAAATTCATAGAAAAACTAAATTGTATTTCAAATACTATTCTGAACAGTAATTTCAATGGGAGGGATATAGAAAGAAAAGAAGTGCCTCTTCCAACATTTAAACAACAAACTGAAGCTCCATGTGCTTCTACTGCTGTATCCATAAGGTATAACAAAAAATGGGGTAGACACATTGTTGCCGATAGAAGAATTGAGCCTGGTGAAATTATTGCCATTGAAAAAAGTTATTTAACATCCATATGTTTAGATGGAATGTATTTGTTCTGTGCCAATTGTGTTCAACAGACGTGGGCTTCTATTCCATGTGAAAGCTGTATTTTTAATGTTTATTGTTCACAAAAATGCAAATCTGAAGCTTGGAAAAAGTATCATCAATACGAATGCCCAGTCATATCTCATTTGTATAACCTTGATTTGAGTATATATCCTTTTATAAATAGGCACGATTTAGAAAATGGTAAAATTTTTGTTAGAGCCCTGACGTCGGCTTTAAAGTTGTTATTATTATCAGTCAATCAGGTCGGTAGCATAACTAAAATGAAAAAGGAATTGGTGCAAATTGAAAATTGTGAAGGTGATATTAAATGTTAAAAATTACAGGCTAAATATTTTACATTGATACTTGTTCAATATTTAAGTTTAATTTTTAAATAAATGTCATTTTAGATCCTCGTACAAAAGGCTTTTCAAATGATGAAATTTTCCACAGTGATAGATGTCGAAGTGTTTATAGCCTAACAACCTCGAGAGACCAACTACATCATGATACCCTAGCTGTTTATGTTACAATGGTTTGTGTTGCTACATATTATTTGGCTAGAGAATCAACCTTTTTTGGAAGAAAAGTAAAACAAAGTCCAATGGAAATGATGCAAAATGAAGAAATCAAGTTAATAGGAGCTTTGCTATTGAAAAGTTCTCTTCTACTTCCCAATAATACTTTGAAAGTATTTATTTTGTAAATTATATCGTTTAATTTAAATATTTATTTTTAAGCAGTTCAAATCCTTATTAATTGCAATTTTTTATTCTTAGTATTTTGTACACAGAGAAAGTACAATAATAGGTCAAAGGTATGGAGCAGCTTTGTATCCATTTTGCAGTCTTTTCAATCACAGTTGTGATCCCAATGCAAAAAGCATTCCTACAAAATGTAATAAACGAATAGTCTATGCTAAACACGTTATAGAAGAAGGGGAACAGGTAATCCTCAATTATAATTTAGATTATTTTTATATTATCATTAAGTAACACTCTATCCATTGCTTAACATTATACAGGTGTTCTTGTGCTACGTTGGGGACAATTATACAAATGCACCTAAAGTTGAAAGACAAAATACTTTACGGAGTGCCTATCACTTTAAATGCGAATGTGATGCTTGTTATGAAAATTTACCAACTAGTTTACCTTTTGTGAAGGTTTGTATCGAAAGAATTCACACAATAGTTATTTTTTCTATTTGTTTGATTTGGAAACTTGAATTTTTTGTATGACAGGATCTTGTAATCGTTTCTCCCAGAATAAGAATAAATTTGGCAAACAAGCACAAGTACATAGAAAAATTACAAAATCAAGTGATGACTAATCTGCAAAGAACTGAATATCGATATGATCCTAAAATGATCAAAATGGTTAGTAAATTAATGATAGAGCATGCAAATCATATTACTGTTCGAAGTATGGACTATGAGATGTTTGAGCATTTTATATATATGATGCTGGTCAATGCATTTGGAACATGGTTGAATATTCCTGAGACTTGCTGAACCAAGGCAGGATTAAACATTTGTCCAATAACCATACACGACAAAATTCTAATATTTGAAATAATTTATTTGCTCTCTCAATAATTTATTAAATTGTTACGTTAACACAGATGAGTTGTGTATGTTCATATATTATTTCTACATTATATTTTTCTACTTTTGTATGTAAAACGAATAAATGAGTCTGAGGTACAAAAAAGTAATAAAATTATCGTAAAGACAATACATTTTGATGGAATTTTGATTTCAAAATTTCTATTTGAATAAGCCTTGCATTATAGTATACAATATTTTGTTAATGTAAAGACATGTATTTAGATTAATGCAAATTAAATTTTAAGCTAAATTATGTACTCTGGACTGCATGCAAAAGTTTATAATTGCAGTCTAAAAAGGTGGCTACAACACTTTTTAAAAGTGAATTTTTGCAATCGCAACAAACTAACGAATTTTGGCAGTTGCTAGATCCAAATACAACCGATAGTGAACAGATGATATTCCGCTAAGTACTTGCCTGAGAAGCGGGAGTTGCTTACGCGCTTGTTTACTCAAGTATAAGAGAAACAAAGCAATGAATCGTCGCGCAGTCAGTTTGCAGCTGTAGTTACATCCGCAAATACACTTCCAAGGTGTAACGACTAACGCGGCGCAACGTTCCACGCAGCAGTGTACGTACTTACATACGCATAGATCACTCTTTAATTTTAAAAGGGCTAAAGTTACTTACTAATATAAAGTGGTGCATGTGACAAGACTATTGCCGATATAGTCGAATGTTATTGATAATTTTAATCGATCGTTAGTTAGGAAACTCGAAAATTTTCAAAAATAATTTTGTCAATAAGAAAAATTATATATTTTAATGTATTGTTTTTGTATAAACGTACAAATATTTCGAATGTAAAGTAACAGCATCGAGATACGGGACAGTGTATTCGTTTTAGGGCGTTTTCTTCGAGCTCACGAAATAGTAAGTTTACTTATACATACTTATACAATTATGTTTATCTTTCATAACGGAATATAAGTATATACGCATTTCGTTTCGTGATGGTCAAAGCTCAAAATTCAGCTGACTATTCTCCAAAGTTATGTCTGCACGAGCTATAACTTTTATTACATTCGTAAAATTAATTCAGTTTTTGGGGTACGCCGCTTAAAAAAAATGATAATAATAAAAAATTTTAAAATGTGCCGAAATCAAAGAGACGACGCATCTACTTACTAATTTACATACCCTTTTCTGTATGTATATATACGCATATCCCAAGTATATAGATATAATATTTATAATGCAGAAATAATAGTTTTTAAAATTATATGTATAATTTGTATACATGTACTTACTACTTTGACATACTATTTATATCAAGATATATAAAAAACCGATGTCTGCACTCTTTGATCGATTTCGTAGGAATATACCTATACAGCGCATATTTTTTCGCATTCTATGCGCACGGCTCTTGTAGATACAAATTGGAACGGTTGTAAAAGTCCATGGCGTTTGATGATTGGATCATATTGAAATTTAATGGGGAAAAGCCTAATTGTTTTATACGTACGCACAGCAAGATCGTAGTTGCGAATATTATTGTATCTCAATTTTGCTAGTCAAGTACAATTTAAGTCTTAGTTGGCGGCAGACTGTATAATATGTATTTACTTTGAGTAACGCAAACATTTATGCAGATCATAAAGGGTCGAAGCGACGGAAGTGTTGTATCAGCAGTGAAAATCCGAATCATGGGAGCGCAGATTTGTAAGAGCTCCAAAGAATGCTATAATCATCATCAGCAGTGTCTGCACAACTGCCACAATTGCAATGAGTAAGTTATTTTTTATTTCACGTATATTCTGCACAATTTTGGTACGTACATGCAGTTAATTGTTTTATAATTATATACGCGACTACAGTGTCTGCGCCACATATAAGTATACATGCGGCCGTATACGCATATAGAGCATCGATCAAGCTATAGGAAAATAAAACATCCGTGCATCGTTTAGCTGCATGTCTCGCACGTTCCGAGAAATAAGTTCAAAATTTATTTGTAAGCGTATATAAGTAGCTGGTACCTAGGTAGAAGAGCAAAGTTAAAGCTGCTGCTATTACAGCCGCAATCCACATATTCATATTCAATATGCGCACGCGTAGTATTCGTACGTAAATTCGTGAGGTGTCGAACATTGAATATTCAAAACAAATTTAACATCGATATTCAATGCAGACTGCAGGAGTAAAATTTAATGAGGATTTTTCAAGTGGCCTTCAGCTAACACATCGCAAAAACGAAAAATTCGTTGTTATTGAAAATAAATTAAAAAAAACTATGCGACATCGATAAATGCGTAAGTATAATGATTATGGTCGATATTATAGTATATTATATATATATACTGCCCTCACGGGAGACTCCGCGCAGCATCGCGTAATTATCATTTAACACTAGATGCATATACAGTCTTATCGATTTCTTATTTCTCCAATCGTACTCTTCAGTTTGCTACCGGACTCTTCATCATATAGACTCGCGGTTATCTGCAATTTGTATATATACTTTGCAGTTGAAATTCGCGCTTAGACGCGCTACTTACTTCGTTTGTTTTGCTCTTCTCTGCGGCGGGACAGCTGATTGCATATATTTTGATAGATTTCTCGGGGAGAAATATGTCATCAAGAAAATTGAACACATTCACGCGTTTTTTCGCTGAACTCAGCTCCAGGCGATTTTCCACTGTCGCCCAGACTAACGCTGCAGTATCAGAAGTTATGGAGGAAAAACCTGCCGTTGGGACAAATTCATCTGGATGGATCAACGATCCTATCTCTCACAGGTACTCTGCACTTAGACAAAAAAATCTCACAGAGTTTTGCCGTGCCACTTATACTTATAAGTAAGCAGCTTCCATTTCTGCAAACGTCTTTCATGTTGTGAGGCATTTTTTTTCAAATCTTGTAAACAATCCGATAAAGCCAAAGCGATATCAACTGGCCTTTTCATTATTTTTCATTCGAGTACTTTTTCGTTAAGGATAAAATATAATCTGGATATTTAATTACGATAATAATAGCCACGATTAAATAAAATATATCTATTTGGAGAGTAACTTTGATGCATTTTAACGGTTTTTTACAACTCTCATTCCTGCTAGGAATAACGGATAGAATACGATTTTAAAAAATGAATACTTCAGGATTCGTTTCGAAATAGATAGATTCAGGTAATCAGATAGTAGGTTTAATCACTTTTAATCTTACTAAACGCATTGTCTATATATATAATCACAAGCCTTTTATAAATATAATCATTTGATTGACCTTATAACTTATAAGTATGTATACTAACTACTTATTGTCATCAGCTCTTGCCGCTTGCGCGAGTAAGAAAAAAAGACAACATCTGCTGGCGTACTTATTAGTGCAGTGGCTAACAATGTATAGTTCACGACGCATGACGTCAAAAAAAAACGAATTATTTCGTTTTTTTTTTGACCTGCAAGGTGTTTTTACCGCGATTAACTGATCATATTAATTGTAATTCGCAATTTTTATGAATAAATGTTTAATTCCAAAATTGCACCCTTGGAATAACTTAAATAAAGTTAATTGCGGCGATAACGTATATAAGAAAACGTGAGAATAATAATTATTGAAGTTAAGCGTGAGAGCAGCTCTAAAATAGACTAAGTATGATAGCTAGCAGCTGTCTTGGAAAAACAATAAGAAATGCATTTCTTGAGGCAGAGTAAAAAAGTTGTATATAGCTATAGCCGCAATGCCCACAATCCACATCCTGTTGGATAAAGACTGTAGAAAAAAACAAGCGGCGGCGCGTTTCCGACAGTGGCATATCGCGGCGGCAGCATACATGTATATATTGTATATGTACTACCTATTGTACATAAGCGTGTAAATAAATTAAATAAGCTACGCTTATATACCTATATACAGTGCTGTTTGTTGTTTGCTGCTATTTGCCGTACACGCATGTGTCGATGTGCATATCACGTGGGTCATTTGTTCGGTATAGGTATAGGCCGCAAGCTAAGTACTCCCCTCTTATCGAGTCGCTATAATACTCGCTGATGGTCGTAGGCCGCTGGTGTGTTAAGTACGTTGCGCTTGCGCCTTGGGCCTCGACTCTGCTCTTGTCCTGCACAGTGCGCATCGCCGCCACCGGTTTCTTCCTAGAACTCAGTAGTCCACGTAGGTATATTACCTTTTAAAAGCTGCCTCGTCCAGTATATACTTATAGCCTTGCAGCTGTTGCGGCCTCTCTGCTTCTCTCTCACTCTCTCGCAGCTCTCTGCAGCTATATCTGTGACTCGCGCGCTACGTAGTACGTCGCGTCAGCTGTTCCGCTCATCCGAGCATCTCGCGATCACGACGATTACGACTCGCAGTAGCACTAGCAGTACTTATAATTCTGCAGAGTCGCCGCCGCGCGAGACTCGCGAGTGCGCTCTGCAACGGATCCTGCCATCACCACGGCTTACACACTAATTCGGCGCGTCTCTTGCGTTCGCAGGCTACAGTACAAAGGCGTCCCTGAAAAGCAGGTAGTCAGCAGCAGCAGCAGCAGCAGCAACAATAACTGTCAGACAAGCCATCAGCAGAACATGTTTACGCTGGAGAGAGATCAGCTGGGACAGCGAGCCGCCGATGGAAACACTGATAGTCCTGGACTCGTTCGAGGCTTCGATCACGTGAGGAATCCTCAGTTAAACAAGGTATGAAAACTTGTTGCCAAATTTTTCATCGATCACTTGTGCCGCGTCACGCAATCTAACCTTCCACTTGCCTGCTGCACTGCATGACAAGCCGTATTTTTATCAATTTTTCTCACGAGTCTCGACGAGAGCTGACTATCGGCTCTTTGCTGCATTTTATGTTTACGCAAACGTATAATTCTTTGTGTGCCCCCTCCAGCCCCAGGCCGCAATTATTCGTTTCGGAGTGCTTTTTCAGTGCGCGCACACGCACTGCACATAAGCATTCGCGCAGCTAGTAAATTTCCGTCCATTACGTATCTCGTAGGCAATTAGGCATACCTAATACCAACCTAATACCTATACGGACTCTTAATTTCCACGCCGGCTCGGAAATTCAAGTGCAGCCACAATAGCTACGCACTACAAGTACATGACGAAGCTCGTTCGAGCTTTCTATATTGATCACATTTCCATTGAGTCTACGCTGTATTCAGTATTCCTGTAATATTATACTTAAATTGACAGTAGCTTTGAGGGAAACTCATTCGCATGCATAAGTCGTCGCGAATCTCGTAAATGAAAGCTGCCGGCTGCTGCAGGAGATTGTGCAGTACCTATTATACTTGTAGTTGTATAGGTAAGACTTTTTACGGGTTGTGCACTTGCGCCCTGTGACCAGTGCAGTGCGCGCCTGCGCAGCCCGCGTATAACAGTTATGTTCCATTAACTTTTCCAAAAGGTTCGTCGCTCGTCGAGTAAGTAAAAAATTTCCCCACCTTCCCACGCTCTTCCCCCCAAACTGATGATTCGGTATTCTTCAAAAGCGTACTTATGCACTTTCTTCGAGACAAATGTGCGTGTGTGCTCTTACAGCTTATGGCTCACACTCACACCTTAAATTGGCCAAATTCAAATTATCATTGTTATCGTCATTCCCAGCTGTCTTAAGATATTTTTTCTCTTAACATTTTTAATAACAATTGCTGTATCAGGTATCAAATAAAAGAATCTTACAAATTTTCGAATAACGAACACATCGAATTATCGAATATCATTTTATTGAAGTATCTTAAATCAAAGTTACAACGTTCATTTGTACTCCCCCAAGCTATATTTCGTGCATGAAACTATGTGCTGACCTTCAAGTTGAAATCTGTCAGTAAAGATTAGCTATGCATAGTTGGCGAAATTCGCTTAGGTCATCAGAGAGGGCGAAACTTGTATGTACGACTCACCAAGGCACCTACAATACTGTCATTACCATCTAAGACGGCGAAAATGAAAGGCGAATTGATTGACTCTCTCTCTCTCTCTCTCTCTTTTACACACTGTTTTAATTTAAGTTTTCTACTTTTATAGTGTCTGACTGCATCTTTTTGTAATATTACTGCTCTTATTTGTTCGTTTTTTTACGATTCTAACAGTTATTCTAATCATTTTTATGCTTTTCGTAATATCTTTATCGTATTCTTTTTTTTCTACAATTTTTTACTCTGTCATATGGCTAATTCGGGCCTTGTCAGTTAATAAATTAGCCAATCAATCAATTCCTCTCTCTTTCTAAATATGATGACATCGCCGATTTATGATTATTGTCTAAACAGCTGTTTGTACTTTCTTTCTGCCATTTATCATATGAATAAATATGGTAATAATTCTTACAGTCTGGCATGTGCAGCAGGAAATGAACAAACAATTTCGATGTACTAATTGTATATAATCTTGTTTGTTGCCTCTATAAAGCAAATGCAAAAAAAATAGAGCGTAAAATCATTTTGATTTTATCAGCAATACCTCGCACTATATCAACGCATCGCGACATTATTATTTCACAACCAATATACTGTGAGGCAGACGAGTGGCTGTATAATATAGATATTAGCGGAATATTATTTTTCATATAGTGATATTTATCAATTCTCATGCGAATATAATGAATTTCAAAGGTGCTCATATGGATAGATATAGTAGTGATTAGTAAGTAGATTATTGATAATGAATAAACTCGCACCTTCTCGGTGACACGTTGTAGATGATTACAAGGGGAGAGGGAGAATCATTCTGGAGCCTGCCACGGTAGTAGCATAGACGATATCGTAATAATCTTTGGTCTGCTATTAGTGTTATGCGCTTTAATCGTTTTTTTTTTTTTCATCTAATATACTTAGATTCCAAGGCTACTGGTTAGAGCGTTCACTTGACGGCTATTCAAGGTCGTGCTCACGTCAGTCGATCATCTACATCTATAGACTTTGCTTTGTAACTATTACTTTATTTTTCATCCGTATTTTCATATCGAAGAAACGCAACCTAGACTCGACAAATATTTCTCCAACTCGTATTACAATTACGTTTATTTACGTATAGATGTATTTGAAAAATTATATTATTGACTTTGTCACGCCTCGCTTGTGCTTAGACACCGATGCCGATCATTTTCTATGAAAAACACATAATTCCATTACGCATACCTATAATCGCTTCGCTAACTTTCTTTTTTACCAGTATCGGATATACTTTGTAGGAGAAAACGATAGCATGACGGACGCAGGGGCAAAGTGCGATAATGACTCGGCACTTCTTATGCTCATAACTATAATATACTGGATTTTTTGCGTCATCTATCTATAGAGATTCATCAACATCAGCCGCGCTTTGGTTTTTTTCTAATTTCTACTGACTAATCGTTGCACGGTCCTATAAGCAGTGAAAATGTTTATAGTTTGTAAGCAAAACCAGGAGAACACGAAAAAATTGTCTTGTCACACCGTTATCCAAATTCTTAATAATGTTTAATTTCAAGATTAATTGAAGGGGCTAAGCAAATTGTAGGCTTTATTAAAGACCTGTATGAAATCGCTAATGGATCTTACACAAAATTGTGGTTCATATATCTATAATCAGAGTACGTAGAAATAGCTTTGAGTATTTAGCGTCTTTAAAGATACTCCTCTTTCCATTTAGACGGTCGATGTCGATATGCGTATGTGTGTTCAATGCACATATTTATGGATATATATCAATAAGATCGCGATAAAAAGTTTTAATCGCCGCATACGCATGTACACGACTAATGATCACGTGTCATGACAACCTTGGCACAAGAAAATAGAAGATGGAAACTTGTATGTTAAAAAAGGTTAATTTGGCAGAAAATTTGACCATATTTTCTGATTTTTTCCAGATATGCTTATAACTTTTAATGGCATGAGTGTGATTGTGCGTATAATTAAATGTGAGCACATTTATGTGAGAATTGACGAAAAAAATATGCATGAAAGCTGTGCGTTAGACTGCAATGTCAAGACAAAAGGAATTGTAATTTGTACAAGTATTGATATAGCTATGTGCAGGTCCGCGAAGTAAGGCAAAGTGCAATGCCCTGAATTTCCGTGGAAATATCGATTACTGCGCCAGCAGCAGGTGCAGCCTAGCGCAGGTTTGCTACTGACGACATTGACGGCGTTGACGACGTTGACGACGACGACGACGACGACGACGACGACGATGACAAGCACGGCGTTCGGGGCAACGGCATTTTTCGTCTCGTTTATTCGAAGAGGTGAATTGAGGCGTTCTAGTCTATATAACATGTCGCCGCCAGCACCGGCGATATCCCCGAGTTAGCTTCACGGCGAACTGCCGGGGGCTTGCGGGGGGAGGTTATATAGTGTTGAGCTTTATATACAGTGTCTCAAGACATGGAGAACGACTGGTGGACGCTTATTCCAAGCTGCTTCGAAAGATTACCACGCGTTCCCGAGGCTTTACTATCAATTGATGGAAGGGTAGGCTTGTTTTTGTTATTGCTGTTGTTGTTGTTGTTGCTGCTGCTGCTGCTACTTTTTTTCCGGTTCGAATATTGCCTGATGCTTACTTTCAAATGAAACCATGCATCCTGCACTCTTAAACTTTTCAAAAAGCTTTTTATCCGAAATTTCATCCATAGAATTCCCCAAATTGAAACACTTCCGTCGCAAATACATTGTTCCAGACAAGTAGGTAATCCTGACATTTATTTATTTAATTATATATTGCATAGCTGGCAGAATTTTAGTCTACTTCATAAAACTCCAATTGTAGTTTCCGAAATAATACACGCGTGCACACTGCATGAATTTAAAAATCTGAAAAATGTCAATTACATAGCTGTAGCGTGGTAATTCACGAAAAAATGTTTATCGGACGCACTGTATAAGTACTAGTCGAAAAAAGCAATATCATAAATGAATATATATGCCGACGAAAACAACGACCGGATGGGCTGCCGCGGTCAAAGATCATTGGAAAATTTAGATCGCGTATAAGTAAAGTCAGCATCTTTATTCATGCGTTGAACGACGCGAGCGTTATGCGCACGTATAACGAATTTTTTCCGATTTTTCGCAAATTTCTGTCGACGCGTGTCTATAGCCAAGTATGGGTGTGGCGTGTTTCGTTTAGGTATCGCTTATAAACGTCAAAAATTTTAATCTCTTTTGAGGCAGTATTTTTTATTACGAAAGTATAAACAAATTGTATATATGGGATTTTTTCAAGTCTAGCTTTGAAAACTTAAATTGCGAGTAATTTGTTGCTATAATACTATAAAAATATATGACTGAAAGAATTTTGAATAAAAAGTAAAGAAAATTTTCATTCTACGAAGCTGTGAAAAAATCCTGGCAGAGCGTAAATATAAGATAGCATATAAGATAGCTCATGAGTTGGATGCCTGTGTTGGTTTTGAGTATATAGCACTGCAATACATAAGCATTTTGAGTGGAGAGAAGAAAAATAGTAAAAGCTGTAAGAGAGGAGAAAAACTAGACAGAGTAGACTTGGGATTCTTGCAAGGTCGGGAAATTATTAGCAGTAGAAGGAGAGCTGGAGCAGCGAGGGTCGAGGCTAAACGAGACTGCAATTAACCGAGCGATATTCTTCGCAGTTGCTTATTTATAACGATTCGCCTGTTTTCGAGTGTGCGCGGCGTAAACATGGTTTGCTTGGCATTGGGCGAAACGAGCACGAGCATAATTGATGCGGAGGTGCAGGTTGCGCGCGCTCTAATTTGCAAAGTGCAGTAAAAGCGGCGACGCGCGTTTGTCCGCAGGGCATGGCCTTCAGCATCGAGGAGCGCCAGACTCTGGGCATCCACGGCCTCCTCCCGGCGGCCGTCAAGACCCAAGACGAGCAGCTCGAGCTCTGCCGGCTGAATCTCGACAGGTACACGGACGAGCTGTCCAAGTACATCTACCTCACCGGACTTTTGGTGAGCATCTTGTTTTTCAATAGCGTTTTCCAGTATCGCGCGCACGGTATTATATAGCGACGACTAATGCGGCGCGCAGGACCGGAACGAGAAGCTCTTCTACCGACTGCTCGGCGAGGACGTCGAGAAGATGATGCCGCTGGTCTACACGCCGACGGTCGGGCTGGCCTGCCAAAAGTTCGGCCTGATCTACCGGAGACCGCGGGGCCTCTTCATCAGCATCCACGACAAGGGCCACGTGTACGAGGTGCTGAAGAACTGGCCGGAGCACGACGTCCGCGCGATCGTGGTGACCGACGGCGAGCGCATCCTCGGGCTCGGCGACCTCGGCGCCCAGGGCATGGGCATTCCCATCGGCAAGCTCTCCCTCTACACGGCCCTCGCGGGCATCAAGCCCCAGCAGTGCCTGCCCATCACCCTCGACGTCGGCACCAACAACCAGGCCTTCCTCGAGGACCCCCTCTACATCGGGCACCGGCACAAGCGCGTCACCGGCTCCGAGTACGACGGCTTCCTCGACGAGTTCATGCGGGCCGTGGTCCGCCGCTACGGCCAGAGCACCCTCATCCAGTTCGAGGACTTTGGCAACTCCAACGCGTTCCGGCTGCTCAACAAGTACCGCGAGCACTACTGCACGTTCAACGACGACATCCAGGGCACCGCGGCCGTCGCCGTCGCCGGCCTCTTCGCCTCCCTCAGGCTCACCGGCACCAGGCTCGCCGACAACACGATCGTGTTCCAGGGCGCCGGCGAGGCCGCCCTCGGGATAGCCTGGCTCTGCGTCATGGCCATGAAGAAGGAGGGCGTCTCCGAGGAGGAGGCCAAGAGCAAGATCTGGATGGTCGACTCCAAGGGCCTGATCGTGAAGAACCGACCGAGCGGCGGCATTAGCGAGCACAAGGCCCAGTTCGCCCGGAGCCACGCGCCCGTCGACAGCCTCGCCGCTGTCGTCGAGCTCGCCAAGCCCTCGGTCCTCATCGGCGCCGCGGCCATCGGCGGAGCCTTCACGCGCCCCATCCTCGAGGAGATGGCCAAGAACAACGCCAGACCCGTCATCTTCGCGCTGAGCAACCCGACGAGCAAGGCCGAGTGCACGGCCGAGGAGGCCTACACGGCCACCCAGGTAAGCGGCCTGATCGCCCCCAGCCCAGCCCAGCCCAGCCCAGCCCAGCCCTAATGCTCCTCCCAATGCAGGGCCGCGCCATCTTCGCCAGCGGCTCGCCCTTCGAGCCCGTCGTCTACGCCGGCAAGACCCTCTACCCCGGCCAGGGCAACAACAGCTACATCTTCCCGGGCATCGCGCTCGGCGCCATCTGCGCGGGCATGAAGACCATACCCGAGGAGAGCTTCCTCCAGGCAGCGACGACCCTCGCCGAGCTCGTCACCGACGCCGATCTCGAGCGCGGCACCCTCTACCCTCCCCTCAAGGACATACAGAAGTGCTCCATCAAAATCGCCACCAAGCTCATGGACTACGCTTACGCCCAATGTCCGTATACACGCTTACTTTTCTACAATTGCTTTACTCTCTGCCCCCTGCGCCATTCCAGCTCGTTTTCTCCTTTCTTGTTCGCAGCGCTTGCTTCGGTGCATCCGGAACCGGACAACTACGAAGAGTTCATTAGGGCCCAACTCTACGACACGAGCTACGTCTCTTCGATACCTTCCCTCTACCCCTGGCCCAAAATGTAACGAGCGGACCGGCGCTCAACTTGACGGCCCTTCTACGCGTATGTCCTCTCCAATCTTATTACTCTGCTTCTCCGCTATAATTATTATCGTGCTTCACTCTTTCCTTTCTCGCAGGTGCAGCCTTTACTCGCAAAGTTCCGTGCAAATCGACACTGCACACCGCAGAGTCCAGACTCCGTTCATTGAGTCGCTCAACCAAGCCGCTATACGTATACATTAGCAAAGGGTCGCGCAACAAGGGATCAAATTTTTTAATGTTCCCAACGGCAACATTAATTCTTATAATTTCATTGTTTTTTTTTTTTATACTCTATTCAGCTACATCAAGACGAGGCAAATTCGCAGACCCCAACGACTGCGAAACACGCAATATTTTGGCTGTTATTTATACTATGTCTAAAGCGATTTATTTAAAGTTAATCAAGCTAACGCGCAACCTTATACATATATGAACTTAGAATTCAACAGTTGCGAAAACTTACTTTTAATTGTATATTTTCCACTGAGGCACTGCTTACCACGACCCTTCATAATAAGCAAAGTAGTTAATTCATCATGGTTTTCAAAGTATTAAACTTGGAACTCCCATGAATTCATAACAACCACGTTTCAAAATTGTTAAAAGTATTATTTTAAAATAAATTTATATTTCTCATTTTAAACTGTTCTAGACTCATTCTTTGCGCACCCTTAAATACTCCCGCAACCTGATAAAATTGTTTTCAAGAGGTTTCATTCAAAATATTCAAATAAACTGTAAACTTTGTTCGTTTTTATTTCACAAATAATATTATTTTTGAAAAATATAATAGCAGACATATCTCAAGAGTACCTGTCGTAAAATTTAAACGTTGTACTTTCGATTCTCAAAGTTAAGCGAATAGAGGTAATACTACTGCGTGTGCAAAGGTGCTAAAGAGTTTGTGAAAATTCAATAAAGTTTTTACCAATACAGCTTCGAGATGAAACTGATTTAGACAAATCTCTTCAAAAGGCTCCTGTGAATAACGTACTAACGTTGATATATTACATTTAAAAGTATGAAGGTGGCGAAAAAAAGCGATCAACTACAATTTTTTAACACATTTTACTTATTTACACTTCGGACCTCATTTCCATAGAGCAATCGTTGAATCTCCATTCGTCGACAAAAAGAAACGAGAGGGAAGAATATCCTTTGTAAAAATCTCACTCGTTCTCTTCGTTGTGAATTAAACAATCCAACAACTAATTAATCACTAATTGTATCCTAAGCTAAAATTATCTGTTAACTTAGCTTAGCTGAAACATAAACAGACCTATCCTAGTCATCGATACTATGTCATTAATCAACACAACCGAAAAACACGAGAACGTAAGTAAAAAGCGCAATTTTGGTATCTTTTTTTCCCCTAATTTAACCTCGTTACTCTTTTTTTCGCTGTTATGTTGTTATTGCATAATAAGAGTATAATTTTAAGAATATTAAAGAATAAAATGTACAGAAGATTCTCATACAAAAAACGTCTACAGTTTTGCTGGACGCACACGAGAGCTGTCCACAGCGGACTTTACAACGAGTCTTACACAGTAATTATTTCTTTAAAGAATCCACACTTACAGCAATTAAATAGTCAAAAATAAAATTCAATAATTATTATAACTTCTTCTCGAAGTATTTATAATAACATTGAAAAATGATCCAAATTTTTTTCATACAAACGGTGGATTCTGTTTAGGCTAGCGCACTGACAAGTAACGCACATGCGCTTCTCAAGTTCGAAAAATTGACAGAAGCAGTTAATAAAAAAAAAAAAAAAAAAAAAAAAAAAAAAATAGAAATTTGTAAGAACCAATAAACAATTTTTCGTTTTTTTAAATTTTTATCCACAGGACCGACACGGTGTCCACGTTTCAAGTTCATTCGCGGCTTCAAAGATCTATTTCCGAAAACAAAAGTTCAAAACGAAATGTACCAAAATTTTTAGCAATATGGAGCGAGCCGGTTGTCTCACCCACTTTCTTTTGTGAATGACTTGAGTAACGTGAATAAGTAAAACGCTGGCTCCACGCTCACGCTCGAAGGTAATGTCATCGAGCAGTGAGTGGATGACGGCTGCTAACAGCGTAGACGCGTCCACGCCGGCGGCGACTATTACGTCGACGACGATGCGTCGATGCCGTTACTGGGCAGCCTGAGGTGCGGCGGTCCCTCTCCTAGCTTCATCGCGAGAGCGAGTGCGAGCGTTCATGCGACTGCTGAGAATCACCGGCGGCACGCGGATCCGTCAGTCGTTGACTCGCAGGCAACGCGTCGAAAAAGGGGTGAGTCAGGGCCTCTTTTAAAGTGATTCGTGAAGATGGTTCGTAGGTGAGCATTTTTTGAATTAAATCAAACAGTTGTTTGTGATCCTCGTCATCTGATAGAAGGTATCTCTGTAAATGAAAGTAATTATCTAGTTTTAAGAACACTTTCAAATTCGGATTTATACGTAAGCGGCGAAAAGGCATTAAATTTCTACTTTTGTCCAATCGGCAAGTTCAAAGAAGAAAAAATCACGGAATCATTTCGACTAAACTACATCTATACACAGTACGTTTGTATGCACTTTCGAGCTGCAGTTTAATCTCATCAAGATTTTCGCTGTTAATTGCCATTATTTTGATGTAGTAATCAATCAGGAACTAGTCAACGATTCTTGTCTCTGGGATCTTACCGGGTAAAGAAAGACAAAAAATTTGTAATGCTTTGGCCGTATACGAGCTAATTAGAAATATCAAAACTTATTCATACATGCAGTGGTTTGCAATAGTCACGGACATATCTGCCAGCGGAACTCTTATCATCCCAGTCGAGCTTGCCGTGGTAGAAGTATTTGATTTTGGTTTTACGTGCCATTCTATGTGGTATCGTGCTGAGGATGCGCTCCATCATCGCAAGATGCTCGCGATTATCGTGCGTTTGGAATAGTGTTATACCCAGGTACAATTCAAAGAGAATACAGCCAATTGACCATACATCACAAGGTTGAGCCCATCCTAATTCTGTGAATATGGAAAAATGTATTGAAAGTAAAGTATGTCGGGGATTGAGTAAAGTTTGGGCAACTGAATTAACGAAACAAACCTAAAATGACTTCTGGAGCCCTGTAATGCCTTGTGCTGACGATAGTGCTGTGGTGCTCATGGTCAAAAGTAGCGCTGCCGAAGTCAATCAGTCGTATATCTGTTCTCTTGACTATTCGTACATCCTTTCGCTTGAAACGAAAAAGTGTCTTAAGATATTTATAAAAAAAAAAAAAAAATTAATGTTAAAAATGTACAGAGTGGCAGATATACACCTATAACGCTGTTTCGTTGTCGCAAACTTACTTTCTTATTGTTGTAGATAACATCAAAAGCAGAGTCTACGAATAAAATGTTTTCAGGTTTCAGATCTGTGTGTGTCAGTTTGTTGTCGTGTAGGAATTTCACAGCATAGCAGAGTTGGTAACCCATGTGTCGTACGTGATCCAGCGGGTATGGTTGGAAATCGTTGTCTCTCTGGAAAATATAAGGCGCATTCCTCGTGAGTTATTTAATCGATATGACATTTTGAGGCATGGTCGAGAAAGTCACTTACCAAAAAATCGAAAACACTGAGCCCTAGCATTTCGAAGGCGATGCACATGTGGCCATGATAATTGAACCAGTCAAGCATCTTGACGCACAAGCTGTGAAAAGAAAACAAGGAGATTAGTGAAATTGAGTAGTATATGATGGTTACTGTAGAACAAAATTCTTGGCTCTCGATCCGCTCGGTCCAATCGATCTGGTCCGCGTTAACGCACTTTGTCGAAGATACTAACTGTTGCCCCTCCGGATCTTTCGTCGCAATCTTCTCCAGAGCGTTGATCTCCAGTCTGGCAGCCTCTCGATACTTTTCCACGTTTTTGATGATTTTTAACGCCATTACGTGATCCCTGGCGAGAAAGAAAACAAGCTCGAATTAGAATAATATCGATAATTTGAAGGAGGCTCTCGCTGCGCTTTGCTCTCGTCATAATCCGTCCAGCTCGATTTGAAATTTACAATGAAATAGTTGAAGGAAAGTGGTAAAGGAGGTATTAGATTAGAAAATAGGTTGCCGAGCCTCCTCGGCCTGCTGCTCTGCCTCTACCTATAAGTAGGTATACTGCACGCGGTTGGACGAACGGAACGCGCGTTATGGGCTTGTTGGGTAATGAAAATATCCCGCACGTGCGTGAACGAGTGTGGAATAGTAAGACAGACGAGGTGCGCAGGAGACGCGTCCGAGCCAAGAGGGAGGGGGGTGAGGGTGAGGGTGAGGGTGAGAAGCAGTAGCGTGGAAACAGTGGCTGATTTACACTTACATTTGTAAATCCTTAACCTTGACAACCTTTCCAAATGTACCCTCTCCTAGGGTGGCCAGTACTTTATCTGCAATTGAAAAAGAAATGTGAGTTCCTTGGGGCTGTTCGGCGAGAGGCGGCTCGAGCGCGGGACCGAACTTGCTTCCCCGAGCCGAGCGTCGCTGAGTTGACTTTCTCATCTCCAAAGCTATCTGTTGGTCTAGTATTGCAGGCTGCACTCGCTGGAGATGATTCGGCCAGTCAGCGACGATCAGGAGGGACCGGCCGCGCTCAGCCAGGCAGGTTACACAATCATCATTTTAAGATTAAAACGGTTAAAGTAGAATTGTTTCTTTTCTCCTATCCTCTGCACAGTAATTATTGAATTGTTCAAGAATGTCATTTTTCTTTTGTTCTCTATAGTACAGAATGTTACACAGACTATTAGAATAGACCATTATTTACTATCGTTTGTCTCTGTATTGCATTCGATTCGATTCTCTTGAAATAATTTATATTTTCTATTTATCTCTATCAAATGCATCCATGGAGCCACGGACTGTGTGTGGCGCCACGTGTGCTCTACGGGCTCCCTACGAGCCTGCTGCGCTTACTGCGTGTGACAGGGCGATACAGACGGTTCGCTGCTTTCGACGACTTCAACTTGTCGACATTCAACTTTTCTTTATCAACTAGTTTGCTAAATAAAAAATAATAATTGTGACTTGTAGGTACTAGTGCCTGCAGCTATAAGCACTGATTCCAAAGTCGTCGTCGGTCAGCGCTCCGTTAATCGCATGTTTAAGTATATGCATACATATATGTATATGTATAGTATAGTACACAATATACATACATACATACATAGACATATGTGTATACATACATACACGTGTACGTGTGCGTGTGCCTGGATGAATGGATCAACTGTTTGCGTGGTGTGTAAAAGTATGTTTTTCATTAAGGAATCTTTAACGTGGAGTATGGAATATGGGATATGGGATGTGGCATCTGGGAGATGTGGCTGAGGGATCAATGTCAATTAACCTTCAATTACTGCTCATATTTAATTTACTTTGAGTCTTTGGCAAATTAGTGGCAAAAAATAAATTATTCTTTCAATTTTTCCGTCTAAATTGAGCTTTGAAACTTTAGCACCCGGACCAGCAATCAATCACCAAATTCACCAAGTTAACAAATTAACGTTCAGCTACGGTATTCGAAAAAGAATTTAAATAAATAATAGCCCAGCTGAATAAGCTATAGAGCACATGGTGAAATTAAATTTTATCTTTCTAAACTGAGTAAAGAAGGAACGAAAGGATGCGGCAGAATGGTTCTCTGTAATTGGCTGAACCGGTACTTGCGCAGTAGTCAATGATCAATGATAGTACAAGTATTCAAAAGAGTGTTGTTGCCAAAAGAATAAAACAAAAATGGAATGACGTTAAATTGAGAGAAAGAGAAGAAGAAGTCTGAGTTTACTGCCGCAGCGACAGGCCAACTGACGCATGCTCATTTACGAATCTAATAAGTCTGCTGCGGATAAGAGTAACGGAGCGGATTATCATTGAAATATCTAAGGCATCGACCTGTCGCCGAGGCTTTGCGCGCGATTCTATGTAAAATTAAAAAAAGTAATAATCGAAACAAAAATCTGAAGAAAGAAATAATAAAAAAATCATGTCATTTTCAGTTGCGATGAAGAGTAATAATAATAATAATAATAATAGCAAAAAAAAAACAAAAAAAATATAGAAGTGAGAGAGAGAAAGAGAGAGAGAGAGAGAGAATTTTCTACTACAATGAGTATGTGTATTCACGTATTCAAGTTTGGTATTCACGAACATCTATTCGCCAGGACGTCGCCAGAATGGTAAACGAGGTGGCCGTCTTCGTCGTCCTCGACGGAGGGCGCTCTTGGGCTCTACACGTGGATGACGCGGTTTGCACATACACAGAGACACGCGCGCAACAGCGTGTGTTTGTGGGTGTGTGAGCGCAGAGAGCGTCGTTATTGGGGAGTGACGTAGATGTCGCAGCAGCAGCAGCAGCAGCAGCAGTTGATCGGTGGTCGAGGATTCAAGAGAGGCACATCCACATCAGAAGTTGAGCAGTAGTTGTTGGAAGGCGTTGTCCAGGTCCAAACCCAGGTCCAGGTCCAGGTCCAGGTCCAGGTCCAGATCCAGGCCCCAGTCCAAGTCCAGGTCCAGATGAATGAAGCACGGATTCGCGATTCGCGGGCGGGAGCGGGAGAGCGGAAGAGGAGAAGAACACAACCCGCGTGAAGACGTTAGTCGCGCATTGCGTGTGTATCATCGTCATCGCCATCATCATCATCATCATCATCATCATCATCATCATCATCACCATCATCGTCATTGTGTGCGTGAGAGAGAGAGAGAGAGAGATTGACCCATATGTGCCATTGCGTTCCGTATCCACATTCCAATATCAACGGAGATGGTAACCCAACAATCAGAGAGAAAGGGGAGAGGGCAAAATAGTTTGCCAAGTAAGAGTAGTGCTATTTTTGTTTATATTTTAAAAAATTCATTCTATTCGCGCTTAGATTATGCTTACATTATATCTTATTATGTAAATGTAATTAATTAATTAATATGTTTGCGCTGTTAATCTTTCACATGTACGACTCGTTCGTTACGTTATTTTAGCTAAGCGTCAATAATCTCAAATTGAACTATGTACTCTGAAATCATTGCTGACGATACATAGGCGTGTGCGCGAGTGTGCATGTATTTGTGTGAATCACGCAGACGCACAGACATGTACAAGCTGCACCCTCACCCACGCGCCTGTGTCCACGTAAGTATATAGCTATTCCTTGGACTGTTCGTATACCGCACGTATTTCTCGATTACGCGAGGCGAGCGCCTCCTCCGACCGCAGCTTTGCTAATTTTATGCTGCTCAATATTTCCTCTATTTCATAGAAAATAAGAAATCGAAATTGTAATTCGATGCTAAAACAATAAACTATATCTGCCGACGTTAGCCTCGCGTTCACCGACATTAAATACTTGTAGATTGCTCAATCGTTATTACTCTCGTTACTCATGAATGAATGATTTGTGCAGTAGAGTACAACACGGGCAAGAGCTTCAGTCCCGTAGATTCCAAGTGTATATAAGCTATCAAGTTTTTATTTGCTCAGTCGCGCATAGAACCTTGCGCTGCGTTGGCAAACTACTATTTGCAACTTTATATAGATGCTTGAATTTAATGTATCACACACACACACACACACACACACACACACACATCACAAGTTATAGCGCACAGAGTTATCAAAGGTATAGTGGAAATAAAAGTTCACAGATAAAACATGAGAAACATTTGGCAAAGAGAAGAAAAGGTAAGTAGAGAAATTTGTCATTTTGTGAGATAATAATCGTGCAGAGGTTTATTGTATTGTTTTCGCCAGTCATTCAGACTCGTCCAAGCCGGATCCTCAAAGAATCTATTATCGAAAAATTATTTTCATGTTAATTGGATTTTAAAGCATTATTTTCTTTAGTGCAACGCATTAAAACAACGAATAAAATTATGTACAAAAAATTAATAAGCGAATGAATGAATTGATGATGAGCAAATAAATAATTCAAGAGAGCAACATTGCGAACGAGCGGCTTGAGCCGCGATGTGCGTGCAAAGGGTGCTTAATATATCTCGGTCTGGTGGTAAGAAATGGGGACACTTGTGACCTCGCCTTAATTTCACGGACCTCTTGATCGAAGGACAGTGATAAAAGCCCCGAAATAAACTGTCGGCGTGTCTCTAGCATTCGCTCGTCATTCAATGGGGCGAAAGGGGGCGTCGAGAGGGGCTGCTTTAAAATTTTCGGTTAATAGCTTCGACTTTCGAGTGTAAGTAAAATCTCGCAATAAGCAAGTGCTGTCAAAATACTTGCGTTCGATGCTCATTTTTCATGAAAAAAGTCAAGTACTGCAGAACTGAGGAGCAGAACTCTCTGCACAACTCACGACTGTTGTTTAGTCGATTTTTAGTATTTCTTTACATCGTGGGAACTATAGCCTTGGAAGAGAACTAGTCCCGAACGAGAAGAACTGAATTTGAAATGTTGATGTTGGAAGAGATATCGAGCGGAGAGCAGATAACAGATGCATTCGTGGGGGGTAGCATAAATCGGCTGCAGCAAGCAGGCAGGTAGCCGAGAGCAGTGAGCTTGGAACTTACGAGTGGCACCTTCCTGCCGAGCCTTTTGGCCGTGTCGGGTACAAGCACGAAATCGTCCTCGTCCAATTGGTCGTCGGCGTCGGCGTCGGCGTCGGCGTTGGCGTTGCTCAGTTTGGCGGCGGTTTCCCGCTCCTTTTTCTTCCGCTGATACTTGCTCGCGATAGCGTCCGCCGCGGACTTTCCGTAAATTTCATCGAGGGCTGCGTACTTCATTATGAGGCTTTGGATTTCCTTCCTCTTGGCTTCTCGCTCGGCGATCGCCGGGTCGACCTCGGCCGAATCGTCGAGCACCCTAGCTTTGGCCTCCCCCCCGAGCTCTTTCCCGGGTTCCTCGGCCAACGGTGTCTTTTCCGGGTCGAGAGACGGCGAGGATGTCGTCCAGGTTCCGGCCTCCGGCTCTTCGCTTTTTCCATGCCGAGCTGCTTGAGGTCGAGCAACCTTGCGCGCAGTTCGGGTCTCCGATTGACCGGATTTGTGGAGCCGAGCGTAACGCCGATGGGACGACGATTCCGGAACATCTAGAGCTGTCGTCGACGAGGAGATTTCCGGAGCTTGATACTGCTCACGAGCTTGTCGACGAAGGCACGATGCTGATGCGTACTTCTCCTGAAGGTTCGCTGCACTTCCGCTCAGGCTATTTTGCCTGCATACGTCATTTCCCACCTTTTTATTCCTCTCGCGAGCTCTGATGCTCCCAACTTACTATACTTATACAACTTATGCAATGTAAAAAGGCTTTTCTCATTTTTTCGCTGCCAATGCCAACTTCCAATTACAAATATCTACTCTGTTCGCCCGTTCCAGCAATCCTCCTGCACAACTTCAAAGCTACTATATAGATCTCTGACAATTCTTCGAAATTGCAACTCTCGATTTTTCGTGCCTTCGTGAATCAACTACATCCATCCAGCCAGTTAATATATAAAATTAAAATATGTAGGTTATATCATACGTAAGCGATTTCGCAAACACAACGCGCCTGACTTTCATTCGGTGGAACCCGAACCCAAATCCGTATCGGAATCCGAACCCAAACCCAATGATCCACCTCGACAAAAATACACAGAGACACGTATGTGTGCGTGAGAGAGAGAATTTCTCGCGCCGGAAACATGAAATTTTGGCGGTTAGTGCAAAAAATGTGAAAATAGAATCGGACGACCTTGAGCGAGGAGGCTGCAGTGCTTTCAGTTCAATCTAGAGATTAAATCGTGCGCGAGCATCGTCATGCCTCTATGCGGCGAGTGAAAGAAAGAATGAGATCTCAATGAGAAGAAAGAATGAGAGAGGAATACACTTGTTGTATTCTTACTTTTGCTTACGCGAACAATCGGGCTGTTTCCAATTTCTCTCTCTCTCTCTCTCTCTCTCTCTCTCTCTCTCTCTCTCTCTCTCTCTCGCTGCGCTCGCGCGTGGCTATCGAGGAAAAGATGCGAGATTCTTCTTTTTTAGAGATGGAGAGAAAATAGAAAATAGACGCGCTATTAATAGGCGCCGGAAAAGTTTGTTGTCATTCAGATTTTGTGCGCGTGAATATCCGTTAGTCGGAAAATAAATTCTCAGAATTTCGTTGTCAATTTCCAAGTAAAGAGCAACGTCGTAAATACGCGATGAACGGTTGTAAGCGGTGCAGGATACAAAGTAAAAAATGCAGAATAATCGTCGATGTTGGAGGAATGGGCGAGGAACAATTGGAAACTCGTCGCGTTGCGTAGAAAAGAGCTTAATTATTTTTAGCCGCATGGCCTTTGCGCGATGCGAGCCTGCACACTACTTGCGCGTAAGAATTTGAAAAAGTCGAATTTTTCCCTGCAATTCTCGTGGATTGGAAGCGCTCGGTGCCCGCTGTAAATACAGAGAGTTTGCACGAGAGCGCGAGCGCAGAATAACGGCCGCAGGTTCATTGCGATGCTCGCAGGCAAGTGCGCGTTTGGCAAGAGCCGCTGGATTATTTTTAATTTTTCCCACCGGCCAATTTCGCGGGGATTGAATTGAAAGTTTTGAATTCGTGAAAAATTCGAGGTATCTTTTCGAGAGAGAAAAAAGAGGCTCGCGGGAGGTAGACGCACGAAAAGTCGAGACGTACGCACGTGCACGGATTGGGCCGAGGTTGGGCTGCAGAGCATTCGTTTCGGTTGAAACGACTTTGCGTAGACGAAGCTAAGACGAAGTCCCGAGAAATCGGCCGCGGCAGCGAAGAAAGAAGAAGAGCTTTAAGAAAAAGGGACAAGTATCGGTATGTACCCGCTGCTGCCAGTGGTGGTTCTTCTGACCCTCTGCGTCCTCCGCTCGTGTCCGCAGGGTGTCTTTTCCCGTCTCACGGGGCTAACGTAAGGATAGGCTTTCTCGCTGAGCAGTATCGTGTTACTCGGGCTCTTCAAGATGCTTCTTCTAGAGGAGGGTTCGAGCGTCCGCTCTTCTCTGACGTAGGGGCTGGACTCGCGGTGCCGCTGTCTCAGGAAGCTCGGCTTCCTCTCCAGGATCGACGAGTACTTCTCCTCGAGGCGGCTTCTCGCGCTCCCGAGCATCGAGCTCAGCGACGTCTCTTCCTGAGCAGGCCGCTGCCTGCTGCGGCGGCCAGCCGTAGTCGTAGTCGCAGTCGGCTGATACCTCCGAGCTGCCTCGCGGGCTCGCGCCGACGCCGAGGAGGCCGTCGGCGCAGCACCACCAGCACCTGCACCACTCACACCAGCACGTTCCGCGGTTGGTCCGCGCACGCGATTCGTCAGCCGTTGCAGAAGATTCGAGCAGCTGTCGCTCAACAGCTGGGTCACGCTCGTCGTCGTCGAGGAGCGCGTGTAGCGGTTCTGCGGCTGCCGCTGCTGCTGCTGCTGCTGCTGTCCTCTACGACCTGTCGACGTCGGCTGCATGCTCTCCCTCGAAGAGGAACCCGAAGGCGATGCGAAAATGAACATTTTCTTCTCGATTCACGCCTTAATTTATCTTGATTTCGTCTTTCCGCATTTTCATGATAGAGCTTGCGATGAGACTTGGCCGCAGCTGCGCGTTGACCCGAGGAGAGCGAACCGAACCAAACCGATCGACCAATCGCCCAAGAGCCACTGAGACAGTCGTCGTCGTTGCCGTCGTTTTGCTTGTCCTCGTCCTCGGTCGTCGTCGCGGTCGTCGCGGTCGTCGCCGTCGTCGTTGTTGTTGTCGTCGTTGTCGTCGTCGTCGTCGTGGTCGTTGCCGCCACCGCCGCCGCCGCCGCTGCCGTCGACGACGACGACGACGACCAGAGAATTCGAGAGGCGGAGAGAGGGAAAGCCAAAGGCAGAGAGATGCGGCTACGCCGTCGCAGTCTTTCTTCGAGACGAGCGCGCACGCAGGGGGAGAATCGCGAGCGGCCCGCCAAATAGTCGCGCGACTAAAAATATCGCAGGCTGTGCGATCCGCCGCCGAGGTCCGCTTAGGTGAGAGAGATAGAGTAGAGCTTCTCGAGTCTCAAGTGCGGAAGGCCATAAGGCGACATTACGTAAAAGTTTCGGAGGCCAGCTATAATCTATCTCTAATCTGTGCATGTATACAGTGTACGCACGGAAACGATGAGACACCCCTCTCCCTTGCAGCTCCCAAGCGAGCGCTTCTTCCCGCGAATATCCGAGAAAATCGGTTACGCGCAAGTATAAATAAACGTATAAATTGCCTTCGGAATAGCCAGTAGCGAGCAGACGCTATTTTCGCCGCGTCGCTCTGCGTCGCGCGAACCAAGAGAGCCGCATAATTTTCCCAATTTTCGGGGGACGGGGGCCCGAGAAAATATTGAACTTGAGAATGACGAAGCCGAGTATAGACCGTAGCTCTATATAACAACTGATTCAATGCGAAATACATTTGACTAGGCTGCAATACATTGTAGAGTTGCGATTAGTTAATTTTAGCGCTCGCACGCATTCGATCTGTTTGAGCTCTAGTCAGCTTGGCCAATCTCCTCTCATCAAATATAGCCGAAGCAGAGCACAGAGTTAGGCTACATATTAAAAGCGTAATGCAACGAATTTTTCAGGCTAGAAAATCTAAGTATAGCACTCGAGGGGGGCTATAGTTGCTGTCGTTACTCGTTGCCCCTTGTCCTTTCTTTCATTGCTTATCGTTAGTGGGTCGCGCAGTAGACAACTATACGCGATCAAGCCAGCTGATCTGCTACTCATGCAGACTATTACTGTTCTTTCCATTAGCACCTTTTTCTCAGTTACGCGAGTGAATTGCCTATACTTTCTCCCAATTGTCAGAGGGAGGGCTTGGCTTACGTAGGGGGCAAACATTTGGCTTAACTACACTTAGTAAAGCAGATCTGCTAATCTGTTTTATCGATTGCTCTCAGGCAGCAACTAAACTAATATTCGACGGGTCAAACCGGGCTCAATTGCCGCACTGCGTTCTACATTTTCAAGTCTCGTATATCTAACTGCGTCTGCGCGTGCGCGAAAATGTTTTAAAATACACGCGCGCTCTTGCTCGGATAAAAAGTTGCAAACGAGCTTATGCTGTCGCCGAATTTTTTCTATCTTGTTTTGTCTGTTCAATTGCAATTTGATCTTCATAATTCTTCACGACACTTCTCGGTGTGTCAAAGACAGAGTGAGCGAATCAATGAAATTTTAGCGAGTTATTTAGATGTGCAAGTGATGGAGCTTTGGAATCGTACCTCTGGTGGAGGCATGACCCTCTCTACAAAATGCTGCTGCTGCTGCTGCTGCTGCTGCTGATTATGATGATGGTGATGGTGATGACAATGGTGCTCTGTACTCTCAGGCGTGAGGAGCAACTTTTTCGTAGCAATTGCTGTTGCGGAGGCCCGCTCGTGGAAATGATTCCTTCTACTGCAGTGATGATGCATGTGCTGGTCAAGCTCAACGAGATCCCTTTCGGCGATAGCGTGCTGCAACCAGTTCTCCCATGCCTGACATGGCCACCAAGCTCTAGCAGCTTCCTGCTGCTGTCTTCTCGTTCGCGCGCCCAACATGATCCTATCGCCAAAGGACATATTCGCCGGGGCCTCTTCCAAATCCTGCCGCGCCATAATTTTCTGTGGGACCAGGTCAGCTGCAACTCGCGAGCTCTCGGTATTTCTGGAAGCGCTTGGCCTCCTTACACGGCTGCTCTACCAGCAGCAGCAGTAGCAGCAGTAGCAGCAGCAGCAGCAGCAGTTGCTACAGAAGCTTCCGAGCAGCCTACACTTATGGCCTCAAGCCCATCGTCTTGGGCTACGAGCTCGCTCTCCGCGTGTACTTTGCGGACGCGCACGCACGGAAGATCGGCTACGCTTGTCACTGCGGGCGACGAGACATGGACAAGCCAGTGTCGAGGATAATGAATCAATCGATGGGGGCATCAGAGGAGCGTCCGAGGCGCGCCACGTCGAGTGAGCACTACTGAGGAGGCCTCGGCTTGCTCATACGCGCGGCGCTACCCGTCCAAAATAGCCGGGCCGCCGCCGCAGCCGCCGTCGCGCACTGTAGAAAGAAAGCCCAATCTCTCCTCTCTGCAGCGCGATTCTTACTCTCCTTTCTCTCTCTCTTCCTCCACATGTATATACTCGGGCGTGTCTTTCTCTCTCTCTCTCTCTCTCTCTCTCTCTCTCTCTCTCTCTTCCGTACATTGCTTATAAGCAAACGGAGCTTCCATTTCTCTCGCCGCCTGCAGCGTTCTTCGTGCAGCTTCCAGAGGGGAGTGAGCTTAGTCTTGGCCGCCAACACGAGAGAGCTATGGATATCAAATTCCGGTGCAACGCTGCTCTCAGCCTTCCTCAGCAACGGCAAATGGACAATTATAACTTGCCCATTTCTTCCTTGCTTTCCTTCTTTCTTTATCCTACCAGTGACATGCTAACTCATTTCAATGCTATTACGCCTCAATTCAGCTGTTCGCGCTTTTCTCGCTGCTCTCCGATCAAATATCAATGTTATTCTAGCCTATTCTAGCTTCTCCAAACAATTATACTTGAGTCAATTTTTTTTTCTCCAAAACGTTTTTCTATCAACTTCCCTTAAATTATGTCAATGTATAAGCTTAATTAACGCAGTTTCATTTCAAAAATTAAAACACAACTCTCGTCGACTTACACCAAGAGAAAGAAACTTTATATTCTATGTTTATTATAGTGCTATGTTAGTGACAAACATCACTTGAATTATTAGTCGAAAAACTACAAAAGTACAGTCCAGGTACACTGCATACATTTAACAACTCGAAAAGCTGTATCCGACTCAGATCTCGTTATTACTAACGTAGACGATGAACTTGGAGGCAAAGAAACGCTATACCAGAAACACAGAAACCGATTTTCTGCACTGCACCTAACACTCGCGCCACATTATACATTTAAAATTTACGTACATATGAATAATGCTTTGTAAGTAAATTAACCAATCAACAAATTTTTTTCTCCTAATTATACTAAATTTTATACATACACCTTCTTCGATTTTTTCTGATTTTAAAAAGCTCCTCAGGGAAACAATTATCACGATAAATACACAAGACTGTATCATTCTAAAATTTCCGAAATAAAAAAAATTTTTTAACCGTGTTATCAATTTATGTTTTAAATATATAATGAAGTATTCAAACCGTTTAATAATTCGGATCAATATAAAAAAATTTTTGAAAATACCTTTTTTTATTACAATAGATCCTAGTACAAGTTCCAGAATAGTAATCAACGTTTTTCAGCCTTATACGATTCTTACTGTACATGTCAAGTTTTTCAAATTTTATAAAAAACTATCCATGCAGGATTTGAAAAAAAAATACTTACATTAAAATTCGGAAAAAATGTTGAGAAGAAAGGTGTTCATGTTCAATTCTTAAAGTTTTCCGTAAGCTGATGCTAAATGTCCATGAAAATTCATATTTTTATCGATTTTTAGCTTAGCCAGAATTCAAAATAATGAAAAATGTTAAACGTACATCTTTAAATTATTTTTTAGAATTGAACTTCATTTTTTCCAAAAGCTATAAATACTTTTAAATGATTTTTAAAATTTCATTTTGTTGTAATCTGCAAAAAACTGATAAATTGACATTGACTCCCCCTTGTTTGAAAATTAAATAGAAATTTCAGAAGAAAAAAATTCTAGTTTAGAAAAAGGTCAATTGCTGTAGGGACACCTACACATATTCTTTTGTACTAGAAAGAGGTACTTCCACTAATTTTTCGGTGTCGATCATAAGGAATAAAACGCTTTAATACTTGGTTTTAAATTTTAAACAGCGTAAAATAATAATTATATCACATAGATATGACTTCAAAAGTATCTTTTTTTGTCAATCTATAAAATTTTACGAAAAAATATTTCATGGGTTAGTAGTAAAAAATGAATTCTTACATAACTAAAATTTAATTAAAAAACCAGGAAAATTTAGAAAATGCTTAAAACTACAACTTTAACCCCCTAGCATTCCAAATTGTTTTAAAAATATTTTTAAGCGAGTCAAGTTAACCACCCAATTGTTCAGAAAATCGCACATGTAGATATGCTTAACAAAGTAATTAAAAATTATATGTAACCGGTAATCATAAAATAAAGCGTTAGCTAACGCTAATAAAACAATTAGACATCGAGAGCTTTGATTTGAAAAAAAATGTAACCGTGACGTCTGGAATTGAAATTTCAGAGGATTCGAAGTTTATTTTGAGAGCATAGACGAGAAAAATGAGATGAATCGAGTGTTTTTGCATGATTAATTATGTGATAAGTCATCTGATTTTTCCTGACAGAACTGTTTTCCATGCTATTATTTATTATAGGAAGTTAAGCCAATAATAGTAGTCGAAAAGAGAAAAAATTTATTAAAATCGATTGAGTATATTCGTCAATCCCTCACCTCCAGCCATTTCATTCGCATCGTTCGATTGAATAGTCGTTGACCAAGTTCATAAGTACTACTGGTCATACAGAGTCGATGCATTCAGATATGCAGATAGAAGCATAGAGATACAGAGCAAGAAACCGCGCAAGGTAAATGGAAGAGATAAACTGG
Organism: Philotrypesis tridentata; assembly: GCA_018906965.1. Lineage (NCBI taxonomy): Eukaryota > Metazoa > Arthropoda > Insecta > Hymenoptera > Pteromalidae > Philotrypesis > Philotrypesis tridentata. Next base: position 6,955,868 of record JACCIB010000001.1, on the reverse strand, counting down.
AAAAAATTGGCCAGTATTCGAGAAACTTTACTGTAGTTGTTGAGTGAGTCAAGCTGTGTCAATGGAGTGCAACAGAGAGAGAGAGAGAAAGAGGGAGAGAGAGAGAGAGAGAGAGAGAGAGAGAGAGAGGGAGGGAGAGAGAGAGAGACGGAAGTTGAACAAAGCGTATAAACGAGATTTCAGAAAAGGAAAGTTGCCGCACGGTACGAGACGTGGGCACGCTTGCGCATTGCACAAAGCTCGTAAGGGCTGTGCACGTGTGGATGTTACAAATTAAACAAAGAAATAACGAATCAAACGAATCTTCGTTTATTCTTCAATAGTATTTTATTCGATTTGCGTAGCTGTTTCAGAGTAACGCATACTTTCGTCATTTGAGTTATGTATGCGAGGGTGTGTGCGTTTGCGTATGTAGACGATTATCTCTCACAGAAGATGACATGGACAGAGAAAGAAGGAGAAACAAATAAGAAAAGTATGGGAGGAATAGAAAGGTCGAATTAAGGAGGTGAAACTCTCGTTAATGAGATAGCATAATGTTAAACTCACCTGGCTTTTATTGGAAGTAGGCTTGTGCCTATTGGATTCTCTCTTGGGCGAGTAGGCAGTCGTTGTCTGGGCCGAAACGGCCTGTGCAGCCTGATGTACAGCCGCCAGTTTGACCGAGTTGCTGCTACCGCTGTATTTGCTGGAGGTCAGGCCTGTTTGAGCTGATTGCTGGCCGGTCTTGTCGCGTTCGCGCTCCCGGTCCCGCTCGCGCTCCCGCTCTCGCTCCCGTTCTCGGTGCTGTTGGCCCGCATGGGAACTGTGCTGCTGACGACCACTACTTGGTGAACGACGATGGGAGCGCTTATAACGTCGCTCTTGGCTTGTGCCACGTTCGTGTTGCCGAGATCGCAGGACCCTCTCGCCACTGCAAATAAGCAAAACATTTATCAAATGACTTTTCTATCTCGCGCTTACGTCGCTTTCTTTTCACACTTGCTCAGCAATTTATCAATTGCAAACGATGTTAATTGCCATTACTGCGACTATTTGTCACTCTACTAACCTGTTAGGAAACAGCAGCAAAAGTACAACAAAACAATAATTTATCTAGCTTATAACATGCCCGTAAGTCTTTACAACGCTTTAATCGCTCAACAACTTTAATCTAGATTATAAATTATTTTTGTTTAATGCTGTATGTATGTACAATATGCGTACATTGTCCCTACAAAATTGCACTTCCTACTGATCCCACTAATAAAAAGTCATGACCGGATGTTTTGAAGCCGCTGAAGACGAATTGTGATTGGCTGATATTGTGCGCGTGCGTCAAGACTCAAGAGCCAATATGTTCATGTATCATGGTTCATGTGTTTCCGGTGAATGCGTTAGTTTCAGGTTAGAGCGCGCGAAGTCCGCTGATGTTGATCTAATATTCTAGCCTAATATAATAGCACAAAAGATCTGCATGCAAGAAGAGCGCAGGTACAATAAATTGAGAAAGATTTGTCTTTATTTTATGCACAATAGAATCGACAATGGGTTCATGAGCTCTTCATATATAGGTATACCTATGCACAGTTCGATAAGTTCTTTTTAAATATAAAGATAAACAGGATAAACTGTACTTTAAAAAATATCTTTTAAAAGAGAAATAATTCTTCAAAATTTTCAAAATAAAAATCGACTTTGCGATTATTTCAAGTATTTTTGAGTACTATTAAATTATAAACAAACTGCAAGAAAAATTAGAGCGCGCGAAGCGCGCTGCTCTCGGTCTAGTACTAAAGAATAAACTCGTTAAAATAAGTAGATCTGAATGAGCAATAAACATAGCGATTTCACGATTTATTAACGCTGCAATAATGTGAGGGTAATATATTTCGTTGGCGGGTATGGCCTTTTAAGGTTTTTCTGTTGATAAAAACGAGTTGCTCGAGACAAGAAAATTATAATGCGTGCACCTATTACGCGAGAACTTGTCAAAGATACATGTACGTGCAGCTCCGGGGAGCGATGCCTTAATTCAACTTATATAATGAACGTTAATCTTATTCTTCTCGAGCATTTCTACAGGGCGAATATCCTTTTTCCGGATGCTTATAACTTTATAAGTATTAGATTATCCTAAATATATTATACGGATGTAATCAAAATACTGAGCACGTAATTCAGCGGCGAATAGCGCTTAGCAAAATCTACTACACACGACATAACAATTTATAGACAAGGCACAAAGACTTTGCTTGTCTCCTCAAAAAGGCCGTGGTGTAAATCATCTCAGACCATTGTCTCTGCATGCACATGCGCACACATTAGCTAGGTATATAAATCAAGGGCGAAAAACCTGCACACGCGAAAATTGTAGTGACGCATCGACCAATGCACTTCCCTCTCTCTCTCTCACTCTCTCTCTCTCTCTCTCTCTCTCTCTCTCTCTCTCTCTCTCTCTCTCTCTCTCTCTCTCTCTCTCTCTGAGCGTCGAGTTCAAGGCGAGTCGATAACCCTGTGACGCAGATATCGGGTGTGCATTTCTGTTTCTTTGTGTAATTCTGTAGTATATGCTTGTATAGATCAGTGAGACGACTGCAGAGAGAGAGAGAGAGAGAGAGAGAGAGAGAGAGAGAGAGAGAGAGAACAAGAGAGGAGAGAGTTCTTATTAACTCAATCTTAAAAATACGTGCACATGATCGCAGTGATAAACACGCAGTAGTTTTAAGATCAAAATCAACTGTTTCAAGCATGTAATTGTACAGATACACGTTATTGTAAGAATATAATTTTTTTCTCTAGTACTTTCGCGCAGGGAAAAGTTTGTAATAAAAAGTGGCGCGAAATCATTATAATTGCTATATCTATCTAAGACGCTCTTTCGTGTCTCTATATACACTCATTATCGGCTTATAAGTCCGCCAATCATTATGTTGTTACACGTCAGAGCCCGAGACAAAAAGAAAATTCTGTACAAAGTGTGTGCATGTGTATGTGTGTGTGTTTATATATATATAATATAGGCTATTCTAAAAAAAATTCTGAACATTTTTTCTTTAGTAGAAAATCTCTTGAAATGAATACTTCCAAATTTTCAAACCATATGATTAAAACCATTTAAAGTTATAAATATTTTAAAAACTGAAATTTTTTATAGTTTTGCAAATTTATTAAATTTCAATAATTTTTAATTCAGCTTAGAAGCATTTTAGGTATATACATTTTTTTGCAAATTTTGTTTAGACTATCAGTGAGGTCGCTATGAATTTGTTTATACCATAGATACAAACAATTGTTAATTAACCAATCAATTGTTAATTAACAACATTTTCAAAAAATCTATGTATATTTTATATATCTATATATAGAGTATTTATCTTTCAAATGCTGTAACCCTGGTAATTAATTGCGGCCCATCACCAGACTAAGTTCATTTTAAAGATATTGTAACAATCAAATATTGAGAATTTTTGCAAAAATCCAGAAGTGACAATTTTGATTGATTAACAATTTTTTGTACCTATGGTAGAAACAAATTCATAATGACTTCACTGACGGTCAAAAAAAATCTCACAATATTCTAAATAAAATTTACCAAAAAAATGTATTTAGATCTAACATTTTATTTGTTTAGGCTTAGAAGCTTCTGAGTTAAAATAAAAATCATTGAAATTTAATAAATTTGAAATACTATAAAAAATTTCAGTTTTTAAAATATTTATAACTTTAAATAGTTTTAATCTTAATCTTTGAAAATTTGGAAGTATTCATTTCAAAAAATTTTCTACTGAAGAAAAAATGTTTCCAAGGGTTGGCGTAGATAGCCTATATATATATATAAAGTTGAACATGTTGCTCAATTAATATACAATGACCTAAATTACTTGCGCAAAAAGTGCACATACAGAGAAAGAAAATAACAAGAATGTCCATCTAAAAATCAATAAAAGAACGAAGGAAAAGCAGCATTTTTAGTAAAAGTAAAGAATGACTGAATTTGCATCTCTCTTTGGACAACGTCCAGAGACCTTGACGATAGAGGCCTAATAACGAGAAACCACGCGATCAAGTGAATCCCACGAACGAGGTCAAGCTGGTTGCAGTAGCTCCAAGAGCCTGATGCATCGCGGCTTTCCCTCTTCTCCCGCGTCTATTTATTCCAAGTACTTCTTCCTACACGCATTTTTCACAACTAACGCATTCTTAACAATCTTATGCGGAAACAAATGTTTTCAGATCAAGTACTCCTTTTCGTTAATTTCATTCATTTGTTACTTCGCTTTCAATCTCCAGACTGATTCCTTCAGAATCTGCAAAAACGATCATCTTATCCGAGTTCTTTTTTAATAAGTAAAACAACCATGAAAATACCAAGTTTCAGATTTTTTTAATGCGATCAATCACTTTTGAGTAATAGTACTTTAACTGCTTCTGAGACATTCATATATTATTACAGCTCAATATAAATTTAGTCCAATAGAATCAATACATGGGTAAATATTGAAGCTTATGTTAGTTTTGAATGTAGAGGTATCCTTAGCTTATGAGCCGTGAATAATATTAGAGTAAAAACTGGACCTATATACTTTGAAATCAAGTGTTTACAAAATTGTCCATAAAATATGAAACGGCGGTACCTCAGTAAAAAGACGGCAAGAGCAGGCATCCTCTTCAAGAGCTATTTGTACACAAGTGTTCTGTTTTTTATTAGCTTTATATGGATTAGATAAATTTAGGATTTCGTTTCGCCATTTGTCTTACTGTATTTCAGCTACATCTTTTCACTTGTCACTTTGATTTTATAATCCTTCTCTTTACTTATTATTATACATAAATTGGTAATCAATCACTATCCAAAAGCCAAAACCTAAATCCTTTGCTCTTATCATCGCGCTACTTTATTCTGCCGAATGACGTCGCTCGTCAACGGTAAGCAAACGACTGCCGAGTTATTCTCTCTCTCTCTCTCTCTCTCTCTCTCTCTCTCTCTCTCTCTCTCTCTCTCTCTGCAGGAAAGGACATTCTGTTCTCCCGATCCACGGCTAAAGGCAGTGGGAGGCGCTATCCGGATAGACAGAGAAGTGGGTTCGCATACATCACATTCAACGCATACTGCATTGGGCGACTAATATATACTTGTTTACATGTACCTAATAGGGAATAGTGCATGTTATTTTCCAGAATTTTTCTGCGCGATTCACGGACAACACGAATTTTTTATACTTTTAATTATCTACTTTTCCTATACAAATAAACGATAGCTTCAAGTGTATAAGTTATACTAATCAATGAGCAGTGTATAAGAAACTTCGATTGCATATACATCGCTCCGTATTAGGTATACATATATACCTGGAGTTAATGAAAACTTTAAATATTCGAATCTCAGCCATGACACCTTCCTACGGGAAATGCACGTAAAGGAAGGTGTCATGACGGACTTTTTTTTGACAGATGTTTTTTGTTTATGAGTTAAACACGAAAATAAAAAGTTTGATTAATAACTTTATAGAAATTTCTAATCTTTATCTGGTATTTTTTTTTAATACCTAATTCTAAATCCGGATATTGACCACTGATGTACACTCATTATATAATATATTATATTTATTTTTGAAAAAACCGATACATATTTTACATACGAGGGGCTGATCACTCTGAGATTTGCCTTGGAAGTCTTTGGAAGTCTTTGGAAGTCTTTGAAGATTTTGGAAGTCTTCGGGACTAACTCACCCTTTTTTTTGCGGGGTCTACCAGGTACAGAGCGACTGAAAACTATGGTGAAAAAATTTATGGGGGTGACGGGTGATCTCGGGGCTGAGCGCGTGCAACCCATGTGTTTTGCAAAAAAAATACTGCATTCGCATAATTAAAAATTTGCAAAATAAATATTTTATGAACAAATATATAATTCTACAGAAAAGACTGATTTCAACAAAACTCGAATGACAAAAATCGAATGGTAACTACTTGAGATAATGAGACTAGTTTGATAATTGTCACTTTGGAGGATTTTTAATCAATAGAAGTAAAAATGCTCCGATTTTTGTGATTCAAGTTTTGTAAGTATTAGGGACCTTTATGCGCGAACGTGTGTGCATTAAAAATGATCCTTGTTTAAAAATTATTGATTTGAAAATTGAGAATTCAAAATTTTTCTAATGTCGCCCCCACACGTGTTCGACTCAGCCGACCACTGACCCAGGTATAAACCTTTTTTTTTCTAAATTTTCCGAAGTCTTTCGGAAGTCTTTCGAAAGACTTCCAAGTGATCAGCCCCTCGTTTACATATCTTTTATTTTTGCAAGTGCTTCAAACTTTCATTGAATTTAGATATCCAAGAACCTTCGCAACAAACTATAGATCTACTATACAAATACACGTAAGCATATTCTGAGCTTATAAGAATTGCTGAATTAAACCTGCGCGGACATACCGATCTGTCATGTCGAAGTTAATGTTTCTTCTCGGTCTGATTGTCGAAAAAAAAATTGATATTTTCAAATAATTGCGATAATTTTTTTAGGAAAGAAATTTTTAATTTTTTTAGGAAAGAAATTTTTAATTTTTTTAATTTTTCGTTTAATTTATTGATAGATTTGTAAAAATGACTTTCAATATCCAGATTCAATACGTAATACCTGTAAATTTTAAATTATAATTTTGGTACTCAAAAACTGGTTATATTGCTTATTTAGTTGGAAAGTCACTGTAAAATCGCACCTGTTGTAGACGACTTGATGTTTCTAGCTTTGTGCAAACGAAATAATATGCTATATTGATTTCATATGATAGTGTTGCTAATGAAACTGTTAGGGTTTTAATGAAAAAGTCTTTACGAAGCTTCTTCATAATGTTTTATTATGAACTACTCATCGGTACTCGTTATTTTAACAGCAAAAGATGAAAAATATTATAAGATTAAATAGTTCATTTAGAATTTGTGAACTTGTGAAAAAAAAAAGTGAGCTGTCTCGGGACAGCTCATAGATGTGAAACATCGAATTTGATAATGATTGAAAGAAGTTTATCGTAAATGGAGAAAATGAAAAATAATATTCAAGGAAGTATTAGAATATTTGACGCACTTGATGGTTTTATAGTTAGACACGCGTAACTTTATTCACGTAGGAAAATCTGGGTTTAAACTAATATGTATATATTGTAATTGATATTATGAACTAAATATATAGATAAAATAGATACCTACAAGATAAGTCTGTACTAGTATACTGAGTACTGAGCATTTTTTGATATTTTTAATTATACATAAACTACTCACGACATCATTGCTTTCAAAATCTATTTTTATTTTTGAGCATACTTTGACAGTACTGTTGCTTAGTATCCAAAAAATACACTTTAGAATAAATATTTTTGTGGAACTATGTAATAAAAAAAAATGTTAAATTAAGAACTTGAGCAATGTATTTTCCAAGCTTGCAGTTTCATGTAAATACTTTTAGTTTACTTCTATTAATAACGCAAAATCATTTGAAAAAGTTATACGGTTAGTGTAAACCTATTAATGATAAAAAAGATTTCTTCTAATAATAATTTGCGCATCATCAATGGAAATGTAAGTATAAGATCTTAAAAAATATTGAAATATTCACCTGTATGTTCCTTTACGTGGTGGACTTTCGTAATCAACCCTTCGTCTCTTATGGTCATATTGTGGTGAAGCTGGAGAATGTGATCGTGAATGGCTTCGTGAGCGGTGACGTCTCCTGCTTCGTGGCATCTGTTGTTAAAAAAACATAAAAATTGATCAAAACAGAAAATTCTCATAATATCAAAAATTGAATATAACGTGATTGCTCAACTAAATTTATAATACAACTAACTTTATCCACAACAATACAGATTAAAATTTACCTAAATATAATAAAAAAACCAATAATTAAGTCATTTATATTGAGACAAGCAATGAAATGAAATGAAAATACAAGATGTCATGAATAACTGAAGAATTTAGATGAATCGTTACCTATTTCCATAGCAATATATATTACTTAAAATAGGATGGTGCAGGAGTACATACGGGTTAATGTAATAAAACAAACGTAGGAATTCTTTTAAAGGAAAAGCTGCAGAGTAATGTTTTTTTGGTTATGATGCTAATATTGAGATAAGAGAGCCACTTTCAACAAATACTTACATTAGTAAAGCGGAAAAGGCTCACTTGGTCCCAAAAAAAATCGAAGACTGATGATATCCAAGAGCGTGAAGATGAAGACAGCGACGCCAAAGAAGCTTGTTTTGGTACAAGACTACTTTGAGATAATGAAGCAGATGAGGAGGACATCTGCTTAAAGCACTCTGTAATCGTGTGTAGATGACAAATATAAGCATGATGGAAACATGAAGATGATGGTATGTTAATAGATTATGTTGTTGTTTATGCATTTAAAGATTTATATATTTTGGATTTATTAACAAGTAAATTGTTTATTTCAAAATAAATAAAATTACAGTGAAGTTGAACTAGACAAGAATTTGTATAAAGTAAGATCTGACGCAAAGGAAAAGAATAAAATCTCTATAGTCATTTGAAACTGAAAATATTAATGTATGAAAGACAAATATTACACAAGTAGTTAATATTAAGTGTTCTGAATTAATGCATTTGAAAATCAGATATGAACATATGATATATGTGTGTATGTGTGTGCATGTGTGTGTGTCTATATATATGTGTGTTATGAAAAAAAATATAACAACCAATTGAACTTTGAACAAACTAAAAGAAATCTATTGGAAAAATCCCTATTTGTACAACATAATTTTTGTAGAATTAATCTCATGAATATGTATATGTGTATATATATCAGAAAGTAACTAAAGCAAGGAGACGAAGTATGGTAAGATATGTGCAAGACCATACTTAATTACTAGAAATTCGCTATCCTAATCCCAAACGCGCAATCCAAATTCTACGTTTAATCATGATTACTTGAAACATGAATTTTTTAAGGAAAGTTATTATTCGTGCACATGAGTATCTGGTAGAACAAGATAAGAATCAAAAATCAAAAAAGGAGACCTTGAGACAGATGCGAGTCAGCCGGGAACGTGTGCAACCCGAGCTTCAGCTGCAACGAAAAACTTCTTCAATGATTTAGGTGGCTTTCTTCTAAATTTCTGAGCGATTATCAAACAATTATCCGACGACGATTAGCCGATAAAGAAGACAAGGATGCTTTGAACGCGTGTTACTGCTTCGATAACAGAGGCGTAAAGCAAACGCAAAGTAGAGAAAAGAAGCAAAGTGAACTCTCAAGACTGCTCGTCGGCCATTTTGGAACATCTGCCCTGCGTCGAAGTGCCGCGGCGGCGCTGGCTGCGCTGCTGCGCGAGAGCGGGACAACGTACTTGTGACAACGACTGACATGCGACAAGACTGAAGACCATCACAGGACGAACTTCTCGAAATCTCGAACCAAGGCGTCGCAGCTAACCTTCAATTTTGCATTCCCAATATGCAATAACTCTACTATTCATGCATTTTCCATTTTTTTAGTAAACTGATAAATCTCCTGCTCAACAACGAACAATCGTCCTACACGTCTTGTAGAAAATATAATTATAGTTAGATTGCAAAAAAAATACCAACTTTTATGTTCATCGCGGAGCTTTGAAGAGGAAAAATATTTAGTAAATCAATAGCACAAGTAATATGCTTGTAGCAACGTCACTTTACCTACATGTTATTATCAATTATCAATCGACAATCGACATAACAATACGTAGCTGGTAAGTATCTTATTATGCATTATGGGAATCGACTAAGTATCCGCAGTGCATTTGTATAGCTAGTAAGCTAGACTATATTATATACTAATACACATATACACTGCGTGGTAATAGCAGAAAAACATCAACAGTAATTGTAGTATTATAATGCTGCATTAGCAGTACATACTGCTCTATTGCAATACACAAACCTAACATAACATTAGACCATTAGATGAGAAAAATATGTAAAATATTGATACTATACAGAGAGAACATCTTGAGTAACGTTTGCTCTCAGTTTACCGCGTTTTTTGCGAGCGTCATACCCCAGCCAGTCCAGACCTAACCAACAAATGTTTTAGAAAAAAAAGGCGGTCTATCTATAATTCCATACTGCATTCTCCCAAACACTTGGACTGCATGTATGCATAAGCAGGCGTAAATATATGTATAAATTTAAAAAGCGCGTGCAACGCAGCTATATACGTTCAGATACACGGTACAGCTGATGCGCAACTTAAGTCGCCCGTTGCAGTTCGCATCGGTATAGCTATAAGTATATGTATGTATACAAGTGCAACTTGGTGCAACTGCTAGTGCTACATCTCATTTTTGGACTTACGTCACTGTACACAGCTTTTTCCTCGCTCCAGTTTTTCTTCAATGTAGGTAATGTGCAAGCGCGCGTACAACTATGCAGAATATAGGTACAACCTCGAGAACTGCTAAACGCTATAATCGTTGTATACGTTGTGCTGGGGTTGAGAAATGAGAAGGAGACGCGACTGTGCAAGTATATATCTATAATGTGTGAATGGATATCGACTGATGCGTGCGCAGTAATGACGCACTACTTACTTGCGCTCTGTTAGCTCTGTAAACGGCGTAAACTGACTAAAAATTAAATTCGCGACTATCTATACATAGGTACACTTCATCTGTAACTTGCGTCCCCTTCAATCAGAGCGTCTCACTCTAAAGTCTAAACTAAACTGCTGAAAATTCTATAAAGGTAAAAGATTCGAGAGGGGAGTCCCGAGCACGTCCCGAGAGTAGTCAGTCAGCCGATCGATGGGATTGGTTGGAAGAATCGAGAAGCACGCACGAAACTCGAAAGTGCAAGAATCCGTCGCTAGTGCAGCAGGATACCGCTAGCTGGGACGGGGCGGGACGGCCTGCCCTATACGCTGCCGGCTGCGCGCGCGGATACAGGCGGAAATGGATGACGCGCACTTTATATACCCGCCAGCGGGACATTTGAATTGAATCTTTGGAGACTGTTATGTTGAATATTACTTTTTTTATTACAAATTTTCATCTTATAAGTACTTTAAATTTAAAGTTTAATCAACTAAGAACAGAGTGTTGATTTGAAGGCATTTCTTTTTTATTCCAGAGTTTTCTAATACGGTAAAATAATCATTAGAAAGCGCCCTCTCATGTTGGAACGGGCAAGAGCCGTTTTGTAGAATAGAATGATGATTTAAATTCTGTTGACCAAGAAATGAATAATCAATTGACTCTGCCTTTTTCGCGTATAATACGATTTGGAAAATATAAAACATCACTGCGACATCCGATATTCTTTCAGACAATCGCGTCTCAGTTTTTATCTGCGTTCGGCCTTATCCCCACCCCCCTCTTCTCTTTCTCCACCATCTCTTATACGCGTCAACGCGGCGGCCGGCGACTCCTATAAGTATTATATATATAATGTGTATACATGTATACTGCACACACGCGCATTGTAATTTGTGTAAGTATGGGGGCCCCAAATTAGACTAAAAAGACGTAACGTAACGAACCGATTCGTCTGTCTCGTGTAATAGCTAATACTACCTATATTCACATGCTCTATTCGCAGCTATAGAAAAGAGAGGCAAACGATTCGAGCGGCTTAACCTAGAATTTGCAAAACTGCAGGGGCATAAGAGAGAAGTGGTTAAGTAGTATGGGCGTAAGTATTATTATAAGTAACTGATTCGCAGGTTCTCTAAATAAAGTTTCTCCGCAGACGCGCGCGCTATAATCGTCATCGTCACCTTGCGTCTGTAAGTGATGAGACGCTCCATCGTCGTAGTGCCCGGCTGCACGGCTAGTCCATTCACTAATTTCCTCATCTGTGCACTTTAAAAATTTGCTGAGCTTCAAATCCGAAAATTCCTGAGTATTTAATTATTGAAGAAAAAGTGTAGACTCTCGCGGGTTCGCGGGCTGAGATGTAGTATTATATTTTTCATCGGCAATTGCGGTTAATGGACAAGGAAGAAAACACTCGACGATCGCTGTAGAATTAATTCACATTCGGATAAGATGTAAGATAAGTTGCTGTGAGACCTTATACTTGTAGAATGTAGAATTGAACATTAAAACTGGACGACACAAGCAATGTAATTTATAAGTAATCGCGAATAAACGTCTCTTCAAATTATGCAAACGAAGACAGCTCAAGTACGTAAACATACAATACATGAAAAGTTGTTTAAATGTAGTAAGTACCTCTCCGAGTAACCAGCGGTTGAGAAAATTCTTCAAGAGGCTCAAGTAGGCCCACAGCATGTCTAGTAGGAAGAAGAAGAAGGAGGAGGAGGAGAAGAGCTAACCGCAGCCGCAGTGATCGCAGACCACCTCGGCGCCTTCGACACTGCCAACGGCCACATTCGCGACAGCAGAGCCTTCTTTTTGTGCGGCACAACTACTTAATATGACGTGTTAAGAACTCTTGTGGATTATACGACCACTTATTATACGTATTTAGGTATATTAATAGAGCCTCGACAGCCTGGACTGGACACCGCGTGCTTATAAGTACTACAGACGCGCTTACTCTCACCGCTCGCGTATCTCTTGTTGCAGCCGGCTACCGGCGGCCGACTACTACTACTACTACTACTACTACTACTACTACTACAGACTACTACTACTTGGTAGTAGATATAGGTATACAAGTACTCCGCTTTCTTCTCGCGCCTCGATCGGCTGCGCAGCCATGAGCCGACTGCAACCGAGAGAAGACGAATCCAGCTATGCCGGCGATTCCGACGAACAAGTAGGTAAGTATACTTGCGATGCTGCTGAATGCTGCGATTATTGTGCGTGCGGACTGTGCACGGAGAGTTAGTCTTGGACTTGGACTGAGTTGGGGTCTTGCGGACTTGCAGCGGATCGGACAGGGACTTTTGACATTTGACAAACTAAAACGAGCACGAGATGGCGCCAGTACTAATAATTAAATTAATAAACGATAAATTTATTTATTCGCGCGGAAACGAAAAGTTCTACAAGTATAGTCGGCAGGACGACAGGGGAGGACAATAGCTTGTCTAATAGCTATGTAAATTGATATGCAAAGATGAAAATTGACAATTGCTAAGTCGCGAGACCCGCTCGCGCACGGCTTGAATTGATCCGATGGAAGAGAAAAAGCGATTATTTATATCTATACCTCTAGCTGATCAATGCCATAGCTGCATCTTCTTCGTAGTTTACCAAACTAATCGACTTTTTCTGAATCCTTCACATCCTTATAAATGTGACACTTCACGTGTGACTCAAGTCTTCCATTCCATATTGCACGGCGCGGACAGTTAGCTATAATATTCTCTGCGTTGTATATAGTTACAATCGTATTACCTTTGCTTTCTCGCATTTTTTCTCTTCTATTTGTTTCATTTAATATGACTTGGCATACTTCATTCAAGACGTTGCATTATGCATTAAAATTCTCTTATTATTTATACTAATTATTATTGTAATACAACAACTTATTATTGCAACTCTATAATATAACTTTGTGGCTACTTGTTAGCTTAGCATGTGGCATTTTCATGAAAATTGAGAGATATTGTAGTAGTATACGAAAGATAATCACTTGGAGATGTGTTTGACACTTTTTAGAAATAATTAGTATAGCAGAAATGCAGCTTTTATCAGTGATGTAAAATGCTAACAAGCTGTATAAGAGAGTTGTTGAGAGTTTTCGGACAGTTATTACGGATTACTTATTGCGTTTGCAATTTAATTAAGTGAAAGTGTAAATAAGTGATCGATTGAAAGTGTTTTCATGCATGCACCATTGCAGAATTTTGAATATATTTGACCTATGGGAAAAAAGAAAAAATGATAAGAAAGCGAGTTTTTCTTAAGATTAGGTTAATCTTTGCGCCAGAATCGGCATGCGGCTATGGATAGGTAGCGGCTGCAAACTGTGATTCCAAGATGCAGATGACTGGGATGGGATGTAGACGAATGATTGTGTAGACTATTATGGTAGATGCGAATTTAATGCCCATACCCGGTGTGATAAACTTAAAAATACGTACTTGCAAAGCTAGTAAAGTACTGCTTGAGGTAAGAGCTTTCAATCTGTTCGAATTAGTTCCCTGCACAGTAATCTTAATCGGTGCGAATGACTTTGATGATGAAAGCACGGTATTTAGCGATGTCATCCACAGCTTTTTGCATGCCAACTGAAAATGGAATCGACATTATTACAGCATTCTATTGTCTCTCCCCCGAATTTGCCGATAATTTTCTTTTCTCAACTGTCACCTACGTACCGTGTATAGTGTACTGTGTAGTGTATAATCTGTATGTACGAAGGACGCAGAGGCGCCGACGAGAAAATTTTGCGCGCAAAAGTTTTTTTGCTTCGTTGTAAAGCAATAAAAAGATAAAGATTTTGTAGAATCGCGCTGCGTATGAAACTATAATTAATGTGAAAAATGTAGTAGTGATTATTATGGTGTGCAATCCTACGGAATTGCGCATGCAATATTCGACTGTAAAATTACAACAATTATGTAGCTAAATTAAAAAAGTTGTCGCGCGTTACGCACTCAACGCATTCGATCGTATCAAGAAGCAGAATAGAACAATATTGGCAGTAAATTAGAAAAGTATATATAGTGCATTTTTCGGCAGCATCAGCTCCGAAAGTCATTGCGAGCGTCGCAATAATAATGCGGTAGAAAAATACTTGAAACTAAATACATTCAATGATATAGTTGAAAGACGTTTTTATTTTATCTTTTTATTATACTTTTTATTATATTTAAGAGTTTCATAAAAAAATATTGATTGTTATAGGGTTGAGTTTTTGAAAACTTTCATTGAACTTATTGTAGTTTCGAGTGATTAGAAAAAGGTTCTGTAAACTGTAAAATGAAAGTAAAAAAAAGTGTATACTATAGACTGCAGATATTGATTGGTAAAAAAAGGACAGAGAAGCAATGGAACCCGTTTGTTTCTCTCTGACTGTGCAAAAATTACCAAATTTCGTACGTCCCTGAGCGCGAGGTGCCGCGCGGTCGATATAGCGCCGTTCCCAACTGCACGAACACGTAGTATACACACGCATAGACTAGTCCATCGAGTTGAGGGTTTTAAGAAAATTGGCCAGTTTTTCGTTGTACCTTGCACTTCTGGAGTCGTTCCAGCATGACATCTCGTCGTAGATGGTGCTGCTGCCGCCGCTGGCGATGGATCTCGAAGCGCTGTGCAGCGAGCAGCCAATGGACAGGAGCCGCAGCTAATGGAATTTTCAGCGACGACGAGATGGTAAGGGCCCTGCTCATCGCTTTAAGAGAGCGGCGCTCCGGGCCGCACAGGCCGCACTATACTTGCCGCACGCTTTCCCAGCTGCGGACGTCTATTTCCGCGGCCGCAGGACTCAGCCCGCCTCCAGCGGCCAGCAGAGGCAGTAAGGACCACTCGCGCAGGCGCCTCGACCTCGCGACCTCTATATTCAGATTCGATCCCAACTTGCAAGCACAACTGCTCTGCGGATGTGCCAAATCTCTCTCTCTCTCTCTCTCTCTCTCTCTCTCTCTCTCTCTGCGTCTGCGCCGCCTGCACGGAGAATCAAGCGCAACGTTTTTACTTCAATTATCTTGCATCATTGGATCGCCACGCGCCAATCTGGAAAACGAGCAAGTAAATAAATCAATACAGAGCGAGAAAGCTGTTCTGCACTCATATATGTATATAGCATACCTCGTTAGTACATCATCTATTTTCAAAATTTTACAACTTGCATTCTGTTGAATTAAGAAGCTCCCAAGTGCTCTTCACTCCTTTTCTTTTACATACTCAGTATACCATCCAAAGGCCTTCAATCAGTCAAGTAATTCACTTTTTCATAAGTAATGCTCTTCGCCGGTTCAATTTCAAGATGTAGTCAGCAGTAATATTAATTGTAGCTGCATATAATTATCACAGACATCAGACACGTCACATAAAATTTAAAAAAACCATATTTATTCGTGAGTATATTGTGCCTGAAATTCAATTCATCAGATATTTAGCATATCCGTTCCTTCAAGGCACAAGCTCATGCGACGCATGCACTTTTTGTGATTTTAAGAAAATCGCGTTTCATTGTTTATACTATATTGCAAAAGATATGAGCTGCGTCGAGTACAAAACTCCACAGTACATAGAACAATGTTTAGTTTAAATACGTGATTTTCATAGCTCACTCACATAAATCCGTATTATATACGCAGCAGCTAATTATGAATAACAGTGACTGCAGATTTAGGTAGGCTGTCATATAAAATTCTATACAACATACTATATAACTATAACATGTCGTGCAGTCACTATAGGTCATTTAGGTAATTAGTTTGGAGTTAAAGTATACACCGCATAGATATTTCTACCTTGTATTATATTCTGCGCACTACATTTAAAATGTATACAAGATTAAGTTCTTATACGTAGAATTTCAATAAAAAATGCACTTTTCTTTGGTCTAGAATGTGAAAAAAATTTTTTTTTTAGCTGGAGCTTTCGAACCGATGAAACTTTCTTCTGTAAGCCAAAAGACGATAAAATATGCAGAGGAACATAGAAGTATAGAACATGAAAGTTTAACATGGGGAGGCATATGGAGAAAAACGAGAAGATCGACAATTCGGATTTTTTTTTTTTTGTTAACGGGCATAACATTTGATCAGAGCATTGAATCTGGGTATATTTTTTTATAACTTAAAGCTTTTTGTTTTACTTTATTGTAGTATAATTCAAACTTTTATTAATGACTCGAAAATATTCGCAGTTATTATATTATTCCAGTATTTTGACATATTAATTTTTTACAAAAAAAAGAAAATGTAAGATGGCTTAGAAATATGGTTGCTAGTAACTTTACCAATGTTACTCAACATTTTTTATCACCATTTGGCTTACAGAAGAAAGGGCGATGGGTCCAAAATCTCTATCGATAAAAAAAATTTTTTTTCAAATTCTAGATAGAAGCGAAAAGTGCATATTTTTGTTGAAATTCGATATATAGGCAGCTTGTTCAATAAATGCCTGACACTATTTACTGGAAATGTGTCATCGCTTAGAGATGTGTTTGTTTCATGTAGGCCACTACATCATGTATCGAAACACGAAGAAAAGAATGAAAAAAATTGACTTGTTTTTGCGATTCATAAATTCACGTATAAGTAACAGATTGTGTATGAAAATAACTACGAATAAGAATGGGTGTATAGTTTAACACGTGTGTGTGTGTGTGTGTGTGTGTGTGTGTGTGTGTAAGTATAAAAATTGGCGCGCTTGGGCGGGATTGTTTCTCGTATCAGCTGCGGCGATTAATTCTGATGCGGCAGCGGCATCGATGTTCCCGCAGCGCAGATGCCATGCACTAGCGCACATAAGCTTACTTCCGATACTCTCTCTCCGTCTTTCCTTCTTATAAATACTTATACTAACTAAATAAATTTTGCAATAAGCACTAGCTTTCTTTTTACTTTTACTTAATTTTTCCTTCTTCGGAAGTGCAACTTTCCACTGTCATTTTTTCTTTTAGTTTAGACTTGCAGTTATACGCGAGAGAAGCAGACAGAAATATGCCAATGTTTAGTTATTTATAGCTAGATCACTGTACTGACGAAACTATATGTAAAACGAAAATGCATGCAGATCTTAGCTAAAATGCATATAATGTGAAAATCTAAATCTTGGATGATAAATTACTTGCCGATTGCCAAATGAATCGAATATCTGTCTGCAGTGTGTGGGATGCACTTATAACTGCGTAACTTTAATTGCAACTACACTAATTGAACAAATTACATAACACCGCATAGGAAATTCTTATTCTACTAACTGCATAAATATTATATGCAACACATGTATGTATATAATCATTATAAATCTTATACGTATGAATCGACTAGCTTGTCGACCAATTTTTACGATATACTGATCACTGTCTGCTCAACACATTAATTCGATTCTTATTCCTCGCAGTGAGACATGTACCCAGTAGGGTTTTATGTTTCAAACTGAAAATTCGATGCTATGTACTATTTTTAGATAATTATGCCACCGTCGCCGCCACCGCCGCAGCCGCGGCCACCACCGCCGTCGTGGCTCTATCGAAGTATATACCTACATGGTTTACTTTCCATTTCAGACTTCGTTTAACGCAATGCCTCTTGACATTTTAATGAACTTTGACATTCCTACTATAATGAAGCGTAAAATAAATGTATGCCTGATGTGCATATATGTCGAATTTCATAAAATAAATGCACTTTTCTTTGGTCTAGAATTCGAAAAACATTGTTTTAAGCTAGCGCTTTCGGACCAATGGGACTTTTTTCTGTAAGCCAAAAGATGATAAAAAATGCTGAGGAACATATATGGGAAACACAGAATATGAAAATTTAACATGGGGATGCATATGGAGGAAAAAGAAAAAATCGGCTATTCGGATTTAAATTTTTTTTTTCTTTTAACGGGCATAACTTTTGATTAGAACATCGAATCTTGGTAGATTTTTAAAAATTAAAGCTCTAATATAAAAGAACTTTATTGTAGTGTAATAATAATTTGAAATTTTATTGGTGCCTCGGAAACATTCGTAATCGTAATTATTCCAGTATTTTCTGCACGCATTAATTTTTTGTAAAAAAAATTCAAAATAGCTTAGAAATATATGGTTACTAGTAACTTTTTCCATGTTCCTCTGCAGTTTTGACTATCTTTCGGCTTACAGAAGAAAGTCCGATCGGTCCGAAACCTCTAACTTTAAAAAAAAATTTTCGATTTCCAGACCAAAGAAAAGTGCATTTATTTTATGAAATTCGACATATACGAGCATATCCTGGAAATTTCGGAAACAATTCGGACGGAAAAGTTGCAGAAAATTTTCTTGAAGGAACACTTACCAGACCGATTTTTTCTCGTTACTTTGATCGTTCTGACAGAGAAAGAGCTCGCGGATATGGCCGATCGTAGGGTATACTTTTTCCGGAGCAAAAATACTTGAAAAACGAGAAATAATTAAAAAACAAAAATTCAAACTTTTTTTCGAAAACTATGGACTTTTAAAAATATTTCAATAGAACAAAAATGTCTTAAAGTTCATGAAAGTATGCACTGAAATTTTTTCTGATTTTTTAAGGACGTTTTTCGAAATTTCGATTTTTTTTTTTTTGATTTTCGACAAATCAAAAATTGACCAATCTGAAAAAATTTCAGAGCATTCTTTCACGAATTTTAAGACATTTTTTTCCAATGAAATTTTTATAAAAGTCCATAGTTTTCGAGAAAAAAATCTATGAATTCTTGTTTGTTAATTATTTCTCGCTTTTCGAGACGTTTTATTGCTACGGAAAAAAGTACACCTCTTTCAGAATGACCTAAGGAACAAGAAAAAAAAAAGGTCTGGTAGATGTACTTCAATAAAAAAATTTGTACCATGCGTACAGAGCAAGAAAAAAATCGTTGAAATTATTATTAGAAAAGGAAAGCAAGTTGATAAACTCGACAAAAATGTTTAAATTGTTTAGTATAATTGTCATCAAGTTTTTCTCCGTGCAAAGCGTCGAGTGCAGTGCACATGCTCAGACTTATATACTTGTACATAGTTACCTAAATATATATTTATAGTAATATTTAAATTTACATAGTGCGATAATAAGCGTCTGAGTTTCCGTATACTATATGCAGCTGTTATGCAGTCTGCTGTAGGATGATGTACACACATATTGTAGACAGTGTGCGATTCTGTATACGTATATAGCTCATAGCTGTGCCTTATAACTATATATATATGAGCCATGTCCTGACACAATGCCCCAGAAGCGTGAGAACGTAAGGTACCTGCGAGCTTGCCGCAATATTTTAACCCTTTATACGATCACTTGCTTATTTTCTTATTACAGTTATTGACAGTTGGGAAAGCTTTTTTTATTACGACTTGGCGGCTTGGAAAGAAAATAGGCTTATTATACTTTAAGGTTTCGCAGACGATTTTCCCAAACGAAATAACGACAGGCTTTGAAGAAATGACTGCCTATAATGTACATTTTATTAAATTTTTATCGGTTTTTCAGTCAACAATCCTTAAAGTTATGATATTGCTTTGGGCTTATAAGCGCAGAGAATAATGTTTATCATTTGTTTATCAACAGTTCGAAAAAAGAAAGCCATTATATCCAGGATTTTTTATTGTTATAAACGGATGTATATTGTATATATATGCGTGCGCGGGAGAGTATAATATAAGCCTGCTTTAATAATAAAATCTGTAAGTAGGTATTAATTTCTTCGAAGCCTGTCGCGTTATTTCGTTTGAACAAGCCATGTGACATGAGCTATGTGATTTTCAATGGAATTGGATGCGGGTTGTAAAGGGAGCAGAGCAAAGGGTGGTTGGAGCATAGCAGCTGAGAAAAGCAGCTCTGGCGGAAAATGCAGCGCGAGAGAGCTTGCGGTACAGCAGCAGCAGCAGCAGCAGCAGCAGCAGTAGCAGTAGCGCGAGAGGAGAGGAGAGAGGGTCCGATCGATATGATCGCCGCACGCGCGTTTCCTCGACGACGGCGCCTGCTGATGCGAGAGGGAGAGGGGAGGGGGCTTCAAGTTGGCATTTTCGCAAGCTCGCTAGTATTACCAGCAGTGCAGTCGCGTGCACTCTTCCAAACAGGACAAAATCAGCTCCTATACACGGTTAGACTCGTCAACAGTCAACGTCGCGCGCACGCACAGAGTGCAAGCTTTCTAGTTTCAGAGACGCTGCAGCATATCGCAGAGACTTGAACATTTCCAGTTACTAGCTGTAAGTACATTTTGAACATTGGCGCGAGAGAAAATTTGTCCGATATTTTTGTGGGCCAAGGCCGTTGCAGCTTGCAGTTGGCCCGCAGCGTTGTGCATAACAGATTATACACATTATATTTATATGCTGTGCACGTCTGCAGCGCAGGGTGTACGGAAGCTCGATCCGATCTCAGCTCGTTGCCGAAGAATGCTGATTGGTTGGATCAGCAGGCCGACATGGTCGTCGGGCCAATCTGCGAGGTGACTGCTCGCAGCAGAAGGACGACGGCCGCGCCGGGGCCGGGCGAGACTGCACCGTTACCACCACCACCAGCAGCAGCACCAGCACCAGCACCAGCCGGTTATGCGGCGGCGCTGCAGGCGCGACCGGATCGGGCAGCTGCCGACGATCTCGTCCTCGTCGCGGATAAGGACAAAAGCAGCAGCGACGATTCTGTTGCAGACCATGCCCACGACCGGATCCTGCTCAGATGCTGGAGCGAGATGCCCCAGCATCTACAGTTCAACCCGCACATTCGCTCCGGATACAGGCCTCTCATGACACCTGGACAGTGCCTCAGGAGCATATTCCGCCTGCACAATGAGACTGTAAATATTTTGACGCATGGTGAGTTGCCGCGTCGCGTCTATATACGCAGCTCATTTAAACCTAACCTCGCCCACTGGTAGGAATTCACGACCATTTCCCAGCTCAATGCTGCTGATGCTGAAGCTGCTAATGTTGTATAACTGCAGTGCACGTGTGTGTATGGCCTTGACATTGTACCACCACCAGTACCACTAGTATCGCCCCTCGTGCATTCTCTCTCTATCTCTCTCTCACACACTGCACACTGCAGGCTACTCAAGTGCTTCCCGACCCGAGCTCGACATCGATCTCCTCTATATAACGATACATACGGTTTATACTTTGAGATATACTAGCTGTATAAGCATCACTCTACCCGCAATGCGTAAATAAGTCTTTTTCAGTTGTGTACCTAACTCTTGTAGTTGCGCTCAAGGCCAAGGACAATGTTGCATAGCTCGACAGTGCATTATGTCTCTGCCAGATAACTTTTTCAATTCTTCGTGTATCATGTTTGCGCATCGAAAACGTTCTACCCCAAATGTACAATTAATTTTTTTTCCTAAACATCGTAATTCAAAGTAATACAAGCTTTAACATTAAAATTAAAAGGTAATTAAAATAAGAATGCTAAGAGAGAAACGTGTTTGTTTCAGGATTTGCCATTGTTTATATACTAGCGACTGTGCCATTCATGCTGCCGTGGGGTGCGCGAGGTGCGCTAACCGGTTTCCTCTCTTGGTGCCACCTAATTGGCGCTGTCAGTCCTTGGATCGGATCTTTCCTCTACCACGTCTTCATGAACCTCGACTATGGCGAGGCGGTCTACAGATGCCTACTTAAGCTCGATATGCTCGGAATTTGGATTTGTCAAAGCATCGGTAAAAAATTATAGGTGTTGTTGTTGTTGTTGTTGTTGTTATTATTAACAATATAATTCATGCCGGAATATGCTCGACCGGTCATTAGTCATTATAGTTTCTATGTTTTCTTCTAAAAAGACGCGCTAAATTTTCATATACAATATTATTATTATCTAATTTGAAAGTTGCGCTGGTTCAAACCATCGCTCGTGTATAAACATCTTCCTACCTACATCTGTTTCTTAGTCATTTTATGGACCAAGTAACGCTGAATTAAATTTGGACCAAGCTCCATTTTTAGATCTTCGTCAATATTTAAGAAACGCAGCAATGTTCCGCTGTTGACTGGTAACCAGTGGAACGGCATTTCATTCGTTTTGCTCGGTGTTGGCATCCTGCATAAAAAGATATACGTTATACTCGTATGTAGTCATAAAACTTGGAGGCTTACCCAGTTCTTGCAAAATTCAGCCACAGCTCTGTCATACGTTCCATAAGTTTATAGCCAGTTGTTTCTTTTTTTGAAGAGTCAAAGCTCACATCTTTCAATTGTCTCGGGCAAAACAGATAAGGCAATTCATCAGCATGACAAGCACCTGTATACAGAGGGATTTCGTCAATCACAATAGTTTATCAGATTAAATATTAAAGAGATATTTATGTGAAGATGAGCGATGTTGAATTTCATAATGCGCACGCGTTACTTCAATTATTTCCTCCCGCCAAAACTGGCACAAGCTCAGATGCAAAATATAATCAACGGGAACTTTTGAAACTCCCTACTCGCCGCTAATAATATCAAGGTTTTTTTTTCGATGGAAATCTGAGCTATGTTGCGATCTTTGTACGGACCACGACTAATGGTCTAAGTTTAGTCACGTATATCAACCAAAAAAGTCACTTTTCTCCTGGAACACGAATGCGGCGGCTTTGATACGCGACAAAATCTGAATAATTATAAGGCTTATTCTCTATTGGTAGTTTTATTAGTTTAAGCTTGCGCCAAAGTACGAAACTTATAAAAGTAAATTGCATTTTGAACGGGCAAAAATAACGAATCCTTTAAAATTAACGAAGCAACACTGATTTTCAAGTTCATTTTACATATGCTTTGTATGTATGTAGATATTTTATTAATGCAGGGGTATATAAAATGTGATGATCAAGTCTATTAGCTGTGGTAAGTCGCATAAACATTAGACGAGTCAAAAAGCTACTTATAGCGCGGCTTCGCAAAATGCGCTCTTGATTTTTTTCCTTAAACCAATGTGTAATTAAGCAGATTCAAGAACTAGCAAAATTTATGTTTGTATGAATTCTTAGACAAGATAGACGCGCACACTTAGCTAGACTCACCTCTCATATTGAGATTTAAGAGTGCCTTAAAATATGATGCACCCTTATCAAACGTGAAGCGATACAGATAAATTGGTGCCGAACCAGCCTCAATTTGCATTTTTACCACTCTATGTATACCTTCGACGAAATATAAGTCACCGGCAAGCTCGAATAGTGGCTTTGAATTTGCTTCACTTATTTCGTCGTTATTGCCATAGTAGAGACGCCTCAGTTCATTGACTGTTTGGTTCCATTGCTTTATCTGTCCAAGAACCTTGGGATGCAGGTAGCTTTGAAGATCGGCATTCAATTTTTCGTAATAACCATTCATATCTAACAAAAAAAACGGAGGATCAGATCAGCCTTGAAACAGTTAATGCGTTTTTTACTGATATTCCTGATTACCCTTGGCTAATAAAGCTCCCTCCAGATTGGTGTATCCGATAATGAAAGGTACGTGAATACCTTGTTTTGCGGCTTCTTCGACCGGAATTGGCATAAACGGTTCCTTCGATTTCGCGTCGACTCCAGGCCCAAAGCTAAATGTAAACTGGATCTTTTCCTACGATTAATATATTTATACTGCAGTTTACTGGTGTCGTCGAAGGGAAGCTTTTTCAATCATCAATATTAAAATAAAAACCGTCGTTTTCATAATAAAAGCAATCAGGATACCAACTCACCTGCTTGGACAGCAATGATTCTTGAATTTGTACTAGCTTTTGGCTATCAAGAGTTCGAAGATACTTAATAATTTCATTTGAATCTCGAGATTTAAATCCCAAGAGATCACATAGACGATACACTTTGGACTTTGGATTTGTCTGAGAAGCCCAGCTGTTTAAGGCTACGCCACTCTGGGAAATGGCCTTGTGGAAGAGACCTACAAAAGCATTAGGTATATTTAGTTGTACTGATCTGTATAGTGATTATGGACTTGATTGACGAAACAAGTTAAGTATCTAGCCTTTTGCTAAATGGGAAATAGTGAGGTAATGCACGGCAGCACCACCAGCGCTTTCGCCAAATATCGTCACATTATCAGGATTGCCCCCAAAGTTTTCTATATTGTCTTTGAGCCACCTCAATGCTGCTACCATGTCTTTGAGACCTTGATTGCCCGGCGCCACCTCGTCCTCCAAATTCAAGAATCCTGTGTGTGTAGGAGACAAATAAGCTGACACAGCAGAATATACACTGTGCAATATGTAGGTAATATGCAAGAAATGAATTAACGTTACCCAATATTCCTACTCTGTAATTAATTGTGACAAATACCATGTCATTAACCATAAAGTAATCTGGCCCGTAAAAGTTATCATCGCCACTGCCACAAACGAAGGCACCTCCGTGTATCCAAACCATTACCGGCCTTTTTTTCTCTTTCTCGCAGTTCTTCGTGTACACATTTAAATAGAGACAATCATCACTTCCAACGAATTCACCTGTCATGAAATTGACTTGAGCACAGTTTGACCCAAAGGCCGTTGCTTCGCGGATTCCGCTCCATGGTTTCATTGGCACTGGATCCTATATTGTGTTGTGTAATAATGTTCAATGCAATTTATGAATTTACACATGAGGCAATCGATGACGGGAAAAACTTACGGCAAACCTGAGATGGCCAAGAGGAGGCTGTGCGTACGGCAGACCCCGAAATGCATAGTACTGATGTTGAGGAGACAAACTACTCTTCTCTAGGCATCCTTTTACTTTACCAGCGCGCGTCTCAACAACCAACATCGATCCGCTCATCTTGGCAATGCTATCAGCATTCACATAGTCGGTCTTCAAACTGAAATAGACTTCTTCTTTTTGCTTGAGTGTCAAGATAAAAGAATCAAAATAAAATGATAAAAGTGATAAAAGAACTCCCCTCCTCTCTCACTGATCTCTATCTCTGCTTTACGCAGTAATTCTCAGCTACAAAGTCGCAAGTTGCGAATTAATTGATACAACTACTAATGCGTTTTCTCCCTCAGTTGAGAAAAACTAAAACGTATCCCGTTGTGCAGGCTGTTTGCATTTACACAACAATCAAATTTGGGAAAAAAGCATTCATTATAACATGTTTAACGACGAGTCGCGCCTACTCATGAAACTGCAGTCTGTTGTTCAGAGGCGCAGATATTACTTTATCTAATGTAAACGCGATGCAACTGGAAATGTTTAAAAAAATTGTTCTCTCCACGGTACATACAATGCGCACAACTAAGATTAGAAAAATATTAACTAGTGTTGAGGTTTTTATGTGTAACGCGGAAGTAAATAATCAAGACCAGAGTATAATTTACTTTACATACTTATTTATTATTATTAATAAATCGAACTGTGTTTTTCTATACTAGTAGAAGACAACTATAAGGACGAAAATATATGTTTATGTACACTGAAAAAAGAATTTGCAGACTTTCACCAATAAAGGCTTTTCTTTCAGCTTATACTAACATCTTTGCACCCTTGCACAAATTGTACGACTGTAAGGAAATGAAGAAAGACCGAATAGAAAAGTGAATTTCGGGGCCTTGTAAATTAATTGTCATTAGCGCGAAAATAAAGTAAAATCCATTTAAATTGATTCTTGTACATGAATTTTGTCATCATATTATTGATTAAAAAATAAAAAATAGTTACATTATAGTGTGCTGCCCCCCCCCCCTCTCCACTATTGCAATGGATTTTAGTGACATGTTTCTATTGAAACGCATAAAATTTGTAAAAAGATATTTATTATAATAAATGAATAAGTATACATTGTACAGACGATAAAGATGGATCTGTTTTTCTAGGAGCAATGCCACTGATCGCCGCATCGGTACACTGTCTACCAAGTATTCTTTGGCACTTGTGCATCATCACTTACTGCTTTCTCAGCATTTGGGGCCTTTACAAAGTAATTATTTCATATAAATAGCACTGCAAGTGTAGAACTCTAAAAATCAAAATAGTTCGAAAAGGTATAGGTAATTTTAATTTAATCGTGACAATTGGCTTCCCTTGCAGGCGATGAACGCCAAGTCGCCTTGGGAGAGGCGACTTTGCTTTTCGCCGCCTTTCATGATGCGTATGCTGGTACTCGTTCTTCGATCCTTTGAACTTGGTGGTGGCAATCCCGATGCATTTACTCACGTAGTACTCCAGGTATCTCTATGTGCCTATACACTTTATTGTTTACTTGTACTTTATTCGCTTTCCTTTACATTATTTTATTATTACAAGTATCGATTATTATTAAATAAGCATCAAAAACAAAATCAAGAAATAGCTCAATTTTTTAATATATGACTCTGCAGTTTTAATTTTTCATTTCTGCACAATCTTATAGAGAATAGCTAATTTTAACCCCGAGTTTAAACGCGCGTCATTTTAAAACAAACAAGGGACTTTGAACTCAAGGTACATAATATTTTTGGGATCGCTCTTTCGACTGGAGGTATCCGCAAAATTACGAAAAGTAATTTTAAAACTATTATTTTTCAAAAAATATAAAAAAGCCCTTTTTGCAGTTGGCTTTTTTTCAAACCAAATTTCAACAATATTCGGAATGCCTAGGTAACTTTTAATGTAATAAAAATGTGATCCCGATACTTGAACTTTAAAAATATGCATCGCAATATTTTAATTTATACCATTATTCTCGCCAATTCAAATGAAAAATTTATTTGTATCATATTCGCAGATTTTTTTCTCGAAAACTATGGACTTTCATAAAAATTTCCTAAGAGTAAAAACATTTTGAAATTAGTCAAAGAATACTTTCAAACTTTTTCAGATTGATCCACTACAATTTTTAATTTTTCCAAAAGTCAAAAACTCGAAATTTGGGGCGGGGGGAAACGTCCTTAAAAAATCGGAAAAAATTGTGAGCATTATTTGTTGAATTCTAAGATGCTTATGTTGTTTCCAAAAATTTTTTAAAATTTATGTTTTTGAGAGAAAATTTGAATAAAAATTGGACAAAAAATTTTTTACAGAATTTCGTTCATTTGGGATATGAACATTATATTAGCCAGTAGATTGCAGTAAAATCAAAGTTCCTTATAAGCTCATCGTCGGTTCACCTTGAAATAGTCGACTCTATCTACTTATATATTTTTATGAAACCGGAATCTTATGCAACAGTTATAACCGCACGACTTAAGCTGCCTGAAAGGAAAATGCCAGTACCGCTATCTGATTTTTCAATTTCAATATCGAATGCAACAAATGAATTGTGCGATAAGGTGGTCGTTTTATATTTATTTTATTTATTTATTTTTTACTGAAATTTAAATTCACACTTCTACAGCTAATAATATACATGTATGTGCTACATACATCACATTCACATGCATACGAGCAGAGTAAATCTTTCAAAAATCGCCACTTTTTTATGGAGAGGTTAAAATACGTGATGCTTTTGTCTTTTGAAAAAGAAAGAAATAAGTGTATTGTGACGAGAATTATAGCCGCATCGTTCGAGAGCCTGAATTGAAGATTGATATTTTGTGTTGCGAAAGGATGCAGATATCGGTCAGGATAATTTGAGCTGCCTAGGAATTGGCAATTTTCGAAGGATGAACTAATTATACAGCGTCAACTGGCTTATGAGGATCGATGTGCTAACTGCTGTGCAATAATTGTTACGTTGTGTTTGCGATGCTTAAAATAAATTAATATTATACCTTATAGATATTAAACATATGTAAAATTGCGATAAGGTTTGAGAAAGCAATAACCAGTGAAAATGACTATGATCGCAGGACTTGATTGCGGTGGTCGGCGGCACTATCGGGGCAATGCGAATCCCTGAGAAATGGATACCGGGACGTGTAGACATGTACCTTAACTCCCACAATATAATGCACGTGATGGTAGTGATGGCAGTCTGCTCGATGCACGCGGCTACTCTGCAGGATCTTGCCTGGATGATCGAGCCCGAAGTTTGCCAAGCCGATGTTACTGCAGCTTCTGCAGCTCTAATGGCTGATCTGCAGCAGCGCGAGGGCTGTGACGAGCTTTAATTGCATTTCACGTGCTCAAGTACTTATAATGCCCTTGTAATTCAGCTCCTTCTTCCATATTGCTTTAATTATATAGCTCGCTCATCAAATTACGCAGCTATTATATGAATTATCACTCGGTGCAGCTATACTGCACGCATTTGCAAAGCGTATACATAATAAGTAATATAAATATGAACCAGCTCTCGCATACATACCTCTAAATCAGCATCCCTATATGAATCGTCAAGAAATTATATATTCTTTGAGTATCTGAGCAGTTCAACATTTCAGTCGCGCGATTACTTACATTTATAATATACACCTGTTAATTGGAGCCTGCACTCGCCGTCGATGATGCTGATCGCTCGATTTTCCTCTATATCCTCCTCTAACCTTCATCACGTTTTATATCACAATGGATACACGAATCCAAGGCAGAATAAAATGCTGCAGCTCATTGCTACAATAGTATTTTTCAGAACAGAAAATAGTACACGATAGTATTTACAGTACGATGAATACATAAGTATTCAGTCAGCT
The DNA here is from genome assembly GCA_018906965.1 of Philotrypesis tridentata. Lineage (NCBI taxonomy): Eukaryota > Metazoa > Arthropoda > Insecta > Hymenoptera > Pteromalidae > Philotrypesis > Philotrypesis tridentata. The sequence goes on along the minus strand of JACCIB010000001.1, from coordinate 6,926,778 downwards.
CCCACTAAGCCATACCCGAGCCTATAGTGGAATCTTATTCGTGCGAGAATCAACCGTTTTACGCGCATACTTTTTGTGCATCGCAATCTCCTATATTTTTTTAGCATTGAATGGTTGCTCAGTATATAAGTATATGGGAAATTACGCGAAAAATATTCAGATAATTGGTTGGAGAATTAAAACATAAAAATTTCGTGCTACACCTCTGGGATAGCGTTTTGCTTCTTCTAAGGACGCACAGATTACGAAAAAAATAGTGTTCCCATTAAAACTGTCTTGTCACACTGTTTTTCTTTTTTAACAATTTTCATTTTTAACAATAAAATTTAAAAAGCGAAAATTGTTTTCTTTACGCGTTGTATAGGTCTTCAGAAGCTAAATGTTTCTTACATGCAATCACTATTTAGTAGGTGAAGAGAGCCTAATTTTAAGCTATAGAACATTGAAGTCGGATTGTTAGATTGGGAGTTATTGGCACTTGAGCAATTTTATCAATTTTTCAAAAATCGTTATTTTGCAAAATCGAAAAATTGCTCAAATCGATCTGAAAAAATTCAGATGTATTCTCTGGACAATTTTAAGAACTTTTTATTCTTACCAAATGTTTTAGAAACTGTATAGTGTTTCAATTAAAAATTTAACAATGTTTACACGAAGAATATTCATTTGATGCACCGTGGCTATGATTAAGTGCCAATAACTCGCAATCCAACAATCCGATCTTGATGTTCTATAGCTTAAATTGAATTTTCGCTGTTTAAATTCAATTGTTAAAAATCAAAGTTGTTAAAAAAAACAGTGTGACACGATCGTTTTCATGGGAACACTATTTTTTCGTATTCTGTGCGTCCTATGGTGGTGTAGCACGAAATTTTTTTTTTAAATTTTCCAACCAATTATCTGGATATTTTTGGCGGAATTTCCCATATATACTTTTACATTCTAATAGATAAAGGATGAAATTATATGAAGTGTTAATTCTTCCTTGCATTATAAGTACGTAGTACAAGTTTTATACTTACATGATCATGTGAAATTGTACGAATTGCATCATCAGGAAACAGAAGTGCAATGATGAACCGTCACTTTCATATACAATAGTAACAAAAACAACAACAGCAAAGCAATAATAATAATAAAAATAATAATAATAATAATAATAATAATATGTTTTAGTAAAAAGAACTCTGTGTTTCGAGGCAATTCGATTTTTTATGATCTGACAGCAGTCAATGAGAGCGGCGACTCGAGATAGGTTCATAATTGACTATTGTACATACATTGGCTATGTATGATATGCCCTTACAAGATGTTTATCAACTTGAAAATAAAGCTTGCTTATCTTAAATTTTTACCACTATAATAAATATATATATAATAAAGTTAATTGTTTTAAATTGAAAAAGCAGAATTTTAATTAAATTAAATATAAAAAGAATAAATGCCTTGACTTACTAGTGTGTATGAATGTTATTGTATTTTCAAATATGTTTTATTTATTATATTGCATTCATAAACTTTTTTCAATAGTATATTACGTGCCTATAGGGAGGAAAAAACTTGGAGAATCCATACTCGCGTATATTGACACCCGAGTTGAAGGCGAGGGTGGCAAACACGAGATATGGACTCAAGTTTTTTCTTCCCTATAGGCACGTAATATACTATTTCTTCACACTAGCGTCGAAATGACCAATTTAATGAAAAATTATTTATAAAAGAAATATGTTTAATTGTTATTCAGTTATAGTTGCAAGCGAAATTCTAATAGTCACCTATCGTTGATCGATTGACTTTATTAAAACTTATACTATTTAAAAATCTGTGATTCCCCACTGTCTTCTCGTGTTGTCATCTGCTACCCTATATATGCAAAACGTATTGTGGCCTGCTGTATACCTCTTGAAAATCACTAATAATAACCCAAATAATAAGCAGAAACAGGTTTTCTGTTTTCAATGCACTTGCAATATTCAATCATCAATATATAAAATACATAGACTAATTATTAATTGTAAATAAAAAATAACCGCGAACGCCGCTGTAAGTATTATACAGTATACTATACAGATATATTTTTTAGCTTACACGGGATCTAGTTATTAGGTTTACATGTCACAAATTTCATTCAAACTAAAATTATTTACGGTTTAAGGTTGATATGCGCGATAGATTAAAAGTTACCATATACTTTATATTGATTTATAATTTTGATGCAGAGATAACATTCAAATGCACAGAATTTAAAGTCATGTATGTATCATGTATCAATTGCATTTGTTTCTTCCACAATTTAAGATACATTCTTCATTACCTCTTATATAATGAAACATTTATTTTTTAACTTTTCGTAAGTGCTGCGGTACTTCTACCTGAGATGAATTTGCGATAGATTTAATAAATTTAAAACGTCCGTTACGAAGTAGCTAAAGTGTCCTTAAGGATTACTCAAACGCGAGAAAAAACCTTATAGGATATATAAGCATTAAAAATTCTAATGCAATATCTTAAAATACTATAAATGCATTATTATTACGATTATTATAATATGCTTAATAAGTTTACGTTATAATTTTTTTAACGTATAAATAATATATTCTATTAAATTTTAACTAACTTGCCTTTAACCAATAAAGGTCACAAAATTACGAAAATAGTCAGAATTTGCAATTAATTGATCTTATAATCACGTAAGAACTCTTTTCGTCTCGAATATCTGAAATTTGGAATGGATAATTTTTTTTCTCCTCTATTCAGTTCAAGCACCCAATAATTATTTCATGATTTCGAGAAAAAAAGTTATAATTTATTCGATAAAATATCGATTTTTTTCAACATTTTCAATATTTGCCTGCATTGAAACAGAAATACTGACCATTTACAGAGGTACTATATTATTGATTATACGTCTACACCAACTTTTGCATTAACATTGAGCGAAACGAGTATTTTCGATGATTGTACGTCTGCAGCAAATCCGTACTTGTGTGACAAATTTTTTTTCTAACGACCTTTCGATTAAAGAGCAGAAAAGTTGTACCTAAATTAATAAAAATTATATAATGCCACATTTTTATTGTCTTGCGAAGGACTCGGTAACTCATCATATAGGGACATCGAGGTATACATACATCTGAATTTTTTCGGTGCCTATACTCCAGATCAGAGCTTTGATTTTACTAATTAGTTATGCTTGAAGTGCCTACTTATATGATGACTATAAAATATATATATCAAGGGCCGCGGTAGCGCTCCGATGGCAATATACACAATATACATACATATTGCTTGAACAGTTTTCTTTAAACATTCAGTAAATTTTACAACGACAAACCACTATTGTTATCTGTGGTGAAAAGTGCTTCTCAGAATATGTGCGATTTAATGAAAACAGTCATAAAATTAAACAATATTAAACACCAAACGAAAAAATAATAAAAGTAGTTATCATAACTATCAGAGGAAACCAAAAATTTTTTATCGGTTCTATGACTAATCGAATTTGTCGTTAAGCAGTATGTATTTGAATTTTATATTGATTATTCATTAGGCAAATTACTACTTTTGTATTGTTGCCGGCCGAAATTAGAATGGTTCACTGATTTTTAAAGGGAAAGGGGGAGTGTTTGAAGTGTTGCTCCTCAAAAATTTAAAGCAATTCTGAAATTAAAATATAGCGCATGTATTTTGCTCATAATTTGATTTGAGAAGATGAGATAATTTAATAAGCAATACAAGCAAAAACATAGAATGTGTCCGAAAAGTAATAAAAGATGATTTGTTGATTCTGATGAGTTTATCGATATCGTTCATAAAATGTGTAATTAATAATGACATATATATAATGAAAGAGAGATCAAATAATCTTCCTAAAAAATAGATTTGGCCGTTGACATTTTCAATATACGGATCTTCGTTTATTTAAGTAGCACTTGACTTTATTGTTTTCCCTACCGATCACAATCATATTGAAACTTAATAAAATAAACAATGTTAAATGTAATTGTCGCAATATTAAAAAAAAAAGAAAGAAATGCTGTTCGACAATTTATGGAAATATCATTGTTGCGCTACAGACAGACTAGAATTTTTTCAATACGTGCATGAAAAAAAGGCGTACATTTAATTCCTTATTAAAAAATGCAGGATATTGTAGCAATAAATTGCGCCTTCCACTCAGTTATATATATATATATATAGTACTAATATGTGCAGTGTTTCGTAATTATGAGTACGTATGTATATTTAACACACCCTGACTTAAAGTGCGTATACGCACTTACTTTATCCCCGGCGAACTGAAAAAAAGTGATGCGTTCAATCCCTACCCCCGCTCTCGTCTTCATAGTGACACGCTCTGTTTATGCCCGAGCCGAAGGCGAGCCAATTTTTTTCAGTGTACCGAAAATAAGTGTACGCACTCTAATTAAGGGTGTGTTAAAAAATTGTATATTGCACTCGGGAATGAAAGTGAGCTGTTTAAACCTGCGAATTTGTCGCCCTCGCTTCGCTCAGGTGACAACTCGTCCGCAGATTTTAAACAGCCTATTTTATTCCCTAGATGCATAATATACTATTTTGAAATTTTCATTTTTACTGAAATAAACTCGATACAAATTTTGGAATAAAAAAGATTAAACGGGCAATGATGAATTTTTTGTCGAATGTTTTACTTTTTTACATGCCGCTCATAAATACAAGCGATTACATTAGTCTCTAATTAAACATACATGAAAATTGTTTAAGGGTTGTGTTACAAAAAAATTAATTGAAATACAAATTTTATTCATATTATACAGCCTGAGCGGACCAATTGTAATAATTCACGATTATATGAAAGCAACGTAGGGCTCAAAATTAAAACTATTTTTTACAAAACATATCTATCTACAGACCACTTGCAAATATTTTTCTGTTTTCATTATTAAACCATTTTACATAATAAAACCCAGATGCAAATAAGGTCCACGATTAATAACTTGCTAATCTTATTTCCCATGCAATATTGATTCTCTTTTATTCTGGGGAAATACTACAACTAGAGGAAAAAACTCAATGCCTGAAACGTGAGAAAGGAAACTGCACATCACTAAAATTAAAGTACACGAAATCCTTACCAATCATGTACAAAGTGTCAATAAGGCAAAAAGTTATCGGCTTTTGAAAATCATTTTTAGTGCATCTATCAGGGCTTCAATGAAAGTTCTGTTAAATTTTCACAATAGAATTCAATCTTTAACGGAAAAAAATTTACCAAATAGAAACTTGTATATATTAAATTCTTTACTTATAAATTGGCCCAAATTACTTGAAAAAAATGGTCTAAAAAGTAGGTATGTCACTGAAAAAAAATTGTTGAACTTTTAATCCTAGATTCTTTCCACTTGGCTGTAAAATTGCGTATTTAGTTACTTAATTATCGTATTACATCGAATATTTTAGAGAGTCCTTAAAGGGTTACATGAGGTCGCGCTAAATGTAGTATACTCATTAAGTTTTCCTGCTTATACTGTCATGAAAGGCTGTGATGCGTTCGTGAATAACGATAATCACGTTACTAAAATACGCTACGATAAAGAGTATTTTATCGCTAAAAGTAAACGTTGGCTATTTATAATTATCGACGATTAAGAAAAAAAAATACTTATAAGAAAAACCAAAAGATTGTCAATATCACTATTTATTATAGGTTGGCTCTTCTTTTTACTGATTCCGTTCTTCAATTTATACAAATAAATGAAAAAATGAGTTACATAAGCAGTACATACATATCGGGCATAAAACTATAATGCGTAATGTAATGAAATATATTTAAATTTAAACCTGATTGCAAAAGCAAGGAATAAAGTATTTGCATAAAAAATACGTTAAATGTATGTAGTATGTATGTAGTACGTAAGTGAAGAGTAACTTCGATAATAACATTAAAAATTTGAAGCAGATTATATTATATTATTAGATAAATAAACTTATATTTATAGTTCAATAAATAAACTATATACACCGTTCCAAAAGTGGTGAAAATTATTTTCTCAAAACAGATTTAAAAAATATATATACTCTTCAATTGTTTGATTTTGGTAAGTACTAATAAAACTTTTAGGAACCAACAAGCTTTTTTTAAAGATTTATGTACACAAGCTAAAATAGTAATAAGAGCGAGAACAATTTTTTTTCGTTTTTACATTTTCCTAAAATTCTTTCTATTTACAATTCTCTGAATGAACTTGAAAACAATTGAAATAATTACCCTATTTTATTGTAACGGGAATTCGCTTTCTTGAGTATAACTTTTGACGCGACTGAAACGGAATGGAGGATATCTACCTCCAAGGCTTAGTTTTGTCGGAATTTCTTGCCCATCTTTGTATTTTGTATAAATAATGTAGCACAACCATGATAACTGCGAGTTTGGACGTTTATGATAATTTTGAATCTCGAATTCCTACAAAATATCCAGAAAAATTTTAATTATTCAAACGATAAAATTTTATTTTATTCGATGTACGAGATAGATCACTCACCACATGAAAAGTTTGTTCTCCACTATCGTTCACCAGTTCACCACGCTTACGTCGAAGATTTCTAAAAGTAGGAGCATTAATTTTAAACTCCTGACGTTTGAGAACCAAACTCACGCAGTTTTCATGCAGCCTGTAGTAACCAATAAGAACAGAATTATTACGTGGGTTCCGATTTTTCAAAGAACTGACACAAGATTGCATGTCATCAGTGGATGTGACCATCAGAACTCTTCCTTCAGGAAAAAATCTGCAATAATCATGCATCAAGCATCATTAATCATGTTTTAATATGGATTCAAAACTACTACCAATGTGTAAATGCTGAGATTCTACCTTAAATATCGAAAGTATTCAACAAGATGCCAAGGCCTGTAAAATTGATCTTGAAAACTATTTTCTCCATGTCTTAGATAAGTTGTTTTACTAATGTAGCATCCACTGTAACGCAATCTAGGACGTTGCATGTACATGTCCCGCCATGACTGATATTTAGGTTCGAATTTACCGCAATTAACACCCCAAACACGTACACACGCTGTTCTCCAAATTTCTTTATCTCTGGCACAAACGTAAAATCCTCTACAAACTCGCGCAATTATTTCTAGACTTCGAATATCTAACTCGGCTGAAACCACCCATCTTAAAATATATAAAACTATTTCCATAGGTAAAGCTGAAATATGTGTTGTCTGCAAAAACAAAGTATCAATTTGCTTGAGGAATACAAATACGATTATTAATTCTTTTAATGACTCACAGTCTGCTCATGATGAGGGAAACAAACACAGCCATTTTTTTGAACGAATCTAGATAGTTTTCCCAAGATATCACAATCACTTTGATTTGCATCAAAACCGTTTAAAACCTTTCTGTCTACATTATCATCAGAAGGTATTTCCAATTTTTTTTCATTGACATCTATTTTTTCTCGTAATTTAGATTTTGTTGATTCATAAAGACGAAACTCAACATCTGGCACAAGTTGTACTGCCCGTCGATAGAACTGAATAGCTTCGTAAAGTTTTCCAGATTGCTCATTCTCTATACCTTGTAAAAATAAGTTCTTTGCCTTGACAAACCAAAATAATTTATTATGTACAGTGACTCTTCTACAAAATCTGTATTTAACTTAAAGATTCAACAAGTAATACCTTAGTTTCTAGGGAGATTTCTTCTGGTTCTTTTTCATCAATAATTTCATCCTGAAGTTTCTTTAGTTGACAATGAACAGCATGTTTGGGAGATATCTGGAGTTCTTTCTGCCATTGTTGTCGAAAAGACTCGAGTGTGTCCGTTTCGCATGAGGGCGAAGAAGAAGAATTTTGATCTTCATCCCTTTCAGTGCCATCATTAGATGGACCAGAATAACTCTAAGGAATATATAAAATTCTTAAGTGTAATTTTTTAGATTTTAAATAAAATAAATTAGATGTAAATTCAACAAAATAATACTTCATAGTGAGCCTTTGAATGAAAAATTCAAATAGGACTGTATGCTGAAGTATGCATTTCCTAAAAAAAGCAAAACATTGCGCAAATGTCTAAACTGTATATACCAATATTAATCCTGATTAATAAAGATTCAAATTGTTAAAAACATAACAGACTCTAAAAATAAAATATTGGCTACAACCTAACAAGTGCATTGTATATATTTTATTAGCAATTGTTAATATATATGTATTTTGTATTTAATTTGAAGCAGATATCAGGTTTACGCTTCAAGGTTATATTGACATCGTGTATGTAGAAACGATTCCTCAAGCCGAAATTTGTTCAAAAGAAATAATAAGTAAAACTGAAGTGACGTTAATTATCAAACTTACCATAGCTTTACGAAAAAGTACAATACAGCATTAAAGGCTTGAGCATATATAAACCCTTGGTTGGAAAATTGCAGCGACGCAGCATTCGCATCAACACGAAATCGAAATGAAAACACAGCTTTGCCAGTTGAGTCGCCGCCATGATTCTATTTTCTACAATTATCTCCATATATATACAATGCGGCATGCAGTATACTTTCGTTCGAGTGCGCGCGTATTTCGAGTAGTTTGAAACTTCTTTAGGATTATTAATAAAAATTAGTCGCGAATTCCAATTTTTACAATTTTAATACTATACAAATGTTTGGATGTTTGGAATGAGGTTGAGAATGGTGTAGCTGTGTATACACGCACAAAAATCAGTACTTTTATGAATATATAGGTATACAAGTGTACATAACCTATATTGTGACTTTTGAAGCCCGCGCAAGCGCGCTCCAATGGTCTAGTATTATATATATATATATATATGGGTGGTTCTCTGACAAATCGAGCGGTCGATTTTTTGACCCCATTGAAAAAATTTTTTAAAATGTTCCTAAGAGACATATGAGTATCCCTGAATTTTTTCAGATTTTTTGCATCAAGTATCTTCGAGTTACAGAGGGTCAAAGTTGATGAAATCATATTTTTTTGCTTTTTCTGGCTACTTTCATTAATTTGTAGATCCTCAGGGAAGCATTTTTCACTATAGAGATATATAACATTTTTTTCTGCAAATTTTCTAAACTATTCAAAAAAAATATTTTTGTTGTCGTATATATATGTTTTAAGAAAGTTATAAGTCATTTAAGTCTTAAAATCAAGTTTTAGAAAAGTTCGATCATCCGGATCATAACCAAAAAATTCATGAAGATACCTTATTTCAATTCAAAAAAGTCTGCGAAAGACCCAGAATGTCAGAGGCCTTGGTTTCTCTGTAAAAAACCATTATATCCGTTCATATATGAAAAAAATTTAGTTTTATTGCTATATCGAAGCATTTCACTAACCTTATCATTTTTTTAATGATTGAAATTATTATAAAAAAATTTACGTAATGATAAAATTGGTTAAATTTTTCGATATAGCAAAAAATAGTTTTTTTCATATATGAACGGATATAATGATTTTTTACAGAGAAACCAAGGCCTCTGACATTCTGGGTCTTTCGCAGACTTTTTTGTATTTAAATAAGGTATCTTCATGAATTTTTTGGTTATGATCCGGAGGATCGAACTTTCCTAAAACTTGATTTTAAAGCTTAAATGACTTATAACTTTTTTAAAACATATATATACGACATCAAAACTATTTTTTTTTAATAGTTTAGAAAATTTGCAGAATAAAATGTTATATATCTCTATAGTGAAAAATGCTTCCCTGAGGCTCTATAAATTAATGAAAGTAGCCAGAAAAAGCAAAAAAACATGATTTCATCAACTTTGACCCTCTGTAACTCGAAGATATTTGATGCAAAAAATCTGAAAAAATTCAGGGATACTCATGTGTCTCTTAGGAACATTTTAAAAATTTTTTTCGATAGGGTCAAAAAATCGACCGCTCGATTTGTCAGAGAACCACCCATATATATATATATAGACACAGGTATTACTTCTAATTTCTAATACTTCATGCAATATATTATACGCACATCGGCACATGTCGGCACTCGGCATGTATGTATGTACATTGTACATATACCTATACTAATTTATATTACGTATTATGTAATAGAGATTACGATTTACGGGCTACGGCGAATACGGAATTGATGAAAGTTTCATAGTTATTTATAGTGTAAATTTTAGAGGGTTTAAATTTCCGCTGGCTCGTCTGAAATGACCAGGATGAGGGCAGAACTTTATAATGTTGTGTTGAAATACAGCAGTAAGTATAATTACCGTTTGTTATAGTGTTACAGAGCTGTCAGGAAATTTTTTAAATATACGGCTGATTCTCTGTAAAATCGAAGATAACATCTTTAACCCAACACTATCAAAAAATTATTGGAAGTTGCAGTTCTCAAGCATGTCACAGGTGTTCATATGGATTTTTTCAGATTTTTTCCACAAACTGCCTTCGCATTATACAGAGGGTCAAAGTTCATAAAATCAGTGATTTTTACATTATTTTGACTATTTTCATAAAAACGCATTGAATACTTTTTTTAAGCAAATTTTCTCTACTTATTTCCAGGAAAATACTTTCAATATGATATGACAAAACGGCTGAAAGTAAATTTTTTTTTTTTAAATAAGGATATATATGTAATTGTGTTAAAATTTGTGTTATTTTATTTTAAAATTTCAGACCTATCCCCGCATGAGCCATACTATTATCATTTCTCTTTACATACTTATCACGTTTCGTCGCTTGAACTTTATGATCAAAATGTCAAAAAGCTCAGGGTAGCTTATTGTTGTACAACATACATTATTCTGAGAATTTCCTAAAAAATGCGCATAAGCTGCAAGCGTCAGAGTAAATTCTTTATAATTACATTTGTATCCAATCTTTGTATATAAGATAATGTATATATTATTATATGCAACTTCACTTTTTATCTAAAATAAAAAATATTAGAAGTTTATTTGTTACAATCAAATTTTTTTAAAACTATATATTTTCATGATAAAGTAATCTTTTTTCTATATACTTACTTAAACATCAAACATATTTTTAGTTTTGAAAGCACTTATAGAATTGGTTATACTATATACTTTATGCTGATTTTACAAAAAAACAACTCATTTTCATTGAAGTGTGGATGTATAAGTTTTTGATCTGATGATAGGATTATGAAATGAAATAAAAGGTTTACACTTTCGGGATTTATGAGTTTAGGAAACGAATTTAGGATGACAAGCAAAAGTAATACAGGTTTAGCATAGATCGATATAGTAACAAGGATTTGAAGCAAGGAAAAAATGTCTGGTTTTTGGAAAAATCGAGCTATTTCGTGAAAGTTAAATCAAAGTACTTTTTTCAAATTGGCATAACTTTTGATCTAGTGCTTCGATTTTAACGTTTAATAGCTCAAATTAAAGCTCTTTTCCTCTACGTTTTAGTTTTTAAGTATAAATTAAAATTTTTTTATCCATTGATCTTTATATATACTTGAAAGTAGATTGGTTTTTTGATAGTATACAGTTCACTACAAATACTTAGACTTGTGGGTAAAAAAAGTAGAGGAAAACAGCTTTGATTTAAGCTATTTAACTTTAAAATCGATTGACTTGATCAAAAGTAACGAGAATTTGAAAAAAGTGAAAATCTCGCGGGTCCTATAAGTAATTAGCTGTATTGAAACGTGCGTAGATCGTGACCAGTGCATCCGATTTCAAAAAATTTCGGCTCAATTTAAAGCTCCTGAGCTGCACTTTCTTTCTATATTTAGCAAATATAGCGCCAAGTCCCATAGAATTCACAATATACAAATAATACGCTCGACAGTAAAAATACAAAAGAAAATGTATGAACATTTTTGAATTTTTTCGATCGAAAGCCGGGTGGCAATGGATAATCACGTAACTCGCACGGTTTCTTATTCAGAGGGGTCCCAGAACTCCCAGAAACCAGAGAAAATAGGTCTGGTAAGTGTGCCCTTGCGAAAATTTTTGCGACTTCTAGGCCCCCAGAAGTCTCCAGTATCCCGTGAAATTACTCATACATACTATTCGTTACCGCAGGTGTTGTTCGCAAAACTATAATATATAATATCTAACTGCACATTTCTCATATTAATGTATTCCACGCCGCGTGTTCGTCAAAAAAGATGTAAGACATATTTTGCGATTGCGTGAGTTTCTTTTTTTCTCATATACTAATAAGGCTAAAACAATTCAAAAAAGCAAGCTTTTTTCTTTGATATATGAGAAAATCTGCGGATCTTTTGAGGGCACACTGACCGGACTAAGTTTTTTTACACTCGTTAAGCGACATACAAAAAAAAAGATAAATGACCGGAGAACATCGGCACTCTATGCCAACAAAAAGTTACGGGTCAAAAACTGTTAACAGTTTTCAATTAATAAGAATTAAGTACACGAAAAGACCTATCATTTCAATATAAATTTGACTATAGATGGAATGCGCTGGTCAAAAGTTTTGCAGGTTTTAAGACGACGAACTTTGATTCAGGCGTTTATACGAAAATAGTTGATTTTACCTTTTTTTTTAAAAAAAAAACCCTTCAAAATTTTGATCCAAGCATCCGTTTATAGCGGATACTAGCTCAAACTAAAGGTCTTTCTTTTATTTCTTACTTACGCATATATCGTGTTTCCGTTTCGTTTGTGATGAGCTATATAGGTATATGCTTCTAAAGTAAATCGTTTTTGAAAGCATATATAATATATAAGATAAATTTTAAATTTAGACTAATTAACATAAAAGTAGAAAAAAGAGCTTTAATTTAAGCTATTTAATGTTTACGACTGGATCAAAAGTGAGAAGCATTTGAAGAAAAGGAAAATTTTTTTTATTTTCCAATCCAACAGATCGTTTTCAAAGTTTGATAGTTCAAATTAAAGCTCTTTCCTTCTACTTTCATTCTAGTTTAACTGAAGTTTAACTGATGTATGTAGGCGAATTAGTAAAATTAGTAAAAAAACGATCTATATAACTTGCGAAACAAATGTATAGTTTTTTCAATCATATTTTAACTTTTGATCTAAGCTACAGTTTTCAATGCTCTATAGCTCAAATTAAACTTCTTTTTGTACATTTCTTTTCTGTTTATTGGAAATTTTATTTAAAATACAGCCTCTCTCTTAAACTGTTAAGAGAACGAATATCATTGTTTTTTTTTTATATCCTACTGATGAGTGTAAAAAACCTAGTCCTGTCGGTATGCCCTCGAAATTACTCAGTTTCCTGCACTTTTGAGCCAAAAGGATTGTATTTGGGGATTGTAATTGTATTCTATTAATATAAGTAGTGATTATATGTTAGAAATTTGCATATATATTATATATATAATATTATAGTATAATTATTAGAAACGAATATCGTTTTGCTTGAAATAGATATACTTATACGTCAGTGGCTGAATGTGTATTTTGAATAAATATTTGTTATAATGGCATAAATTATTATTTACCTTGATTGTAGGCGATATATTGCAACCGATTTGACGATTTGCTTTGAATTACTCGATCTAAGTACTGCAGAATGAGGAAACGAAAGAGTAGGAGGATTGCAGGCGAGCGGATCAGTGGCGGATAAGAGCGGGGATACTCCCCTAGAATATTTGCACACCGCGAATTGTAAATATATACGTTTCTCTAGTTAAACGTTGGCTTTCGAAAACACCCTTGCGCGGATTTGTCCGTTTAATTGCGCGTGATTCAGGATAGGAGTGCAGGAAAATTGTCGATGTAACCACGCAGGAATTCAAAGTAGTTGGTTTGTATACAAAAGGTTCGTTCGTGCACCGCGGTAGAATGAGAAATAGTGTGTGTGTGTGGTGTCGCAGATTGTCAGAAAATGACGTCGATGCGTCGGCCGTTATTGAATTCGACTCGCGAAATTCTCAAGAAACTACATAAGTGTATAGATGCAAAGCAATACATTACAAGATTATTATTATAAAACACCTGGTTGCACGTGCACATTCGCACTGGATTATCAATTGACTGCAAAATCATTGCGCGGACTTGTTTGTTCAGTATAGAGTTGGCAAAGTATATAAAGTATGCGCGTAAGGTGTGCAGTGCCGGAGTGCGTATAATGCGATCGATGATCAGCAGACGGAGAAAGTTGGGGCGCGCGGCATGTTTGATTTAGCGAAAATCGAAATGGAGAAGAGCCGCGAGTCGTGTGAGTATACGCGCAGAGGATCGTGCGGCTGAGCAAAGGACGATCTTTTCTAAATGGCTGCAGCTCTCGCCAGTTGCCGAATAGCTATGTGTAGAGCCGCTGTATAGAATATATGTATATATTTTATGTAGCATAGGCGCGCGAGCATTAAACATATTTGTATGTGAGAAAAGAAAAGGAAAGGAATAGTGAAGATGCCTGTCGTGAGAAAGGTGCCGCATGTGCCCCACCTTTCGGATGCCCCATACCATAAGGCGCTATACGAGCCGCATCGCAGGATCGTGATTCTTCCGCGCGCAGTCCCGCCGGCTGCGATTCGGCTCGGCAGTAGAGCCCGAGAGCTGCTGAGCTGCTGAGCTGCTGCCGCTGAGCTGTTGACTGCTGAGGCGGAGAGCGAAAGGTAAAAGCGAGGAGCAAGCAAGCGCAGGAATAAGGCACGGACAGCATCATGCCGACGGTGAGTACACACACGCGCGCGCGCACATCTTTTTTCCTCTACTCTCACTCGCTCGCGTCTGTGTACGCGACTGCACTTACGCGTTACGTGCAGTATACGTATACGTATATCTATATATGTATACTTGCCTAAATATAAAAGTACCCAAACACGAAGACGGCGACGGCGACGGCGACGACGGCGACGACGACGCTCAACTTTCTCCCGCGCGCAGTCTTCTCTCTTTTCCCCCGTTTAAAAGCCTTTCGAGCTTTGTAATGTTTTTCAAAAAACAACACTTATATATCACTTGTATACTTAGTTATCAATGGCTGATTAACAAGTTGAGCAGGAAAAAGAAAAGTGACAGTGATGATATAAATTCGCATATCTATTGTGTTTTCAACTTTTATCATTTTTATTGGCACGCGTCGTATTTCGACTCGTTCTCGCTGGAGCTAGAGCTCTATTACTTATGTTGCGATCGTAATACTAAACCGCGCGATCGAACTGCGCAGAAATGAGCTGGCAATAGTGACGTTAAAAGAAAATTGTGTGTTATACAATGACTGTAATAACTCTTATTCTACTCTAGTGAACTGATTCCTGTGAATGTCGTGAAAATGTAACATGATAAAAATGCAATTGTGCGCTGGGCTCTTGCGATAATAAACATGGGCTCTCGCTATAGCGACTGTATCTACCATATATATTATCAGCTATGTATGTGCAGCTTTTACACTATACTCGCATTAGATCCTGCGACTTTTTGCTCGCATCGCGATTCGCGACGCAAGTGTCAGGCTCATCTCTCTCTCTCTCTTAGGTACTTCTTTTCTCTCGACTCGAGAGAAACTCTCGCAGGAGCGATGCTTTAACGGCCGACAATAATCGAAGTGAAATCGGAAGTCGCTTCTCTCGGCGCGCGCGCGCTCGCGCGAAAAAATATCGGTTCTCGCGAGAGGAGGAGCGTCTTCCCTCGGGCGACAAGCGAGGAGACAACTTTCTTCTTTCTGTTTTACGCTTTACGCACGAATCTACACGATCATCCGTCTACTTATACCTTTTACTACATCTACACTTGAATACCGATGCTTCGCTATATAAGGTGCTTTATATTCGCGCTTGGGGGCTCTATACGATCATTGATCACTGCTGTGATCCTCAACTTTTATCTTTTTTCTTTTTTCTTCTTTTTTTTTATCGCCTAGAGAAATCCGCATTCGATGCAATAAATCTAGCTGCTATGTTGATGATACCGGATAATAATATGCGCATATGTATGTAGAAAGGTCTGAAATGGGAAAAGAAAAAAAGAAAACGTGCGAGAGACTATCTGGATTTCGATGTAGGCTAATGAGCCTTTACTTTACGGCCAGCTGCTCTCGCATACATAATCGCTAAAGGCAAATTTGAAGATTCGACTGTGGAGACTGTGAACTGCGCCGCAGAAGACAGCGAAATATACCTACCTACTTGTGCCGCATTCTTCAAATTTACTACGGTATAGCTATGCGGGCATATAGATTATGTAAGCTTATTATAGGAAAGGTAGAAGCTCGTCGCGCGGGCGCACGAAATGTTCCCATGCCAGAAATACGTACGCGCATTTACGCACACTTTTTTATATATATATATATGTAAGAAGCTGCGCCTAAGTCGTAGGCATCGCGAATATTTGAAATTCGGTTGGAAAAACATCTTGTTTGAATTCTGCGCGATGTGCACACGCGAGCGAGCTGAGAGAGTCGGTGCGGAGTTTTGCGTGGTGAAAGTCCGGGGCTACCGCCAAAGAGCCCTGCCCGACTCGCGACTCGCGACGCCCACACTCCAGCTTTTTCCGCGCCGCGCCACGCAGTTACTTAAGTACTATACTCATTCTTTTACCAAGCCTATAACCCTATATAACACTATGCCTATACATAACAGAGCTGCAGCAGCTCATTAATCCCTCGTCAGCTCGTCAACGCGCTTCCACTCAATTTTCTATACGCATTTCTTCGCCAATTACTCAAACTTTTTCCTTTCAATTGCATCTCCAAGTTGCGCATCGCGACAATACACATTCAATGCATGTTCCATTTTCCCGCCTCCGCATACTTGAAAAAATAGCTGCTGCGCGCGCGATATACTTATATGGTAATAGCGAAGAAAAGCAAAGCATCCATTCAGAGCCTGGCGCGAAATTCATATAGCGACAGATAAGTCCGAGACTTGCCTTCGGGCAGTTTGGGGCTGCGCTGCGCGGCAGCGGCTCGTGCAATGCGCGGTGAAAGTTCCACTGCAGCGCAGCTCGCGCGCATATGTGCAACTCTGCTCTGCTCTGCTCTGCTCTGCCTGCAGGTATCATACTACCAATACTATCTTCTGCATCGATCTACATATGTATATACTTATATAGTCCTCTTTAAAAATACCTCTTTCTTCTCTTGCGCTTGCTGAATACCATTCCTTCTACTTACACTTGCGTAAAACGCTACTGTTCCATTCTGCTGCTCTATATAATGTGCAGTGCAAATCCACGAAATAATGCAAACAACATTTTTTTTCAAGGCACACCGCAGCTACCAGACCTCTTTTTCCTCCTACCTTAGGTCATTCTGAAAGAGACGAAACTCGCGTAATCGGCCAATATCGTATGTAAGGCTTATACTTTTTTCTCCAAGCAAAAGGACAGATTTCGACGACAAAGTTTGCGATATAGCCGTTCCTTACCGCATCTTATGAATTTGCACGGGAAAAATTTGGGAAGCACTGCAGTTTTCAATCTATTGAGGGCTGCTTTTTTCGATGCTATAGACGAAATATTATAATTTTATTGTACAAAAATTGAAAATAGTAAAAACAAGTGCAATTTTTTGAAAATTTTCTTTTTCAATCGATTTTTCGACCTCTTTACATTTTTCTATGCATAAAAGACCGTGTTTGAAATTTTTTTCAGTAAAATGTCGGCCCATGCGTACATTTTTTGCTTTTATATATTTGCAGATTTTGTTTTCTCGAAAACTATAAAATTTCATTAAAATTCCATACAAACAAAAATATCTTAAAAATTCATCCAAGAATTTTTTTCATTTCAGAGCATTCTCTGATGAATTTTAAGACATTTTTGTTGTTATGAAATTTTTATAAAAGTCTGATGAATTTTTTTTGTTTAATTATTTCTCGTTTTTAAAAAAGTGTATCCAGCTAGCATTGGCCGATTACGCGAGCATTTTCTCTTTGAGAATGACCTGATAGGAAGGAGAAAAAACAGGTCTGATATCGGTACGCCTTCAACAAACATTTTCCACTATTTCCTGGATTTGCACTACGCTATCATGCACCTACGTAAACATACTTACTGCTGAAGCGCATCAATCTTTTATTACATGATGCACCGTCGCAATTCTTTAACTTTTATATGTTCCGGCTGAAAGAGCATGATTTCAACAGTTTGAATGCATGGAAGCGCGCGGACATGTGTATACATACTTATTGCGATTAATTACACAAAATTACAGACACGTTTGCACTGATCGAGATGAGAAACAAAATCAGCAGAGATCTTTAGTTTCACACCAGAGAACAATATACTGCACTATATATAGCTACAGTATATATTCTTATAGTCCATTATAGAATATATGCAGTAAACAGCTTTCTCGCATACAAGTTTTTCACTCGAATCGCGCAATATATCTTTCACGAAAAGAAAATTACCTCATATAGTAATACGGGGCCACTGATTATACTGAAACAGCTAAAGTTTACTACATACCGATTTCGCACATGTGGCGACTACATACAGTTTGGATGCTCCAACTAAAACGATCGAGGAGATAAATCAATTGGAATATGTGCTAATAAGATCCCTGTGCGCTTTACTAGCTATATTGCGTAGATAATAATATGCATTTAGAATTAGAATTTTTAAAGTTTTTGAATTCTATGCGCGATTCGGAAAAATTGAAATACTTCAATGGGATATATATAGTATTTGTATTTGTGTTGCGTGTCGCATTGTATATTATGTTTGAAGAGAGATTTCGTGGTGGGAAAAAATCATGTATCGATATACCGGTGAAAAGATGGATGACGAGATAGAGAAACGTTGTCCGCGGTCTCTTCCTGCGAAAGTGAAACTACATGCCAAGAATTAAGGACATACTATAAGGTGTATATGTGCGAGGTGTGTCTCGTAATACTTTTCAGTCGTAAAGTCTACATCTTTCTCTGGAGTGCGGGCGCGTCTGATATATGTGTATATATATATATATATATATATATAAGTATCCGCGTCGTATACTAGCTGCGAGTATCAAAGGATTGCCGGCGGTCTCTCTCTCTCACTGTCAAGACTTTCGACTTGAGAAATCCTCTTTGTTCCGCCGATCGACTCGCTCTCTTAAATCTTCGTCTTGCTCGCCGTCGCGACGTAATTATTATATTATTATCTCCGGTTCAATGTTGTCATGTCCTGTCGCATGAGGCGGCACACAAACACAACATTTCATCCGTATAGCTGCGCGGTACACCTTATCCTTATACGTACCTCGCGCGCACTACCGCAATCGGCCTAATTCATTCTACAAGGCTCGCTATATACGCTGCGCAGCTATAATCTCTTTTAGTTTTTCGCTCGCTTATACTATCTCATTGATATACTGACATTGAAATTATTCGTGTATTGGCAACTAACTCGTATCCGTGTCAGTGGGTTATATCTGTTATATATTTTACGAATTGTAGTGCAGTAATAAATCGGAGCTATTGTATACCGCTTGTTCGCGATCTGCATGCGCACCGATCATATAGCTGCTAATATATACGCGTGTATAGCTAATAAGCTGAATTAGGCAGCTGATCTAATCGTCTGCAGCGACGATCAATACACAGTCACACTTGTACCTGCAGTATGCTTTACATTGTAATGTAGCCGAGGCTCTGTACAATGTATAATGTATATTGTATATTATGCATAATTGTGTATATGTACACATGTATGCGCGTATACTTTCTAACAACTTTCATCGTCATCGCGCCAGCTTGGAGCCTTGCGCGAGTCGCGGGTTGGCTTTTCGCTAACCGATATAATCATAATCTAATTTTCCTCGAAAAATCATTGAACAGCTGATGAGCTTTGTCCGAATCACTAGCTGCAGCAGCTATGCGCGGGAAGTCGCGAGACTCGAGATAAACATGCGCACTGCGATAGCAATAGTGAAAATTCTGCTGCTTGCTGCTTTGAAATTTTTAATTTTTCCTATAGCGCCGCGCGCATGCATTTTATTGGCAGCAGAAAATAACTTGTTAATTGCCGCATTGCGAGCAGAGTACCCCTAGGGCAGCTACGGCCTGTAATCTACATTACAGCTCCATCCTAACTCTAGTGCAATGCTGCAACAGCTGCAGACTGCAGACAGCTATCGAGATTCCATTGTTAATATATAATTGCGCAGCTATATAAGATCCAAGCACGCGTATATGCGCAATATACAGCTTGTATGCGCGTTATTACGCATCAGCTTCTCGCTCTTCTCGCTTCTCCCCATCAGCATCAGCACTTTCTCTCGCTCATTATATATACATACATTAGCAAGCAACTCGACGGCGCAGCCCAATCAAATATAGGTGTATTCCGCCGCCGTCGCCACCGCGCGCTTTTCGTCGCCAATTATTATATCTCTCTACTGCTCTGCATTTCAAATAGGTGCAGTATTATTATATGAGCCAAGGGCAGAAAGAAAATACTCAATTATCGCAAATACAACCGCTTGACATGCATTGAATTCGGAAAATTTTGAGCCAGGTAAGAGGTCTGGGAATGTTGCTCTGCACAGCAGCGTTGGCAGCGGCACTCCAGCCGCTAGATCTCGTGGAGGATCTAGTGGCCTCTCCCTCGTCGGCGGAGCCCTCGTCGTTGGCAGTAGCAGCGCCAACAGCACCGGTCAAACTCGACAAAAACCTTCGGCGAGCTTTGCTCAAAGCTCTCGTTGACCTTGAGGCCGAGTCGGCTGAACAGCAGACGGATGCGCCGCTGGATCATCGCGAGGACGCCGATGCCGAAGCAGATAAGCCCGAGGAGGAGAGGCCGACCGAAAGCAAGTACGACTTCCTCGAAATATCGAGACAGAAGAGTACGAGCTTCTCCTTCGATGGTTTCCCCCGCGAGGAGGACACGCCCACTGAAGACAAGCTTCAAAACTCGAGCTTCGTCCAAACAGCCGACAGATACATCCTTTCCGATTCGAACTCTGCGCCGCCTGCAGCAGATCACGACAACTCCGATGCTCCGTCGCTCCCTCAAGTACAGTATACTATACAATATTGTAATGTTCAAATAAATTCGAGCTGAAAACACGAGGATGTTTAGTTGCAGACACCCAGCTCCAGGTCGTCCGCGGGCGCACCGGAAGTACTAGAGAGCCTGGAATCTCGAAGCATCGGCTCGACGTCAGCGCCTGCAGTGGAGAGTCTGGCGTTGAGCGCGAGTAGTAGCATCGCCTCGGCGGCCGCCAACAGCCTCCTGCCGGCAGCAGCATCTCGTCCCAGCAACGGCACCACTGCACCCGCCGCCACGCCTGCCATTAACAGCACTCGCCAGAAGGACGAGTCCGCCGAAGAGGTGAAGATATTCCAGGCGCCGCTCGTCGCTGCTTTTACCGTTCAGCAGGACGAGCGGGGCATCCCAAAGAGCGTCGTGCCGCTCTACAAGAGCTCCCTCGGTGGCCAGCCGCTCAGCCTCCAGGAGCAGCTCGAGTTCAAGCAGAGGCTCCTCGAGAAACAGCTGGTCCAGCTCCAGGCCCAGCAGGCCCAGCAGACCCAGTTCCTGCTGCGTCAGCGCCAGGCCTACGAGCTCCAACTGCGTCAGAAGCATCAGCAAGACTACTACTTCCAGCAGCAGCAGCAGCAGCAACAACAGCAGCAGCAACAGCAACAGCAACAACAGCAGCGGCTCCAGAGGATCCAGCAGCAGCAGCAGCAGCAGCAGCAATTCGTCCAGCAACCCACGAGGTACCAACAGTTGCCCCAGCTCCAACAGCAGCAGGCCTTCAAGGCGACCAGTCTAGTCCAACTTCAGCCCAGCCTGAGCCTCCAAGTCCCCAGCATTGGCCCTGCCCAGCCTTTCCAGTCATCCGTCGCCTCGTCTCAGGTTTTCGCAGCGCAGCAGCAGCAGCAACAGCAACAGCAGGCCAGATTCAACCGACAGGAGGCCTTCAACGCGGTCGGTAATTTTGGCTTCAACGCCAATAATGTCCAACTGCAGAGTCCACATCGTCAGCAGTACAGACTGCAGCTCCAGAGACAGCCTCCTACGCAGCATACACCGGCGAGACAGATTCAGGAACTGCTCTACCAGTCGGGAATCGCCAATGATCTTCATGCTGCCGGTACCCGTAACCTCGAGGACATCAACATAGTCTCCAAGGTCCTCGCGCTCAACGTTGGTGCACTCCCTGCCACTCAGGCCAAACACGGCTTTCTTCACCACTTTTCAGCATTCAACAACTGATCAACTCGATCAACTGCTCCTCTTAAATAGCCCTTATATTATCACAAGTATAATCCAACTACTCTTCTTCTTCTTCCAATTTTTTCTCTTTTTCTTATGCTCACTTATCATTATTCGAGATCTGTACCCACCTAGCTTGAATTCCTAATCTTCCGTACGTTTCCAACATAATTTATTTTCTTCCCTCAATACGGCCCTTTCTTCTTTTCATTTTGTTACACTTTTTCCTCCAATCTATAACTTGACTGTCCAGTGTATGTAGACTTTTGTAACATTTGTTCACTCGATTGATTGACGCACGATCTATATCGCATCGAGATTGAGCCATTACCTAGGTATAACGTAATACGTTTATATAATTATATGTTAGACACACATATACTTGTACTTCTGTTATAGATTTGCGCAGTAAATCATCATCGTTATAGTCATCACCATCCTCGTCGTCGCCATTATCATCATCATTATTATTATCATCATCATCATCTACATCAACATCATTATCACTATCTTATTATTATTATTATTATTATTATTATTATTATTATTTAATATAGTAACTGTTGATTTTGCGCGATTGAGTTCAAGTATACAAGTAGAGAGTATATTATTATTATTAAATACAAGTAATATTTCTTTTTTTTTTCAAAATTATAACGACATTAATATTTGGTGTACGTACACTATTACTTGTTCTGTATACTTGTAAAAACAAAAATACACGTATCGAATATATTTGTTTTTTATTCCATATATATTAAACTTACTGTACTTTCTATCCATGCTTTGAAAATATAGGACAACAGTATTATACTCGTCTTACCTACGACTACGAGTATGTATACTCTGTGTGTGTGTGTGTGTGTGTGTGTGTGTGTGTGACTCGTGTATATAGAAAAGAGATAGTACTGCACCGCAAGAAAACTAGCGCATCTTCTCTACAGCCCACAACCCGCAACCCGCATATAACTATAACAACTAAACAAACGAAATCATTGTCTAGGCAGGATCGTATTCGGTCCAGGAAAAATCCGACTTTCGCTCTTTGTGATTCCCACAGCTCTCATCCTCTATAACTACTACTGCATGTGTAAGCAAATCAAGAGTATATAAAAAATATATAGATGATAATACAGTCTCACCATTATTACTATAATACCAAACTATTGCCCTATTATCGATATACTTATAGTCGGTATAGTGTGTACAAAACAAATATGTCAAATAATCATCACACCCTCTTACACACCCACACACATATTTACAAATATACGTATAGTCATAATACGTTATTGTTATTACACTGCAATAATGTTGCATACAGTACATAAAATAAATACAAAACAAAACACAAATCATAAAAATAGAAAAAATACAAGATATCGTCGCCCCCAATGAAAACTAGTCCGGTTCGAAAAGGTAGATTTTCGAAATGATGCGAAATTGAGATTGAACTTATAATAAACGTTACAACCTTAATTTTTCTATAATGCTGCGGGATTCACATAGAATTTTATGGAACTGCAATTTCTTGGACAATAACTATAATTTTTTCAAACTTAACTCCAAATGTATCTTATAAAAAATTATCATCTTGGTATAAACAAATTATGCAAGTACTTTATAAGCACATTGGCACATGCGAAAACTTTCCTGCGCACATCGTTGAACCCAACTTAATTCTCGTTTATTTTAGAAAAAAACTAACAAATCTAATTTTTTTTAATTTGCAGAATTGTAGAAATACTATTGCAGTATGAGTTTGAGCAAATTAGGTACGAGGAATTGTCGGTAATTTGCAGCAAAGAATTAAATATGTTAATTTATTTTCCTCGGTGCACGACCAAAGACTGCACTCTTGCAAAGTACACTCTTTCTCCTTATCTTTCCCACGCCAATGATCGATGACATAAAGCACGCTCGTGCTACCAGATTTCCCGCGCCTTTAAAGTCTCTTCACTTTCCTTTTTCTTTTCTCCACAGCAGTACTACGAAGGAGTATTTTTGTTGACGTTGAGAAATTATGAAACTCTCGAGAAAGCCGTTGTTGTTGTTGTTGTTGTTGTTGTTGTTGTTGTTGTTGTTGTTTACTACTGTTAGCAGCGATATATTGTCTTTTTCAAAAGTCTAACTTTTTCTGGGTGAATAAATTCACAAGAAAGATACAGTAAACTAATGCAATTAAAGGTAACTTGCAAGATTCATATTCTAAAAATAATTTTAAACTAACGAATAGGCAAATGGAAAAGGTCTTTGCGTTGTGTAATCGAAATGATATTGATTATTTATGCGAATTAGGTTTTCATTTATTAATCTATACTGAGATTTGTATTTTTGAATGTTCATATTTTTGGAAACTAAACAATTTTTTAGACATAATTTCAATGAAAATTTTATAGTGTAATATCGATTCAATTTTCAAATTTTCACTATTTCGTATACATGTTAACATTGTACAATTAAAACACTGTGCTGACTTTTTTAATACTTTACTGACTTTATATTACACAAGTTTAGTTCGTAAAATGTATAATATTAAAACGCGAAAGATTGCATCGACTATTTAACGAATTCTTTTTTCAATTCCGCAGATTACTTAAATTGACCGGTTCTCAAGCTAAAAATAATTAACTGAATCAAGTTAAACTTAGATTCAAATGAATCGTTAAAATTAATTGTAAAAACTATAATTACCTGAAGAAATAATTACTTTTATAATAAAATCTATTTACAAAACTAAAGTCTGTAACAAAGGTTTGCACTATCCTTATAAAGTTTATGAACCGCAATTTTAATAATGCATGTTAGTTTATGTTGATTTCAAGAAAATTTTCATCGTATCATGTAGGTACTCAATGCATTTATAATTTTATAATTATGTTTTCTCATCATTTAATTAATCTGATAAAATTTCTTTAGTTTACCGAAAAAAGTTTTCCAATAAAAAAAATTGTCTTGAATGAGGGTTATCAGGATTATTGAATGTTGAAGTTGTTGATTTTCAAAGTCTTCTTTAAAAGTTATACAAATTTTGTTTAATTAAAATGCTTTGTCTAAGACTTTTAAACATCCTTTGTATTTTTTTCGTTTAAAGAATTAAAATATGAATTCTTTACACATTAGAAAAATTAGCCTAGCCTTATTATTTCTTTTAAATTTAGATGTTACTTATGGACAAACGCGTCTTCTAGTCACAAAATTCTAAATAGTACATAAATAACATTTGCCGTCCACTTTCATTTTCAATTGAATATTTTCCTGTTTTGACATTCAGCCATGACAGGAATAATATTAACTTTTTTTCTAGGATTCAACACCTTTGCTGAGTGTGCATCTAAAAAATTTATTGTGATTAGAAGCCTTCCTGATACTGTTTTGAATCTAATCTAGCCTGAATAACCTCAAGTTGACGCTTTGCTTCGCATTGAGGAAAGTTTTGTAAATCGTAGTACTGTGGGGCAATCCTCAATAACCAATCAGCTGATGGATAAAAATAATGCTTGCTTAAATTTGGAAAAACTTTTGAAAGTGTCGCAAGTAAATCTTTTTTAATATACTTACGTTTAATATCAGTTACTGTCCTAATGTAATTTTTCGTCGTTAATACAAATTCATTGTAAATGACCCAGTCTGGTTTGTGATCAAGGCAACTACTGGGATGAAGCTGAACAATTTGATTATCTTTAATAGTGAGATAGTGGCCAGTCCTTTCCAAATGCGCGACCTTCAAATTATCCATGAATTATTAGCAATAATGATTTATCAACAACAAAAAATTAATAAAATTACCTGCATGAAAAATCCATTTACTAAAGCTTTTCTGATATTGATATAGTAATCCTTTGATGTAAAATCCGTCGACGTTCTTTTTAATTGAAATCTGTCCATGATTCTACTTAATTGATGCCTCACATTGTCTCCACTTTTCAAAGATCTATAGTTGACGAAATTATCGTAGCACCATTGAGGATCTTCTTGATCTATAAATAAAATAGTTAATTTAGGTGTAAACTTCTACCATGAGATGATTAAATAAAATTCTTTCCAATACATACTCTGCTTGAAAGCATGGTAGACATTCAACAATGTTAGATGATCGCCATCTATGTGAGCAAAACGCATCTTTGCTTCGTCTGCAGCTTTCTTTGCCTCGTTAGGTCTCACAAAACACTGTGGGACTAATAGCATATCAATCATCAATAAAAAACGACGTTACCTGACCAAACTCTTTAGAAAGACTCAGAAATAACAATTCTTTTACAATATAAACATACAGCAGGGTGAAAATATCGAGATTGTTTTACACTTAATATAAATAAAGTAATAATTAATAAGTAATAATTTAAAAACTCTTCAGTACGCAAAAATATACACTGTTAGGACTGTGTATTTCATTTATTGCAATACGATCTTTGGTACCATATATCATACCTGATAACATAGCAGTGATGCTGAGGATTTCATTGCTGCAATTATGATTGCAGGAGGCGATGAGCATTTTCGCAAGCTGAGGATCCAAAGGAAATTCAGCCATGACAGCACCTAGATCAGTCAAGTTTCCATCGTCGTCAAGTGCGGCCAAGTAATTGAGAAGTTCCAATGCCCTCATGAGGGTTTCGGGAGCTGGTGGATCCATGAAATCGAAATGCACCTAAATTTGAAAGATAGTAACGAGTAACAGGGAGTTTTATGATTTAAACCAATAAATACAATAAACGATGAATTATGTTTACCAAATCATCGATTCCCAGCTTTTTGAGCTGAAGGACTACGCTACCAAGATTCGATCTGAGAATCTCAGGGTAAGTGTTTTCCTGCATTTCGTTTTTGTATGCCTTTTCAGTATAAAGCCGGAAACATTTGCCAGGTCTCGTTCTACCAGCACGTCCGGCTCTTTGTTGCGCTGAGGCTTTACTAATCGGCGAGACAAGTAGCGACTCTACGCGAACTCTCGGATTGTAGACCTTTTGCTTAGCGAATCCGGGGTCTATGACAAACACAACACCATCTATAGTGAGCGAAGTCTCTGCAATATTCGTCGACACGACAACTTTGCGTCCAATACCGCCGTTGGGTTTAGTAGGTGGCGCCGGCTCGAAGATACGTTGTTGAAGATTTGGGGGCAGAGTTGAATATAGTGGTATGCATTTGAGTTCGCCTACCTCTGGCCCAAGACTGTCCATTTCGCGCTTTATTCGCTTGCAAGCCTCTTCTATTTCCTCTTGGCCAGTAAGGAAGAGCAGTAGATCACCGGGTACCTCCTCGCACATGTGAATCTGAACAACTGTGCGGATAGCTGCCTCCAAATAGTCCCTCTCTGGTTCTGGGGTGTAGAAAATTTCAACTGGGTGAGTACGACCAGGCACATTCATCAAAGGTGCATTGTCAAAATATTGCTGAAATTTGCCAGCGTCGAGAGTTGCACTCATGATAACAAGCTTTAAGTCAGCTCGCTGCTTAATGACCTCTTTAAGGACACCCATTAGTAAATCAGTGGCAAGAGTTCGTTCGTGGGCTTCATCAAGTAAGATAACCTGGTAAGCCTCTAACATGGGATCTGACATGCCCTCACGAAGTAACATACCGTCAGTCATGTATTTCAAGATTGTCTTTACTGAACTGCAATCCTCAAAACGAATGCTGTAGCCAACTTCCTGACCTGCAGGGAAAATTCATTTATTTTCATTTTCTACGGATCAGTGATAAATAGGTGTTACTGCTTTCTTAATACATACCCAGTGCAACATCCATTTCTTCTGATACTCTTTGTGCAACAGACATAGCTGCTACTCTTCTGGGTTGCGTGCAAGCTACAGCTTTTGTACCTGTACTTTTTGAATACTCTACACACCATTGTGGAATTTGCGTTGTTTTTCCAGAACCGGTTTCACCTACAAGTACAATGCACTGATGCTCAGCCAACAGTCGCATAAAATCTGCTCGGTACTCAAATACAGGCAAGGTGATTCTTTTCTTATAAAATTCATGGTAACGAGGTGTGTAGGGTAATCCAGTGTATGGATTCAATTGCACTTGACTTTTTTGTGCTGCTGCTGCTGCAGTCGATGCTATTGCTGCAGCACTATTGACTATTGTTCCATCACTGAAAATTAATTGAACAACGTAAAGAAATGAATGAAGAAAATGAATAGTAGTAAGAATATTAGTAAGAAAATTTAAAATAATTATCGAACTTCTGACTTTATTAATTCACAAGTAGATCATACTTATGATTGCTCACCAGAAAAATAATTTTATTTATGCACCTACGGCTACGGAAATGAGAAGCCAACAATTAAAATGTTGATACTTGGTTGGTGTTGTTAAAAAAAGAATAAATAAATTATAGGTACGACAAAACAAATGAAATGTTAAAATGACAATGCTGAAAAAAGTCTTAGACAATTGGCGCATCTTTGAAAATGACAAATGCTCAGTGACATGTAATAAATAAATGGCTTAAGGTAAAATAAAATCTTTGAAATAAGTCAAGTATTTAAGAAGTTAGCCGACTCCGAAAGCTCGTATATAATTATACAGGTAAGTATTGGTAAATACATGTGTTACAAGACATGCCGAAAGTCGCGCGACATGTCCCGCCAAAGTCTTTATGAATGAAGCTGGGTAATCCTGTGAGTAAACAGGTATGAATCAACTAAAACGTTATGCGCAAGTAGCATGTTCTTATTAAAAGAAAGATTATTAGGCTACACATGGAAGTGAGTTGAATAGAAAATCATGAGGAGAGATAGGCATATAGGAGCTGAGTACACAGCAGAGTATACTTACGGTCGACGCTTGACGTACGGGTCGACAACTTCGATTCTCCGCTTGGACATCGCGACGGTGCAGCTCCCGTCTTGTCGAGAAAGTGCCGACGATCACGCGAAGAACCCGGAGGCCGGACGGACGGACGGCGGATCTCGAATCTCGCTCAACTCAGGAGGGAAATACGCGCGCGCACGAGGCGTCACAAAATGGCAAGCTCAGCGTCAACGCCGTGAACGCACTGTACTGAAGCGGCCATGCTGCTTTTAACTTGTATCAGCTAACAGCTTATACAGCTCCCATACGCGCACGACTATACAGACGCAGAGGAGGATCGTAAAGATAATAGATAAAATCAGAAAGCCGCCGAATGGCAGGCTTGACAACCTTTCAATATCAATTTCGGAACTTGCTCATTATGCTGTATATTTATATACACATATAGTAGACCAATCGAGAGCGCGCGCAGCTTCAAAACTCAAAAGTGAAAATGTAGGTTATGTATACTTTTCATTGTATCCATGTATGATTTTCGCGCGTATGCACACCTACATCGTTCTCAACCTCATTCCAAACATTTGTATCGCGTTCAAATTGTAAAAATTGGAATTCGCGACTAATTTTTATTAATAATCCTAAAGAAGTTTCAAATTACTCGAAATACGCGCGCACTCGAACGAATAGCCAATCGCGAACGAGCGAGCGAAGATAGCCAATCGAAATTTTTTAGCTTCAACATGGCCGCGCCTATATAGTCCTGCACTTTTTTGGAGTAGGATATAGGGATAGGGAATTTCAGGATACAAAACTGCCAGTTATTTCTATACGCGCATCTTTTAAAATAAGCTTCATTTCTCTTTAATAAAAAAAAACATATACACATGTAATACAACGGTTTAGATTGGCTTTGTAACGAGTTAGTACTACTTAATTTCCTATAGATGCTTATTTTTACTTGTTAAAATATCTTATTTCTTCAACTAGACATTCAAGTTGTTGACCACATAAATTGCCTCATTATCGCATCCAAACAGCAAAGTTGTTTTGTCTATGTCAATGCTATTTACCGCTTTGTGCATCGGAGTGCACAGCGAGTTCACTTGCAGCTTCCCTTGACTTGCTATTGTGTTCAGCCAATGAGTATCCGTTGACTCTGCAATCAGACATTATTTTCATTGTTTGCCTGAACCCTGCACCAAAAATGCTCAACACCTTGCTTTCTCTCTATTTACCTAATTTAAGTTTACTATGCTGTGTGTTATTCCAGTGCCAAACTTCTCCACTGAAGGAGCAGGTAAATAGGTTTTCTGGCCTATCTTTGTGGAAGAGAATTTCGCTAACACTCTTGGAATGTGCACTTAACTGGCTGGTTGGATATGTATTGTAGCGTAAATCCCAAACTGTAAGACTTCCATCTCCACCACCAGCTACAACTATATGCTTTTGAGTTGGATGGTGAGCAATACTGGTAGCTTCTGTCTACAAGTACAAACATTATGAACATTGCATTATCAAGCTTGTTGAAAATTCAGTATACAATATGTAAAATTACTTTTGTCTGCTCAGAAAGCATTATGGTTGTGGATGGAGTATCTTGGTCACTTCGCAAATCCCATACTTTCATGTGACCTCGAATATTTCCAGTAAGAATTTCACTATGACGTAAAAAGTCAACGCAATACAAAGAGCAACTGTCTGCTTCGTCTAAAAATAAAAACAGCTTAAATTGTGTGAATAATAAAGGTAATTAATCTTAACTTTATTACAACCAAACACTATTTACCAATTGTTCTAACTGGATTTTTTTGTTGGGCAGTGAGTAAATTTATTCTACCATCCTCTCCAACACTGACTATATCTTGTTCAAAAGTTGAAAGCGCTGTACAGGATGCTACAACTTTTTGGCTACAAAATAAAACATGTTATTATCATGAATTTATTTATTCTCTACCACAAAGTACTCAAAATTTATAAGTAAACAAACAAAGCAAAAATGCCTTTGCATATTTAGTTTAGCAATAAAAGACAAACTAAGATTATTGAGAAACTTAAAGACTAAATAAAAAATAAATAATATTCATGATATCTTGTACCATATTCAAATATGCATCCATCTCTTTGAGTCAGTTTTTCTTTATTATTTATTTAAAGCCAACCATTTGAGCCATCTTGGGCTCCTCTTCAGGGCTACACAAAATACAAAAAATATATGAAAATTTACAATTTAAGGAATATAAAAATTAATGTTTTAACAAAATCATAAGTACCTAATAAAGAAAAACTGGCTCGAAGCAATGTCTACATTCGTTTTTTTCAATCTTGTATCGTAGTTTAAATAAAGAACATTTTTCCACATTCAAAAATATTTTGTTTATAAAATTAATTCATAATTTTATAAACAAAATATTTAATACCTAAATCTATGAATTTTGTTCCAAGCATTCGCTTCCTTTATTTCTGGAAAAGGTTTATCTTGAAGTTTCATCACTTTGATATCGCCAGCTGAGGATGAAGTGACAAAGTGATCATGACTAATAAATTTGATTTCAGTAACATCGCCAAACACAGGGCAAGACGTAACACTTATTGGATGTAACTCCTCTTCATCATTTTTTTGAAATGTCCAATACGTAATTTTGTTAACCTGTTTAAACCATTGTAGAAAAGATATAAAAACTTGTAATACAACTGAAAATATTGAATATTTATAAAAAATTTCTCCAATTAATATGTGGTTGCAGAGGCTATCGAAACAATACTTGAAATCAAAGAACATCTAAAATTATTTCTCAATACTTGTTATATACGAGTTTCAAAATATTCAAAGTTGTTGATCAGGAACAAAGAAGAAAAAAAGTCTGGATCAAATTTTAAGGTTATAAATTTTTACCGAATTGTCCCAACTCCCGGTGAGGAAGTAATTTGCATCGGAGAAATCTTCGTGCTTCCATCTGACTTTCGATATTTTCTCCGACATAAAAGTACCTTGCATATTTTCCGACATCATTTGCTCTCGACTTCTATTCTATCTATTTGTGGTTATTGCCGCAGTCGCCGGCAATCCTGTCCTGGCACTTATATATAGCTTTTGTTTACCACGCGCGCAGACGCGCTATATGCGCTGTAATGATTCCCCATATTTTTCCCCCCTTATAACCCTTATTCTAAAAGTGAGATTTTAGCCATATGCGAATATGCCCATTGATATTGGATTTTTTTTTCTTCCTTTGATATTGGATTTAATGGGATTCGCCATTTTCAGATAAATAATGATAAGTACAAGGGCAATAGGGCTGCTGAAAGCTGAAAGTGAAGGATGCAAATTGCAAAGTATAATAAGTATAGCTTAGCAGAGGGTAGCTTCCATCGGGAATTAGCTCTGCTGATGCATAAATGCTCACTGCTGATAAGTTTATACTGTTCGTGTACTTATAATTATACTATTTTTTATCTTAATAACTACTTTACACCATTATATAATTTATGCGCTTGACAGTGTAACGTCAATTTTGAATTCAAAGTATTATTTATTAGTATTATCTTAACTAATAGCTGGTTGGGTTGTAAATCCTAAAACCATAAGTTTTCTTGAAAACGCGCCATTATTTCTACCCGCATACTTGTATATAATACAATAGTTGCAAATTGTAATTGAAAGATGTTCAAATCAATATTTCGAGACAAATCTCGACATTCATTTTTTATACAAAGGGTGTTAACTTTATCTTATTTTGTTGAATAATTTTTCAGCTTTTTGTAAAACCGAACAATGT
Organism: Philotrypesis tridentata; assembly: GCA_018906965.1. Taxonomy (NCBI): domain Eukaryota; kingdom Metazoa; phylum Arthropoda; class Insecta; order Hymenoptera; family Pteromalidae; genus Philotrypesis; species Philotrypesis tridentata. Next base: position 6,894,154 of record JACCIB010000001.1, on the reverse strand, counting down.
CAATCAATGATTTTAATATAAGTCATAGTGACTTAATAATAATGACCCCTGATATTGTATATATGTTACGACAAATTAAACTAATAAAATGTATGTAAACATAAGAATTAAAATGTTTATTAAATCTTCATTTTTTATGCATATTACACGTAATTATTTTCAAGAAATGAAAATCCATCCAAAATTATACTTAATAAAGGGTGAGAGTACGATTTATATACTATATCGAATTGAAGCTTACAATTATAGTAGCTAATAGCTGTACAACGTGAGTTTATTGAAGCAAAAATTCTAAAAAAATATTTATATGCATAAAGTTATCATTATTATAATAATTAAACGCCGAAAAATCAGGAACATCTATAATTTAAATATCTCGGTCTATATCTCGACGAAGACACGAGTATGCGCCGCGCGATTTTGAAAAAAAGCGAAGTATATTTTTAGCAGACAAAATAGAGTAAAGCTGCTATGGAGAAATGATTTTCTCTCGATGTGTACAGTCAGTCTGATTTTAGTGAGTGCGATGAACTTAAGACTAAACATGGCTTCCGTTGTTACGCTTATTATTGCTTTTCTAATTTTTGAAGTTAAGAGTAATGATATAGAATTTCCAACGAAAGAAAATTTACAGCCGAACGATGTTACTACTAGACCTATCGTCAAGTACGGTACGCTAATTTTTATATAATAAAATGAATACTTCGAACTGCTATTATTCGCTTGTATGATTGTAAAATTTATTTATGTGAAATCGAAAATGAATATTTCTTATTATTCTTTATAGATTACGTTACAAAAGCAACGGAAATTCACTTTTCAAACGAAAGCGTTGCATCGGAACTGCATCATACCATCTGTAGTATCAAAACCGAGGAATTCGTTGCAAAAGCCGAATCAACGGCTTCAAGAATATTACACGGAGTTTGCACAACAGGTGCAACAGAACAATAAAAATGATTTGTTATATATACATTTACACATACACATACGCGCGCGCGCGCAGGCAAAATCGACCCGAGAACTATATCTTTCTACTCCTAGAATATTTGTCTAACCTAATACTTTTCAAAAGGACGACAAGTTATTCATAAAAAGTTTAATTTATTGTTTGGTTATTTTATATTATATTTTCTAAATTAAAAAAAAACGTTTAAAGTCATGTAGTACATACATACATAATCATACAAAATACGTATTACTTAACGTTTAGGTTTTAAAATTTCTAAACTTCAAATGTTTTCTCGCTAAGATCGATACCAAAAATCCATATAGAGATAGACTTTTCAATATAAAAGTATCTGTATTATTAATACCGAAATATGTCAGTATAAGTACATTTTGTAGTTTAATATCTTTACAGCAACCTTTCGAAACGATATGCCTTTCAGTATTTTTTAATATACAAAATATAATCTTATGTCCAATACGTGTTTTTTTCATTTCTTTGTGAATTATAAATTCGTTTCAAATTAGGAAGCTAGCTGTATGTACAATAGTACTAATGAATATGGTGACGATTTATTATCCATAAATTTTTTGGTTTCGATCCGCAGGATCAATTTTTTTTTTTAAATCTTTTGATGTTAAATTTTATTCACTTGATATAGTTTTTTCTCAATCATGTGCAAACGATAATACCATGCATTTAATCTATTATATTTATAAATGGGTGTTACAGAGGAAATGACGAGGGCATTCAAGGCGATGGAAAAATTGTTTATGGACAGGCTTGAAAGGTTTCAGCAAAATTTTACAGAGTTCATACAATCGAAATTTCAACCATATAATGAAAAAAGAGATAACAAGAAGATGCCTAAAACGAATTCTTTTAAAACAGTCTCGTATTTTTCGAATTTCGCATAAGTATATTTCTTATTTAATGCGCGGTTTTAACATATTATCAATAAAATACAATGGTCAAGAGGATAACTGAAATTTTATTTTAAAAAAATATGGAATTAATACACTAGAAATGTTTAGAAAATAAGTTGCATTTGGTTGTAGAAGAATAAAAATCAACGTATATGAATACTAAGATCTTTAAAAATTTTTATGAATCTCATGTTAGTAAACCAATATATCAATCCACGAAACACCAATTATTGTAGACTAACTTTGATGATTATCGAAATTTTTGCAATCATGTGTATTATTCATGGTATTTGTAACATGACATAAAACATTTTTTATTTTTAATTTAATGTACGCATATACTATATCTACTATACACAGATTATTATAATATTTTTTCACAAAAAAAATCAACTTTCAAATACCTATATAGAAAAAATTACAACAATAATTCATTTCGTAATTTAAAACGTAAAGCTTTTTTTAATTTGCAATGCAATCTCGAATAAAATAAAATTGTAAGAATGTAATTTGAATGCAAAATAATAAATTAGAGTGTTCGAAGTCAATACATCTATTCTCCTTTTTTACATTCATAAAAGGATGTGTCGAAGGCCTGATATAAATATTTATTATTAATATACCTATAAATATGGCCATTAGATTAATTTATTGAGAAATTATATAGATACATAATCATTGCAGCGTTGCTTATAAGCCTATTATAATTGTGTACTGCAACCCAGTGCTTTATACGATATACATTTTAAGAGTACTAGATGTTTTTTGTATACTTAAATTATTTTTTATTCGATTTAATATTGAGTCATTTATTTATATTGAATAGCCGCCGTTCACAAATCGAAATAGATAAAAATAGTTAAATACACATATGAGAAAGTGCCAAACTTGCATGATTTTGTCATTAAAATTGTTTGTAAAAATATCTATATGATGTAAATAAAAACAATATTTTTGGTATTCGCATACATGAGAAATTATTGCTATTTCTATGTGTTGCTTTCTTATAAAAAGGTACTTATAGCGTGAACTTATTCAATTGATTTACGTCTAAGTATCTTGTTATAATTCATTAAGATCATGAATTTTTTTTAATTTTGCCAAAGAAAAACAATTGTTTATTAATATAGGAATAAATAATAAGAATATGGATATAGGAAATAATGAAATTTAACGTTGTTGATTTGTCGCGCGGCCGTTAATTCTCCGATTTTTAGACACATTGCACATTCATTGCCCGCATACGTAAACACTCGTCAGAAAAAAATGAAACAATTAGGAATGAAATGTGTAATATTAGAAAAAGAAAGAAAATACGATGCAAGGCGACTAAGAGAATTCATAAAATATATTATAAGTGTACTTATATTACTTATTATAACTGAGACGGAGTATATATTATTATATGATCGACATATCAGTATCAATAGGGAAGAAGGAGGCAAAGTTGCTCAGGGATAAAGTCGTACAACCTTAATATCTTTGCTATACGTGTATCTATACCGACAATCAGTACTTTACATTTTTTATCCCGTATGGGGGCAACATCGTACACATTTTTTTTTTAAAGAAGATTGCGCATGTTAAATATTTAAAAATGATATAAAAGAAAATTTTACTGGTTAGTTAAAAACATAAATTTAAAAGTCCATCAAAGCCGGATGTTTTATTTTGCTCAAGAAGCAAGGAATAAATGTCAAAAGGCAAAATGAACAATTGTGCCCCCTTCTTCCTTACATAATAAGTACATTACAGCTGATAGGTAATAGTTTAGTAAAGACTTGGTGGCACAACTACTGGAGCAAGGTTGGGAGGTTGTGGAACGATTTGTAAGAGATTCTCAGGTCCAATAATGCCAAGGGGGCGTTGCCTTATCCTGACTTCAGCTGCAGCACCGTTTCGAAGACTGGACAATCGTAGCAGTGCCCGGTATACCGAGATCGGCAAATGCACGCTCGTGCCACTTGCATAGGACGGGTCACGCTTTCTACCGCAGCCTATCCAGTTGTACAGAACAAAGTTTCACATTAATATTTTCCACTTTCAATCTCAAGATTTTTCCATACGACTGTCAAATTCCACACATACACCTACTTAATTATAAAAACGTCCTTAAAAAAGATTTTTAATTTTATTGATTCATGCATACTTTGCAATACTTTGAAGAAGCACTACTTTTTACCTGTATAATTTTTATCTTTAAATTATAACGGCAAACTTTCAAATAAAAAATGCACTAAATTAGCAAAATGCACAAAGTTTAAATATCGCAAAGCAAAAGAACGATTATGAAAAATAAATGAACCATCAGGGACATTTTTATCACCTTATTGCTGTAACGTTAGCTGAGGGAAGACACTAGCGTTTGATTGTTAACAGTTTGTAATTTAACTGGGTTCAAAATTTATTTTCAGTTTTGATGAATATAGTCATAAAGTGTAATCTACGACAATACTTACTCCCATATCTTTCTATATCATAAAGACATTTTGCCGCTGCTGTCGTGCCGTTTCAAAAAGCCCCCTCCCCTCGCGCCCTTCTCACTCCACATTTTATATACCTCTGAAATCCTGATTTTCGACACCCCTTAAAATCCCATTTTGGTCATCCCTTACGCAAAATGTGAGATTTATATCCTTAGAATTTGTTCCTCTATAACATCATAAAAATGTTCGATATAAAAATCTTCATAGTTACAAAGTTTTATTTTTTGAAAAAAAAAACTAATATTTCAATAATTTGTAGCTACTATTGGCAATCGAGTTGAAAAAAATGACATAGTAGTATATTGTGCAAATAATAAAATTGTAAGTGATTTGTAAGTGATGCTTACTTATTATTTATAAATTTATTTTTAAATTTCGAACACTTGTAAATAGAATCATTACCTTTCAGATTGCATCTTAATATATATTATATGCGTATCGATACGTGCGATTCGCCGAAAAAATTGTGTTACGGAAGTAATAAAAATGTTGTTTATAGTGTTGCCGGACGTCTGTACACGAAGCAGGATATCGTGAAGTACGTAATAACAATATTAATTATACATTTATACTCGTATGCCAATATATTCTTCTTTTATAGTTGCATGTTCTCGTAAGCGTTATTAAAAATGTGTATGTATAATATTAATTTTACTGTATGTACAAGCTGTCTGCACCGCTGGACAAACAAAGCGATGCATGCACGCGCATGCATGAGTTTATATACTTGCATTTTGATGACAGCAATTATTAAGTTACCTGTTACAAAGCTATTTTCATGGGCGATTCTCTGTGAGATCGACCGGCTAGAATTATTTTTTTATTCAAACTATCCTAAATCTTTTCTACTCGGAGAACTACAACTCTTCAAATTTTTTTAGAGTTTTCCATCAAGTCCGTTCGAGCTACAGAGGGTGAAAATTGGTGAAATCAGCATTTTTGGCATGTCTTAACTATATTCAAAAAATTGTTGCTCCTCAGGAAAGCGATATTCAGCAAAAATGTTTAAAACACATGTTTTTAGAAAATTTGCTCAGCTTCACAAAAAAATATTGTCAAAATTAGATATATGTTTCAGCAGTTATATATGCAATTTAAACATTAAAATTGAAAGTTTTTAAGGTTTGCTCACTTGGATTCAGACCAAAAAATCATGAAGATAGTTTTTTTCAGTGCAGTGTGTGTGTGCGTGTGTCATTTTGACAGTATTATTTTTGAAAAGCTGAGCAAATTTTCTAAAATAAGTGTTTTAAACATTTTTGTTGAATACCGCTTTCCTGCGAGGAGCAACACATTTTTTAATATAGTCAAAAAATGCCAAAAGTTCTGATTTCACCAATTTTCACCCTCTACAGTTCAAAGGGGGGGGGGGCTTGATGGAAATAATCGAAAAAAATTTGAGGAGTTGTACTTCTCCGAGTAGAAGAGATTTAGGATAGTTTGAATAAAAAAATAATTCTAGCCGGTCGATCTCATAGAGAATCACCCAACCTATATGTAATACTAGTAGTACACCGGTATACCTATATACTTATATTCATATCAGCAGCTCGCGCGCGAGTCAATTCTCATTGGTCGAAGCGACAATCGATGGCGACACAAATAACCAATTGCGAAACAAATAGAGTGTTTACAGATCTCTTTTTTATACTAGGACTAAGATACTAATGGGGCTTTGCTTGCCAACTCTCCAATTTCGTTTTGACTTAGATTTATGTTTTTTAAGCAGCTCCAGAATTATAATTTTGCTTTCTCGAAGAAAAAATTTTGTGATCGTGAAAATTGTCACATCGAAAATGTTGATGATTTTATGGAGGAACAAATTTTAAGGATATAAACCACACATAATCGTTTTGAGCTCCAAGTTTTTTTTTTTATACTGAATTGACAGAGGGGCCGTTAGATTCGTTATAATCACTAAAAAAAACTTGTTTGAAAAAAATTTTTAATTAAAAAAGTGCTCCACTTAGTTTGTAGTGCACGTCTTAAGGAGTAAAATGAGATATTAAACATTTAATTTCGTCTACTCAAACACTTAGAACCGGGCACGCCGCAAAAAACTTCAGTAAAAACATGTCCCAATAATATTAGATTTGTGAGATGAAAAATTAATATTTTTAAGAGTTCAAAAACTTAAATGGAAGGTCTGACTCAACATTTTAAAATAGAAGATATATATATACATGTAATAGTATATTGTGCACCACCTAGGGAATAAAATAGGCTGTTTTAATCGTGCGGATGAGTTGTCACCCGAGCGATGCGAGGACGACAAATTCGCAGGTTTAAACAGCTCACCTTCATTCCTAAGTGCAGTATACAATTTTTTAACACACCCTTTATTAGAGTGCGTACACTAATCTTCGGTAAACTGAAAAAAATGGTACGTTTAAACTCCAACCCCGCTCTCGTCTCTATAATGACACGCGCTGTTTATACTCGCAAGCCGAAGGCGAGGGCATATGCGCGTGTCGCTTAGAGACGAGAGTGGGGGCAGGGATTTAACGCATCACTTTTTTCTCAGTTTACCGAAGATAAGTGTACGCAATCTATTAAAGGGTGTGTTAAAAAAACAATTTTTTTCGATCGTTAACCCTGTCATAACCCCTTAATTATAATGTCCAAATTAAAATTTAAGAGGTGTCTAAAGTGAGGGTTTAAGGAGTGTTAAAAATCAGGATTATAGGGTTGTCCAAAGTAAAGGGGGCGAGAGGAATTAAAAAAGAAGTGAGGGTCAGTAATAAGGAGTAGAGGGGAAGTGAAAAGAAGGTGAAGGGAAGTGAGAAGGAGAAGAAGGGAAGTGAGAAGTGCGTGAGGGGGGAGCTTCTTGAAATTGCGGTGGTGGCGGTATAACTTTATAATATAGTGAGTCTTTACGGAGAGAAAGAGAGAGAGAGAGAGAGAGAGAGAGAAAGAGAGAGAGAGAGATGAACATAAATATGCGTAAAAAGTATGATAAAATTACAATTTTAGAAACTTAACAATAAATTAACTCATTTCACAATGAATTCATTTAAAATTGTTAAATGAATTAATGAGTTAATTAATTAATTAGCTAATTGATAATGAAATTAGCTAATTTATTGTTAAGTTTCTACCAGGAATTGTTTTATAAAAAAATCACTTGTTCTTCAATAATCGTATGCAGTAATGCCAGTAATTGACTATAACTAAGAACCATCATAAAGCAGTATATCGCATTATAAGATTGAGAGAGATTAGATTTTGTGATATATATATATATATGTATAAAGAGAGCCTAAGTAGATGACGTAATGACGCATAAAATAATACGATGTGTATGTAGCACCAACAAATTATCATCACGTTGACGTACCCGTGAAAGCATTGCAGAAAGGTCTCTTCATGGCAACGATGTCCAGAACATCATCAGTTCGGCTCATTTCGACGAACTCGATGATTAGCAACAGAGACAAAATCAATTGCAGCACCTGCAAGAGAAATATTCAGAAGAAAAAAAAATCCTGCACAGTTATCATTTTTATATTATCATCTGACTCTCCCTCGCTTTTTCAAAGTTTTTGGAATTCGATTTTATTATTTCTTCTGTAAGTACAGTACTATATTACACATTTCTTTTTCTTCTTAAATCTATTACCTTTATCTTTAGAGCGCTGTACTAAGTTCCTTCATTTTATTTTTTCTCATTACATCGATTCATAATATTTGCTAAATTAAAAAACAATAAACATTTTTACAATAAATAGTATATTGTGTAAATTCGCTGCGCGTATAAACACGAAGGCGAACGCATCGCACTTAATTATCAATATTTTGCACTCTTTCAATTATAGTTAATTGTATAATTTGTGAGATTGCGAGTTGTGAGCCTCAGTGCCTCATTCCCACCTCTTCAAAATCTATCTTTACGAGCTGAGTCGAAGTTCTTACTCAAAACTTAAGAGTAACAAAATGACTTTTCTTCCTTTAATATTTCAATAATTTCGAAAAATTTCATTTCGATTTTCCAAGAAGTCGCATTCTCAATTAATATATCAGATACAAACAAATAACTATCGATTTTTCTAACGTTTTAAGAGTATCGGCTCGTGTCGCACACACGTGGCATCATCAGGTGCAGCGTGCAGCTTAACATTTTACGCCGATAGGTTTTATACGCTTTTATAACAATAATATTATTAATATACTGTAAAAAGTCTGCATTGGAGAAATTTTTTAAAGTAAACTGACGTATTCTTTTCCTCCAACTCAAAAAAAGGTTTGAGAATGGTTATTCTATTCATACTCATTCCTCTCGCTATTAATTTTTACGAAAAACTGCATGTTTCGAAAAAAACATGTTTTAGTTTTAGTGCCATTAGATTAGCAGAGTAAATAAATTAGTCCACGATTTGATGAATGTAAAGTATGTGAAAGAATGTATTTCAAATTTATCATATCCCAAACAAACAAAGATCTTTCTTTAAAGAAATGATAGTATTATAATAGAGAAATAAAATCTTGTGATATGTTGCTTGATAATATACATTTCAAGTAATCATTTTACATAAAAAATTCATGACCGGATGTTATGAAACATTCACAGCTACATCATTGACTAATATAGCGCGCATGCATTGTGTAATTCGAAAATTTGATGAAATTCATATCTTGATTTTTAGGTTTTGATTTTTTATATTATACATAAAAATAAGTAATATAATTTTTAATATGATTCTATACCTCATAAGTATAATTTGTATTTAAAAAAGTGTTATTTATGAGATAATTTCTAGTGGCAAGCGTGGCGCGTCGCGTTACTATACGTAATATTCTGCTATGCATGGGTTGTCGGTCGCAAAAACATAGTCTCAATTGTATTTGCAGTTTTGTAATTTTTCTGGGAGTAGAAATAACAATTTACAAAGAAAAAAATTAGAACGCGTGGAGCGCGCTGTTCTCAGTCTTGTATTATTAAATATACTTTCTGATAAAAGGCACTTCTATAGAAAAATTAAAAAATCGTTTTTCTGAGAGGTAACGACTGGAGCTCTATTAGTGCTCTGTTGCATCTTCATCCCTTCTTTCGAGCTATTCGTGAGGCTCATTCATTTTGAGACATATAGCTATAAAAATTTAATTATTGTGGAAAAATTTGAATAAACATTAAAAACTAAAGTAAGCATGGAAATATGTATCAAACTGATTGTTGATGCATGGATCTTGAGTTAATGGAAAAAGATTTTTTCTAGAAGATATTATAAGTCGAATAAAGCATAAATTATGTAAGAATTATTCTCTGATTTTTTCTGATCATTCAATAATGCTCAACATCTCATTAATCTTGTTTGGTATGATGTTACTCGATTCCAGATGTTTTAACGACTACGTGTTTACGACTACTGTGGAAACGAATCGCATAATACGAACGTTCATAATTAATGGGATTAATCTTTCACTACCTCATAGTATGGGACAATCAGTCAGACACATTTTGATTCCGAGTGCATTATGCCAATTAAAATGACAAGTAAAACCCGGATCATCACAGACAAAAGGAGATTTCTGACTGATTTATCTTTCAACATATTTTTATTATAAAAACAATTTATTGTTATTTAAGAAAATATTGGGTATGTAACACGAATGTAAAAGAGACAATCTTTCCTGCAAATTTGCAGGTAAAAAACTAATTTTTTCCGTAACATATTAGGAAATGAATAAAAAACTTTTCTTGGCGTTTACAAAAACGTCCTTTCTGAATCACGTGTGTAGTTAGTATCTTCACCGGATCGTGAAAGAATATAACGATCCTCTTCAAACTTTATGCGACATTTTAGCGTTATGGAACTTTCCTTTGGATAGACCTTTAAGAGAATTGATGAAATCTTCGTTTTCTGAATGTGTACTACTGTTAATACATTTTAGAGCTTCGAGCGGATTTAAAAAATGCCTTGATCATTAGTTTTTGTCGCACTACCATAAGTTGTTTTTAACTATAAACCGCATGCAAAATACATGAAAAAAAAACTTTATTGAATTATCTAAAATTAAAATTAATAGAAAGTAAATGGCATTCGTAAATTAGCTAAGAAAAATGATTGTAATTATCAATTTGTGAAATTTATGTGATTTGTACTGCAATATAAACAATAAATTTTTCATGTTTACTGATCATGACGACATTGCAAAGGAAATTTCTTATTTTCTAAAATTTATTCTCAATGAATTTGGATAAAAAATTCATAGACGACTTTGGCGGTAAAAATCTCATCGACACTTCTCATGTCAAAGAAAACATTAATCACCAAAGGTCTGTACGTGGTGCGGCAATATAAGACTGCCTGCCGATACTCAAGAATAAATAGAACGTTGAGCGAATGTTAGGAGGCGGTAAAGCAAACGAAATAAGCACTCTTTTTAGGTATACAATTATAGATACATTAATAATGATATATATATATATATACACACACAAACACACATATATATATAAATTACGGTGCCATATAATAAAAATAAAAAATATTAACGTTGCAATAAAACGTATAAGTATATTAGAAGACTTTACAATCTATTTTTTTAGCATTGTTATATTACGCGTATGTGTGTGTGTGTATAATGTATGTTTGCACAAAATTATTATCCTTTTATATAGAATACACGTATATGCTTTAAGGAGATTACATATTATTTTTTATTCACGAGGTATTATATGAAAATCGTGTTACTTTTATACGAATCCTGTGTACTATATGCATATTTTGTCAGCATTAACTTTGGAAACACGTGTACTTGTACATACATATAGTATATGTAGTTAAAGTAGTTCTAATAAATCTGCTGGAATTAAATTATTTATTCACATCTCTTGCAAGATAAGTCTATTGCACTTTTAAGCAAGAAGCACACAGTGAACGAAATAATACAAAAAAGTAATCGCTTACGTTTGCAGGCAAGCATGCTTTAAGATTTATTTTTTGTGAAACAATGGATCTTGTATATCTACATGTGAAATATGCAAAGTGTAACTGCTTGTTCAAAAAAATAGTACATGTATATTGTATACCTATTATACACAAATGTTATACATACCCTTTTATGCTGCTATCGCGAACATAAGAAGAATAAAATATGCTACACATGTAGAAAATTAATTAAAAAGTAATTTTTAATATCTTTTTCAAATTGATGGATTGAGTTTAACAAAGTTACTGAAAAGTATCCAGAACTTTAATATAGAAGCAATAGTAATGCATAAAGTTTCATTAGATTTTATTTGAAATAATCCACTATATTTATACATAAATATCCTCAAATCTATTACTGTAAGTAATTTAGTATAAAATATAATAAAGCATAAGCGTTCAATAATTTTTTAAATATAGAACACTGTTGGTATGTAATCATAATACAAATATTACATTGCAGTGGCCAGCTATGTTATTTAAATCTATTTTGTATAATAAATAGTGCGGCGTTTAGATCACTAAGCAGAGTAGAGTAAACGATAATTTATTAAAAAATGAATAAGACCAAATGCAGTTATAATTATAATTTGATAGAAGAAGTTACATCCTAAATGTCGCGCCTGATTATTAATTTCTAAATGGACAGATATTTAAGATTTTTAATTCATTTGAGTAATAAATAATTAAATAAATAAGTACAAAAAGTTAAATTTTTACATTGTCGGAGAAAATATTTAGAGGGTTATTGTTGTGTGTACAGTGTAGAATAAGCACGTATAGGTGTACTGCCGATTGTCAATGCTAGTGCAAACTAATTTTTGCACGTATAATTCATATTAATAAAGTATTTTTTCCAATTCAACGTAGATTGAGCAAAGTTTCAATCAATCATTTTTAACGCAACTTTTTATAGAAAGCATTGACTTTGAATTAAAATAAAGCAGAATTCTTTTAATCATTTAAACTCGAGTGAATTATGCAAAGAGGAAAGAAGCACAAGCTTAGAATATTTGAAGCTAGAGTGTTTGCACATAAATATACAATATTTGTTAATTGACGCACTCCACTCGTGAACCACTAACCTTCATGATGAATTTCAATGAAGAGTCAAGAGCGGTACGTTATCGATGAGGGGATAGGTAGCAGCGGCAACAGATGTACGAGATCACTCAACGTCCAGTTACGAATCTCTCGCGGGCAGAATTGAAATTGACGGAGATAAGAGTCCTTTAGCGTCTAATAGTTGGGACTCCCACCCTTGCGCTCGGGAACGCGTCGCGCCGACGCGCTAGAATTTCGCACATTCGCACATCCTACATACACACTCTAAGGAGCGAAACGCGCGCAGTCTCAAAATCTCCCTCACATTTACATGCCGATACCCATATCCATCGAGGACTTTGCGCGCATAATAAGTTTATGTGCAATGTGCATAAGTATCTGCATCTAATTGAGTATTCTAAAGACAAAGTTCCATTGTCGATCTCATTCGAGCCTCTCGCCTCTCGGGCGTATACATATAGGTACTTAAAACAAGGCATCTTCGTCGTGTCATTTCTCTATTCTGGCCTGGACGATAGGTAATCAGAAGACAATTGAAAATGTCATTGGATCACTAATTAGACATTATTTAAAGCCAAAATTTAAGGGCTTAATCGAATGTTTATTTTATTTTTTTATTTTTATTTATTTTCATTTATTGAACCATAAATTACAAAAGTAATTCCGCAGAGGAAAACGAGATTTCCTGTATTATTTCCTTAAAATTAACCGAAATTAAAAACTAAATTTAAAACTAGAATTTGAAGAACTATTTTTTCACACACACAGTGGGTGCAGTTCTTTACACACGAAGTGTATACGTTTTGTACATGTATGCGAAGTACGGTTGTTTTATTGAATTAAACTGCGAGTATTACTAATTTACTTTGCACATTTCTATCGAAATATATACTATACAGTATACACTATACAACAAATTTTCTAACTATTCAAATAAAAATCGCTTCACTCATATCAAAGACCAGATTTTAAAATACAATGCAATACAATACAATATAACTGTTTGCTTTTCTAGTTAATCTATACCACTACCTTGTAACAAATATTTTACACAACGCGTATCTAAATATTATGGAAATATTTATACATCTATTATATATAACTCTGCTCTGATCCTGTTATTACATATTCTTGTAATTATTAAATTTCTGTATTTATACAATAATACTAAATACTACACTTTCCAATTGAAAATGTCTAACAAAAACACAGCTTAAACGTGTCGTATATTTTATCTTCGTTTTTAATTATATCCACAGATCTTCATTGATTCTCAAAATAATTTATCCATAAACTTTAAAATACACTTATAATATTTAAGGAGAACACATTTTCATAGGATTTCAGTGCATTTATAACCCTTTACTCATGTGTCCTTTACGATGATATTGAATAAGTTTTCTTCTCTTGAGGTCACTCTGTATACCTTTAATGTGTAAAATCAAATTTAACTGCTGCCAATGCTTTGGTAGTTAAAAGGTTTTCACGTAAAAGCTTTAAATTCCTTGTCTTATTGCTTTCACAAAGGGATTTTCACGGTCATATTCAGCTAAATATTTTAAAATAGAAATTGAATCAATGCAAAAATATTCTGTATTTCTTGATTATGCTTTATTATTGTCTTGAAAAATTTTGCGTATTTAGTTTCTGAAGTACATTTATGTCTTTTCATCTGCACTTAAAGATATCGTCTGCAAATCAATGTCTTTGATGTATATCTGTGCGCATGTGTAATCTTTTCTTTTATTCAATACATCGAGTTTATAATTTCAGAAATATACGGAAATATATATTTATGTGCAGGGTAGAAAATGATAACAGTCAAATAATTGATTAATTATTCCAATTTTTTGAAAAATCTTATGAATTACAAAATAGAATCATGTACTTTCAAGTTTATACACATATTTTTGAAGTTTATAATTGAATTCGTTATTGTCAATAGTTTAGGTAGAAGAATACGAATCATGTCTTGAAAGAAATGCATTTTTGAAGTTATAGATTACTTTTTATTTCAAGCAGACTATCTCATCATTGGAAAAAAGATACTTATGATCTATGTGAAATAAATTTATTCCCTCTAAAGAGTACAATTTAACAAAGCAACTTATTTAGCGACCGTAAAAATCTTTTATTTTTTCGTTTTATTACGTTCCAAGCGAATATAAAATAAAACTCTTTTAGTGAGTAACAGTTTTATTGATATAATGATTACTTTCTTGGTGGAAGATAAAACATATTATTTTGTGGCAGAACTTTTGGTAAACTCCCATTAAAATAAAGTTTGTCTAGAATTTTTGAAATAACTGATCAGAATTTCTGATCTATAGTTTGAATAGTCAATAATAATAAAAGGACGTATGGCTTACTTAAAAGTTATAAAAACTGTTGTTGTAACAATTAGATTTAGCTTATATACTATTTTTTGGAGAATTGCTTTTCATTAAAAAACACACGGTCGATTAATTACTATTTAGTAATAAGCCGATAATTTTCCGATATAGTATAGTAAGTTATATGGTGGGGATTCCTATAGATGAGGTATGCTGGTATGAAAACATACAGATGTTTATGCTTGGACAGAATATAGTGTCGCAGAAAGCACGGCATATACTTATAGCGAAGAAAAGGGTCGCATCTAACTGATCGACGAGCCCAATGATTGCCGACGCCTGGAAGCGAAATAGCCTGTATAAATCACAACACGGGAGCAGCTGGGGGTGCTTGCTCTTACAGGCTTCGTGCATCAGGGCCCGCTGAGACGCGCCCGCAAGAAACAGCAGTTAATACTACTTTTAGTGACGCAGTCCGAGATATCACCCTTTCCTTTACGCTATACTTATTACAATGGCTCGCACTGACTGGCGAATAAGTAATCTATGTGTTACAAATGCGCTCAGCATCTTCTTTCATTCTGTGTTGTACTTATAAGTATCGATGCACTCTTTTTCATCCGCGAACATAGTTATTACTATAAACTATCAGGGTTTTTTTGTACCACAGCCGCGACTTCATAAATTTAAGCCGTTTCAAAATTAGACCTTTTTTCATAAGTAAATTATAATGTATACTTTTTAAAAATCATTTAGCTTCTGTAAAGTGGAGATTAGCTAATATATAGATAATATATGTATACGACGATAAAAAAGAAAAGTGTCTGAATTTTTAAAGGTACTGAGGGAGATTATAAAGGTGGAATAACTTTGCGTACAAAAATTTCTTCTAACTTCTTTATCTTTCATTCTTTTGCGCATGAATATGAGATTATCTATCATACAAAAGAGCTCTCTATAGATTATAATTTTATGTTATTTCTTTTTGAGAAAGGTATAAATTTAACATTCATTCACGGAGGGATCCTTGAAAGCATCGCTTTCTGAAAAAATAAACAGGATATAGGTATATTTACTAAATAAAACGTTCCACACGTTCAACTGAAATCTAGTAAGTTTATTACATCACGTCTGTTATTATAAAGAAATAACTTAAAAATGCATCACACCTATACTACGATAATATGTTTGTATATACTTATTAAGTATATAATTATTATGATAAAGAAATATATAAGATGAAAATACTTTCATAAGAAGCAGTACTAAAGATACATTTAAAATCCCAATCTAGTAATAAATTTTAAAGTTCATATATGCTAAGTTTTTAATCGGAGAAAACATATTAACAATGTTGAAAAGAAAATTGAACATTAAAAACATAAACTATGAGTATCTTTTTAGATGCTACGGTCTGGATGGTAATAAGAAAATGAAAAATTCTAAATTTTATAACTCCTTAAACTTGTTTTCTTTATCAATAATCATTTCTTCAATATGTCAAAAAAGGCAGTTTGAATTTTTATAAAAATTTTAAGAAAATTTAAATTTTAATGCACTTTTTGTAACAAACATCACTAACTTTATAACGGTTGTAATATAATGAACCTCGCTCGTTTTAGAAGGTTTTCAGTTTTAAAAATCAAATCTTTATAAAACACTTTCAAATCTTCCACTGAGTTACGACAACAAGAATAACAGTAAGCCTGCCAGTTTCAATATAATAATACAAATCAATAATCATTCATCTTTCTGTATATACTACATGCGTAATAAACACAACTAATATGTCGTCGATCCTTCGGAACGAATCTTAATCTTACATTTCCAAGATTATAATTATGAATGTGCGTAATCGAATTTTGAACATCTAATCAGAACTATGAGACAAAGTAAATGATCGAAGCACAACTAAATACGAAATTGTGAAGAAATGTTAGAATATGCGACAAGTGTCTCATTATAATATATTCTGCACTATTTTTTAAATAAATTTTTTAATAAAAAATGAAAAGATAATATATTTAATATATAATGTTTTAGTATTGTATTAGATGTTGAAAATAGAGCTGAATTAATTTCCACGAACCCGAATACCTTAGTCGGTAGAGCATTAGACTTTTAAACAAAAGATCTAAGCACAATTAGTTCTTGCTTGGCACACACTGCCTTATTCTAATAAAGCAAACATGCTCTTATTTTAGACATGCAAACGTATTACTAATACTCAAATCTAATTTTTGGTAAGCGTTTAACAAAATTAATTCACGGCGAGTCCCAGCAGTTCTTTTTATTTTTAGATGTATTTTCACTTCCAGGGTTTGAGCCCTGTGGAGGCGTGTTTTTTCACATTAAAAAAGAAGTATACTTCCATAGTTTCATAATTTGTTACTATTCTCTTGACATGATTTTGCTATCGCAGAATCCATAGATATTGTTATACTTGGCTGTAGATTAATTTGCGCAATTACTTTAAAATTATTAGATTTTATTAAGTATCAACATGGTAAAAGTAACATGCATTTCATAATAGATTTAAGGTATGGGTTCATGGTACACGGAGCGTCAGACGCAAGGACGTTTCCCTGCCTAGTTCAGAATTGTAACAGCAACCTATATTATCGATACAAAATTTAATTTCAAAAGTTAAAAAACATTAATAAAAAGACGAAGATACTTGCAAATAAGCTCCGGACACTTGTTTTATCAATTAGAGAATGAAAATAATAATTGAGGATAGCCTGCTACATAAAATAAAAATACGTTTTCTAACATAACCTTATCGTCGAGAGCTGTTTTCAATTAATATCTTTCAAAAAAGCATTATAACGTAGCTCAAACTATTTTCAGTTTTATTCTATTAACAGTTTACTATCAATTCTCTGACGCTTATTCATGTGTGTTATTTCTATCACAGTTTTTATTAATTATTTCGAAGTTGCATCATAAGAACCTATGTTAAACATAGCATTTTCAACTTGATATTTCTCGGAATTGAGTATTATAACATACGTTAAAAACAATGGCAATACGTTCAGGAGACTCTTAACTTTCATATTCTAAGTTTTCATTAAGTTCTGTTATCATTTTATAAAACAGGGCAATGTCCTTAAGTCCGTCCGACTAAAAGATCGGGAAATTTGAAAGCGTAAAAAGTTACGATTAATAAACAATGTGATACATAGTAGAGATATATGTTACAATATGTTTTTTACTGTACTCAAAAATTAATAAATTGCGGTACACGTGTCCTAAGTGGCCCATTATTGTCCGGCGTATATAAATAGCGCCCGAGTAACTTCACAGTGAAATAATCGACTGGTTATATATCACGAACAATCGTGACTACAGATTTAGGTATAGCTCACGAATAAGCGTAACTTTAATGCGGATTAAGGTCACCCTATGTTAAAATAATTTTAGCCACTGTAACCTAAAAACCTTAACTTCATTACTGATTTTCAGATTATAGCGGCATGAAATATCGTATGGAACTTGTAAGTAAAAGGTTTATTTCCGAAACGAGTGTTTACGGCACGCGAGTTATATAATATAAATTATTAAGTCTATTTTGATGAAAAATAATGCATTGGGAGCTCAACGATTACAAATGCTGGTGTACAATAATGATCTATAACGTACAATTTAAGCAAAAGAGGTTTCATGTTCTTACAATTAATTATACATACATTTTTTTATTTATAATTAATTATTTTTTTTATAAAATTTAATTCAAACCCACAAGCGCTTAATGGATACATCTTATTGCGTTTCCGTTTTTACACTACCATCAGGCATTCCAAAATATACTTTTTGTGCCATATTTATAAAAATACCACTTTCTACCAAGCCAGGAATTGATAAAAGTTTTGTATTCACAGCAGTCCAATCCTGAATATTATCTGGAAAGTGCCAGTCCAAAATAAAATTACCATTATCTGTTACCACTGGGCCCTGAGTAGTGAAATATATAGTAAAATTTTCAGTTGAATAATACATTCTTTTAAATATTACATAATTTAAAATTTTGAACTCACAGCTTTAGCGACAGCCATTCTTAATTTAATAATACCACCAAGGTTAGCTTCTATCTTTTGTGTGATAGGAACATATGCCATGGGAATTACTTCTAAAGGAAGACCTTTTTTGTATTGATCACCAAGTTTCTCTGAATTTTTTCTATAAAGTAATAAAATCTTTAAGCTTTACATGAAAAATCTGATTACTCAATTTCAAGAATTTACAATGTTCGACGTGGTTTTTTTATACACCCTCTTAAATAAAAAATGTAAAAAAAGAAAAAAACATTTTTTTCCAATAAAAATATTTTTAAATGTGTATTTATCTTATTTCCAAATTAAATATTCAAGTCATGCAATGAAGGTTTCTATCAGATAGATAGGTTTCTAGATAGTTATTATAAGCTTTATTTTGTTTTAAATACGAATTTTACTAATTTCAATCATATTTTTAATTCTCATTTAAAAAACAAATCCTTTTGAATATCATGCACATAATTTTGAACAGTTATAAGTTACTCTATAATGCTTTTGGTGATCATAGCGAGATTTAGAACCTTGATTTCATAGATTTGAAAGTTTAATTAGATATGAAGATTATAGATAAAAAAAAATTTCAACATAAGTAAGTTAGCTTATGGACATTCTTACGTGTAATCTGCTATTATGATTAAATTAGTGGTACATGATGCCACAATCTTTTCTTGCAATAAACATCCTCCACCTCCCTTGATAAGGTTAAGGTTACAGTCAACTTCATCGGCACCATCAATAGCACAATCGAGCTAAAAAATGATAATATATTTCCTTTTTATAATTTACTATAATTTTCTATTCCCAATAATAGTTATCAACTATAGTGAAATACAATTACCTTTGGATGTGTTTCTAAAGCTCCTAAAGTTAAGTAATTATTAGTAATAAGTTGACGAGCTTGAAATGAGGTAGGCACACAAACTATGTTGAGCTTTTCATCTTTTACACGTTCAGCTAAATCATATTTTAAGAATAGAAAAATTACAATATATAACAATTAATTAATACACATTTAAAAAAAAGCACAAGTTTTGTATTGCATTGCATAAATTCTAAAGCAATAGTCTTAAAAAATAATAACTAAAGTATCAAATGCATGTTTTAATGCTTTTTTGTAGAATCTACAAAGAATTGCAATATACTCTTACTTCTACAGGCACCTGTGCGAGAATCAATCGTAAGTAATTTTTTTAAATTAAAATTTTATTTCGTCGGCATATATGTTATATAGATCTAATCTTTCAATGAAAATTTGCTCTATATCTATTCATAATGATGGATTTTAAGTATCCACTTAAAATTTGAATGAAATCCAATAATTAAATCTGCTTATTTCGTTAGCACGCGCATGATTAGCTAAATATGCTTTAACTCAAAACAACTATCTACAGTTTTGTTATATTTAGTTCAAATTTTTATTAAACGATGTTTTTTACATAATTATAGATAAAGCGAATCTTGAATTTTAGTGTATTTCGTACGTATAAGAGAATTTAATTCATTTACAACTTTAAATGATTTTTCTATTTTGTTTACTTGATATTTCAACGTAATTTTTATATTGACAGGATTTCTTTTTGTAAAAAATTTAGGATAGTATTTATGTGGAATATATGCTATTTTTGCTCCCATTATCCCTATAGCGCCGAAATTACGCATTTCTTTCATGACATTCGGAATAATTAATACATTACGTGCAAATTTAGGGACGAGAAAATTTGCGGGAGTCTATATCTCGTGCATATTGACACCCGAGCTGAATACGAGAATGTACCCCCCCCCCCCTCCCCGAGATATGGGTTGTTCGAATTTACCAAAAATGAGTAGAATTTACCCCCGATTTTCGTATATTATTTTCTATACACTGCCCCAAAATACCATACTCTCCAAGTTTTCTCTACTTATAGGCACGTAGTATACTATTTTTTCTTACTAGCACCAAAATTGCCAATTTTATTTCAGGCGCTCGGGAGCGAAAATAATACTTTTGGCGCAGTATGGAGAAAATCAAATAGCTTCGATATCTATTGAATAATCATTAGAAACTATTTTTAATTCAACAATAGGCCAGTCTAGTGGATTAAGGCAATGCAGGGTAAATATATAACCAAATTAATTGGTATTTCGATTGGATTTGATACGATGTCTTATTGTTGATCCGACTTCTTATTTCAATTGATTATTTTATAAAAATGTTGTACTTAGTTTATTGATTTATTGAGAACTTTCACAACAAGAGAAATGTTTGGACAATTAATTATTTTCGAAAACTAACATTTGAATACCTTTGTGTTTTATTTTCGATACAAAGTGATAGATTTTACTTATATCATAATCATATTCCTTTGCGAGAATCACAATATTATTTTTAATAATAATAATAATAATAATAATAATAATAATAATAAATTAAAAAAAAAAGAAATAGAAAGATAAATGTATTCAGAATACATATTGACTACCTTTCTTTTTGTTAAAAGTAATATTTTATATCTTGATTTATTACAAGAAATTAAATTCTACTATAGTATCGTATAGTAATAAATACTTATATGATAGAAAAATTGCATGAGCTAATAATCTGTTCAGTTTCAAATTATATCATCCTGCACGATAAAGAGGTTAAGTCTTAAGTATATGAAAAAGGCGATGTTGGAGCCAGCGTGACGGGTTACGACTGCGGCTGTTCTCATTTTTTGTTGAGCATATGCTTTATATCATTAAAAATTAAATTGATAATTATTCGTGATCATACAGGTTACCTTCGAACACAGAGATTTTCTCATTTAATAACTAATAGTTTTTAAATTATGATTTACTTATAATGAAAGTGACGGTCACGTTACGGATTTTCAAAATTCATATCGGGCGGCTGTTCCCATTTTCTGCAAAAATTATGAATATATGCAGAAATCTGAGACTCAGTAAATATAAATATCTACAATATTTTCCTCGGAACACTGCGCTTTTGTGCAATGAACAAGAGTATGTGCTTAAAATTTATGATCGAATACAACTTTTGAGGTTATGTAATACCTCAATTAATTGCATTCTAAGCACAATACTCAAAACGCTTTGCTATTTATGATCGAATACAATTTTTGAGTATTATTCGAAGTTTCGGACACACTCCAATGTGCTATTGTTGCTAAAACAGCGCGAAAAATGATATTATAGTATCATTTCAAAGCTTTTTTCCACACCGTAAAATGTAAATGCAAGTCTAGTTTTAAGTATTAAAAATTTTGGGAATAAGTAAGCGATTAGTTTCTCGTTTACTATCATATAAAGCCATTATGAAGCTATCTTACCTAACCTTTGTACAGCGTAAACAATGGTTGATCCGCTACCGATACCAATCACACTATTGTTCTATAAAAAAAATAAAGAAAGATACTTAAATTCTATACAATAAATACCTTGTAACCATTTAAAAAAATATGTCATGTAAATAGTACCAAATTTTTACCTTAACACACTCATTTACAGCTCTGTATGCTGCAATTTTTTTTGCACTTTCTAAGGTGCTTTTCGACATGTTTTCTTCACTTTAAAGATTCTAAACAATACATATGAAAAGTTGATGGACAAGCCAGCCTAATTTCTAAGAATCACCTCAATGTATGTGTCATTAAGCGTTGAGCAAAAATAATACGTGCGAATGAGCGTAAAAATTTACAGTATTCTCTGTCATTGAGTAGTCGGAGTAGGGTAGCCTCGGCTGTCTGTCTCTGCTGCACAGCTGCAGTGTCACACGCGCTTTTCTAATTTACATTTTACCCAAGTATTTATACTTATGCATGATCTTAACTGCACTAATTTAGTAGCTCTTCTTATTACTGCATATATAGTTGCAATTGGTAATGGGCCGGATATACTTTATACTTATACCTATATGGGATGGGAAACACTATAGGATAATAGCGCAAAAATCCCGGACACCGCACATTCGCACCGGTTAACGGCGGTCAAGGTCACCGAGAAGGCGAGACTGCAAGAGCGTTAGCGTTATGGTGTTGTATAC
This sequence comes from Philotrypesis tridentata, assembly GCA_018906965.1. Classification (NCBI taxonomy): domain Eukaryota; kingdom Metazoa; phylum Arthropoda; class Insecta; order Hymenoptera; family Pteromalidae; genus Philotrypesis; species Philotrypesis tridentata. Next base: position 6,871,387 of record JACCIB010000001.1, on the reverse strand, counting down.
ATTGTACAGTGATAGATCACGATTCGAATTACGATGGGTCATGGGAGGGACTAAGTATTGCGGTATAGATATATGGTGGTATACTTATATGCTTTGAAATAATAAATTGAAGAATGCCAAGATTCTGTTCTTTGTTATCGGCCTACAGTAAAGTAGAGTCATGAGGGGCAGATGAATTAAAAACGTGTATTTCATCATGCACGCATGCATGTCTATAGGCAGCTATATAGGCATATTGTACTTACCTATACACATACAAGTATGTATATATGTTATTCGTGATCGTGAGTAGCGCCGAGCGCGTGGCTAGAAAATTATAAGTACTTACTTAAGTACTTACTGACTGAAAATTAAAACGAAAGACAACATGACGTCCCTTTCTATGCCGGTTGCTGTGAAATGCGCTCAGCTTCTAGAAAATGTATATCACACCGGCAAACGTCTCACGTTCAGGTAATTCACTATTATTGCGTTGGCGTTTTAAAGAAAATCAGTCAATCACTCGCTTAGACACACATTCTAGAACAAATAGTTGTAAGTTTTAGGTTAAGGTGTTACCTAACTTTGTTATCTTGGAGAAAATTTGTTTTTCTATTCTGGATAACGAAAAATCAAATTTTACCTTACTCAATTCCCCTCGCTTTATTTTACGTTTTTCTAAAGATTTTTTTCCATTTTTAACTTCTAATTGCATCTAATTGTAGTTATTGATAATAAGTATCTAATTGAAGTTATTAATTTGCAGGCATACTACTAAGTGTTCCCAGCCATTTGCTTCTGTGAGAAAAACCTTTGGAACAGTTGCTGAAGAACCTAAGAACGAAGGTGGAGAGCAATCTTTAACTGAAAATGAAAAGAAACTGAAGGCCGAAATAGAACTGTTAAACAAAGATTTAACTGATTTAAAAGATAAGTATGCACAGTTGGATGACAAATATAAGAGAGCATTAGCAGACAGTGAAAACTTAAGAGTACGACTTATGAAACAAATTGAAGATGCAAAACTGTTTGGAATACAAGGATTTTGTAAAGACTTGTTAGATGTTGCTGACATTTTAGGAAAAGCGACAGAAAGTGTTCCGAAAGATGAAATTTCTGAAAGAAATCCCCATCTGAAGAGCCTCTATGAAGGCTTGATCATGACCGAAGCACAATTGCACAAAGTGTTCAAGAAACACGGCTTGATTTCCCTCAATCCTTTAGATGAGAAATTTGATCCTAATCAGCATGAAGCTTTATTTCAACAGGTAAAATCACTTTATATGTCATCCAAATTTCAACTAACAGAAAAATTATAATTTACAACTCAGTCTAAATCAATACAATTTCTAAATTACAGGAAGTTGAAGGTAAAAAACCAGGAACAGTGGTTGTTGTTTCAAAAGTTGGCTACAAATTACATGAAAGAATAGTTAGACCTGCATTAGTTGGAGTTGCGAAAGGATAAATATTATCATTTTTTTCCACTAGAATGTAAATTTATACAACAAATTGATTTCTAAAAAATATAACAAACACAAATTTTCATTTCTCATAAAAATGAAGATATATTGATTTTAAAAATATATCTCTTGTTTAATATTGGGGATGTTGAATTCTGTACATTACAAGTTAAATTTTATTTGTTATAAAATATAGAACTAAATAAATACTGCATGTTAACGATAATTATTTTTACGTACAAAAATTATCAAAAAGTTTCATTCTATTAAAAATTATAATAAAATAGATGTTTATTTTCTTTTCATTTATAAATGACAGTTAAACAAATATTAATATTAATGAAATATTAATTGATATTTGTTTTATTTAAAATTCGTAAAAAAACAGAAATAAGTATGTACATCTTTACCCAATTCAATACTCTTCAGCAACGCTCAAAAACTTTGTATAAATTGGGTAAGCTAGCTATTTCTAAAATTGTAGAATCATTTAAAAAATGTGGCGGAGGGAGGAGACTTTCCTTAATTGTATTATACAATAAATGTTCAGTTATTGATTTCCATGAATCATTTGATGTATCTACTTTCGAATAGAATCTTGCAGTCTCTCGACATATAGCTCGAAAACATGCTTTTTCTTTACTCCAATTTACTTCAGTTGATAGCCTTAAAATGTATAAAGCAAGCTCAGCTTGGTTAGGAAAATAATTTTCTGGAAATTGTTAATTAAATCAATTATTTATTTCAACAAGTACTATTTTTAATGTTTTTTTACTTACCTAGTAAAATTGGCAAAGATTTAAGATTACCACTTTTATCAATATAAATTGAAAAATATTGCTTTAACATATCAGCTTTTTCCAGTAAAAGTTCTTGTACACTCATTGCAAGTTCTGCTTTATCACCTTCTTCTTGAGACCATCCAGCCTCCTTATGATCAAGTCCGAGTAATGCAAGTTCATTGATGGGTATTGATTCCTAGATGTAAAAAATATAATTTTTTTTTACAACTTTTAGTTAGCTTCTGACAGTACTTAATTATCAATATTTTTCTTACCGAAAACTTGATAACTCCATAATTAGCAAAATCATATAACATAATTTGATAAAAGAGTTCTTCCCTTTAGTAAACAAAAACATTAATTTGAATATTTAAGTAAGTATTACGCAACTGATAGAAAATTCAGTATAAATTAAAAACTCACACAAGTTTTTGAGTATCACAGATATATAAATTGACTCCACTTTGTATTAAAGCTGAGCAGTGATCAATAAAACCAACAAAAATTAAATTAGAAATTATTTGACGTAATTCTTCGTGAAAATTATCTTCAACTTCTTTACGCAAAGTTAAGATACTTAATAACTTTGTTTCTACTTGAATTTCATTTACTGAATATGTTTTGAACTGAACTGTTGTTTTTTGATCTTCTAAACTGCTTTTTCTTTGATAATTTAAGTCTATTTTAGCCTTTTTTGTTGAAAATTTCGATTCAAATTTATTCTCTTTAACGTTAGATTCTATGGCAAAATTTTCATTAATTATACTTGCAGTACTATTACAATCTCTGTTATTTTTGTTTGATATCTCTAATGTACAAGGTTCTAATTTGGTTACTGTGTCAACACATTGGTCTTTTGTTTCAAGGTCAACCAGATCGCTTTTAATAACTGTAAAATTGAACTTGTCAAGTTTCTGATCCGATGAACTAATTCTGATCATGCTTTTTGGATGCATTTTTTTTGTTTTCTCTTTACATGCATCTTCTTGGGTACCTGTTGAGTTTTCTTGACAAACTTCCTGTGATACATCAACTTGTGGAAGTTTGGCTTGAATATAAAATGTTCTTGATGCATCATTCGCTGCAAGCTTCTCATCAATAGTAGTTTTTAGTTTTTCAATAATTGCTTCTTCATGAAGAAATCTTACTTCATACTTTGTTGGATGGACATTAACATCGATATTCTGAGGTTCTATCTCCAACGAAATATAACACCAAGGATGAGCTTTTTTGGGCAGATATACAGAATAAATATCTTCCAGTGTTTTTTTTATTGCTGCAAATAAAATTGTCTTACTTCATCTTTTATGAATAAATGTAAAATTTAGTAATATAGATTATTAGTTACCAGATGAATCAACTAAACGATGATTTATAAATAACAATAACATCATTCTTTTACCAGAGTAATTTGCATTTGTCACAAGTGCATGTAATTTGAACTTATATCTTGTATCTTTCAATTCAACTTCCAATAGTTCTTTAGCAATTATGTTTCCAAAAAGAAGACGAATATTATTTAACTTTGTTGATGAGTGTGGGGTACGAATTTGATTTACTGATTCACCATGTTTTTTTAAAGTAAACCCTACACTGTGATTATGCACAGCATACCTAGTAACAACTTCATAAATTTTTGATAATTCTTCAGAAGGGCTATTCAAAGCTTTCCTGCGTGTTGCAACATTGTAAAATAGATTTTCTATTGTGATTATTGTTCCTTGATTACCAGCACAAGGAGTTGGAGGGCCCTTTAATTTACCGTCTAAGTATGATGCTCTAAAAAGGAATAGTTAAACTGTGTAAGAACAGGATTAAGAAATTGCATTGAACTTTAAAATAATGAAAAAAATTACTTGTAAGCACACTTTTCATTGGCTGTTTTAGTTGTTATTACAAGCTGAGCAACATGACTAATACTAGCTAAAGCTTCCCCTCGAAAACCAAAAGTTGCAATGGACTTGAGATCATCAAAATTTTGTAGCTTACTTGTAGTAAAACGTTCACATACAATATCCAAATCCTCTTTGCGTATTCCAGTACCATTGTCCTGAATCTATTAAGTATTTCTCATCAATCATTCATATATATATATACTGCAAAAATATTAGGTAAAAGAAATAAAAAATTAATAAATAATTTTTAAAAACCTGCATAAGTTTCAATCCTCCATCCCTTACAGATATTTGAATATTTGTTGATTTAGCATCAAGACTAAACAATAAATAGTTGAATAAAAATCAAGATCAATAATATACTTGTACATACAGACGAGATCATACTTACCTGTTTTCAATTATTTCTTTCAAAGCATTTGCTGGCCTTTGGATAATTTCACCTGCAGCAATGCGATTTACAACAGCTTCGTCAAGTTTTTTTATTTTTCCGGGAGTTGTCATTATAGACCAAAATTTATAAATTTGTGACCAGTAAAAAAAGTGTTATTTATTGTCAGTACTGTACTGTGCTATTCGCTGCAAAGACCGTAATTTTTTCCGCAGATATGCATTGCTTTGTTCAGTTATGGGTAACCCCCTCGTGCCTCGTCTGTCGGTCCTATTGTCCATATTATTGTGTTATATATTATATATATGTGATGCGACGCAAGTCTAACCTTACCTCAATCAAACATAACCTAGGATAGTGCAAGCAAAATAAAAGTCAAACACGATATACGAGATCGATGAGTATCGTTAATATTTATTTTAATAAACGGTTATGCTTTAGATAAATAAATAAATCTTTTATATTAAAGTTATCATTAATATTTGTAATGACAACTTCAAAGGATTTAAATGTCGCAAGAAAGGCACTCGTTGCCTCGTTGGGCGAAAATTCTAAAGTGTACTTTGACAAAATGAAATTGTGGTTCCAAATGAAGACGACGAAAGAAGATTTCGATAAAGAAGCTAGAAGTATCATGTCAGAGGACCAAGTGCACCTACACAACGAGTTTTTACTTTGCTTATTTAACAAGGTTAGGGGACTTGTCGTATCAGCTCCACCGAGGATAACTAAAGTCAACAACACACAGAGTAATGCACAGAATTTGAAAGAGAAACGTATGCGATTGAAGCGTAAATACAAGTCAGACAAGTCCAACTTCGAACCTGCAGATGTTTATGCCGAAGTTTTAAGTCAGGCATCTTCGCCAGTGGGTGATGAGCCTATAGGTGCCAATCGTTCAAGTGCGCAGGAACTAGTGCTTCCTGATCGCACGTTTGTTTTAGCCAGACTCATGCTAGCTGCCTGGGAGAATAATATGGATGGAGCAGAAGATAATACTGCTCATATTATAATAGCTGCTACTCACATATTCTTGAAGAACATTTTGACAGCCATGATAACGCGACGAAAAGGATTCCGCATTCGAGACGAATCTTTTATATACAATATTGGTGAGACAGTACCCAGTTCATGGAAGAAGAACACATCATCCATCGTTAAAGAGGAAAAATTTTCAAATCCAACGATTGTTATGGATCCTGCTGGACAGATGCCTAATCCAAAGATGTCTATTGAAGATGCTGAGCAAGCCACAGCCTTTGCTCTGGCTTGTTCAACGCAGACTTTAGTGTCTATTCCTTCGTGTATCAATATTGCCGATTTGCAACAAACTTTGAGGATACATAAGAACCTTGTGAATAACCATACAGTATATGCAACTAATAAAGAAAGACTGTTTACTTACAACACACATTCAACGATAGAAGATTTAGAAGCTCAGAAGCTTTTAACATAATGATGAAATATTCTTGTAAACATAAGCAACTGTATTTTTTTAAATAAACTATTATTTTTTTAAAATCTGCTGTAATTTTGATTTATCAGTTAATTGAAAAACCTGTTTTTAAGTTTAGAATTTTTTTTTTTATTATTGGAAAAACAAAGGGTAAAGGATAAAAATATAATTAAACAAAAGTATATTAAACATATTTTTATTTTTTATACATGATTCAAAAAATTGTAGTTACATTGCATTACTAGGTATTTACAGAAAGTTCAGCAATGCTGATCTTATTTTATTTCTTTTATTGTTATAAAATAGTATCAATAAAACTTATTTGAAGTATAATTTTAGCTTCAAACTAACACACACCTAATAACTACCAATTAATAATATAGAATGAAATAAAATTTGATATTTTGTTACAAAAATATAGTAATTTGAAAAAATAAATGATAAAACAGTTACACTGATTTTTTAAATGCACATAGTAATGACTATTTAAGCCAAATACATAATAATTCTCAAATACTAAATTATATTATATAGAAAAGGTGAAAAAATATATTGTTTTGAAAATAGAGTTGCACATTTCTCTAGTTTTAAATATAGAAATTTGTTTTTGTAGTAAATTAAGTAAATATTATTTAGATAAGTAATAGTTATTACACATTGATTCACTTTAATTTATCACTAGTAGTTAAAGTTAAAAGTATAACATTAGTTTCGTAAATGACTTTCTCACTGGCAGAATTATGCATGGTTAGAGCGAGCTTCATCAGTTTCAGTTCTTTTGTTACTTTTACTCTTCTTAGACCGATATTCTTCCCATTTTCTGTGGTTTAGGACCTGAAAATCTTCTAAGGGAGCAATTGCTTCTAAATACTTTGACAACTTCAGTAATTCTCTATCTTTATCTCTATTTAAATGAGCCTGCCTAAATGCTCTTATACGCAAGCCTGACTGTGGATTCATGATGAAATTTCTTCGAATGTCATCAAACATAATGGTATTCTTGGCAGAGAATTGTTTATACTTTCCCCAAATGATTCCCAAAGGTTTTACATCCACAACACCATATTTTTGTGTGTGAACTGAAATCATGGCTAGAGAATCTAGATGAAAAGCTATTTTATAATCTGGATTATTAGTTACTCCTAAGAGTTTCATTTTTTCATTGATCCATTTCATGCTGGTGGCAGACCAAATTACAATATCATAATTCTTATAGGCACTTGTTAAGAATTCGTGCAAATAGGGTCTCATCAACTGCAGTCCACTCTCGGCTACAGATCTGTGATCAAACAATGTGTAATCGATATCAAGGACAAGCAACTTCTTGCCCTCCCTTAACGGATTCAATTCCTGAATTTTATAAGTCTCAATTCTTTTTTGAATCTTAGCTAGGTAAATTTCAGCCTTTTCAATCTCTACTTCTTCTTCTTCAATGTCTAAGTCATTGATTACATCAGGCATGTTTTCTGGTGCTTGGCTCACTTCAGCAATATCCTCTTCACGAGAGCCCATCATCATTAGCTTGAATCCTGGCTTCAGTTCCAATTTGCTAATAACATCGCTTTCTTGTGCTGGTTTTCCTGTGGAAAAAAAAAAAATAATTTGAACCTTAAGCTCCTAACAATTTAATGCACCCTTACCAAAATGAAAATACTACACTGTTAAGAAACGCATTACAGCGTTTTCTAAAAATACAAAACACTAATGCAAAGAAGCTGATGCAAAATGTACACTTGTTGTGCTTCCATGCAAACTTGGCTACCCCAGTAACTTAGTCAAAAAACTGAATCATAAACAATGCGATTTGCAGCATTGCTTCCAAAATACCCATTCGCAGGGAGACACGAGTGAAAAGTCGATGAGGACGCCAAGTTTGGAGTGTTGTTTAACAAACAAAATATAACCTTTAAATTTGAGGTTGAGCAGTTTTTGCCTCTCGGGCCTGACGCCGGTGAGCTTCTGTATTTTTTCCTTCAGCGAGAGAACCGTGTCGTTCTCGCCGATATCCGTGATGGGATATTCCTCTCCGCTCCATTTAACAGTGATCTGCACTTCGTTTTCCATTTCGACCGAATTTTTCCACTGTTATAGGCCCCAAAGCGAAGACGCGCTTTGCTTTGTGTGATGCGCTATGCGGACTGGTCCGCGGAGTCTCGTGAATTACTTATTTACAGCTATATCGTATCTGTACAACTATATATACATACATGACGAATTTGGCGAATTTGGTCAAGATGCGCTCCACTATTGCCTTCGCGCTATTGCGGCTCTTGCGTTGGTCGATAATGCAGACCGCTGCGATTCTGCAAAGTCCATAAGGTGGTGCTGCCTCTACGCAAGGTAATGATTTTTCGCACACCCTTTCATTATCGCACGCGCTCGATGATTATTACTTACATTGCAAAAATTATTTACCACACTTACGCGAATAAACTTTATACTGTACCAGCTATTTTAAAAATTTAAGCTTTACAAGCTCTGTAACAAGTGTTGACTGTTAATATCAGAAAATGAACAAACGAACAATATCCCCCCAGACAGTACTAGCCGGTATAACGTAGCTATCAGTAATGGAAGAATACTGCATTTACTCTGGATTGATAAGAACGGGCCAGAATTAAGAAAATGCATTGGTCCAGTAAAACTGACCAAGCTTATACCAGAGTTAAAATTTCGGTTAAAGCTTACAGTGTTGGCAGAATAAAGTTTGCCCAGATCTGACCAATATTCTACAACAGCATTGGCCTAGTAAAATTTTGCAATGTTGTACCAATAAAGCTCGATGTTTTATCTAACGTAAATTCTAATGTAAACAACTACCAAATACTAGTGTAACAAGCTTGAAAGCTGGTTCAGTCGAATGCTCACTCACACTGAGATTAGACAATGTGTTCAAAGACGTCATATACAGATATATGTTAAAAAATCAAGAGCTCTTAAAAGAGCTCATATGAGTTATAGCGATAGCAGTGATGGTATTCAGAGCAAAGGCAGAGAAGATAATCTGAGCGTAAGTGAAAAATTAGAGGAGCATTTTACTGTGACAGTACATAATTCATTGTAAAGGAAAAGCATATATTTATTTTATTGGGTAGTTACTGACCATCATTACTCTGCCCATAAAAGTCTAAAAACATCGGGCCGTTCTTATCAATATACGATATTAATTTAATCTTGGGACAATATCAACTGTCAGTACTACTCTACGGTCTGCCAGTATTTAGCGAGTATTCTTACTAGGGATATATTACTTATACTATCTCGAATTTCCACAACAATTCATGCACAGCGATGATTATGAGCTATACTCAACGAGCTATACAACGAGCGCTATACTCCCTCACTTTGAATTTCCCACCGAGCATAAAAAAAGCTCGAGCTTCTATAGATATACTTATACGCGCGTCGAAATGAAATCGTCGACCATTGAAAATCCAATGGACACACGAGGTCTGATAAAGTATTCAGTCCTTTTCTCTCTCTCTCTCTCTCTCTCTCTCTCTCTCTCTCTCTCTCTCTCTGTCTCTCTCGCGGGCGCATAAAAACGCTCTCCGCAGAACAAGTCGAGCGAGCATTTTCTTTAGCTCAACTTTTTCAAATTTTCCAACTCGTTTGCATATATTGCTCTCTCTCTCTCTCTCTCTCTCTCTCTTACGCGCGGACGTCAAGGAGAGAGAGAGAGAGAGAGAGAGAGAGAGAGAGAGAGAGAGAGACGCGAAGCATCAGTCATTAACGCGGTTATCCCGCGGAGCCACATCAGTGGCCGTTCCATAATGAAATTGCAGCTCTAGTGGCGTCACCGTATATATATAGAGCCTTTATTTTAAGTGGCCGAAAGCGTAAGTTAATGGACTTTGCTACTCTGCGCGCGTGTACGCGCCACAGTGTGCGCCGCTCGTCACGAGATGCGACTGTCAATACACGCGTCTATATACGTATATATATTTATGTGTGTACACACACACACACACACACACATATATATAAATATATATATATAAGGTGGCCCAATTTCGCCGTGATGGAACATTTTTCGGAAAATCCATCATCGCTTCATGATATTCATTGTTTAATGCATTGCGCATAGCGGGCATTATATATATGACGAAATCTACAATTTATATTTCCTTTTCTGCCCCCAAAAAGTGTTAAAAAAAAATCTCGGGCTACATCAACCGGGCAACGTTTTTCCTGTTCTTTGAGACGTACAGAACAAGAAAAAAATAGTGTACCCACGAAATCGATCTTGTGACACTGTCTTTTTTGGCCATCTTTGTGATTTTATGCATAGAGATTATTATACGCATTTTTTAGCAAAATATTTTGGATTTTTTCGAATGTAAGGCTAAATGGGCATATGAATAGGCTTAAAGTACGCTAAAGGGTCTGTGAATTGAACCCGTACTTGTCTAGATTGGATGCATGGATCAAAAGTCACGTACTTTTTAAATAAACGAATTTTGCTTCAGACTCCCTTTAGGCTGGTACCAAAATCCTTGATTTTACATTTTTTTTCTTCGAATCCTCGTAACTTTTGATTCAGTGACTCGATTTTAACGTTTAATACGTCAAATTAAAGCTCTTTTCTTCTATTTTTCTGCCAATGAGTCTAAATTAATTTTTTTTTATATAGTGAGCTATATATATGCTTTCAAACAATGATCTAATTGAGAGGCATATATATATAGCTCATTGAATTAAAAAATTTTAATTTAGGCATATTAGAAAAAAAAGTAGAGGAAAAGAGCTTTAATTCGACGTATTAAACGTTAAAATCGAGTCACTGAATCAAAAGTTACGAGGGTTCGAAGAAAAAAAGTGTAAAATCGAGGATTTTGGTATCAGCCTAAAGGGAGTCTGAAGCAAAATTCGTTTATTTAAAAAGTACGTGACTTTTGATCCGTGCATTCAATCTAGACAAGTACAGGTTCAATTCGCAGACCCTTTAGCGTACTTTAAACCTATTTATATGCCCATTTAGCCTTACATTCGAAAAAATCCAAAATATTTTGCTAAAAAATGCGTAATAATCTCTGCATAAAATCACAAAGATGGCCAAAAAAGACAGTGTCACAAGATCGATTTCGTGGGTACACTATTTTTTCTTGTTCTGTACGTCTCAAAGAACAGGAAAAATGTTGCCCGGTTGATGTAGCCCGAGATTTTTTTTAACACTTTTGAAGGCAGAAAAGGGAATATAAATTGTACATTTCGTCATATACATGTGTGTGTGCAGGTCTAAATAAAGGTAAATGTTGATTTGATTAATTATAATGAGTATAATTAATAAGAGAGATCGAGAAATATACGTGCGAGCGCTGCAATGTTTGCGCGATATGTATATATAGGCGGTGGCGATCGAGGGATAAAAAGTTGCGAGAACTTTTCGCGCGCCTTTTTTGAAATACGCGGGCTCGTTCAATTTTGGTCGCGCTATATGGACATAATGGAAACCATCAAAGGAGTTTAGAATTTCGTCCAGATGTTTGAAATTAATAACAACTTGGAATCGAGGTCGTGCGCGCGTATATATAAATTAAGTAACTTTCCCGCCACTCTTGTCTCTTTTTCCAAGTATAGGTATATATAGCTGGCGAGAAAATTTCGAAAACTGCTCCGTGTAAATTTGTGCGCCGCACACGCTTGTACAGTTTTTTTCTTTTTTTTTCCGAAAAGTTTCTCTCATATATAACGACGCAATATCTCGAAACTTGCGAAATCGCTCGAATAACATAATTTTTTTTCTTGATATGATTATTAATTTTTCGTTCGCGCGAAAGAAAAAGAGGATGTAATAAAAGAAATTACTCGAAGATTCGAGAAGAAAGGCGTTCGTTTCAGAGGAGACGCGTATAAAAGAGATAAGAGCGTAAAAAAAAGTACCTGAAGAGCGAACAGCTCGTGAAATTTCTTTTTTATTACAAAATCTCCGTCCTTTGCTTCTTATTCTTCTTCTTCTTCTTCTTCTTCTTCTTCTTCTTCTTCATATCTCGCTCCTTTAATTGAAGCCGGCAACTCTTTCGATTCTCGCACGTCCACTTGGCTTGTCTATGCGGGTCAAAGGGGTACTTGAAGAGTCGCCCGCGAGCAAACGTATATATACCTATGTATGACCAGTGCTGCGTGCGTTTATGTATACAGCATGAAAAAACTCACTTTCTCTCTGCGGTTAAGCTGTTTGTTGCCATTCGACGGAAAAAAAACGAGAACGACTTCTCGGATATTCTTAATTTGCGTGAATTTGTTTAATTTCAGAATTATCGATACTTTTTTAAAACTCGTAGCTCTCCATCGTACGAGAAATTTATACAACTCTTTTCGATATTCTATAGTGCATGTTTTATGATTTTCGATAAATTTAATCGAATGTATGAAACGAGTAAATATTAATTGGCTATTTTTCAAAATTGCGTACGAGGACAAAGTAAAATTAAAATCCTTGGCTGTTTTTGTACTTGATTTTTGATATGTAATAAGGTGTACAGCCGTTTTTCTTCGTAATTAATTTTTCTGGAATAAATTCAGTTGAAAAATGTAGAGCACCAGTCGCACATACACTTTTAGCCTCTCCCCTACATCATCTGCATTTTAATGAGTATAAAATTAATTTGCTACTTCGGTAATTGCGTAAGTGTGTAGTAAGTCCTACAATAACAAAAATAACGTTGGTAAGTGTGCATCAAAGCAGTCTATTATGCTATGTATATACAAGCTGACGTTTATCGATTGACGGAGGAAAATCATTTCCGATTTCGAGAGCCCATAGGCTCGACAACTTCTCTCATTGAACTTCTCCCAAGACGCGACGACTGACTGGCTCTATTATACATATATATACACACACACGTGTGTGTATATATACGTATATACATATAGACGTACACCCGCAGAGCTCCGAATACAGTAGTCCGAACTTTCGTAATGGAGGCGTATAGTTGGAGCTATTAGGTACTGAAAAGTAATTGTCTCAATTACCGGAAAATTATCGAGGCGACGGCAGCTGCCGCTGATTTTATAAGGAAAGCTCGAGCGAGAAGTCGGGGCCATATCCGTCTTAATTAATCATTGTTCAGCTGAGATCTCTCGAATGTCAAGCTGTCTAACGGTTATTTATTATTCAAACGAGAACGCACGATATTTACGATAACGTCACTTTGCGAATGTCAATTAAACATTCGAAGCTCAGATTAATTATTCAAACAAAGGACGTACGATATTTACGAATATTCGCTATTCTCGATCGATTAATTTATAACAATAAATAAATAATCGATGCTCAAAAACTCGGAATTTCAAATATCTCCAAGAATATTTCAGTTTTTCGTTTCCTCATTGTCTGGTCAATCTCGCCTGTTTCTACTGGCCATTAACTCGCAACGAATTACACCGTCGAACCGGCGCTCACGTCTAACCCCACTCTGGAAATTCTACTTAGCTTCTTATCGCACAACAGCACACACAAAGCCGATAACTCCTCTCTCTCTCTCTCTCTCTCTCTTTCTCTACGCGAATAATCATCGGTATGCCGACGAGAGAAAATAATGCCGAAACTATTTCTCGAAAATCTCCCCCCCCCCCTCCACCCACTCCCCTAATGCATCTCTCCTCGTCCCGCCGCTGCGCCCCCGGGAAAATTCGAGCGCGCCTCGCGAAAAGCGATGACGATCGTCAGTGCGCGCGAATATAAGCGAGAGCATCGCTGCGGATGTAATTAGAGGTTTCGCGCTCAAGCGGCGCGTGTATAATGCATATTTACCGTTGTATATATACGCAGAGAGAACAGCGGCGACGGCGGCGCGCAACGTACGCGCTTTACGACTGCGCCCCCCGTAGCGCACCGTCTGCCGTGCGTTTCTCGCTGTGGCACGGTGTAGTCTTTCATTCGCTTTTTTGCCCCAAAAGTTGCGAAAAAAAATCTCGGGCTACGCATCGACCGGATAAGGTTTCCTCTGTTCTACAGGACGTACCAGAACGAGAAAAAAATAGTGTACCCACGAAATCGATCTTGTAATACTGTTTTTTTTGGCGATCTTGCGATTTTATGCGGAGATTATTACGCATTTTTTAGCAAAATATTCTGGATTTTTCGAATGCAAGGCTAAATAGGTATATAGATAGGCTTAAAGTATAGTAAAAGAGCTGTGATTTAAACTTAAATTGGTCTAGATCGGATGCAATGATCAAAAGTTACGTACTTTTGAAATAAACGAATGTTGCTTTTTTTCTTCGAATCCTCGTAACTTCTGATTCAGTGACTCGATTTTAACGTTGAACAGCTCAAATTAAAGCTCCTTTCTTTTACTTTTCTACCGATCAGTCAAAATTTAATTTTTTAAAAATAGTTAGCCATATACATGCTTCTCGTGTATTCTCATTTTATTAAAAAATGCGTAATAATCTCTGCATAAAATGACAAAGATAGCCAAGAAAGTAGCCAACAGTGTTACAAGATCGATTTCGTTGCATGGGTACAGACGTATCCCGACATTTTCTTTTCCCAACTTTTCGCGCCAAATAAGTGAGTGAAAAATACGGATTTCCTCGTATACACAGCAACGTATACGTCCGCAATGAGTTCGTGCGCTTTGCGCAAAACCCCGGGGGGAAATCGTGCGCGGGGTGGATCGAGGGGGTGACCGATGTCCGCGGCGAGCGTCAGAGGGGGCCGCGATAAAAGAACATCGTAAGCCGCGCGAGGACGACGTCGGCGGCGGCGGCGATGACACACAATGCGCATGTATATATACAACGTATAATACACGTCGTCGCCGCGGAACGATTGCGCGCGGCGCGCGGTAATGGAGCCGCGCGCGCTTTACGAGCCACTGGCTGGTCATTTGGCTTTTGCTTTGATGCTCGTTGGGAGAGCTTTCCCGCGTAAAGGCGCGGCATTTTACATACGGCCCCGTTATGTGCGCGCACACACGCGATGATGGACGAAGAAAGCATTACGCGCGCCGCCGATATACGGCCTTTTTATTCGCGCTTTTGCATTATGGGAAGATTCGAGATTTCGGGAGCTGGGCACGCACCTGACTCTTTTGTTATACGACTAATTCTCTTAGAAAAATGCACTTTACGGGGGTTCAGAAATCGAAAATGTTTTTCGAAGCTAGAGATTTAGGATCGATCAGACTTCCTTCTGTAAGAACATGGGAAATATGGAACATAAGAATTTAACATGGGCAGGTATATGGAGGAAAAAAGAAAATCGGCTATTCGGATATTTATTTTATTTTCATTTTTTGAACGGGCATAACTTTTTATCAGAGCGTCGAATCTGGGCATACTTTTTTTAAAATTAAAGCTCTTCTGCTGTACTTTACTGTACTACAATTTGAAATTTTATCTGTGTCTCTTGAACATTTGTAGTTGTTATAATTCTAGTATTTTGACGCATTAATTCTTTGTAAAAAAAATCTATAAAATGGCACAGAAATATGGTTACTAGTAACTTTTCCCATGTTTCTCTGTACTTTTGAATATCTTTTGCCTCCGTGACCTCTATAGCTTTGAAAACAAATTTTCGATCTTCTGGACCCTCAAAAAGTGCATTTTTCTAGAAGAATTGGTCATATACAAGGATTCGGATTGCGTTTTGGGCTGCATGTGAATATCAATCATAAACTATGAATTATTCTAACCATATAATCAAAATTACTTAGCATCACTTTTTTAAGAGAGGAAACTTCCCGCGCGATTTGGTTCATGTTGTGCACTCAATATATCAGTCATGAACTATGTGAGTGATGGTAACCATAGTCATGTTTATTTAACAACCAATCATAATTTCGTATTAAATACTTCACAACAAAGGCCATCACTTTTTTTTAAAGAGATACACATATTATACAGACCGTTGCTTCGCTGTGTGCATACTCGCGCCCTCGAAAAATTCGTCCACTCACCCCCGATCCCCGCGCGACGTGTAAGGCATCGTTTATTCTCTTTCCTTCTCCTTTTCCCCATCGAAATCGCCGCCGCAGACGTAGCAGGCATGAGGGTCTGGGATTAACCCTCGAGGAAATATCGGGAAATCAGCCGATAAGAAGTCGATCCCCGTCCCTCCTTCCCACACGCGTGTGTGCGTACACTTTACTCCTATATATACCTGATAGCGAGCCTGTATATATACATGTGTTGAGAATCATTCGTCTGATGCGTAAATAAACTATGACTGTGCGGCCGCGTGCGACAAACGATAAACAATGCATCGCCTGTATATATCGATATATGGGTGACTCTCTGTGAAATCGACCGATCAAAATTAAAATTTTTTTCCAACCATATTAAAGTATACTCCAGCTTGATGAAATACACTTACCTGAATATTTCAGATTTTTTGCATCGATTGTCTTTGAGCTACAGGAGGCCAAAGTTGGTAAAAATTTTTACCAAAAATTACCACTTCACAAAATTAACAAAAAAATTGTTCTGCTTAACGGAATCAATTTTATCCCTTCGTTGATAGTTAGTTAAGGCCTCTAGCTTTTCCATAGAACCCATATGGACAAAAAATATGCACTTGGAGAAAAGTTATGAGCCAAAATCAAAGTGGTGCCCACAACCGAACCCTTTCCCCTACATGACTTTTAAAGTATTTTTTTTTCTGAAAACTAGACAAAACTTTCTCTCCTATCCATGTCTATAGTGGAAAATGCTTGCCTGCGAAGCTATGAATTTTTTAAAATCAGCAAAAACTGCAAAAAAACCTGATTTTACCAACTTTGACCTCCTGTAGCTCAGAGATAATCGATGCAAAAGATCTGAAAAAATTCAGGGAAGTGTATTTCATCAAGTTGTAGTGATTTAATATGATTGGAAAAGAATTTAAATTTTGATCGGTGGATTTCACAGAGAATCACATATATATATATAATTTATTTAGGATGCCGGCGCTGCGCTTCTTCGCGTCGCTCATTTCGCAAACGCCAACGGCATCGCGCGACAAAAGTTTTCAACTCTCGAGCACGCGACTGTTAATCTTGATGTCGCCTATGGAGATGTGCAAGACGAAAGCCAGAAGCTCGCGGGGACATTCCTTCGCCAGCTGTTGCCTATTAGGGAAGTTGAGGTCTCAGTCGAAGAGCCAGAGCAGAGAGAGAGAGAGAGAGAGAGACGTCCTTCGGAGTTGCCTCGGTCGAAGTTACAGCACTGCCGCCGCCACTGCTGAAGATACGCTTGTGGCAGTTGGATTAAGGATGTAATATATTCAGAGGGAAAATTATCTGGGCTATATACGTGCTATTGCATTATTTAAGGAATGGGACACTTCGAGGAGCATGGTTTTCTTTATGTTTATTTATTGCTTGGTTATATGTAGTGCAGGACGAAGTTGAGTTGCGTATACCCAGTGTGGGGCTGCCTTATTTTCGATGTTTGTGCAGGTATCTTTTGAAAATCGGTATACCGACGAGGATAAGATAACCATTTTTTTTTTCATTTTCATTCAAAGACCATTTTTTTTTCATTTGTGGCATCCTGCAACGTTACGAAAAGTCAAATGCACCAAAACAGCTGTCTTGAAACCCTGACACTATTTGCTAAGCTTTCTTGGAAACTCTAGATTTTGAGATGAGTTATGAATACAATTCAGGCGAAAAATAGCCTTTTAAAAATCGATGTAATAAAAGCCATGAAAATAGAGATTTAATTTAAAGAAAACTTCGTTAAAAAATTAGACACTTGCGAGAATAGCAGAAAACGAAAAACATTACTAATGATAAGCTAGTTTTTTAATTTCTTTCGAATTCTCATAATATAACTGTTAACTCTAGTGGTCTTTTGAAGCGAGTTTCTTTCTAAACTAAAACTCCTTATTTTGCTTTGTAAGTTTCGAATTGGAACGAATTTTCTTTGTCACTTGATAAGGTGCTTGTATACGTGCTTATCAATATCGCGAATAAAAAATTCTAGTGGTAAACAATACGTATGCACAAAATAAACTTAAATTTAAAAAACGAAGACTCGTCCAAAACGATGGCTTTCGTCGAAAGTTACGAGCATTTGACGAAAGAGAAAAAAATAACGCGATTTATACGAAATTACGTGCACGTACATATTTTTAGTGCACCTAAAATTTTACAATTGCAAAGCCTATAAGTAAGGAAGTGAATTTCCTTTCCGAAAACGAAGTGAGTATAAAATTGAATATCTTACGCTCACTTAGATCAACGAAATTTCGTACCTGCTATATATAGAGATGAAGAGAGAGATAGAACGAGCAACAGCGAAGTACATTTATTTATCTTTGAATTTTCGCGCTCACGTGTTGTCCCATTTAAATTTCAAATTTCCTTTCCAAATTCCTATAGTGTACATACCATGAAGTAACTTAAAATTCACTTAAACAATTCGACAAAATAATCGTTTCGCTCTCGAAAATCGCATTACAAAATACAGAGCAGACGACTCCGAATATTCATCCTTTCTTCTTTCAAACCTACATACATATATAGATACACACCTAATATCGTCTCAGCACCACCAAAAAAAAAACCAAATGCTCCAACACCACGCCTTAAACTTTCGTTTCAGCAATTTCCAAACGCAACGCTTATATACATGTGTGCATATATATATACAGCTCTCGCCTATATACGTGTACACAAAAAAATCTTCCAGCATCAGCAGCATCGCGCGCGCATAGCTCGAAACAAAAACAACGGCCCGACGTTCACGCGGGGAACTTCGCTGCGGCATATCGCGTATACATATATATATATAAGAGGGTCGGTGTGGCATGCACTGCGAACTGCATCGAAAAAGCCATATCCTCAAACTGCGCACAGACTGCTCCAGCAGAAGATTTTCCAGCGACGTGTCCTCTGAAGGGGCGCGGACTTTCGCAGATATACGTATATATATACGCGTATGTGCACACTATACGTATACACACACATGCACACATGCAACTTCTCATAGCGGTATATATACAGAGAGCGGAGCAGCAGCAGCAGCAGCAGCAGCACACGCGAAACTATGCGGGAAAAGCGCGCGCGCGCGAGCTCCAGCGTTTGCGTGCGTATATAGGTATATAGGCGCGAGCGAGCGAGAAAGAGAGAGAAGACGAGCGCGATTCGTGGAATCGAGGATGCAGGCGGGGCCTCGGCAGCCGAGGCGCGCGTTTCGCTTTCGCCGAAGCGAGCACGAGCTGCTTGCCTGCAGAGCGCCGCGCCGCCGCTCAGTCAGTCTGAATCTGCGACGACGACGTGTGCGGATCTTGACGCGCGCGTGATCCCCCCCTCCTCCTTCCGGCCCGTCGTCATAACCTAATAACCTATTAGAACCTGCGTATATACGTATTGCGGTTACGCTTATCGCACCCGCTTCTCTCCGTGTGCGTGTATGTATATATAGGTATACAATACATAATATATGAAGAGATAGATATATAACATACGTAGACAGGTACAGGTCGGTGCTCCTCGTTGATCCTCCATATCTCTGTGCGACGGTACGTACGCATATATACGTATAGATCGTCGGTGCGGACATTCGAGTGCGCGAAGTATAATAAGTATACGAATAAGATACGCAGCGCATTGTGTCGGGAGAATCGGATGTGACTCGCCGATCTGCAGTACAGCTCATATACGCAAGAAGCAGGAAGTTGAGAGACTATATAAGCCGAAAGTTTCGAGTGTGAGAAACCCGCGAGGAAGGCGACCTGCAGAGGATCGCGCGCAAATCAGCGACACAGGCAGCTGGGACGACGAAAAAATAATGGCTCGAACGAACACAACGGCGATGGCTCTCCCGGTGGTACTCGTCGCGCTGCTCGCCTGCGTCGGTGAGTGTGCTTTACGTGTATTTATGTGCGAAGGGGCTCGCGATGTGTATATATAGGTATACACGTTTGTGTACGTATTGTTTTGGAAGTGACAAGGGGCTCGGAGCTCTCTCTCTCTCTCTCTCTCTGTGCATTGTATACGTGCAAAGTATATTCCGCGCTGGCGTTTGTTTTCTTCGCGAGCTCTCCACTGCGCGCGGCTTGCTTTTTTCATTTCGAGCCGTTTGAGTCGCTTGTTCGCGTGGTTTGCTTGTTCGCGGATTATGTGGCGGAGAGCGCGTATTACGGCGCGCGACGTTTTTCGAGGATTTTCTTTTCGAGAGCTTCGGAGCGTTATGTAACGGATACATGTATACCCCGCGGGCTCGATTGAAGCTCCTGCGTCGCGTTATGTGTCGCGCGGATTATTACAAGCGTGGAGGATGATAAGTAGTTGGAAATACTTGCGCGCAATATTTGGGATGCGAAGTCATCGCGAAACGTATTCGAATTAATAATGGATTGTTTGAAATCGAAGCGTTTGCGCGTACAGTTAATGAGGCCTTTGTTTATAAAGTAGTGAATTATTGGATGCAGATTGCGTATACGTGCGAGTTTTATCGAAGAGTATAAAATATTTATGCCTTTTTTGCGCGAAGACCGATAAATTGTTGATGGCGCGATTTATTTTTTACTGGTTCGAGTAAAATTTAATTTGAATAAAAAAAAAAACAGTGCTCTTCGGTCGCAGCGAAGAGCACTGTTTGCGAGCTTATTTGAAGCTAAAATAATACGTGAGCCTTGCGAAAGAAAATTTGGAGGTGCTATTATAAAACAAATAATTTTATACGGAATACGTTTAATATTTCATAGACATATATGTAAATACGCTGTAAGTGGTTTCAATAAAATGATTGTTATATTTTAATGATGATTGTAAAAACGTATCGTTATATGTTTAAGACTACTCAAACAGAGCAATCTCGTTCAATGTTTTACTATTATAGTATTTGTGTAATAAAATATGTCAATGTTTTTGCGAGTTTCGGAAAATTCGAAACCGATGAAATTTTGTAAGAGGGTTTTAAATTTTTTTTTTTACATTTACTGTCTCTGTATCCATAAATATATAACATGCATGGATACACAAAATTAGAAAATTTTATACCTGTTCTCTTACAATTTTTCATTCGATGAGCTTAAACTTTCCACCTATAAAAGTAAAACTTCCCGTTCAGTAAAGTTTATGTGTGAGTCATAAATTGTTATAAATTTACGTACAATTTCAGACACTGTAAAAGTAAAATCGAAATACGATGCAAAGATCGATCTTAATTCTCTCTATAAACTTAAACAAAACAAAAAAATGAAAGGAAAAAGTTTTTCATTCATGCGCTTCAAAAAAAGTTTTTCTGGCACATTGCAAAATACAAAAAAATAATTTGACTATTACGTTGTCGAGTGCTGCAAGCGCAGTCATCGCCAGCCAATCCAAACATTAATACCCCAAAAAGGAAACTCGGGGAAAGTCGCCACCTCAGCTATCGTCTCAATAATCATCCCTATTCATGAAATACCAAAGTCCCTTGCCCGCAGAGTGCATCCAAGGTAAAAGTCATCGACAGCCTAATTAAAGGGGAGAGAAAGCAGCTCTTCGTTCTATCTCACGACCCCGAAATCGATAGCCACTGTCGCGCCTTTACTCCCCATTCCTGATGCTCATGAATTATTTATCTTCGCAGCGAAAGACGCGGACCTGCGTTAATACTAACGCAGTGCGGAAAAACCGCGGCTTCCCTTTAATTAAGTCGTTCGAGCGTGTATATATTAAGAAACGTCTCCATCTTCCACGCTATATATATGTACACGAGGCAATTGAATTAGCCGGACCAGCAGTAATTATCGTGGTCGTATGGGTTACGAGTCGATGAATTATGCATCAGTAGTGTATATTTTTTGGTTGCACGAGTTCGACAGACTTTATTAAAGTGTCCGGTGAAAATGTCGATGTCTGCGTAGTGCAATATTGATGGAAAAATTTTTGTCGATCGGTTGCCATTGTCGAGGACTGTAAAGTGCAGGGGAAAATCAATTCATTCCCCGAGATTGCTCGCGAGGGTTTTTTTTTCAATACTTGCAGCGAATATTGCTTCGGAAGAGGTTGTACATTTGGAATGCTATTGTGAATATAAACGATTATTTAGAAGAGTAGCTGTTTGACACGCTACGTAAGGCCTTTGTCGCCCCCTTCCCCTTTTGTGGATTGTATTCTAAATATACATAGCGCTGAATTTAGCGCGTTTGCCTAATCGACTGATTCCGCTCTATCTATGGATGCGAAGCTGAGGCGAATTGGTTGAGATCAAGACGTTGAGGCTTTGTGGCTTCGGTAAATAGTTTTACTTATTCAGTATACATATTCCACTTTCGATGAGGCGACGTTCAACGCAGCAGACGGCATATTTGCAATCGAAATTAGGCTAATGCTAGGATCGCTCGAAACGGTCGATGGTCATGAAAAGTTGCTTCCTGAACGCTAACAGTAGTAAACATTCGGCATTTTTATACTCTCCGCATGAATTTAAACACCGAAAATTCGCTCATCTTTCCAGAGCAGCTTTTGCACACGACAAATCGAGCCAGTATAGCTGAATAATCGCGATTCCGCGGCAAGCGCCGTCGATCCATCAGTTTTAATTACGAGTAAACAGAACGGAAGATTTTTCCATTTCAATTATAACCGCGAGCGATAAAAATTGGATATCCCTCATGATATACGTGACTGGCCTAGCCCGACGATTAAACGAACTTTTCGCGGATAAAAGACACTCGATTCGAGCATAATTAAACTCCGCGGAGAGAGAGAGAGAGAGAGAGAGAGAGAGAGAGAGAGAGAGAGAGAGAGAGAGAGAGAGAGAGAGAGAGAGATGAGGGGAATAATTAAAGCCGTATCGATTGATCGGCTTCTCTCGATCTCCGTATAACTCCATCAGACTGAGCCAGCGTGTTTTTCCACGAAATCAGCGTATTATCGGGAGCGCGCCAAGATTCACAGTCTAATCTCCTTTCAGCCTTTTGAATGAGCGATTCCAGGATAGAATTGTTATAGTCTTATAGGATTAACGTGATTAGAGTTTCACCGGACTCTTGGGATGGAGAGAGAGAGAGAGACGAGAGAGAGAGAGATGAGAGAGAGAGAGAGAGAGAGAGAGAGAGAGAGAGAGAGAAGATCGAGATGAACTGGACGCGCGGCCAGAGTTTCAAATTGTTTCTCAAGTGCCTTGCTTTCATAATTCACGTTATATTTTTACGGAATTTTATTTAATGATCAAGTATGAGGCGAATAATTTTAACTCGACATTCTCGCGTTATATACTTATATTATTTTTTTTTTTCGTTTTAATTAAAATGGTGCTCTGATAAAAAGCTTTTTCCACACTTAACATTTTTCAAGATAATACGCTTGTTTATAGCGTAACATTTTAGTAACAGGCTTAGTATAAAACAAGAAAAATGATAGCAAGTTCATAACTAAAACGTGGCGAAAGGAGAAATTTATGAGTCTTCAAATACTCGTTTACACGTACGCGACTAAAAAATGTTGTTTATGCTTATGTTCATTCCATTAAACGTTTAAATTATGTGAGATAAATCGTTTTATTTTGAAATACATTTTCGTTTCCTCTTATACCAGTCATTTCTTAATTTTCTTGTGGTTTTAAATATTACAGTTCCTATACCTGGTGAATCCAATATCACGAGTAATATTTATAATTTTTTCATTAAATCATTATCATCATTATTAAATCATGATTAAATTTATAAAATATTTCATTAAATCTTACACTATATTATAGTATGCAAAATAAAGTAGATTGACTGAGCACACGGTTAAAATCAGACATTTTAATTAAAGATTTACCTGAAAGCAACTCGATTTTTCCAATTTCAACGAGATCTAAGATAACAAAGGTAATGCTTGACTTCTCTTTGGAATTTTCAATATCAACACAAAAGAAGTCATGCTATTTTCATTCCGATGAACGCCTTTTATGGATAATGCTTTTTATTTTTTATGGCGCTTAAATTGTCATACAATCGAATAAATGTTATTGCATAATGTATAATATAAGTTGCTTGTTATTTGAAAGACACGAATATTCATGAACCTCGGTAAAACGTTGTATAAAAGTAATGTTAAAAATGAAATAAAATCAGGTATTTTTTTAATTATTTATTTAACTTGCGGAAAATTATGCCCTTTGTCAAATTACAAAGCAAAATACAACGAACACAAGCGCACAATAATAATAGAAGGTGAACAAGTGCAAGCAAACATAAACGTTATTCGCAGAGAAATTAAAATGATAACGACAACGAACGTATCGAAAGTTTTAATAGCAAAACAGGCTCCTTCTCACTTATATTTTCTTGTAAGAAGTTGCACTAACGTTTCTTGTAACAAATCGAACTGAAGAAGTATAATTAAACGATGTAATGCGCGTAACCTCGTGCAAAACTCTGAAATTATGGAGCGGACACAATATGAACAATTTTCAGAAAAACTCTGCAAGTCGGCACAATCAATTAAATTAACAAGCCTTATATACATCATAACACAATTTTGCAGATACATCATAGGTTCTATTGATTGAATATTACATCGCTAATATCCTAATGATCGTGAAAAAATCTATCATGAATTTTTTATTGTTAACTTTGAATCCAACAAACTGCTACAATGATAAGAGTTAATAAAGCAGCAATAATTATACGACAAAAATCGTATAATCCCCTCTATCCAAAACTATATTTAATAATAATTTTACTTTAAGATTAATAGAAATTCAATTATTTTTTACAAGACACTATTTTAATTCAAAATGATAATTACATCTACCTTGTATTATCTTTAAAGCTCGCTAAATTATAACATAACTGTACGCGTAATGAAATGATAAAATAATTGATTTGTCCAAATAAATGCGAAACGCAGTTGATAAGGTGTGCACCCTGGCCTAATTAGTTTCACTACTTTTATTATCTAACTATGTAATCTTGTGCCAATGAATGACCCTAAAGGGAAAGAGCCCAGATTCTACTGCTCGGAAGTAGGTGTTCTTTGGGGAGTTTTTCTACGTCACCGGACATGGGAGTCTTCGCGATATCGTGTTTATAGGAAAAAGGGGAAGAGAGAAGGGCAGAATTTCTGGGAATTACTTAGATTTAAGGAAGTAGTTAATAACAACGGCGAGGAGCTTCGTAAATTTTCCCAATTTTTTAAAATAATCAATTTCCAATACATATTCAATTTCTCATCAAAGTAAACCGTGTGACACCGTATCTACAGTTTATTATTTCATCCCTACAAGGTAAACACAAGCCCTGGTGCCTACAGCGTTATGTAGACAGGTATACGTACAGCGAGAGAGAGAGAGAGAGAGAGAGAGAGAGAGAGAGGGAAGATGGAGTCGGGACGTAAGCAATTGTTATTTGCAGCACGTAAATACAGCGCAAGATGGGGGATGGCATACATACAGAGGCAAGGTCGAGCTTATGCAGATCAACACACATCAAGAGAGAGAAGAGGAGGGGGGGGGGAGAGGAAATGGGAGAGCGAAAGCCAGAGACAGAGATTCCTTGATAATTCACGAGTCGAACCTATATAGTCTAGGCTCGAAGGGTAAGATAAAGCCGGATTAGAGACACACTTGGCTTTAATTGTTGTGAGACTATACTCTTGCGCACAGCTGTTGCAGCGGTTAAGCTTTTATTACTGCGGATGTTATTAGCGAGAGAGCGAGCGCTTTTCTTTCTAAAACTTCAAATGGATTTCATTGGCAACTTCTGCCGCCGCTGGGCCGCTGCCGCTGCTGTGTTACGGATAATAGCCGGGGAAGTAGTCAAAGTCAACGTCAGGCCAGCCAGTCGAGAAAGTAAACCTATCGCGATGTAACTTTCTATCTCGGCTGCTGCGATGGGAATTACGGAAATTCTGTTTGCCTTGCGCGAAGATAGCCATTTTACGGGTGGGGGAAGACGTCTGCGCGAATTCGCGAAAATTAACGGAGTCGCGCGCCGGATTATTTGGAAACGTTAATTTCCACCGTATACAGCCACCGGAGAGCTCGTATAAGAACGAAACGCTCGTTCGACGTTCGCTATTTTCCCCCTCGACTCGGCCAGTTCGAGAAAAGCGACGCTTTTTATGTGCAGCGAGAGCATCGCGAATGGCAAAAGTCAGTCGCGCAGCCAATTTGATTACGACTCAGCGGTTATAGCGCCACGCTTTCTCAACGACGCGGCCGTCGGCGGCGGCAATTAGCGCAAGCTTGCCCCTGTCGACCTGAATTAGAGCGTGACCAATTAGATTTTTATCAAACAGAAAAATATCTCGTCGCGTTTATGAGTTTCCGCTGGACGCGAGACTGTGTACGGCTATAAAGACTCGGCGAATTGTTACGCTAATGCGGACATATCGATCTTCCGCCGCTAGAGGGACGCAGTTGGGGCACGCAGCTCTCTCTCTCTCTCCCTCCAATGGGCGCACGCGAAACCGATAATATGTGTTGTTTCGAGCGTGACCGCGATCTCGCTGCATAATTCGCCGTTAAAAGGTTATGATTGAATACTAATTCTTTTCCCGGAAGAATAATTCGATTGCGTTTTAGCCGGCTTCGGCAAAACCGTATTATCAAAGCAGAACGGAACGCGCGCAGAGTATTTTCAGGTTAACATGCGGCTACAGCTAAGTTTGTAATTCTCGATTCGCTTACTGAAATATTGGTAAAAATGAGAAAAAAAATCGTGCACGTACACGTTTGAGGCTTCTTTGTGCTTATGCGCGCACAAAGCGAGAAGTCAAATTCATTCGAAGCTCTTAAAGTTGCGCCAATTCAATCGAATGCTCTATCAAAAAAAGCGTTCCATATAAACCATTCGCTAGTTTCCGGAACCACTTTCTAGATTTGAATTTCTATTCGTGGCTGTCTCGCACTCCCATGATTGCTGATTTTTTTTCCAGCATATATATATATATATCTATTTATTTTACTGCCTCCGAATTAAGCTCAACGTGAAATTCCATTCTCACGATACACGCACCGCTCTCGCGGCGAGTAATACCCGGTATACAATATTTCTACAGTTCAATCAAATAAAATAAATATAAAGCAAGATATGTGTATTGAAAAATCTACAAATTGCAATTTTTCGTTTCACGTTCGCAATCGATTTTACTCGACGCATCCCGTAAACTCTCACGTTGAAGCTGTATTCAAACGTGAATAACATCGCATTCGTTGAATCGGAAATTTTGCGCTGCGCGCGACGAAAAAGAGCTATACGCGCGGCGCAAAGAGGCATGCGCAACGGAGACAATGCCAGAGCGTTAATGCGTCGCGTTCGATCATCGCAATTACCCCCGCGGACGATCTCGTCGTCCTCGGGATACCTGCACTCACGCACAAATGAGCATCGACGAGGGAAGGGATGATAAATGACTGGGCTCCATCGCTGTCCGCAGTTACGTGCGGCTCCGGGTTTGTAATCCAGGCGGACGTGTGCGTGGTCCGATCATCATGAAAGTCATGAAATTATAATGCACGACACGGGGGCACAAATCTCTTGGCAGTGTCCGCAGGTCTCGGTTCCCCTCTCCCCCTCGCTGTACCTCTTGTTCTCTTGCATGTGTTCTCTGCCATGCCCTGTTTATGCGTCGTAAATCACCGAGCGATAAAATGAATCATTGGAGGAAGCGCCCCCCTTTCCCCCGGCTTCTCTACACATATTGAATTTCGATTGCGAATCGCAAGTCGCCTGTATCGCGCGGCCCATTATCGTATACGTGGGATCTTTTCAATGCATTATTCTCCAAAAATTTCGGAGTGATTTTCCACTCGAATCGAGTGATTTTTCACTCTTCCTATCCAGACAAAAGTGAGTATATCGGAATAGAATGATAAGTTACTTTTGAAAAGAGTGATTTATTCACTCTAATTGAGAGTGGAAATATCACTCTCGAATAGGGTAGCCACGATCCCCCTGTGTGCAATTACAAATACAATAAAACATAAAACATAATATAATCTATAACCTCTAACCTCAAAAATTTTCTATCACAAAATAAAATCTTAATACTTTACTTGCATCGGGCAGTGCATTAATTAGAGACATTATATTTTTGATAATTTTCCGTGCGGCACAATAATTATTGAAGTGCGAGGTCTCGCACTTTACGCAGAAAACAGAAATCATATAGTTTCACTATTTTTAAGAGTGATTTGAACAAAGCCTATCGCACACTGAAATTTCGAATGATTGAATCACTCGATCATAAGGTGTGACAGTATACAAATCACCCGAAAGGAGCGTCATTTACGAATTTGAGTCATTTACGAATATCACTCCGAACAAGTGTGACGATAATCACTCCGAAATATTTAGTGCGTCTGTATTTGTGTATTTGTTGGGTGTGCGCGTATACGCAATACTCGTTGGGCAGACATTTTTCGAAAATCAGTCCGTCTGCGAAGTGAGAACTCTCGAGGATTATATTGCTAAAGTTTTGGGATATACCGGGAAAGTTTGGCTTTTGGAATTCGTGCTTTTAATTCGAAGAGCGCGAGGCGCAGAGAGCGCGCGAGAGGCGCGATGATATGAACAAGACTTTCGCTAAGTTACAGAGATAGTGTAAATAGAAAAAAAGGCTTACTAGAAGCGTATCTACCCCTCGAGAAACTTTGCTTTGGAAACAATAGATCGAGTTTTATTACTCTCCTTCAAGGTTTTACAAAGGACTTTTTGCTAATGACTTTTAAAAAGCGTAAACCGAAACTTTTGTTCTCTGCCCATATGTCAACGCTTGAAAATACACGTATTTATCCAGTGTCTCCCCCCCCCCCCTATGCC
Source organism: Philotrypesis tridentata (assembly GCA_018906965.1). NCBI lineage: Eukaryota > Metazoa > Arthropoda > Insecta > Hymenoptera > Pteromalidae > Philotrypesis > Philotrypesis tridentata. The sequence goes on along the minus strand of JACCIB010000001.1, from coordinate 6,842,740 downwards.
TTCAAGTGTTTTGTTTTACACGCATTATCACAGCTTTTTTCACCTTTTATACTTTCCGTATATACCCCGCGTGCCGCTCCGTCTTCAAGATCCCTTTTACCTCTTTTATCGTCGAAGACAAATTGTTTTCAGCAATGCGGCCTCCCGAGTAGCATTCCGTTTTAATTTAACGAACATTTTTTTAGAATTTTTTTCCGAAACACGTTGACTCACCTCCCCCCCCTGTGCATTTATATATATATATGATCCAGTTTTATGCGCAATCATGCATATGCATTAGGCGAAAATGTTTTTAAGCAAAATTTTAAATTCATCAGGCCGAATATATTTTACGACCAAATTCACACAGCGCGGAATAATTTACATATGAACTTGATGCGTATCATGATGTCATCAAAGGGGCTGCTATAATCGATTAACCGCAATTGGGAATGAATTGGCGAATGGCGTGCAATGACAAATCATATCGAGATAGCGCACATGCATTTATACGCAGCGAACTATGAAACAGTAATGCACCATGTCACACGACTCTGACAATAAAAATCTGTATTTTGCATGTCTTATATAGTCCCTTGATTTGCATATACGTCGAGTCGGCGATCTATAAAAAAGTAGTGAAAATCATTTAAAAACGATGAACAATTCATCACGTTCTATCCTCGCTATTATTACCCCTTCTATTCATGGTCTACGGCATATTTCGACCTGTTCGCATATCTCGAACGGTATACACTGGCATAATGACTGCGTGTGTTATGCATCACCGGTAGATCATCGTACGTTGCGTATAAATCCCCGCCGGTGGGTATAGTGATGGTATCAGCGGAGGATCAGAATAGCTGTATGTGTGTGCGTGTGCCACGACGAGTTATACATGCGACGAGGGACCGCCGAATCCGTTTTCATTATGCCGAGTGGCTTTAACGCATTTACGAGAGAGCCGAGAGCAGAGGAGGAGGGGGAGAACCAACATCGCATTTCGATACAATGAAGCCAGCGAGTCCGGGGCAGGTTCTTTTCAGAGCATGGAACTGGCCAATGACTGGTTTATAGGTATATGAGGTTCGCTGACTGCAGCTGATAGTTTCGTGTAATGTATAATAGCGTTCGATAATGGTGAGAAGCTTATTTTAATTTTTAGGTTGAAATTATCTTCAATTCTGGTAAAAACATAAGTGTAACACTCTTGTATCTTAATTTAAGTTAAAGTATATTATTAGTCAATACAGTGTTAATTCTTTAAAATTTATTTATTAAGTTTTCATCTTTTAAAAACGTATATATAAAGTAATAAATTCAATTTCCGGCCATTTAGATACAAAAGGATATGTAAACAGAACCAGTAAAATTTATTAATTTCAAATTAAGCTCGAATATATAAAACTTTCACTATTATAAGCTAGTCTATACATCAATTAGGAATACGCATTAAAACAAAATAATTATTTTTAAAAAATATCACTTTTGTAAATTTAAAATTATTTATTAACTAAAAATGTGATCCAATCACCAACAGAGTACATTCTAAATGAAATCAGTTATAAGTTTGCGTATTCCGATAATGCATAACAAAAAATACATAATACTGTTCGATGCTGTTAGGTTTTTATTGCAGAACTGGACTCTTCTATTTGAGAGAGCAAAGATCTGATAGATTTTTATAACTGCAATGCTTATATGACTGATGCATAATGCACGACAGAAGGAATTTTACTTTCCCGGTAACTTAGTTCTTGGCAACTTTAAGATTTTATTCTTTACAAAAGGACTGTAAGATATTTTAATACAGTTCGTGAGAGTGAATTATATATCCTTTCCTTTTCGGCCGGTTCCTCTAAAAGTGAGATAGTATAACGATAAGCGAAGACTTTAGAAAAGCGAAGCCTTCCAAGCTTTTATTGTCTTGGGGCTGTAAATCGATTTTGGGGTCGTAAAGAGTAGTTTTACGAGTGTCTTGGATTTGGGATACCGTTTACAAATTGTATTATGGATCATGCCATTATATCAATTGAATTTTTAGTCTGAAATTTGACGGATATTAAAGTGGACCGCATGAAATGCATCAAAATCATTTTACTACGATAATACTACACGCATTTTCTTAAAATTAATATAATATAAAGTATGTGAGTATGAAAGTCACAAAGAGTAATGTTCAGGTTTATGTTCCATAGAATATGGAAAACCCATTCGGAACAGCGCAAAAAAAGTATCGTAATTTCTAAGTATAATCCTACCGTTTCACTTCGCCGATAAGTATTTAATTCTTACGAAATTAATACTTTATCAGAGCGCAAAAATATTGGAAATGGCCAAGTATAAAGTGATGCTTCCGGAGACAAATCCGGATATACAAATAATATTTATAACTCACCTGTACACGTCGTTGTTCTCGACTAATCACGAACAAGAAATAAAATTTAAACGTTCATAGCGAGAATCTTATCATATCAGCGTCGCTGCTAATACAATAATTTGACAAATATATATAGTTAAGATTTTAATATGCAATCACTTCTTTCTCTCTCAGCCTTTCAACAACTTTTCTCCTTATCTACGACTGGCTTTTACGGGGCGATACTTGGAATTTTTATCATCGCGAGAGATCCGGGCAATCGGTTCGTTACGTATTCATGAGCATTGAAATGAATTCAATCGCGAATAAAATCTAATAATAATTCGACGCGATAGAAAAAGAAATCCTGCGGGCATTTTTCAAAGACTGCGTGTTATAGCCATTGTTTGGCATCGATCCGCGAGACCGCGAGAGAAATGGACGACCGTTTTTTAGCCGCTCGACGAGCCTTATAATACTTATCGACCTCATACCGCTTGCACATCGCGATCGCTAATTAAGCCTTTAATCAGCAGAGTTTCTCTCTCTTTTCTCACCACCCCCCCCCCACCCCATGAGGCTACATTCGGTCGTCAATTTTCTTATCGGACCTGGACAAACTTTCGATTGCTCTCCATCTCTCCCATTCTTTCATTCTCCCTCTCTCTCTCTCTCTCTTTCTCTCTCTTTCAGACACACATACACTCAATACTTTCCAATTTTCTGTGTAGCCTCGCAAAAGTTTCATCGATTAGGGAAAGGCTTTACATGCTCCCCGGGGGGGAAGTGTGTTTCGCGTGCGGCAGCCTCGCGTCTGTCCGCGGGGAGACCGACTGATGTGCCACTGGAAAACGACTCTGATACCGCGTTTTGTTCGTATACTCGCGAGACTCGTCTTCCTCTTCTTTTTTTTTCGTCGACGTGTTGCGTTAAATAATGATAACTAATTTCTGCGAAGAAAGACTTTGGAGAAAGGGGTGTGAAAGCGGCTCGGGGGTTTTACACGTAGTTTAAAGAAAAGTTGAGTTGCAAAAAATTAAAGCTTGTTGTTGCTGTTTCGTTTGTGAGGAATCGAAAAGATTTTTTTATTTCTCAAAGAATTTTTATTATTTATTTATTATTTACTTATGCACGAAGTATTATATTTGAATGAGTACAATGTCATTTCAATAAAAGGTTATAGTTGTGTCATTTTTTTGCCTTGAGTAATAAGTTAACTAATTTGTCATACACAAGATGGAGTATATCTGTAGTTGCTGATACTGGACTTCACTTCATTCTTAATCAATTTTTAATATTCCAATTTTATCATCAACCAACTTTCATGAAATTTATTACTGGCTCATGTTTGCGCAATTAGAAAACCTCAATCATCGGTCGACTCATCAAACTGCCATTTTCCCCTCTGAAATGAATTTCTTCAGAAAGATCAAAAGAGTGCACATGGTTGTATTAAAAGCAAAGCAAACCAAGCCGTTCGATCAATTTTAAATTTCAATAAAACTTCGCTCGCCAAACTTTTTTCGCGGAGAAAACCCCCTCGCTCTCGCTAAACTTTAATATCTTTTCAACAGCCTGATATACAATGTACAACAACTCATCTCTCTCGGAAATGCAAGTGATGTAAAATCACGTATATATATCCAGAGAGAGAGAGAGAGAGCCATCCTCTCAAAGACAATTATATCTGCGGCTGCGGATATAAACCCGCGAACGTGAATCATCCTCTCTCTCTCTCTCTCGTCAGATGTCTTCCGCGCGATATACCCCACCTGCTATAGTGTATCTGCAGGCTCGTTAATTATCGAGTCTCCCTGCCCTCCGCCTCTCACCCCTTCATCCCCGCGAAATGCGATTTCAAATATCTAAACGTCGACTGTACGCTTGTACAATACTACGCGTGGATACACGGCGAAATCTTTTTAAAATATCGAGTTATACATGCGGCTCACAAAATGGAAGAACAACTGATAACTATACGATGTTATACTACGTTTTCGGTCTTTCTTCAAAGATTCGTAATTTTTCGCCGGAGTAGCCGTTTTTAACCAGACTTTTTAAATTGAAGATTATTTCTTTTTTTTCGAGTCCTTATGTGCGGCCAAGGCATGGTATCAAGGGATTAGCTACACATGTATGCATATCGTTAGAACTTTTTATTCATGATGAGCATACTTATGTAGTTTATCACGGGCAAAAAAAAAACAAATATGTCATGAGTAAATACGCAAACAGAAGTAAAAAGCTTTCGTTAAAAAAATATTCGCTCAAAAAAACTTAAATCTCTTTTTATATGTTATGCTTGATGATGAAACGGTTTTTTGTGTATAAGAGCTTTAAGCGATTTGGTACCGCTCTTTGAGTATGAAGACTATTTTCTCCGTAAACAGTTGAATTAATTTTATAATCACAAACTCTCAAGTGTGGAGAAAACAGTGTCAAAAAGGTCGAATCTTGGCATTCAGGGAATATTTTCCGCTCTTCGGAACGCAAAGAACAAGAAAAAAAAAGATATTCGGCAAGTGCGTGCTCCTCTTTTGAAAATCAACCATTTTTCGACCCGCGCTCGCAACTTCGACATTTCAAAAGGATTCCTCCATGTATATCGAACAAAGGCCAGCTGACAATGATAAAATGCCCCGAGTATTGCTAATTCCCGAGCGTCTGTTTGTCGGGCTTGTATTGCCGGTAACGGACTGGCGCTATGTACTCAATTTTCTCTCCTGTGGTCGTGTTTATGGGACATTCGCGACTTTCGACGCTGCGACGCGCTCTACGTATTCGCGCTGTTTTCGCTGAGTGCACGAGAAAGTTTTTTTTTTTACGGATACAGTTGCTGTTTTTATCTCTCAATTTTTATTTTAGCGCACGCGCCAGTTTATAGGGAAGACGATTAGCGAAGTTTATGGGCGAATATATATAGTTTCTTACGCACATTCTCCCCAGGGATATTTAATATCGCGGCGCGCGCATGAAATGCGGCCGTTTGCACGAAATGTTTTACTCTCACGTGAATTTTAGCGGTAATACACGTTTCGAAACTAAAATTAAGTAACCGCGTTCGAAACTTCCATGGCGGGTTCAATTTTCCGCCGCGGCTACATTGGCATCAATCTTCAAATTGAACAGCGCATCTCTATTATATTTACGCACCGCCGTACAATGTATGCGAACGGCTGTGACGAATCGACGCTTCATTAAAAATGATATAATAATTTTTCCCGAGGCGAGCGTTTCGTTTTAAAATCTGCTTTTCTTTCCCGCTCTTTCTCTCCCTCGAAGTTGCTCGTAAACGAGGACATTTTCCGTCGCGTATTATTCCCGTCCAAAAGTTGCGCTACTCGCGGCCTATTGTTGTCACTCAGTAGTCGGCGGAGGGGGAAAAAACTGCGCTACCGAAATACCTGTGTACAAGTAAAAGCGACCCCCTTTCCCCGTTTGTTTATATACGCGAACCAAGTGCACATAATACACGCCGCCGTACACGTACAGCATATCGGCCCAACAACAGTTGGTTATCAATTTTTCCCTCCGAGCGTTTGTCGTGAAAAATAAAAATTTTCCATCGATCACAATCGCTCTCGATATTCGGAAAAGTGACAAACCGCGCGTTCTATGCGGTTATTACGATCTTCTGCGCGGATACTCTGTGTGGTACAGCCAGGGCACTTTAATAAAGGAAATATACGAGTCAGGCCGTATTATACACGTAAGAACATTTATGCTTTCTCTCGAGCAAAAGAAAGAGAGGGAGAGGAATGAATCTCATCGCCGAATCGCGTCCTCGAGGTCGGCATTAGGTGAATTATCTGGCGATTGCTTGAGAATTCGATTCGCGCGGCGAATCGATAAACACATCTCCGGTGAAATACAGCTGACCGAGAGGAAATTTTTGCCTGCCTGTTTACATGGAAATGTCCGCGCGTATATTAAATCTCAGCGCTACTAGCCGAACGCGTTGGGACGGGGGGGGGGGGGGCGGGGGGGACAGAAGACACAAATTCGGCGGCACGTGCGAACGAAAAAGAAGCTGCAGCAGTGCGCAAGGAAGTTTCATAGTTGCCGGCTCTCGCGCTTGATTTATGCGATCGCGCGGCGCTCTCCATTTGCAGCGTGAGCTCCGCGCGGCACACGATTGTACACGTATACACATACGTAGCATGTATATGAGTACGTCCAGGAAATTTCGGAAACAACTCGGACGGAAAAGTTGCAAAAAATTTTCTTGAAGGCACACCCACCAGACCTGTTTTTTCTCGTTCCTTGGGTCGTTCTGAAAGAGAAAAAGCTCGCGTGCACGGCCGATCGTAGGGTGTACTTTTTTCCGGAGCAAAAACGACTCAAAAAAACGAGAAATAATTAACGAAAAGAGAATTCATAGATTTTTTTCTCGAAAACTATGGACTTTTTAAAATATTTCGTTAGAACGAAAATGTCTCAAAATTCATGAAAGAATGCTCTGAAATTTTTTCAGATTGATCCGGTACAGTTTTTGATTTTTCGATAATCCAAAAAAATCGAAATTTCGGAAAACGTCGTAAAATATCTGAAAAAATTTCAGAGCATTCTTTCATGAATTTTAAGACATTTTCGTTCTAATGAAATTTTTTTAAAAGTCCATAGTTTATGAGAAAAAAATCTATGAATTCTTGTTTCTTAATTATTTCTCGTTTTTCGAGTGGTTTCTGCTCCGGAAAAAAGTATACTCTACGATCGGCCAAGCACGCGAGCTTTTTCTCTTTCAGAATGACCCAAGGAATGAGAAAAAACCGGTCTGGTGGGTGTGCCTGCAAGAAAATTTTTTGCAACTTTTCCGTCCGAGTTCTTTCCGAAATTTCCTGGACATACTCATATAGGTGTACATATTCGTATAGTCGAGGAAAAATTCATTGTATACGCCCTAGACGCGAGGAGAATTTATTGAAATTATAAGAGAGAGAGAGAGAGAGAGAGAGCGGTGCAGTTTTTACTTTGATTGAATTTTTCCCCTTTTAGCTCGATATTATTGGCACGATATTTCACACGCCCCGCGGGCCCCCCTGTATCTGACCTTATTCTCGAGATCGACCGGCTGTTTATGCGCGTCGCGTTGGCTCTCAAGTAGTAGGGGTACGATATTGGCCAGACCGCGATTCTTTTGCGATCGGCTGCGTGTACAGGTTTTATGTACCGAGGGTAAACGAGATTCTAATTAATTAACCCTATTTCGTGGAAAATTGATTTACCCCGGCTGCATATAGCTCGAGAAACGGAAAAATCTTTTACCGCGCGTAATATGCGGAAAAGCTTTCGGTTAATTCATTGCGCTGCGCTCGGCTTCCCCTTGGATTACTGCCCCCCCCCCCCCCCAACTCCCAAAGCGGAAATGTCTCAGACGGGCCTGGAAAGTGTAAAATGAATTTAAAAAGGATTTCCCGGATCATGTTTGAAGCGATATACACGAGTCGACCAAAACTGGGTGTCCTATTAGCTCAAAGTAATTTCCGTTTAATTTCCAGGCTTTTCCAGCTTCGGTGTACTATACTACTCGCGACGGTTCACATACGATTAACGAGCCTTCCCAATGCGTTTATACAATAAGACACGATTTTTACTGGGAGAAATACTGGTTTTTATACCTTGTGATTCTGAGTATGAATACTCTATTAAAGATCACAGAATGTTTCCGATCGTGAGATTTGCTTTTAATGGCTGATTGTAATTACTTCGTTCAGCTTCCCATGTACTTTTGTGACCACTGAACAATAATAATCAGTGAACGCATTTATTTATGTACACTGAAAAAATTTGTTACGTTTCATCAATTTAAATTAAAATTAAATAATAATGAAACGTTTCCCTCCGTGTCGTTCGTGCTACTGCAATCTATGAAAAGCTAAGAATTTAATGTATTCCGCGGAGGTAAAGTTGATTTCGCAAGAACGGAAAAAATATTCAAAGTTGGCAAAAAATAATATCAGGAGAAAGAAAAAAGAAAACAGAGTCCACATTCCAACTCTGTCTCGCAAAGCGTTCCAATTTCGTGTATTGGATAATTTAAGCCCTATAAAGCAGCGCGTAGTCTGCATTACAATGACAGGCTTATCGATTCGATTCAGTCGCGCGGCTGTAATGACGCAAGTCTGCGCAGCGATAATGAGATACGAAAGCCGGATTTACAGATATCATCGCAGAGACCACCACCACCGACGTCGCGGCCGCGACAATATTCATTCCACGCAAGACTGTATGTATATACATCCTCGTCTCGCGTCGATCGTTTCCCGCGCCGATAGAGAGATAGCAAGAGCCGGTGACAGTGGCCATCAAAAATATTCATTGCCGATCGGGCAATCAGCTCGAAAAACGCATTTTACATCGCGAATAATAATGATCCAAGTTTTTTCTCTCTCCCCTTCCGGCGAAAATTGAATGGCGAAGGGATCGGCTGCGTATAAACGCGTTGCTCGATGCATATAGCGCCGAGTGTAAAACTACCCCCGCCGACACGATATATATATCGGGCGACCAGTGTTCACGCGCGGGCCGATTGTGGAAAGTTGAGATACTGGGGCTCTCTCGATTGGACTACGCTCGAACAATCAATTCGGCCGAGCGGTGTACACACTTTTGTTCGGCTCTCCCGTCGCGCTCAATATAGCTCAAGGGCCGACGAGGAATTAGAATGGGATTTGATTGGAATGAAACTTTTTTCCTCTCTCTCCCACACCTTCTACCACCCCCCCCCCTCCCCCACCCTATCTACACGCGCTCACACACCGACGGCATGCACTTTTGTCCCGCTTGCGCGTATATGTGTGTGTGTGTGTGTGTGTGTGTGTGTGTGTGTATACACGTATATAGGCGAGCGAGTCGTAAAGTCGCGACGATTATTGTTTTTCCGGCCTCGACGCGCGTTAATGGGTTTCCGACTCTAATTTTACGCCCGATAGGGAAAAATATTTTCACAGCAATTTAATGGTAATGTACGCAGCGATCGAAGTCAATCGTGCTGAAGATCAATGTGCGATGATCGATTATTATTGACGAGAATCAAGAAGTGTGCGGAACATTTCGAAATTATGTACTTGATTGACGAAGTTAATTTCTTTTGGATCCGTCGGCGAAAGACTTCCTTAAGATTGATACTTTCTCAATATGCGATATACATATGTATCCAAAAGCCTTTTATTCACGCAGTTCTACAATAATTTAAATATTTTTTACGCTCGCAACAATGATCATTCGTCTCCCCATAAATTCGATCTATTATTTGAACTCGAATAAACAAATAATCAAATATATTTATAATTTATCTTTTTTTCTGTTCCAGGTGAGTAACTATGTAGCATATAAGCGAGAGAGAGAGAGAGAGCGATTTAAGATATTTGTGTGAGTTTACACTGCAATCAAAACTTTTTACACCGACGACCCGCCGAATCAAAAGTACAAAATTGCTCGTGAGAGAAATCGGATTCAGAGCGATCGATCTCTCCGCTCGAGAACAGCGAGTTTTCCACTATCGGCTACTGCACTGGCGCGGCGTTGATGATACGCGTAATCGCATTAGCATGGAGATCGGCCCTCGTTTTCCCATGTCTTCGTGCGCCGCTGTCGTCCCGACACACATGGCCTCGGGCGCATCGGAGGTCCGCGAGGACTATTTTTGAAAGCCCGTTCGAAATAACGAGCGACGTTCGAAGGTTTCGCGGGTCTTAGGTCGCCTGAGACTGAAAATTTTGCTGAGAAGGAATTCCGACCGATATACGTATATACGGCTCTGCACTGGATTTTCGGACGTTTCGCGCTGAATTTTTCCCAAAATTTTTCATCCAATTCGAATTTACTTTACAATGCACCAGGGGGTTCTCCCTCTCGGATTTTCTAATTTGCTTGCATCGCAACTCTGTATAATTTTGAAATTCGGATATTCTCATCGAGATCGTCGTACATGCTTAAGTTTTTTTTTAACAAGATTTAGATTTGAATATTTGACATCTGGACTCCTTTGTGCTTCTTACAGTCAATGCGAGAATGATGCAGTGTAAGAGTGTCTTCTATTATAGAGATTTTTAGGAACATCGTGAAATCAGGTTAAAGTATAAGATTAAAAAATGAGGGCAACTTGAAACAAGCTTTTACGCGTCCAACGATAATAACTGCATGCATATATACAATAATTAACTTATCCTCGACAAACAGTCTTTAGAGTACGAGTCATTCAAAACAAATTAAATTCTCGTAAACTTCGTCTTTCTTGCGAACAGGTCTAACTGTAAAGCAAGTACACAAGTCCAGTGAGGCGCGTCGAGCCTTTCCAAAAATTCAAAACTAAAACAAACGCGTGGCCTGGTTCTCTCTCTCTCTCTCTTTCTTCCTGCTTGTGTGTATACACATAAAATCGCTCGCGAGTTCCGCGAGGCGAAAATCCTCAGCTTCCAAAGTTTTATCAACTTTTTAGAGATGCCTCCGACGCCGCCGTTGCTGCTACTGCGCAGCCGCGCACTATACCGGACGATGCAGTAGCGGCAGCTGCAACTTTTTGCAAAAGGAGAACCGACACTTCTTCTTATTAGGCTGCTTCCTTTACCGCCTTAATTCCCGGGGAGGACACGATCAATTACCCTTCGCAGGGATCGAGAGAGAGGGAGGGGGGGGGAGAGGTGGCGGGGGGTAAAAGCGCTGACTTGTAAACTCGAAAAAAAGCGCGGGCTTTTTGCGCGGTTGGCCATGCTGCGGCTAGACTTATGCCAAGGAGGCGATTTCCGATAAGCGGCCAGCGCGGATTTTTCGTTTCTTTTTTTCTCACACGTGCGCGAGAGCTGTACGTGTGCCCGCTGATTTATGAGCGGACTTTAAAACGTAGGGAATTTCTTGCGCTAATATTTTACATTCTAAAATTTCGGAGAGAGGATGTTTTGCATGCTTACGACGTTCATCCTGATTTATCTGGGAAAGATTTTATTTTAGAATCTTTTTTTCTTCACTCATACGGAAGCGTAAATACCGGCTCGAATTGTTGAATGCGCGGCGATCAATCACGTTTGTATAGGCTGTCAATTCTGCAGACGCAGAAAATTTTTCCGCACGTCGGACGAGCCTTCGGCTATTAGAATGAGAATCTAAAAAGAGAGAGAGAGAGAGAGTCGAAAATAACCAGAAGTTATTATTTGGCGATATACACGCATTTGAATCACAAAAAATCTGCTGATTGTACGACAATTTTCCGTGGAACCAATCAAACTGTCTTTCTCAAGAGCGATTACAGAGACGGATTTTAAAAAGTTCCTCAGCTTGAAATGCATTTAAAAGAACCTCCCCCGCGGGCTATACCATAAAATACGGCTTTGTTCGTCCAAAGCCGACTAAATCTGAAAGTATAACCGTTTATCATCCCGCATCCTTTTATTCCGTATGCTTCCTGCGCGGAATTCAATTCTGTTTTTTGATTCGTTGCCCTTTCTTTCGGCCGTAATCAATAACTTACTAAACTCCTGTATTCTTTTTATCTTACCGACCTAATACCGGAATAGAAGTGCCTCTCGTGGATATCGAAAACTTTGGAATCGATCTCAATTGGTTACCGCATTCGATTTGCAAATTTATACTGGGCATACAATTCTACTTTTGTAGTGTACAAAATATGCATTTTACAAATAATACTTACAAATTTTGTACGTTCACGCAAATTTTGAAAAATTAAAACAATTTTTAATTTGCTTCGGCTGAATAGAAAAGTGTACAACTGAATTAATCTCTGCGTTGTAGATGTTTACGTTTAAATAAAAAATTTCGCTGTTTAACAGGAAAGAAAACTTGGAGAGTATAAGTATACTTCCTTTCTGTTGCCACTCTTAAAAGTTGACGATGTTATCAAAGAAATTACTTCCACTTCTTAATCTTAGCTACTTTTAAAAATTTGTTTAGCTTTTATGTGACATTGCTACTCCGAAGCGGCTAATAATATTCATTTAAAAGATTTTTATTTCAAAAATAACATTCATAGAGTTGCCTGTATTTTGCTTATAAGCAGCCGGGTCAAACTAAACAATCTATTCATCGCTCGTATAACCCAATGTAGAAATACTAATATACCACGAGAAACTTGTGCAAATGTTATTTCGTTTCGTTAGTCATGAATATTCCTAATTAGAAATTCTCTTTATTTTAAGAACATTATATTTTCTGAGTTTTGCTTGCAAAAATATAATGCTTATACAACTTACAACTTTATATAAAATTAGAAGAAAAAATTCACTTTTTATTAAATTATATTGAAGTATTATAGAACAGGCGAAATTGGAAATCTTCTCTTGTTTCGTTTTAATTTTACTTTTTGAGTTGAAAATTCGTGCGCACGTATATATTTGGAGCGTAATATTGACGTTCCAAAACGAACCAACATTAATCAACGAATAAACAGATTGGCTGTAACGACGTAGCAGAGTGTACAGCTTCCAGCTAATCACCTTATTTCATATATTTATAAATTATATTGTTTATTACGTGTAGCGAAGATTTTTGAAAAAGTGTAGATTCTTTTCATTGACTGCTTGGCGTAAAATTTTCTCGAACAGTCGCTTCGTAAACTTTATTTATGCGCTCGACGCTGGTCTTAACCATCATAAACAAAAAAAAAAAATCGATCTCTGGAAAGCCATCGCAGGCCTTATCGAAATGAGCTCTACACCGAAGTATAGGATAATAATCCGCAGCTTAGCATATCTCCGGAGTGACGCATTAACCGGTCGACAAACACCTATCAGTCACGCGTAAACAAGGCTAATTCGAATCTAATGGACAGGTAGGCATCGGCCTGCGGTACAGTCTCTATCTCTATCCCTCTATAGCTATACCTATCTCCAGTCGTTCGTACACACGGCCGATCAGCAGTCGGGAGCCGCGAGGCTCGTAAATCTCGGCCCGTGAAATAGACACGGCTGATAAATGTCGCGAGATTTTTACGTCCATCCCGCAGCTGCCTCTGCCTCTCTTTCTCTTGCTATGTATATATATCGTGTATACAGAACCGCAGCGAAAGAGAATCTAAATAGAAGCTGATGGAGTAGGTCACGGAGCCGCTGAAAAATCGGCCGCGTCGGCCGTCCAGAATGCAGAATTTCTCTTGATTTCTTGTGCATACTTGTGCCCAACCTTCCAAGGATAATTAGATGAAGTGCATCGATGCCTGCGCGCAGAATTTTCTCGAATAATGACTTTCAGAGGCTAATTATCTCTCAAATATCTGAGTATCAGTGTTTATTATAGTGAAAATTAGAGATATAACTTATTAACTTTTGTATTCTTTACTTTGTAAACAAAATATTTTTGCAGTATAAAACAAAAAATTATTTTTAAAATTGTATAATCAGTTTTGAATAAACTGGAACGATTTCACATAAAAAGACACTTTCAATATTGTCACGTTAAATCGTCTATTGGTCTTTTTTGAACCTAATACACTCACATAGTTCTCGATAACTTTTGGCACTGTCCACAATATTTCGGGTAAGCATGGATAAATTGAGCCCGAAATTGGTTTGAATACTTTTTTTAATATAAGTTTGACATATTCTTACAGTATTAGTGCAAACATAGCAATTTACATTTGATCGGTCAGATTTTTTTTTATAACTGTAAAAGTGAAAAAAAACTGCAGTGTATAATTTTTCAATGAATCTTTATTTGGAGCTTCAAGCTTCGAGGTATTAATTCTCATCTTCAGAGTTAGTAAAAAACTGTAAAACCAAAAAAAAAAACAATATTTACAATGAATTAAATAATTAAAATTAAGCTTAAATCTTCTAATATTGTTTCTCAACCTATCACTGTGAAAAATGTTCAAACGAGTATTACCGGCTGTACAAACTGATGCGAAAGGTTGTCAAATTCACGAGAATTTCGTCGGTCAAACAGTAGAGCCAAAAACACACGCGGCGGCTCACATATACACATGCAGTTAAGCATTTCAAATGTTAATTCTATCATTACATTATAAAGTTATGGCTATCGCCGCCGTCTCAATGGCGACTCGACTCCTTCGTAACTCGCCTGCCGCAAATTTGGCCTTATTACACACATCCGCAACGGCGTCGCGCGATTTCGCTCTCGAGGCAAGACGCGAGAAAAAAAAGGCATCTCTCGGCGACTCGGCGAGAATAAAAAAAGTCATCGAGGCGTCGCGCGGCTTCGGCGAAGAGGAGAGGAAGAAGAAAGAAAGATCTCGCGCAGGCGCGACTGCGGAGGGGGGCATGAAAAGCTGCCCACGCCCTTTATTCTATGAAAGCTCGGTCTGCGCGGCTCATCGAGTTATTAAAGATTGACGTCAGCCTTGTCGGCCGCGGCCGCGCCGGGCGGCGACGAATCGATGACAGGCGAGATTGACCTAGTCGAGGCACGAAAAATCCCTTTTCTCGCGACAAAACACACGGGCTTGTACACTATGCGCTCTCTTTCTCTCTCTCTCTCTCACGAGCAATTTCAGTCGTCGCTGACGCAGTGTCAAAGGGAAAACCACACGGCACAAGGCGGATACGGAGTAGGAGAAGAAGCGAGTGGCGGTCGCGTGCGGTTGAAAGAGAGCAGCTAAAGTAGGCGACGCTCGGCTTCGCTGCGCGGATTCGTTATTTTTGGGCCTGGATTTTTGAGCTCTGTATCGCGTGTCTGCGCCTCGCAATGCATGCACGTGTATATACGCGCAGCCGCAGACGCGTGTGCGCGATATAGATGTATATGCAGAGTGCGAGAGAGCACCGCGAAATGTGTCAGCACGACACATTTCAAGCGAAAGATCGTTCGAGCTTTTTAAGGCCTGACACGTGACGAGCGTTTTATTTCTGATTTGCATATGCTTCTTCCGCTCGTCCTATTCTTCCGTGCCTTGTAACTCATGCTCCGAACGCGCGTGCTCGTCGTCATTTTTTTCCCTCCGCCTCCTCCTTTTTCTTCAAATCGCAATCGTTCGCGCGAGCTCTCTCTCTCTATCTCTCGTTCTCAGTGCTTTTTCCGCGTGTAAATATCGAATGACGGTTTATACGAGTGTGTCCAGGAAATTTCGCAAACAACTCGGACGGAAAAGTTGCAAAAAATTTTCTTGAAGGTACCACCTACCGGACCTGTTTTTTCTCCTTCCTTGGGTCATTCTGAAAGAGAAAAAGCTCGCGTGCATGGCCGATCGTAGGGTATACTCTTTTCCGGAGCAAAAACGACTCGAAAAAAGGTGAAATAATGAACAAAAAGAGAATTCGTAGATTTTTTATCTCGAAAACTGTGGACTTTTATAAAAATTTCATTAGAACGAAAATGTCTTGAAATTTATGAAAGAATGCTCTTAAATTTTTTGGGATTGATCCGATACAATTTTTGATTTTTCAGAAATCCAAAGAAATCGAAATTTCGGAATAAAAAATTTGAAAAAATTTCAGAGCATTCTTTGATGAATTTTAGAAAATTTTTTTTTAATGAAATTTTTTTAAAAGTCTATAGTTTTCGAGATTCAAAATCTATAAATTCTTGTTTTTTAATTATTTCTCGTTTTCCGAGTCGTTTTTGCTCCGGAAAAAAAGTATATCCTACGATCGGCCATGCACGCGAGCTTTTTGTCTTTCAGAATGGCCGAAGGTACGAGAAAAAACAGGTCTGGTAGGTGTGCCTTCAAGAAAATTTTTTGCAACTTTTCCGTCCGAGTTGTTTCTGTACTCATATAGCTGTCGACGGATAAATATTTATCAGCCAAATTATTTATGGACATTCACATCGCGCGACTTTTAAAACGTCATGCAAATTCGAGCTTTTAACTCTCGCGTCAACGGTCATCGTCGTCGTCGTCGCGTCTTTAGCTGCAATTTAACGGAGACGCTTCTATCAAATCGAATGCGTCGTATAGCTGTACGTCTGCGCGAGCTTTCTTAAAAATCATTGGACTCACAGCGGCCGATATCCTCGAATCGGAGGTACTCAAGCCAAACATCTCGTATTCGCAGTTTACGCTCGCTTGACTGAAATTAACCTACATTTTGCGCGCTTTCTCGCGCGACTATATTGTCTTGTGCATTTTAGTACTTATGCATAAACCCATTTCATCTTCGTCTCGCGGGTATTATATCCCGGGGATAGCCACGTCTATAGCGACAGTGGAAAAAAAAGAGTATAAAGAAAGAGCCCGGAGCATCCATTGTGTGTCATCCTCGTATACACTGTGCAGACGAGCTACCGAGATATTAATAGAAAAAAAAAAAAAAATGCCGCGCCAACTGTACATACGTATACATATACATACACACACACATTCAGCCTATATGTAGAGAGAAAGAGAAACTTTGGCAGTTGATATATTTACACACGTGTACAAGACAACACACGTTACGATACTCTACATACACAAGCAAAAATACAACCCACGTCGTCCCCCTTTGCTTTGCAGCTAGCTCCGGCATTCCGCGGTCGAAAGATATTCTCCATCCGGCCGCAGGCGCTTTGACCTACTACTACTGCGGCTCTTCGAAGGGAGAGAGAGAGCGGCGTTTGACAACAATCCCGCGGAAAACCGTATACAGCGCATACGTGCGAGGGGATAGGTCATCTCCACTATTCCAGTCGCCGCCTCTATCTCCTCGTCGCGCAGTCTATACGGATCCGCAAAAAAAAATCCCGAATCCCCTGTATGCGCGTCTGACTAAACGCCGACTCGTTCTACTTGCGCGCAATAAGTGCCGGTTAAGGAGGAATTAACAGCGCAGTCGCGCATGTACGAACGCGGCCTCCGTAAATTATGAAAGAGAGAGAGAGAGAGAGACAAGGCCTTTGCCTCGAGACCGTCGGCCCGTGACTCGACGCGGCAACTGGAGCGAAACCGCCAAGCTCTCCCTCGCACAAGCAGCCGTAGCGTAGCGAGAGCGCGAATCGCCGAAAATTAGCTCCCTCCCGTTTATACGCCGTGGCGAAGCGCTCGTACAAAATTTCTACGCTAGATTGCGGACTTTTGTGCTTCGGCCTTTTTAATGACCGGAAAGTTTATGCGCCGCACCGCCGAGTAGCGTGTTTCGCATTGGATTGGCCTCTCGCAGCGAGAGAGAGAGAGCGTCTACTGCTGTGCAGACAATGGAAATTCGAGTTGACTCTTTTAGACGGCATTCCTTTTATTGTTGCGGCTAGTAAAATTTTCGCGTCCTCGGTTCCTCGGCATTTCGCTTCGACTCTATAAAATGAAAGAAGTTCGTTGTAACATTTTGTTTTTACGCTATTCCCCAGTGCCCGCTGTGTGTTTCGCAGTATCTTTGTTGCACTGATATTTTAAGCAGGATAGATAATGCGTAGCGCACAGCACAGGAAACCAATGTACATCAAGAGATCAAAGCGATTTCTCAGCGGAGGGAATAAATTTGAATTTAACTGCATTGATACTACAGTGCGATTTATACTTATATATTTTTTATGACTACCGATGTGTACGCAAAACATAAAATTTAATAATTCGCTGGGAAATTATAAAATCATTATGATTTTAAATGCAAACAGTATAAGCTTTACTTTATTAAAATTGCTTTAAATGAAATTGTTCCTGCTGTATAGGATTGTTTTTAAAATTACCTTCTGGAACATCAAGAAAATCAATTAAACAGCAGTCGACATTTACTTTCGAAATTTATATTCTCTCAATAATGAGCCAACACAAACGACCTGTAATAACATTTTCATGTTCATTAATTGAAGGTAATTAGCGTATATAAATGTAGAGAAATGTCGTAAATAAAACATTATATTTATTCAACTATTTTTGTATACATTTAAATATATTCCAATACAATCAAACGCATATTTGAATACATTTAAATGCAAAAACGATATGGACAATATATAATTACACGATTTAGATAACATGCATGCGGGAGTCTCTGACTGATTGAGCGATCAATCTTTTGACTCACTCAAAAAATACCTTTAAAATATTCTTTAGAAGCCAGTGAGTATCTCTCTTTTTCAGAAATTGACTTTATAGCACACTTCAATTTCATAATAGAGTCGCTATTTTAATTTTAATACTCGCAATTTCATAAACGCGAACATAGCATTTTTTAAAGCACGCCGAATTATTAGCAATAAGTTGATAAACAAAAAACGCAAAACGAAGATCAGAGCAGCGAGCGAAAAATAAAAGTAGACGTAATCCTAGCAGTATACAGGCGGGTAATCCATCCTTTTAAGAAAAACACGCGAGCAGAGAAAATTTTCCGCATTAAAGCCGCGGGTAACTATACACTGCTTTTTCCTTTCATCCGCTTATACCCGCGTCACGAGCAACATACCTCCCAGTAGTCCACGAAGGGATTGTACATTCGTTGTGTGCAACAGAACGAGCGAATCCAGAACTTCATGGTCGATCCCATTTAACCGCGTGGAAAGTGGCGCCATTTACCTTCTTTGTTCGCGCAGCGAACGCAGAATTCCCAATGAGAGTAGGTACACAAGTAGAGACGGTGCAGTGTTGAGTACACTTTACGAAAACTATGTTGCTTTTGCGCATTTATAACGAATTCGTCAGCGCATAGTGCGCTAAAGTTTCGTCGAATCCTACCGTCAATTATGTACCTCGATATTCGGAGAAATTTGTTTTCTCCTCGAGTATTTCCTAAAAATTTAAGAGTAGGCCGTATGTTAAATCAAATTTCTAATCAATAGAAATAAAGTACTTGAAAAGACCTTTCATTTGGATATAAATTTGTCTAAATCGGATGCACTGATCAAAAGTTTCGCATTTTAGAAGAGGATGAACTTGGATTTAAGATTTACGAAAATGACCGCTCTTACCTTTTTTTTCTTAAAATCCTTCTAACTTTTGATCCAAGCATTCGTTTGCAACGTTCAATACGTCAAATTAAAGGTCTATTTTTGTACTTTTTAATTAATGGGCGGGTTTTTTCCTTCCGCTTATGATGAGCTATATATATGCTTTTCAAAATGATCGTTCTTTGAAAGCATATATATAGCACACTACGAAGAAAAAAAATTTTTTAGACTAAATAGCACAAAAGTAGAAGAAAAGAGCTTTAATTTAAGCTATTAAACTTTGAAAACGCACGATTGGATCAAAAGTTATTAGCATTTGAAGAAAGGGAAAAATCTCCGAATTTTCGAAAATCGATTGATTTCATGGAAAAAAGCGAAATTTGCCATTTTTTAAATCCTTGTGCCTTCCGATACAACCGACCGATTTCAAAGTTTAATAGCTCAAATTAAAGCTCTTATCTTCTACTTTTTTACTAATTCAACTGAATTTGAAGTTTCTCATGGGATAGGCTATATATATGCCTCTGAAAATCAGTAAAAAACGATCAACTTTAGAAGCATATATATAGTCCATGAGATTAGAAAATTTGGATTCTGATCAACTAGATTGAAAGTTGAAGAAAAGAGCTTTAATTTGCGGTATTAAACGTTGAAAACGATTGGTTGGGTCGCAAATCATGAGGTATTAAATAAAAAAGGAAAAACCATTATTTTAACGCTTTCTTGCATGTCAAGCTTGACAAAATCCAGAGAATTTTACGTTTCTTCAAATCCTTCTCAATTACGATCCAACCAATCGTTTTCAACGTTTAATACCGCAAATTAAAGCTCTTTTCTTCAACTTTCAATCTAGTTGATCAGAATCAAAATTTTCTAATCTCATGGACTATATATATGCTTCTAAAGTTGATCGTTTTTTACTGATTTTCAGAGGCATATATATAGCCTATCCCACGAGAAACTTCAACTTCAGTTGAATTAGTAAAAAAGTAGAAGATAAGAGCTTTAATTTGAGCTATTAAACTTTAAAATCGGTCCGTTGGGTCGGAAGGCACAAGGATTTAAAAAATGGCAAATTTCGCTTTTTTTCCATGAAATCAATCGATTTTCGAAAATTCGGAGATTTTTCCCTTTCTTCAAATGCTAATAACTTTTGATCCAATCGTGCGTTTTCAAAGTTCAATAGCTTAAATTAAAGCTCTCTTCTTCTACTTTTATGCTATTGAGTCTAAATTTTTTTTTTCTTCGTAGTGTGCTATATATATGCTTTCAAAGAACGATCATTTTGAAAAGCATATATATAGCTCATCATAAGCGAAAAGAGAAAACCCGCCCAGTAATTAAAAAGTACAAAAACAGACCTTTAATTTGACGTATTGAACGTTGCAAACGGATGCTTGGATCAAAAGTTAGAAGGATTTTAAGAAAAAAAAGGTAAGAGCGGTCATTTTCGTAAATCTTAAATCCAAGTTCATCCTCTTCTAAAATGCGAAACTTTTGATCAGTGCATCCGATTTAGACAAATTTATATCCAAATGAAAGGTCTTTTCAAGTACTTTATTTCAATTGATTAGAAATTTGATTTAACATACGGCCTACTCTTAAATTTTTAGGAGAATGGAAAAAACGCGAAAAAAATTAGCGTATTTTTTTTCAGTTTTTGGCCCGTAACTTTTTATTGGCATAGGGCGCGAATGTATTTCGGTCAATTTTCTTGTATTGTATGCCCTAACGAGTAAAAAAAACCTAGCCCGGTTAGTGTGCCCTCAAAATTGCAAATCTTCCACTTTTTCGCCCAAAAATTGACACCTGGCCGTAGATTTCCTCATATATGTGTGTGTGTGTGTGTGTGTGTGTGTGTGCGTGTGTGTGTGTCGAAAAGCTGGAAAATAACTGTACAGAACTCGATACGCGAAATCTTATGCTGCGCGCAACTGAAGAGACCTATCGAGTCGCCGAGAACGTCGGTCGGCTTCGAGAGCCACGAGCCACTCGACTGAATTTTCCACAGCCTTCCACAGTCTCCCGTTCGTTGGTCCACTTTCCTCCTCTCTCCCTCTCTCTCTCTCTCTCTCTCTCTCTCTCTCGCGGCACAATGCGGCTCTCGCGATCTTTTCCTTTCGTTGGCAATGTCGCTGCGCCCCCGGTATATACATAGATATATAACATGCGGAACAAGAGCACAATGGCCCAAGAGAGGAAAATAAAGGCTTCGAGCGTCGAATTGCGAGATTACCTCTCTTAAAAATCATCAAATCGAATTGTCCCGCCGTCGCAATGATTCACTCGAGGAGCGGCGGGGGGGGGGGGGGGACGATCGATCTTGTGGCGCGGCCGGCAGAAAAGAAACAAACCCTTATCTGCGGCAATGCAGCCGCAAGAAGTCGGCGCTCTAACTTTTGTTTCGAGCGCAAGGGCGTTAATTAACTCTCCTCGCCACCCCTCCCCCCGCCTCTCTTTCTTTCTCCTATGTGTCCAGCATCGAGAAGCTCGTTTTCGCCTCCGATTATTTTCTTCCTGCCGCCACAAACCGAGCGAGAGAAAGAGAGAGAAACACGATGAGAGGATCGTTATGAGAGAAGCCTCATTAGGGAGCGCGGCAGCTGTGCATTTCGCGCGTGACGATTACGATCGACACTTTTAACGAGACGATATCAGCTTGAGGGAAAGGAGAAACGAAATAATCCAGCGTCGTTAGCTATGTTTTTATGCACTTGGGAACGCGCTCGCGCGATTATATGAATCCTCTTTTTGCGAGAGATAGAGAGGAAGGGGAACGAGTTTATTTTCTCCGCGAGTCGTCATAGAATTTTTTTCCCTCGCAAAGCCGCGGGGGAGTGGCCGTGTCGGAGAAAAAGAGAGCGTTTGTGTATATATAGTATAGCGGTTTTGCGCGCCACGGGATTTACTCGTTATAATGACAGTGTATGCGCACATGTTTATAGTCGCGGGAGACGCGAGAGAGAGACGCGACAATATAAACTTGCAAAACAGATTCGACTGTTTTATTTATGAGTAAAGTCGCGTCTGCGGAGTCTCTTTCTTTTTCAAATTGAAAACGCGCGCGGTTGCCTGTATTGATTCAAAATTCAAAGTTTGATTTAGTTTTACGATGAGAGCGAGTGAAATAAACTTATGCGTTGATGCAGCTGATCTCGCGGGGATAAACGAGAAATTCTCTGTCGAAGGAGAGAAGACGATGAGTTTTCTGTGGAGAAAAGTTTTTTTTTCCGTATACCTAGTTGTTGATTCTCAAAACTGATTTATTGATTTTCATCTAACTTTTTTCGCGAATGGAGTTTCTATTTCATTGTTTTCGAAACAGAGAAATCAACATTGATTTGAGAAATTCGTCACTCCGAGTTGGCGTCGACAAAAACGAAATAAATAAAAACAATTTAGTGCAGTGTGCCTGGTGTAAATATCTTTTATCAAAAATACGCTACAATAAAGCAATTTAAAACTTCTCAATAAATATGTGAATAAGTGTGAACTATATTTCTTTGGCTCCCT
The DNA here is from genome assembly GCA_018906965.1 of Philotrypesis tridentata. Classification (NCBI taxonomy): domain Eukaryota; kingdom Metazoa; phylum Arthropoda; class Insecta; order Hymenoptera; family Pteromalidae; genus Philotrypesis; species Philotrypesis tridentata. The sequence continues at coordinate 6,820,125 of JACCIB010000001.1, read as the reverse complement.
CGGTGTTTTGGGTGGCAATGTTCACCGAAACGCTGAATAACGAAAAAATGGTGTAAATTTATTTTTCAACTTTTTCCAACACACTTTGCCTCGGAGAGATCGACAGATTCATTAAACAATTATCAAAACTTCTCAAACCATTTATGCTCTGTCAAGTTTTTCAACGGGGGCGAACAAAAATTTGAAAAATTAAAATTTTGAATGCTGTCTTTTTTTTCTAGAAAAAAGCCCATTTTCTTCCCTCAAGTTGCACAATGTGCTGCTTTCGCTCAGGAAACCATTATCACAACTTCAAAAAACTTCCCGCAGTTTCGTTAATCCTTGCGAAAAAAAATTACGACCGAAAAAAAGATAACTCGAAAATCGTGCGCCTCGACGGAAGAAAAGAAACAAAAGTGTGCGATGGGTCGCTGATGCATTCTCTCATTGTGGGCGAGGGGGTCTGCTTTATTTTTCATTTCCCATCATTGTTTGGCAAACTAACGCGAGTTCGCGCGGGACTCCAGAGAATTACGCGCTCGAGACCCTCGATCTCCGACTGCAAGCTTTGTTTTTCTTTCTGTCTCTCTGCGTCGAGACCTTAGTCGGGGACATCAAAGGGATATGCCATATGCGGCTGTAGAACTTTGAAAACTCGACGCGGCGCCGGGAAAAAATTAGTAACGCGCGTCGAACGAATTATCCTCTCACAGGGCTTGTTCGACGAGTTATAATAGGAAAATTGGACTTATTACAATTTTCAGATCTCAGAAGCTTGTCTAAATTCAAACTGTTTTTTTTTGTGTAGGAAATGTAATTAATATAATCAAATATTACAGCTTTTTAAAAATGGGTAAATCGTGTGATTTTTGTGTTCTAAACTGTTGCAGATCTGAAAATTTTTCATCTTAAGTTTATGATTCGCAATTCCGTACAATAATGTTGCATCGCTTGATTGCAATGCGAATTTTTAAAGAAATAAAAAAATCATTACTCGATACGCTAGAAAAGTAAACGCTATCAAGCAAACTGCAGTGGATCCATATTATTTAAAAGCTAGTAAAACCCTTGTTGTCTTAGAAATGGAACGCTTTTTCCAACCATTCTAGAGCCATTTTTATATCTTAATATCTTAGTAATCGACGGTATTTACAGCTTTAAACGTTTGTTTATTCCATACATTGTATCGAAACTGACTGAAATGCTCCCGATTCGATACATCGTATCGAAACTAACTGAAATACCTCCCTATGTATTTAGCGTAAAACATAAGCAGTAAAAATAGTGTAATGATTTGGTGGTTATCGGTATTCCATGAAATGCTCAAATAATGGGAGATAAAAAGTATTGTAATATTTCTCATACCGATTTTCTAGTTTACAGGCCATTTTAGACATTTGGATTTCTACCAGGGGTATAAAGTTTGTTCAAACGAATTTGGCCTTGTAAATTTATACTTGTATTTCTATGCATACTACGCACACTTAAAATCGGTTTTAATTCACGAATAGTTGAATCTGTGTGTGTGTGTGTGTGTGTGTGTGTGTGTGTGTGTGTGTACGCATACCGGTGAATAAAAAAATTACGCGTGTCTCCCTGAATTTCGAATACAAAGTTCGAGCGTCAAACGCTCGGCCTCGTCGCAGTCCCCCTTCGCGCGTCCGTCTGCCGTTGTTTTGCAAGCCAAGCCAAGAATATAGATACAGCGCGCATCTCTTCGGACTTTGATCAAACAAGCAGTTGCACGTATACACTGACCACTCGCGCGTTTCTCCCCTCCACCTAACACACACACACACACACACACACACACACCTATATATGTGTGTGTGTGTGTGTGTGTGTGTGTGCATGTAGCGCTTCCTCAAACATTTCGTCTCCGTGACATTTGCGCTGCTGTCGTTCGCTTTTCGCGTTTCTTCGCGACTACGATGGTCCGCGAGAGAGCTGGGGGAGAAAAAAAATAGAACGGGGCGACTGGATTGCCGAGGGCGTTAAAATCCGCGCGCGCAGCTCTCGAGAACGAGCGAGACACACTTAACCCCCGGCGTCAACGACGCTGTCTACCGCCCCGTCTCTCTTTCTCTCCACTATATAGAGAAAGACTGGAAAATTACTCGTCCCCTTCGCGCTGCGTTGCACTGCTTATCTTCCACTCCTCCACGAGTTTTTTCCTATTTGGACTAAGGCGGATTAATTTTCTTCGGAAAGCCGATTGTCCTCAGAGGGGGTGGGGGAGGGGTTACGATACGTATACTTATGTAATATAATGAGGAAGAAACGGATTGTTTTCGTCTGGCGCAGCGCTCGCGCGGTCGCGACGCAGCGAAATCCGTTATGCGCCTATAAAAAGAGCCGTCGACGAGAATGTTAAATACGCGCGCCGAGTTTTAACGGCCTATACGCGCGCCGTGGGAGAACGTGCTGCAGAGAGCGGCATGTACCTAAATTTTCCCCCCTACGCTCTCTCTCTCTCTCTATATATATAGTGCTGAATTAGTCGAGTCTCTCATGGATTCCCGAGCTGAATTTCCGAAAACGGCGAACTTGCCGACGGCTTTACGAGGCGGTGGATTTTACGAGGCGCGCGCGCGGAATCGACGCCGATTGTCTTTATCATCTGCATTTCTGCGCGGTGGGAAACTATATATATGTATATATGTGCAAACGCTGTCGGCGACGGCTTTGAGGAAAAGTTCGGGCATTAATGCGGCGTATATAACTTATTATATATTTTCCAAATTATCCCGCGGCTTATACGATTCGATTATTTTATTTTCAATTTACGAGAAAGAGAGAATAAAGTCATCCCCGCACGCGCCGAAAGCTCTGTGACCTTTATCGCCGCGTGTATCGCGTATGCGTTTAATAAAATTCAAAATTTTCCACGTCACCGGTAAGAAGGTATATATAAAAGAAGTTCTCTCTTTTACCCGTTATATATATGACCAGTTCTCATAGAAAAATGCACTTTTCGGAGATCGAGAAATCGAAATTTTATTTTTAAAGCTAGAGGTTTCGGACCGATGAGAGTTTCTTCAGTAAGCCAAAAGATAGCCAAAAGTGCAGAGGAACATGAGAAAAGTTACTAGTAATCATATTTCTGAGCCATTTTACGTTTTTTTTACAAAAAATTAATGCGTCGAAATACTGGAATAATGACAATATTACGAATGTTTCCGGGGCACAAATAAAATTTCAAATTACACCACAATAAAGTTCAACAAAAGAGCTATTTAAAAAAAAATATGCCCAGATTCGATGCTCTGATCAAAAGTTATGTCCGTTTGACAAAAAAAAAGTAAATAAAAAATCCAAATAGCCGGTTTTCTTTTTTTCCATACACCTCCCCATGTTAAATTCTAATGTTCCATGTTTCTCATGTTCCTCTGCATTTTTGACTATCTATCAGCTAACAGAAGAAAATCTGATCGGTCCGAAACCTCTAGTATAAAAAAAAAATTTCGATTTCTGGACCCCCGAAAAGTGCATTTTTCTATGAGAACTGGTCATATACGGCGACGAGAACAGTTTGTAGCCGAGGAACCGGTAATTTTTATACTCCTCTCCTTCACGGCTCTTCTCCCGCTCTCCCCACTCCGGCGTTCGTCCCTCTCTGAATTCACCGAAAGCCATCAGAGAGGAACGTAAAGGCCGCAACTCCCTCGCGTCAAAGTTCGTTAGAGGAACGGACGCAAAGAGAGGAGCTGTCTTCTTTTTAATCATCGCTCGCAGCTCGCTGGCCAATATTAAAGTCGCCCCGGCGAGCCGAAAGGACAAAATAGGGTTCGAAAAGAGAAGAGAGCGACGGGAACGTCACCAAAACAAAGTCTTCGAAAGGTGAGAGAGAGAGAGAGTCGCGTGTCCCGGTGGCATCGTATAATTCGCAAAGGACGCATACTCGTTTCTTTTTGCTCTTTTCTATATATGGGAAAATCCGCCAAAATAATTCAGATAATTGCAGCGGAAATCGACCGAAAAAAAACCTCGTGAGACTCGTCTGGGGCAGCGTTTTTCTTGTTCTACAGGACCCCCAGAACACGAAAAAAATAGTGTTCCCGCGAAATCGAAAAAGTGTTTTTGGGTATTTTGATGTTTGTGTAAAAATTTACAAAAAAAATTCGTTTTTTAAAGCGTTTTTTTTTCAATCCGAATTTAGAGGGAGAAGGAACTTTATTTTTACCTTCGCAAATATGCACTAAAGTTCACAAATTTTCTGAGCTTTTCAAATTAGTCAAGCTTTTTTGTCTATGATTTTTTTTACCAAAAGGACGGCCGATTTTGTGAAACAGCGTGATGTTAAACTTTGTTATGAGCGTGATGTTAAACATGATTTTTTTTCTCGAGAAATATCACCTTAACGAAAAAATGCTTAAAATTACTCAAAGAATACGTATGAACTTTTTCAAAACATTTTGAGCAAATTTTGAATTTTTCTAATTTGCACAATTTTTGAAAAATTAAAAAATAGCTCAAAATTATTTGAAAAAGTTCATACGTATTCTTTGAGTAATTTTAAGGTGATATTTCTCGAGAAAAAAAATCATGTGGGCCGTTCTTATCATTACGATATGAATTTAATTTTGGACCAATATCAACTGTCAGTACTGCTATGCGGTCTGCCAGTATTTAGCGAGTATTGGGCCGAGGGGTCATTCTTACTAGATGTAATGTTCGAATTTTCGTCGGGATAAAGAGTATACATTGAAATTCAAAGGAGGAAAAATCTATACAAGCGAATGCTTCCATTTCCTAGCAGTAGCTCGAAGCACACGGCAAAATTTATGCATCCTTCCGTTTGCTTACACCCCTTGCGCTGGACGATCCTTAGGATATGGGCTGCTGCTGTTGCGGAGTACGCGCGGCAAAAAAGTCGATAGACTATATAGCGCGCAAAAGTTATGGCATTGCACAAAAGGAAAAGACGTGGATTTCATCTCGACCTGACCCCTTCCCTCCCCCCCCCCGGCCGCGCCTCTCTCTCTTCCCTCCCACCTCATGCATATTGATGTAGAATCGCTCCGAAACTTTGGAATATTTCAGAAAAAGGGGTTGAAATTTCTTGAAATTTATTCTTGCCCACCCAATAATGTACCGACGAGCAAAATCGATACTCCCGGCGGCAATGTAGACGTGTCCCTCTCTCTCTCTCTCTCTCTCTCTCTCTCTACATCCTCAAATCGGAATTTCAAACTAAACTCGAAATATCAAGGGACGTGCGGAAATTTAAACAAAAAAAAGAAGAAAAAAAGAAAAGATGAAGCGGATAAATCCCAGCGCGCGCGGGCACGGCTCTCCGGGACAAAAGAAAAGTTGCGGAGGGAGTAAGAGACGGAACTGCGCGGGTGGCAGTAAATAAAGATCTCTCTCTCGCAGCCAGAGGTGCAGCGCGCGGCGCGCACACAGACTTGCCGCTGACTTGCCGCTGAAATATTAGCCCGCGAAAAGCCAAGCGTCCGATGCAGATGAGCCCCGAGAGCTTCTCCCCCCAGCCCCCCGCGTGCGCTTTGTCGTGTCTTATTTCTGCATCCTGTCGCGCCAGGTAATAACGGCGCCAGAGGCGCGCATTCGACAGCGAACGGGAGGAGTCTTACTGAAGACCCTTTTTTTTTATTTAGTACTATGCCGTCATCATCGGATTTTCTGTGAGGCGGCGCAGCGCGCGTTTCAGAGAAGTTTCGAGGGGGGGAGGAAGCGAGAAGACTCGACTCGATAAGTATGTATGTGCGATAGTTTTCCGACTGCCGTGTCTTTCTCTCTCTGTGTTTATCGGAGAAAAAAGGGGAATCAGAAAAAAAATCGATATCTCGGCGTATCGCACAGGTACAACAAATATTGACGAGGTCAATCGGCCGAGATGGCGTAGTGCACACACGCATTTGTCGACAGGTGAATCAATCTGCTCGGATGCAGTGGTTTCTCCCTCGCTCCCTCTGAGATCCGTGCAAACAAGCGATCGAGCCTTAATCTCTTGCCGAGCTTTAGCCAAGAGCGTGTAACGGATCGACGTGCAAGACGTGCAAGATCCTTTGATCGATGACGACTAATTACCGAGTACTTCGTCGGCTATATATGGTATATTTGTATCTGTGTACCTCCCGATTCGTTTGCCTGTCATATTGCGTAAATATACGCGGTTCGTTGTCCCCTATTCGGAAGCTTCTTGAAGAGGCCATATACCAATTTGTTTTACCAAGAATGTAGAGTTAATGATGGATCTGAATGATGAATCCTGTTTCAAATATTTGTTAATAAAAAAAACTACTCCCTATTTTTAGAACAGGAGTATTCCAACTTTTTCTTACAATTTCGTATGAGAAAAAAAAAATTTGAAATAAAAATTTTTTTAATTTGTATTAATAAACTTAAATGAATATTGTTTTACACATTTGAAAATAAACGAATTCAAGAAAATGATTTTGTATAAATAAAATTGTGAAGAAATTGAAACGCTATTGCTTGGAGGATTAGACGTATATGAAACATATTGTAAAGTAGCTATTCAGAGTAAGAAAATTTTAATAAATCCTTGTAATTGATATTGATAATATAATGGAACGACAGCATCGTCTATAAAAAAAGTTTATCGTTTTATTATAAATCTATATATAGCCTTGACGATGAATATAGTTAAAAAGTTGAAAATTTACAATAAAGCTCGCGTCTTGAGATTTCACTTAATGAAGTCTGCGCGGACCCTCAACTCATCTCCTAATCAAATAACATTCAATGTACAGTATCCTTCCCTTGGAGGGCGTACGTGACGTGGTTCTCAAAGTTAGATCCTCTTTCCCCGTCGTGTTGGATAAGGGATGAGCCTGGGCTGCATAAAGAAGGACAACGATGGCCTGTACCTTTACTCTCGATGTCTACGGCCACTTGCACATGTCCATACGTTTGTGCAGCTCTTTACGAGTTGACCTACTCGACCGCCGAGTGAAAGTCTAAAGAAGCAGCTCAGCATGTGCTTCCTTCCTTCCTTCTTTCTTTCTTTCTTTCTTGCTTCTTCTCATTCTTTTTCTTACCGCAAAAAAGACGCTCGGTGAGACTACTTGGGCGATGCTAATTTCTTTTGCTTCTTTTTGAGGGCCCATTGGAGAAGGTTAATTTAACTTCGCGTCTCCTGTGAATTTGCGTTTTTTTTATTATTTTTCCTTTTGTTTTGGTCAACGAATTCGAGTTTGAGTATTTTGTTTTGCAGTTTTAAAGATTTCCAAGAAAGTACTTAGAATTTCATTTAATCCTTCTTTTATTTATACGAAAGTGCACTTTGATGTAATGCATAAAATTGCTCGAAAATGGATTGATGAGCTTGTACATTTACTTGTTGTACAAAAAAGTACATTAAATATTTAAATTTCAAATTGGGGATTCAAATTTAATTTTAATTAAACTTTAATTCATTCGTATTTATTGTATGTACTATTCGACAAACCCAATTTATTGCTTGCTCAAAGAGGAAACTTTGGAATGTGAAATTTTAAGCTTCATTAAATTACATCAAAAACATATTTACAGAAGTTTAATGCAGCTGTATTTCTGCTTCTGTTTTGTATTTTTATTGCTTATATAGTAGATTTAAAAATTTATAAAAAGTTTGAATAAAGTATATTCACGCGTGTTGTGCAGACTTTCTTATGGACGATATTAATAACAATAATAATAGTAATATCATATATCCCTTAAAGTTTTAGTGCGAAATCACACTAAACTAGTGAATTTTTAATCTAATCTATGGAAAGAATTGGACTACAAAGTTTAGTGAGAAACTTCACTCTAAACTAATGTAGTTGTGTCACACCAAAATAGGTATACAATTTTACTCTATTTTCACTCTATTATCAGCACAGTGTCGATTGAAAAAGTTACTTTACTATAGTGTCGGTTTAAATGTATTGATAATTAACACTACATTTAAAGTGAAATTTCATTATAAATAGTGATAATCAGTACATAATTGAATCCCATGTTATAAGAGTGACTTATTATCGATTCAATCTTCGTATAATTTCTTATTTTTTTGGAAAATATTTGTTGTTGACAAAACTCTCGGTACAGATACCCTCGAGATCTTCATCCCGACGCCATCAGTATCTGCCCCGACTCATCCCCAACGAAGCATAACGATACGCGTGTACGCCTCGCTAGACTGCGATGATTGTTCCAAGAAGCAGCACAACAACTTGATTGATGCGGGTCTAGAGTTGCTCGGCAAACTTTGCGTCTAATAAACATTTGCGGATAATAAACAGGTCTGCTGTGATTTGTGTGTCAGGTCTGTGTATAGCTGGGCATACGTATATATATCTGAGCGTGTCCGGGCAGGCGAGCCTGCAAGTGACCGCGTAAATTCGTTTGATCTATGCCTTTTGCAACGGCTTTTAATTAGCTGAATTTAGGGCGAAGCAAAAATGCAATGAATTATTAATACGAGTTTGATGATTAAGCAAGTGATTTAGGAGAGTTGCTGAGAGTAGCCAGTAGTGGTAGGATTGGTTGATTTTATTGAATGCTCGGCCTGTTCGTACAGTTTGATTTAAAGCCCTTTCGGTATATCTGCGCTAAGCTACAAGCGTTTATCAATGTTGACTTTGGGTGTTCGATGTCGTATTCTGATTTAATTAATTTCAAAGGTATCGTCACACATGATATATGTCCATTAAAAATATCATAGCTCTGAAAAATTTATTTTTGTTAAAGTTCTCCTAACCTGTAGTGAATATATGAAGATGATTAATTGATTGAATTATTATCTAGAATACTAATATTGATATTAACATGAATAAAATTTATACCGTATGTATACATAAAAGAGATAAAATCAATATAGCTTATTTCTTCTTTATTCTCTTTTTCCCTTGTTCGGATAAGTGAACTATAACTCCCCGATCGAGTTCAATAATTCTTCTCGAAACAATTACTTTTATTTTATGAATAAATTATTAATGCATCCCAAAAAGTGTTTAAAAATAATGCATATCTTCATTTCCATCCTCGAAGGTTGTACTTTGTCGCGGTCATCAAATACAGTTTTCACGATAACCGCAATATAATTACTGTTTCCCCGCAATTTTCTCGCTTCTCCATCCACAATAAAATAATCCAGTCGATTATTTAGCTTTAGAACATTAAAAAGTAAAATGTCCGTAGAAATCCAAAAGAATAGAAACAAAACCAATCGGCTTTGAAAAAGGTAATCACGGCGCGCTCTTCAGCAATTAAGTCAAAAACCATGTAATTGCCCCGCTGCCGCGCAGCAGAGCGTCGCATTTAAATATATCTGCCGTCAGACGAGCGGCTCTCTGATTCGAGAGTCTGAAGAGCCGCGCGGCGCGACGGGACAATTCGCAAAATTTAGGCTTTCGCCAAGCTCGAAATTATCCGCGAGCCGCTAATTACTCCTCATTCACGCGCCCGGCCCCGGCTGAATCGTCAATCCCGCAGCAACGCATTGTTTTCCCTCCCGGCGAAAGAAAGCTGGCAGTCAGTTCCTTTATTAGCGGCCTTTGTGCTGCGCCTGTGTGTGTCCGAGGGTCCGGCAAACTTTTCGGTTCATTTTTCATCAAGCTCTATCTCTCCCTCCCCCTCCCCCCCCCCAGTCTTCGCGAGAGCTTTCGAAAAAAGAAGAAGAATCCTCTCGGTGTATGTTTCTCTCTTTTCTCTCTCTCTCTCTCTCTCTCTCTCTCTCTCTCTCTCTCTTTTGAAAAATGTGCTTATCATTGTTGGCCAAGTTATAGCTTCGGCTTTGCATCAATATTTAACGAGTCGAGTGTGCTGCAGCGCAAGTTTCGGAATGTAGTCGCGGCATTATTAGCTCTTCTGCGCCCCGCGAAAAGTTGCCGCTCGCGCGCTACGCTTTTCCGCGAAATTAGCTCGGTATATAAGGCCGGCTTGTTTAGGACAATAGAACTCGAGAGAAAGTAAATAATAATCGATCCGCGCTCCCGACTTTTTTTTGGCAAGTGGAAGTCTAACTTGCGCTTTTCGCCGCACTCGCACTATATATATATATATATATATATATATCTGTACGTGCTGTGTGCTTTGGAGAAGAAGAGAAAAAGAGACGAGAGCTCCGGAATTAAAGCCTGATGCGCTTCGGCTGGTCCAGAAATTATTGTAGCTCGAAGGGCAGCTCGATTTACATTCCTTGGCAGAATCCGAGTTGAGAGAGGGCGAGAGAAAGAGGGAAACCGGGAGACAAAGTTTTGTCGAGGGTGCAGTGTACCGCCGGAGTCAAGGCTTGCACGGGAAGCCCGCGGCGAGAGCAGAGATTAAATCGTACCGCAGCAAAGAGCTAATCTCTCTCTCTTTCTCTTCCTCGCATTCTCTCACTTCTTTTAGATGCTGAGCCAAGCCTGTCCTGCCCGATATCTTCATCTTTAATACGTTCGCCTGATGTATATTTTTTTATGCAGCTGTTTCTCTGTTATTTGCGTATACGAAGGTCACTGATACTTTGAAAAAGATTAGCAGAATTACCCTCGCGAAAAGGTTGCATAAATGAATTCTAAAATAGGACTCCGAAATATTGTATTTAATTAAGTCGTATAGAAAGTAAAATAGCAATATATGAAAGCAAACTTGTTTTTTCAGACAGAAATAATTTCGTTGGTATGAGTCGTTTCGGGGCTGTCATCTCTTTACCCATATAAAGAGATTGACAGGAAGTATAGCTGTACAAAATGGAAAAGTGTCGGTCGTACATGCCTCGGGGCTGAAGGATTCGAGCGCGCGAAATTCCAATGGCTCTTGATGATAGAGCTTCGGTTGCACGAAGACAAGACTCGAGACTCCGATTGATTCTTCGATTTTTAGGCTAATATGGATGCTTCGTGTCGTCTCGGGGAGAATAATACCTGGGCAGACTGAACGATGGATTTGGCACGTACTTCGATTCGTGATTCGAATAGCTATATATGGGTCATTCTTCCAAAAATGGTGTTTTTCATGTCCGCAGTCTAAAAACGGACTTTTTGGAAGCTTTTTGATTCGGGAAACTGATAAAATACCTGGTACTAAATGTACTTAACAAATGAGGATATAAACATTTCCTTTAAGGGGTTATGTCAGTGTTAAAATTTTGAAAATATCCATTTTTTTATTCATTTTTTTCACAGTTAATAATCCGTAGAATATGGTCCTGAAAGCCGTTTTTTGTTAAAAAAGTAAAGGCATTCAACAAATTTGAATTTGCCACTCGAACTGCAGACTTATTTGTTGAGGTAGAAAAGAAATTGTCATTAACGTAACGCAGGCTAGCGCTTGGTAAGTAAATATATATAAACTAAATGAGCGAAAAGTGTTAAAAACCTTCTTAAAAGAAAAAATTCGCAAGAAAATTTGATTATTTATTAACGTAACAACCCCTCCGTTTACCTATGTGAATCTTATGGACAAAAATTAATCACAGCTGTAGTATTTTCTAAATAAACTATGTTTTCTTACACACCTTGAATAACAAACAGCCACTATCGGTTATCCTTAAATCGGTCTTTTTTATGCGGTCCATTTTTTAAGATAAAAAACACCACTTTTGGAAGAATGACCCATACGTATTTTTTTTTTCTCTTCCCTTTTTTGCCGATCGATTCGCGCAATAAGTCCGCGCCTTACCGCTGAGCCAAAGGAACAGAGAATGGTTACGCGTGAAAGCGATACATCGAAAGCATCGTTAATTTTTCGCTGGCGAAGCATAAGCTGCGCGCGTATCTCTCGAGAAGTTGAGCCGCAGCTACAGAAATATAGCTCTGCTGACTATTATGTACGCGCGCGGAAACCGCAAGTTCCTATGCAGCCGTAGCAGTAGCAGCAGCAGCCACGCGCAAAGAAGTTCCACTTTCAAGCATTACGCCAAACTCAAAACAGAAATGAAGCGCAAGCATCTCTCTCCCTCTCGAGTGTCCGTTGAAAAAGTTTCAACAATTTTAATTAACCGCATTCTTCCGCGGCGAAATTTCACCCGAGCCCTATACCGCTGCGCTAAGAGAGAGAGGGAGAGTCCGGGGGCTTTATACCTCTCCTCGAGTTATTATATACACATATGCGAAGCTCGGACGACCCGTAATATGCCGCCACCACCAATTCCTGGCACTTAAAAAGTTCAAGCTTCGCCAGCTTTCGAGCTGCATCAAATTTACAGGAGGCTTTTTTTCGCGGGGGGGAAAAATTTGACAAAGTTCGGCGGATGAAAAAAAAATCTCTCGCGGATGTGATTACGTGTTTTCGGAATATAAATTAAAAAAGTTTGGTATGTTACTTTCGTATACTCTCTCTTTCTCCTCTATACGAATTTGAAATATAGTGAAATATATATACACTTCGAACTAGAGCGAGTGTACACACTATATACGTTTTTTATTAAAAACAAATTCACTTTTTCGCATTCAGAGCGCGGGTATAATAATAGTCTTTGAAAATTGTTTTAGATTTTTTTTTAATTTTTAATAGTAGTACAATTCGAAAAGGCTGGAGCGCAAAGGCGGGAGCTTTCACGGCTTGGCTGCATAAACTAGAATTCATACATGTAATCAAACGAAAAATTGGCACTATCCCCGGCAGTAACTGAATATTCAGAGCGCGCGAAATAGGTATACTTTCACACATGAATATGAAGCTTTTAGATCTATATACATAGTTATATAAGCTTCTGAGGTGGAAAGCCCCTGTACGAGAGAGATATCCCCGACTTCATATGTATTAAAGATGAATTACGAATTTCGAATCTGACCGTGTTTATGAATAAAGTAGGTGCGACACGGTGATTTTAATAATATTGAATTATCGCGGCGTGAAAGAAAAGTTACTTAACTTCCGTTGAATAACTGTAACGTTTGAAAAGATTGTTTGCTTTGTACTTCGCAGGAAAGATTTACAACTATGCGCTTGCAAATATATATATTTCGTTTGAAAGTTTCACGCTGCGCACCTTGTGTTTCTGGTGCACAGCCCGTTCTTATATCGCAAAACACAAAACTTGCGAAATATTTTCCGAATTTCAACTTTTCTGGAGCGTCCGCATTACTCGAAATTACGTGACTTAAAAAAAAAAAACAACTAGAAAAAAAAACGAAATTTACAATTCTTCCGACTCTCAAAACTTTAAAACCTATCTCCCGCGTGTATATATCTCGTCCACACCGTGAAACTTTAAAAATTCAAAGTGAATACATCCGCTTAAAACTGCCGCAATGACGTAGAACTGCAGTTAAACGCGAACCCACAAGCACATACAGCGAATGTAAATTGCTTATAAATTTCGCGCCTCTCATATACACAATATGTACAGCGTTCTACTCGTGCCCTCTCTTTCTCTCTGTATTCCGCGCGCACAAACGCAGTCATCGAGAAAATTGTATTAAAATTCAATTGCGTCGAAGCGTCAAAGAGAGAGAGAGAGAGAGAGAGAGAGAGAGCGCATCAAAGAGCATCAAGAAAAGCATCTGGAAATTGAAGTCGAAACCAAAACACTTTGTGTACCGAAGAGGGAGGGGGGAGAGAGAGTCGCAATTAGTCGAGTAAAAAAAAAGGAGGCAAAAGAAAAAGCTCGTCTCGTCTGGCTCCTTAATTAACCGGCGACGCGCGATATACATTGGGAGTTAGCCGAGAGTGCCGCCGGTTTATCCAGAGCCGCGCGAGCGTATGAACAAGCATCAAGCATTTCCCAGCCGTGTGTGTGTGTATGTATATATAGCGTGTTTAGTTTACGCGGCGTCTAGTGCTTATATATGTATACCTCGGCTGGATATATGTACATATAATTATCGCGTGTTTCGAGCCTCTCCGTAGGAATTTTTTTCTCCTCATTGTCGACGCTTTTGCGGTGTGTACAGGGCGAATTTTATTTTCTGAACTGAACTCGCCGGGAAAAAGAGCGTCCGCGCGCGGGGCTTTGGCGAGCCGCGCACTGAATTAAGTATATGTGTACATATATAGCGGAGAAGAGTTGAGGTCGCGAGCGCTCGAGCTGTACGGGATAATTCATTGAAACAATTCTTAGGCAAGTTGAATTTTCCGTGGAAATGAGCGCCGAGAGTTCAGCCGTTATTATATTCACATTCCCCCCCCCCCTTTAGATACGTCCCAAGTTTCTTAATTTTAATCCCAATTCTCAGCCTCCGCTCTTCTGCCCAATTATGCCACTTCGCTCTCGAAGCTCAGCGGGAATTCCATTGGCGGTCCATTCTAACTTTTAAAATTCTCATTATCCCGCCGAGTTGCGTCACACTCGTCGTCGTCGCATCCTTGGATTCGATTTGACTGTACTCGGACATAATGTTGCGCAAAGCCATTTTTCGCACTCGAGCTTTTTATTACCCCCCCCCCCCCCCCGTTGGCTTTATTGCAGCGAGTAAGTTATGCGCGAGGGGACATAAACGCAGAGCGTAAGGATATAAAAGTAGCGTATTGCATGAGGCGCGCCAAGAGTAATGAAGACCGTTACCGGGGATGTCGTTTCGAATTTTCGAAACTGCCTCTCGTCGCTCCGCGCATCTCAAAAATCTTGTTTATCCCGGGCCGCGGCGCGCTGTATATATAAGTTGTAAGAAGGCATCGCGTTACGGATAAGGAAAGTTCGCGTTAGTGCCGCATTACATTCACGTTGTCATCTACATAATTTTGCAGTGCTCCTGCGCATTTTAATTCTGCGCGTAATCTCAAATGATTTTCACGAGAACAGTGTTTTTTGTCATTCGAATCCGCTCGTTTGAGAAATGCGGCCTTTGGTTCGTTATTTGGAGTATATTGAAACGTAATTTATTTTCAAAAATGACTACGGAATACTATTCAAATTATTTGCTGTGCGCAGTTATTATAACTTATTTAGAATTTATTGCCTGCTCATATTACCGTATATACTAACTTATTAGTTACATTTAAAATATCTCAATATTTTCGAACGTTATAACTATTTCATTTTTGCATTTATCTTTCGTACAGTTTATTTATTTATTTATTTATTTTTGCCAAGCATTCGCAGAAAAATTCTTTCATTCGCGTGAGAAGTATATCTCTATTTAAGCGTAAACGTTTTAAATAAAATTGTAAATATGCATTTCATATTTTACAAGAGTTTTTCTCCGTTTATTTATAAAAGAGCGAATTTATTAAAAGCAGTGTATGGTTACATAAAATAATATGGTTAGTATGCAAAATTACGTAAAATACTAAAATATAACGCAGTTATCTGTGGGCGATGAGTAAATGCTTGTACTTCAATATGTCATTAAAAGCTCAAAACGAACTAAAATTGAATCAAAATTAATACTACAACAATTTAGTTCAAATATATTGTTCAAAATCATGAAATTTTATTACAACATACTTCACAGGTTTTATTATACCTTTCTACATCATTTGTACATATTTGATACTAATTTGGCGATAAATAAACAAATAAATCAACAGCAGCATTTATATTCATAACATCCTCTTAAAAGACGTGTCCACCGCGATAACATATTTGCCACCTACATATTACGTCCATTCGTGCAGACTTAAAAGAATTGCTGAATCGCAACGGATAGCATCCTCTTTTATTAAATGCACTTGCTAAACTTTCTCACCCCCTTAACGAGACACGAGAAAACTTTGAGAACCACCGCATCTCGCGTGCAAACTTATAAATACCATCGTTTTTTTTTTCCTCACAGTCGTCTGCAATCGTATACCTATATATAACAAAATATTCTAACGAAATAACGATCGTTGCAGCGAAATTGAAAATTTGCGTAATAATGGGCATTTCGAAGACGTCAGCAGAGGCCGAGTCAGCGAAAGCCCTGAGGTTTAAGCCAGTGTGTGTGGGGGGTACACGCTGCTTCCGTCGGCCGCTGTCGGGATTTATATATGGACAAGCGTAGAGTCTGGTCGGCGGAGCCCCGGCATTCAGCGCAACTGCTATCTGGGTCAGTTTGCCCAAGCGCCGACGACCGAGTTCTTCCCCTTTCTTCTCCTTCTTCTTCTTCGCGCAGGACGATGCTTTTAAAGTGTCGCTTCGCGAATTTTCGGCCTATGTAGCCTGCGCGCGGCTGAGACTTTTAGCTGTTTTCACGACACGCGACGATGATTTTCTCGCGCGCGAAGCGGAAGCGAAGGAGGAAAAAAATTGCGTATAAATACAGCTATGTACAAGCACGCACTGCGATGTGCTTTTTCTCTCTCTTTCACGAGGGCATCTCCGGGATTTGTTTGTCGTCTGCGCAGTTCCGAAAAGTCTTGCCGAGATTCCGTCTTGAATGCCGATTGATCGCGCGCGTAAACACACACCTATATACGAAGTTAAGCTCTTCCCGAAAGGAGGAGAACAGTGTGTGTGTGTGTGTGTGTGTGTGTAAGAGGGATTACACAATAGCGTACGTGGACCGTCCCTCTCGGGGCCAGTTCCGATTGAGATCTCGTTTCAGTATAGTATCGTCGAAGTTGCACAGAAAAGAATCGAGCCTCGAATAACTCGACGCTAATGTAGCCAGGATAATTTAATCATTGGTTTTCCCCAGTGCGCAAAAGTTGCGCGTACACACAATATATATACATACAGCAGGGCGATGCGGTAGCTTGTATAGCGATAAACTCTCTCGGCTCGCTGCAGCGTCGCAAGATATATATTCACAAACATGTTTCGTCGAGTGAAGAACATTAATGGCTTGAGACGCCGTTATGCTGGTGTATTGCATAACCGTCGGCCATAGTTGAACAATTAATAATCCAGCGAGTCTAAAACAACGGAGTCTTGCAAGACCCGCCGATCAAAGTAAGATCTTCATCTACAACGGGGCGCGCGCGCATGCATCAAAGTCCAGTGAAATTGAGTGGTGCCCTGCAGTAAATCGCGGCCATCTCGGCCGGAGGAAATTCCACGGAGGCAAGACCCATCGGATTCCCATCTTCGCTGTGCATAATTCGGAGTAGCCGCTCGCGCGCTGGCAAGCGAGAGGGTGGCGGGTGTGTGTGTGGGAGAGGGGGGGGGGGAGGAGGAGAGCAAATTGATCCGAGAGAGCTAGTATCCATCCGTCACCCCTACGTGCCGACACGCGCGTGTGTGTACGTTCATACGAAATGACTAGCATGCTGTATATACTCAGCTATACTGGCTGCAGAGAGATGACCGGGGCTCGCGTGCGGATGTACCTCCCGCTCATGCGGATCATCCGCTTTAAGGCTGATGCGTGATTTGTTCGTCGACTTAATGCTAGCGTTAAACAACATTTTCGTCATCTTTTAGGCGGGCTTTAAAAATCTGCTTTATCGACTTAATGCGAGCGTTAGACAACATTTTCATCATCTTTTAGGGGGGCTTTAAAAATCTACTTTATCGACTTAATGCGAGCGTTGAACAATATTTTCCATCATCTTAATCTGCTTTATCGACACTACGCTGCGAATTATTCCTCGGGTGCAGTGAGCCAAATGTTTTCTTCGTAACAATGCAGCTGTAACTTTGTAATTTATTCAGGGCTGGGTTGTCGGGTACGCGCTGTCGGTAAAACACCTCGAGAGAGAGAGAGAGAGAGAGAGAGAGAGAGAGAGAGAGAGAGAGAGAGAGAACAGTTTGGGAGCCTCCTTAATGGTTAATGCAGTCGCATAGTGAAGCGTCACGCTCTCCAGGTCTATCCTCCCGCTCGAATTGAAAGGAAGCGAAGACTCGTAATCGAATAAATAAAATAGACGCAAGGAAGATCGATTCAATCTAAGCTAAAAATACGCCCCCTCCCTCCCATTCAAATAAGTCGAAAAGAATCGGCGCGTGTTCCAGGGCCGCACGGCAATTGATTTTCGCTATTTGGACAGATTGTCGAGAATCGAAAAGTTTTGGCGCGAGTGCACGACTGTTTGTTCGGGGGGTAGGGGGGCGGGGGTGTGCAGTTCGCTTTCTTTTTCGCGGTGTCCCTGCAGTGGCAGCCAACTTTAAATTGTTTTCAAAACACAAGACGTGCACTCTCGCGTCGCTGAGCTATTTGCATCGTCCGCCGCCGTATTGTGCGGGGGGTATGGACTCGACTTGGCTCGAAAGAGATTAACTTCGCCGCCCGCCCGATCAAATGCGTCCTGACAATTACATTTTTAATACCTTTTTTTCTCTCTCCGCTATCGGGCATGAAACATTCAGCTTTGGCCATAATCCAAAGCTCCCGCGGTCCATTTAAGCGTTTTACATCGTATCGAATATTTAGCAGTTATAACAGTGCCCCGATAAAGCGTTTAACGATTTTGCAAACGACGAGCGAGTGATTGAAAAAGATATACGATGCACATAAACGTACACAGTTCGTATATAATTGTAAACGATAACCTATCCGATATATACGTTCGGCAAAGAAAGTTCACAGGTCAAACTTTCCCACCGGGGTGCAGCTGTTATATCGGATAAAGTGGAAATTCGAAGGTCGTTCGTTTCGTTGATTGCTCAATCGGTAACCGGAGTTGTAAGCGTATTACGCTATAGAAGAGTAATTATCGAAGTCCTGTTTGCGCATACCTTTTGCTGTGAGAAAGGCTTGAAAGAAAATTTAAAGTTCAGTTTCACGAACGCCCTCATTAAATGCTTGACGGTGAGCTACTTACTGGGTGTATCACTGCTTGAAGGAAGCCAAAGATACCTCGCAGATGACGATTCGACGCGAGGGGGCGCTGTGGCGCGTCTTCTTCGCTATCCGTTAATATCTCCGATCTCTCCAAAGTAAAAATTCGTCACGATTACAAACTTGGAGCGAAATGAGTATCAGCAGCAGCGGCGGCGGCAGTAACTCAAAATCCATTAACCCTAGCTATCGAAGCCTAAAGTTCAAATTGTTCCGGCCGCTGATGTATCCCAAAGCTGTTTGACCCAGTCCTGAACTTGTCTACAACCCCTCTTTTCTGATCTTTTTTCTATTTCTGCGTCTCTCTCTCGTTCTCTCTCTCTCTTTCTCTCTTCGCATTAATCAACGGGGTCACGTAAACAGCTGATGCGTGTGCGCGCACGTGTTTACTTTATAGGCGTTTGCGCCAACCACCAATCGACGCATTCATCCCACCCTTCTCTGATACGATCTCTCTCCCTCGCTAAATCAGACACATACACTTTACACAAGCCGTTCGGCTCTGTTTCACAGTTTCACGTTCGTATGTGTACGCTGCAGCAGCCTTTGACGCGTGAATAGCTCCCCGGAGGGCCTTGTCTCTCTCTCTCTCTCTCTCTCTCTCCCCTCTTTCCCCTCCCTGTTCCATCGCAGACCTCTTTTTCTCTTTCTCTCCATGATTAATTATTTTCGCCATCGCTTGCTCGCCGACAGATGTTCCGCTAATTCAATTTTCCTCCTGAAATCTCTGCGTAATACGTTGAGCACGAACAAAGGCAGCCACTGACAAGTCGTGTCTCTCCTTTCTCAATTCCAAATGGAAAAAGTCCGTCGGAGAAGAGGAGCGAGCTGGCCGCAGATATAACGACGCAGTCGTCGTCGTCGTCGTAGTCGTCCTCGTCGGAAGTAGCATCGTCGCCAAGGAATGGACGACAGCCCTTGCGGTGTGTGTCGGTCAAACATCAATACCGCGGACTGTACGGATGCAGCTTGGGATGAGTTATTTAGGGGACAAGGGGGCGGGGGGGGGATAGGCGTAGTAATTCAGCTGAGAAACCGCTGAAGGGAGCCAAGACAGTGGAAAGAGAGAAACCCGACGGATGCGGAGACAGCACTCGGTTGAACATTCGGCCGAAACTCGGATTAGGAGTTTTGATTCTATCGATTTTTCACCAGCACACATGCCGTGCTGCAGTGTGTGTGTGTGTGTGTGTGTGTGTGTGTGTGTATATATACAGATCTTCCCACGCCGGATGTCGGTCCGCCGCGTTGTACGTCTGCGTATGTATAACGTAGCGATGCGCGCTTCAAACTTATATGCGCCTTGTCGTCATTTGCAACTCTCTACGCAGCAAATTTATTCCGCAGCGAGTTTCGGACGCGCGCGCTTATATATACTGCAGCTTTCATTTTAATGAAAGCCCCGCGCCGCTTATATATCGAAACGTTATATAGTGCGCGGAAAGTGAAAATGTGCAATATTTTCACTGACGTCACGTGACCAGTGTGTTTCGAATGACGTATATAATGAAAGGCGGAGATGGGGGGTGGGGGGGGGGGTGCATACAGGGGATCGCGCGCGAACCAAATCGAGCTTTATTGACGAGAGCTTTGGAATGGGAAAATGTCGCCAAGGCGATCGTTTCATCGAATCGCGAGGGATTTATTTGCAGGGGTCTACTTATTTTTCTTCTCCGTCGGCGCTCTCGCTCCCAGCGATTGGGATTAAATCGGAAAATCATATTTGTGTCGTGCGCAATGTTTCAGCCGTGGTAGACAAGGATTTAACCGCGTTTTCAAATGACACGGATACACACGGAGCGTTGGAGAGGATAAGAAGTTCGATAGAATCATTAAAACGCGGGATAATTGTCCAGTCTATAATTACGTTAGCCCGCACACAAACACCTGCGCCTCGTACACACGCAGAATTCAACGTGAAAGAGAACTCCCGAAGCATTATTAAGATCGAGGTCAAGACGCGCCACTGAGCGCATAACTCGCCGCGAGTATACTTAACCGTATAGTTACAAGATCTGTGAAAATTCACCTCCCGCAAGAATCATCGCAGTCGCAAGAAAAACACCTGCTGCACGTAACGACCACCGAGATGTCTAAATATAAAAAGGAGGTTAAGGCTCCCCCTCTATCTCATCGCTGCCTCTGCCCACTCGAGCGCACATTGTGCGTCTCGCGAATAAAATAAAATAACAAAATAAGTCAATTAAAGCTGGCGAAAAGTGAGAGAAAACGGCGGACTCGATCGAGGCTCGTGTGTGTGTATATTATATAACCAGTGGAAATAGTCGGGACTGTACAGGATGGATGTATGAGGGTCGAGAGACTGGGCGAGGGTTGAAAAGCGAGAAAAAAAAATTGCAGTATATAGCGGTCGTGCCTAATCTGGATCTTGGCCTGCGGGCGTTACACGTATGAATGCGCCACTTCAATATCTCTCTCTCGCGCGCGCGCGCGCGCGACGCCCTTATTTTCATCTCGTTCGAAGTATGCACAAAGAAGCGCGGACCTCTGTACTGCTGCTACTGCGAGTTTCAATGACCATCCGCCGCGCGGTTCGTTATTAATACGCGGAAGGTCCCGCTTCTTCTTTTTCCTTTTACCGCTGCCACGTTGCTTTTCTTTTCTTTGACTCGGTTTTCGATGTCGATTGCTGGCGTGTATACATAATGACGCGGCTCGGGCCGGCCGACCGTACCCCGACTTATTCTACTTGCGGTGAATTTAATGCCGTGCGTGCGCGTATTGCTGCGTATATACGTACGGTTTTCGAAGTGGGTCGACGTTGCGGGTTGATTGCGTGCGTCGGAATGGATGTACAGGAAGGAAAGGTAATTACGTTCGACTGCGAGTCTTTGAGCTTGCCGTAATAATGTTTTTCTTGCGATGTATAACGTGTTGTTTTGGATTTGCGTGTTCGACGACGTGCAACTTCGTGTATCGCACGGATACTGTAATTACGCTCGAGGGACTAGGGATCAGATAAAGTTAATGAAAATTTGAAAATATAAATTAAATCGCAAAAAGTTATACACTGAAAGAAGTCTTATAATAAATATCGCTAGAACTACTCTAAGGAAAATTATTAAGTTTTTTAGTGAATGGGGGTACATACTTTCGTGTTAATACATTTTACTAAGTAACTTGACATTTTTGTTACGTTTGAAAGATTTAAAAATTTTCTTTTTATTACTATTTAATTATCCATGCACGGGTTACTTTAATTTATTATTTTTATATTTATTATACTTTTTAAATTTGAAAATAATGAAATTAGCGTATAACATTTTTTTGATCGCGATGGGAATGGAACCTGGATCTTTAGCATGATAGTCGAGAACGTTGTCCGATTACCTATAAAACTGTTACGTATGAAACGTATGAATGTTGGACGGGATAGGAGAGTGAAAGAAAAAGGTAGACGACGGGACTCGAACTCGCGGAACCCGAGAGCCAGAGGCCTGTGCTCTAACCACGGAGCTAACGCGACTCCTCTTATCACTTAGCCCGTTATGTTGCACCTATGCAGGCGCCTTACGTCCGTGACAAAAATATAACATGCGAGAATTAAGGGATCACGATCTTAAAATACATACGGCCGATGTGATACGTGATCTGTATTTATTAAATCTTATGAATGTCTAGAAAAAATTATTAAGTTACATAATAATCATATTTTCAAACTTCAATTGTGAGAAAATTTATTAGAAGAAAAATAAAAATTGTTTCTTTTCTTAATAAATAATATACGAATATTATGAAAAATTACTAAGTTACATAGCAAAATTTGTTAAAAGAAAATTTTACTAAGTAACTTAATAATTTTTGGTAGAGTTCTAGCAGTTTTTATTGTACCATTTTTCTCAGTGTATCTCCTGTTTTTCTATGCTACTTGACACTCGGACGAGTTGCGTACATTCCAAGTAGATTTACTTGTGCAAAAGCTCCGTTCGATACCTACACATCTCCTCTGCACTATAAACTTTTTAGTAGTGAAAGCAACGAACATTGTTACCATCTTTTTCAACGACTTGTTTCAACTGCGATACACGTCGTCGCGAACGCAAAAAATTGCTTTCCATTTTTTTTTTTTTCAATTCTTCCGCGATAACAATGCTAATAAATTGATTATATTTTTTCGTCTATTTTTTTGTTCGTTAAATCAATATTGCTAAATTTTCGGACGCGTAATTACGCCCTAGGCAAATAGCCTGCATAGTCAGGAATTTCTCTCTTTTTTTCACTCGCGCGCGAATACCAGCGACAAATCGTAAAATTCACGCGCCGTAAACAAAATGCAATCGATGAAAAGCTCTGACAAACTATAAAATCCACTCGGAGGAATAAAAAAAGGGGTATAAAAGGCACACTAGCGCGTCATCGGGATTGTGCGCGCGATTTTCCGTGCATAAACACCAGCGCTTCCGTAAATAATCGTCCGCGCGCTGCTGCCGCTGCTGCAGCGCAGAGCCCCGCAGGAGCGCGAGGGAAATAAAGAAAGAGAGGGAAAGAGACAGGCAGAGCCCTCGTAAATACTGATTCGCGTCGCGCAGCGATTCCGATGTTTTTAACGCGGGAAGCTTGTTCTCCGGGTGATCGACGACTGCCGATGAGGTCCGTCATCGCGGGCCTGCGCCCGAATTTTACGGGGGGCAGATTTATTCGCTTTTACGAGCTGCTGTTCTCCATGGTGTTGGCCTTTTAATTTCTCGAAACGAAATTCCAAGCGCAGAGCGAGCCGGCAGGAGAGTCGGGGTCGGCCCCCGAAAAGAGCCATGTAAAATCGAATGGAAAATATACGAGGGCGCGCGGGCAGTAAAATTGAAAAAAAAAATCCACGAGCGAGCTTTGCCTCTCGATTCGATGTGCTCCCCGACGATGAATTTATAAACAGAGCCGAATGTGTGCTTGCAGGCATAGCAGAGGGACTGAGTTGTTACAAGTGCGGCCAGTACAACGACGGCGTCGGCAGCATCACTCCCTGCATTAACTACACGGCGACGCAGCTCCAGGAGTGCCCCAAGAACTCCAAGTACTGCATTGTAAGTAGACGTAGTCAGTCGTGCATGCGTTTCTTGCCCACCAAATGTATATTATGTTGTATATAGGCGATTATTATGGGAGGCTCGTCGGAAAATAGCCGCTGAAGCCGCGTGACGAAATGGCCGTCTCGCACAAAAATTCGGCGCGCCTTCGCACAATGGGCGCTCGGCGAACGTGAACTCTCTCCCTCTCCCGTGTGCGCGCACGGGCGAGCGAGCCAGCGAAGGGAAAAAAGATTGATTCTTCCGAGCCATCGAGCCATCCTCTCGAGTCCGAATATTTATCTGCGTAAACCGCGGAAACCTCTTCCGCCGCTGAAAATTTTCGCTGCTTTGTGTGCGGGCGCAGCTGGCTCGGCAATTTTATTGTTTTTTTTTTTCGTTTTTGTTTTTTTATTGTTTCTGTACACTCTTGTTTGACGCTTTTCAGCACTGCATGACAGGAACATGTATATAAATTACGAGCTCGAACTCGCTGGGTCGGCATTCAATAATGAAAGTGTTCGAGACGATGCAGTTATACAATTCTACGTCCCGCCGTTGTGGCACTGCAAGTTTTTTTCCCCCGGCTAAGGTTGGATAAATATTTCAAAATCCATATTTTAGTGGTCAAAGACGTAACTGCGGTCCGCGCGAAAACTGGGATGAACGACTACAGTTCGGATATAATTTTTTGTAGATGAATTCCCTTTATGCGAGAAAAATGATATGAATTTTTAACGTTTTCTTAAAACAACAAATATTTGGCACCAGTTCTTGCAGTTTTTGTTTGTAGTTTTTATAATTTTTCACAGTAAAAAACATTTGTTTTCTTCGCTAAAAATTATCCTTTTAGGTTGTTAAATGCGTCAAAGAATAAAGCAATACTTTATTTATTTAAACTAATCAGAACTTATATATATTTGTAATTAATTTGTTAAGTACATATTTGGACCTTCGGTGATATTTACTGCTAAGCATACACTAAGATCCAGACAAACAAATGGATGAAATGGACTCGTTCCCTGTGGAAAATATTTCAAGATTTTTCATTTCAAGATGAATTTAAAGATTTGGATTTGAAATAACTCAAAATTTCTTAAAGTAAAAAAACTGAATATATCAGTTTGTAAAAGAGCTCCATTTTACGAATTTATTTCATTTTCTTAATAGCAAGATTAAGTAATAATTCAAATCGAAATCTCTACATTCATCTTGAAATGACAGATATTTAAATCACTTCAGAAAGAATGAGTCTCTTTCTTCCCTTTGTTTGTCTAGAATCCTTCGGACAGTGCTGAAATTCATGAATCTAAGTTTAATTCTATCAGATTTATAAGAGAGCTTAGGCCTTTTAATTAAATAAAAGCAATGCTAAAGACATATAATAATGAAACATATTTAATATTCAGAACAGATGCGAATAATATATGATACTATGAAATCAAATAGAATTTTTTTTCTCTAATAGTGTAATAATATTATTGTAACTTCCGAATTAACTAATAATTAACTAATAACACTTCAGCTCATATTTTTTGCCTGATTCTAACCAAAGGAAAGTTGTCAAACAATTCTTACACTAAACGCATACTACTACGTATGACTACTGTTGATTAATTCCTCCCCTGTTTAGTCTTATTGTTTAAATTAATATCCTGTGTACAAGATCACAAAGTTTATGAGATTACATGGTCAAACATTTTGACGTTTTTTTTAACTCCATTTTACGGAAGTGCTTTACATTCCCGATTTTGAATTACGCGCAAAAATTTTCATGACTTATGTTACGCATCAATCACATACTTCGCGACCGAAGGATAGAAGTATAATGCAACTGCGAAAATTACAAACACGCAGCCTACATTTTTCGGCAATGTCATGTGACTTTCTATCTCTTTATGTATATATATTGCAATACAAGAGATGTTCTCTCGAGCCTTTCACACGATGCGCGGCTGGATCAAGCCAAGACGCATTTTGGTCGGTTGCCAGCCGTTGCTGTTCGAAAATTTTCGCCCTGTCCTCATCTACTTGCTACGACGTTAAAAATAAATCATTCTCAATCGACCCTCTCGCTCGTAGCGGTCATTGTAAATTTTCTTACACACAGCCTCCCCAGAGGACCAACCCAATTTTTTTCTCATCCATCGCTCGTACGACACTCACACGCGCTGGATGCGGAATCCAATTATAAAAAAAATTGAGTGATTATGAAACGATCGATCAATCGGATCGCTCTTACGATTAGTATTATTCGAGTTTTCAAGCGCAGTTCAACTTAGAAATGTATTTGCCACGTATTGGCCACCAAAAAAGCTGAAACGCGTAAAAGGCAAAGTAAAAACGTGCAATATCTGTAAAACAGATATGTGCTCGAATAGGAAAAAATCGCTAAACAGCAGTTATTCTCTTGACAGTTTTCTTCGAAAAGATTTTTAACAAGCAACCCTATTTACGTCGCTCGACTGTCACTACTTTCTCCCTCGCCCCCCCCCCCCCACTCCTCTATCTCCTTTTCACATGATTGAATACTCTTGCTCTTCGAAAAAGAGATTAGCTGTTTACACAAGACAGATAGCAATAAAAAATCTATTTTTACACGTAAATTCGAGTTCAATACATTTTCATCATTCTCTTCTATCGATTTCGTATACCCCCCCCCCTCCCCCTCCTTCTCAAGGTCTCATTTTCATCTTTCAGCTCGACAGCAAAACCATTGTGTATAAAGAGGGAGAAAAAGAGAAAGAGATCGAGAGAGAGAGAGAGAGAGAGACAGACGACGACGACGACGACGCCGTAATCCAAACAGGCCGCGAAACGTAATCATCCCCCGCGAAGAAGATAGCGGAAGAGCGCGTTCGAGCTCAAATTGCACACGGCCCTCTCCGCGATGAAAGAGATCCTTCTCTATTACATCGACTGCTCGTTTCTTTCTTTCTTTTTTTTCGGGGGGTGGGGGAGGGGGCGACTGCCGCGCACTTTTACGTCCAAAGGCGAGAGAGAGAGAGAGAGAGAGAGAGAGAGAGAGAGAGAGAGAGAGAGAGAGAGAGACGGAATACGAAAAAGACCTGCGGCGGCTCGCTAGAGCCGAAAATGGAATAATAGAAAGGCGAGTCGAATATCGAGATCAGCTGGGGCTCGCGCAGTCTATCATTCGGCGGCTCGACCGAACCGGAAGTCGAAGAGTCGATGGATACGTATATGACCAATTCTACTGGAAAAATGCACTTTTCGAGGGTCCAGAAACCGAAATTTTTTTTTTAAGCTGTAGGTTTCGGACCGATCAGACTTTCTTCCGTAAGCTGAAATATAGTCAAAAATGCAGAGGAACATGGGAACACATGGAAATGAGAATTTAACACGGGGAGGTATACGGAGAAAAAAGAAAAGCGGTTATTCAGATTTTTATTTATTTTTCTTTTTTAACGGACATAACTTTTGATCAGAGCATCGAATCTGGGCATATACTCATTTTAAATTAAAGCTCTTTTATTGCACTTTATTGTAGTGTAATTTGAAATTTTATTTGTGCCTCGGTATAGCACTTGCAATTGTTATTATTCCAGTATTTCGACGCATTAATTTTTTGTAAAAAAAAAGTAAAATGGCTCAGAAATATGATTACTAGTAACTTTTTCCATGCTTCTCTGCACTTTTGACTATCTTTCGGCTTACAGAAGAAAGTCTCATCGGTCCGAAACCTCTGGCTCTGAACAAAAAATTTTCGATTTCTGGACCCCTGAAAAGTGCATTTTTCTAGGAGAATTGGTCGTATACGCTTATGTAGATATCGAAACAGAAGGACGATAGATATTGCTTTTGTTCGTCGATTCGCAGATGCGCGTAAGAAGGAAAGTGTGTTATTACGAAGGTGCGTTTTTTTTTAACGCGGAAAATCGGAATAGCTCTCGAGATTTCTGGGGACTAAATTGAATGCGAATGAAACCGCACACTCTGCCAAAGTTTATAATTAACGAGCGGTAAACTGTAACTGCAATATTTCAAAGTGACCACACTCTCGCGTGTAGCGCTACGTGCGCGTGTACGGCGACTTTAAAATTTACAAGGATCTGAGGTGAATTACGCAATATTTGCAGTGCGCTAGTTGTGCATTTATTTTTCAAATTGAATCGCGAGCTCGCCTCAGCGAGACTCCGTGCCGGAAAAAAGTAATTTGTATTCATGAAAGCGGGTGTGCGTCTTCTTGTCGTAAAATATACTAATAATATTCCGTATCAGATTTCGTTTATTTTGTGGCACGCGTGTCACTTGCCTCGTACGAATTTGCAACTTGAGGCCTCGGAGAGGGAATAACCCGCTAGAAAGGATCACTTGATCCGTCAATAATTAATCTCAAAGCTTAAAAAAAAATGATAATACAAAATTAAACACTAATGAACAAATGGAAAATGAACGTAAATTGAAGAAACGGAAATCACATGCGTCAGTCTAAATGAGAACACAATTGACGGAATGAAAAACGTGGAGTAAATTATTTTTTAAGGCAATTTCCTTGACTCGCATATGAAAAGCTGCGATTTACGTTACTTTACAGTTCTCTAATTAATTACCACTTTTTCCATTTTTGTCCACAATAAGATATACGTGGGAAATACAGTGACCATCGTTTATTCTCTCACAAGCACTAGAATCCACGGTGATTAAAAGAATGAATCTGAATTAATGTTATGTTTTCAAATTAAGTTTTTTCGCGTAAAGAAAATACGTATTATATCCATATGTAATATAATTAAACAAAACACGCACAAGCAAAGAAATAGAAAATTGAAATATGTTCGCAGGTTTACAAAAAATCATATGTGGATCAATCAATTTTTTATATTTATAGTATATTAGATAGAGTAAAATAGTCTCCTAATTCAACGGCACCAGTTTGTCAAACGTATCGCAGAATTATCCGAGAAATCACAAGAACTTCGTCAAATTAGCAGGATAAGTTTTTATAATTCGCGCACTCGGGCTGCAGACGCAAGTCGTTTGACTCAATCAGAAATTTTTCCGAGAATTGCACACTGCAGACCGCCCCCTGACTCTCGTTTCTCGCAGTTACCCCCCCCCCCCCCCCACAACAGAGAATTTTCTCTCGCGCTAACCGCAGCAAAGGCAACGCCTGCCTTAAAGTTCGGGCCTTAAAAATTATATTATCAATTTCGGCGGGCTCGCGTGCGTTATACGTTTAACGCGTGGTAAACAGGTTCGTAAAACTTAAGCGTCAGCATAGTGTGCCGTCGTCGCCGCCACTCTATATATATGCACACTGCGCAGCCACTCTCTCGCTTTTCGGGTAAAAAGCCAGTGTAGCACTTGTCGCCGTCGTAGTAACGGCTCTGTATTAAATTCGAGATCCTTTTCGCCGCGGCTGCTCGGCCAGACGAAAACATCCGAGTAGGGTAGGGGAGAGGGGAGGGGGGGGGGGAGCTTTCGTGCAAGAATTCTCCTGACGACGTTCTACGTTTCCGCGCTGATTACGCTGTGTCGAAAATGAGCTCGATTCTTTGCTCCCCTGGTTTTTCTCGCAGCGACGAATGGTAATGTTACTCTATGCTTGATTATCCGGAAGCAGCGTCGATTTAGACCGGCACTTTTGAATTATTTATTCGCGAGAAGCGTGAAATCGTATAAATGTACGTACGTATATGTGAGTTGCATGTAATAGGCAATGTGAAAAGAAGGAAAACTCCCGTGACGCTCGCGGTATGGAGAAATACTGCGCGAGTAGAGTTATTCAAGTCGCTGTACGATAAGATCTCTAGGAATAAATGCTATGAGTTCCAGTTGCTCGAAATTCCGAAACTCGATGCATTTACCATGTTAAATAAAATATTGCTGCGTGATACAAAATTTTATTTTCTTATCGTAATACACGCGCCCGTCGGCCCCCTAACGTTTGGTAAATTTTAAGTTTGTCAAAAGTTGCTCTGGTAGAAATCCAAATATCTAAAATGGCCTGTAAACTAGAAAATGGCTTTGAGAAATACTTGGTTCCTGTAACTTGCGGTGAAACGCATTTTCTCCCATTAGTTGAGTATTTCATGGAATACCCAAAACCTCGAAATCATTTCGCTAATTTTACTGCTTATATCGTACGCTTAATACAGGGAAGTGTACGTATTTCAGTCAGTTTCGATACAATGTATGGAATGAACAAAATGTTTAAAGCTGTAAATATGTCGATTACTAAAATATTTATGATTTACTTAATTTTTCAATTTTTCGATCGGTTCCATGTTGATCATCCTCTTCGCAGCCATTTACCGCAGTAATTTTTTATAAGCTACTTTATATGCTCAAAAAAATAGCCCGTGTCATACGGTATAACAATACTTTATAAGCTTGAAAAAAGCGTTTCATCGCGAGGCGAAAAATAGTCCCATTTTTCGCCCATTTCCAACACTGCCAAAGTTTTGACTAGCTTTCAAACGATACGGATTTCCAGTAGCGGGGTTAGGCTACCAAGATACAGAGTCGCGCGCGCGTATAGGCACCCAGCGATAGCAGCGATTTTCCAAATGACTTGGTCCCGAGAGAGGAGGGGGCGAAGAAGGCTTGGGTAATTTTGCAAAAATTCAACACTCCCGTGTAGTATAGCGTGGCTGGATTTATGCATCAGCGCGCGATCGGCTCCCGCGCCACCGCCGCCGTCTCTCTCCACAAGTATATGCAGAGTTCTATCGGCTCGACCCTCTCTCTCTCTCTCGCGAATGGAAATGAAATTTCCTGAGCGGCGGGCGAAATCGGGGCCGTCGCTCGCTCAAACTTATTTCCAGCGCGGCGTAGCTCGCGCCCTCTTCTCTGCCAAAAGCTACTCCTCTTTTTAATTCCATCGAGCTTTACACTCCTTCTATACGTGCACATACATCTCGCCGAGACTACGCGTATCGCGAGCATTTCAGCCCCTCTCGCGACGTTTCGGCAAACAAGAGATGATCTCTCCAGACGGAGCAACGACCATAAATAACAACGGCTCGTGTGCGTGTCTCTGTGTGTATGTATTCACTGTTTGTATATACGTATATACATGTACACAGTATAGGCGCGGTAGCTTTTCATTTTCTCCGACGGCATCCGTGTGTATAAATTCCTTGCCCCGGGAATCCTCGGAGTCGGATCCGCGACACATTTCAAGTCACGCTCGCGCACAGCATATGCGCATTACAGCGTATAAAAGAAAGGACGGGCTCTCGACTGCCGGGGATAGATAGAGGGAAAAGAAGCTCGAGTCGACGCGCTCTATATATATGGGCAAAGCGAGAGAATGCAGATGAGACGCGGCGGCGGCGGCGGCGCGTATAACGTCTAGTTGATTTCGAGTTATACGGCCAATTCCCCAGCGAAGCTATCTCTCTGCGCCGCATATATATATATATACTTATACATATACTGCATCTCTCTCACTCGCTCTTTCTCGCTCTGTGTATAACCCCGAGCGACACATGCACGGATTTTCGCACAATATCGCGCGCACATGCCACGGACGTAGCCCCTTTCCTCGTCAGCGACAAGCTTAAGCGCGTACAGTGGCTCGAATTTGCATAACGGATGGCGTTATACCAGTCTCGCGCGCGCGCGCAAGTATTATACTCGGTTATGTATATATATACATATGCGTTAAGGGGTTAATTTCTTTCTGGCCCTAAAGCCCCGCGGGAGTGTGTAATTGCCGAGCTGTATATAGGGCGGCGATTACTTTTGACGCGCGGGCAGCTGCAGCCTTTCGAAACTCGAATGAAAATCCGCGGTAGCAAATTCAATCGCGAGTCATTGAAACACACCGCCTGCACACGGCCGACGATATAAATCGCCGTCCGACTCGTAAAATAGTTATCAGAAAACCTATATTGAGCGAAATTCAAATTCGTTCGACTCGTATATAATACGCAATAGGGAGGGGGGGGGGGGTGGGTCATTGTGTGCGCGAGATGGGTTATTTATAAAAGCTGTCGTTTTAAGATTCATAGCTCTCGACTGTGTATATCGACGCGCATCTGTCCCTGGTATGCGAAACGATGTATACGAAGTATCGCGCTCCGCAAATTGTATACATCGCGGCATAATGTGCACATGCCCTACTGCGCGTCTTTATCTGGTATACGATATATACGTGTTTCCCGCGTGTGCATTGCGTATTTTCGAAAATGCGCAACCATTATTTTCGCGGACGCGGACTATACGGCCTCGGGGAGGCCGTTGCAATTGCATCGCGGGGGCAGATTCCAAACCTCAAATTAACCGGGCGCAGGCCCACCTCGTTTTACCACTTTACGATCGGCCGTTAATCAACATACCAATAGATTTTCGAGCGTCGCACTTACATATGCTCGGCGAGATATGAGGATAACGACTTGACGATAATTGTAAGCTCTTTCGATTGTATGTGTGTAGGGACAGAGTGCGCGTGCGCCGCTTATCTTCGAACCTCAGCCGAGCAATTCACTTATCGAAGTGTATATAGCAGTTCGGAATGGAATTCCGACTAATGGTCACAACGATTCGTAAAAGGCGGAGACTATAATCAATCGTATTTTTTTCTTATTTTTTTTAGGGTGCGTAGATAGACGAAAAGGGTGAAATGTATACGAACGAAAAGCAGAAAACTAGGATTATCGTAAATTTTTTAGGTTGAATTTTCGTACAATAAAGTTAGATGAAATTAAGAGAGATGAGTGCGTAGAGACTATTTGTACAAATTTTCGGAAAATTGACAAGGTTATGATGTTCCTCATTTTTATAAAAAAAATAAGAACATGCTTTCTTTCAAAGACAGTCGACTCAATATTCAAGCTATAAATGATGGCATATATATAAGTAAGATCAAAAACAGAATATATATAAGAAAGTTCCATCCTCTAGTTAGTGAGATAATTAATATTTAATTTACATTTGAAAATGTAATTTTACATTTGCATTATAATTATAATTAAATTGTAAAATGTATTCTTAATGGAAATATCGTTAATCTTTGTACAAGAGTAGCCGATTGAACAAAAAAACTTATTTCATTTTGAAGAGAATTACTTTGTAAAATTTAATTTACAATTTGTTCTAAGGAAATATAAGCGTTGTAGCAACTAAAGTTACTCGTTGCAGAAACTAAAAACAACTAGAACAGAGAAATATTCATGCCATGACGAAAAACCGGCCCGTGCGCGATTCGGTCATAAAAGAGAAAAACACTTAGAGCTTTTGCTTTATTTAATATTTACACTTTCAATTTTAACAAAGCCTTCTCTACAGGTTACTGAAAACTACTGCTGTACGATACATTTAAAAATTCATAACTTAGCATACAACATTCGAGAGTAAACAATGTAACATTAAAAAAATAAACGTTATTTATTTTTAGTTATTAAACAGTTTATGTTGCTGGCTTTCTGCAAACTTTGCGGTCGTTATTTTCGATTTCCTCTTGCATTACACGACTCACTACAGAACCCTGTACAACTTTCTTAAATAAAGCTCTCTGCAAAAAGGGGGATGCCTGCGAGTGCAGGAATTTGCTGCAACCACGAAGAACAAACTGCGAAATCCAAGCCATTGTTGTAGAACAGAAAAAAAACAGGAATTAAAAAAATATGACCTCCATTAAGTACAAGAAAAGTAGAGCAATTGCGGGATAAAGTTTTCATCCCTTTTATTATTTTACAAATTTAATCTTGAATAAATTATACGTTTTGTGCTATAATTTTGAAACTATTTAAATTACAAATATAAGATTAACTTGCTGACTTCAAACGTACGGCTCTACTGTTATAGGATTAATCAATTAAAAATTAAATTAAAAATACTTCATATCTCATAGTAATATTATTATTTCATAATATTTGTGCAATTATTTTTTAACAAGTGAAAATTAATAATTAATAGTTTTCATTATTCAGATTTTATAATAAGTATTATAGATATTAAAATGTAATAATGTGTAACTATTTATATGTATTTTTTTAATACAAAATTGAATTTTCCATTATTGAAAATGCAATCATGATTAAATCTTGTGATATTTTGCGTTGAGCATATTTGAAAAAGTTGTAGAATTATTATTAAATGTTAATGTAAAAAATGAACGATTTTTAATTAACTGTACAAACTAAATTTACTTTAACTTAAACTTTTAAGCGATAGTGATACTTATTTCTAGAAAGCTAAATCACGATATCTTTGGGGGTACAGATCAATGATACGCGTAGGGTCAATTTTTTTGAAATACATATTTTCTCATGTTCAAAACAAGTGTTATCTCGGTGGTATAAAAATCAATACACGCTGAAATTGTCATATTAAAAAAAAAAACCGAAACGTGCGTGCTGTGCGTCCGATCAAAACGCGATTACACTACTTGAAACAGAATATTCCACAACAACAGTTTACCTCGTTTACCCCTGTCGCGGGTATCTCACATTGATTCGTCTCAATTTACGAGAATAAGCTTCTACCTCTCCCTCCAAAATTTAACTGCAATTTTTCCCGAAAGGAATTGCGATCCATCTCGCGTGCGCAAAAAACAGTAGCGGTGCATTAACCAACAAATCAAATCAGGCCTCACGAATTCGCCATCGAATAATCAAATAAGCACGAAGCCGTAGACGCTCCTTGTTGAATCAACCAATCAGGAGCGCGCAACGCGTTACATATTCAAGCCACTGTAAATCCAATCCTCAGTTCCATTCTCTCTCTCTCTCTCTCTCTCTCTCTCTCTCTCTCTCTGGCCGTCTCTCTCGCTCTACCTTTCTCTCTTAAAGAAAGTGTCTACACAAAGCTCTGCAGTAACTTACGAATCAGACATTTTTTTGCCGCTGCATTTTCCAATATGCACTACTCTGCGCAAAGGTGCAAGGTGAGTGTGTGTGTATGTGGATCTACCTGTACATCGAAAAAGGGATAGCTACAGCCCGTTGAACTAGTCTTTTGATGTTGTGTCGAGCTATTTATGAGAGAAAGAGAGGAGAGAGATCTATACTCTCATCTCTGATATGCGAGAGTGGAATAAAATGCGCTGGATTTTCGGCTCGTTTTTCCTCTCGCTCTCGCTTTCTCTGTCCTTCATCGCTTCCCTACATCAAATACACGTGTGTGTGTATATGTATACGAATACGTACATTGAGATTCGACAGATTACGATGCGACGAGAGGCACGTACGGATTTTTCGTATAAACAGCTAGACGCGATCTACTTTCATTATCTCGATAAAGCATTAGCTGATGGTTTTTTTCGCTCGCTGCGCACGGCTCAATGTAAATAAGTTGATTAATTTCTTTTCGAGATAGAAATGTACGTTCGACCTAATGGATTAGTATAGAAGTGTGCTTTTCTCGTTTTTAAAATATTGTTTATATTTTACGAATAAATCATACGATATATTTCTGGATGCGGAAGCATAAATTGTCACTGTCGACTGTATCTACAGGCCAAATAAAACGTCCGAAATTCCATATTCGTAATTCATGTTTATCGCAACAAGGTGGACCAATATTCTCTCTCTTTCCTCTCTCTCTCTCTCGTGCTGATGTGTGCATATATATATACATACACATCTGCTTGTATTCGCAGTGAAGAAAGTCTTGAGAATTTTTCCATCTTGGCGAAAATATCATAGCTAAACTCAAGCGAGTCTCGATGTGTTCAGCTTGAGAAGAGAATATATTTGCTGATTGTTCGATATTTTAGTATATCCTTATTATTCTTTTCTCAAGCAAACTCCAACCGACTTTTTCTATGATAATTGCAAAATCATTTTATTTAAAATTCCAGTATCTTTTGTTGAAAGTAAAAAAGTATTTTTGGCGGAATCTCGAAAATTCTCTGATAATACTATTATTTTAAAATTTCAGATAATACCTATTTTAAAATCTTTTACCCTTATATACGAAAGCAGTCTATCAAGTCAGTCGCATTAACATTTTTTTCCATTAAGCCCTATGAGAATTATGGTCTCTTGAAAAAAAACTGGCAGAACTGGACGCGTTTCGCACCTCAGACTCTTAAATCTACCGAACGTCCAGCACCGAGTGAATTCCCGTTCCACTTTTTATTCTCCTCGACTCAATTGGGAAGAAACGAGCGCCAAATCCCGTGGCTCAATATAGGAAAGCTCGTTGCTCGTTGCTCGTTGTAGATTCGGCCTTTTTTTGCTCTCGGAGCTTTTTATCGAGGACGTATAATTAAGATTGTCGGATAACTTACGAGATATCGATAGTACGTAGTGATGGTAAAAGATATTTCGAAGGCATAAATATGCAACGCATTCCGTTTGATATTTTACGTGAAAATGCGTAGAAGAAGCAAGCACTGCTGCGAAAACACTAGAGTTTTTCGCCAACGCGATTTGGGGATATAGGACACAGCGTAAAAAATAATCCAATAGCATTGCGTGTCAGATTAGATTATCATCGGATATAGTTTATGCGCAGAAAATTCATTTCTCTATCTTTTTTTTTTAATTTGTTAGAAGATAATTTTTTTTATTAACAAAAATGTTTGAATACGTATAATGACGAAAAATTCGGTAATAAAGTTCGCGTTAAAAAACAGGCGAAGTGCAAGCTCGTGTAAAAGCTGTAGGCGTTAATCAGACAGCCCGTTAATCTTCTCTCCTGGAAAAAGGCTCCGAGCAATATCGTAAGTGTACGACCAAACAATCTTCCGGGGGTTGCTCTTTTTGCTCGACTTTTCTCTATTAGCGACGGCTGCAAGCTTTACCACTCTCTCGGCGATCGAGTCGTATAAATTATTCGCGGATGAACGGGGAGCAAAAGAGAAACAGGGTTAATGGCTTCTCGCAAGTGACTTTTTGTGGCTGGCATTGCTCTCTCTCTCTCTTTTTTATCCGTTTAACTTTCCGATGCAGAGTTTGTACCGATGGGAGCGCTACTACGTTTGGTTTATCGGTTCAAGGCGCAAGCTCTATTCTCTCTCTCCTCTCCAACTTTCTGTCTCTCCCTACCTAGTTAACTGTGCAAGAACATTCAAAAGTGTGGTTTTACTTTTCGTCCGTTATTCCGCTATGAATGAACTGCATTTTTTGTATTATTAAAAAATTATTTGATTTAGATTTATTTCACTTTCTGTAAGCACGTAACACGTGGTAATTACGAAGTTTTTGTAAAATGCCTATACGAGTATGTACAGTGCTGTTTTTGCTCGTTACTTAGGTCATTCTGAAAGAGAAAAAGCTCGCGTGCATCTCCGATCGTAGGGTATATTTTTTTTCCGAAGCAAAAACAACTCGAAAAAACGAGAAATAATTAACAAACAAGAATTCACAGATTTTTTTTCTCGAAAACTATGGACCTTCAGAAAAATTTCGTTACAACAAAAATGTCTTAAAATTCATCAAAGAATGCTCTGATATTTTTTAACTTTTAAAAAAATAAAAAATTTTATGTTACTTTATTTTAAAAATTTTTCTGATTTTTTTTTTTTTTTTTTTTTTTTTTGATGAATTTTAAGACATTTTTATTGTAACAAAATATTTTTAAAAGTCCATAGTTTTCGAGAAAAAAAGTCTGTGAATTCTTGTTTTCTAATTATTTCTCGTTTTTCGAGTGGTTTTTGCTCCGGAAAAAATATACCCTACGATCGGCCATGCACGCGAGCTTTTTCTCTGTCAGAATGATCTAAGGAACGAGAAAAAACAGGTCTGATAGGTGTGCCTTCAAGAAAATTTTTTGCAGTTTTTCCGTCCGAATTGTTTCCGAAATTTCCTGGACATACTCATATCCATTAATGATAAGAATGATAGTAGATTAAACACCGCGATAGTATAAAATTATTTGTAGTAGCGCAATGTGACGATAAAAATCAAAGAACACAGGTAGAAAGGGGGGGGGGGAAGAGGCCGTCGAGAAAAAAGCTCTCGTTTTCCCTCGTTACTAGTAGCTTTGGAAAAAGAGTTTCACGCGGCTAAGCCGAAAGATTTGGCTCTGGGACTAAAAGCTGCTCTCGGCCGGTACCATTACCGAGAAAAGCTCTCCAAAGAAAAGCTTTCTACTTATGATCCACGAAAATTCTGGTCACACTCTCTCTTCGCGCTTGAGCCCGAGGAGCGAAATCGATTCCTGGTTGGTTCTGCATTTTTTCAGAAGGTTTTAGCCGCGCTTACTTCCAAGCTCTTTAATACAAATGAAGAAATGCTTTACTATTCGCATCCGCTACATCATCATTTCATTATTTTAGCTGATATCGACACTATTTATAAATTTAATTAGCTCGTTAAACTTTATACATTAAATTTTACAATTAGCAAATTAATATCCCAATTAAGGTTGGTCGGCGTTAATAATTAACGGCAAAATTAATAAATTAATCAATACAAGCAAATGCAGAATAATTTTACAATAAAAACAATAGACCGCCACTACATAAAATGCATATACTTTTCCATACGATATGTGTACGCAATAATTCCATACTTTCGCACTTCAACGAAATTCCACGAATAAAGAATCCATCCAGGAGCGTAAACAAGTCGGACCAGAAAAAAAAAGATAATCGAAAAAATTCTCCGTAAGAGCTCTCGGGCAAAAGGCGAGAAAAAGAAAGGAGGCGGAAGATCGAAAGGCCAGAGACAAACGTTCACAGAGCGATGAGCGAGCGAAGTGTAGAGAAAGGGAGAGAGAGAGAGAGATGACTGTTGGCCCGGGATGCAATACCGCTGCGATATTTGCACTGACCCCTCGACTCGGCGTTGGCGAGTGTGTATATGCACGTGTGCAGAGACGAGTCTCTGTTGACCGAACTGCGCAGTGCTGTAGCGGTATATAGCGAGCGGGAGAGAAAGCCAGTAAAGAGACGAGCCCGAGAGTGTCCAGCCTAATTTCCATATGTCTTCCGAGGGGGGGAGGCTACAGCTCGGACGGTTCACCAACGAAATTGACGTGTTGCGCAAGCTCTCTCTCTCTCTCTGTCTCCGTGTGTGCTCTAGCTGCAAGCTCTCGACTCGCGTCGCCGGCTGCTCGCGGGATTAAAGCTGCTTCACCCCAGCGAGCTTCCGCAGCGATGGGGGGGGGGGGTGTAACGGGCTCCCGAGCCCCGAAGATTCATAACGCCGCGGCGTTTCCTTCTTGCCTCGCGCGCAAGCAAAATCCGATTCTTCGGAAGAGAGCTTGCAAGCTCTCTTCCTCGCGAGAGGATGTATACGGCTTCGGGCGCCGGGCAAACGTTGTTATCGCGTGAGAAATAAATACGGCGTCGAGGAGGGGGTGGAAGACGCTACTCGGAGAAGGGCTAGGCTGCCGCATGGAAAATACAGAGCCGCCGCCGGCTAGGAGCCGGCGAAGGAAAAATACGAGGGAACGCGCTAACGTACGAGATCGAGCGGAGCAACGTGCCGCTGGCCGGATAAAGCTGCTTCTCGAAGAGCTCTCCTGGCCCGAGAGAGGAAGGAGGTCGCAGAGAGAGGGGAGGAAGAAGAAAGAACGGCGGTGGACACGCGACAAGACAAATAAAGAATGAATCGTAATTTGCTGCAGCGGCGACTGGCTCTTTCTCTCTCTCCTGCTCGCGTGTGGCAGTCTGAATTATCATCCTTATATAGAAAGTCTTCTCGAGGAAAATTTAATTTTTCAGTGTGATTCATTTGAGAGAGCCGCCAAGCTGAAATTAGCGACGAAAGAGAGAGACAGTGAGCAGGAGAGCGATCGCTGCTTTCGGTGAATGTGACGTTCATTAATTATTCGCACTGCCGGAAATTAAATTATATAGGAGGAACAGTGTGCTGTAAAGATTAATGCGAAGTTAATTATCATGGCCTTATTGCCTTTTGCTGAAAAGCTTCATTAATATTGATAAATGGACGGACCCTTTTGGTTTCGATCAGAATGGGCAAAAGGAACGATGTAAAGGGCCGTAGCTCTCTTAAGTAATAAATCGTGTAACAACAAAAACGCGCACACAACTCGCGAAATGAAGGATGCGGAAGTCGGACTTGAAATTGGTGCTTTTTTTCCAACAGACGCCGGGGTGTACTCGCAGCGGACCGTTCACTTTTCTTTTCTCATTATTCGGGCGATCGCGTAATCTTCTGAAATTTCCCCCGACGATCATCTTCCCCTTGAATTTCCGTCATATCGATAAGAGGTATATTCGTCCTCGACTGGCCCGAGCTCACCCCCCACTTTCACCTGACGCAGTTCTTCTCTTTTTTCCTTTCATCCACTCCGCATGGTATAAATTATGAAGCATCGGCTTCTTTACGATTCATGCAATTTCATATGCCTCCCTTAAATTGGCGTTACAGTAAGCAATTCTCGTCACGTTCTCATATATCACTTGCTTTCATCGCGACGTCCGGGAAGATCGAGTCGGCCGCGGCGGCAGCGGGGCTACGATCGAGCGTCAGCAACAGAATTTCCCGACTGAAATGACGAACGCAATGCTGCTCTTTTTTTCAGCCTCTATACGTCCTCGAGCATTCTTGCTGGTCTCCGCAGCTCCTCAAGGCGAATAATGCAGAAGCGCGGGGGCAGAGGAGGGGCGGGAGGGGAGGGAGAGAAAAAGAAAGAGGTTTGTGGAGTGCGACGTGTTCACCGGCGTAAAATACGTGCAGCAACTCTCGAGGTACTGAGTAATGTGTTTGCTCGGCGAAGCTACGCTGAATCTATTCTTTCTGTCTCTCTCTCTCTCTATCTATCTGTCTCTCTCTTCTCGCGCTCGTTTTGTCACTGCCCTGCAGATGCGTTGGCTGGCTTTGTTGCCGAGACCCCGGTTTTTCCCGGTTATTTGATACAATGGATTTTTCCGCGTGATTTTCGCCTTGGATTGGATTAGCAGATTTTTGAATTTTAAATATAGGACTCGGAGAGAAGTGGATGAAGTAACGTCGGTTATAAATGTCGTCATATTTCACGAGGAAATTCGATTCGCGTCTGCGCCGAGAGATAGCAATCTCCTATCGTATTCTACGCGGTTGTCCGGAAGGAAATGCATAGCGTTCGATTTGATGCGTGAGGCTGGTGTACATAATAAGGTTAGAAAAACGTTTATACGCAGCTACTCAATTTCGCGGGGTTGCTTTTGTAAGTTCAAGATTTTTCTTTCATCGAGAAAAATTTTTTGAATTACACGCACCCCCGTATACCCCCACCCCCTGCTCTCTAACGACTTTTGTAATAATATTTAGATTAGTTAATTAAAAAGTTTCCATCGCTCTGGCCTTTGCTTTTGTTTCTCGCGAAACTGGGTCAATTACACACCCAAGAACGTTGATTAAATCCGCACGAAAAGGAGCAAATCCACCGACAATTAGTTGGCATTTGAAACTAAGTTATTTATTTACTTTTTTTTTGGTAATCTCATTCGCTCGATGACTTCGGGGTCGCAAATTCACGATCTCGCATTGATTTGCTTGAAGATCTATAGTCACATACGTATTACCGTACATTAATTCGGTAAAAAACAGTTGCGACAATATATTCGCCTTTACTATTTTAAATTAAACTCGTCGCGGGGGATAACAAAAAAAATGTTTAGCAAAGATGGGCATAAAAATGCCCCAACGGTTAGCTGTTATGATGCAAACTCATAACGCCCGGCTCTTACGACGTGGACGTGGTGTGACGCGCGCGCGCGGGAAAATTTGTATGCATACCGTCACATTTTTTAACTTTAACTAATACTAGTCATCTGTGCACATGCATATTTTCCTTAGAGAGCTGGCTCGCGTAAAAATGCATACGAAATATAACAAACAACATTGTACAAAGAAAACAATGAAAAACTGCATGATAAAATACGACGCGGTAATAGAACAAAAAAACAAATTGAAAATAATGCAGGGAGAGTGATTATGATATTTGGTGTGAACATAAATAAAAAAGCAAATTAAATGGCAAGAAATAAAATAATAAATAAAAAAAACAATACTCATTCGAAAAAACAACTGACAATATTACTTAGCTACTCTGAAACAAATTTTTAACATTCATCTCTCACAACCGATACGTTGTCTGGCAATATAATAATACTGTGTACGCGTATGCACTTCGTGTATGACATTTTTATCTTTAAATAACATTGCTGAACAATGCGCGTGTACACGCAATGTATGTATTCCTTAGAGAGCCATTCTGCATAACTATGGGGCTGTTGTGAGCTCGTGGGCGTGAGCTATACGGGGTCGACACGACGGGAGAATGCAAACGAAAGCAATGCCGTCTGCCTGAAGAAGCCGCTGCCATATCGATCTCTGATGATTGTAGGGAGCGTCCCATCTCCTACTCCGAATACGGAATATTGTAAAGGATTGATCGAAATATTATATAGTGCCAGAAAGGCGAGCAGCTTGTATCGTATAGTTGTGGACGTCGCCGATATAGGTAAAAACTTCGACCGACAGTCGAAATGAATATAGCGACTTTAGTTTACATATAGTACATTATACGCGACAATGAGGGGCGAGAGGAATCGCAAAACGAGCATGAGCAATTCGGTGAAAAAGTTCTAAAACACAGCTTGTTAACTTATATTGACAGCCGAAATCCCGCGTCTAATTCGAGTGAACTCGATTCCGCGGGACCGCAGTTCCATTTGGACCGGAGAATTCCTTCCGGTTTGGAACCCCGTAATCGACTGAGATGCGCAGTAGGAGCGAAGCTCCTTGTATTTTGTATCCGTAATAATGGAAGATTGAAGAGCTCATTCGAGTTACAAATTCGCGAAACGATCGAGCCGAACAATAGTGAATGGAAAAACTTCCGGTTCAGAGCAGAATCTGTTATTGAATTATAGAGAAATGTAAGAATCGGTGCATTCGATGAAATATAATAATCTATTGAGTAACATAGAAATATTGAATGAATTGTACGATTGCGATATTTTTATTTAAAACTAGGGAGGGTACCCCCCCCCCTGCTCGCTTCGCTCGCCAACCCCCTAATTTTTAATTGATTAATATGGAAAGGAATACATTTCTATTCGTATTCGAAATTTGTTATAGCTATAGCCTTGTGCATGGCAATCGCATCAACAACAACATAGTAACAGATTTTTGTATTTACATTGTTTATCGTGCGTCGCGTTAATTTTATAATTACAAACTATGATTTAAAAGTGGCTAATGTCTGCAGTGTAAATAGATTTTAAAACAACTACCGTAAATTTAATTATTCTGCAATGCTACATCGCATTCGTATATCTACTTAATAAAATAATTTGACCCTCGCCTACAACCGTATCGCGTCTGTTGCCGCTGTGAAAGACTGTCATAAACCGTTATTATTAAAAGGTAAGTAATTAAAGTTATTAGGTTATTGCCAAAGCCCGAAGTTTTTATGTACAACGCAATATTTACAATAGTTAATATTTGCAATCAAACATTATAAATTTAACAATATTATAATATAAAATTTTTTCTTATAAGTAAGCCTATTGAACTGTATTTAAGTACAAATCTCGAACTTGAGCGTTAGTCGGCATAGTGAATTTCACTCTTAATATAATGTTTCAACCACAAAAAAATCTTGTAAGATGGCAATTGTCTAATTCGTTGTTTTTCTTATTTTTTGTTTAGGGCCAAAATTGTAAAATATGTTTTTGAAATCTGGCGGTGTACATATGGCGCTGAAGTAGAAATCATAGCATTTGTTCATATATATTCGGTTCGCGTTTGAGTGTCAAGGGCAAACTTCATAAATCACTTTTATTACAGGTCACATAA
The DNA here is from genome assembly GCA_018906965.1 of Philotrypesis tridentata. NCBI lineage: Eukaryota > Metazoa > Arthropoda > Insecta > Hymenoptera > Pteromalidae > Philotrypesis > Philotrypesis tridentata. The sequence continues at coordinate 6,776,871 of JACCIB010000001.1, read as the reverse complement.
TTTAAGTAACAATGAAAATGAATTGAATTTAGTTTTATCTTGTTCCATAGACGCAATACATTATGATATTCAAAGTTACTGTAATTTAAATTTCTGGGATACTACTGGAATAAAAAAATGTCTTATAAAAATTATTATGATAAAAATAGCGGTTTCATGGCACCCCTTATCAGGCGTTTCCTCAGTGGCGCCCTCTAGCGGGTGTCCTCTCAGTGGCGCCCCCTAGCGGGCATCTCCTCAATCGCAGTAAAATCCATCAAGCTATGATTAAACTGTTCAACTATATACAGAACATTAGGCAGTAACTCGTACGTCACATTGTCATCGCTAATTTCTTTCCTATCTTTCCACTTTCTTTAACGCTCGCAGCCCAGACAGCGAGGAGCAGAGCTCCGGCTCTCTCTCTCTCGAGGATTTTACGATCGCGCGCTCGTATTATGAATTCGCTTCCTAGCGTACACAATGGCCGAATTCCGCCGCGGAAATTGCGCTGGAGTCGTCGTCCTTCGTCTATATCTAGATTTTTCTGGCACGACGGCTTCTCGCCCCGACGAAGGAAATGGGATTCGCCGAGGCCAAAAATGCCTGTCGCTTAGCGTCAACATCGCCGTCTGATGCTTGTTTATGATGGTGTATATAGGATCCTGGGGGATTACGGCTATTTCGGACTGCGGCTTTATGTGTGTGTGTGTGTGTGTGTGTGTGTGTGTGTGTGTATGTGTGTGCGTGTTTCGGCGAGTAACAAAAAGAGAAGAGAAACAAAGAGAGAGACGTTACTTCTGTTTCTCATTCGAGAGGTACACGTATCGAGGAATGAGCTTAAAAAGCTCTTGCCTTTTTTACTGCTCCACAGATGCGTTCCGTGTTTCGACGGGCTGCTCTCTCGATCTGTAACGATGCTTCTTTTTTTTTGCTTTCGTCGTTGCGAGGCTACTGCGCGCCGTGTCTCTGCTTTGACTGTATTGGATGGAAAAGAGCGCAGCATCGGGGAGCGGGGGGGGGGGGGGGGAGTTCGGTCGACAGAAACAAATAGCGTAAGAATGCTCGCCTTTTACCTGCGCTCTCTGCGTTACTCGCTCCCAGACATACCTTTGATCGCTTATTAGATTCCTGAAAGGAGAATCTCTGTACTTTGAATTTCTTTGCAGAGACAGATAGAGAGCATAATTGTTCCCATTTCATTCTTTGTTTCTAAGCATCGTGTGTGTGTGTGTGTGTATTGAATTCTACCTTCGGAAAAATTCTTTGGCTTGTAAATTTCTGTTTGTAAAAAGAAGTAAAAGCATTGAAGGAATGAGGATACTGTAGAAATACGTAGCTTATTTGAAAATTTCTTCAGTTATTGTTTCCCAATAGTATAGAAAGATTTTTTTTGTTTTTGATGTTTCTCCCGAAATTTACTCTATGGAATTCTTGTTGCAGTTTCAACTGTATTGAGTTATGTAACTTATGTATAAACTTACCTTAATTGAATGTGTCTAATGTTTTGTTTCGGTATTCTCGCTAATGCGTTTTCATGAATACAAATAGTAAAAATATTTAAGAAACTGAATTATCAAACTAAAAAAATTGTTACAAAAAAAGGCGCAGACAAATAAAAACCAAGGTTTCTTCTCGAATCGTTACGAAAAGAATGCGGATCTACCCAGATTGAAATCAATCAAGTGAATCTGACATGTAGGAGTACATGTATGTGAACGAACAAACAAACATTTTCAAAAAATGATAATTTCACCTAGAAATATACTATTCAGTGAAATGAAATCGATCAAGTGAATCTGACGTGAAGTAGTAGTATGTGAACGAACAAACATATTTTCCAAAAATATCATTTTTTGTAAAAATACTTCAAACTATATTTTCAATATTTTTGTATTACGGCAACTGGGAAATTCACTACTTTAAAGTTTCATTTGAAAAGGGAAAGAGTACACTCAGCAATTCAACAATTCAAAGACGTTTTTATACTTTTCATCGAAAACGAAAAATCACGTTATCTTCCCATCTAACCAAATTCAAGCAAACCCAAGATTCAGCGTTAAATACGCGAAGTCTCCGATTTCACAGACGTTCCACTTTCACACAAGTTCCATGTCGTTCACGTATACGTTCAGTGTGTGCATATACAGCTCAGCTAGCGTCATCGCCAAAGGTATTTTTAACAACTAGCCGTGTGAGTGCAGCGTAAAACAGCTTTTCGTTTTGAGTAGGTCAGACACCGGAGACTAGGCCGCGGTCTCTGTGCAATTTTAATCTACGATCGATCCGCGAAGTATAAGCTTTTTTGCGTTGCACTCGTATGTACCGCGAGAAGAACGAGTGTGATTTACGAGGGTGAATTTTTCGGGATTACACGTAGAGAAAGGCTGGAGGGACAGAGATCGAGAGACAGAGAGAGAGTTGAAATTTCGATTTTCGTGTTCATTTTTTAAGGGCTCAGAGTTTCTCCACTTTCGAAAGTAATAAACCGCGTGATCGATTGCTAGCCTTTTTTGATTAATTGCCGGGGAAAGTAAATCGTGTGATTGCGCGCGCAGTGCAGAACTTTTTATTTAAGAATATTTTTCGTGATTAATGTCTTGACACTTTGTTGGGATAGGCTCTGAAAGAGTTGCCGTCGCATAGCAGACGTGCAAAAACAGCTGATTTGCTTGCAATTCATTTTCAAAATTTCGAACTTACGTCTTAATACTTGAATGAGGAAAGTTGGAAAGCCCGAACCTAAACTTCGAGCCTGTTTATGAAAAAAGCGGCAATTAGTTATTCAAGATGTTTACGCTCAAACATTAAAATGTAAACTTCAAAACTTTGTGCAAGCCCAAATTAGATATTTTTCATTTGCTTTATCGTCACGACGGAAAGTTTTTAATTTATAAATATTCTCTTTGTTACTCCCGCAGGAAGTATCCTATCACAAGGTATTCCCGTTTAATCAGAAGCCGAAAGTGCAGTAATAATCGCGCGGGTTGACAACAATTTCAGACCGTATACGCGGGCGCAAAACGATGAAACGAAATATAAACCCGCTCGATTAAGCAATGGACTGCGCCATAGTTTCGCTTTGCGGTGACAACAAAGTACCTTCAATGTAAGCCATAGAAATCCATGACCCAGAAATTTCCGTGCGGTATTTCCGGCGCGGCGCAGCGCGAAAACAGCTTAAGTAAGACGTGTAAGCAACTTTCGGAATGTTAGATATGGTAGAGAGAGAGAGAGAGGAAGTGAGAGGATTACCAAGTTTTCCCTAGTTAATTATTAATCAAAACGAAGCGAATCGCCCTCTACGTCTTCATGACTAATAATCCTTTTGTGCCTTCTGCGCATACATAACTTCGAGTTAACAAACTGCAGTGAAGATTTACGCCGACGTTTACTTATCAACTAATTATATTTTCATTATATCGTAACCTCGCGCAACGCCGCGTTCCTCAGTACGAAAACGCGCAGGCTTTATCAGCTATTTGAACATCATTATAATATTATTATACCGCGAGAGAGGAAAGATTCCCGAATAAAGTACACACGCCCCCGGGAATTAATCAAATCAGTTTGCAGCCAAGCGATACCTTGAATATTCTTCCCTGTATCATCAACATCCCCGAGTGATAGGGTTGTACTTTTTGTGCACACTATACGTAGCGTCTCTCCTTCAGCCGCGAACGGAAACTTGAATTTCCAAGGCAAAGAAAACGGAGCACAGTGTAGGTATGGCGCATCGCCGAGAGAAAACTGCTCGCAAGAAGAAAGGCGAGCGTGCACGCACATTTAATTAGCTCCTAGCATTGGGGCTTTCGAGCCTCGAACACAGAGCCCTCACCACGTGCATTAAGCTGCCTTTTTTCATCGGCGCTCACTCTCGCGAGCAGCCGAGGAAATATTACGCTCCGAAGCAATATATTTTGCGCGCTCACCTTCCGAACACCAGCTGTCCTTTTTTTTCTCTCTCTCTCTGCGCTCTCTTCTTCTGGCTTTTGGCTCTGGCAGTGGAGCGGCTACTCTTAAACTGGCGCGTATAATACGTGCTATAGATATAGATATATATATATACTTACACGTGGCGGAGGATCTCCGGGTAGTAGCAATTCTCAGGTATTAGTCGGACACAGCGTTAGTCGCATGCCAGACACGTGCGATTCTTCAGTGCTGTACCATTTCTTTTTTTTTTTTTTTTTTGCAACAACCAGCTTCCATTCGCTTCGAGTTTTCTTCGTTATTCTGTAAATTAGGCTTTATTGCTTTTGATTTTGTCTTGGATTCGCTGCTATATTCTGAACAAATTCCGATTTCGAGCCTTGATATGGCAGCTGGGGAGAGAAGAACTGATTTATTTTAATTAACGATGCTGAAACTCCATTATGTAATAATTTAGCGTTGCCGAGGGAGGATTACGCCTCCGAAACGGCCGCTGTATAGTAAAAATAATGTTATGTGCAAAAAATAACTTTACGAGATGATTACTTTGCCATTTCCCCTCAATAATGTAATTTGGCATATCCATAAAATGTCAAGCTTTATACATGCTAAAATCCGGAATGGAAAAAGCTTTTAATAAAATAAAAAAGTTATAGTATCCAAGGTTTTTATGTATATTCTTTCAGATACCAACGACTTTTTGTCCTCTATTCAATTTTTACTTTTTGAGATTAGGAGCCCGTACCTTGAACTGTATTAAAAACTTATACAGTTACTATTCATTAACTGCACTTTTTTCGAACATTGCAAATTTAAAATTATAACGCAAATCGGATTTTTAATTATTATAGTGACGCGCGCGAATACTAGCATACGGCCAATCAAAGGATTAGGAATGACGTCTAAAAAAGTGGCGCGAGCATAACTTTTAGGTAGGATTAACTTATAAGCTTAATTAATTGTTCTTTCGCCAACTGCATTACGGAATGAAATTTAAATTTTTAATAGACTTTCAGCCTTCTTAAGCTCACATAGCCTCCAGGATTTGAAGTAAAGCTTATGGATTAAAAGTGAAGACCCCTCTCCCACTCCCTCATCGAATATCCGATACTCCCTAAAATATTGGAAACTTGAAGTATCGTGAACCTTAAAGTCCCATAAGATACATTTTCCGCGGATTATATAGTACGCCGGTAGAGATTATAAAGTGTCAGCTATATACATAGAACGATTCGTGGGTGTAAGCGAGAAGCGAATAAGGTTTAGAGGGTATATGGTGTGGTATAGGGTTGGAGTCCAATTAGAAACTTCATTAAAGCCTCTGCCCGCGACACTGACAGCTCTCAAAACTTGCTCAGCTGCATTCTAAGCAAGGGAACTTTCTATTGTAATTTAATTTCAGAATTTTTTTTATTCATGCACATCTACATTGAGAAAAACGCAGTAACTTTTACAGCTGTAAGTACGAAAAGGTACAAGAAATCATCAGAATTTTTGCTACAATTATGCTGATATTTACTATTTTAAGTTCGAATATTACAAGTCACAGTAGAAAAAATTACTATATTATACTTATAGTGAAAATTATTTTTATTAAAATTTACTATATAAAATGGTAAAATTTTGTTTTGTTTGAGATTATAAATAGATTCAATTTATATATTAGATCCAAAGTTTTACGCGTAAGAATTCTGTTAGGTGAGACCCGCTGCAGTATCTTCGAGAACCCAATCAAAATTTTACTATTTTCAATTATTATATCATAATTATATAATCATAAAATAATATTTTCAAACTGCAACATAAAGAAATTTTTTTATTCACCAATTCACTATATGATTGAAAAGGAGTGTTTGGAAATCTGTGCATATTTAACTATAATTCTAAATCTGTATTGACGTTTAAAAATTAATGCATATTTCGCTCAAGGTATAAATGTTCTTAAATATACTTTACGCAGTTATAATATTATAATCTGGTTGTACGAATAATCAGTGTAAAATTAGGTAGAATTTAGAATCGTTTGAATTGCATTAACAGATGACGAGTGACTTGAGATTCATGATTAAACATAGCTATCCTGGAATTCGATTGATAATTACCGAATCATTAATTATGACCGCTAAGACCGGATTAAGCCGGGACATTAATGATCGTCGGATAATGAGCGATTATAGTCTCTAAATAAGCGCATCTAGCTTATATAGACTCAATCCAATTAATCAATTTCCTATTACCTTCGGTTCGCGCATATTTCACGTAAAATTCGCATGAAAAGGAATTGGAAGTTCGCGCCCAGATTTGACTTGGCAGTGAAATCACTTTAGCCAAAGAATCCATAACGAAATCTTGAAATTTTCTCGCGACTCGCACAACTCTCTCCGACAATCAATCAGAATATTTCATCGGAGTAACCTTACCGTCTCTACCGCTCTCGACTCCGGAAGTTGTACCTCATCCTATTACAATAACTCCTCCTCACTTCTAACCTCGTAAAAGTGTCGTCCAACTCGTAACTTCCCTCATAAGCCATGGCTCTGAACTCGCTTAAAAAGTCCTAATTACATTTGAGTCGCGCAGACCGCATTCTCGCGCGCTGCTCCTTCCTCCCCCCCCCTTGCCCTCAAAGAGAGCAGCTGTACGCAACGGAACAAAGTAGGATTTAGCCGAAGTGAAAATTTGATGAGCAGCAGCAGCGGCTGCAGCGGCAGCAACAGCAGTATTTACTTGGGGGGTTCGGGAGTTCGACGCGTTTTCTCCGGGGGGAGTCGAGCCCTGCAATATTCAGTTCTCCGGCTCTCTCGCTAACTGAAAATTTCAGGTGTGATCCTCGGGACCAGATGCGCCGCAATCCGTTATACGGGCTTGCGCGATAAACTCTTGCGCGCCTGTCGCAAACGCGAGCAAGGAGAGAGGCCGCGCACCGCTGACTAACTATAAGCGATTCCGCGAGATTGTATTTCTCGGGGAGTTCGGCTTGGGAGGATTTTGGGCTTTGAGTAGACCGCCTCTTTCTTATCCGCTTCTACTTTATCCTGATAGACGAAGCTTTGCAATAATGATTTTTTTTTTGTAGTTTCATGCGTAAAAAAGCTTGGAGCATTATGTTTCTCATCGCGGCTGAGATCCGGGATAGAAGCTGTTGTTGATTTGCCTAGATTTCGCTGATTCGGCTATTTGCAGAATGGATGTGAAACAGAATAAATATACCTTCATTTCCTGGAAAAAATCTGATCGCTGTTTTTGCTGTTTACGTAAAAATGTATACGTTTATGTTTGCTTTTTCCGGGCAAAGCTTTTTAATTCCAAACCTTTCGGCCGATTGATACAAAAAAATTCATGGCGAAGAGAAATAGTAATAGTCACTGTATACTGTATTTTAAAGTCTCAAGTAATTTTATCAATTGTTACTTAGTCAGTTTTTATATAGTGTATTGTTTACAATTTTTTAAGTTCACGCAATCAAAATTCAAGAACAAAACTGAATGTTCAATCCATCTTAATAGGTGTTTATTGCTTCTTCGAAGTTATGCAATAAGACTTTTTTTTCGTTAAATCGCTCTACAGAATTATGTTTAGAGGTGTGGAGATTCGAATCAGAAAATTTTAAGAAATATTTGTACGGATGTGTAAGTATATGTACTTATATAGGTATATGTATTTCGCTTTCTTTTCGGTAACAAAAAAAATATCGCAAAAAATACTGAGAAAACAAAAATGTCATTATGTATATAGTAAAGTGATCAACATAAAAGAATATTAAATACTTGCACCTGCGTTACGGATTTAATTTAGATTCTCATTAATAGATATGCGTATCTTAAGGCATAGACACTGCTCCAGTACATCTATCTTTTTGTATAACTCATAATATTACAATAGCATATGAAAAACAGCAACTTTCACAGGAGAGTTTCAGTCTTTCAACAGTACCTATTTTTCGTGGAAACCTTGCAAAATTTTTCAATTATTAAACATTTCACTTTTGTATATTGAGTAAATGTCTCAGCGTAATTTTAAAATTCATTTCAAATTTTTCCAGAAATTCTCAAAATTTCCTTCAACCCTTATGCCTACATATTCATTGAGACATAATTCAGTGGAAGTTTTTAACCACGAGAGATATGCGCGATGTTATAACATACGCCTGATCCAGATGATATTCTAGTATCGTGTATTCTCGATAAATACACGATTTGGCGGCTTCTTTTTATTGCCATCAAATCAAATGAAATTTTTCGTTTGTATTCACAAACTTTCCGAGTCTTTGAAAGCGTCTCATATGGCTCTGCGTTGCCTATACAGCGAATGAGTGCTAGAGTTTCGTGTGTACACAATGGAATATGCACTGTGTACAGTGAAATCCGATCCGCTGGAGCTTTGATGAATAGACACTTCTGGAAAGAAAGAGGCGTTCCCCAAAATTGCCGAGAGTCAGGATTGAACCTTCGGGTTACTATAGCCCGACCCTCTATACCGATCGACTCATCGCCGCTCTGACGGGCAAAATCCATTTGCAATTTCAACAAAATCCACGGTGGCAAAAAAGAAAGAAATTCAAGACAAAGCCAATCGCGCGGAAGCTAAAAGCCAAAGACACGGCAGTGATTTCCTAAGCTCGTTTCGCGTAGAACAGCGTCGGAATGAAGTTGCGAAAATTTCTGCCGCGTGAAATATGAGGGAGAATCTCTTTTGAAAGATGGATGGATAGACGCGCGTCGATGTCATGGAGGTAACGGCTCGATGATGGCAGGGAAATGGGGTCAGGGCCGCATTGCAGCCGCCGCCGCCGACTTTTATCCCCGCAGTTCCTTCACTCCCGCGACGTGGAAGAATGTGTCTATAAAATTCACGTCAATCCTGGCGATTCTCAGAAGTATACCTTTTACGCGAGCGCGAGCAAACGAGCGAGAGAGTGAGAGTGAGAAAGAACCCAAAAAAATCGAAGTGCAAATTAAAAAAAAACAACGTCGAAATGCTTAGATAATGCCGCGCTTATACAGATCTCAGTGCGGCTCGCGCCAGTGACGTAACTATCCGGCAATGCCCTTGCCGTAGTATAGACGAACTTTACGAGGTCATACTTCAACAGCTGAGCATCGGCGGCTCGCGTGAGGTAATCAAGTCATAAAAAGAAGCGGATCCGGCTCAAAAGCTTATCTGGGCCACTTCTCACCTTGGCCTTCCCCGCCGCCGCCGCCGCGGTAATTGCGTTCCGTTCCAACTTTTCGCGCGCCAAGAAATTCGGTAAGAGGAAAAAAATATCCGCAATATACGTAGAAGAACTACGGCACGTAACAATAATGGCGACTGTATGCGTACATACTGTCGTTATTGCAAATACGGGAGACCAGTATGCGCCGTTATGCAAATAAGGAAACTCTATAATATCCAAAAAGATTGTGTATCTAATAATATATGATTTTTTTTAATTTTTCTGTTATTATTTACGGATACTGATACAAAAAAATTTTTTCTGTCCACGAGCGATACTTCGAGCAGGATTCTTCACAATATCCGCGGTCTAAAGCCTGGCTAAATTTATTAGGCCAGTACATGTTTGCAGTATTGGTAGACAGACTGGTAGACAGTATACTGACCGACAGTACAGGGCCAGCATTGGGCCGTACTGTCAGTGTTGGCAATTCTTGCAAGGGTATAGGTATATCATTACTATAATTATATAGTCTGACAAAATTGTGCGAAAAATCCCCCCAACATACTACACTCGTCGCCCGCATGTACATAGAGGCTGCAGCAGCGCGAGCGTAAACAAATTTTTAGCCTCGTTAGTCAACCGGAGAACTCCCCTGTGCGCGCGGGTGCCCTCCTCTTTTTTCCCGGGGATTCCCCCATTATATACTCGTCGTTTTTCACCGACGGAGGAGAGTCCTGAAGTATATTGCCTCCGCGAGACTTGAGCCCTCGTGATATATTGAAAAGCTCGTTTCTCGCGGACGACGACTCCGCGGAGAAAAAAAAGGAAACGAAAAAATAAGGCACAAATAAATTGTAGCGCTGCGCAGTTTAATTGGAAAATGAAATATTACAGGTTATATATGGGAAAATCCGCCAAAATAATTTGGATAATTGCAGCGGGAATCGACCAAAAAAAAAAAAAATCTTGTGAGACTCGTCTGGGGCAGCGTTTTTTTGTTCTATAGGACCGCCAGAACACGAAAAAAATAGTGTTCCCACGAAATCGAATGAGTGTTTTTCGGTATTTAGACATTTGTGTAAAAATTTTTTAAAAAATTTGGTTTTTTAAGTGTTTCTTTTTTCAATCCGAATTTGGAGGGAGAAGGAATTTTATTTTTATCGTTGCAAATATGCACAAAAGTTCAAAAAACATCTGAGCTTTTCAAATTGGTCGAGCTTTTTTGTCTACGATTTTTTTTAACAAAATGACGGCGGTTTTTGTGAAACAGCGTGATGTTAAACTTTGTTGTGAGCGAGATGTTAAACATTTTTTTTTCTCGAGAAATATGACCGTAAAATTACTCAAATAATACGTATGAATTTTCTCAAAAATTTTTGAGTCATTTTTTAATTTCTCCAAAATTGTAAAAATTGAAAAATTAAACAAAAAAAAAAAAGAAAACGCTGCCTCGGACAAGTCTCACGAGATTTTTTTCGGTCGATTTCCGCCGCAATTATCTGAATTATTTTGGCGGATTTTCCCATATACGTATTATAGCGATGCTGCATAACGGGTTATTTATGGCGTGGGCAGCGTAGGAATCCGGAGCAACGTTTAATCTTGGATCCTATACAATGGGCATCGCGTTCTTGTGTAAAAAGAGGAATAAAGCGCGTGTGTATACATATATAGAGCACTCGGCGTGTCAAACGCGAAAAATCTCGAGAGAAAATCCCTGCTACATCAGAGCGTGTACTCCCCGTAAACAGAGCCCTCTCTCTCTCTCTCTCTCTCTCTCTCTCTCTCTCTCTCTCTCGTCGAAGTCCTCGCATATGCCGCATTCGTATAGACCTGCAGCTATGGAACGAGCTCCTGATAGCATTTGCCGCTCGGTTTATCGCTCGGCGGGACGCCGCTCATGCATAGATGCGCCTGCCGTAACGAGCGCGCCGCCGCCGCCGGTCGCTCTCTGCAGCCGCGTTTACACGGCGATTTCGTATTATAGCTACTGTGCGGCTTGCGGCAGCAAACGCTCACCTACGCTGCCGCACCAATATATATATACGCGCTCGCATACGCACATACGGGGACGTTCGAGACTTTTCGAATAGTATATGACGAAATCCGCTTTTTTGCCCCCAAAAGTTGCGAAAAAAACATCTCGGGCTACATCGACCGGGTAAGGTTTTTTCTGTTCTACACAGGACGTACAGAACAAGAAAAAAATAGTGTACCCACGAAATCGATCTTGTCACACTGTCTTTTTTGGCCATCTTTGTGATTTTATGCAGAGATTATTACGCATTTTTTAGCAAAATATTCTGGATTTTTTCGAACGCAAGGTTAAATAGGTATATAAATAGGCTTAAAGTCATTTGAACACAAACTTGTCTAAATTAGATGCACTGATTAAAAGTCACGTACTTTTGAAATAAACGAACGTTGCTTCAGACTCCCTTTAGGCTGGTACCAAAATCCTCGATTTTACATTTTTTTTTCTTCGAATCCTCGTAACTTTTGATTCAGTGACTCGATTTTAACGTTTAATACGTCAAATTAAAGCTCTTTTCTTCTACTTTTCTACCAATGAGTCTAAATTAAATTTTGTTTATATATTGAGCTATATATATATATATATATATATATATATATATATGCTTTCAAAAAATGATCTACTTGAGAGGCTACACTATTTTTTCTTATTCTGTACGTCCTGTAGAACAGAAAAAACCTTACCCGGTTGATGTAGCCCGAGATTTTTTTTTCGCAACCATTGGGGGCAAAAAAGTCAATGAAAAATGCGGATTTCGTCATATATGTATATTGACGGGAGCGAGTATCAAAATGCATTTTGGGGAGATCGGTGGGTGAATCGGTTGCGAGCGAGCGCGACTTAATTCGTCGAAGGGGTTTTCTCATTAAAATCTCTTCGGGCGTCTCTGCGGTTCTTTCACTCTCGTCCCCCCTCCTTCCCCGCTCATCTGTACGCGGAGAGAGACGTCGTTCTCTCTATCGCGGCGAGGGTTGCGAGAAAGGTGGTACTTTTCGGAAAGTTCGAGACGCCAAGGCGTGGCTTTCGATTTCCGGTGCGCTGTCGCCGCCGCTGCCGATTGTTTCGGGAAATGACCCAGATTCGAATTTTTCTTGTAATTGACTCGGCGAGTTCGATTGAATTTCTATCTTCTTCGCCGCGCGGTAATGCACAGAAAGTTATTCGACGGCGTTTTTGAGTTCTACGTAGGTCTCGAAGCGTAATTTTGAGCGATTTCAATGCGGTAACTTCATGTAGATTAAATTAAATCTTATGCATTATCCTCGACGTCAGCTACATCCCTTGCAAGAATCACCAACACTGACAGTACGGCTCAATGCTGGACCTCTACTGTCGGTCAGTATACTGTCTACCAGTACTGGCAGACTAATGTTCCGGCACTGATTTGACAAGAACGGGTCAATACTGCAAAAATGTATTGGCCCAATAAATTTAGCCAGACTTTAGACGAAGCTCAAATATTCGAATAAATAATACCTGCGCGAAAGTACTGGCTCAGTATTGAACAGAAAATAACATTTTTTGTACATAATATATAATAAGTATAATAATAATAATATAGTGAATATTAAATAGTGAATATTACTGGCAAATTACTGGTCTCCAGTAATTTACTACAGACTGTCAGTATTGCTATAAGAGTCTGCCATTATTGGGTCAGTACTGGGCCGCAGGTGCGTTCTTACATGGTATTTCAAACGCAAAACAATGAATATTCTCAAACGATACGTATGCCAAACATACAAAGGCTGTCTTATTTATAATTTAAGGTATTACACCCACTTCTGCGCGCATTCTGCACGTTAGATTCCGCACAGCTCGATCCCGAAAGCCAACGCAGCTGCGGCGATAAAAGGAGAAAATAATTTTCCCGAAAATTCAGCCGCGGCAATTCGATAAAGGCGAAGAAACTGATAGGATATTCCGCACGGGCCATTGTGCGCGCACGAGAATAGCGTCTTCTTCGCCGCGCACAAAGCAACCGTAGAAAGCGGCCCGCGCTATCTTTCCCGGCGAGATAATATACTTGCCAGGAAGTTTCGGCAAGAGAGAGAGAGAGAGAGAGAGAGCAAGTGTACACGCGACTGTCCCTTTCGCCTCTTGAACTTTTGCTAATTTACGAGGGCGCGTATATCATACTTAGCGCCCGTGTGACTGTCTTTTCGAGTGTATATAAGTATGTACTACGTATATATACATGCGTATAGAGTAACGCTCTCGCGCCACTGATGATCACGACCGTGTATATCACACGAGCCATCGCTTTTTCGCGCAAAAATCCAGGCCGCAATTTCCGACGACGTTTCTTAAACATCCTCGGCGATAACGGATATTTGATGCAGACCGAAGCTGCGATAACTCTCTCTCTCTCTCTCTCTCTCTCTCTCTCTTTCTCTGCGCGAAAGTATAGCGCGTGCGTGTGTGCGCGCACACGGCTGCTGGATACACGTGTAGGAAGAATTATGGACCACAGGCCTGCGCCACGTGCGCGAAAGGAATATATCGCACCCGCGACTGCCAGATGGCAGTGATTATGTGACGCTTTTGGAACTATAAACTGGTTGAGACGACGGGGCGAGGGTGGGGGGAGGGAGCTCTGGGTGCGGGCTGAATTTTACGACGAGTCGTTATTCAGCCGATGGCATATCTCCTCTGCGCGATAAACGGATTTTTTTTCCTCTTTCTCTCTCTCTCCTCCGCGCCGTCGCGCGCGGCTGTCGATGTATTGTAAGTGTGTATATACATACATATATATACACACACATATACAGCGTTCGCCGGCGAGAGGCGAGCGATTTTCTCTCTGGAGTGCAAAATAATTAGTCTTTGAATATTCGGTGTATAAATTATTATAGGATACTTGAATCCACACGCGAAGTTTGGGTAGTCAGTTATTCAGTTTATTAGCGACGCCAGCTTGCGGCACTTTATTAGTTTTGATAACTATATACGCTTTCTGGGGCGCGTACAGTCTATAACACTGCGACAACTGGCTCCTACGCCAGACTGCGTAACTTATATATTCGCGACTCTACGCGTATACGTATATCTATATACAGTCCTTCATTAGTATGTGCGACGTGAGCAATGCTCTCTGCTCGGCGCAAAAAGGACCACGCGGTAAGATAATCACGTGGAAATTGCGCGTCGGGCTCCGTTTTGCCCAGGACGATAATGGCATTTATCAATTGCGCGCGGAATCCTTGAAATTGCTATTAAACTTAATGTAATATTTTAACACGTATATAAATATGACGCGCTGCGGTAATTGCGCGCACGCGCGAGCACACGCGCGTCTATATACGTATCTTATATATATGATATAATAATCGAACGCGCCCTGCGATTTATTGTCAATTTCGTCACGTTTTCCACACAGTCGTCCGATAATCTGCAGTACACAGGTGGCGTTTGAAATTTTAAAGCTGAAATTACATTTACAAAAAAAATGAAATTGTCATTTTTTTTCTCGTATATTTCTACCGATTCAACAAGCACTCTTCGCTCGTTATCTGTTTCAGAAATACGTGAGCGAGGGCTCCACAGTGCGAGACTGCGTGCCGACATGTCAGGAGAAAGGTGAGTGTGTTTTTTTAAATATACTATAGAGACTTCGCCTTGCGAGATCTTATATTTTATTTATTTATTTATTTATTTTTTTAAATTTTATATTCTCGCGCATAAGTATGTTAGAATAGTTGGTGTAGGGAGTATAAACCATTTTTAAAATAATAATGAAAGAATAAATATTCAATATATTTTTTCTGTTATCATCGGAGGTATCTTTAGTTTGAGAACTTCAAGCTTCAACTAACCTTAAAAGTTATAACAGAAAATCTAATGAACAATTTTCTTCATTAACACACCAAGTTCAAAAACCTAAACAAAAAAATTCTGTTAAAACGAATGAATAGATCCTTTTTGTTAAATAAAAAATATATTTTTTTGCAGCTGATAAGCTGTATTTGTAATTTATTGATTAACCATCCTAAAGACAAATTATACAATTTTGTACTTTACATAATAAAAATTTTAGAATCTTAAAATAAATCTTATTAACATACAATAAATCCTACAATCTTAAAACGCCAATGAGATTTTAAAGTGTACGCGTTTAAACGAGCATTTCATCATTACCATTTCGTTTAGCTGTCACTCAATTTCATTTTAATTTTGCGCCGAAATTCTCAGATAACATTTTGCCAAAAAAGCTCGCAAGCTTCCCGCTTTGAAAAGCAAAGTCTATCATCGTAGCGACATTTCATGTACAGCCGCGCACATATTCCTCGGCATATCACCAACAAGTACACTCTTCGCCGAATCCCTGGAATCCGAGCTTCGCGAATTGGCTCAAAATCGGTTTGCCGATTACTTTCGAGCTCCGATCGACCTGAACCCCTCCCCCCCCCCCCTCCTCGGCCCTTCTTCCACCAAGTTTAAATTCTCCTGGCTGTACTACCGTTAGAACAGGCTTTGGCGCGACTACGTCAAAGAACTTTATCGCTCTC
The DNA here is from genome assembly GCA_018906965.1 of Philotrypesis tridentata. NCBI lineage: Eukaryota > Metazoa > Arthropoda > Insecta > Hymenoptera > Pteromalidae > Philotrypesis > Philotrypesis tridentata. The sequence goes on along the minus strand of JACCIB010000001.1, from coordinate 6,761,258 downwards.
GCTTTCTCCTTTTAACCGGGCGCTGACGCTCGAGCCGTCTCTTTGAGCCCCAAAGCATGTCGGCTCGCTGCGTGCACATTCTTAGCCCTTGTGTCTCTATACGTGTACTAGCCTGGCCATCTTTCCGTAGATATACGCGCTTGAAGCATATGGGTAATTCTACGGCAGCGCGTGGGGAGATTTTTTGAATTTTTCTCGACACTTATACTTCTTCCGAGTTCATTATGTCGTTTGTTAGGGAACGAAAAGCGTTTAGACTCTGCGGTCTGCGCTATGTAAGAAGTTACAAGCTATCCAAAATTTGGATTTTTGAAACTGTGCCAAAATTTGAATATGAATAAAATCTTTGAAACTCGGATTAGAAGAATTTTATGGATGCACATTGAGATTTTTTTTAGTTTTCAAATTTTCGTGTAAAATATTACGAAGAGATTTTGAAAATCAATGAGCTCATTTTTGGTTTCCCACAACTTATTGGTTCTGTTCCACTTTAAGAGTAGACATTACATTATACACATACATATTTAAAAAAAGAACTTGATATTTTTTGTATCAAATAGGTCAAAGATTTTGTTCAGTCCTCTAAAAAGTTTTTTATCCTTTTGGCAGTATACTCAACTCGTATGAAAAAATGAGTTAAAATATACAAAAAATTTTTTCATGGGATAATGTGGATCATTTCTCTGTTTTTCTCTCTTTCTCCTCATCATTATTTTTCCCACCTAAAGCTACATATTATCATATTCGTTTTCGCTGATAGAAATGATTTCCTAATTATTGGTTAATTTTTTATTCATAAGAATATATATTACATTATCAACTGTAAATGAATATTCGGTGATAATTGTAGAAACTTTCTATATTGACTTTTCTTCCTGTTTTCGATACTAATTTCACACGAAACTTGTTCAATTTGCTCAACTCGTTGACCAACGGCAATGCGCTTAATTTTCCAGTAGATTCGACGCGTCCACTAGTTTAACAAGTGAAAATCCGCGGATTTTTTCTCAAATATTTTTCTCGCTGAAGAGAATGCACATCAGTGCCGTGCACTCTAGAAGTGGCCTCCTCTCCCTTCTGGATAAGAATGAGGGCGGATGAAAGATCCTGACAGTCGCTTCCATTCGCGAAAGCACTTTTTCCAACGAGAGAGAGAAAGCGAAGGAAAAGCTCGCACTCGTCTCGCTGGCTCGTTTGGCCTTAAACACATGCTTATCTGAGCATTTCCAGCGCAACTGACCTTTGTCTCCCATATCCGACTGTATCGTTATCCGAGCAGGCGGTGCGACAATGGAATAACATTCTTTTTTCACTTTTTCGACTTTTTTTTCTAAATACAAACAGAGAGCTCTCCTCGTCGAATGACACCGAGTCCGTAAAAAATAGAGGATCACCGGGATTAGCATACTCGGGAGGGGATGAGAATAAAAGTCACGTATACCCCGACGTCGGGAGAGATAGTGCGGATGTCAATTTTTATGAACATACATCAGAGAGCACTCGTAAAATTCTAATGATCAACTGCTCTTTTTCCCCAATCAAACGTGCGCTCTCCCTCTCTCTCTCTCTCTCTCTAGCGAGTGATACACAGAGGCGAAACAATAAAGTCGCTCGCGATAGCAAGGCCAATAAATATTTTACAACTTATTTATTTTCCCGAGAAATGGCCGCCCAAAAAAAAGGAAAAATAGGATTCTTCTGACCGATGCTCCCTCCCCCCGGCTTTACGATGCCATTCCCGGTAATGGACTTCGCGGTCGGTTTAACGTGCGTATATATAGATACGACTCTGCTTGTTCGTATATATACGGAATCGCGACGATGCAATTGCCAAGAGAGCGAGCGGAAATCTGTAAACGATAAAGGCGCGATATGGGCCATGTTTGTGTAACTTGATTTATTCTGGCTAGTGGCCCCCGGATCTTCGTTTTTTCTCGACTCTCCAACGCACGTGTGTACATAGAGGCCCCTATTTTTGGCTGCTGCTTCCTCAGCACATCTCGATGTTTATCAATTGCGAAAAAGCGAATTTCGAGGCTCTCAGATTCTTTCGCTCGGAAGTCTTGTCGGGCGACTGGAGTCTACGCGGGCCACTGCCTGTATCCAAACTTGGCGATACTTCGAATGTTCCAAATTATTGCCGGATTTTCAAGCTTACGGAGACGGTGTGTAGCTGGAATTTCGATTAATTTGTTGAACAACGTCTTGTTGAGGGACGTACGTAAAATGATACTTTAGCTTTCAGTGCGAATGGATGAAGTGTTCATTTCGAATATTTTTCGCAAACTGCTTTCTATATTCTATTAAGCCACATATAGTTCCACACGAAAATCGTATGCGGTCGCGGTTTTACCCCACTTTTTTTCGATACGTTAGAAGAGAAAAATTTCAAGCGAAAAAAGTGTCAGCACCATTCCAATGCTTATCAATCATGATAATAGTCAGTTCCAAGCTTGCATGAGAAAAATCGCTGATTCATAAGAAGCTTTGTCATAAAACACGACTTTTCACATTTTCATGGTGCTAGTCGAATTATTCGAATTTTGAGAAATCATGTATATTTAGCGCGCGCTACAATGACGTGCATCTCCAAAAATCGTTTCACTTATACGTGGTCATAAAAAAATTTTTGATCATTTTATTAGACCGCAGTGTTAAGGAAAATCAGCGAAGACGGTTGCAGTAAAGGCGATTAAGCTTTTGTTCCAAAGACAGTGCGATTTCACCTTTGTCGATTGACGTTAACAGCTTCAATCTGCTCGTTTGCAATTCTTCGATTGCAAATTTGATTTCCTGGTCACGAAACGACTACGTACAAATAAAATACATACACTGCATATTTAGCGTATCAATCATGCAAGAGATTACATTAAACGGCAACTGAAATTGTTTACTTTTGAATATCAGGTAACAGTATCAAAGCACAGGTAAATCACGTTGTTGTGAAAATACCATAAATCGGAGTATACCTGCAACCCTGAGGTCTGTTGCCGAAGCAAATGTTTGCTTAGGCTGAATTCGTTTCTGTTGGTGTGATGCTATACTGTACCGCGAAACTTATCAGAAAATATGTTAACTTGCGGATGACAGCGGCTAAACCGTTGTTGCTGATGATTAATCCACGTCGAGGCCAGCTGTGTACCGAAATGATCTAAACTTCAGAGTAAAATGTAACGTGCATCAAAATTATGCTGATGCTCGAAGCAATATTCCGCCAGAGCTTGCAAGGACGGCTATTTTAATGAAAATTCCGCAGTACACGGGAAAATGGTGTATTAATAAATTCCGTGTAACTCGAAGTTCAAGACTTTCTCTCAGAGATCTACGACGAAGAATGAAAAACTTTTTCCGAACGAAGCATCGTCAAACATATCCGGTGTACATGTCAACCACTTAGCGGCCTCAAGTATCGGATATACACGCTTTCTCTCTCTTCCTCCCAGAAAAACTTTTTCCGATTAAGCTTCTCCCCCACTCCCTCGGGATTTTCATTCCCCAACTTTTTTCGCCGAAATTATAACGCAGTTTTTATACCGGAGCTATACATAGACAGTCTCTTGGAACGACGGAAAAGCCAAATTCAGAGAAACACGTTACATCCCAGATACGCTCATCCGCATTCGTTCTCTCGCTCTCTCTCTCTCTCTCTCTCTCTCTCTCTCTCTCTCTCTCTCTCTCTCTCTCTCTCTCTCGTTCTCACTCCATTCGCACAAATAATATATCCTGGAGAGAGCGCAGTCGTCGTCGAATGAGCCGTCATTGATTTCTGATTGCGCCCGCATGGCCGCGACGCGACGCTCCTTCACGTGTGCGCTATATACGTGCTTTGCCAACTCGGCGCTTTCGCGCAAAAGGACAACGTCGAACGGCACGCCATTAAAGCTCCTTGCGCTCTTTTTTCCTTCTCCCGCCAGCCTCTCTCTCTCTCTCTCTCTCTCTCTCTCTCCTCTTCACTCCGTATACACGCTCTTCTCTCTCTTTTTTTTGCCTCTGCTCATTCACTCTCGACACGATTGTGAAGAGTATCGCGAGTGCGATAGATCGTTCGTCATTCTGCGGCTCTTGTTGCGCGAAGCCATGCGTTATAATTGAACTATTGCGATTACATGGGAGCCTTATTTTCAGCCGTATTTCAACGCTGACAACTGTCAATTTTTGAAGCCGACGCTATAAAAACTATACGTATGCACGAGATGTAATATCTATGTATTTATCTATAAAAATTAATATCAGAATAATTAGGATGTAAATCATATTTAAATTCTACTTAACCATACTTAACTATACCTAAAGTCTAAAATGACCATGCCTAATCGTACTTAACTACACCTTGTGTTATACCTACTTAAATTTCATTATATCTAATTACATACCTAACCGCCCTGGTAGAAACATTGAGCAGCCATTCGCGATCGACTGCCCAATATTCGACTTGTTGGCCAACGAGTTCAGCATCCATTCGCCATCGAACTCGTTTAAATCGTCACGCTTTTCGACCCGTGGATGGCGAATGGATGGCCAAAATGTGAAATGAGACAAAAAAGACAATTTTGAGGTTATAATACGATACTGGTGGTACAGAATCGTTGCTTTATGATTACTTACGGCATTTTAGTTTTCACTTTTCCGTTCTGGTGGACTCATAAGTAGTCACTAGTTAAATAATTTTCAGAACTTCAATCACTCAGAATGAAAATCACTTTGGCACACTGACATATTACTTAAAAATTTGTCAGACTGCTTGAGTATTTATTCGAAAAATATTTATTTTTTTTTTACGTGATAACCGTTTTCCGTTTTCAGAGAAAAATCAGTGAGTACGCGTTACCAGATCTATCTATCTTATATTCAAGACATTACACGAACGGAGACGGCTCACTAGGAAGAGTGTTGGACTCGTAACCCAGAAGTTCTAGGTTCGATCCCGACTCTCGGCTTATCTGTCCATTGATTAATTAATTGTTTCTATAATTATTTCCGTTATCATACATCTGTACGCGTAAACTTATGTGGAAAGGCTATATGAAAAAAAAAAAAATTGAGGTTAGGTTTGCAGTTAGCGCTCTCTCAGTTCGTCGATAGAGCAGTCGATGGTGATCGATGGTGAATCGCTGCTCAACCATCGCTATATGCATTGGCCAACGTCATTGCTTATTCGTTGGCGAGTCGGCCATCTGAGTTGTTGTATTTTCTACCAGGGCGTATAGCCTAATGGAAAATTCTATACTTTATTAATCTCAAAGACTTAACCATACTTAAATACATATACCTAAAATCTAAAATGACCATGCCTAATCATACCTAATCGTACTTAACTATACCTTGTGTTATACCTACTTAAATTTCATTATACCTAATTACATACCTAACCGTATAGCCTAATGTTCAATTCTATACTTTATTAATCCCAAAGACTCAACCATACTTAAATACATATACCTAAAATCTAAAATGACCATGCCTAGTCATACCTAATCGTACTTAACTATACCTTGTGTTGTACCTACTTAAATTTCATCATACCTAATTACATACCTAACCATATAGCCTAATGTTCAATTCTATACTTTATTAATCCCAAAGACTTAAGTTTAGACTAGCAACATTAATAAAATCTTAAATGAAAAGAAAAACAACGGAACGCTTCGACTGTTACAGAGGCCTGGAGTACGAGAACGTACTGCTGTAACGAGGACAACTGCAACGGCGCGCCGGGTCCCATCTCGTCGAGCCTGTGCCTGGCGGCATTCCTGCTACTCATGATCTTCCATCGCCAGCAGCAACTTCGTGGCTAATGCGGCAATCGCCGCCGGCTCGTGAGCTCGTCTTACGCCCCCCTTCTCCGTAACCCCTTACTCCTCCTGCCCCCACCAGCCCTCTTTTCACCCCCTGTCCTCGCATCCCTCCCCTCCCACCTCTCCCCAACACGTTCGACTTTGAGCCGATCGATCGGCAACTATTCCGTTCCGGGGCGGCGAGCTGCACCCGCATTAATATTCGGGATCATCGACAGCAATAATAATTAATTATACCGATGGGGACAGTCACGAGAAAGCGAATATTGTCGTCGTCGTGCCCCTTCCTCCCTGCAAGCTTTGCGTTTATCTCTCTCTCTCTCTCTCTCTCTCTCTCTCTCTCTCTCTTTCCGTCTCTTTCTTGAGCTTTTTTTCCAATCTTATATAGTGAGAACTGTGCGAGGAATTGCAAGCTCTGTTTTTAACAATCACATACGTATATAACTCGACTATTGAACGTTTTATAAAGCTTCGCGGAAACACAGACACACACAGACACACGCACAGACGTACGTATATAATAACCATATACATACATACATGCGCTTTATTTCCAACTCATTAGCCAAGATAAACAGCGCATTCTTATCCAGATCGACGATAAAACAGCATAAATCTATATATGTATCTGCGATCAGTGGGCGTAATGGAGCGGAAGGATTTCTTGGCGAGACGCGAAAATTTATCGCTTTTGATATGAACCAGAAGTGTTGACCGAAGCCCTCTCTCCTCCTCGAAAAGCAACACGCACACACACACACACAGTCCTATATATATTTATGAGCGCGAGTCGAAAAAAATCGATTTTCAGTTGACCACGTCGGGGAGGGGTGACCGTTTCTTTTGTTTTTTCCACTCTCGCTCTTTTTCCGAGGCAAGCTTCTCTTTCTGGGACAGCTGCCGCAGTTGCTGCTTTGGCAATTTCCATTTTTTGCCCTCTCCCGCGCTTCTCTCTTTCTTTTGCACTTTGTCTCTCTACCTCTGTCACTCTCTCTTCCTCTATCTTTTTCTATTTTTCATCTTGCAGAGGACGGCATTTTGCTCATCCGCTGAATTCAATTTATTCAAAAAAATACATGTACGGAGAAAGCCAAAAACGAAAAATTTGATAATTATTTACGGAAAAATTCGGAAATTATCCATCGCCTGTCGTACACCTGTCCGAACGCGGTTCGTCTAGAAAAAAAAGCTGGATAAACTCGAAGATATGACAGCGAAGGAACGAGATACATTGACACACACATCACACATACACACGTACGTGCACACACAAAGTGGAAAGCTAATCTGGCTAACAAAAACGCGAAAGCTCATCGATATGTGCACGAGAAAATACCGCACTATATTACTTCTTCCTTTTCTCTGGCCTATTTCTTCTCTGTTTTTGTTTCTCCTCCTCCTCCTCCTCCTCCTCCTCTCTCTCTCACTCTCTCTCCCCCCTTTCTCTCTTCGGTTATACAATACTTTCTTTTTTTGCTTTTTCCCGCGAGGGGGAGAGGAAAAACAGCGGCGACGCGAAAAGATATAATCTACATATATATATATATGACACACAACGAATCCCCCACGTCCCGGACGACACACTCCTGGCGTTTGCAAATGGACCATAGACTGTCGGCGTTGACCTCGCGCGAGTCGATCGTGACGCAGAGTCGACCTCGGGAGTTAGCGGATTCGCCGGTCTGGTTATTTGCTTTGTATCAGTACTGTGTAAAAAGGAAAAAAAAAGAAGAAAGAGAAGCGAAGAGCGTCGCATGTTCGAAGAGATGTAACGCGATCGACTGACGCGAGAGGGACGATCGGCGACACACCGACGGTTTTATAACGATACCGGATGATCACTAAAGTATAAATAATTGATTAATTTGATTAATTGATTAGTAAGGTCGTAACTACTCGTACTAGAACTAATATTATCAATTGCTATGCAAGTAATTACGCAAAGTTGTATCGTCATCTCTATACATGAAAATTTATAAGGAAAGAAAAAGTACGAAAAAATTCAACCGATCTCGAGAGTCTAGTTAAAGGCAAATGCCCCAGCTATCGGTGTAGCGCCTGAGTATTTTCTCCTCTCTCACTTTGTTAAGACGAATATTTTATTTTTAACGTACAATACGTGACTTTACGTTTGCGCGTGCAAAGACCTGACTGTTCGTTCGTACGTAAAGAAAAATTTGTCCTTGCTACGATACATATTGTACATCTGTAATGCATGCAACTGATACGGACCTATTATTGAAATTGAAAATGTATTATTATACACTGTTCAGATTGAGTGTGTACAATGAATTTGTTAAGACTTTGTCCTCTCTCAATTCTGTCTTAGACGATTTACGCTTTAATTCTTCAGTATTATAATTACGTATCACACGGCATTATTGCGACAAAGCTGCTTGTGTTATACATTTATAGGTATAATAGCGATTGAAACTCATTCTTAAATAAATACACGTATTTATATATATCGATTGTATTCGTGTTTCTCGAAAACATGTAGTTCTTAAATTTAATGAAAATTTTAACGATAAATATTTTATAATAGCTCGAAGCTTGTTTGAAAGATTGATTATGCGCAAACGTTTTGTAAACTATACGATTAAGGTAAATGCCAAGAATGTAGACGAAAATTTAAAGTTTAAATGTATATTCTGAGTAGTCTCCTCTTGTGTTTCTCGGAAAACAAATAACGCGGCTCGCATTATTTTGCATTTCTATTTCAGATGCGGCTGCAAAACAATGAATTGATTGAATTCAATACAAAGTATTAAGTACTACATTCAAAACAGAATTATTGTAACAAATAAATCTAATTCAATATCTAATGTACGACCGAATTACGGTGGACGATAAAACATTTTTTATTGTATTCCCGCGATCCATATTGTGGTACAGTAGACAACCTAACCTGCAGTTAATCAAAATGATTTAGTGAAATTGACTAATTTTTTTAAATACAATAACATTCGCGATCTCATTAATCTACCATAATGTAAATACACGTATTTTTACGAAACTATAAAAATGAGCGCCTGATTCATTGTATCTGGTAATATTGTTATTAAAGAAAAAAAATAAAATAAATAAAGAAAAACGTTCTCGACTGGCTACTCACCGGGGGCATTTACCTTAGTAGAGTACTTGAAATAAATGTATATATTTATTAAACTATCTAGGAGTTATGAAAGCAGGGACGAAAGCAACATATAACTGAACATCGCACTGTGACTTCAGCGAAAATTAAACGAAGGGAAAGAATTAAAAAAAGCAGAGAAATAAAAAAAAGAGAAGTTTAAAAATGCAAAAATTAAAAATAATACAATTATATATTGTCATACACTACAATTGTCTATGTCGAAGCGAAGAAAAAATAACCGAGACTCGCCATACTGAACATCTCTGTATTAGAATTTAGAGTTTCACGTTAAGTTTCATCGTTAAATATTATATATTAAAACAAGCATTCGCTGGATGCATTTAAAGGAAGCAAATAAATAAATCAATGGAAGAGTTACCTATTATATAAAATGAAAAAATGTAGCGCTTTTTGCCTGTTCTTGCGACGAATGCATTATATATATATATATATATATATATAGTTTAAACAGATTAAGATTAAATAATATAAAAATTAAATAAGATATACAGAATTATTATATAGACGGAAAACACTTTTTAAAAATCGTACGACTGTAGTTTGCATTTCTTATATTATACATGCGATATAAATTCTAGTTTCGAAGAATTAATAATAAAGAGAAAGCAGATCTACGATCTCTTATATGATATAAAATATTATTAACGAGTCGACGTAAAAAGCAATTCTTTGACTTCCATTGTACCAATGAATATAAAAACAAAAATAAAATAAAAATATCTTGTGAAAATGAATTATAAGAACGAAGCTATTGTTATTCCCGCAAACCTCTCTTCACGACGCATATAAGCATCCGCAAGATTACGAAAACGCGTAAGAACAAAGTAACAAAACACATTCTAAAAAAAAGGCTCTGATAATAAAAAATAAATAAATATTATATATAAAAAGAAACAAAATTGTGCGGACAGAGAGATATCGCCTCGAAATTCATGTATACTAGCTGTAGTAGGAAGAGAAGCCAATAAAAAAAATTGCGTAAGATCCTCTCAAGATAAGAAGTCGATAAAGGGTGAGACAGACGGCGCATAGAGTTGCCCGAGAGAGGGAGGAATAATTTTTCAATCGACAAAATGCGAATGCGATCCTGCAGGGGAGAGCGCTGCAGCTTAAAATTTTGCGACCTCCCTCGAGCCACTCGACCCTCCAATAGCCGTATCGAGCGCAAAAAAATATGCTGCTGTACTTGCTGTGCGCGTCGAGAGACAAAAAAAAGGAAAAAAAATCGATTGCAAAACTACTCTTACTACTATAATGGTTCTAATATCGTAACGCTTCAGCCGAGTCCGTTGATGTCGAGAGAGTATATTATATACACACACATATATGAATATATAAATCGCATATATAAAAGAGTCAGAATAAAAACGAAACTTCAAGAACATATTCTAATGCGCTTCTTAGGTATAGAGATGAAAAATCAAAAAAGAAAAAAAAACGAAAGAAAACTACACTCACCTTCGAATCTCGTTGATCGATTACACTTTAATATACATTATATATATAGCTGACGCCGAGAGATACGCGCGACTATAGCGTATATACACAAGAAGAAAAAAAAGAGCACAGCAGGCGTCTTCAGCGTGTAAATGCGTGCGAGATTGAAAGAGTGTAGAGGTGTGCGAGACGTAAGGATTGCCGAGAGGTGTGTGCGCCGCAGGTGCGAGTGTGTTGTATACGAGCGAATGGAGAAACACGACTCGCCACGGGGCCAGGCGAGAGTGACTCGACGCGACGTCCTCGCCGTTGTCTCTCGTCGGCGCGATTTTTCTTCCCTGCGCGTCTCGTCGTCGACTCGAAAAAAAAAGAAAAAAAAACCGACGACGCATAATGCAACGACATTCGAGATTTTTCGCTCCGCGTGAAAGCGACCATCGGCTGCGAAAACGCGCGTGATGAGGAAAAGGAGAAGACGTGCGTCGAAGTCGTGCGCGAGTCTTAAATCTTCTCGCCCCCCTCCCTACACACCCCATCCGAGAGCGCCACTATAGCTTTAACGAGCGTAAAACGTACAGCACGTGAGTATCATGATAAAAAAAAAGAAAAAGAAAAGAAAACAGAAAAAGACAAAAAAAAAAATGAAAAATATACAAGCGACGAGAAACGCGCGGAGCGTGTAGAGCCGAGCGGAATAACAAATCAATGTATGAAGAGTTGTACATTTATAATAGACATGCAATAATAAAAAGGAAAACATTAATTCTAGAAAAGAAAGAGAGGCGTTCGTTTCATTGTTCCCCGCAGCTAGGTGTGTGTGTGTGTGTGAGCCCGTGGGTGCGTATGCTTTTTTCAGACGAAGCTTCTCCGCAGCTGTGGCCGCAGAGAAATAATAATTATATTCAAATCGATCGTCGCGTCCTCTGGAAAATCTGTCTCCTTCTCTCTCATCGGTGACAGCCGGCAATTATGCCAATAAATAGAGGAGCAGAGCCGCGGGGACGCCGACTGAATTCTCCGGTCTCGAGCGACGATTACTGGCCTCTTTCTTCTCTCTCCGAGCCGAGAGAGAGAGGGCCATTGTCGGCTCGTAAAATGCACTTTTCACCGCGCGCAGCGCTTGTTCCGCACTTGCTTTTCCTTTTCAGCCCCCCCCCCCCCCCCACCAATCGCTGGATGTTCTCGCGGACGGTAGGTAAATACAGGCGAATGTTACGTGCATATACGTACTCGTGTAGTGCATGTGTGTCTCGAATGGTATATGTACACGTATACACAGGAGAGCCGACGAGGAGGACGAAGATAAAGCAATGTCGAGATATTCATTTTAGAATTTATACGCTCTGTCGTCATTCTGGAATTCACAGAGCGTATCGATTCTATAATAAGTGTCTCGGACAATGAGCAACGATTGACCCGTCGATCGAAGCGCTGCACGCCGTGGACGCAACCCCGATGGTGCGTGAGTATGCGCATGTTTATTTATGTAGATACTAGACCAAGAGCAGCGCGCTTCGCGCGCTCTAATTTTTCTTGCAGTTTGTTTATAATTTAATAGTACTCAAAAATACTTGAAATAATCGCAAAGTCGATTTTTATTTTGAAAATTTTGAAGAATTATTTCTCTTTTAAAAGATATTTTTTAAAGTACAGTTTATCCTGTTTATCTTTATATTTAAAAAGAACTTATCGAACTGTGCATAGGTATACCTATATATGAAGAGCTCATGAACCCATTGTCGATTCTATTGTGCATAAAATAAAAACAAGTTCTTTCTCAATTTTTTGTACCTGCGCTCTTCTTGCATGCAGATCTTTTGTGCTATTATATTAGGCTAGAATGTTAGATCAACATCAGTGGGCTTCGCGCGCTCTAACCTCAAACTAACGCATTCACCGGAAACACATGAACCATGATACATGAACATATTGGCTCTTGAGTCTTGACGCACGCGCACAATATCAGCCAATCACAATTCGTCTTCAGCGGCTTCAAAACATCCGGTCATGACTTTTTATTAGTGGGACAGGGCTGAGTGGGGCCATTCCGCAAGTCTTTTTTTAATGGGCGATATCTTTACCGTAGAATTGATTTTCGAGTCCAGACGTGCATTGGCATTAAATTGACATTCGATACTAACTAAAAATTATTTAAGATCGAAAAATGTATACCATGTCGTTCGATTTAGAAAACCACGACTTTTCGCAGATTTGCCCCAACTGCGGGGCAAATTTGCAGAGTTTGGAGGTAAATCTGAAACACTGCAAAACATTGTTGATTTCCTCGGGAATACTCGTCAGATACGATTATTTGCAGATAATCCGCAAGCAAAAGAGCTTTAATTCAAGCTTTTGAACGTATGCATGTGTGCGAAAGCTACGCAATACCTGTGCGTATTCTCTAAACAGCGTTTCCGTGGAATGCTGAAATTACAGAATCGATGTAAAACATCACGATGCGTCCGTAATAATTTCGAATCGATCGATGATTAAAAAAAATTATACAAACGTCCGCCTCTTCCCGTATAGGTAAATTCACTGTATTAGGCGCCGAATACAAGCTCTATACAAAAAAGTATTAGCAAAATTCGGATTTGCCCCCTCGACGGAAGTGCCCCTGCTCTCCCCATATAATCGTTTGGATGTGTATTTATATTGTTCTTCCCGCGCAGCGCCGCGCGAGTTATTACACTTAAACACAAACGTTGCACTCTTTCTCTCTCTCTCGTCCTGGCACGACTGATCGTATAATATTTATTGCAATCGTTGGGGTAAAGCTTATTTTAGGAGGTAATAAAAGCTCGCGGCTGTTATATATACGCGAAGGATACTTTAATAAGTCAGCCGAGTTATTTTATCGTCGTTGAAGGGGGATAATTTTCAGCTCTCCGCGCGCCTATATATACATTCACACAGTACCCGCATACGTATATATGAGTATGTCCAGGAAATTTCGGAAACAACTCTGACGGAAAAGTTGCAAAAAATTTTCTTCAAGGCACACCTACCAGACCTATTTTTTCTCGTTCCTTAGGTCATTCTGAAAGAGAAAAAGCTCGCGTGCATGACCGATCGTAGGGTATATTTTTTCCGGAGCAGAAACGACTCGAAAAACGAGAAATAATTAGAAAACAATAATTCATAGATTTTTTTCTCGAAAACTATGGAATTTAAAAAATATTTCATCAGAACAAAAATGTCTTAAAATTCATCAAAGAATGCTCTAGAATTTTTTCAGATTTTTTACGACGTTTTCCGAAATTTCGATTTTTTTGGATTTTTGAAAAATCAAAAATTGTACCGAATCAATCTGAACAAATTTCAGAGCGTTCTTCCATGAATACAAAGGCATTTTGCTCTAATAAAAATATGTTTTCGAGAAAAAAATCTATTAATTCTCTTTTTGTTATAATTATTTCTCGTTTTTTCGAGTCGTTTTTGCTCCGGAAAAAAATATACCCTAAGATTTGCCGTGCACGCGGGCTTCTTCTCTTTGAGAATGACCTAAGGAACGAGAAAAAACAGGTCTGGTAGGTGTGCCTTCAAGAAAATTATTTGCAACTTTTTCGTCCGAGTTGTTTCCAAAAATTTCCCTGGACATACTCATATATAAAGCGTGTATTCGCGTACATTTATACGCGCGTATATACACAGTGAAAAAAAGATAAGCTCTCTCTCTCTCTCTCTAGGAACGTATATAGGCTTTCGCATTAATCTCTATTAAATCTTGAAGAGTAGAGACTCGACAGAGATTAATCGATTTCATTTCCACTGACTTTTTGCGCACGCGACTCTACGTGCTCCGGGAAGATTTTTCCTTAATTTATTAATTTCTGTTCCGCTTGCCGCATCGGAGAAAGGTAATTTTAACATTATTCCTCGCTGTTTAAACGTATATATACATAGATATACTCGAGCCCGCTATTTCTAGATGATCAGCTGATGGAGACGCGCGGGTTTTCGAAAAAAGACCGTCGCTGTAAGTACCCTCAACCACTCCGCGTTAAAGTACAGTCCAAACAGACCGCGCGGACGCTTAGTCTCTCTCTTTGCGTCGCGTCGTAATAATAATAATGTTCGCTCTCCCGCGGAACAGCGCAGCCGTCGCGAACACTCCGTTTAATTGAGAAAACAGTCCGGCGAGCTACACGGCCCTTCGACGCTGTGGTACAGCTAATATTTGATCGATCAGATATGGCGAATCAGTTCATTGGCTGCTTTTGAGCTTTAGCCGCGCGCGCCTCTTCTGAACGAGCTGCTTAACGTGCTTGCTTTGAACTTTAATCGTAAATGATATCGAGAGGCTCTCGTTCAGCCCCGAGTTTTGAAAGATAGGATCGCGTTTTGTATAAAAGACGCGACGATAGCTTGTAATTGGATGGACCGTTTGTCACGCATATATATGTCGAATTTCGAAAAAAGTAAATTTTCTTTGGTCTAGAAATCGAAAATTTTTTTTTAAAGCTAGAGATTTCGGACCGATCGGAATTTCTTCTGTAAGCCGAAAGATAGTCAAAAGTGCAGAGGAACATGGGAAAAGTTACTATTAAAAATTAATGCGTCAAAATACTGGAATAATAACAATTACGAATTTTCCGGGGCACCAATGAAATTTCGAATTATACTACAAGAAATTATTACAAAAGAGCTTCAATTTAAAAAAAATGTACCCAGATTCGATGCTCTGATAAAAAGTTATGTCCGTTAAAAGAAGACAATGAAAATCCGAATAGCCGATTTTTTCTTTTTCCTCCATATGCCTCCCCACGTTAATTTTTCATATTCTATGTTTCCCATGTTCCTCGGCACTTTTTATCATCTTTTGGCTTACAGAAGCAAGTCCCATTGGTCCGAAACCTGTAGCTTTAAAAAAATATTTTCGATATCTAGACCAAAGAAAAGTGCAGTTTTTTTAAGTACGACATGTATGAGCATATCTTGGAAATTTCGAAATCAACTCGAACGGAAAAGTTGCAAAAAATTTTCTTGAAAGCAGACCTACCACACCTGTTTTTTCTCGTTCCTTATAGATCATTCTGAAAGAGAAAAAACTCGTGTACATGGCTGATCGAAACGAACTGAAAAAACGAGAAATTTTTTGCTACTTTTCCGTCCGTGTTGTTTCCGAAATTTCCTGGACATACTACGGCTAATTATGGATTTGTTACGCTTGATTATTTGGAGTTTACTTATTCGCAATCAACGCACTTGGTATGTGGATCACGCAATTGGACTCAGAACGTTTTTATTCGCCGGGCTAAATAAATATAACTGAGTATGAAAAAGCTCACGCAGCGATATAAACCCAGCAATTGTATCACGAATGCCCTGGTTTGACGCCTCTACTTATTTAGGTTAAAAGTTGAACTACTGGGGAGTAAAAAAAAATCTAACACGCATTCCATATAAAGAAAAAAAATAGTTATATTTTATCAATTTGGATTAACTTTTTTATTATATCAATTCAGGTTAAAGTTCGTCGTTACGTCCACCACATTCGATGACTTTCCACAAATGCAAACCTATATACATAGGCCATACGCGCAAACATATATATTCGCACGCTACAAAGTGCCGACCGCGAGAAAAGGCTTTGAATGACCCCAAGGGCCGAGGGCAAACATTAAAGAAGAAAAGAGTCTTGCGGAAGGCGTATACACGTGTACAAAGGGATACGAAGAGCGCTGATAAAGGAAGACGCCTCTCATCCCGATCCGCGCAGTGATCAACCACGTTGACGCCTCGTGGCCGTTTCCCCGAGGTTAAACAAATAATACACCCGGTATACATATCGAAATATCGACTGGACACACGGCCATACGAACAAAACGCGCTCTTGACGATGGAAAATTCTTTCTCGAATCGTCGATAAATATTTTATCGGCAAGTCTATTGGGAATTTTCGCGACGTGTAGATCAAGCCTCGCTCGTTCGTATAAGCGTGCATTATATGGATCGATAAAATTGTATCCACGACGTATACTTGTATGCATATTCGAATTAGACAGCTGATATCCAAGAGCCGGCAGAAGCTCGCTAGCTCGATCGCTGCACGAACTATCGGATACAGGACGGGAAAGTACGCGGCGGAGTAGCAGCGCCCTCTCTCTCTAGTGGAGTGTGTCTCTCGTGGGATTCGGTTCCGCGGAGGAATGCGAGCATTGCGAATTTGCGAGCGGCCCATTAGCATATTTATTAGACGTCACTCATGCCGGTCTAGTTACCCAGAAGAAGTATCTTCGTGTACAGCCGTCATCGCTCAACTGCGCCCTCTAGACGATGGATATAATTACTCTCGAGCATTGTGTCTCTTGCTGGCCGCGTCTCGGGGATTCGAATGGACCGCACCGACCGGTTCGGTTTTCGATGGGGGAGACGTCTAGGGAGACGAGACTGATTCTTACAGCGTTATGATTTTCTGCGCAATAAGTACGACTAATTGCAGTACGTTTACTTGTAAAGAACTAAGGATGCATCTAATCAAGCAAAAATACTTTATTGTCGTAACGTGTCTCGTAACGGTATTTATTTAATTGCAAGAGCTTTGCAAAAAGTCAGTTTGAAATTTGAATTTCGCGCCGTCGTAGAATAGTATTAGTTGGGCGAGACAAATTAAAATTCACTTCAAATGAACTGGGACTATTTTGATATCCCAATGAAAATTGTGAATAGCCCAATTTTTATATATACATCGCTTAAAATTGTCTAATTCTGATATCGCAATGCAAGCTTCAAATTTCGCGATACAATTGTCTAAAATTAGTTGCAAGCAAATAAGCAAGATTGTCATCGAACGTATTCTAATGTAAAGAAATATAAAGTGCTAAGCTGAGAGAGTGTGCGTTAATAATAAAAAGCTGCTCTCTGGCATTTCGAAATTGGTAAATGAGCTTACTTATTAAATGCACTTTCATAGACAACACTTTTACTGCTTGTCACGTTAAGTGACTCAGGCGCTGCTTCAGTACTTAGTCAATACAGCTATTAAGCCAGAAGCTTCTATGATCCCGGAATCATGCAAGCTTCTCATGGGTTATTCACCATTGCTTAGCGAGAGGCGTCGTACGCTCAAAATGACGAAAGTGTCTCTCTTCCACACTGTTATAGCTTATAATACAAAACTTTGTTGAATTTTATTAGTAAAAAGGATAAAACAGCAAACACATTCCTTCGGCATAGTTTCAAACATTTGCGATTCTTTACAGTTTTTCTAATAGCACGCCAGCATTTTATGCATTGCTAATTGCATATAATGCGTTTTTGATACTCAGAGCACGTGACACTTGAAAAATGGAGAAATAACTATTTCACGTGCAATTACGAGGAATGGATTAGATGTTACGTACGCATTATGCAATTAAAAGAGGAACAAAACGTGTATGTATTATAACTTTGGCGTGAAATTGGAAAAAATTTCGAAAAATTGTCACCTATAAAAACGAGTCATAAGATCAACGTTTGAATTACCTGTGTTGAAAACATATAATTGTTTCGTACGACAATTAGTACAGTTCCAAGCTACTTAAGTCGATAAGTGTGAAGTATACAGGAATAAAGTTAAAAATTTGTGAATGTGTCGATAAATTTTGAATTGAATTATTGAAAACGATATCTACTTACCGTTTTATACCTTTTAATTACTTATCGCAATACACCTTCTTCAGCCTTGAACGCAGACAAGCTTCAGCGCTTATATCTCGTACGTACAGACCGGAATGCCAAAATCCATCCAATGTCGATTATTCCAAATATTCGCAAGTATATTGTAAATTTACCAAATTTCGGAGACAACTCGGACGGAAAAGTTGCAAAAAGTTTTCTTGAAAGCACATCTACCAGACCTGTTCTTTCTCGTTCCTAAGGTCATTCTGAAAGAGAAAAAGCTCGCATACATAGCTAATCTTAGGGTACATTTTCCGGAGTAAAAACGACTCAAAAAACGAGAAATAATTAGAAAACAAGAATTCATAGATTTTTTTTCTCGAAATCTATGGAATTTAAAAAATATTTCATTAGAACAAAAATGTATTAAAATTCATCAAAGAATGCTCTAAAATTGTTGCAGATTTGATGACGTTTTTCGAAATTTCGGTTTTCAATCCGAAAAAAATTGAGAACATTCTTCGATAAACGCCACGACATTTTTGTTCTAATGAAATTTTTATAAAAGTCCATAGTTTTCGAGAAAAAATTTATGAATTTTCTGTTTGTTAATTATATCTCGTGTTTTTTCGAGTCGTTTTCGCTCTGCGGAAAAAAGTATACCCTACGATCGGCCGCATGTATACGAATTTTTTCTCTTTTAGAATGACCTAAGGAACGAGAAAAAATAGGCCTGGTAGGTGTGCCTTCAAGAAAATTTCTTGCAACTTATCCGAAATCTCGTGGATTTGCACATATGCATAGGTAAACAAAGCTTTCGCTACGATGAGATTTCATTTCTTCAACTGACCATAAAGTGTATCTTTTCAATTTGGCCAGTGCTCTCGCGGCTTAATTCTCGACGCAGCGAGATGCACATAGACGATAAGGAGAAAACAAGGCTCGAACGTCATGAATCCCAATGTTCGAGCGCGCCGTGTTTCGCCCAGATTAATCTCGCCACTAAACTGCGGCGCGTAGATGTTGCCCTCCGGCATTATCGTAAACACGCTTGGCGCGAATTGATTTTAAATCAGGCTGCTGCAGCGTTCAGCCAAGCAATAACTCGACATTGCCTCGATACTCGGCGCATAATAAACGTCACCTGCGATCAAACTTTCCAAACCGCTTGGACCGCCGTATATGTAGGAGGAAAAACACGATATTATACGAAACGACGCTCCAGTGACAAAAATATACGAGACAAAAATTTGAGCGTGTTTTTTTATTCTGTCTCTGAAACATTGAATGCGCATCGTACGGTGACTATTAAAATTCGTTGACTTGGAATAACGAAACTAATTGTGGAGAAAAAGACACTTAAAATCACGACATCCCGTCCTGGGCAAAGTTCCGTTCAAATGTCTCCTTAAAGGCCGCTATATATACATGCAGCCGTAAGTTTCATCGAGCATTGTGTTAGCCGAACGTTGGAATCCGGTATAGTCGGCGAAGAGGAAGACATTCAAGCCACTCGCGCGTAGTTTCAAGTGAGTCAATATGAAACTACAAGTGTCGTTCGCTCAACTATGCGACTCTGCTTATCCCATTATGCTGCATTATATCGGTACAGCATCTTTTATAGCCCCGAAAACTTTCATCTCCAAATCCACGTAATTTTTGTCCTCGAAAATTAACGAGAAATCAAGAACACGTATAGAAATGCAATTTAACGGCGTATAACCAAACTAGAGTGGAAAAGAGACAATAATTAATTAGTAGTGGATCGCAATTTTGCGAAATACGTTCTCGCAGTTTGAACATCGGTGTGTTTTATCTTCGCCCCCATTAATTATCCAATGACTTTTGCGGCAAGGTTGCATTGTCGCGTACACAGGGCTCGAAGCTTCTTCTTTTTTGTTCTGTCAGAGTTCAAATTCATTCGTTCGGTCGGAACAATTATTTTTAAATACAATCGTACCCTACACCTAAATACACGTACATGTGTTTCGGCAATGAAACAGCACTCCAAGTTTAAGCTCGAATTGAGCGCGTAGCGCACTTATACAAAATGTATATGAGTCAAATAACGAAATTTCATTGTGCTATAATCGTTTTCATTCTACCCCCCCCCCCTTTTCACGGCTATGCTCTCTCTCGTCTCTACCGTGTAATCGCGTGTATTGTCAGTTTGATGAGGCCGAAATAGAATTTCCAATGAGGAGCGCTTTAGCGAGGCGCCGCTTTGTTGCAGCCGTTATAATCTACGTGTATGTGCCTCGTGTGCCGATTTAAAAAAAAGAAAAACTTTGTATTTCAATCGTTCCTACACACACACACACGTATACACACGTATACACGTTACAAACATCACGCAACGCGATAAGCTCGAAATTGGCTTGCCTACACAAAAATTTTTCCCGCCGTCATCGTGATACAGGCGTCAAAACTCAATCTCACGTAGTCATTATAATTCAGCGGGTATTAAAAGGCGCGCGCGCATGCACGAGGAGGACTACAAAAGCCCGTCTCCGCGTGAAAAATGAAGTTTGCCCGCGAGAGAAATAAGAGAAAACGCGTGGGTATATATACGTATACACACACACACACACACACACACACACACACACAGCGGAGGAGAAAAAGTTCTGGGTTGAGACGGGCGGGTAAAAAGCCAACACGCCACGAGCGTCGATCACTCGCGTGTATACCTATAACAGGACGAGCTGTACTGCAATACACGCGATATCGAGCTGTTATATATGCGATTCTCATTAACGGCATGGACTCGCTGAAAGTTGGACGGGAAAAAGGAAGCTGAACGGAGAAAGGGTCGGGGAGAAGAAAAAGGTTAACTAAACAGTATGGGCTTGGAGAGAGTGAGAGAGGAGTCGGCGACGAGGTTAACGAGAGCGGAGGGCTTGGACGAGTTTCACCGGTGTGTGTGTGTGTGTGTTTATACAGCGGCTGATGGAAAAAATTGTCGTTCTTTCTGGAGTTTGTTTTTAAATTAATTAAGGTGTCTGGCGCTGTCGCTGCTATGTCATTGTTTCGAGTTAGGCCTTTATTAACAAGAAAAAAGAAAACGAACAGTTCGACGCGCCGTGCGTGTAAGCGGCGACGAAAATTGGGTCAGCGTAGATTTCGCCAAAACTGCGGCGCAGGTGATATTTCGTGCAAAGAAAAAAACTTTTGTTATAGTTTCATAAATTATTATTTTTTTTTTTTATTCAACAACAACGGTACCTTCTAATGACTCGGACTACGTGGTAATCGGCACTAAGAGAAGATAACAAAGGTTCATACAAAATAATTTTGAGATTTCGATGAGGATCGAAGGGGAAGACGGGCGAGAGCCGAGACTTGGAAATGCACAAAGAACAAACACATGTGATAGTGGTACTCAAGATCGATTTTTTTTTTTCGTTCTTCTGAAATCAAATCGTTTCCACATTGCCACTTTGAGACAAGTTAAATTTACACAGTTCGCATAGCTATTATACATTGCATATAACTTGAATTTCAATAAATCTCTACGCGCAATGGTGAGCTGAGCCATCGAGCCCTTCTCAAAATTGCAGACGAACGTTTACACGTGCGCGTACGCGGCAGGAGGCAGAGAAACGTCGGCGTCGCGATCGCGGCGCAGCCAAGGGGCTCCGGTCCTCGGGACTTTTCCCTTGGCTTCGTTAGCGCGCGCGAAACTTTGAATAATCGAGCCGCGCGACGCCGTCAACACAACAGTCATATATATACGTAACAGGCGTGTAAAATTTATAAATTACAAAACGGAGAAAAATAGCCGTGGAAATGGTAGTCGAGAGGAGGACGAAAATAAATAAGCGCGAGGGTGCGAGATCGATTGGGTTAATTGATGCAAACGAACGTGTACGCGTGGTTACGTTGTCGCCGCCGCCGTCGTCGTAGTCGTGGGATAAAAATCTTGCTGTCGTGCTGCGTGCGCTCTTTCTCGTTCTTCTCCCTCCGGAGATAATTTACTAAAAAGAGACGGTGACTGTACAATTAAGGCTGACTTTCTCTCTCTCTCTTTCTCTCTCGAGCTGCTGCTGCTGCTGCTGCTGCCGCGGCTGCTACTCCTGTCGCACTTCCTCTCTTTCGCTCTCTCTCTCTCACACACACACACTCTCTTTTTTCTGTCTCTCGCTCTCTACTCCCAAATGCGGACATCCCTGGAGTTGCGCTACTTTTTCTTCTTCTTCTGTTCCTCCTGCAACACATAGACAATACAAATTGGAACGGCGGTCGCGTCCCTCTATATGACTTCGGTTGCTTTTCATTAGGCGGACGGTGGAGGAGGGGGGGGGGGAGGGGCTCTACACTCTGAAATTGCGGGTGTAAATCAAACGCCGCTGTTGACGTTTCGTTTCGCCTCTTCTATTTTTTTTTTATCTCGCCTTTAGTCTATGGCAATTTATGTGCGCGGGCGCGCGAGCATAACGGCGCGCAGCCTTCTTTGAAGCTGCTTTCATTTCTGCGTAAGGGAGGAGAATCCATTTAAAACGTTTCCTCTCCCGCGCGTTGTATTCGGTTTTTCGTTGCGAGTAAATTATACCGCGCACGGCCGACTGCTTAATGGATGGCGCGTCGTCGGGGTGTAATGGCTTTTTGATTTGTTTTTTAAAGCGCGATAATACTTTCGGGCTTGCATTGAAAAAAAATAAGAATAAATGAAATTCTCCGCATCTATATTCATTCGCGGCTACCTCGATATACATACATACGATGAAAAATTAAGTCCGCTGTCACAGCGCGGTCGTTTTAACGTTCCGAAACAGGCCGAAATTTGAGTCCGTTTCTTATATAATTGTATATTTCTGCGCAGACACGCGGGGACAGGAGATTATTGTTTATCTCCCTTATAACGTTTCTCGCGTCTACGTCTGTATACGCGAGCCAAGCGAGTTTCGAAGCGTATATTTCTGCATGATAAAAGCTGAATAATTATATTGCGCGGCGGCACACAAATCCATTATAAGCGAGCGCGAGACCTTTGATATATCATTTGAATTAAAATCGCGAAATAAAGGAAATTTCACGCGCAAAAGCTTTCAATCACTTCCGCACATCGCCGCGTTATTGATGATTCCCGCGCGCGCCTATACTTGGGACTTCATTATCCGGCTTTTGCAACAACAAACGCAAAATCCATCCGCTAAAAGCACCTCCCTCTCCCCTCCCCCCCGAACGTTATCGCGCGAGCAACGGCTGCTGGCATAATAATAAAAAATCGTGAAATTTCTGACCTTCGTTTCGCCGCCGCCCATGAAGACGAGGCTGCCGGCGCCGGCGTAAGCGACCAGCGACTCGACGGCCTGCTGCGTCTCCAGAAGTATTCGCGCCTCGTTCATCCAGTCGCGCGCAATACTGCGCGGCGCGCCCTTCAGCAGGTTCATGTAGCGCAGCGTCATCTTGAAGTCGCCGCGATCCAGCCAGTACCTGCGCGAGAGCGGGGACGTTTGAATTTTAATTTCGCGCGTCGAGGAGACGTAAGAAACGTCGCCGAGGCGCAGGGACGGGGAGGGAAACTCTCTCGGGCAAGCCGCATTCGCGAGAATGAGATATGGCCCGAAGGCGAGAGAGCTTCTTCTCGCTGCGGCCGCGATATCGTCTCTGTCGCGGGACCATAAATCAGCCCGCTGGACCAGAAAAGCGAAAACAGTTAACTCCTCGAGATACGCGATTCTTTCTCGCGATATACTCTTATATACAGCGGGTGGGACTCGAAGCGTCTGTCTGTGTGTGTGTATACGATTGTTTTATTTTTCCGCGGTTCGTGTGTGCGCTTCAACTGCTCTCGAAACGACTATTGATTCGATTAATTCCGAAGGACTGCGCCTTTCGGTTATATCTGCTCGAATTATTCTTAAAAATGAAAAATCTCGCAGCGCAGTATCCTGCGCGCTTATGCGGCTGTTACGGCTGCGGCTGAAGTAGCGTCTTTAATTAGCCTTGGCGCATCTTTTATATATACCTCGAGCGAGCAAAGGCGCGATTTCTCCCGGGATACGCTTCAAGAGCAAACGTGTTAATCCTCGCGAGAACTGAAATTACGACGCGAGCGCGAACGACGATATTCCGTATACTTATATAGCGAGGAAAATTCTCATTACTCTAAAAAGCGGCTAAACATTTGCCGTCCGCCCTCACGTGTTTCTACGTATGTACAACCACCGTTGGAGCTTTGCGCCTGAAGAAAGGAAGCGGTAAAATAACCCGCGAATTTCTCCCGGAGTATCCTTTCAATGTGCCCAGCGAGACGTCGTCGTCGTCGTCGTCATTGCTGCGGCTCCGCGCGTAAATGCCACGAGCGTAAGCGTACGTACACGTATATGTCCGAACCGCGGGGGGAAAGGAGGACGCGCCGTGCGGAGGCGAAGAAAAAAAGAGAACACGCTCGAGATTTTCCAAGGATGAATTCGCCTTGCCGCACGGAAAATCCGGACGTCTTGGCCTCTCGCGGTAGACACACGCGGCTGTGTATACGCGGCGTCTGGGAGACGTACATATACATGTCGAATTACAAAAAATAAATGCACTTTTCTTTGGTCTAGAATGCGCAAAAACATTTTTTAAGCCAGAGCTTTCGGGCCAATGGGACTTTCTTCTGTAAGCCAAGAGATGATGAGAAATGCCGAGAAACATGGGAATTATAGAATATGAAAATTTAACATGGGGAGGCATATGGAGGAAAAAGAAAGAATTGGCTATTCGGAGATTTTTATTATTTTTTTTTTTAACGGGCATCGAAACTTGGCACTTTTTTTAACAAAAATCCTTTTGTAATACTTTATTATAGTGCAATGATTCGAAATTTTATTGATGCCTCGGAAACATTCGTAGTTGTTATTATTCCAGTGTTTTAAAATGGCTCAGAAATATGGGTACTATAGTAACTTTCTCCATGTTCCTCTACACTTTTGACTATCTTTCGGTTCACAGAAGAAAGTGTAATCGGTCCGAAATGTCTAGCATAAAAAAAAATTTTCAATTTCTAAACCAAAGAAAAGTGCATTTTTCCAGTAGAATTGGTCATATACGTATCCATAGACTCTTCGACTTCCGGCTCGGTCGAGCCGCCGAATGATAGACTTTACTTTTTTTAAAAATCAACATATGTGCATATCCAATTTTTGGAAACAACTCTCCCCAAAAGTTGCAAATTTTTTTTTAGTCACACGTACTATGGACCTACTTTTTCTCGTTCCTTGGGTCATTCTGAACGAGAAAAAATTCGCGTGCACGGCAAGTCTAAGGGTATACTTTTTTTCGAAGCAAAAAAGACTCGAAAAACGAGAAATAATTAAAAAAGAAAATAATTTTTTTCTCGAAAACTATGGGCTTTCAGAAAAATTTCGTTACAACAAAAATGTTTTAAAATTCATCAAAGAATGCTCTGATATTTTTTAACTTTTTAAAAAAATAAAAAATTTTATTTTACTTTATTTTTAAATTTTTTCTAATTTTTTTTTTTTTCATTAATTTTAAGACATTTTTGTTGTAATGAAATATTTTTAAAAGTTCATAGTTTTCGAGAAAAAAAATCTGTGAATTCTTGCTTTTTAAATTATTACGATCGGCAGAATGAGCTAAGCAACGAGGAAAAACAGATCTGGCAAATGCGCCCTTGAAGAAAATTTTTGTTTCCGACATTTCCTGGACGTACTCGTATACGCGTTACCAAGTTTCTCCGCGAATCTCGGGGTGCGCACTAGTCCCGCATAACGATTATACGACGACGACGCCTTCGCCAGCGGAGATCGATTTGTCTCCAAAGTCCATAATGCGTACGCGGACCTTAAAACGTAGTTTCCAGAATTATTTACAGGCCGATAAACCGTCACTCGCAATTTCCCGCCGCGTCGCAACGGCTTAATTCAGCGAGCGAGAGAGAGGGGGGGGGGCAGAGGGCTATCTCGGGCGAGCAATAAAGCTTGGGTCAAAGCGTTATCTCCAAACGAAGCGAATCATTTGATTATGGTCTTTTCCTCTTTGCGCGCCCCGGGATTTTAACGACGCGTCGACTCGAAGCTCCGTAAATTACCGCGCGCAGGGCCTCTCCGCAGTATTGCGCGCGTGCGCGTGACTTTCGTTCGCGAGCTTTATTTTTTCCGCCGCGATGCGCGTGCAGTGCATATACGCTCGTGGCTCTCCGCGAAAGAGTTAACTGGAAATCTCGTTTGACGCGTATAGACGCGAAAACAATACCGAGAGTCATCGAGGATTCCGTTTCACGTCGATGAAACAATATATCCGTCTCGGCGAAAGGGTCAAGCGTCGGCTCGTGTTTCGATCCCCCCCCCCCCTCCATCTCCATCTCTCTCGTCAAGACACGAAATTGTATTTGTGCCATTAGGACGGCTAATGGCCGCGGACGCCTCCTTGGCAAAGCCTCCTTGTTTGCCTTGTCCGTCGCTCAAGTGCGTGAGTGCTGCTCACTGTCCACTCCGCGCACGCGACTGTATACGTATAACGACTGTATACGCGCGGTTCTGAATAATCTCTCGATGTCGCTGGTGATTCGGTGATTGGTGGTGCTTTGCTCAATTAAAGCGAGCACTGAGACCAATATACGCATTAATTTTTCAAACGTCCAGTACGAAAAGTTACAAGTAATTGTACTAAATCATGCGCAGACTTCCCAAACTTTTACAATACAACGTAGTAATTTAAAAATGTATTTATTTTTTTTACGTTTATCTGTTCTTAACTTTGTCGAATATTATTGTTTTATGATTATTATTACCATTTATTGATTATTTATTGAATTGAATTGAAACGAGAAAATAAAAGATTTTTCGATTCGAAGCCGGACCTCCGGGACTGCAGTCAGGAACGCTAACCGCTCACCTAAACAAGACTGTCACGCGTAAGACTTTGCATCTAATATATACATTGAATCTATTTGTAATCTCAAAAAAATAAGTTTTACCATTTTACACAGTAAATTTTAATAAAAATAACTTTTACTATAAGTAATATAGTAATTGTTTCTACTGTGTTTCAATTGTAGTAAAAATTCTGATAATGTCAGTCTGTGCTCACTTACAGTTGTAAAAATTACTGCTTTGTTTTCTCAGCGAGTGCACGCAATTCAAAGAAACGTCGATGCTCGATATAAAACTCGTCGTACCTGGCTCGCTGAAGCACCTCGTAGGTGTTGAGGGACGTGGCGTCGATGGGCTCGTCGTTGAGTTCGCGCTTGGGTATGGGACTGATAGCCTTGACCAGAAGGAAACTCTGGAGATAGCTGAGAAAGTAGATCGGCAACGAGGCGCCCTCCTCCGGTACCAAGGCCAGCTTCCTCGCCATTTGCTCCACCTGCGCGTTTCGTTTTTATTAAATTTTTCGTTTAGTATATGTGTGTGTGTGTGTGTGTGTGTGTCCTTATAGCGCTGCGGCTTTTCTCGCGCTGCTTTATTTTTCCATGGCTTCTGCGGATTTTCTTCTCTCGGCGCTTTGCTCTCGTGCACAATAAACAGAGTTTTATGCCTTTAATTGAGACACCATCTGGATTTTACCTTTCGCGTTTTACGTTGTATGTAAGATACGAGATTAAAAACTAAACTCGTTATGCTGTACGGCGCTTTTTATAAATGTGTCCTTTTGTTTTCTATACACCTCAACGATGCATCACCCGTATATTTAATCTGACGAGGATATGTATTCATGGATTTTGTATTTCTCTGTTGTGCGGGGTGTGCACATTCTATAATCCGTCTATAAGCGAGGTTTGCAATCAAATTACTTCGAAATCAATGATTCTCTGTTGAAAATCGAGCCTCTTATAATGCGATATTGCAAATAATAACTTAATTATTGGCAAGCGATACTCGCAGCTTATAAATTTTAATCCTTTCACTTCCAGTATTGTTTTCGTGCGATATACTCGAAGTGTGTGCTTAAACATTTTTTAAATTTTAACGACATGTAATTGCAATATTATAGTATGAGTAAATTTTGGATTTTTATGTGACAATTATGTGTGAATTGAGAATTATTTTGCATTATTTTTGATTCAATTAAAAAAGGAACCAAAACATTTTTTTTATTTGTGTATAGCTCGAGAGTTTGAAAAAAAAAAACTAAAAACCAATAAAAATTTAGAAAATTGGTTTACATAGTTTGAAAAAATACTCGAATTTTTTAAGCTGTTCATTCAATTGCAGTAAACCAAGAGTTTATTTTGTTTCTTGAAAAATTTCAGGGTGAGTCACCGAGGGAATTTTCGTGATGGCATTCGGTACAAAATCCAATTGTTTACGTTGTTTTGTGCTACATTTACCTAACTTTATGATTCTTGCGTGAGCAATTTTCGAATTTTCGTGACTCGTCCAGAAATTTTTTAAGAAACAAAATAAGCCCTTGTTTACTGCAATCGGATGAACAACAAAAAAGACTTGGTTATTTTTCGAAATACTACTTTTGTCAAGCATTATTAGGACACACTAAAGCATAATCGGTTTAAACAAAATTGTTACTGATTCCTATTAGCTTGAACAGCTAGTCTTTTTAGATTATATTGTATAATACAGTGACAGCACCGGAAACCGACTCTCCAGAAAGTTACACCCACCCCGTGAAGAACTACCTTATGTTACAAGATATTTTAGACACAATAATACAGAAAAAATAATTGTATTCAAATTCATACTCTGGGCGTGAAAGAATTAAGTGTTCTTAAAATCAACTCACCGAATGCGCCGATAATACCTTCAAACAAGTTTTGAGCATACCTTCAAGAATCTCTCTCTCAAAGCGTCCTCTGGATACACACCGCGGGTAGCTGCCTCTTCGGGGATCGCGTTGATCGTAGCAGTTACGAAGTCGTCATCTTTGCCTGTAATTCCAAAATAAATTTTCAAATCCCTCGGGCGTAACTGCCTCTCTCTTCCTCTTTCTCTTTCTCCTTCTCACGCTATCTAGCCGAAAGTTACGAGCTCGACTCATGGTGATTCGCTAATAAAGACTGTCAAACTACTTCGTGAAAATCGCCATCTTTCCGCGATAAATTTTCAAGAACCATTCACAGGCCGTTAATCAAAGGGAGGGAGGGGGGGGGGGAGGGCAAAAAAGCTCGCCCTAATCTCGGCCGTCGCAGTAGTTTTCGCTTCTCGCTCTTTATTACTGCAGTCGAGCTCGTAAATTTCCCCGGCGATGTTTCGACGCGCGCAAGCATTATCTCTTTAGCGGCGCGATTATAGATGCGCTTTTGTTTCGCGGTTGAGAAAGAGTGAAAAAAAAGCAACGTTTAAAATCGCTCCCTTTACGAGCCGAGGGAGCGAATGTCTATAAGTGAAAATACGGGCGGACTTTATTTTTTTTACTATGGCACTCGTCGATTCGCCGAGTTTACTTCTTCTCTAGAGAAATAACTGTATATATATTCGAGGGGGAAAAAGAGACATTTTTTCTAATTTAAACAGCCAAGGAATTTCGCGAAAAATAATGAAAATTCCTCGGAAGGGGCAAATTGAACGGCGCAGCCGCAGATTAATAATTCACGGAGGTCCGGGCCGGAGCTAAGGAATTGTTCAAAAGAGGACAAGAGACTTCCGCAAAAGCAAAAAAAGGGGGGGGGGCGGAGGGAGAAAGGCGACAATGTACTTACGCGCTGCCTTGGCAATGGCCTGAATTTCCGGATCCAATGGCCTCACGGCCTTCTCAGCCGAAGTTCCCGGTGGCGCTGCCTTAACGGCTCTGACTAAAGCCTGACACGCTCCCCACATTAGCTGGGCTTCGCTTGCATTCTTCTCAGCTTCCACGCGAGCTAGAAAAAAAAGAAGAGGAATAGAGCAGTCATATTGTGTTTATTCTGCCGAGAGTTAAAGCTGAAGTATAAGCGCAGTCTGAGAAAATTGTCGAAGAAAGTTCTTAGGGGGGCCGCATGCCTGGTTGAGTTTTCAATTCTGCCTTATCGACGACAGCTCGGTCGATAAATCTATCGCATTGATTCGATAGAGCAGATGCACATTGATGTCGTTTTTGAATATCAAACCATTATTGGATCTTAATGAAAAATGTAGAAACGGTTACCGACTGATCGATCGAGTGTCAGTGCTTTTTCCCAAGACTTCCGGAAGTCGCAGATGCATTTTTCATTAGCTTCTTCTTGGTGAGCAATGTACTTAAGGACTATGGAGAATCGATGGGAAAAGACTGATCAGACTGCGAATTCTGGCGCGTCACGTCCGACTCTAATACGAAATTCAGTGTACGATCGGTAAAACAGTATAGCCCCAGCAGACCCCCTTTTAGAATTGCAAAGTCGTTCCTTTGCAGTTTTGCACTCGACTGAAAATAAATAAGAATACCAGCCGATTCGCGCTCCCACTGCGTATATAAGTGTTTCCCTCGGAAAGAGATGAGAAAGTGACTCTTTTTCAAACCGCGTCTATATAACGCCGCACTTCCGCCGAGTCGCGCGCCTTTCAGCATTCAATCTTTAATTCTCGGACTGCCTGGCTCGGCCATGATGCGCCAGAATTCACAGTCTCTTCCATTAATATTCGTGACTACTGCGATTCAAGCGCACGTCGAATCTCGTTTTTTAGCGCATCCCTCTGGCGCACAAAAACCTAATGAAAAATGCATCCGGCATCCTGAAACTCTCGGAGTGTAAAAAGGACCGAAGCCTGATCGATCGATCGGTCTCTGAATGTATATGCATTTATACGTATATATGCATATACGTGTATGCATTTCTATACGATAGTGCGTACAGCTTATGAGATCAATAAATCAGGGGAGAAGGGTTAGAACATACGGTTGGCTCAATTGGCTGTTACTGTAACAGGTATATCAAGTAACGATTATCGTAACCAGTGCTGTAAGTGTTGCTCTGATTGTAAACCGATGAAATAAATCTCGGGACAGTAGTCGGTAACACCTGTTGATGATGCACGAACTCTTGTCGAATCGAAAAATTATAATTGTTATGACTCGAACGGATGCTGGCGACACATGCAAAATAAAAGCTGTTGCGTGATTTAACTGTTCAGAAAGCTATGCTGGTCGAAAACGATGCATTTGAGTTATTTCCTTAAACGATACGGGGAGTTAGTTTTTTTCGATGGGTTTATAGACAATCGAATTGCGAAAAAGGATAAGAATTGAGTTACATTGCTTGACACGGTATTCCGGAAAATTTCGTTTTGTCCAATGCAACTCCAAGAGACTGTTGTTGATATTCAATTTTTTTTAATTTTATCTGTAATTGCAATCATTCATCGATATTATTATTATTGTTATCATTATTATAGTTATTTTTATTGTTATTATCAATGTATAATTTACCCATTGAATTCAGTAACTGCACGAAAAAAAATTTATGGCTCAAGGATCGCTGGTGTTCGTGACAAAATTGGTTTATTTGCCAACGTGAAAGTAAATTAATTTTACACATTGTTCACATAATTGCGCGTACACATCGATGTAATTCAAGGAGCGGGGGGGGGGGGTGATTAATGAATCGATATTTCTATTCCACGCGTCATCGGTATATAGGTCCGTACGTTGATTAAATTTTAAAGAACGGCGAAAATGTTCGCATCGGACGAAATTAACGTAATCGTATAAATTAGGCAGATTTGCTATTAAACTTGCAAGTTTCAGCCGAGTAAAGATATATAGCATATGTGCGAGGCGCGAAGTCTTGCGTGATTTTCATTAAAAAATCTCACTGGACGCGCATACGGCGTCGCATCTGATGAATCCATAAAATGAGACGTTGAATTCGCTAAATGGCCCGTTACGTAACCCCCGCTTTATGCGAGAAAATGACAAATCGGGCGTGTGATTGAAAAGATTCGAGCCTGCAATATTCATGAAGACATTTCGCGTGTGACATGGCTCTTGTACTGGAAATATGTCAATCGTAAAGATTTGCGCAGCTCCGGCGAATTCAATATATCCGCGCGAACACGCTTGTATTTTAAAAGAATAAAACATTCTTGCGCTATCTAAAAAAAAAGACAAAAAAAATTATTATTTTAAATATTGTAGAAACTGTTTCGATTAATTTGAATTTCTTTAAAATTCAAAAACATTACTTCATTTACGTTTAAAAATATTTTTAATCCTCTTTGAACCTATTATCTTAACGAAATGTCGAATACTTAACAACCGTTAATGACCGTTCATTCACACGGCATTGCATAACTGAAAAAATGTTTGAGTATACTTCTGAAACTATTAGCTTCGAGATGAATGAATGGATGGATGAGTGAGTGAAAAAAAACATAATTAACAAAGTCAAAAAAGGCTGAAAAAAATGTTAAAACGTAAGTAAAGTTATGCTACTTGACCGAGAAATTCCTTATCAATCGATTGTAAAATAAATACTATTTTTAGATCATAGAGATCTCCTTAAATTATACACTATATTTAATTCAAATCTATTTATATTAAAGTACAGAAGTTCTCTCTCCCTCACACACACATCTTTTGCAAGGTTTAATTGCATATAAATTGAAAATTAGATCGTAAACAATTGTTGTATACGTTCGGCGAGAGCAAACGTTCGTTAATTCTATTAAAAGTTCATCATAGCCTCGCGAGCCAACAAAAGTCAACGGCGCTCGTAATAAGCTATAAGGAAACAAAGAAGTCGGCGTTGCTGCTAATAATCAGCTGTAAAATTGCAGGTAGAAAATAAAAGTTTCCCAATGCCAAGGATGAGGTTAACGACGAAAAACAGAGGGACGAGCACGACGAAGACGTAAAAAGTAGGTCGACGCGTAACGCAAGCGTAATTCGCAGCTCATCTTTTACGAGGTTAGTAAAAGGTTTCACCGTTTGCGCGAATCATTTTTCACAAAGAAGAGGCGTCTAAAGTGGCGAACTCGGGCTGATGCCCCACGACGAGATGTATTATTACTTCTAACTGCATCTTACGCATCTCTAACTTTTTGCCTGACAGTATATACAATATATATACAATAGACGTATGGTTTTTTTTAATAATATTTTTTTTAATTTCAACAAAAAGTATTGAAGATAAAATTATAACGTTCCACACTTGTAGCAAAGCAATAACGTTCGTTTGGGCCTGCGATAAGTTCCTATACGTCGTGACAGACAGTGCAATAGGTCAAGTGAAGAATATAAGGAAAAATTGGGTAGCTGTAGGTGGAAAGAAAAGCGTTACCAATTCCACTCGTAGCTCTTTATTTCATCTGCCTTTCTGATACGTCACTTCCGTTTGGCTTACTTTGTTGCGAAGCGATGTTTCTTAGTATTTCCAAAGCATCGGAATTATGAAGAATGAACTGGCACGGGATCTTTCGGGAGTGGCTCGGCTGGGGAATGAAAATTTAAGGGCTGCTTTTGGCAGGAGATCGATCACTCTGCACCGAGGGGCCGTGCTTCGAATTTTTCGCGCGTTGGACTTACCGACGTGCAGCTTGTGGCGAGAGGGTGGGGCGGGGGAATACGTTTCTACTCGGAACTCGGCGCCCGATGTATTCGTGTGCGAAATATTTAACAAACGCCGAGAGCTTTGACTTTGACTTGGATTCGCCGCGACGCGGTGTATCAATTAGAAATCGAAATAATTTATGTTGTGCGAGTGTAACTTTTTCTTCGTTTACGCGTATATATCTCTGTAGCTCACGCACGTTTGGCTTTAAACATTTTAGAGATGGCGAGAATTTTGTAGTTTTTAATTTTTAGAAAAAAATTACGTTGATAAGGCTGGAACAATCCGGTGGAAATGTATATGAAGAAAATGATAAAAGTATGAAAGCAACTGCGCGATATTCACATTATGCAACCTTCGTGTCAGAGGATTCTTATGTTATTAAGAGCAAGTAGGCAAAGAAATTAAACACCGTAGTGCAGTAATAAATTTAATCATATCTTGTATTGTACAGTTTTTGTTATGCTTATCTCTTTGAGGGGATTTCCTCTTAAAAAAAGGCAAGTCAAATGAAATTGTTATTGAACCCTGTACTAAAATTATCCGAGTCGATCCCTTTGGCCGGTTGTTTAACAATCATTTTTTTACAACAACTTACGTTTTATAAGAAACAAAGTTTGATAGAACTGCGGAAGCCTTATCGACTATGTTTTTTAAATTTATTTTACCCGCAGTAGATAATGTCCGGGTTTGGTCAGACTTGGAAACTTCAAAGGTATCGTATTTAGAGATTAAATAATTTTGAAGTTCATTTAAAATATTTCTCAAAAAAGATTATATCGAAGATGTGAATTTTGATATCTACAGTATTTATAGGGCCAAACGATGAAAAACATTGATTAATCTAATATTGATGGGGATGCTGCTCTAGAATACAAACAACATGATATTTTGCCATGTCAAGGGACTTAACGATTGTAAGGTTTGAAGGATTTTGAATCGACTCATTTTTTAAACATACAGGTATAGGGCCCTGAATTAAGAATAATGCCATTTGAAAGTTATTGAATTTTTTTTCTAAACTATTTCTCTTTTTGGGTACAAATCCGCGTACTCGCGGACGCAACAGTAACGAGACATAAATATGTAATAGTGCTCGTATGGATTGCGCTCCATTACCACCGATTCGTCCCGAATTAACAACTATAACAATCGTAAAAAACTCAACTTTCACGAAATTCGAATTCTCCGTCCGCAATATTACCTCCAAAATATTTTTAAAACAAACGTACCGTTAGCGCAATGCATACGAGGAAAAATTTTCGTTCAGCGCGCAATCTCGTCACCCTTTCTGCGCAAATAAAATTTCCAGCCCGCAGAGCAAATTCAATTGAAAAGGACCCGTGTCCGCGCGCGAGCTCGTGCTCGGTTTTGCGCCTCACACGCGTCCTTTTCCCGTATTCTTTGAAGATGTCCACTGGTAACCTTCCCGTCTCCGTTTCACTTTCTCTTCTCCGTCTCTCGTCTCTCTCTCTCATTTCATCTCTTATTTCTCTCAAACCACCTTCTTGCCTTTGTCGTACGCGCCAACAAAGCGGATTTCGAGCGACTCGTGTTTTCCGTGCAGAAACAAGCTCTTCCGAGCGAGCGAGTCGGGCAGTCGCACGGAATGAAGATGTTAAAAAGCTCCGGCTCTTTTTTCCCCTTACGTATTCGTCCTACCACACGATACGGATTTTAAGTGTTTCTGTGTATTTTTAATTGTGACAACGGGGGTTTTATCGAGACTTATAGAATCGTTACTGGCGATCGCCGACGCGGAATATCAGGTCACAAACCGTTGGCTCACCAGGCGAGACTAGTTTACATTAATTCCGTGATTCGACAACTTTATTCTCTCCTTTCCAGGGAATCGCGAGCTTTCGGCGAGGGCTTAAATTTCGCCGGCGCGGCTCTTTAATCATACTTCGCATTATAATTTCAAATATATGCAGAGCACATTAGTGTTTACTCAAGTTCGATATACAGCCAGTCAGACGGGCTGCAGTGTAAACAATGGCGGGAATTTCACAAAGCCTTTCTCTTCCATTGTAATAGCCAGCTGTTTTCTGAAAAGACGTTTTTTTTCGCGAATACATCCCGTACACAGTCGTTCCACTTAGACAAGAATCGGCAAGATCATATCCTAAAAGCTTTTAGTAAAATTTGCAAGATGATTTTTCTGCATCGAATTTCGATTAGCATTGTTCCTCGATATTAGATTTAAACGTTAGTGCGGAGAATTACGCTCGTAATTCGATAAAGTCCACAAAAATTTACTTTCTCTTTTATACGTTTAACCACTGTTTTATCGTGATATTTCTGAACGAAATCAGTCGAACACTAGAACTCCAACTGTTTGGCACTTACGACCCGCAAGAGATGCCTCGCAATCGGACTTCCCGCACCTTTCCGCGCCCCATACATCCGGAGCTGTCGCTCGGAGTCACTTAGTCTAATTCTAATCTGCCGAGTGATGTGCGATCCGCGAAACTGTGTATAATCCGATCAACGTTACTTGGCCTTATTGTCAAGCCTAATCCCCGGCTGGTGTTAATTTGCTATTGAATTTTCCTCGTGCTCGTGCATTCGGGCGACAACGGGTGTAGCGCGTCGTTATCGAGTTCGATCGGTTTCCACGCGAAACGCACGGGTGGCAAGGTATTCGCGAAGATAGGGCTTGTTTTATTATGTAATTACGCAGGCTTCGTCTGTTTTTGGAATGGCTTATCGTTCTATCGAGTTATTTTTAAGTTTTTTGCTTTATTCTTCGCGAAGCAATGATTTATCATTTGAATGCTCGACTGCGGCAATAAAAGTGCTGACGTTTACGACATAACTGTTGTTAAAAAAATAAACGGAGGCGTGCAGCTATCGTATACCATTTTAAATTGGAACGGCAATTCATAGAAGTTTCATTTTAAAAACATACGATGTATTGCACTGTTCTAATTGTGTTTCGCCAGATGCAGGATGAATAATGGAATGTACTAACCGTCTAAATGAAACATCCCATTAATTTTTCGATCCAATGGCTCAGACAATCGCCGCTTTAGGCTCGTCCAATTTTGGCGCAATAGAACAATTTGGGAATAGTTAAAGCTATATTTGGGTCAGCGGTGTATCGGTCGGATGAATTCGTAATTACTTTACCCCGATTGTAACTCACATTGATTTTTCCTTTTACTTTGTTTATACAAATTTACGTTTGAATCTAGATCGCGTTATTTCTCAAAAGTGAAATTTATTACGATCTCGTTAAAACAGAGAGAAGCCGTTTTAATTTAGAAAAACAACGTGACGTGATCCGAAGTAAATGTATCGATATAAAAATTGCATTGTCTGCCTGAGGGACTTCATCGCGTGCTTGTCAAACTGTCGTAAAATCAATGTAAAGCTATAAAAACTTGGAAAAACTAATATCCATCATAAAACCGTACAGGTAGCCAATAAAATGTGTGCGCCTGACTGTACGCGGTCATGAACTACTTGTTTTTCGCGTCGCAAGAAACTTCGTGAAATTAAAATATTTGAAACAGGACAATTATGCATTTTCGTCGACGTAATCTCGTCAATAAACGCGCTCTTGTTTATGTCCCCACCGAAGAAGGTAATTATTTTTTTTTTTTTTTTCGAAAACAAGTAGATAAAATGTAAATACACGGCAGCTGCATGTAGTCGAGGATACTGCAGATAAAAGTAGTACGAAGTTGTTAGTGTTCTCGGGTGTTTATCGGTAACGGCTTCCGTACTCGGCCTTTTGTTTACGAGTCCAGACGGGATCGAATCGCCCGGTGCGGACGACGCAAATTGTTCGAAGGCTAGATCGCTAATTACACTGCTCTCCCCCTTCCCCCTCTCTTTCTCTCAGACCTTTTCGTATTCTTCGATCGAGTAGCCCTTACATTGTTTCCTTGCATTTTCTTTCTTCGGAATTTAACTAGACTAAGATTACGATGCACGAGTAGATCTTTTTAAAAATCTCTACTCAATGGTATTAAAAATTGTTTATTTATAAAACAAGGAGTACACCTTTCAGATTTATTTAATTACATTCATTTTTGGTTTTACGCTATCAAAAAAATAGAAAAAACAAAGGAGGAAAACAGTATCTTGAGACGTTGTTTAATGCTTTAAGGTGATTCAAACAATTTGGAACAAAAAGTAGGCGTTGTTCAAACAAAAATCTGTTTGTGAAGTAGTCAAAAGTTGAATAGTTGACCAGCAATAAACATTTCGGATACTTTTTACCTAAGTTAGAGTATGAAACTTTCCAGTACGTACTTTGCTGAGTCAGAAGCTGCACTTTTCTTTTTTAAACTTTTTTTATAGCAAAATCAAACATTTTTTTATCCCCTGTAAAAGTAGAGATTTTCAAAGGATTTACTCGTGTACTTGTTATCAAAATTCAATTGTACGCGTTATTTTGAAATTCTCTGTACAGTGTCAACCGTATAAAATATTCGAATACACGAATAATGTCATTGGAGCTTTGCTAATCTAATTTTTTTGTTATGCATAGAGTGAAATTCTCTAGTAGGAGAGCTTGCAATTACGTATTCCGATAGTGATAGTTGATAATATCGCCTGGTTGGTATAAAGGAATTTAATTAGCCGTTAGCTTACACGTAGCTAATAACGACGCTGAATCGTCTCTATTATGCATGCGCAAGTTTATAGCTTATTATGCAATTTTCGACGAGATGTAAAATCAACGGTCATTTTACCTTCAGCTCGTTTTCATCAAGTCAATTGCGTATGTATTTATTAAAAAAAAAAAATATATTTTTTGGAATAAATTTAATTCCAAAGTCAACAAATTAATGTTATTATTTAATGCTTTAAGTGTTCTAACTTTTTATAGTGTATCAATCACCAATTAAAGTATAAGCATTCGGTCGATAGATATTTTTCGATAAAATATATTTTACATTAACTATAGATATCATAGTTAAATTGTTTTATCTAGAGCAATCTGTATTAGCAAGCTTGAGAATACTTTAAAATAAAGTATAATAATATTTCACACCACCAAGCTTGCTCTAAAAACGGGCTTATGAAATGTTTGAAAAATGTTTTCATTAATAAGTTCCGTTATATCAGCCTATAATAATGATTAATTACAAGTTTGTTAACTATGCAAACTGTACTTTTTAATTAGATTCACATAATTTTATCGTGCTAATGAAAATCCGAATTTCGCATCGACATAATACACATTGTTAATACTAATGAGGCTTTTTATAAATCGACAATAATTATAAGGATTATTTAATGAGCTCGATGTCAAGCTGGTATTCAACTGACCGCATGAGAGTTAATTACGTCCCTGAGGTTAGCGACAAATGAGCGTCAGATTGCTCCTCTTTTCTGTTCATCTGCATCATCATTTTAAAGTCTGTGAAGTGTAATTTTCACACTCTTCCACAGTCTTTGCGCTTTCTGTGCGATCAATCCTTTTATCAAAAATAAAAGTTGATCTGCAGTCGAAGTTTACACTATGTAACTAAAGATTGTGAATTGTAGATTTCGGACACATTTGTCGAAAGTTTCAGAAGTCGGGAAAATGCATTAGAGCCCTTTTAGGTCACGTGTGGAAAAACGCAGGAAAAAGGCTACACGCTGCTGTTCGATTTTTCAATCTGTTCAAGCGAGAACGCTGAGAATTTACGGGGAAAGGACGAGCGACCTTTTTGTCCTTGCATCTGTCCAGGTTATATATGCGTTTTTTAAATGTATTATAAAATATATATTATACATGTTATGTATATTTCCCTTTGGTTCAATAAAAAGTAATTTACAAACAACATTTCTATGTCTATAATAATTTTTTCAATATGAAAGTATACCTAACTAATTGTAATTAACATCTCATTCACTTTTATCTCTGTATATACTCATAATTAACTTTTCTGGCGATCGAATTCTAATTTAATACGTATAGTAAAACAAACAAACCAATTGGTTTTAACATATGTTTTTTAATGTTTTTATTTTAAAGGGATGTCGATTGGATTTAAGGTAATAGCTTATGACCCTCAGCTTAATCCGTATTTATCATTGTATGCTTACAATTTACTTAAAATCAAACAAATTTAAGTTAGTGATTGTTTATGTTGTATAAGCTATCTCAAAGCAGAGTTTTTGTCAATCCTTTTTATAATAATTTTATATTATTAAATTTTATATTACTAAAGTAATGGTCATTTTAATTTCATCGTCGACTTCACCTCGCACCACAGTTATAATACTGCACTTTTTAGCAAATAGAAAGTGTACAAACTTATTATTTATGATTAAAAAAATTTTTGAGGTTATGCAATGTCCCATTTAATTTGTCTGGTCCCGATATCCCCCTAAAACGCAATTCAATTCGATCCATAATCCTGCTACGAATTTCCAGCTTTGAATGAACAGTATCTCGTTAATTTTTCCACATTTTCATTAACCAGACTCATAATTCACTTTCATACGTTTTGTGCCAGTTAAAGTACAGCAGTGAAAGAGAGAAAGAAAATAAAGTAAAAGAGAAGAAGAGAATATGTGTGTAGAAAAATGTATTGAAAAAGTTTCGTCGGAACTATCGGTAGACTCGATGCCAAATTATCCTGATGCGGATATTTTGACTTGGATAGCAAATACATAAGCGAAGTCATAATACGTCTTGTGGCACTTTACGTACGTGGATTTCTATCAATGCACGTAGCACATACGGATATTTTTCATTTTCAAAAATTCATTTCATCACAATGAGTGGCATTAAATTCAGGAGAATCAAGCTTCAATTCCAGTGATAATCGAAAGGCGTCGTACGAGAAAACTTTTCAAAATTACATAATTTTAACTTATTCTCAAGATTTTTTAAACGTCTTTAAGTAACGACAGGCAACAACATAATACGCGTATAACAAAAGAAACATCATTTCTTTACACTACGAGAAGATCTCGCCTTTTTCGCTCGTTTCTTTCGTTTTTAAAAGTAAACTATTTTCAATTCACGCGTCAATGCAGTAGAAATCACTTCTCGTAAAAATATTATCCTTTCCCGCGACACCAATACAGGACACCGCAGTCTCCGCGTCGAACACTAATAAAACTCGGATTTGCAAAAATTGCCACTTTAACTCTCTCCCGTCAGTCTCGACGGGGGAGAAGAACTGAAAGTTGCATCGAAGCGTCGGTCGTATATCTCTCTCCCTCTCTCTCTCTCTCTCTCTCTCTGTCTCTCTGTCTCTCTTTCTCGTGTGCGCGAGAAATATTCAAGCATAAATCTGTACGGTATAACGCGCGACGAGTTGCATCGCAAATGCGGTGTAGTATAATTCGAAAACTTTGTGCCTCGGTCTCTCTCTCTCTCTCTCTCTCTCTCTCTCTCTCTCTCTCTCTGTTTTTCTCTCGCCTGCTGTGTCCTTACGTCTTCATCTCTCGCGAAAAGTACAAGGGGGGCGTAGGGGAGATAAAAAAACAAGGGAGTCGAGATCGGCGCAACATAAACGAAGGGAAGAGAGCGCGTCGTGTGAAACTGGATTGGAAGTTTTTAGCGAGCAATTTTTGCTCTCCGTATATAGTATAGTCGCACATGTCGTATCGGCGAGGGGAAAATTTGTCTTTGTGCGCGCGCGCGCGCGGGGAGGATTTTTATAGGCGCGTGGACATGCGATATCATTCAAGAGAATCGATTAAAAGTTTTCACGCGGAAAAAATTCCGATACGGCTCTTTTTGCCGTCTTTTTATTTATGGCGCGTAACCGATTCCTTCGTTCCCGAGGCAATTTCCCGTGTAGCAAGAGAGCGCTGCGACGGGGGGGGGGTGTTTTAGTGCGTCGCGTTCCGACTTTTATACGCTTCGTTCAATTTTTACCGCGGATTTTCGCGACTGCAATTATTACTTGCTCTTTTGTATATTTAAATATTGTCCACGTCGGACACGATTTCTCATTGGGTTTATTAATACTGAGAGAAATATGCATTAATTTTTCAAACGTTCAGTACGAAAAGTTACAGTAAATTATAGTAAATCATGCACAGGCTTCCCAAACACTAACTTTTACAATGCAATGTAGTAATTTTTACTTTGGTTAAAATATTCAAAAATTCTTTTTGTTTATCTGTTTTTAACTTTGTAGAATATTATTAGTTTATGATTGTTATTATCATTTATTGATTGAATTAAATTGAAACACAGAAATTAAAAATTTTTAACTTAGGCTGGATTGGAACCTAGACCTCCAGGATTGCAGCGTAAAACTTTAGATCTAATATATAAATTAAATCTATTCATAATCTTAAAAAAAAATAATTTTTACTTTAAGTAATATAGTAATTTTCCTACTGCCACTTGTAATATTCGAACTTAAAACGGTGAATATCAGCATAATTTTAGTAAAAATTCTGATAATGGCAATTTGTGCTCAGATTACTATATTTTCTTGTACTTTTTCGTACTTATAGTCGTAAAAATTATTGCTTTTTTCTCAGTGTATGGTTCTCTGATTGAAATTTCATTTTCTTCGATAATATTTTGATTATTTTTACTAGTGCACATGAAACTTTTAATAATTGTTATTATTTTTAATGTTAGAAAGTTTGAAAAATTTATACCCAAGATGTTGGCGCAGTAAGATGACCAGGATGACTTGATAATTCGAATAATTAAGTGGTAAGGAGAAATAGCTATAAGTTTATCTTACAAATTATTAACACGTGTAAATTCAAGCAAATTTTTTTGTGTTACAGACTGTTCTCTCGAGGTCTAAACAAATCGTAATTTTAAGCAATACAACATTTTCCAATGTTTTTTTCTCGACCCGAAAATTTGTCGAGAGCAAAAGAAAGAGAGACAGAGAGAGGGAGGCGCGCGCGCCCTAACATGAAACTGAAATTATTAATAAAGCCGAGGCCTACAGATTTTCATCATTTTCCGGGGTATACGTGTATAACCTCCGGCGCATACCGTTCAGAAATCCTATAAACCCCGGCCAACGTTCTTGCACCCACATACGCGAGAGGGCGACGCGAATAACTTTTTAATTAAATCACAACAAAAGCCCCCCCCCCCTCCCGATAAAAATATCAACATACGCGCTGCATACACCGGCCATTAAATAAATTCTCCGTCGCGCAGTCCTGGCTGTAGACTACTCCCGCGGGCAGCAGCTGCACAAACAATCTGCGTCTAACCCGCGCGTCCGCCTCGATAAGATCTCGGCATTAGCGCCGAGGCATTAAAATCGACGTTCACCACCCCCCTCCCCCGAGGCTAATAAACGGCAATTTAAAATCGCTTCGTTGCTTATCTCGTCTCGCAATATGTATAGGTATGCGCGCATGCAAGCGCGAATTGTGTGTCGCTCGCGATTTTTTTCCCACGAGCTTCGCCGAATGTGTGCGTCAGGTATATATAGGCGAGTGTGTCGTATACATCTCGGTGTACGACGATAACGCGCGGCGTTCCGACTCTTTTTTGTCACTGAAACTCGAAGGTTTGTTCCCGGAGCTTCGGGGGGTGGAAGCTGTATCCAGGATTATCGGGAAATTATGATGCTTGTAGTTTCAATCGATGAGCTGCGGTCGCTTCGATCTCGAAGTATACGATTGATCGAGCTTCCTTCGCGAGAGCCCATAATAGTAATATACGATCAGGAAAAGCGACTTTCGTTGCACAGAAAGGAAGGCCAGAATGCATTCGGCTAATTCTTTGATATCGGCCATTAATCGGGGCCAAGTCGTGTAAAACGATAATTTATCCAAGAGAGACACAGTCGACGAGGTACACAAACTTTGCACACGTATATATAGGTGTGCACACAATAATATCCGTAACTTCTCCCGATGAGCCTGTTTTGTTCGCTCCGCGCCTTCCCATACGTATATCGCGCGCGATGAGTCCCCCCTCCCCCTCCCGCACTGTTTTGCACGTGTGTGCTCATGCAAATGCGAACGAATCGTCAGCGCGTTTGTGCAGAGCCGCCGACGCGATGCAGCCGTGGATTAGAGTGTGTATCTGGTATGTGTGTTGTGTGTACGTACGCGGTGTGTCTGTGCAGCGAGTGTACATGTGTGTAGGTGTGCTCCTGGGCGCGCCCCTGGCAATTATACTTTGGACGTTTGTCGTGGGGGGAGGGGAAACGTTTGTTTTGCTGGAATGAGGCTTATTTGCACCGTCGGATACCGGCGTCGACGCTGATGCCGCCGCCGCTGCCGCTGCTGCTTTGTTACTGGAGCGATACTTCATTGTTGTCCTTGGTGCGGGTTAAAAATTTAACGGAAAATTAAGG
Organism: Philotrypesis tridentata; assembly: GCA_018906965.1. Lineage (NCBI taxonomy): Eukaryota > Metazoa > Arthropoda > Insecta > Hymenoptera > Pteromalidae > Philotrypesis > Philotrypesis tridentata. Next base: position 6,717,596 of record JACCIB010000001.1, on the reverse strand, counting down.
TGAATTTGGAGGGGCGCTGTTTGCGGAGTGGATTCTGAAAGGCCGCAGTCAGCCGTTTCGCTTCAACGGCCGGTGCGGCTGATCTCCGTCGGAAATGTTTGGATGTCGCTCCGACGTGCATAATTCACGTGAACAATATGACCAATTCTCCTAGAAAAATACACTTTTCGGGAGTCCAGAAATATAAATTTTTTATTTTTTCGTAGCTAGAGTTTTCGGACCGATCAGACTTTTTTCTTTTAGCTTATACATAGTCGAAAATACAGAGGAACATGGGAAACATGGAACATGAGAATTTAAGGTGGGGGGAGGTATATGGAACAAAAAGAAAATCGAGCTAAAAAAAAAAAATTTTTTTTTTTTTTGAACGGACATAACTTTTGATCAGAATATCGAATCTGGGCATATTTTGTTGTACTTTATTTTGGTGTAATTTGAAATTTGATTTGTTCCTCGGAAACATTCATAATTGTCATTATTCCACTATTTCGATGTATTAATTTTTTGTAAAGAAAACGAAAAATGGCTCAGAAATATGGTTACTAGTAACTTTTCCCATATTCTTCTGCATTTTTGACTATCTTTCAGCTTACACAAGAAAGTCTCATTGGTCCGAAACCTCCAGCTTTGAAAAAAAATGTCGATTTCTGGACAGCCGAAAAGTGCATTTTTCTAGAAGAATTGGTCATATACGGTATATATGCCTGTATGGGGAGGATAGTGCAATAATTTCAGTTTACTAACAGGGATCTGGCCCCGAAAATAAAGAAGAAAAAAAATGCGGGAAGGACGTCTGGATTCACTAATCGCGAGGACTTTGATGAAGGTCCGTTTTAGAGAGGTATAAAAGAAGAGCAATGCTGGCAATCCAACTTAGTCAGCCGTAAGCTTTTGTGAGTTGAAAGGATCTCACTACATTAACTTCTAGATGTCACAGAGGGGCATAAAGGGAACCGGATGCTGTCAATCCAGCCCAATTGACTCCGGGCTATCAAGCTTGAAGGGTCTCCTCTTTTCCTGGACACTGTCCAGAGACAAGATAAGTGTACGGCTGTGATTCATTATCCTTTTCCTTAAATCAATACGTAATCGTCTGGGTATATCCGTATCGGTCATACAGTGTATATCTTGGGCTATCTCGCACAACAGGTAAGTTGATAGTTGAAGGTAATCAATTATTCGATCCTTTACTTCTGACCCTTTTGCTTTTCCATACATCGGTCCCTCCATTTCCTTTTCCTTTCGGATATATACGATTCACTTTTTTACTTATGTTTCAAAAATCGAGAGAGAAAGTTTTTAGAAACTTTTCTGAATTGTCCAGTCGAGCGAGGATGGACTCGATAGAGATATGTTTCTTCTTATACTTGTATATAAAAATTGCTCTGTAGATTAGTAAAATTTGTGAGGCGAATGATTGACGAAAAGGGCTTCCGGAAAGTTTAATTAAATCGCAGTTGAATCTCGAATTAGAGACAGTACCTGAAAGGACTTATCTCACTGCTAAATAGATTACCAAGTGAAACCAGTCTTGAATATCGACAGCCAGTAATGAACGAAACGAAACGAAACGAAGTCCAGCCTGACATCACATTGCACTTGCTTGAAACTATATTGTTAAAGCGTCCAAACGATCTAATTTGATGCGATCATCGAAACACAAAATATTCTGTTATTACTTCCAGGAACTCCAAAATCAATGGTATCGATCGTCTTTTGCGTATACACGCCCGCGCCCATGGTACATTCACAAGTTTTTTAATTACCATCGAGGGTGACAATGGTAAACGCGCTGAATGGAATTTCAGCGATTGCCACCGGCGTTTCAATTTACTACGGATCGGCTGTATGTTTCTATAGCCACACGGCCGTACAGTTCGAGAACTCAATGCATCGCTCTTCGACTGCTGTATACCTTACTCTATATAGTCACTGCAACGTCATACGGTATATTTGACGCGTTAAGCGGCAACGTCAATATTTATGCGAAAACCATCTCTTCCGCGGCCGAAAACTAAGTCTCGCAATCGATATGACCAATTCTCCTAGAAGAATGCACTTTTCGGGGGTCCAAAAATCGAAAATTTATCTTTAATGCTGGATGTTTCGGACCGATCGGACTTTCTTCTGTAAGCTGAAAGACACTCAAAAGTACAGAGGAACATGGGAAAAGTTACTAGTAACCATATTTCCGAGCCATTTTACATTTTCTTTACAAAATTTTTAATGCGTTAAAGTATGGAATAATAATAACTGTACGAATGTTGCCAAGGCACAAATAAAATGTCAGATTACACTGCAATAAAGTACAGCAAAAGAGCTTTAATTCAAAAGAAAATATTCCCAGATTCGATGCTCCGGTTAAAAATTATGCCCGTTAAAATAAAGAACGAATAAATAAAAATCTGAATAGTTGACTTTCTTTTTTTTCTCCATATACCTCCCCATGTTAAATTCTCATGTTTCATGCTTCCCGTGTTCCTCTGCACCTTTGACTATCTGTTGCCTTACAGCTTGAAAAATAGTATATTACTACCCAAGGCCAGTAAAATAAGAAATGTCTCAGATCACATGTTTGTCTACCTCGGCTTCGCCTCGGCCGACAATTACATGTGATCTGAGACATTTCTTATTTTACTGGCCTTGGGTAGTAATATACTATTTCGATTCCCGGAACCTCCGAAAAGTGCATTTTAACTAACAAGCCGCCCGCAGCAGCTTCGTAGGTGCGCGCAACAAATCGCATCGATCCGTATATTACAGGACTGCAGACGCTCGCTCTCAGCAAACAGTCCGAATTCGCTAAATTACAAGCTCCTTATATCCCAAATTTCTCCGCGCTCCCTTTTCTCAGTCTGCGATCTGCTTTTCCTCGGTCTGGGCTTTAACTTCGAGCGAACAACCAGAGGCGGGCCAGAGGAAGAAGGGCGAAAAGGGGATGGGGGCGAAGGGCTGCGCGCTCGTTTGCTCTAGGCAATCGCGCGTTAAACGACGAGCGCGCGCATGTGTGCGCGAAACGATTATATGGCTAGCCGCGACTGAATTAGGAGCTTTTTTTTCATCCAGTATATCCTCTCTCCGGATGAGAATTAGCTTTATCGCCGCCGCCGCTGAATACTTAATTTTCCTCGGTGGCAAAGCCTCCCCCGCCCCCCGCTTGTAATCCGTAAATGCAACGGTAAACTATTTTCCAAGTATGCAGTAAGTAAAATCTTGAGGAATCCCAGTAATTTTTCTTCTGCCCTCCGGCTATGAGAGAAAATCCTGCTGAAAAAAATACTGAAGAGAGAGAGAGAGAGAGAGAGAGAGAGAGAGAGAGAGAGAGAGCGCTTTAATTAAAATTTCTCTCCCCGCCGAAAATTCTGATTTTTCTAAAGCGCCCAGAGGCCACTGTACCCTACATGCACTTCGAAACTAAGTTGCTATATAAATCCCAAGTCGATAGAAATCTCGCTCTCCTAATTAAGTCCCTGGCTCGCGAAGGAGCAAGAGGAAGAATACACTGAAATCCATCCGAACTCGGCTACGCATCATCGCCCTCGAAACATCTCTCATTCCCGCGTTTTCCTCTTGACCGATCTCCCTCTCTCTCTCTCTCTCTCTCTCTCTCTCTCTCTCTCTCTCTCTCTCCCGCTTAATTATTTCTCCGGCCTGACGGGGCTGCAGCGCGCCACGATACGCCGGCGCTTCTTCATCCAGCTGTTACATCCTCCACTTGGCTCCTTTACCCCCCACCTCAGCCTCCTTCGCTTTGTTATCCGACGGCATTATTTTTCTCTCCTCTAAACCGCGCGGAAAATTAAGGGGGGGGGGGGAGAGCGCGGCATTTCATTAACTTCCGTCCGAGTGTGCGCTGGCAGCGCTGCTGCTGCTGCAGAGAGAGAGAGAGAGAGAGAGAGAGAGAGAGAGAGAGAGAGAGAGAGAGAGAACCGCGGATATTGCTGTGGTTCTCTACTCCGCGCAGCTTGCGCGAAATTAAAGCGCAAGCTCGCATACGTAATGAACGCATACATACACACGGCGCGGACGTCGAGAAGATCAGCTTTTTATCCGTATGCGTGTGTGTGTGTGCGCGCGTGCAAGAGGTAGTGGTGTTTTCCTGCTGCTTATGTATATACACCACGTGTAGAGGGTGTGCTAATGCCTCTGGTAACTGCCCGGACTGTAAAAGATATTGGTGCAGCAGCAGCAGAGCGTAAGCTCCTAGTTTTGGGGGGGGGGGGGGGAGGATGTAATGGAAAATCTCGGAATGTCGTTTGGAATGTTGATAAATTATGCCGGATGTATATACGCTGGAAATTCCGATGGGAATAGTGCATACTTTTATTCGGGGGTTCGGTTGCGTGTGCTGGGATTTTCGAGTTTTCGGTGAGAACTAAATCGAGCTGCCGGCAGTGTGAGTTCTCATTGAATAATAGAGATACAATTGTTGCGCGTTGTTTGACTTTCACGAAAAATTTTTAGAAATCGTTAAGAAAGAAATTCTTAAAAATTTATTATTCTTACAGTTAGTTATATACTGTTGAGTATTTTTCGAAGCAGGCAATTTTTCGACTTTCGAAAAATACCAGTTGGTAATTCTGAGAATCAAAAATATAATCTCGTATATACGCTGTACGGTTTATCGAGATGACTCACAGCTGACTTATCAAATGAACGAAACGTCTGTATGAAAATGCGTGTAATTGCTTTAATTACCGGCAGAGGCTTCGTCGCGATTGAAAGGCAGAATTATGCTCAGTGCAATTGAGCGTCCGCCTTTCTTTTTCGCGCGTCGGTTCGCGCCTCAATGTAGCGGACCAATGGGGAGCGTCGTCGACAGTGTTGCGCATTCACGCCTGTTTCTTTGAATTTTGGCAACATCGTATTCCAGCTGAGACTCATTCACCAAAGAGCTATACACAGCTGATGAAAGTAGACGTGTTATATTGCTTGAGTTTGTGCGTTTGTGTGTGTATACGTATTACGTATACGTTTCAGTTACAATTAGACAGTATTAGATTTTTTTATTAAAATTTCAGTTAATCCTATTGTCCGCTGCTACTTAACAAAACTTGGGTAAGCTGTTCACAAATATATTTTGGTCTAGAACGTTCTCGGAAAGATAATTTATTCGGCTTTGCAGAAAGAGTATAAAAAAATGATATTATTTGATTTTGTAGAACTTGCAAATATCTGTAGAATAGTAAGTTAATCTTATGCACTTCGGGACAATTTATGGTGAAAGGAAAAAATAAGCTTGTTGTGGCACTTGATAATGAAAAGATAACGCATTTTTTGCGCAATTTACCGGAATTCTTCTTGCGAATGTACATTGTCAATTCTATTTTAACTAATTAATTAATTAATAGCTAAAGAGTTTTGTTTTTACATTGTCAATTCTATACATTTGCAAGAAGAATTAATTAATAATTAACTAATTAATTAATTAAATTATTTCTGAAGCGGTATTGAATGAAAAGAAAATACCGCTGCGCTAACATTTATAAGAAACATTTTCAGATATGGATTGTGAAAATGTTTACAAACGCGTCGGTTTTACCATCGAGGACAACATCATGAAAGGATATCCTAAACCGTACTGCATGAAAACTCATAATCTTGGTAAAGTCATTCTGGACGTTCTAAGCAGCAATCCGAATCACGTTTCGCAGGTAAAAAAAACTGCCGACTGAACAATGTTCCACTGTATAATGTCCACTGTTTTCTGAAGAATAAACACACGTGTTTTGTATTTGTTCGTACGAAAAAGACTTGAATACAAAAACAGCGCACGTTTATATAGCGGTGCGGTTTAGCCGAGAAAAATTTCAAAACATTTTTCCATTTCTGATGAAAAATATAGTATAGCAAATAAAGAAAGATATCTTCGATATTTTTGTTCTCTACAAGTACTTGAAAACAAATGCCTTGCATCGAAAGTCTATTCTTGCGCGTTTTATTGCTGTAACTCGAGGGAACGCCGTAAAAAAACTTTGCAGATTCAGGCTGAAACGGGCAAACAAACAACTTTCGCCGAAATGAGAGATAGGAGCGTGCGGTGTGCTTTATGGCTTCAGAAGCAAAGAATTGATAGCAACGACGTAGTTTCGATTTGTACGGATAACCAACTGGATGCTTACATCCCGGAATTGGCCACGTTTTACGTCGGCGCAGCTCACAATCCTTGGCATCACGACGTCGCTCTGAGTAAGTATAACTAGAGCACTCTGTGTTCCACACGACGCTTTCGCTTCGTGATACAAATCAATAGTTAACAACTTTCATTACAACTCGATTGCATATAACTGTGTATTTTTCTGTCAATTGTTCATTCACAAGATCGGAGTGCTTTTTTGTTGGAATATTCCAACATTTTTTCCAGAGCCAGCCCGTCACCTCGTGCAACTGGTTCAACCGAAAATAATATTTTCCTGTAGCAGCGCAGCCGACACGCTCTCGGAAGCAGCGAGATTAGAGGGCGTTGATGCGAAAATCGTGGTTTTCGGCAAAGCAGACTCGGGTTTCGAGTCGCTGAGCGACATTATGTACCAGCAGCCAGCAGAGGAGGTTGAGCAATTCTCTGTTAAACAAGTTGAAAATCCGGACGACGTTGCCCTCATCGTTTTCTCCTCGGGCTCAAGCGGTCTGCCCAAAGGTATCGTTCACTCTTACAACACCTTTTCAAAAAATATTTTACGATTCGCCAGACTCCCCGCGAAAACGGATGTCATGCTGTGGTACACCTCGCCGTATTGGCTCACCGCAGTTTACTTCGCGCTACAATCATATCTGCTTCAGTCCACCAGGATTTTCCATGGCGCGTTCGAGCCCGAGGAAACTTGCAGAATCATCGAGAAACATAAGGTTCCGTATAAATCGCATGCAAAGTGAACTTCAATTGGTCTCACAACGATTGTCCAAAAACGCAGGTCTCCTGGTTCTTCATAACCACGGATTTCATCAACGTCTTCAACAAGTCCGAAATTTTCAAAAAACGAAAGGTCGAGTCTCTGAAACTCATCCAGACTGGAGGATCCAAGATAAATCGCTCTGTATTCGAGGAATTCCAGCGGAGCCTCCCGAATGCGCTCGTCTTGCAAGGATACGGTAAGATCGCGGAGGTCAACTTTCTTTCAACGTCGGAAAGGCGTCGAATTACTAATGACGCTCTCTCTCTCTCTCTCCCTGCTAAGGTATGTGCGAATTGGGTGGCACGGCAACGATGCAGACTGAAAAGTGCAAGAGAGCGGATTCCGCTGGCTTCGTAATAGAGCACGTACAGGTGAAAATTGCGGACTTAACGACGGGAAAGGCACTTGGCTCGAATCGGCCAGGTGAACTCTACTGTAAGTCTCCGACAATGATGCTCGGTTATTACAGGAATCCAGAAGCCACCAAGGAGACCATCGACGACCACGGTAAATGCGCTCTAGTACATTTTTCTTCCGTCATTTTCTACAAATATCTGAGATACTCGTTCTGAAAAAGACACGAAACTGAATGAGCGATAATAGCGTACAAAAAACAATTGCAAATGCACACCGCAGGCTGGATTCATTCGGGCGACAAGGCGTATTACGACGAGGACGGCGAAGTGTTTATTGTGGAAAGATTGAAGCAGGTGATGAAGTTTCGAGCCTACCACATTTCCCCGGCAGAAATCGAGGAAGTTCTACTCAGCCATCCAGCCGTAATGGAAGTGGCAGTGGTGCCGCTGCCGCACGAATTAGATGGGGAGCAGCCGATGGCTTTTGTCGCCAAAACAGCAGGAGGCGAGGTAACGCGAGCGAGACGTTCCAGTATCAATACTGCATGGCAATGATGAATTTCGAACTTGTGCTTTTCCAATAGATTATGTATATACCGCGTGTACATACCCGTTAAAACTCAACTGCAGCACATCCACTTTTCCAACCATGTATACTCTCTAAATCTAAAACAGTGAAAATTCACTGTTTTTTAGTACATATTAACGATTTGAAAAAGTTACAATGGTGCAACTGTGAACTGGTGAATAATCACAGTTTAAACAGGTTAAAAAATGAACCAATTAAAAAAGTGTAGAAGGACTATCTAAATTAGAAAAGATGAACATTGCAAATAGTGAATAAAAATAATATTTGGATAGCAATAGGCATTAATTGAAATAGTGAAAATATATTGCCTACAATGTTGCAAATACATTACTCAAAATAGTGTGTGGCTAAAGGGCACCAGTTAGTTAATTAAATAGTAAATTTTTCTCATGTTGCAAAACGATTCACGTCCATAAAATTTCACTTGGGTGGTGGATTCTCCACTTGAATAGTGAATTTCTCGGATCTTAAAAGTCATTATGACTGGTTGAAAAAATAGTAAATTTTCATACTTTTTCAAGTTCTAAAGTGATTATGTACTGGATAATCAGTGTTCCAGTGACAATTTAAAGCAAATACTTTCTACTGTTTGAATCAGTAAATATTTACTAATTCGATAGTAAACTCAATGAGCAAAATGATAACTCATTTCATAAATAGTGACTATTGACTACGTACTATAGCGAATCATAATTTTTACAACAATGCACCGTATTAATTAGTGAATACTCACTAATTTGGAAAATGATATTTTTTTTACTACGTGTAAATAGTGAAAAATTTCACCATTTGGGATGTTAATATTATTTAACTATGAGAAATAGTAAATTTTTCGCTGTTTTAGATTTAGAGAGTAGCGAACTATGTATAAACGAGGGTCGAGCGCCGCAGTTATCCCGGGGCTTATTTGGTATGTATTGTTTTTGTGTCTAGGTGACGGAAGACGAGCTAATTGAGTTGAGTGCCACTCTCGGAGAGCATAAAAAACTTTGGGGTGGAGTGAAGTTTCTTGCGGAGCTGCCTCATACGCCATCGGGAAAAATTGCTAAAGTTGAACTAATAGAGATGGCGAAAGCTTTGGCGAAGAAGTGATGACTGTGCGCTTGGGACTTTGGAGATGCTGTAGTTGCAATCCCAACGAAACTGCCAATACATCTTCTGAAAAGCTTTAAAGTCAATTAATTTTTCTATGTACGCAATAATAACGATCGAACGAAATCCACGTTTTTCTCTCTTCATTTTCATGCTACGATCCGACGAGACAAATAGTGAGCGCCTGCCAACGAAAAGTTATTCGCGAAAACAATCGGCCCCGCGGTAACGCTCGAGACGTGCCCCGAGGCCAATACGACGCGTCGAACGTCAGGATCCGTCGAGCGTCCGCAACGATAATTTACGATAAGAAAAAAAAGCGCAGCTGAAGAAACGACGAGAACGATCGCGAGCGCGTTCAGATATCGAAAGGATCTCCCACGAGAGCAGGAAATGCAGCTCAGCGGGGGAGCCCTAGCTGTGATTTCTTATATTTCGCTGGCAGGCTTCCCAGGACCGAGAGAGAGAGAGAGAGAGGATTCCTTCCGTCGATTGGGGTTTCGATCGCTCGGATTCACCATTAATGGAAATGCCGGTGGTCGAGCCCTTTAAGACGCGCCGCTATTCAGGAAATCAATGAAAGCCTTTCCCGTCGAAATTTTACGGAAAAAAAGGGCGCGTAAACGAACCAAAAAAAAAAAACGGAAAATTTTTGCTGTCGAGCGAATTCGGACGTGAATGAGCCTCGAGAGAAAAGGTAACGTTTATTCACTCGGCTCTCGTCGGCGACGTGCCAAATTCCCTGGGTTTTCTAAGGCTTATTAAGCGAAGTAATTCTCTTTCTATTAAAAAAAAAAAAAAAAACCCGATGAACGTTGTAAAAAGCCTAATGTGATTGGATGAGAGATTTAAAAAATTAAAAATTCCATATAGATATTTATCGAAGAAATCGTTCCTTACAAAATTGCGCATTTTTATAGGTAATAGTTTTCTGGTAGAAATACTCAAAATTGGGTGGCTGCAATTTTGTGATTAAAAACGCCACACGCACCGTGGCTATTTTATTACCATCGGCAATAAGTAAAAATTTTGAACGACATATTGTAATGTACGCGCTTTGATAAACCGCTGTAACGACTAACTATTTTTTTGTTTTAAATATAATTCAGACATTAATATTCGGCGAAAATGCTTCCATTCGATAAAAACGGTCTATACTCTACCAGGGTCGTAATCATTGTTTAATAAAATAATACTAATGCGTAAAGTAGAAGTTGAAAAATGCAATGGAGAAAAATCGACATTCTCTGATGTTGAAGTCAAAGTAGCTCAGCCATAGTCAACAGGCGAACATCTACCTCACACGCGCAATCTCGATAAAGCAATCTTTTTCCAACTTTCCCGATGTCCACTAGAACCATTTGAAAATATGAGGCGCATCGCACTATAATTGCACTTGGATACACCCCGCATGACTAACAGCCTCGTAAATTAACGACAGCGCTTATACGCGCCTCTATACGCTAATTCTACAATCCTTTCTGCCCCCGTACGAAAGCTTTCTCTCGAGCTTTCTATATTATTCATGCATAAAGACGCATTATGCGCATTGTACTCACTCTTGAGAGCTTCGTCGAGCCCCTTAAGCCTGCCCATGACCGATGCCAGCTGACTTTTGTTCCTGATGGACTCCGCCTCGTCCTGCTCGCTGAGGGCTCGCTTGATTTTCCGCTCGGCTTCGCGGTCCTTCATCGCCACGGTCTCGCGGAGGTGGTCCGTGTGAACCTGGGCTTGCAGCGTCATCTGCCGCAGCATCTCGTCGTTCAGCACCTTACGCTCCGCCAGCAGCTGGAAAGCGCGGGGGAAAAAAGATTCAGCCAAACTGTCCTCGTGGACGTGCGTTGTATACGGGGAAATCCGTATTTTTCGCGTTCACTTTTTGGCCCCCAAAAGTTTCGGGCTACATCGACCGGATAAGGCTTTTTCCGTTCTGCAGGACGTAAATAGTGTACCCGCACAAGATCCATCTTGTGACACTGTTTCTTTTGACCATCTTTGCGATTTTATGCGGAGATTATTACGTACTTTTTAACAAAATATTCGGGATTTTTTCGAATCCAAGGCTAAATAGGCATATAAATAGGCTTAAAATACACTAAAAGAGCTGTCATTTGAACCCACACTCGTCTAGATCGGATGCACTGATCAAAAGTCACGTACTTTTGAAATAAACGAATTTTGCTTCAGACTGATCCCTTTAGGCTGTTACGAAAATTCTCGATTCTACATTTTTTTTCTTCGAATCCTCGTTACTTTTGATTCAGTGACTCGATTTTAACGTTTAATAGTTCAAATTAAAGCTGACTTCTTCTAATTTTTTGCCAGTTAATCTAAGTTTCAATTTATATATGCAGTGAGCTATATATATGCTTCTCAAGGAGATCATTTTTTGAAAGCATATATTTAGCTCACTATATTAAAAAAAATTAATGTAGACCCATTGGCAAAAAAGTAGAAGACAAGAGCTTTAATTTGAGCTATTAAACGTTAAAATCGAGTCACTGAATCAAAAGTTATGAGGATTGAAAGAAAAAAAAATGTAAAATCGAGGATCTTGGTACCAGCCTAAAGTTCCTTTATTTCAAAAGTGCGTGACTTTTGAGCAGTGCATCCGATCTAGACAAGTTTCGCTTCAAATGACAGCTCTTTTAGTATACTTTAATCCTATTTATATGCCTATTTAGCCTTGCATTCGAAAAAGTCTAGATTATCTTCCTAAAAAATGCAATGCAGATAATAATCTCTGCATAAAACTACAAAGATATGGCCAAAAAAAAAAACAGTGTCACAAGATCGATTTCGTGGGTACACTATTTTTTCTTGTTCTGTACGTCCTGTAGAACAGAAAAAAACCTTATCCGGTCGATGTAGCCCGAGATTTTTTTTTCGCAATTTTTGGGGTCAAAAAAGTGAATGAAAAATACGGATTTCCTCATGTGTGTACGTAGAGACGCAAAGTGAGGGTAAGAGAGAGAGAGAGAGAGAGCGCTATGCGACCTTCCCAGCGAGCTTGCAAGCCCATCGGTATTCCAGACGCTCCGCAAGCTCGCAAATGCACAGAGGATAGCAAAGAGCAAGCCTAATTTCTGGGCCAGAACGCACATACGCGGATACGCTTTCGCGCACGTGACGCGGCGTCTCTCCCTCGCGCGAGCTGAGTGCAAGGCTCGGATTCTGATAGAGTGCGCGCGCGCTGGATCCTTCGGAGAGGCTTTATCCGTTAGACAACAAAAGTTAAGGATAATGAATTCTAAGTGTTCCGCGTTATTTTTTTTTTTTTTTTACTGCGAGCTCGATTCTCCGAACTTTGCCCGGCCTCCCCCTGCGCGCGCGCGGAGAAAATATGCTTCTGGGCGACATAAAACGAAAGTTGGCTGCTAGCTCACTGCGGGCTATATAGCGGACGGGAGACACAGTAAACTCGACGTGTTATATTTACAAGAGATTTTATGCGCTCGGGGTAGTGCACGTTTGCGAGAAGATACACTGTGTCTACTAAATAACAACGATAATTTCACGGTAAATTGAGCTTCGCTATGCACAAGTGTACGAGCTGTAATAAAGAAAAGTATAAAAGCTTCGGAGGGGGATAGAGAGAGAGAGAGAGAGAAGGAGGCTGGCCTGATTGTCAAGTGACCCATGGAACTTGGACGTGTCCGTCACAAATTTTTCTTCTCTTCACTCTACACTTTCTGACGAGAGGAGAAGGAATAAAGTGGCCTACACACCCGTCAAATCTAATTGAAATGCATGGCCGGAAAGAAGGGTATATTGCATTATACATACAAGACGCAGTGTGCATATTAAGGGGGTTGATGAATGAAAATTTTTCGTGGATCAAAACTTCTAGAATAAACGGTTCTATGAGAAAAGAAAAAAATTGAATAAAAGAGGTCCGTGAAAGTAAGCAAACAGATAATATTGCGAAGGAAATAGTCGATGGAAGCCTACAGTCACCAAAAATAATTGAACAATCACGTCGAAACGAATTCCAGCCACTGATCACACTAGACTCCTTCTCCTTCTGTCAGTCCACTCAGACCGAGCGTACTTACAAGATACAAAAAAAGCACATCGGACCCGTTCGAAAAAGATACAGAGACAAATGCGATGGGCTGCGAAGCTACGGTGACTATAATGTCTCCCTCTCTTTTGACTGTCAATAATTAACGGCTCGGTGAAGCCAACGACGTCTCGGAGATGCGAAATGAAAAAGAAACGGGGGAATAACTTGCCACTCGAGCTTTTATAGGTATTATTACGAGCTCGCGGAGGGGGTGTGATCTTCACGCTTCGCTATTTTCTGCTATTTCATCCCGCGAATTATTAAAGCGTTTATTAAAATTACAGGGTAGACCGGGGCGCGAGTAGCCAGTTGGCGAATAAACCGAACCGACACGCGTAACCGGACTAATTAGCGAAGCAGCTGCGTCATACACAAAACGCGATAATACCTCGGAGGAAGCTGTAGCGGGGAGACTGGCGCTATTTTAATAACTTCTTGTGAGAGTGCACTTCTTGCGCGCTTACAGTTCTCTCTCTCTCTCTCTCTCCCTTTTCTCTCTGCGCACGTTAATTCGAGCAGTTTTGCCCCCGTAAGAGATACCGCGCATGCGTACACGGCACTGAATCAGTTACAGCTTATCTTACATGTACATCCTCCCCCACCCCCTCCCGCCGGGAGGGCCTTATCGCGAGTTCCGCATAGTTTTATTCGAAAAAGCAATTAGCCTCTGTAATTTTTGCTCGCCGCATTGCAGTGCGCGCGGATCGCAAAATTACCGCAGTAGCGCAAACATTCCATTAACGAAGAGCGAAAGTGCATACAATACTTCTTCCCCTGCCGTGCAATGTGTATATGTATATATATATAAAAATATACGTGCGATTGAAGAGGGAAAAGCGTCAAATAAATCTCGCGTCTCTTGCGCCAAGGAAAACCGCGCGTGTCTACAGATATATAAAGCAGTACGACGTATACACACGGTATACACACGTAGTGAGGAAGGCTTAACGCCTGGCTGCCGGTCTGAAAGGAATCGATTTACCTCGCCGCTCTCGTTTTCCATCTCTCTCCCCCCCTTCTCGCTCTCTCTCTCTCTCTCTCTCGACTTACTGCTGCTGTAGCTTTTACCCACTGACGGATCCGCGACGACGTCTCTCAAGCCGTAATTTAGCCCCTAATTCTCGGCGTTTGTCAAAGCATCATAAGAAGCTTATATGACGGCGGCGCCGTGGTGGAGCCGCAAAACATTTTTTTTTCTAATTTCGCGTAAAATTATTCATACGTATGTACATCTGGATGCGCCCAACTAATTCGAATCGACGAGTCATTGGGAAAACTTTAATCTTACGTCTCGCCGCGGTGCGAACAATTTATTTTCCTCGCGCATGCTTAATCAGCGCCGTCGTGTGATTGATCGAAAAACTTATCGATTTGTAACGAGCCCAGTTCGAATATGCATGTATATATATGAAACACGAAGCTGACGTGTAAAAATCGATGTGCAACCGCAGCAGAAGGAGCAACAATTACTCTCTCGCAATAGCCTATCCCCGGATTGAATTAGGAGTCGAACTAGATAATTGAAAGCTAAAAATCACCGCGCGATTGTGCGACGTTACAAAATCTGTGCATTTATATGCATTTTGCGCGCACAGCCGTCAGTCCCTTCGGTACAAAGTTAAAAGCAAAAAGTGAAGCGTGCACTAGGGATGGAAAAAAGCGTACAGAGACGAACGACAAAGTGATGCAGCGCAAAACGCTAAGCTGCAACGTAGCGTCAGCCTCTCGCGCGGTCTCGCATAGGTACATATATATGGGCGTTAAACGGATCTGGCCTCTCGCAGCGTGTACGAGTATGTCCAGGAAATTTCGGAAATAACTCGGGCGGAAAAGTTGCAAAAAATTTTCGTGAAGACACGATTACCAGACCTGCTTTTTTTCTCGTTTCTTCGATCATTCTGAAAGAGAAGAAGCTCGTGTACATGGCCGGTAGTAGGGTATACTTTATTTCCGGAGCAAAAACGACTTGAAAAACGATTTTTTTAGTTGACTTTTTTCAGATTTTTCAACAACGTTTTTCGCAAATCAAAAATCGCATCGGATCAATCTGAAAAAATTTCAGAGCATTCTTTCACGAATTTTAATACATTTTTCCAAGTCCATAGTTTTCGAGAAAAAAATCTATGAATTCTCTTTTTGCTAATTATTTCTCGTTTTTTGCTCCGAAAAAAAGTATACCCTACTATCGGCCATGTACGCAAGTTTTTTCTCTATCAGAATGACTTAAGAAACGAGAAAAAACATGAGGCGTGGAAGGTGTGCCTTGAAGAAAATTTTTCGCAACTTTTCCGTCCGAGTCGTTTCCGCATACGAGTATATACGCTATTATATTACACGCGATGCGAAAGCTCGCGCTATAGATTTTCTCGTTGTTCGACGGCTTCGAGAAAAAGTCATCGCCCCCCTGCATTGATCAGCCGCGCGGTGTACGCTGCTGTATACGGAAAATTTGACGGATTCTTCTCGGAAGAGAAAAGCTCGCGCGGTTCTGCCGCGAATCGGCTGTGACTTTGATCAGTCGTTCGAGCGGCCCGCGGTTTTGCATTCGAGCTTTTTTCTCCCCACCCCCGCGAAAACGGAGCGAAGACAAAGTGGCCGATGCTCGGAAAATTAATTAACATCCAAAGTGTACAGGTATACTTTTATAATCGCGACGAAACTAATAAATTAAATGACTGCGATTCGACGCGAAGCCATGAAAAAAGTTCACTCAAAAGCGAACTTTTTTTCTCTCTATCGTCAAACCTCAAAGCTCGTGGCCCCCCCCCCCCGGCCCCCTCCGGCATCGCCGAAAGCCACTCTGAAAAAAATCTAAGTGCAGCGCGCACCGCGCATTTCGTTTCGCCCGGACAAAAAAGAAACAAAAAAAAAAGAAAAAAGAAAAAAGAAAACGGGTGGCCCAATACGCGGCAGTCGCGACCGATATTTCAGCCAATGCCTTGCCTATCCGCGAACGTATAGCCCCCCGTAAAGCGCTAAAGGAGATTTACGAGCTCGGCGCGCGATCTTCAAGCGGGCGGAGGAGGGGGGGGGGTGAGAGCACCAGCCCCGTCACCGTCGTCGAGTCTCGTAAATTTTTTCAGAGGCGCGACTCTTTCAGCGTTGCAAAAGACGCGTGTTTTTCGAGCGCGCGCCGCCCGCGAAATCAAGGGGTGGGTGGAATGCACTGCTGCGTGCGCGCCTCGGTCTTTCGCGATGGCTTTTGAGCATCAGAAAGAGAGGGAGAGAAGAGCGGGTGCTTTGTGCCTAGTTTTCGAGTTTCCAAGGCTGGCAAGCATTTTCGGTTTGAATGTAAACTGTTCTTCCCTCGCATTTGAGTATTGCAGTTTTTATGCGCAGTTTTCATATATGTCGAATTTCAATGAAAAAAAATGCACTTTACTTGGTCTGGAAATCGAAAAAAATTTTTTTTAAGCGAGAGGTTTCGGACCGATTAGACTTTCTTCTGTGAGCCGAAAGATAGTCAGAAGTGCAGAGGAACATGGGAAAAGTTACTAGTAACCATATTTCTGAGCCATCTTACGCTTTTTTTATAGAAAATTAATGCGTCAAAACACTGGAATAATTAATAACAACTACGAATGCTCCCGAGGCACCAATAAAATTTCGAATTACACTGTAATAAAGTATTATAAAAGAGCTTTAATTTAAAATTCTCTGATCAAAAGTTATGTCCGTTAAAAAAAAATAATAATAATAATAAAAATCCGAATAGCCAATTTTTTCTTTTTTCTTCATATGCCTCCCTATGTTAAATTTTTATATTCTATATTTCCCACGTTCCTCTGCATTTCTTTTATCATCTTTCGGCTTACAGAAGAAAGTTTCATAGGTCCGAAAGCTCTAGTTTAAAAAATTTCTTTGCGAATTCTAGACCAAAGAAAAGTGCATTATTTTATTTTTTGAAATTCGGCATATGCAAGTTTCGCGATAAAAACGGTACACCTTTAGATCAGCTGTGCGCCGCGTTGGGTATATACGTTTTATCGCGGTTTTTCAGCAGATTTCAAAAATTGCTCGACTACGACGGCCGAATGAATAAACTTTCTTGCGCGCTCGTCGCCGCGTTTTGACGCGAAAAAAACTGTGCCTTTATCCAGGACGTAACCAAGGCATCCTCTCGGCGTTTATTTTGCGCATTAAATTCTCCTTCCCCCCCGCGAAAATGTACGCGGCATATTTTCGAGCTTGCATTTATCTTCGAAATTAACGGACGCAGGGCGTGTATACGGCGAGAGCGGAAAAAAAAGATCAATAAGGGCGTGCTCACTCCTCGTATCTCTTACGGGGCAGTATTTCAAAAGCGTGTATACACGGTTCCGCGCAAACAAAATTTCGTAACAAACAGCGCGTATACATCCTACGCGTGAGTTTCTCTCGTTCTCATCGTATAGAGCTAAAAAGCTGACGAGAGTAACATCCTCGCAAGAGAAATAGTTCCTCGTGTATGATAAATCTTCTGCTCCTTCGCTATGGAAATAGTCGAGTATTCGACAACGAGAGCTCGTCGCAGCTCAAAGCGCATCAATCACATACATTCGCGCTTTGTGATTCAAGGCCGTGAAGTTTCAAATGCGCGAAAACACGCGCAGTGCACCTTTCGCGCAGCTGTACGGCAGCGCCGATCAATTATGTTTGTGTACACGTGTGGCTAAGCAGATGTATGCATTTGTGCGCCGAGATTGTCGAGAATGCAGCGATGCGTTCCACAAAGCCAAGAGCCCGGGGGTGTCGGGATCCTACGGAGCTAAGAGCTTCGTCGACATCAAGACGTCTACGTGTATATAGACAGTGTAGTGCAGCTATGAGACGAAGAGGTAAAATATGCACAAGTGCGCAGCGTACATAAGGCATCCTTTTTTCAAGAGACAAGATGCAGAGTATGATTACTCTGGATCTCCTTTGAAGTGCGACATTTATTTTTCATTCAATTTGCATGGGAATTCGGTTTTTTCTTTTTTTTTTGAAAGAAAAAAAAACATGCCCTGAAACAGTTGTTAAAACAAGAGTTAATCATGAAGAGTTTGAAAAAATCTACTTGGACGTATATTTTAGCAAAGTAAAGTCGAGTCGAAGGATGATGGGGATTAAAAACTGAGAAATAATTAAGTTAAATGCGCGAAACTGGAAGGAAAATAAGAGAAAAGTACTTCATTCGAGAGTCGCAAAAGAGCGAGAGTAAATTGGTAGTATAATGAGAAAGTGCCGTGAGTAATATAATGAGAAACTACACGCGCAAAGAAGAATAACAGCGAGAAATGTTCACAAACAGATCCGTGGGAAATTTTTCGGGAGTGTCAGAAGAGTTGACAAGATATTAAGAAACAAACAGGAGGAACAAAAATATATCTTTCGATAATGACTATTATACTGAAGAGATAGCTCGGCACATATTGTTCTCGCAATATATGCGAACTTCTGAAACTGCGGAGTCCATGAGAGATTGAGAGAGAGAAGAGAGAGAGCGAACAATATACGAAACTTTTAATCGAATCGTTAAAATTTGAGAAGATTTCCAGAATTAAATCCTATCTCATGGGCGCTTGAGCCGTAGTTTAAATTTGCTTTTAATCTCCTCGGACTGAATGTGAAAAGCGTCATAATTAGAATTGCGGGATTATCGTTTAGCGCGAGGGCAATCATTTTACGGTATTCCTCGCTCTGAACGAAATTTTCGAGGACCTACGGCGAGAATCGTCGAGAAACTTTCGAAGAATTGGAGAACGAGTCGGGAAATGTCACACAACAGCTCTCGCCTACTCTCCGGCCTCGAACGATTGTCGCAACGAATTGGGATAAAACAAGGCCTGCAAGGAAAACTGGGTACACTGCAGAAACAAACGAGTGCACGCGAAAGCTCGGAAGCGTCCCAAAAACGTTCGATCTTATGATTCGACGAAAGCCCATTGTTTGTCCGGGCAACAAAAGAAGTCGAAGGAGATACAGTGCTCCAAGTTCCTCTACGTCGTTCGAGAGAGCGAGAGCGAGAGTGAAAGCGAGAGAGAGAGAGAGAGACAGAGAAGAAAAGGGCTGCTGCAATAGTACGTCTATGCGAAAAATAGAAGACCGATAACGAAGACAGAAAGTGTAAAAAGGAGGAAAATCGTAAAAAAAATATCGGCTACAGGATGTGGGGATAATATTGCATCAGGTATTATAGTTGTGCAGAAAAAAATATTGGCGCCAATCCAAATGGAGCTTGAGAGCTGGATAAAAAGTAGAGAGGCAGCGACTGTGTTACTTATATCAAAGCTTCTATACCTATATACGGGCTTTCGTTGTATCGAATCCGACGTTGGTTTTTTTCTTGTTTGAGAGAGTTTATTCTAAATTTTGCTTTGGTATGACGTAAGAGAGTTCAATCGATTGTACGTTGGATAAAGGTGTTATAGACTGTAAACTCTGACTGACAAAAGTCGTTTTCGAAGCATTAATAAAGTTGTCGTTACCTTTCTTTCAAAGTCTTCTTGCAGTTTTATCTTTTCCTTAGAAACATCCAAAGCTATACTTTCTTGGATTTTTTCTTGTTCTCCATCCGATTTCAAAGCAGCTTTTAATTTGGCATCGGCAATGGTCTGATAATGATAACATGTAATTAACAATTATATAAATACGTTTTCATAATTAAACGACTTATGCATTTACCTGCATCTTCTCCAATTCTTTCTGCAAGAAAGACACTTTATGGTACATATGTAAGACAAACAGATCGAAGGCCTCTTCATTGACAGCAAACTTTTTATCATGAATATTAATATTGGGGAAAAGAATTTCTAATTCATCGTGGAACTTGTCTCGTGCAGTCCTCACGCTTTTCCAATATTTTTCAGATAAATCTGCATTCGACAATTCTTCTTCGAAGTTTTTCTTCGCATCATCTACATCGGCTAGAATTTTGGAGATATTTTTAGCCGTAATTGTTTTTTGTGCCGCCGTTGCATTTATTTTTGGATCTTCCGTGGCACTTTGTAATTCTTTCAATGTTTTTACTGCTTTATCAGCTGTTTTCTCTGCTTCCTCCAAAGCTTTCACCCTTCTATCCTGGATTACTTTTAGGCTAAACGAATATATGACAGCATATTTTAATGTATTAAAGTATAATTAAATCGGAAAAATAAGTACACGTTTTTACCGATCCCAAATTTGATTTCCGACTGTTGAATCGGAACTTTCTACAACGCTTACGATTTCCTTGTTATAATTTTGAACGGCACAAGATGCTTGTTTAAATGAAGTTATAGCTTTTTTTGCAAGTTCCCCTGCATTTTTTTCCAATTCATATAACTGAGATGCCCCCGATGGCTTGTGAGCTACTGGAGCAGGCTTGCTTGTCACTAAAATTGTAAAGTAATTACTTAATACTTACGTTTCCACTTTGTTGTCTTGCATACTTAACAAAACTTATTTAAACAGAAAAAAATCTCTTCTACACATACCAACTTCAATTTTTGTTCCCTTTTCTTTGCTTAATCGTAATTCTGGCGTCGGTTTCTCAGAAATAGGCGGTTTCGGCGATAATTCGAGAGCCGATGGCGTAAAAGCAGGTTTTGGTGCTAAACAAACGTTAAATTACGGGTCAGCCGTGTGAGTTAGTCACAAGTTAATAAAATGCACAGTTAAACTAAATAAATGCTAAATGAAATCTGTTTTAAAATGGAAATTTTTAAAGTTATAATTTGTTGAATAATTTAAATAAAAAGCGTAATTAAAAGAAAAGAAATTTAGCTGAATCAGCATAAATCAGTTGCTAATTCAAACGTTTGGTCAGTGATAGGAAAAGGAAAATAGTGGATAAGGACTCACGATCATAGGTTTCAAAGGTTTTGCAGTCTACTGTTTTTTTAAAAGTCTGACCTGGTTTTGGAGGATCTTTTCCAAATAATGCATCCAAAATTCTGAAATATTAAATAAATGTTACAAAAACAAGTTTTTTACTAGGGTTTTTGATATTTTTAGACTTACTGATTTTTTAATGATTCAAAGAAACTAAGAATATAATCGAGGTAGCTCGATTCCTCTTGAAATATAATTTTGATTGCATTGTCTGTTCCAGGTAGCCATCCTTCTAACGTTGCTCTGAAATCTTTGTCAGTCTTTGCATATGTTAGTATTCCAATTGCTCCGATTGTCAAAGCTCCAACAGTTACCATAGTTCCAGCACTTCCCCCCCGTTTTTCACTGAAAATACAAAAATATTGTTAGGGTAGATGTACATCGAAAGCATAAAATATATTTTAGTAAACAACTATTCTTGCTATTAGTTAAAAGCAGGATGTAAATTTCATAAATTAATGTTGAAAAAGGATATAGGACTTTCCAGTTAAATATGAAATACTTGTTATTAGCATAAAAGGGATACAGAAAGCCAGGAAAGGAAAATCCAAACCATTACCTAAAATATTATAAAAATTATACCTTCTAGATTCAGTTGAATATCTACTTGCAGATAATCTGGAGGCATTGGTATCTTTAAACAGCCTAAAAATATTCTTTTTTAATTATAGTTTTGTAATATTCTCCATTCAGTCTATCTATTCATAGCAACAAGCATTACTCTTATTATTTAATCCAATATATGACCTTGAAAACTTATTAAACACGTCTAAAGTAATTTATCCAAACATAACCTCAGTCAAACAAGTACACAGTAGTTTAAAAAACAAATTAATCATAAAATATGACAGTATCGGTTCTCGTGTACTCTTTTTTCAATCGATAACATTCCTTGTAAAGAAAATCACAGATTCGTAGAAGCACTACATTTGACAACCAAACTGATAGTTCAACTCAAACATCCCAAGCTGAATTTCCAAGCTCTGTATCGCACTCACCTGTCGTCGATCTTGAATTTTGGCTTTGTCTCATAGCTCCTGGCGGTGAGGTAAATCCTTTCGAAGCCATGTTTTTGGATCTGAAAAGGCACGTAAGTAGCTGTCAGTCATGAAAAATAACATTGGCAAATTATGTAAGCCATCTTGACAAGAGCAAGTCGTCTCGCTCTCTGCCTTCGCTAACTAAATAATCAATGACAATCTCCCCGAAGCCGTCGCTCGGATGCTCCGAAGCACTCTAGCGAACGTACCGATCAATCTTTTCTGCCAAAAAGCCGCGAAAAGCTCCTCGCGACCTCGAAATCGCACTTGCAAAGACAGCGCGAAACCGAACGACAACACGAGCTCGAGGGACCTGGCCTTTTCGGAGTCTCGCAATAGTCGCAATCCGGCCTCGGAGCAACGGGGCTCGGAAAAATCGACGCAGTCGGAGGTTGATACGTACCCGGTTGAGCTTGAGGCCGTTGACGGGAAATTTTAATCCGACTCGGAGCATCTTCGGGGGGATGGCCGGTGTCCCGTGGGTCGGGTGGCTGCTACCCAGGAAAAAAGAGGGGAACGTCGGCACGCGGAAAAACAGCTGGTCACGTATAGATATGTTCTGCGTGAGCGGCAGTGCCGACCTGCCGACGATGAGCGCGAGTATGCTGCGGCTGGTCAGCGCAGCGCTGAGAGGTAAGAAATTAACCGATAGCCGGGAAATTTTTCCGTACCACTTACGTCACAGTGTAGTCGACTTGCGCTGCTTCATTTTTCAGCTAAGGGCTTAGAGAATAGCTTCGTTTTCGGGGGATTTAGGATAGGATTTAGGTTAGGATTGGAGGAAACGATGGACGGTCATGTTATTGGATTGTAGGGTTTGGGGATTGAACGGAGGAACGACCGAACGACTCGCACGCATAATACGCGGTTCGACACTGTTTTGGCGGGAGAATTCGAAATTTTCACTTTGCAATGCGGATTGTAAATTATACGACTTGTTTGTTTTGCATTTCAGACGGTGCGAGAAAGGTTCTCGCCACGAATTGGAGCAATCTCGGTAGTACTGAGTCGAATCTGTTGGCGAATCAAGCTCGATGTTTGAGCGCGTTTGCCAAACAGCTTCAGTCTCCGAGCGGCACAAGCCTACCGAATTCTGGCACTGGCGTATTAAGGTATTTTTTCTATCGGATTTGCGATTGAAACGATAATTTATTGTACTTTCTAAATACAGAAAAAATAAACATGTCAATCTATCTTTTTCAGTAATTCACTTAATAAGCTACTACTTCCGCAAACGCAAACGACAACTATACCATGTAGAACAGTCACCAAATTTTCCTTGTCAAAGGGTAAGCGAAAATCCGTCACTACAGTTCTCAAAAGATTCTACCGTCTAAATTGGTGAGTTTAATTCACTTCAATAGCTGACTGTTCGAACTTGTGGAAAATAATAATAACGACTATACAAAACAATGACTTTAGGGGAATATGGATCCGAACGAGAGCCGGGCGTAAAAGGGCACTCTGGAAAAAAAGTCGAGCCCAAAGGAAACGAGCGAAGGAGCACGTTTTCACCAATTCCACTCAGTCTTGGATGTTGGATAAGATGGTGACGAAATTCTGGAAACGTCCCAAGTACTATGTGGACGATTTTTATGCGCCGTATCATAGCAGAGAAGAGTTTAGAATAACGCAAAGGAAGCCCAAGCCCTTACCCGACGACTTCGTTTAAGTTTAGTTAAAATTGTTTATTACAGTTTAAGGTATAAATAACTTTCACGTATCTCTCTCGTTACCAATACTTATCGACTGTGCTTTTCTCAGTGTTCAAGTCGTAAAAATGTAATAAAGTTATTTTCGATTAATTCCCAAATCAAAAGCTGGCTTTTGACGTAGGTTAATGTTACTTTATCAATTATGAGAGAAATCGTCTCGAAATCGAGTAGTTTATTGTCAAAAAAGTTTTCAGACTTTTTCGGCTATACCTAGCCTAACAGTATCTTGCGAATGACAAAAACGAATTGCGAAAAACGGCGAGCCCTTTGTGACGTAATAGTTTACACCTATTAGAATCTTTTGTGCATTCTTACGACGAAGCTGCAAATGATCGCAATAGATGTTAGAGAGTTGATTTGTATTTTTGAACGCCCGATATTTTATTTTCATAAATATTTCTTTATTCAAAATGCAGCTTCCAAGCACAGCAGTGCTTTTGTTATTCTATATCTACTTACACGCGAAATTTCAAGTTTTATCATTCGAAATTGATTGATGTAACATTCAATGAAACAAGGAAAACCTTTAAAAGTTCAGTCGTTTATTATTGCTGATTATTTACGTCGTCACTGGTCGCGATAGATGCTTTAACACATTTATGAGAATAATAAAACCTTTAAGAGAAAAAGATACTCTCACGAGATTGGAACGAATATTAAAATGACATGATCATAAAATCGTGTACAATTTTGGAGTTCGACGTAAAAAAAAATGTGTTATATTTTGTAGGCCAGACAAGCAGTCATGCATAATATACATGCACATAATGCTCGTCGTTTGCAAGATTATCCGAAAAAGAGATAAGTGAAGCTAAGGAAACGTAAAAAGTGAATATCAGAAGAGATAGTACACCAAAAAACGTTTCGCGTAAAAGTATTTTAAGATCTAATGCTTTAATAATAAACTAATCAGTTAATGATGATTTATGGAGATAATTTACGCTTTTTTCAAATTTAAAAAAAAGTTATTTATTTTACTAAAAAAACTTTCGCATATATAGCACACATAGGATATCTTTCCTCATCGATAAATAAGCAATAATTTACAAAAAAAAAAACGTATAACAATTATAATCTTGAAAAATAGATTCTTATCGCCGTCTTCGCGCAGAATTCGACTTACGCAACCACGTAAATTTTCGAAAAGAAACCTTCAACAATCCCTAACCTTCAAACCCGTGCGCATCATCCGTCGCGAAAAGTCGAAATCCCAAAATCATCTCCAACGCGCATGACAATATGTAAATCGTGCCCTCGGGCACAAACGCCCACATATATACACATATAATACGAAATCGTTCGCGCTTCGCTATATCTCGCAGTCGAAGAGCTATTCCAGAAAAAAAAACTGAAAGTAGTAGGTATTCGTGTACCCAGAAAAACTCGTGACTCTATATATATAATAGCTCGACGCGCGAATCAACATATATAGATATACAGCTCGAGAGGAGAGACGCGGCGTGTATCGGCACGTATACATTCCCTATAACGCACGAGTTTGCGCGGCGCAGACGCTCTTCGTCGTGTGTCGGATCGGACGTCGGTTTTTAGGTTGCGCTCACGCGCGCGCCGTGCTTGTATAACATTCTCGTGTATGCGGAACCCGACTACCGGGGACCGGGGGGTTAGTCTCCTCTCGTCCTTCGCGGCGTGCGTTTCTCGTGGCAGTCCACGCGATACACCGGGATATACCAGAAAGGTATAAGCGCGAGAATTTTCCGACTCGTGTTCGCGGAGAGAGAGAGAGAGAGTCGGTTGCCCACAGCCGTCGTTATCGCAGCTGATAAGGGCATAATAATTGTTGTAAAACAAGATGAGCCTCCATGGAAAGATCCGTACGTGCTGCCAGTTATTCGTCGAGCAGAGCCTCGGCGGGCACTGGGTCGCACGCATCGCCGGCCGGAATTTCTCCACGAGCAACGCCACCAACATGAGGTATGTGTGTGCTACTGTGCTGCGTGAGATTGTGTTTTTTTTTTGCGAGTGTTTTTTTTCTAGAGATCTGCCTATAAGTTAATTTGAGCTTCTCGCGACGTAGGAGAGAATACCTAGGTGCGCTGTTGTATTGTATGGGCTGTAGGTTTATGTGGGATTGTATTACGCGTAGAGTTGGATTATCGAGCGGTGAGGCGTCTGAGCGCGAGATGAGAAAAACATTGGACGAGACCTTCCCCTTGATGGGGTGATTAATGTTAGTGTGACTGCGAGCGCAGTCGCGGTTGATTTTATTTGGTTTTACTGCTTGGGGTTGGAGGGGGTGAGACTATATATAGTTGTTGTTGGCGAGCGATGTATAGTGTACTTGGTTTTCCTATATTTTTTTATGCTGATTTTTCAAAATCGAAACCATATTTTTCGTTGGAGATCAGCTGCATTTTTATTGAGAATCCGAGTTCAATTTTCTGGAAATTCTTTGCTGTGTCGATAAAGTAGAAAATTCGCTCTAGCTCGTACGTATATCTATTTTTGAAATCCATGAATTTTTCTGAACCGTCGGCTTCGGAATTATGTAAATCGATGCCTATTGCTATGCGTAAAGAAGAACTGTTCGCGTAAGTCAGAATTTGCGTGTTAGCGCATCTTTCACTTGAATAAATTATTGCAATATTTTTTAAGGGATTTATTTCACTATTACTGATAGACATGTGTATGCTTTGTTAACGTTGAGCATGAGAAGTTTAGATCGCAAAAACTTTGGTAGAATTCCAATATCTTATCGACAACCTATTAAGCGACCAGAACCGGAATACATTCTGGTTAACGGTTGAACACTAAGAGAACGTTATTTTCCTGATGACTTGTACTTAAAAAAATGTAATTGGCTTCGATAAATTTACGACAATTATACCCAGTTGATTGCGAAATTCAGAAAGTAATCCAATTAATCATCTCGTAACTTTTCCAAGTCTTTTCATCGTCTCATGCATTTATTTATACTTGCAGACATTTATTTAATGAAATTTTATACTCCAGCATTTCCGACTTGACAACTTTTGTAGATTGGCAAAACTTGGTCTAATAATGACGTAGAAAAGAACTTTCTTCGATCGACTTAAGTGCCAAGGCCAGCGAAGAACTTCCTACGTTTGCGTTTATTTACGAGTTTCTTCGCTTGATGTAATCGTTTATTGTAAAAAGAGGCCGCTTGAGCAAACGGGAGAATGGGGAGAACAGTTGTGATGAGACAATTTTTTGCGAGATCAACTTTTCTCCGAATTTTGCGACTGTTTGTGAAGAATCATTCAATTTTACGTAAATACAGTTACAGCGTAAATAACGTGGTGTAGGAAATAGAATGTTGAAGCAGTCTATTCTAGAACTTAGAGAAAGACTGATATCGTTAATCAATATCAATGTAATTGACGATAATTTGGTAGCTTGAATACATGCAGACACGAGAATACGAAATTGCTAGAGCGCAATTCAACCTGTCTGTCTTCCAATCTCATATTTATTGAGTAAGATGATAGTTACGTAAACTAAATGTAGATTGTTTGAACAATCACGCGATTTGTCAATCCTGCAACGCGTTTTTCTGTGCGTTTCATATGCGAAAACTTCACGGTATATTTTGACAAACTAACGTGAAAAGAGATGCTGTGCCGATTTTTTCTCACTACACGCAGTCATGTCATTCGTGGTCATTACAGTATGTCATTGTCGGTAATAGCTCATATTAAATATAATCCTGAGAATATATTGTGCATTGTAGACATTCAAGTGACACGTTTCCAATGAAAGAGAGAGATGACATAATATTTAATTGAAGCAGGACAATATACAGGCATTATGTAACGCTTTGTGTAAAGGCCATTAATTGACAAGAATATACTATAAAAACAAAATATTTTCTTGTAATGATCCGACTCTGTGAAATTTTCTTTTAACATCTCAGGATCGAATTGCAGCATTTATGCTTATACGATGTTAACTGTACGAGTTATTAAGTATTATACTTTTCATGAGACATCTCACTTTTCAGGTTTGTACAGTTCGTGAATAAAAACGGAGGACCACAGCATCTGGGAGTTCAGCTGAAACAAGGCGGGGACATAGTCGCGATATCAGGTGCTGAACTCGCGTGTGCCCAATACACTGAAAAAGTTCCTCGAGGGTGGAGAAGAATTCCTTAAAAAGGCAAAGAGGTGAGCTGAAACCGGCTGCTGTGTGCCAAATTTTATAATGACTAATTGTATACAATTTTAAAGCGTAACGTTAATGTGGGCCTCTGATGCGGTAAATCGATTTTTGTTTTTGTTTTCAATCGAGTTCAATTGACGTAATTGACTTTGAGATAATTATACAATGTTTTCTGAAGAAGTTGATAACCATGCGCTGAACATATATATGCGTATACACGGTGCATATACAATCAGTTATTTTTAAATATTCCAAAACGTTATTATCTGGGCGCATTGAGGAAACCATTTCGTACAGATTAGTTGTTCTTACCCAATTATCGCTGCAGTATAACACAGATTATATCTCGCTCGGTATTGCGATTTAACCAAATATTTTTTTGTTTTCAATGAGCTTCTACAAAAGGCACAATAATAAACCAAAAAACAGAAGGTATACAGTTTGAAAACATGTTATTTTCTCCTATCCCATAGGATCGATGGCTTCAATTTGAAGGCCGAAGTCGAGAGGTCAGTCAACTGGGAGTTCACGAGTAGTGTTCGTTATAAATTTTATTGTTAATTTGTCGGTGAATAATGTAATCCAATCCTTCCAAAGACGAGGGCATTGTGTGGGATTATTCACCTGTGTGGCCCTTGCTTTCCTTTTGCAGTTTGTTTACACCTGTTTGTCCCGTTGAAACTTCGCAGACGAGTATTGGCTCGAAGTGACTTTGTGTTACTTATTCCTTCGGATTTTGGGCTTCATTGTCATATTCAAACGAGTCGGGCGTACGCTCGTATAATCGACAACTTTCACTCTGACCTCGATGCATTATGATAAACGCCGAGAGCAAAAAAAATGCGTTGCATCCTCGACTGTTCAAGCAGGAGTATCTGATTTTTAAATGAATAAAAGTTTACAATTTGTTCGATCGTACACATCAAAATTTGTTTATCTTCTATTGATAAATTAGTTGTTTTTGCTGCAAATGTGTGCATTGTTAAGCCCAGAATTGTTTTACAAATGCACAATAGTTGAAACAGGTAACTGCACAATTAAATTTGTCCTCAAGATGAAGGTAACTACATGCTTTGAGCTTAACTTACGTTCTCATTTGAATTTTACGTGTTCAAGCAACCGTTTATTTTTAATTTTCCCAGTCCATTTAAAATATGAATGAAAGTCGTTGTGCAAACTTTATTTATACCTGATCCTTTACGGAGCAAAGTAGACAGACTCTTAACTTTGGTACACATTCGCGATAAAAGGATCTTATCTTATCAATCCAATAACACCGCGATTGCTTGTATGTATTCAAGTATGTCTCTCGATCATTTTGAGCCCGATCGTGCATTTATACATTTGGAGTGATTTGAATCTCGTTTGATAATCTTGCGGAACGAAAATATAGAACCAAAGCGAATTTCGATTACAATTATTTTTTGAATAAAAAAAAACGTACAAAAAATTCTACAGGATAGTGGCCGAGGGTCGAAGCGTTATTCCCGAGAAAGATGTAACATTTCTCCCGCCAATTACGCAAATGGACAAGCTGGCCGGCGTTGGCTTAAATTACAGCGGGCACTGCAAGGAACAGAATGTCGAGCCACCGTCTGCCCCTGTGATTTTCAGCAAATTCCCCAGCAACATCATCGGTCCTCACGACGATATTCATCTACCCGCTATATCAGACGTAAGCCAACAATTATTTGTACAGGATTCTCGAAATAGTCTGGTATATGAATTTAGTTGATTTTATCTAAATTTTTAAATCCGTCCACGAAGTGTTACCACGAATTGGGTTGCAAACTTTCAAAGCTGCCTATGTATCGGCTAATATTTTTAGAAAACCGGCTCTCGCGGTCATTGCGTAACGTGTTAATGAACTTGCCTCTCAAAATCTGTCTATAGGCCGCGTTTTGGAAATATCTGTTAAACTATTGATTTTCATATGTTTCAACGAAAAATCAACAATTTATTAATACACTGTAAAAATTCGTAATTCAATAAACACTTATACTCGTTGCAGAAAGTCGACTGGGAGGGAGAGCTGGCGATCGTGATAGGTAAAAAATGCAAAGGCCTGAACAATCACGAAGCTGGGGACTACATATTCGGTTACACCGTCGCGCAGGACCTGACGGCGCGGGATTGGCAAAAAGGCAAGCGCAACGGCGGTCAATTTCTCCTCGGCAAGGCGATGGACAACTTTTGCCCCCTTGGACCAGCCGTAGTGACCAAGGAGTCGATAGCTGACATACACAATCTTTCAGTGAGGACTTGGGTCAATGGTGAGCTCAAGCAGGAGGGCAACACTTCCGAGCTCATCTTCAAACCCAACGACATCGTCGCCTACCTGTCGCAGTTAGTTATTTTTTTCTTTTGTTTTGTGCGAGGTTGTTGTTAATTTTTATTTATTTCGCTTCATTTGGTCATTTCATATAAACGGGTATTCAGGCCCTAATTGACAAGTACAATAGTAAATTATGAGAGATGGCGTGACTCGCAGTCAGCCCTAAAAAAAGTAACTGTAAGAAAACGTAAAATTTTGCTTCAATGCTTTTCTATTGTAGATTCTTCACGCTACTTCCTGGAGACGTGATTGTCACTGGAACCCCAGCTGGAGTTGGTTTCACGCGTAATCCACCGGAGTATCTGAAGGTAAGATGGACAGCTTGAAACGTCGTATAAGAACAGTCACAGTAAACCATATAAAGTGAACTAATGAAAAAATTGTAATTTGATACTGTGATTCTAGAAAGGAGACGTTTTGGAAACCGAAATTGAGTGCCTTGGACGTCTGAAGAACAATGTTCTCTGATGTTTCGAGAACGACTCGATGTACCGTGAGGAAACGTTGAGTTTTGAACAAAAGGTTGCTGTTCGTGTTGGGAAACATTAACCGTAACCTTGAACAAATCGATTCCTATGTAAGAACCGATGAAGATCCCGAAGGAAATGAAATGAATTATGGAATCAGATATAATCACCGTGGAATACTCGAAAAAAATTTGTGTCCTTTTTAATCGTCTGACTTTTTATCGATGGATTCTCTGCAGACGAGTTATAAATCAGAACGCCAGCAGTCTGATGATTGCCATCAATCAGCCATAATATATAGCGTTTTCTAATTCATAGCACACACTATTGAAATGAACAAGCGATATTTATATTGTACATCGATTATTAGATTTATAATTTTTATGCATATAGTATATTTAGACGCAGACGAATATTGATAATAGTTGAAAGTTTTTATTTTAAAAGTTTACGCGAAACAGTTATTTAAATGTATCATTGGCATTGCAAATAATGTTATTTTATGTTTTATACGGTAAAATAAAGAAAACACAATGTAAGAAATGTATACAAAGCCACGTTATCTGATCAATAAACCCTTGCATTTTGATTCTTGAAAAATATCAATAAGTTACATCCATTTATCATAAAATGACAATTTTCTATATCTACATAAGTAAAGTGTGTATTTATACAGATGTTACCGTCAGATGAAAAATCGCATCTTCTCTTGAGTTGAACAGTCGGTAAATTAGAGATTGGTTATCACCTTCAAAATCTTAAATATACACAGCAAACGAGATGGCGTCATATTTACTATTCTGAAGTGTAAATACTAATCTGATATTGGTTTTAGTGATAAGCAATTATGAAACATCGATAATCAAGACAGTAAGAACACCTTTATGTTTATTAATTACTTATAAACCGTTTCAACGTAAAAATAAAGGTTCAAATTGAAATTCTAAGAAAAATAAAATCATTTAATAAAGAAATTGTAAACAAAAGCATTCACGATGCCTTCATTGCAATAGTTACTAACTGCAATAATATCGAAACGTGATGAATTAAGAAATTTGCATGTCACTCAGGTTCAAATTCGGAGTTACTATCCCAATACGCCATCTCGTTGTAATTCTTGTAAGTAAAAGGAATTCTTTTAATATGCTTTGCTTATTGCTTTGCATTATGATCATAATGCTATCTTTAATTGCTTTGATTCTGTATAACTTTTCTATAATCGCATCCACCTTATCAGTTTAAATATTATTAGTTATTGACGTCATTGACTAGCATTTGCAATATTTTGTCACTTTTGCAGTAATTTAGTATTATAAACTGAATTTTTCCGAGATTTTTTTACAGTTGTATAAAATGTATTACGATTGTATGATTTTTTAAAATATTTTTCATAAAAATTTCATAAAATTTTTAATATTCAATATTTCAGTACGTACAGTATTCATTCAGTAAATTCTAGAATATTCATAAAATATTATCACCAATTATAGCTTTAAAACTTACAAATGTATACATATGACGAAAACAAAAAGAATTAACATAATTTATTTTATAAGGTTTCAATTTTGGCAGTCATCCATTTTACTGTTTTTTTCCACTAAAAGTGACTGATCTAGTGATAATCATCGTTATATTCATCTCCCATATAAAAATAAGGTAACTGCAATTGCTTGTTAAACTTTCTTTTAAACACACGCAGGTTGAAATTAGCTAATTCAAAGCTATCGTTTGCATCGCTCATTCACGATTTTTATTTGCACACACCCTTTTTGAAATTTTAACAATATTTCTTAGGGATATATTATATTATGATAGGAGAAAAAATAAAATTTTCTCTGAACTATAATTATTTGTATACAAGATAATATATAATATGTTGTATTTATTAATACACATACATATTATACTCAATTATTCGTACTAGCGTACACAGAAACACGTGTAAACTCGAAAATTGAATAATTGTCGCATTAATGCGTCTTTAGTATATAATATACTCGATGATGAGAATTTCCGATTGCTTTTCTATTGCTATCTAAATTACGCAATAGTTGGACAAAAAATTAGCCCCAACATTATAAAGCGTCTCGAATAAGCAATATCTCCGAGTGTACGCACGATAATTGAAGAGGAAAAAGAATAAATTCTGTATATAACTTCTCAACCGATTTCCGCTTAACCGCGTGGAAAGTGGCGCCACGGAGAAATTTCAAACTCAACGTCGAATTCTCATACTATATCAAACTATGCGTGAAAAGTGGCGCCATTAGTTACCCCTCCCGCCCCGCTCCACACGCATAAGCATACATATAGCGATGACTATATATTATAATCATGATGACTATATCTAATGGATAAGTATACTCAAACAAAAGATTGTCTCCTGTAGTCCGCCGGCTTCGCGTCCTGACGAACAAGTGCATCTTTCGTATATCTTTTTTGCTTCGTGTTGTGATCTTTAACAGTATTAACACATGAGAAGGTATATAGGGTTGATCGAATTCGGATACACTGAAAGATGCGATATTTCCGGAAAGTTTCTTTGGCATATTTTAATGCGTTATTTTGAACGATCTCCATCGGCGCCGCGTTATAGGTATATTACTTATGCTTAGTGCTGTGATTTCTGATAGTATCAACGGTGCACAGCACAGACAGATAGATTTGTGTGGACAAGTGCTGAAAGATGTACATACGGCGTTTGGAAAGTTTCTTTGACACGTTTGATGGTAAGTTCTTTAATGCATTATACGATTAGCTGTAAGCTAACCTATAAATGTACGCTTTACTGATTTTACTTATTGCTTATTGTGATAGAACTATTCTTTTAACTAATAAATGCTTATACATCATCATTGGTACAAGTATTATAAAATCGTTTCAACTGTCGTCGCTATGTTAAGCTATATTCGTTTTGACCGCAAAACTCGCACCAACGCGTCAATTTAGCCATAGAACCACCGAATCTCAAGTATACCTCATAAAAACTGCCTACCCACACACATGTCGTTTCGATGATTGCACACGAGCTCATGCCAATAGTTCTCTCAATTGTCGATAACGCAACTGCTTATCGCGAGTAAGTTCGATTGTAATAACAAAGCGAAAAATTCGAATAACGTCTTTAACGCGACACATGACTCATGAGGGAGAAAGAGACACAGAGCTCTTAAAATAATCACCAACAACTCGAGCGACTGTCCTCGTCTAATTTTTCACGGGGATAATCGAGATCCCGATTATACCCATCCCTTTTCTCTCTCCCTTCCACGCTACTCCCATCCCCGCAACATGGCACCAGGAGATCCCCTATCACAACATTGCGTTACATACCGTGTTCGCCCCTCCCATGTATATAGTGCGTCTGTGTATATATATATATATACCTCACACTCGCACACGCGCTCAGCGATAGACGATCATGCGATACGTATGTGCAGTATATAGATGTGTGTATATAACGAATAGACGGTCGCTCGAGCGCATCGATCCCCCGCCGACCATCGACAATGGCCCCCTCAATGCTACCTAATTCGCAACAATGGCTCCTATATACTTTGCTCTCGCGCACATATTAATGGCATTGTCGCAGCTCGATGACGATGCACTTTTGTCCTCGCGCACACTTTGTAGCCCGTATACGAGTTCTCTCGCGCAGATGCTGCTTATACACACGATCCATCTCTATATATACACATGCGCGCGGTGTATGATTTTTCATTCAAGTGCATATATAGCTGTGGGAGGTTTATACATAGTTAGTCGCGCCTTTTACAAAATTTTTTGTACTTGAAACTTTGTGCGCGGCTGCGTAAGAGTATTTTTTTTTTGGTCTTGAAACTTGAATTTTTCATTGACCCCCGGAGTCGCTATATTACATCGTGGGTACGTATAATACGCGTCTGTTTGGGATCGTAAAATCATCGTAATTATTTTTAAGCAGGTAAATGCGCAGAAAGGGACGAGGCGTCGACGTATATACTCGCTATTAAATGCTCTCTTATCGGCCGATTTATTGTCGAGCAGAGTATATATATACGTATATAAGGCGACGAGTCTCGTCACGGAACCGCGAGCATCGCCCACACGAGCCACACGTAATATACTCGGGGGTGATCTTATCGGAGGCTCTATTAAGAAGCGTCACGACGTTATTATTTCCTCAGCCGTTATGTACGACCCCCTATGCGTATACGTTTTGTGCTGCACAGTTCGGTCTCTTTCAGCATCGCGTATCGGGAAGAGGGAAGACGAGAGAGATTCAGTGCGTGTGTACTGCCATTGACAAATTGCCGAGATATCGTAGTCGTATAGATTTTCTCTGCGGCAAAGTGTCGGCCGGTTGTCTTTTTTTCTTTTGTTTTGTCGTGAATGAGATTCGTTGGCCGCAGCATCGGTCGATTTTCAACCGGAAATCGTTGCTGTAATTCCGAGAAGATCAACATTAGCCAGAAGGAAATTACCATTGTTGTAACTCCATATGGTTCTATTTAATTCGATTGTCGAAAAATGTATACTACAGCACACATTGCGCGCGCTGTGTGTCATAAATTTGCGAGAGCAAAGGAAAAAAAGGTAAGGAAACACATCCCTCCCATAATCTAAGGAAGCGTAAAGCAAGATGGCTCGAGGATCGATAACGTCAGTAGTCTTCGAGTTTTTACACTCGGAGGTAGGTAGGAACATACGCAGGGCGTATAATTGCTTCCCGCTCGTTTATTCATCATAGGCGAGCTACGACTCGCTCATAAAGTAATTGCCAGTGTTTATCGCTCGGAGCTACTGTATTTTTTATGCTGATTCGCAGCTTGAGCTTTGTAGATAACGCCCGTTCATTTCCGATAAGGAGAGAGAGAGAGAGAGAGAGAGAGAAAGGTGTGCCTTATACACGTATACGTACATCGAGCGGCGGTATATATACCGGCTAATTGAAAACGTCATCGCATTCTGCCGGTATATTTATTTAAATTTAATAAGTTTCACTTTTCGAGGAAGAAAAAGAGATAAGGTCGCCAATTTCTACGGTTATATGCCTCCTTTAAATTATATAGAGCTTCGAGTTTTTAATTTCATGATTTATTGCGCCTCTGATGGCTATGCGCATTAAATTGCATCTGCGCGCAACTTTTGAATGCGATTATAATGTTTTAATTACGTAATAAAGAAATTTTCTTCGGGATAATATCACTTTTTAAACAGTACACACGTACATCTACAAAGCTCAATTAATTTTGCCTTACTTTTAATGAATAATATACTTACATATAGTCCTTATATTTTTGCTTACTTCATAAACAAGTAGCTTTGTAATATAGACAAAGTTGGAAATGCTGTCAAAACATAATGGACAAATGCTTTATTTTATGTAGGATCGAGTGATTGAAATTTTATTTTGCATCGATTTTTTTACTATTTGATTTCATAATTTTAATAACACTTTTCCTTTTTTATGATAAAACTACTGCACTTGAAAAAGTATAAAAATACTTTCTTGTTTCGCATTACAAATTATTTTAAATTATAATCAACATTTTCGTTATGCACACCAAAACATTTTTTTTAAACGTTGCGACTTCATAAGTAATCAGTACAAGATTAAAAAGTACTATTGTGAATGAAAACTGTATAACAGCCTGCCCAAATTTTATTTCTGATATGCTTGCGTTTTTTATCGCGACGAAACGGGCCAATATCGCTAGGCGGTGATAATACGTCGGCTTCAATTCCAAATGGTTTCCGAGAATAAAATAAAAAAAGGGAAAAGCAAAAACATTTTTCTGCGGCTAGCGATAACTGGCGTGAATCGCATGAAGCGAGTTCAAATTTTTGATTCTGTTATAAGTTTTTGCATAAAAGAGGAAATATTTCGAAATAATATCGCGATAACTAGGAAGCCAGAAGTAAATTTCATGAATGAAATTCGAAAAAAAAAAATTAAACACTGAAAGTAAAATTAATATTTTATCATTTCATATAATAATTCATTACTTCCACGAACGATGTATTAGATTGTACAGGGAAACTACTAAATTGTCTAATAACAAAAATATTTAATTAATTTAGATACAAATCGAATTTGAAGTTAAAAACAAATGCGTACACCGCACAATCTTGATTACCTTCGTGATTTACGTTCGTTCTTAACACACCTATAAATGCATTATACTGACTCTAACACAATCAAAAGGCATTAACGTGCTAACGAGGTCAACCCCAGCCCCACGTGTGCATACGCCTTTTCAAACTGTATTATTCAGAGAAGGCAGATGCAGAGTCTCTTTCAATCGCGTCGTCTTTGGGGAAATCAAATCGAGAGGGAGAACTGTCGTGTGTAAAGTGCGTTAGCGCTCATATTCTCGTGACAATTTTCTTCTAAATCCATAGAAACTCTTTTATTCAACGATATATACTGTGCAAATATCAATGAAACAAACTGTTGGTATGTGAAAAATCACGTACGTGAAAAAAACCAAGCTGACAACGATGTACAAGATACTTTTGAAAAAAAACAAAAAATAATTTTTGCCGCATCATCTCCAGAACAAAGTATACATGCCATATAATCCCATACGCAGCCGGCCTGCGACTTCAGGGCGATGTATATAAATAGCCGTATATATAAACTCCCCTCGTTTCGTCGCTCATTCGTCGTACAATAGGTCGAGCCTCGCGACCAATAAACCTCGTCTGTTCTCTCGTTGCGGTTGTCGCGATACACACCCCATGTTAATTCATCTCCACTCTCTCTCCCTCTCTCTCTCTCTCTCTCTCTCTCTCTCTCTCTCTCTCTCTCTCTCTCTCTCTCTCTCTCTCTCTTGGCCTATCTCTCCACTTCGTATATGGACTGAGGTTTATATACTCCATTAAACACGTCCGACCACTTATATATTATCAGTACTTATTATTAAAAAGTTTTTTTCTGAAATTAAAATTTTTGAATTTACAAATTAAGTAAATAATTTAATAAAATAATTCACTTTAATACTGCGAGATAGAATTATATTGAAATATAAATAATGAATTATAACGATAATCATGATTTACTTTCTTATGTGTTTATGTTTATTTTATTTGATGGGTTATCTGATGCTTGATTAAAGCAATAAGGAGCCCATAATCAAGAATGGCTAATGATAGTGCAAATTAATGCAGCTAAAATACATTACTTTCCATGGCTTTAATACAATAGCACCTTAAATAAAATCGTAGCTTCAACATCGGAAGTGTATAATAAAACTGATAGCGATAAAACTTTCTTGTGAGAATCCAATTTTCGCGGATCATTACACCTTGTGCAGTTTCTGAAAACAAAGAGCCATAAAATTCAATTCTGATGTTTAGTCGTTCCAGGAAAAATCCTAGCTATACGCGTGGACTAAACGAAACTCGCATGCTCATGTGTGTACATACTCAGTATTTCCTTGGTAATTATTTAGCGCAGCCACTGCACCGGACGTCATCGGTAGCAGAGAGAAAGAGGAAGAGAGAAACAGAGGGAGAGAGAGAGAGAGAGAGAGAGAGAGAGGGAGAAGATGAACGACTCGAGCTCGTTTGGTGTCTCTAGTAAAGTCACGGACTTATTACGGGCTGTTCATTAGGTTTTTCGTCGCGAAGACAGCAATGTCATATTCGTAGCTTTAATTCGGTTGTGCGAATGATGCTCATCGCAAAAACGCTTCCTGACACATTGAGCGAAAATTCCTGGTAATGCCAACACTAACTCGACTTATTCAGTGGTTTCGCTTCAGAGGCTGGCTTGTCATTCTCTGTTGCTGGTGAAATTATCCTAGCCGTCTATTAATAACTGTCCTAATGCTATCTGTGAGATGTACGATTGCGCGGCATCGATTGCAGAAATTTAATAATTATTTGTCATGTTAATTTCAACCATCTTGATCACCATTTTGTTTTCCAATGCTTTGCAATGATTTAATCTTACTATCGTATGAATAAGCATATACGTGTAGACGCTTAATAATATTAATGATCAATTATGAGTTTTCGAATGAGCCTCTAAGAATCGCTAAGCGATTAATTTAAATTTTCTGATTCGAGCTTCCAACACCTCTAAACCCGATTTTAGAGCGATCTAAACGAAACTGAAAATTTTAATATAGTACACTATCACAAAGTTTCATCTTTGAGGAAGCAAAAACAAGATGGCCAGACATTTGCTAAGCATCCCTATCAACAAATCGAGGAGTCACCTCCGGAGACCCGCCGCAGTACACGATTTATAAAAAAATTTCGCAAAGTCCAAGTTGAAAAATTGGCTATGCCTCGGCGTCATCCACAATCCGGTTACCCTCGCAGAGCCCTGATACATAACGAGTCCTATAAGTAACAGCTAACGCGTGCGCGCGCTTGGCCGGGCCCATAACGACATCATTTATAACCTTTCACGTGGCAAAAGAAACCGAGCCAGCCACCTACGCTCCAGGTGAGAGCCGCAGAAGAAAGCTGCGAGCGGCTCCTCTCCCTCGCCACGAAAGTGAGACATTCGAGG
This sequence comes from Philotrypesis tridentata, assembly GCA_018906965.1. NCBI lineage: Eukaryota > Metazoa > Arthropoda > Insecta > Hymenoptera > Pteromalidae > Philotrypesis > Philotrypesis tridentata. Next base: position 6,678,564 of record JACCIB010000001.1, on the reverse strand, counting down.
ACCCAGAGTCGTGCTGCGCATAGCCGAGAGGGAGAGACCTGAGCGAGAGAAAGAGAGACAAAGGGTCGCACAACTCCTGCGGGCAATTTGCGAAGTGTGGCCTGCACGGAGAGCACATGTCTTCCTCGTAGATTCGAGGGGTATCGTGGAAAAGTCAAGGTCGGAAAGAACAATGGGTGGAAAGTTGAACAGAATGTGGAGAGGAACAATAATAACCGCAGGGAGTGGGCTGTTTAGAAAAGTTTCTCGTCAAGTCTGAATGGCGAGCAGTTCGGTAATGGCTGTAGATCGTCGAGTGATACTCCAAATGGACTCTTCATTACAATGGGGCATGAAGATGTTAAAGTTTACGGTGGAATATATGCGTGGTAGCGATTTTCAGTTTGGGAAAGCTGCAGACTTCGAGGGGAGAATCATCGGCAGCGACTATATACCATCTTTTGATGAATTGAATATCGTAATTGGTGTTGTGTACTTTCCAAAAGTTACACAAGAGATTGCGCGATTACATAAGAGGTTTAAAAACTAATTGCACGGCATTCACAAACTTTAGAGACCATCTCCAAAATCAAATATATTTACATAACCCGAAATCTCAAGAAAAACTAAGATGTAAGCTGACGTAGCTGTAAAGGGGCTTTCATCCAGTATATTCGTATGGCGTGAAATTTGTCATGTGTATAAAAGTGCGCATATATAATATAATAAGCACACTTTTTCTACATGTTTATAGTGATATACACCAGAGAAAGAAACAGAAAGACGCTCGGAAAGACGTGTGTCGTGGGCATAGGCCCGTGTTCGTGGTTGACTGAAGGAACAATGGTTCGCTGTCCCAACGAGACTTTGATACGCTCCGCTGACGTTTCTCGGGGGTTGTTATAGAGTCGAGGGAGGAAATTGCGGTAATGAAGTTCGTCCATTTCTGCCGGATGGTTCGTGATTTGTAGGGCTGATCGATGGCTCGCCTTTCTATGAAATGATGCGCTTAGTGCGCATGTGGAAGCTATTTTGTAAGGTTTGTAATGGGTATAAATGGCTATTCTGAACTAGAAGTAGTCGTACAATGTTCAGGGCAAAAAGGCGATTCAGCACTGCGTCATATAGCAGCTCTTATATTGGTACTTATTAAATCCTGATTAAATAAGTATATTTTTTAATTAGATTTCGTAATATACCACTACACTAGAAAATCGTAAAGATAACAGCGACAGCAGCATTCGATTTTCCATTCATTCAATCCAATAAGAATTTATTGGCTGTTTATCGTTTTTATTCATATAAGAGATTAAAAATACCATTACCTCGCAACGGTCACGAATATTTCGTTATATATTCATTAAAAGTTATCGCGGACTCATAATTTGCACGTCTAATATTTCATTTCGCGTAGCCTCTCAGACTTTTTAAATTATACTTCTCTAACTCTCGTTTGCTGGATATTAAATTAGCATAAATACTTTCACAAACAATATAATGAACTGCGGCATAGTGCATACAAAAAATCACGAGATGTCGGAGAGTTCCCGTCTTATTTATCACATATAAATATGATAAAATAGTTAAGATATTCCACTTAGTATAATTAAATGATACTACATTATATCCGGATGAATTCGTAATTGACAATTTCCTCACTTATGTTGACTGATCAGCTGATATATTTATATATGAATGTATAAGATAACAGTGTATCTACATCCAAGGTATTTTAAATGATAATATTTTATTTTTGTTGTTGTTTGTTTGTATTGCGGTTGAATTAGTTGTCTAAACTACTTATACTAATTCCGGTATAAGCGCTATGAAATTCTTAATAAATTTGTTTCATAAAATACAAAATCAGCTAATAAGCAGCTAAAAATTCTCAAGTAGCTACCTAGAAACTTGACACTAACACCTAAAGATATTTTCTAGCTAAGTACAAAAAACTCAAGTGAAGAGTGATAGGTTTATCGTTTATTTTATGTTTATTTTATCGTTTAAAACATGCAAAGTCATGAATTTTAAAATACTTTAATCCTTTTTTAGATGCAAAGCAAGAAGAGTAATCACAGGATAAAATGTGTATCACTTTTTTATCTTTAAAAAAATCTAATTTCAAATAAATAACATTTGGTACGCCCATATTATACAGTCGTCGCTCTTCTATACGTTGACCTTCCAAGAATAGGCGTTAAATCACAAATTTTGAGAATAACAATTAAACATAACAAAATGTTGAGAACCGAATATCTTTCAACCTTTCTCTTCCTAAAATTAATTTGAAAGATCTGCCTACTGATAAACACCTGATAAACACAATTTTCCTATACAAGTGTCAAGTAATTTTCATGTAATTCCATCGAAAATTCCACAGTCATATGTATACGTTGAAACAGAGTAGTCGAAGAGATGCAATATGAGGAAAAAATGCTCCCGCAAAAAGGTGCAAACAAACGCGAAAACGATCTGGGAGCGCGCGCGAGCGACGGTAAATCGGCCAAAATTACGGGTATCCTCGCTTTCTTTCTCCACTTTATACGCTATATATATAGCTGCGGGACTTTTGCTTATAGTAGAGGATTACAGACGCACAGCGGCGTGTACGGTATATCTATATACACAAAGCGATGAGGTTTTGTGGAAGCCTGATTGGCGTTCGGTAGCAGCGGCTCGTAAATCTGTCTCGGGCTTTTTGCCGGTTCCGTTACTCACGCGCGCGTTCTCCATTTTTTTGGCGATATAGCGCGAGCGTAACTACTGAGAAATTCGCACGAACCCGAGTGACACGTCCCCCAAATTTTTGCGGCTTTTGTCTTCATCGGAAGCTTATTCTTTTATTGCTCTTTCTTTTATTGCTTCGCTCAAGTTGGTATAATTACGATGTTTTTTTCGAAATCGTTTTAATCAAGTTCGTTCGAGCAAACAGTAATAAAGGTTGTAATTAATTGTAAGCTTATATATTTTAATAAATTGTTCAAATTGAAAAGAAATTTGATAATTTATATTTTCAAATTATGCACGTAGTACTCGAGCTGGAGTAATTGTGTTTAGTCGTTTTTTATTTTATTATCAAGTCATTAATAAATTTGGGTCTTTATGTGATTAATTGGCCGTAAAAAGCTGATTTTTATACTTGAGCCGTGCAGCAGCTTGGTTAACGATGCAAATATATTTCGTCAAGGTAAATATTTTTGTGAAAACGTGTAAAATGAATAATAAAAGGGGGGGGGGAATCACACTTAATGATGCCTTCATGAAGTTTAAGTATAGAGACACTGAGATTTGTGTTTGGATGAGTGACCGCAATAAACGCTCACAAGATTTGTGTGGTAGCTTTTACACGTACGTTTCACATCCAATTTCCTTTAGAGGTAGAATTCTTTTATAGGTGCATTAAAATTGCATGCCACGTACACATATATACATCGACGCGCGAAAGCTGCCATCGAGCGAAGAGCTGAGAATTTTTTTTGTAATCCGATTTTCTCAGAATTGTAATATCTTGCAAAACATTCGTAAACAATCCAATCTATTAATTATTAAATAATCGCAATCAATAATATCGCGTCTCTTACGCATTCGCATTCACATATATATATATGGAATGAAAGAACACAATTGTACAAGACGATGGGAATAAATCTTCGAAGTAAATCTCAAGAAGCGATCTTCAAATATCACTCGGCCGAGTATCAGTCTCTCCACCTGCAATGTAAAATGTGTATCCTTTATTTTGCCATAACGACAGTGCGCAGGGCTCGCAGCAAGGGCCGAGAGATGGAGAAAGAAACAAGACCCTCTCTTATACAAACTTGCTCATTTTCACACGTTATATTCTCGGCGTTATATCTGTATATACGGGCTCTCTTGCAACCATCTCGCGCAGGACACCTGCGATCCCCCTCCCCCACCTCTCTGCGTTTGTTTTCCTCAGCTCGCGCAATATATAATCCTCGGTTCTCGTGCGCGAGCGCGAGAGAGTCCGTGTTATTATCGCGCGGCCCGTTACGCCGTCATCGACTGCTTGCGAAGAGTTATCCCGCCTAATAAAGACATAATTCTACGCCGATAGTATCTGTACGTTCTCTCTCTCTCTCTTTCGCTCGCTCCTCTGTTCCGAATTTTTTACCCATCGAGAATATACGCGGTGTCGATTTCGAATGCCGACCACGATTCTTCGCGTCTCTCGACGTGGAAATAGTGTGTACGAAACGCCGACGCCTCCGCTCATTTACCTTTTCCCCGGCCGATCTTAAATCTCTTCCCGGAAAGAATATGCTTTTCCCCTCGTTACGTATGCGACTCTGCTTTTTTTCCACGGTGGATATGAGGTGCGGCTCGTTCTCTCCTCCCCCTTTTTGATTCGGTCTAACGAGCGACGATTTTTTGAAGAGTCGTCATGTGCGGTATAAGTGTCGCAGATGACGAGGAGGAGACTCGCTGTATACTTACTGCGCGTTGCGGCGGCGCGCGGCCTTCACTTCTGAAGGAAGGACGTGTTATGGAAATAATTGAATGAATTGCTTTCAGCTTTTTCTTTGTAAGCTCGTGGTGTGTTCTAGTGTCTTCAATGGCCTACGCGCATAGCTCGTATGTGTTTTTTGGGGGCAATAGATTTATTAAGAAATATACAATAATTTCGTATCGCTTCAGATAGTAGAAAGTTTACTGTAAAATATCGGGTTGTAATCGTAATATCATCATATAATTTTTATCATATCATATTATTATCATAATATATTAATAATTTGTGATGAAAATTACCCTGGTAGAGACGTTAACAGTAGGTTCTCTATAACGATTGTTTAATTTGAAAGCTAAAAACGTGACATTAATATTGTTACGATTCGAAATATCAAAATTCAAATTTATGGCATATCAGTAAATTCAACTATTAGTAATTGAGTATATGATCATAGATATTAATGCTTTGTATGCAGTTCTAACATCAATTTTAACAGAAAATGCTCCTATTTAATTAACACGCTAAGCAGCATAAATGCGTATATGAGTATATTAGACTTTGGAGTTCCATTATATAATTCTGTGTTGCGCACCAAATTTGATGGTTATATACAAAAATGAATCGAAAAAGCAGATATTACCTGAAAATGAAACAAAAAATATTAGATGTGTGTTCTACCGACGACTATATTACGATACAATACCTAATATAAAATCATACCTGACCATATTATGTTACTATAGCATAACTTATTATATTTGATACTATTATGGTTACTATTGGAATAGTGTTTATAATGATATTTAGGTTATATTATGATCATTCATGATAAAATACAGCATATTATCATCATAAACCCAATCTATTTTCTACCCAGGAGAGCTGTTATGTAAATTTATTTTTGGTTTCGCACAAGTTTTTAAAAATTCGTACCCAGCATGGCGTTAATATTATTATCTTTCGGGCGTATCTTTTAAGCATCAAGATGAAAATTAAAATTTGAAAAGAAACGCTGATACTAAATTTTTTCATCTATTTCTACCGATAATTTTCAATTATTGTATAGCGACACTCAAATTAAATTTTGATAATTGCTCATTTTTTCCAGGATTTCAACATAATAATTATGAAGTATGTTTATAACATACATCGAACTATCGATTTAAAACAGCCATTCATTAGTATATACAAACCTAAAACATGCAATTTGCCATTCCGAGCGGCTGTATAAGCTATCACAAAATATTTATAAAAAAATGCCGCAAACACCGACTTACACTTCAAGCTTTCGAAAAACAAAAACACTTTCGCGCATCCATTTAAAAGTAGGAAGAAAAAAAACGGGAATCCCACCATCACGGTGTCTTCTTCCGCATTTTAATCAAAAGCGCGCAGCGCGCATATGTAGTCGCGCGGGCGGCGGCGACGCGATATCTCTCCCCGAGGCTCGATAAAAGTGCAAAGTCCGCGAGTGAGCTGCAGCGCAAATCGTCGCTCATCATCAGAGTCTGCGACACAACACGGACAATATCGCGGCTCGATGGAAAACGATTAAAACTGCCAACAGGCCTCGTAAATTTTCCCATTTCGCCGCAGCCCCGGGGACCATTCGGTCACGGAAGGGACAAGTCCCTCGGGGCGAATCTACGCGCGCGGAAAAGCCGAGGGGCGTTTACTGCGATTTTCGAGGGCTCGCTCGTGATGACTTGATTTAGGGATTGACACACGTACGGGCACACGAGCGCGCAGAACGGCTTGTGTTATCGACGTTCGACTTGTTTATTAGTTGGAAGAAAAAAATAGTTGGTATATGCTAATTCGTGCGTGTACATTGTATATCAGCTTGTATCGACGATTCGAGGAAAAAGACGCTCGAGACTCGGGGGATAAAACAATTTACAATTTAATATTCGAACAAGTTCTTTGAGCGACTGATGTGAAACGATGAGAGAAAGAGAGGGGAGGGGGGGGAGGGAGAGATTGAAGGCTTATATAAAAATAGAAAGAGCGAACGAGCTGCAATGAGCGTAAATGTAAATCTATAAAACAGCGAGGGAGAGAGAGAGAGAGAGAGAGAGAGAGAGACCAGTCGACGTTATGAGGAGTTCGAAATTTATGTAAACGTCCTCGAATGTGGTTAGCAGCCACCTCTTGTCGTAAATGTTTGCATTTTTTTTCTATTGACTGCGTTTTATATCTCCTATTTCACGAATGTGAAACTTTGTTATGTTCGCCAAAATTCAAAGTTGTATTCCAAAAATTATTAAACGTTATATAAATGGAAAATCGATGGTTTTTGTCATTGAAATCACTTTATATGAGAAATATAATTTTTTTTTGGTAAATCATGGATAATTTTATTATTTAAAGTATTGTAAAAAGTAATCTATAATTTCAGTGCAATTACAGAATATTCGGCGCGGTGTCACAATATTATTTTTTCATTAGTTTTCATTATCGCCCAGTATTTGAATGCAAATCAATTTGAATTATCAATAACATTATCTCACCGCGCGTAACGATATATTTTTCTACTTCTATCAGTAATCTCCTCGGTAATCTCCTTTTTCTACTAAATTTTATTTCTATACAGAACTATAATAATCGATAAATGAAGACCAGTAGCATTTGATCAATAACACTCTCCGAGGGGCACATGGCACACAATACTTTCAAACCCCCATTTTCCTTCACAGTCAACCACACATCTGTACCACAGCGACTGCGCAGAGTCGGATTCTTTAAACTCGGTCTTGCTAAACGGCCGATATAATTGAATAAGCGTCGGCCGTATCTCCGAAAAGAAAAATAAAGAGGCGCGCGAAATTCCAAATGCACAGTGTATCCAAAAGAGCGAGCGAGAGAGAGAGAGAGAGAGAGAGAGAGAGAGAGAGAGAGAGAGAGAGAGAGAGAGAATTGAAAAAGGGCCAAGAAGAAGGTGAACGATATGAAGCAAAAAAGAGGTAGAAGAAGAAAAGAAAACGTTCCCCGTCTCCCTCTAATTTTCTGTCTCTCTCTCTCTCTCTCTCTCTCTCTCTCTCTCTTGCTCTCTTCGACAGAGAGAGAGAGAGAGAGAGAGAGAGAGAGAGAGAGAGAGAGGAAGGGGGTGGGGGGAGAGCAGAAGCAGCAGGTCGAGAGATGGGAGAGATGTGCCGACATAACCGATAAATAACAACGGCAACGAGCCTGTCAGACCCTTGTTAAACCTCGCACTCCTCGCGCTCTCTCGCGCCAGCGAGATTATCCTGCGAGCGTATAAGCGTGTGCGTCTCTGCGCATGTATGTATGTGTGTGTGTGTGTGTGTGTGTGTGTGTGTGTATATGTACGCACGTACGTGTATGCGCACGAGGAAAGGGCTGACTTTGAAAGCGTTTATACGCGCCATCTTCTTCGTGCGCGTGCACATTAATGCGAAGACATCTGAATGAGTGCAGATGCTCGAGTGCCGAGTATATATATACTATACATATACGTACACCGCCCTTTCCCCTTATAGATATATACATATACGCATTACGTGTAATGCACGTATATATAGGCATACCTTTATGAGAATGAAAAGTTATGGGGGGGGGGGGGGCTAAGTGAGTGGGCTCGCTGAAATTTTCTTATAATTAATTCGTTAAATACTGATGTGGGAAACGTGAGGAGATATAACCTTTCAGATCTCGATTCGATATATCTACTGGGGATGCTTCTAGTGGGCAAATTCTGTTCATACCCGCATCAGCAATGACTGTGTAAGAAAGATGCGTTTTGCAAAATTTAATACATTCTCCTACTGGATTTAAATCGAAATAAATACAAAATCACGTAACCTCAAATTCAAAAGTTCGTTTCAAAGCAATTTTTTACTATTTTTGCATATGAATAAATCATAGAGTTTCGTAGATAATACGTCTCGCTTTTGCTATTCAAATTGTTTATTTTTATTATATGTTTACTTAGTATTTTCTCTGTAAAGCGAATTTAATTTTGATTTAAATTTTCTTTTTTCATAAAAAGTTTGTCGAAAATATCCGATTAAAAAAAAACTCAATAATGAAAGTTTGAAAAACAAGATCTTTGCAGTTTTGTTTCAAAGGATAAATATATACATGGGTCGAATTTTAAACAATCTACTAATTATTTTTTAAATGAAAATTCAAGTATAAAATGGAAAGTTAGTTATTTCATATTATTTCAAAAATCGCATTAGTCGTTAATTTTTTTTGCATTTCACAGATTTTTTTACAAGGTAAAATGAACTTGTTCAGTTGGCCTTTGTCTCGTTTGAGCTCCTATACTGGCTCTACTAATGCATGAAACAAAGTTACTTACACGTGTTTTCGAAGCGTATTACAGCACCCCAAAATATTCCACTCTGACAAAAAGTTCAAAATTAGAAATTCCCGATAGCACTAAACATCACAGCCGGTATCGCATCAAATAGAAAGCGTTTCTACATATAAGCCTCCGAGACTTTTTTACGAGGCGCCGCCCTCGGAGTTATACGAGCTGTCGACTGAGACGCAGATTTCGACCACTTAACGAAAACCGATGTTTTAGATGTTGAAGCTACGCGCGTGGAAAGACGTTTTCATTAATATAAAAATAACGCAGATTACGAGTACCGCATGCGGATTCGTGCAATTCGAGAGTTTTATCGTAAATTCGAAAATTTGCCTTGATTCGTGTTGCAAAAATTTTATGCTAATCATCACTTCCTACGCAGAAACTTTCGTAAAATAAATTGATATTATACTTTTTTAACGAATCAATTTTTTAAATCTAAAAATACTTTTTATATCACTGTGGAAATTTACATTCTGTGGAAATTATATGTGGGGAATTCCACCAAAAAATTTCAGATAAATGATTGGAACATTTAAAAGAAAAATTGATAAAATTGCTCAAGTGCCAATAACTCGCAATCTAACGATCCGATTTAATGTTCTATAGCTTAAATTGAAGCTCTCTTCCTTTATTAAATAGCAATTATACGTGAGAAACATTTAGGTTCTCGAGAACTATGAAACAAGCAAAGAAAACTTTTTTCGCTTTTTAAATTTCATTGTTAAAAATAAAAAAAAAACAGTGTCACTCGACCGTTTTCGCGGGAACACTATTTTTTTCGTGTTCTGTGTGCCCTACAGAAGAAGAAGAAAAATTCTGTCCTCGAGGTGCCCACGAAATCTTTTTTTTTCTCTTTTAAATTTTCCAACCAATTCTGTGAATATTTTTGACGGAATCTCCCATACAAATGTAATTCGGGAACGTAATGCACAGCTAATATACGAAAAGATAGTTCTCTCGAGCTCTCTCCATAAATTAATCAGCTCTCAAAAAAACGCTGAAACACATGTGCAGCGTATTTGTATACAGAGACACACGTATCTGCCGAAAGGAATCTACTTACACAGCCGAGAACCTTATGCCAAAGAGAAATGGGGAAAGTAAGTCTTTTTACGACTTTTCTCCAAACAGTGTCTCTCGAACGCAAAGAGGCGTGTAGCACGTATAATAGCGAGAGATTAGCCGCAACAGATGGACACTGTAACGGCGGCAAGTCAAAGGCCAAGCGGCTCTTCCGTCTCTCTCTCTCTAGGACCGGAAAAATTTCACAAATGAGGCGTGCACACTCTCGTAACACCGAGAAGCCGTAAAAAAGTCCAAGGCGTGTGTCCCTATACGTATAATCACTTGGGACACGGGAAAAGAAGCGATAAAAAATTTTTCAAACGGCTCGCACGTTATATATATGTGGGAGCCGCGATCTGCCGAGCAGGACAAAAATATTATTGGAAAACGGTAGCCGGCGAAAAATCCCTGTAGCCCATATAATTGTGCACCGCAAGGCCACAATAGGATCAAAGTCGTCCATTGTTCGGAGTGTCATTCTCACCTGGACTAGGCGTATACACACATAACCGCGCGCCCATTTCTCCCTCTCTCTCTGTCGGAGCTTCGCAGCGAAACCCTTTCCAACAATATTTTCTTAGCAGTCAGAAGTTTGTTGACACTGTAAACGGTTCGGTCCGCCGAGGGATTATAGGCGGCTGAGCGAAAACCTCCTACGTGTACACATAATACACACAGACACATATACGTGTATACCTAGATCGTTTCGGAAAATTGGCCCTAAAACAGCGCTTTTACACGCAGTTTATATAAACACTATGTGTGTATACGCACCGCACGTCGCGCGCACATGTTCGACTGCGCTGTACTATATATATGTGCGGGGCGCGTATAAGGCCCACTTTGGATTTTCTGGGGCTACTTTGCGTGAAAATCAGCGCCCGCGGCAATTATCCAACGTTTTTAAACGCTTCCTGCAATTAATCTAACGATCTAATTACGCAAACTCGGTCGTGTTCCGTTAGCTTCCGGCTGTAATGATCTCTCTCTCTCTCTCTCTCTCACTTGCTCCTGCGGCCACTCACTCTTTGCGCGCGTATTCTATATATATAGATATGTGTGCGCTCGCATATAGTGTGCAAATGTACGCGAGAGCGCGCGTATATATCTACGGCTTTTTGTTGCGACGTACGTACGCTATTTTTCACGTCCCTCGACTCTTTTTATCTCCCTTTCGTCGGGGGCATTTAGGCAATCACGAAACACATTCGTCAGCGCGTGTCGCGCGCGTCGGGAGAAAAAAAAGCTCGGCTATGTACGACACGTGTGCAGCGCATACGTATATATATGTATATATGTCTGCGAGGCAGTGCACGAGTGTGCCGTACAGCCATCAATTTTTCTAGCCGGTTTTCCTCCGGCTAAAAAATCATTATCGCGTTCCGATTAAAAGAAAGAAAAAGGAAAGGAACAATATTTTCGCGCGTGATTTCGAATTACGGAAATTTCGCCGTTCCTCTGTGCAGTATAGTGTTGACCTCGTTTTTCTCACTGTAGCAACGATACGCCGACTGACGTACGATTTACAATAGTTCATTTCGATGAACGTTAATCTCGACTATTTTATCCTGTAGATGCTCGTTATTTAAGAGGAGCAACGAATGTTTTACTTTATTGCTATACTGACTCGTTTAGTTTATTACTACTGACTCAGCGAATACAGTATATAATATAGTGTTAAAAAAAGTTATTTTTTCGAACATATCTTTGACCGGTCTGAATTTGCAATCGTTTAAATACGCTCTTACTGAACTTTGCTCGTTTGTTAAAAAAAATGCCGTTTGAGTAGCAGCCAATAGTGCACATAAGCTATTGAATCATTAAATATTCTCCAATTAAAATAGCTCGTATAATTAGCATAGTTTATATTCATTGCATTTATGAGAAAGTAACAATTGAGTAATTGTTGATTACAGAATACTGATTTATAAAACATCGCCTAACACGCAATATAAACTTATTCTGAGTATTCTGTTAAGTATAATGTTCAGCCTGGAAATTATAATTGTACAAATATATGTCGAATTTCAAAAAATAAATACACTTTTCTTTGGTCTAGAAATCGAAATTTTATTTTTAAAGCTAGAGGTTTCGGACTGATAAGACTTTCTTCTGCAACCCGAAAGATAGTCAAAAATGCAGAGGAACATGGAAAAAGTTACTAGTAACTATATTTCTGAGCCATTTTAAATTTTTTTTACGAAAAATTAATGCGTGAAAATACTGGAATAATAAGAATTACGAATGTTTCCGAGGCACCAATGAAATTTTAAATCACACTACAATAAAGTATTTTTATAGATCTTTAATTTAAAAAAAAAATATACCAAAGTTCGATGTTCTGATCAAAAGTTATGCCCGTTAAAAAAAAAAATAATAAAAATCCGAAAAGCCGATTTTTTCTTTTTCCTCCATTTGCCTCACCATGTTAAATTTTCGTATTTCCCGTGTTCCTCCGCATTTTTTGTCATCTTTTGGCTTACAGAAAAAAGTCTCATGGGTCCGAAAGCTCTACCTTAAAAAAAAATGTTTTTCGAATTCTTGACTAAAGAAAAGTGTATTTTGTTTTTTTTTTAAATTCGACATAAATTATTATACGAATTTTCGCAAACAATAGCATCTAATAAGTATTATACTTCTCACGAATCCAATTGGAAAATAGCCGGTGTGCGGCATTAAAAATATTTAATGAACATCTCTCGCAGAATTAACTCGATATAATACACAGACCGGCCGCGCGCGCAATTAATATTTCAGCGCACAGTATCGCCCGGGACGCGCAGCTTATTAATACATTTTTCGAGCATCGTATTCCTCGAAACGGATAAGCATCGGCTCGTGATTCTCGGAATGTATGTGCGGCTGCTTGTATACGTATCGCGAACTGTACACAGTTCTTCGCGGCGTCGCCGGGGTATTCTTCATTCCGAGGACGGCTACGTATGCCCCGTCATTTTTCCGGGTGAAGAGAGGGAGAGAAATGACAGTTTATCGATTTTTTTACAGCGGGAATAAAAGGCTCCGTTACGCGGATTTACATACAGTTTGTTTCGTGATTCACCGCTTCGCCGGCGAAGCCCGTTTTCTCTCTCTGCAGCGGCTCTGTCCGCGCAGCGAGAGATATGGGGAGGAAGATTCGACTTTATTTCGGCAGATTTGTTGCGCGGCTGCGGCGACGACTACTCGGATTTTCTCCGGGAATTTTTCGGAGTAATAAGAAAATAAGATTGTATATATTCGCGGGAAAAGATGGGAACTATGTACGCCCAGATTTATGCGTCGAACTTTTGAGAATACTGCGCACGGCGCCGATGTGCATAGTGTATTACGGCTACGCTGCTATTATTGTAGTTTTTGCGGAGTTGCGTATCCGAGTGTATGATATGCTTGCGTATATTATATGCGACTCCGGCATTTGATGCGAGGCCGATATGACATTCATTCATTATAACGATGTTCTCGAAATAGCTTTTATTTCGTATCGGCGATAATGCGGCGCTGTACACGTTTCAAATGTGTAGAGTTGCACAATAGCAGGCCGATATAGTCCGTCGATTCCGTGTTTAGGAAATTCAGCTTATTACTGAAGTTTGTTTTGAAATAAATCTTATCGCCGGAGACACATTATAATTTTATGAACACAAATAGCGGCGAGAAACATATACACACCGAGATTGCCGCGGGTATATCTTATCTGCGAAATAATTACGTCTTTATTATCGCAATTTTTTACCTATACGCGTTATTACATCAACGTACATAAACCGCGAAGGGAGATAAGATAATTAAGTGAGATTTATTCCTCTAATATTTACCCTAATTATAAATAAATTGTATTTTAAGTTGCTGCGGCGCCAAGTGTACACACACCGCTTTCGACAACACGCCCGCCGTTTGTTTTTCGCAAAAGCAATATACGAGAGAGAATCGCGCGAAATTCCTGCTACCCGAACATTCAACTGCAGCGAGTATATGCACAGCCGAATTATTGTGATAATCTCATTGTCGTTACGTAAATTACCCATAGCCCCGTGCATGTAAAAGCATAAAATGTATATAAGCTGGTGCACGCATGTTTTCTGCAAAACAAACGAACACGCGCGAGTTGATTACGCTCGAGGTCAACGGCAAAGATCAGCTAGCCGTCGTCTTCGCCTTTTCAAGATCATAATTAACGTATAATTACCGAATTAATGGCCACTATCTGTCACTCGAGATTATTGTCACTCTCTCATTCTCTCTCTCTCGCAAGAGGCATTATTTTTGCGTCATCCTCTTTCGGCGCTTTATACTTAAATAAGACTGGAAAAAAAATCAACAAAGATCCGCAATGTATAGTTTATTTTTGGTGTGGGGAGTAGCTTTCGTCTGTCCAATGATCTTTACGTGTATACGTATGCGTGACAGACGCAATCGCTCGCGATGAAAAACTTGAGAAATATGTTTTTCATCTCGGGATTGACGCTAAGAAGCTCGAAAATTGCATCAGCGTTTTATACGGGGAGAGATTCACCGAGTCGAATAGAACAGTTTTCGGTTAGATTTTTAACCACGAGAGATACGCAGCTCGTATCGATGTTGCGATTTTTATGGCCTGAAAAAAAAACTTTTCACCAAAGATGTGTACTTCTCTCGTCGAGACGAGCTGACGTAATTTGTGCGTCTCGTAAATCATGCTAATTAACTTGTTGATTTCAGCAATATGCTTCAAACTTCATTTAATCAGAGATAAAGGGGGGATGTCGAAGCCACGGCACTGATTGGCCGAGTGTTTCCTAACCTCAAAAAATGAAATATCAGTCTTCGATCATTTATATAAATAAAACGAATTTGTGCAATATCCGGAATAAGGCATGAGAACGTTGATACGGATTCTTGTTAAACTGAAAAAATGTTTACGTCGGTTGGAATGCATCGATGTTCAATTTAAGGGGATCCGATAGCCACTGATGACCCGTCACTAACCGCAAGATAGAAAAGTGCTTAGATCCAATAAATATAATGAATTACGCAAATTCAAGAGATAATTGCCCTGGTTAATTTCCACTTCGTTTATCAATATGCACAGTTTCAAATCGAAATATTCAGGTGTCGAAAGGAACGATTGGAACAAAAATCAGTAACCCGCGAGCACACGCTGGTTAGTCAGGTTACGTTAAAGAACGAATGGAAAGAAAATCAGTAGACGTAGCTTGATTAATCAGCGTGTGCTGATGAGCTACTAATTTCCGTTCCAATCGTTCTTTTGCATATTGATAAATGATGCTGTATTGAATTTGCGTAATTTATTAAGACTTTCAGTCCTGACAGAAACTTAACGATGAATTAGCTAATTGCATTTAATTTCGACGTTATATCGTAACACTAAAATTAGCAATATACATTCCATTGTATAAAAATAGCGAACAGTATATGCTCAAAACATTTTTGGAGGTAATGCCTGTGTTATAAGTATAAATATAAATAAAGGGTGTTTTCAAAGCCTTGTAGAAGACTTAGTAAAGAATTTTGTGTTACGTGCACTAAGCCACATAAGCGCTATTACACTGAAGTTTGATTATGGCATAACTCCTCTTGAATTTGTCTAAGGAACAACACAAGTCATCGAAATTAGATTGAAACATAAAAAGATTACAGCACTTTATCATATAACTTCGATTTCTACACTATCTCTGCATCCTCTATCACAACTTTAGCAAAACAATTTTTTTCCTCGTCCAAACTAGTATCTCTCTCTGCCTCTTCAAGTATACATAATCATGTTGTGTTCGACACAATTTTAGAAGAAGAAGCGATCATCAACGAAATATCACATTCTTATCGTGTTTCTCTATGAGGCACATGCCAATGTACACGCGTACAAATATATATTTATAGACGTACGTACTATATATATCTGAAAGACCATTAATTATCATTATCTTAACTACCTTATTAAGAGGCGTCCATAATTCCGATAGCATCTGGAACAAAGCGTATATACGTGCGCGGCGTCTCTCTCTCTCTCTCTTCTTTTTTTTCGCAAAAGCTTCCTCATACGCCGGACACGCGTCACAGAGAGCGCGCGCGCACGGTAAAAAAAACAATAATCACGCGCGGCGCAGGTTTCCAACTCGATATTGGAAAACTGCCAGCACACGCATAACGGCCAAAGATCGACCAAACAAGCCAATAGCTCGACACATGTATAATGTATATACGGTATATACACATAATCCGGCAAGCGAATCAGTCAATCAGCGCGCGTAATCGAGCTTTGCGCAGAGAGAGAGAGAGAGAGAGATAGAGCGCGACGTGAACATTAAATTCCAGTTCGATTAAGTCGAGAGGGTGTGCGAGTGTACGCGCGTGTGTCAGAAAGAGCGAGAGCGAGAGAGAGAGAGAGAGCGTATATATGGCAGCATTATCCGTTTCGCATATACGTGTCGGGGGCACATAACGCAGGGGCATAATAGGGGCCGACGTCGCGCGTCATTTGATTTCAATTCCCGCGCAAGCCCTATTAAACAAATAGAGGCGCGCGACCCCAAAACCAGCACGGGCATATGTATACGTACACGAGAGCTGCTGATCACAATGCACGCCTACTATATCCTCGACGACGACGACGACGACGAGTTGCGCCCCAGCGATTTTCCAATGGGTGGCCTCCTCCCGCAACGCAATTTCGCTGTGTGAGAGAGAGAGAGAGAGAGAGACTCGCTGTATACATAAACTGCTGCAAGAGAGACTCTGGAGATTAGACAGACGAGTAGTTTAATCGTTGGGTTTTGAAGAACCGATGATGCGAGTGTATTCATGCGTAATTATATTAATGCTTTTCGGTTGTATTGGTCGATTTGAAGAATCTAGATTTTTGTACATCTATATTTTTTTAATCAATTCAGTTCTCCAATTTGGAACTTATCAAATAGGTGCATTCTTTTATAATATTTAATTTTTAACAGTATTTTAATTTTAATTAAACAGAGGTAATTACGTGAAAAACGTATTTCTTCGCGGAACAATGAAAACATGCGACATTCAGTTTATTTAATTGTAACACATTATATTATCACATCTAGCTGAAAATTTCTAACCTCGTGGTAATGTTATTTAATTCTTTTACAACAAAAAATCTTAAAACTAGCACAACTTTGGTAGTAGATTAATGATGTTCAGTGAGCCTTTTTCAAAGTCTTAATTAGATTACAACGTACGGTTAATTTGCGGGCGCCGCTACCCTGGTGGAAATTTAACGACTAAGAATGTCTAGAAATTAGATTGATTTCTACCAGGGATAATTTTTCAATAATAATCTTAATGAAAATGTTTGAATGCGGTACCTCGGCTACAACATGCTAAACGCTACCATGTCTTGGAACTAGGCGAATATTACAATGTTATTGTAATATATTTTTCAACAAACATAAACAAGAATAATAAATTAAAAGAAATTTAATTTTTTGAAATAGGTGTCTTTCGAACAAACAGCATAATTTATCAACTTTTTATTGCATCTTCCTCTGATTTATTTGCTGTTAAGTAGGGATAGAACAATGCGTAAAATATTAATCATTTTGTCGTTTTACATTTTCAGTTAATTTTATACAAAATTATATTTAATCATCATCTTGAAATGAAAATGTTTGAATGCGGTACCTCGGCTACACTGTGTTGGCCACACCGTGCTAAACGCTACCTGTCAAAAAATTCACGCAAAAAATTAAGGAAAAATATAGGTATACACACCACGTGATAGTCTTTTTCTGTTTATATATATATATTAGGCTGCCCAGTTTTGCCACCAATTTTGAAAGTTACATTTAAGATCAGACTAAGCATCGGGGAGGCTCAGAACTAGTACAACGGATTTTGAATTTTTCAAATCGAATAATATTTAATACCTCCCACGCGATTTAGGTATTTTAAATAGGATATAACATAGACGAACAAATTAATGTCTATAACAATGAAATTACGGTCATTTTCTGATATTTTTTTTTCTCGGGCTTGTCACCGGGTACATAGATATATATATATATATATAACACATTATACGTGTATATACCCGCCTAAAATGTATATATGTATTGGTAGCGTATAATATTGAGGCACAATTTACGCTGAACTGATACACGAGGAAGAAGAGCAGAGGACGGGACAACTTTCGGTAATTTTCGGATAATTACCGTGTGTATATACGCGTATGCGCATCGCGTCGACGCGAGGTAATTTACATGTTGTTAACGCGTGATTGATTGACTTACGATTTTGTGGGTTTTGCACGAGGGACTTTATTAGCAATAAACGTGTTCATTTGCGCGACTTCGAACAGGTTCCTCTTCTTCGTCTCCTTCTTCTCTTTTTTCACGGCCGTGCCCCTGTACTGCGTCACTTGTTTCATATATTCAATTAAAATGGTAATTTTTAGTCTAATCCGGAGAGCCAACTTTTTTCTTATAATACATTGCAGTTCAGGTGTAACAATACCCGTAAAATTCTTGCATTACTTTGAACTAACTTTATGGTTTAAAGATCGCCAATAAGTGTCATGTATAACAATAAAATAATGGTTTAGTTTAAAAGGAAAGTCGCGTTCACAATTTACAACTAGAGCATTTATCCAAGAGTGTACTAGTTAGGATTGAAAAATACTTAACAGAATTATGATATGCTCAATAAATTAATTTCGATGTATAAATTTATAAAAACACATATATCGCTAAAATTGATTGCTACTAGTCGATCACATTTCGCATATCAGTCATCCCCATCGTCTACTATGTAAAACATCGGAGCTTTTTCGAGGATAATAACGCCTTTCGTCCACATATATTTTCTCGTTATACAATATAATACACAGTCGCGTATAATTTGCCGATACATCGACTGCAATCATACGAGGTATATAACGAATGATTAACTGCAATATTCGGTGACGATTAATTAGCCGGAGACAATTTTTTCTCTTTCGGTTACATATACGCATCGCATATCGTTCGAGGCTCAGCAGCTGCTTCCGTTTTCGCCGATAAACATATATCGCGTCAAAATATTTGCGCGGATTCGTCGCAAAGTAAATTGAATTACATTATGTAACTGCAGAAGCACAAACAATGTAGCCCTGAAAGATTATTTAATGATACGCTGGCTATAATTGTTATTGATTATGTTGGAAATTAAAAATGTTGCACTAACATTAAAACGTTACGGGAACCTGAAAGTCAATTGGAAATTCAAATTTTGCGTCGTACACTACTTATATGGCAAGCACGAAAATAAGTGAGCTGCTTATAGTTAATAATAGAAATCAAATTTCAGAAAATTTACATGCAATATAGGCTTGCTCTCTGTCGTATAATATTATAACAATTTTCAAAGTTTTCGAGATTATATTTTAATACTTGGATGAAAAGTCGATGTTAATTGCTTCAAATATTCTTTCAAGTTAGCTCACTGTTCCTATAAAAGTAATATCAACAATAATTTTAATAAAGTCTAAAGTTTGACTATGCAGATGTGAAGAAAGTAGAGTAATTATATATGGGATAGAGTGTTCATTACTTTTACCGTTTAAAAAATTTAGTAATAATAGTCATAAGTAGCATATTTTTGTACATTTTTCTAGAATTAAAATCTTCTCTAAACTCTGCATTTTTTACCACCACTTTTTATTCGCTTCTTCTTTATTTACTTTTATGTAGAACAATTAATAGGTTTATGTAGACACTATTGTAGACAAATATTGTAGACACTTGGCCGTTCGTGCAATTTCTTTAGACTTTGCAAAGGTGATATATAACTACAGATTATTTAACTGCGGACTTACTCCGTACAATACACATTGTTAGTTATAAAACCGAAAGACTAAAAGCTAAACTAGAAACTTGGCAAAACGATTGTTAAGACACAATGAGCGAATAATTTCTGATGGTTTGTTCTAATTTAATTTCCATTGCTTAATATAAAATTGTTAAGGGGACTGATACACCTTTAAAATGTTAAATAATTGAAAAATTGAAATTTATTTTTTATTAACTTGGCATTGTTTACATAATGTTTTATATAATGGTATTAGCCTATAAATAATGTTATCAACATAAAAAAATTTTTATATATGCCATATTCCAGGTACAACTTGTCTTCGAAGACCAAACTCCATGAATTCCAGTTTTTTCATTCACCGTAGACTTTAGTTAAATCTGGGCATCGGAAAGCTCTCTGATAGGTACAGATCTGCTTTAAAAACATATAGTTTCCAGATGAGTGTGGAGATTTGAAAACAATCAAGATTTAAAAAAGTTATAAACAATTTTAGGAGAATATTTATAATGTTTTACATTTTTTAATTAATTTTTGTAATAAATTGCATCTAACTTTTTTGAGTCTTAATTATTTGAAAATCCCCACACTCATCTGGAAACTACATGTTTTTAAAGCAGATCTGGATCTGCTAGAGTGCTGTCCGATGCCCAGAAAGTCAGTGGGGAATGAAAAAACTGGAATTCATGGATTTTGGCCTTCGAAGCCATGTTGTACCTGGAATATAGTTTATAAAAAAATTGTTTTATGTCGATAACATTATTTATAAGCTAATACGATTATATAAAACATTACTCAAACAATGTCAAGTTGATAAAACAATAAAATTACATTTTTCATCTTTTAACATTTCAAAGATGTATCAGTCCTCTTAAGAAAGCGTTTTCTACAGATAACAATCGAAAATACTTGAAAATCAAATAAAACCGGTTATTCATTAAAATAAAAATAGTAGCGAGGGAAAAATAAAGTGTACAAAGCTTTTGCAGTAGTCTAAAACAAAGCGAGCCCCTCTCCCGCTCCCGTCGGTTCACTCTAAAATATCTCTCTCGGGATGAAAAATAGAAAAAGCATCGTCGGCAGTAAAGACAGTAAAGGCAGTACCTGAAGCGAGCGCTAAGCAAATAGCAATTCCCCGACGCGCAGCGCTCACGCGCCGGTAATCGTCGCGCGCGCGTTTTACTCCGCAGGTGAAAATTGCCGGTTTCGCTGCGCCCCCCCCCCTCCCGCCGCCTCCCGTCTTTCTCTTTTAAGTTTTATCGACTGAAATTGCCCGGAACTCGCTCTCTCTCTCTCTCTCTCTCTCCCGGCTTTTCATTGTTTCGACGAGAGCTTGAGAGAGTGAGAGGCAGCTTTTTACGGCTTATGCGCAGAAATCATCCTCTCGACGTTTAATCGTATGTAAAAACAAACAGTGCTCTCGTCGGCCGGCGAATATAACTTCTGGCCGCTCGCGCGCTCGTTTTCTCGAGAAACAAAGAGAGAGAGAGAGAGAGAGAGAGAGACTTTGTGAATGACGGCGTCGAGCGTCGAAGAATTTCGTTGTGGAGTAATTTTGCGCGTGCGCGATTTGTTTGCCCCTTTTCTCTTTCGTCTCTCTTTCTGCGCCCAGGAGCAGCAGCAGCTCGTCGCCCATTGAAGAAAATGCAAATTTTAGTTGCCGGTAATTTTCAACGGATGCGCGCTCGCCCGCCGTCTCGGGAGCGTGACTGCAAATCGATACTCCTAAGGGCATTAAAGTGTGGAATTCCCCCGACGGTTTTCTCCTTTACATACATTGCGTATATATCGACGAGCCGATGATGACGAGCTAATTTCGAATTCTTATTCCCGATTATCGCTTTGCTTTGTTGCAAAATGAATATTCACGCGCATCCGAGTTTTATCTCCTTTGCGCGGCGCAGCGCACGCATGCATACCTATATATATATATATATACATACGTATAGCGCATATATACATATACAATATACAGGTGTATACATGTATATATAGACGCGCGCGGACGGGAGCGAACCGCCGCGCGATCGTTATCCTCCCGAGGAATTTATATTTTACTTCTCGTTGGGTAAATGAATGGGTTCGGAGCGTAATGCTCGCGCAAATAACTTCTGGTTTTACCTCAGTAAGTAATACATTGATTCGCGGAATCGGTCTGGGGGAAGCGAAACAAAAAAAAAAGAAAAAAAGAAAAGAAAAGGAGCAGACCTTTACGATTCGCTGCGCGTTGCGTTGCTTTCGATTCTCTTAATTTTACCCGCGGCCGCGCGCGGCTGTCATAATCGTTACGCGTGTATATGGAAAAAAATATTAATTTTCCGTAAGTATAGGATTTAACTACTGCTCTTCTGCACGTATATATACGGACACGCGCGCGCGCGCATAAACTTTTTGCCCGATCGACGATGAATATGCGTTTGGCAATTTTGCCTCATTTCTTGCCTTTAGATTTTTAATGATCGAACAATGAAAGCAAAAGAATATGAGCTACTGCAGGATGACGTACGTATACACGCGTGCTACTGCATTTTTCTTCAATGAGCTTATGCTCCGTGTATATTATGCGAATGTTCTGTTTTGAAAAGCCGCGCGGGATAGCGCAGCGACGCGCAAAAAAATTAAAAACCATCGCGTCTCTTTACGTAACCGCTATTTTACGCATCGACGCGCGAATTTTCAAACCTCGTCCCGAGAGAGAATTCCCGATAATTTTAAAGTCTCCTCAACGGCATCCGGTCGTCGTTGCGCGCCCCGTGCTTTTTCCAATGGCGTAAAGTGTGCAGCGCCAAAAAATACGCATCAGCGCGTTGGAGAAAAAAAAACAAAACGCGACAGGAGTACAACGCAAACAAGCGCCTTCCATCAGACGTTCGCCGAGTTTTTTCCTCCTCTCTCTCTCTCTCTCGATATACCGACATCGACGCGAACGCCTCGAGCTTTCCTTCGTCTCGCGGGTTCCCGGTGCGACCGGAAGTCGTATAGCAGTTGCGAAGATCAGCGAAAGAACCCATCACTTAGCCGCCAGAAGCTGCGCGCACAGAAGCGCCACAGTTATTTTCTCGCGCCGCCCGCGCGGCCGACTATACCTGTATAGCAGTTTGACCCGACGAGCCTCGCGTATTTCTCACAGGAATAAAAGGCCTCGCTCGATGCGCGAGAGAGAAGAAATATTGGCTGTGCGTATTCTCGAAAATGCGCGCGGTCGGAACAGAAGCTGCGGCAGAACCGTAACAGTAGCGCGAGCAAAAGTCTTTTTTACATAACGCACAAGAGAGAGAGAGAGAGAGAGAGAGAGAGAGAGAGTGAGAGAAAGAAAAAATAATTATGCCGAGTAAAAGACGTATTATCCGTACACGTGTGCGCGTGTGTGAGGTAAACAAAGTGAGAGAAGGACGTAAGCGCGCGCGCGGGCATGAAATTGCAAATCGAGAAACCGCGCGGCGCGCCGCAAAAGGCGAGCAAAGCAATTGGCGGCGAGAGCGTAACTTTAATTTACCAGCTGACCAACCGCCACTTGCAAATAAACGTCCCATTCGGTCACGATGTGTATTGGTGTATGGGGTGTGTGTGTTGTGTGTTGTATGTGTGTAACACTGCGCTCTGATGATGAAAACGTTGACTCATTAGTCCGAATAAAGGGATTGAGTATATTTAAGCATAAATAAAATTTGTCAAGCTCTAATACTGTGTTTCTATATTATGATTCGTGTATTTATGGAAATAATACATCACGCGTATTATAACGGGCGAATGTTAAGACTTTCGTTAAGATACTGCGGAATAATAATGAGAATAATAATGAGACGAAAATGTATGGGAAAAATCCATAAAACTAATTCAGTTTTAAGGTTAAAAAGAAAAGTGTTGAGCCGCATCATTTATGTCACTTTTTTCTCGCTATACAGGTGGGAGAGAAATAGCGTTTCCATAAAAGTGGAACAGTAACATACATTTTTCGTAAACATTTTTGTACATGCTTGCGTGTATACACTTCAACTGTACACAGAACCGAAATATAAAAAATATGTGTCCTCTAATAGTAATAAAGTAATTAAGACAGTATCGTGTAGTCTGGGAATTAGTCTACCACACATTTTTTATATAAAATTCTGTATGACCCGAAAAACCGAATTAATTTCATGGGTTTCCCCCACGTCTGCATACACAAAGAGAAAAACAGCCACAATCGGTAGAATCGGAAATTAAAGAAAAATCTGCAGGAAGAAATAATCAAGCACCTTAACGGTCGTGTGGGCGTTTAATCGCTCGGGACAGACGCTCGAGAGCTGCGCTGCCCGACGAAAGAGTGCGAGAAAGAGAAGAAGTACGCGAAAGCCGTGTGTGGAGAGCTGCAGAGTTCGATTTGCCGTGATTTACAGCGGCTCCACGCCTGCCTTTAGAATTCGACAGAATTATAATTGGCTCGGTGTAATTTATTAATGAATTTACGAGCTTCCCTCGCGCGCGCGCGCCCCTTTAACTTGACACTCGATCGCGACAGTCGCGTATATATATATTTTAATTTACTCTCGCAACCTTCTCTTTCTCTTTCCTTCGATTTCTTAATCTCTTATAGGTATTGTTTCTCCTGCTCTCTTTCGTTATTGAATTCGAAAGAAGAGCCTGTAGGTAGAGGTTGTAAATTGAAAGTTCTAAATAAAGCTTTTAGATGTTATACACTCTCTAAATTTCTTCGAGTGATTCGTGATTCTTCGCTTTGAGAGAAATTTTCACGCTTTGACAAGGGTGAATTTTCCCTCTAAGGAAGAATCGTTCTTCTTTGTTCGTAAATAACTGACAAATAAAGAAACTGACTTAAAGAACTAACAATTGTTTATTAATTAAAAAATAATGACAGGAGAATGCAGTGTATAGTTATAGATTTTTGATTGTTTTTATTCGTGTTAAACTTTAAAACCACGCACATTTTTACCATAATTTACATTTTTCGTACAAGCACACATACTTTTAGTTATACGCATTCCGATATTCGTAATATATGTACGCACAACTACATTACAAACGTTATACAGTGGTAGTAGTCGAGGCGAGTTTATATACTAATCACGGTAGAATCTATGCGCTTGCGAGTAAGGTAGCCATCTAGCGGCCGATCACGAAAGTATGTGTGTGTGTATATATGTATATTCGTCATGTTAAGTGACTCAGGCGTCATATAGAACATGAAAAAGAACGTATTATATTTATATAAATAACTAAAATTGCAATAATTAATGTTTACGCACGTATATGTTTATTATTTTGTATTCAAAATTTTGAAAATTGCGTATTTCTATACAAAATGCAAGTGGTCAGAAGAGTTGATAGTAACTTAAATTAAACTATATATCCTACGTCGTTTACCAACAAGTTTTCGTTTATCAATTTACAGCCCCTATATACAAACTGCCTCGTGTCACGAAATCAGATTGAAACGCATAACAGAAAAAAATTGTTCCTTATGAACTTGAAGACGTGCAATCTTGCCGAAGAATGCAGTGCATCAATCACTCCTATACATACGCTCATACCTTACGACGCGCAAGGAAAATCCCGAACTCGAAAAGGCTAATTTTTCCAGCATAGCTGCTGCTTCTGCTGCTGCTGCTGCGCCTACAGCGTGCGAGCAACATAAAGCCAGGCTATATACGCGCATATACATATTCGCGCGGCGAAGGCGCAGCGAGTCGAGTGAGAGAGAGAGAGAGAAAATCGCAATAAAACGGTTACAGTTTTCTTGCGCGCGCTTTACGATTTTCCGCAGCTGGTTTGCATTCGCCGGGAGTGATTTCGTGGGCGTAAAATCGAAGGGCGCGCGCGCGCGCGCGATCTCGCAAAGGATTCCATTTTCTCAAATAATCTTGGAGCGAGCTCGTAAAGTGCGCCGAGGCAATCTCTCGATCTTTTTACGAGCTAGCGAGAGAGAGAGAGAGAGAGTGAGAGAGCGAGCGAGCGAGCGATCGACTTTGCGCCTCTCTGCTATATACGCACACTCTACATCCGCTGCGTGTGTTGTGCGCGCGCGCGTAGGTGGATGCTGTGCGCCGCAGCGAGGCAATGCTTCAAAATTAATAGCGGCGAAAGTTCTTTTGTTGCACGCTGGAGGATATTTGCCTTTTCTTTTGCGATCCTTCGAAAATCCAACGATATTTTCAATATTTTTAGGGGTAAGGAATTTTTATGTAGCGCAGTCTTTGATTTTGCCCGATTCTACAGCGGAAATGCTGCTCTCGATGGATTATACGGTTGGTATGACTGTGCTTTTAAAGTTTTTTTTTTCGTCGTTAAGTGGAAAAATGTATAATTATATATTGTATGCATTCAACGGACGAGGATATATAATTGAACATAGTTATTTTAAATTTGTGTAAATGGTTGCAGTATTTATATCGCCAAGACCTTATTACCGCGGTATGCTTCGACCTAAGAGAAGAATTTTAATAATAAAAATAGTTATGTACCGATGTTAATTTTTTTTTATTACTTAAATAAGATAAAAACTGCTACTATACTTCACTGGATCGCAGCTACCTTCAAACTAATTTTATGCATTGTGCTGTAAATAATTATAATACGAGAATTTTCTGTGGGAATTATGCGAGCCAATATATGCAAAAGTAATTTTTCAATTTTATAAATTGAAAAATCTGTTTATACTTATTAAAATCAATTTATATCGACAGAAATGTATAATATTATCATTTAATACAGTCGCGAGGCGACTGGACTGTAAGTCATTCATAATTTTAACAATATATATTCTGTCACTATTCGAAGAATCGTCGAATTCTTTTCCATGCGCACCAACGGCCCGTTCGGAGGGAAAGCGATTCCTCTCTAATGAGTAATTTTTTTTTTTTGTTAGGCGTGTTTTCTTAAATCATTACACGTGCGTATATATATATCGAGATCATTAGTCAGAAGGCGGCTTACTTGAAAAAGCGAGTATTCTTTTTTCGTTTCAGCGGTATACGAGAAACCTGTTCACGCTTCGATCATTTTCCCAAATGCGCAGCGCGCACTACACGCGGTCTGGTGCGATGTATGGGGAAGACTAATACAGGCGCCGGAGGTGGGAGTTGCCTGGTCATTACCGGGCGCCGCAGCAAGTGCTCTTTCCACTTGGACCGGACCGAATCGCAGGTGGGTTTCCGTATAACTTCATAGCTGCCCTTTTTCGGTGTTTCGACGTATACTTCACGCACGAAATTGCTTTATATAACGCAATACGTTACGCGCAGTTATGTATAAGTAAATATACAGACGCGCGGAAGAATAAATTAAACTTACCCGCGTTAAATCATTGTCATAAACGGTAAACAACTCATTTCCCGAGAGAATAAATAAATTCCTCCGCCGGTCGGCAGCTGCAGAGTGTGTATACGTGTGTATATATATCGCTCTTTTTCACGCAGCTCTGCGCGCGCAGATCGCGCAGCCGGGCTGTTTTCAGCGCGGGCTGATCTCGCGCGCGAAAAAGGTAATGCCAATAAAATCGGTAATCGATTGTCGGCGACTAATAAATAAGCTTAAAATATACCGAGCCCGCGCGAGGCTGCGCCGATATTTCACCATTAGCTCGCGCTCCCCTGAATTTCGCTTCGACGAAATGTGCACGAGGGGAATATATTTGTATGTGTGTAAAGCCATCCGATTTCGGAAACAAATCGGACGGAAAAGTTGCAAAATATTTTCTTGACGACACTCCTACCAGACCTGATTTTTCTCGTTCCTTAGGTCGTTCTGAAAGCGAAAAATCTCGCGTACATGGCCAATCGTAGGGTATACTTTTTTCCGGAGCAAAAACGACTCGAAAAAAGGTGAAATAATTAACAAAAAGGGAATTCGTAGATTTTTTATCTCGAAAACTGTGGACTTTTAAGAATATTTCATTAAATCAATAATGGCTTAAAATTCATCAAAGAGAACTCTGAAATTTTTTCAGATTTTTAAATGAAATTTTTCGAAATTTCGATTTTATTGAATTTTTGAAAAATCAAAAATTGTATCGGATCAATCTGAAAAAATTTGACAGCATTCTTTGATGAATTTTAAGACATATTCGTTCTAATGAGATTTTTATAAAAATCCATAGTTTTCGCCAAAAAAAAACTATGAATTCTTTTTTTGTCAATTATTATTTCTCGTTTTTTCAAGTCGTTTTTGCTGCGGAAAAAAGTATATCCTACGATAGACCATGTACGCGAGTTTTGTCTCTTCCCGAATGATTTAAAGGAACGAGAAAAACCAGGTCTGGTAGGTGTGCTTTCAAGAAAAAATGTTGAGACTTGCTTGTGTGAGTTGTTTCCGAAATCGGGTGGATTTACAAACACACACACACACACACACACACACATATATAAATATATA
Source organism: Philotrypesis tridentata (assembly GCA_018906965.1). NCBI lineage: Eukaryota > Metazoa > Arthropoda > Insecta > Hymenoptera > Pteromalidae > Philotrypesis > Philotrypesis tridentata. The sequence goes on along the minus strand of JACCIB010000001.1, from coordinate 6,650,539 downwards.
TTATATATAATATACAATGCGGCGCTGTATACACATATGTTTAAGAGGCAAATCGCAGGAGGAGAGCGACAAATAAAGAAATTTCAATTATAAACTATTAATCCGCAACGGTTCGAGCCGTAAAAATCGCGTAAACCTTTAGCTCCTTTCAGTCCGAGCGATAAATTTCAATTTTAAACCTCGGCGAAGCCGTAAATAAAGCGCGATAATTACCCGCAGCAGCAGCAGCGGCAGCAGCAGCGGCAGCGGCGGCAGAGTACGAGCGACGCGCGCACTTATATACAATACGACCGCAGTCGTTGGCTACCGCGACGATTTCGGAACAATAACGTTCATTATAAGCCGAAAATCGTCGCAGTAAAATAAATTTACGGAAAAAAAAATCCGAAAAAGGTCACTGTATCGCGCGCTCTCTCTCTCTCTCCTCTCGTCTCTCGCCGCTTCCTCTTCCTTCGGGGACTTTTACGCATTTTCGGAGAAGCCGCACGAGAGAGAGAGAGAGAGAGAGAGAGAGAGAGAGAGAGAGAGAGAGAGAGAGAGTGCGCGAGAGCAGCGTAGAGTTGTAACTCGAGAGTCGAGCACGTGTAGAGTCTCTTGTGTCACTAATTCCAGTAATTAAGCAGATACTTTGGGACCGCCCGGCGAGAGAGTAGAGAGAGAGGCCCGTCGGAAGATTCCTTTTTTCTTCTTCTTTTTACAGCTACGTTTGCTACGAGGAGCTCTCGGGCTCCTCGTCGTAAGAATTTCGTCGGCGATCGCCGCTCTCGCTCTGACGTCACGACGGCTCTCGTCGGCGGGGAATAAAATATTTTTTTTTTATGACGCGCAATCCCGTTGACGGGATATAGAGATGTATAAGTTTCTCGGAGATTTGTGAGTTTTATTTCGCTCGCGCGGGAGAGTAGGCTCTTCCCGATGGCCCCTATATTGCACTGCTCGCTCCGCGCGCGAGTGAGATGTCAAAGCTTTGGTTAAACGTGGGAATGGAATTTTTATAGGAGTCGCTTGCCTCGGCTTCTCGCGGTTTTCGCGCGATACGCGCGTGTACACGGCGAGAAGACGCGATTCGCAGCTCGGAAGCGGGAAGTCGATTTTGAAAATTTAAAGCGCGCACCCCTGGGTGCAAATCCATGTCGTTTGAAAGCTAGTGAAAACCTTACGTATTGTTAGAAATGGGAAAAAAAATGGGAGCGTTTTTCGCCTTGCGATGAAACGCTTTTTCCAACCTTTCTAAGCCATTTTTTTTAGAATGAAAATGGACGAAAATATTGGTGTACCACATTACGAGGTATTTGCGAGCTTGCAAACATGGATTGTACTGAATAAAATAGTCTATAAAAAATGGCCAGTAAATGCCATTCATTTGAAAATTGAAAAATTGAAAAATTAAGTAAATCATAAATATTTTAGTAATCGACGTATTTGCAGCTTTAAACATTTGTTTATTCCGTACATTGTATCGAAACTGGCTGAAATACGTACACCTCACTGTATTTAGCGTACAAGATAAGCAGTAAAATTAGTGAAATGATTTGGAGTTATGGGTATTCCATGAAATGCTCCAATATATGGGAAAAAAAGCGTTTCATCGCACGTTAGTATTTCTCATAGCCATTTTCTAGTTTACAGGCCATTTTAGATAATTGGATTTCTACCATAGGGTGCAGTTTTGCTAAAGTGCAAAAATTGTAAAACGTCCAAGTGTACGCAGCTGATATTCGATAATTGGATCAGAACAAGGAAAGTACACTGACTGAAATCAGTCAATGAATATATGGACGTCCTATAAAATAGTGTAAATTGACGAATCACGATAGTGCATTTATGCTGGTTGATGTCGTAAAAACTCGCGTAAAAATGTTTACCGTCGTTATATATGGCGTGACCGACGTTTTTAATTACAAAATCGGCCAACGCATTCGATAAGCGTTTCTAGAGGGGTACTTAAAAAAAGTTAATGATTCTTCTTTGTCGAGCAATATTTTCTGAATTAACATTCGTAATCAACTCTAACTCGGTTGGTGCTCTATTACAAACTCGGCTTTTAAGTCGGTGAGTATTCAGTAGCTATTGTAACGTATATAGCAAAGAGGAAATTTCGAATCGTTCATATTGTTGTTACGGACACATCGAATAATTAAAATACTCGTATAAACATTTTTAAATTAATTTGGCAAATTATTATGAACCGAGGAGATGAAAAATGTTCATTTCAAACGAACTTTTTCGTTTTCTCGACTGCTCGATATGCATGTATATTGTATAATATATACGTATATCGTGAACAGCGCGAAATGTTCATTTTCATTACGGAATTTAAAAAAGCGTGTAACATATTATGAAAAATCTTGACCGACAGAAAAGCCCGAAAATTCCAATCTACATATACGTGAGCTGCCTTAAAGTACAAACAGTCTCGCACAGAGTAAGCAGTTCACTTACAATAACCGCGCAGCCTCCGCGAAAAACAGTCGTATCGCACTAAACTCGTCAAAGTACATCGGCGGCGGCGGCGGCGAATCAGAGCGTTAGTTAGCTAATACGAAGTACATGGAGAAAATGGAGAAACGAGCCCCCAGAGGCTCCCCTAACGCTGAATCCCAGGGGCTCTTCTCTCTACCGTCGCTATACGCACATCGAGCAACATCTCGCTGTATATATACGTATATACACACCAGAGTCGCTCAGAGCAGTTGTAATCGCAAGATTGCCCTTCGACTCTCCCAATCAGCTGTGCAATCCTGTTCCATTAATTAAGCCAAAGCCGTAATAATATCGTCTCCTCGCGCGTATAATAATACCCACGACACTGCGCGGAAGCGAAGGAAATTCAGACCGAGTTTTTTCTCCCCTTCCCAAAGTCTCTCTCTCTCTCTCTCTCTCTCTCTCTCTCTCTCTCTCTCTCTCTCGCTATAAATTTCGCGCGTAAGATATATATATACATACATACACGGAGAGGTATACATATACAAGCTGGGACTGGACGTCATCCTCTACAATTACAAGGTCTTTTTACAGCCAGCGATTACCCAATGAGAGCTCCCATTATCTCTCTCCTTCTCTCATGCACGTTTCCTAGTCATCGCAGCAAATTACGCGGCTCACGATAATCAAGACATCGCCGTCGTCGTCGACGTCGTCGTGGTGGTGGTGCTGGTGGTGGTGCGCGCGCGGGGGGGACTGCAGCAGCACCAGAAGCAGCAGCAGCAGCAGCAGCGAGAACTGAAAAAGACGAGTAGAAAATCCTTGCCCCCTACTCTCCGGTGCGCACCGCGAGAGAGAGAGAGCAAGAGTTAATGTCTTGCAATTTCGCGCTAACGAGTCGAGCCGGTTGATTCGAGGGGACGAGGAGAGCCGGGCGGAGGCTACGCCGGCCAATCAATCGAGAGCGAGCCAGCCTCGAGGGGGCGGAGCTGTCTCTCTCTCTCTCTCTCTCTCTCTCGACTGTGTAAGTGTGTCTCGGGCTCTCTACGTGCGCTGGTGTGCAGCAGCAGCAGCAGCAGCTCTCGTGGTGGGGAACACTGCCGAGAGAGAGAGAGAGAGAGTGTGTGTACCTAGTGTAGAGACAGCGGTGTCGAGCGCCGCCACCGGGAGCAAACTCGGAGAGCGAGAGAGGAGATGTGTGGGATTAGAGGTGGATGTATACGTTGCCGTGTATACTCATCTGGATAGGTATACACGCGCACAGTGTGCGGGGAGAAGACCGAGCGTCCTATTGATTGAGACTATTGAGGGCTGCTCGAGAGGCCGGGAGGCTTGTTTTATTTTATTTTTTCCGATGTATAGCTGCGGTACTTTGCTCGAATCGTTTCGATTTTTATCGCTGCCGAGAGGAGCTCGGGGGCATTTCTGTTCGGGTAAAAGTTTTTTTTCCCTGTTTTTCTTGTGGGAGTAGTATATACATATATGTGAGATCTATGGACTTTCCGAATTCAGCCTTGGAACATCTGACAGAAGTGCTTCTATAGAGGGGGTTGGGCTGTGATAAATAAATTTCGGTACTGCTAATCCAAGCATCGTTTCGACAATTATTTGGTATAAAAGTTCATTTGGCGAATGTACTGGTCATTAACGGGGCAAAACAACTCTGTAATCAGAAAAATTGATATTTGTTCGAACAAATTCTTATATATAAAGCAGCTGACGACAAATATTAGTTCGTGTAATTTTGTTCTTTTCAAATATCCGTACGATTCTAGACAGAATCTAGAAGAATAAATGCAGATAAAATCTACTCATTATTCACCTTTGAAAAATATTTTAAATAATCTGCCGTTTCAAAATTAATTTAGGCTATATTCAATTCGAAAACTGCTATTTTTCAAAAACAACAGCCTTTTCCGTACTAAACTTTTTCAGATTACAGGGGTGTTTTTTTCTCTGCTATCCAAGTTGTTTTCTATATTGGAACAAAATCTTGCATGGTTCTCCCAACTTGACATTCACAATCATTGCATGTACAATTATCGAAAAGTTTTGCTATTTTTTCCCACAAAAACTTATACGCGAATTCTAAAATTGTTTATCAACAAAAATTCGTATACGCATCCTGCGTTTGCCAACTAATAGCCGAGGGGTATAGCAGCGTTATATATCTCCAATCTACATCTCAGTTTAGATAAAAAAGCTCCAGCTCACACACTATCGTCCAAGTGTGCAAAAGGAAGACAACTGATAATGACGAGGCCATATCCGTAGACTATCTGTACAGTTCTCGCTGCAAAGTACACATCACATCCTCGCCGTTCTCGCATCACACACACATGTATACATAATATATATACATACACGTATGTCTGCATCTGCGCACATCCGAAGTGGCGATATACGCGTATAGATATAGGAAGACAGAGGGAGAGAGAGAGAGAGATAAAATTACATTATCGCTAAAACGTCCTCCGTCGAGAAGAGGCTGAAATCACGTCCCGTAATTCCCGGGCATTAAGGTAAACGTCCCTCGGCTGCTGCAGTACCGAACGTCGCCATGGAAACAGCGCCAGCCCCTTCTGGATATAGCAGCGGCACGACCTCCCCTACAATCGATATAGCGGACTGAGTTTGCTCTACCTATTTATACGTACATGTGTACAGTACACCTATATGTCTGTGTGTGTGTGTGTGCGCGTTTCCTACTCTCCTGTAGACGAGCGAGGGATGCGACTTCTAATTCGCTATATGGCGCGAGAGCCAGGCGGATTACGTGAGCGATCTCGAATGGGATTTTTTCAACGAGCCTGCGCACTTGTACTATACGCGAGGGCTTGAATTTTAAACTGCCTTATATGTAATGCGCTCGCGCAGTTGTCCTGTTCGAGGTCCTGTTCTGCTCTGGGCTAAAAAAAAATACAATTTTGCAAAATGCTTCGTGAAGTTTACGCTATGGGTGTAGCGTGGCTGTAACCCCGTGTATACAGTCACTTCGGGCGTATCTTTTCATCGATGCACAGTAAGAATTGAAAAATATGGATTTTGCACTTTTATAAATAGCATTTGTCGCAAAAGAAAAGTTCCTTGCATTAAATGAGGATTTTTATGTGATTTCGGAGCTTTTTTGTGATTTCACTAATTTTAGGATCGGAAAAGAGAGCTTTATGCAATCGCGTGTTCAAAAATTAAATTTAAATCATGTTATTAATGGTGGTCAATTGACCTTGTTTAAAGAACATTAAAATCTTCATCTCTAATATTGCAGTTATTCCAATTGCAATAATTTAATTGCTTTGTTAAGTAACAATAACCTCCCTGGTTTGTTAGAAATGGGCAAAAAATGGGACCATGATGGGACTTGTGATGATGCCCTTTTTCGAACCACATTACGAGGTATTTTCAAACTTGCAAACGTAGATTATACTGAATAAAGTAGCTTATTAAAAATGGCCAGTAAATGACAGTGAAAACAATATTCAACATGGAACCGATCGAAAAATTGAAGAATTAAGTAAATCATAAATTAAAAATTTATTATCTTAGTAATTCACGTATTTACAGCTTTAAACGTTTGTTTATTCCATACATTGTATCGAAACTGTACTGTAATACGTACACCTCCCTGTATTTAGCATACAATATAAGAAGTAAAATCAGTGTAATGATTTGGACGTTATGGGTATTCCATGAAATGCTCAAAAAATGGAAGAGAAAGCCTTTCATCGCAAGTTAGGAACTAGTTTGTACAGGCCATTTTAGATATTTGGATTTCTACCGGATATCACATTATACCGAAATTGGGCGAAAAAGAAAAAAAGAGTATTTCAAGTTGCGTAAAAAAATAAAAAAATAAAAATATAACGTTAAAAAAATTGCGCGGCTATTCAGACTTATCCAGTTCTTTTTTGTAAGTTCTTCAGGACACATTTATCGATGCAACTCGTATATATATAAACACTGAATTATCCATGTATAATGTGTGTTAAATAATCCGATAGGCAATAATTCACATCTAGTATGCATTGCCGTTAGAATCGTATGGATTGCAATGAATAAAATTCCGAATTATCGCAGTGGCTCGATAAGTTGCATTCAGCATAATCGACTCTGCGAACAAATTCAAACGGCGCCCTAACGAGCGTTGTCCCACAACACGATTTGGCCGAGCGCAATATTTCAATATTGATCAGCCGCGCACACAGACACCGCAGACACTCTCACCTCTTTTCTCTCTCGCACACTACAATACATACGCATATACGTTATACATTTACCCTCCACATACGCTACAGTCTCTCCGGGGCTTGTACAGGCCATTGCCTCACGTCCTTTGTCCCTTATAAATTGAACCGTAATTCAGCGCGAAAATCAAGTGTAAATAAGTCCATACGTTTCAAATTACCAGACATCATGTATATATACGTGTACGTGCGATATATATGCATATTGCATATACATATAGCCACGGGCATATATAGCTCTCCTAACCCTCGTCGTTACAGTCGCATGTGTATATAGCAGCCTCCCCGCGCCCGTATAACGCATATATACACGGCCAATGAACAAAACGCGACATAACGCTCTTCCATATTCGGACTCCATTTTGGCGTGACAATGTGCCGACGGGGGGATACTACTCGGCGATTCGTCAAAAGAACGCGAAGGAGAGAGAGAGAGAGAGAGAGAGAGAGAGAGAACGAGAGAAAAAAAATTATACACTCCCTTCCGCTCAATAAAGCGCTGTATCAAGGGAGGTGTATGTATATGTATACATGCGCGCGCGCGCGCTCTCTCGTATATGACTTCTCTTTCCCTCCAGAGCTCGCCTTTTGCTCTTTTGTGATTTCGCTTCCGCTTCTTTGTCCGCCCGAAGGAGCCTTCGCGCTCTGCGCGCAAATGCACGCGGGACACACGCAGATATAGCGCGTGTATATATAGTGTAAAATTTCAATTACGAATTCGAGCTCGCGCGCGGCTTCTGTTTTTTTCCCCTCTCCTCTCGCCTCTTTCTCTTTATTATTTTATTTCTTCGTCCACGACACGATCGACGCGCGTTGTGTATACTATATACCTATATGTACGCGGCTCTCTCGTTGAAAGCGCAGAATGGAAAGGAAAAGGAAAAGTCGAATCGGCCCTCCTGCTCGCGTCAGGTGCGTCTAATCGACGAGCCGATCGAGGCGCAAAGTTGCCTAACAATACCCCGGGGACAATCCCCGAGACTTTCGCGTTCCGGGATTTCACGCGCAGCGGCGCGGAGAGAGAAAGAGAGAGAGAGAGAGAGGTGACAACGATATCTATACCTATAGCTATACATGTATGTATAGTATAGGGTGTGTGACGTAAATAGGGGCTGCTTTGAGTGGAGAGATATGATATTACGGTTAGTCGGGAGAGTGTTATGTACTCTGATTTTCGGATTATGGGATGAAATTTTTGATGGGCTGGTGTGCGAGAGGTTATTATTCTTCTGTATATAGCCTAGCGAGTTTTTTTTTTTTTGGGGTGGAAGATACCGTTGGCCAAACCATTATTCGTTATACACAATATCTTTTTACGCTCACGGACAGACACACGCGTCGTTTGCATGAATATAATAATTTTCAATTTTGGAGGCGACGCTGCTTATAAGCTCGTGACATTTAAATTTAGCCCATTTTCAATGGCAACCAATTAGATGAATTTATACGACTAGATTTCGAGAAATCCGAGAGTGTGTATGGCCGCAGCGAAAGATATCGGCTTACTTTTCGCATCATCACTGTGAATATTAGCTAAGACCGTACGTCGAGAATTAATTGAGTCGTGCGAGATTATAGGAGTTTGATGCAAATCGAGTTACGAAATCTTCGCGATATCTTTACTTCGATCGTTTATGCTGATAATTAACGTCGTAAATTACGCCTTGATTCCTTCCCGTTCGCATTCAGCATATATCTGTACAGATAAGTTAATTCGATGCCTCGGAAACTCATTGACAAATCACGATTTTGCTGCATATAAAATTCGAGCTTCGTACAGCCGCAGTGCAACGAAAAAAATTTTTTCTTCGCGCCGATCGCACATATATAGTGCGTCCATACGTATATGCGTGTATATTTATTGATTGGCTGGATTTCGAAAAAAAATTTTCCTCAACTCCCCGTAGACGCATGCAGAGAGATTCGGAGGCTGCAGCATGACAAATAATGTTCACAATGGCCCATTTCCTTTGATCGACCCCCAACGATCGGCTTTCATTTTTCTCCCGCTGTGCAGTCACTCGTGTCATCCCCAACTCGTTTTCCAGTTATAGACGACTATAGACTATGTGCGGACACTATGCAGTATGTATGTATATATACCGTTCGTGTCGTACACGAGCATATCGGTTCCGGCAATTTCACATTCACGTCGAAGCTCCGGCTGATTTATTATAATGTTTGCCGCGCACATTTTTGTTCGTTTTTGCGCCGGTTTCCACAGTGTGCATTCGCGACATTGGCTCGTTGTTCCATTGCCGATATACCTATGTAGCTGACGCGATTCGCGAGAAAGTATACAATTTTGGTGGATTACGGGCTTTTGCGATGATTGGCTTTTTTCGCAAGAAATTTTTAATGCTAAAACTCTCCAACTTAGTGCAGCTGTATATATGCTGCGCCTGTGTTAATGCGGGAACGAAAGAAGATGTAATTGCTGAGCTAAAGCGTCTTGCCTCTTCCGGCAAACATTTTTTGTTGATCGAATCTACTATTAAATTTGCATCAAAATTAATGGTAAATAATTGTTGCCTTGTGTTCATATTGACAAATACTGTAGCAAGATTTTAACCAGTGATTATGATTAATTTTGTATGAACTTGTAGATATATTGTTTTAAAACTACAATTAGAAACTCTGAACTATCAATCGACAGTTTCTAACTATAAGAACTAGCTGGAAACTGGTTTATTATAAAAACCAGTAATATTCACAGAAAACAACTTTTTAAATCATAAATAATAAATGAGTGATTATTTCACATTATTGCAGTACAGTTTCAAAAATAGGTACGCTTTTACGTTTGTCTATAATTGTGCGCATAATTTTTTAAACATCACTGGCAGGTGTGTTAAACGTATGAATCAAGACAATATTTATTAACGATAAATGTTAACTAACGGACTCCACATTAATTTTTTGATTTCGAAATAACCTACTCGAAGATGTGCTGAACAATTATCTAATTTATTTTTAGCGATATGAAGTAGATTGTAATAGTGGAAATAATGATCATACTGTCATCCGATTGCTATATGACTTTAGATGGGGTCAATTGGTTGCGTTGATTAGAATCTCCCCTTGAGCGAATAAAAATCTTGAGGTACCCTTGTAGAAACTTTCGTTATAAATTAGCTAATTCATAACGAAATTAGCTAATTTATCGTTAAGTTTCTACCAGGGTACTTCTGCATCGAAACAGAATTCAGAACTTTTTTTATCAGCAATAAACTTTCAAACACTCAAAATTTCCCATATAACAAACCAATGGAGTAATCGCAAGTGTTATATGTACCTTAAGTCGAATCGCGACGTCAACTGCCGTAGCCAAGCTTCGCACTTTTCAACTCTCCGGGCAAGCTAACCTCCAACACCTAAACAGAGTGTCCCTTGTCCAATAAACCAAACTACTATTCCGTCTTCCATCTTCCCGTTATAAACAAGCCAATCCCTCCCGTATAGAAATCCCCGAGAATCCATAAATCCTCGGCGAGATCGGGAGAGAGAAGTCGATTAAGCAGACGGAACCGCGACAACCTTCTCCTTCTCCCTCTATCTTTCTCTCTCTCTGTCTCTCGACTCGATCTTCCGGCGGAAAACACAGTCTTCTACTCGGACTATAGAGTCACGCGCGAAATGTCTCCCCGGACGCAAGCGCGGCTTGTTTCGTTGCTTTTTTCGCAGCGCGGGAATTGAAAGCGCCGGGAATTCGATTGCGACCGAGAGCGATTCTATTTTCCGCGCGGCTTCTGTTTATGGGCCGGGAAATCGAGTTTCGAAAATGGGATTTTATTTCGCCAGCCGAGTGCTCTACTTTTTCGCTCTATTTTTCTATACGCGCGCGCCGGGGAGCGAGGGGAGAGGGAGAGGGAGAGAGAGAGAGAGAAATCTTTTTCTATCGTATTACACGCCCTCAAGGGGAATTCGTGCGCCGGCTTATTTCTCGCCTCTCGGCTTCTCTATGTGTGTGTGTACTGTATATATATATAGTTATCATGCATGTATCTATATATACCGCTTCGGGTGGGAGGAGTCTTCGGGGGTGATGATAGGGTGCTTGTCACGATGGGACAATTTTAACATGTGCTTTTATGTATCGCTCCATCTATATCGAGCGCGAGTGTAATGTTATAAAATTTTTGTTACGAATTGAGCAAACACTTCTGCGTAAGCCTACTTTCGAAATTTCTAGTTTGAGATTATGTCTTCCGCGAGAATGGGCAGGAAGGATTGATTGGTAGTTTCATCGTTAAGTGTAGATTTTAAGGCTTACCGAAGCTTACGTATTATCCGTCGTTATCAAAATTTTATGGAATTATTATTCCATAAAAAAACATAATAGCTGTATACTCTTTAGTTCTTCAGATTGTAAAATACAATTTTTAATATTATACGTATAAACAATTATTTAGCCAGTACATTCTAAAGTTTCGATAAAAATAAAAAACCGCATACATCGTCTCATGTTATGTAAAATATTTAATTCATGCAGTTTGAAATACTGGCGCTGTACAAAGCAGACACGTCTACTTTTCAATCAATCGCCTAAAAATTAGAATGTTCTCTATTGAAACCCTTCCAAACATCCTATCCATCCTTTTTTAGGCCATAGCGGGCCTTTCAACACAATGATTATAACAAGTCCTCCCCAGTCCCAAAAGTTTAGTCGATATTTACGAAGGACATTTCCGCACAATAGCCGTCCCGCGCGTGTACAATACACAGCAAGTGCATAAATATCGAGAATATTTTATCGGACATATCGCCGCGCTGTACACGTCTCGGCAAGGCATCATTATAACTTCGGGCCACTGTTATATACGCAGCCGCGCGTTTAACAAGGATGCAAATTCGCAAATGACGGTTCGGATTGTTTAATTGTATTATGTATGAGAACTCGGTCGAAATAGCAGCTTATACATATACAGCCCGGGCAGTAGCAGCCCAGCAAAAAAGCGACTCGCGCGCGCCGCAAAGAAGCGACGGGGCAAAAAACACGAGAGAAGGATATATAATACTGCATGTGCTGCTGCGGTGCGCTGCAGAGGCTTTTTTACGCTCGCCGCGAAGTAGTGCGCATCGCGCATTCGCGGGATCCCGCTCCTCCTCGCGCGCGCGCGCGCGCGCATTATTTTATTAGAATGAATTATTCATTCGCGTCACTTACACGGTATGCATAAGTTGCACTCTTTCATCACTCCGCTCTCTTTCTCTCTCTTTCGCTCGTTTTCGGCTTCGCCTTTGTGCAGCGCAGAGACAGAGAGAGAGAGAGAGCCCTCGCTGCAGCGCACATTTTTCGGCATTCGAGCAAAGCTTTGCTCGCTCCCGGTTAATCGAACGGACTCGTCCATACGGCTGTGTGTGTGCGTGCAGCCTTTTTTCTCTCGCCGTACTTTGTTCTCTTCTGCTTCTCTCGCGCAGCTCTCGGGCTTCGTCCTCTCCGTTCGTTTGTTCTTGCGCGCGCATTAAATTTTAAATGAAGTTGCTTTAAAGTGTTGAGCGAGCCGGTCATCATTTGAATTGACGATCGAGCGCACCATCGTAATAGCGCAAGAACTTTTTGCGATTGAACAACTTTTTGCCCCGATGAGACAGACTGCAGCGCACGGAGGACGAGGCAGAGACTTTAATTACGATTTTCATGGCAATTGCGCGCTGCTCAATTGTTTATCTATATGAATTTCCGAGGCTAATTATTTGGTTATACATTATTTTTTCTTGTCGTCGACGATATCTTGTTGGTTACGAGTATATAAGAGTCCCCGTTTTATCGGAACAAAACGCGCCGTGTTATGAGAAAGTTTTTTGGTCGTTTTTTTTATGAATCATTAAATACATCGTTTCTGCATCTCTCTCACTCTCTAAGCAAAGTACTTTTATAAATTAAATTTCAGTTTTATGCTATATTTTTTTACAATATATACATTCTGATTATATGCCGCGCGCAGTATCACGTAACACTTGGCTGTATATGAAATTTATGTTACAGTTTTTGTACGAAATTTAATTTTCCATAAATCAGCGCGTTCAACTAATTACATAAATAAAATCTGCATAATTGCGACAGTAAATTGACAAAGATACTTTGCGTACGCAGAGTTAAAAAAATAATTGCCACTGTCACTGCGCTCAGAGGAGCTTCAAAGTAAATTTTAGCATATACGTACGTTAAATTTGTACTTGCAAAATGTTGCTGACTTATGAATATTTTTTTAGTAAAATTTTCTGTTTTATCGAGTAAAATTTTCAAAATACTATGGTGATTTTTGTTGATATTCACAGAAGTATGCTTCAGTATAAGTATAATAAACACACGATACACCGCCAAAATCCACGTGAAAATTTGCGCTCTAATTTGAAACACATGCCCCCGTAAGTCGTGCGCAGCGACACCGACACACGCAGCCTCGAAGATCAGCTTAAAAATTTGCAAAGAAATGTAAGCAACGTAAAGCGCAGGCAATCGTCGCCCCCAGCATCGGCCTCATAAAAAAAGCCCCTCTCTCAATGTATACGTATACCCGCGAAATTGCCGATTCCCAACGCCGCGATTTCTCTCGCTGTACCTACACCGTACGTACGTACACGTATGTATACGTGTATACTGTATAGTGTATACACAGCAGTGAGCGCACGGAGAGAAAGAAAGAGAGAGACAGACGCGTATATACGTATATATACAGACTGCGAGAGAGTCGGTCTGTCTCACGATGCGACGAGCCGACAGAGCCTCGCGTCATCCCTCAACGTCAATCCGAATCGTCGTCCCCGATAGAGACGAGCAGATAGACGCCGCGAACGAGAGCGGAGTAACAAATAAGAGCGAGAGAGAGGGTATAAGAGAGGAGCAGCAAAAACGCCGAGAGGCAGATAAAATAGAGGGACGATTTGAATGCGCGCGCGCGCGCGGGGAGAGACATTCCGGGGACCGGTCTCTCCCCCCCCCCCTCTCTCTCTCTCTTTCCGAAAATATGCGATCATTCGAGCTGCGCGCACGGCTACATGGAGGCTTTTTTTGAGCTTCGCCGCCGCGCATCGACGAGACAATTAGGCGCAGAAACGGAAAGAGCTCTCGCACGTATATACGACCGATTCTCCTGGAAAAATGCACTTTTCGGGGCATCAGAAATCGAAAGCTATAGAGGTTTCGGGCCGATCGGACGTTCTTCTGTAAATTGAAAGATAATCAAGAATGTAGAGGAACGTGGAAAAAGTTGCTAGTAACTATATTTCTGAGTCATTTTGCGTTTTTTTTTCACAAAAAATTATTACGTCGATATGCTGGAATAATGACAACTACGAATGTTTCCGAGGCACAAATAAAATGTCGAATTACACCATAATAAAGTACAACAAAAGAGCTTTTATTTTAAAAAATATGCCCATAGATTCGACGCTCTGATCGAACGAATAGCCGATTTTCTTTTTTTTTCCACATACATGTTCCTCTGCGTTTTTGTCTATCTTCCAGCTAACAGAAGAAAGTCTGATCGGTCCGAAAGTTCTAGCTTTAAAACAAAAATTTCGATTTCTGAACCCCCGAAAAGTGCGTTTTTCCAAGAGAATTGGTCATATACGCGCGTGTCTCCGAGAAATTTGAGAGAATCTCCTCGGCACACGTACTTTTCGAATGTGTGTGTGTGAGAGAAAGAGAGAGAAGTGGAAAAAAGAGCGGTCGTCCGGTGAAAAACGTGCCAACTGCACGCGTCGCTAATACATTTTACAGAGCTCGAGTCGAGCTCTATATGTATATATATGCAGTCGTGACTGATTTATATATTATATATATATAGGAAAAATCTTAGCTGCGTTTATCTATAGAAAAACGCGTATTCCGCGTTTCAATTAGAGAAATACAAGTGGATGAATTTTGTATAACGATAGTTACCGCGTAGTTTATTATCAGCTTGAAATAAGCGCTTGGTCGGAGAGTAGGCACACAGATATCGCTTAGCGCAGCGGTTTCGATCAGATATCGATGTACACCGCGCCATTCTCGTACATACGTTCGAGGTTGCGTCTGTGCGAAATTGTCGTTTCGACTGGTGTGAGTCGAGTTGATCTGTCGAAAACGTATAGCGAAAGTTAATTTTTCACAATAACAAGCATTGTTTAAACAAATGACGTACGCTGTGGAGCATTGATGGATTGTTGATATATACCGTGTGATTCGAAAATGTTTCTACGATGACATCGATTTTCTTGTGTTCTTGAGTTGGAAAACGTTCGTAATTCGTATATATCGGGGAAGATCATTGGCAGGTGAATCGAGACGATCAACAAAGGTATTTATAAACGTCGAATTCCATTGTTTTACGTAATAAAGTAATTGCGTATCGAGACATTTATTGCTATAATTGCATCTATCTTATCGCCTGTATACAGAAAAATGAATGTTCTAATTTTGCTGCTCGCCGTTTTTCAATTGATAAGCGGATTGACACTGACGACGCAGACTGCTTCGACTGTCGATAATTACGGTGAGTCGTGTATATGTATACACACATTCAAGTTCGTATGAAAATTGTTTCTTAGTTACTTTTATTAGCGCTTATGCATAAGGTTTAAAAATTTTAATGTAAACCGTAAATTTACTATACATTGCGAAATATTTATGGACATACGTCTTTAGGTGGTAAGCGCCCTCCTCTGTGTCCTTTTAAACTCTGTAACATTTTGTCACAACAATCGACGTTGGATGTTATTCCTAGAGTGTCGGACTATACTGGTTTTAAAATTGTCGACGATAATTACAGTCGATTTTCAAGTCGTGTAAAATCTGAGGATAGACTGCAAGGAATTGAAATTATAAACTGTCACAACAGACGTGTTGAGATCGAAGGTAAAGATTGCATTGGTTGATCAAATTGCATGAAAATTCAAAACATTTTTATTCTTCAACAATACAGGTTCATCAAGAGCAAAGCAAGATATCGATTGCCATGTCAAAATCGGGGACGCGAGGCCGCCTCGAAAAGCCATTGTAAAACACCAAAAACGAAATGGACGTAGAACAAAGTGCAAAAATTGAATTACAATACGACAATAAAACATTTTTTCACTGTTTAACAATAAAAATCAAACTCTCTGTGTAATTTAAAAGAAAGCAAAAAAATAGCGCTATCACATACTGCCTGCGAAGGAAAAGAAAAAGTCGAGCAAATAAAAATCAAATGCCCATTACAACCACACGGCTCGAGTGTGCGCACGCACGGTCTGAGTCAAAGGAATGCAAGCAATCAATTCGAAATCGGATCAAAGAGATCCGGCTCGTCGTCGATGGGGGTCGCGCTAAACGAGAGAAACAATGTGCGATTTGCATTTCGGGACGTTAAGAGTCAATGTAAACGGCCGCTATTACCGGAATACCAACAAGCCACTTCTTCCTGCCACCACCTCCTCTATACCAGACTTTTATCTCTATCTCTCTTTCTCTCTCTCTCTCTCGCTCGCTCGCTCGTTCGCTTTATCTTAGGCCGTGTATATATAATAATAGAGCGTAACGTGTGTACACTGTGTGTGAAAATTCCAAGTTCTGCATGCGCACACACGTGATGCAGGTGCAGCGCGCAATGTGCTCCGATGAATTTTATTTTTACTTCGTCGGCTTTAAAAAGTAAGCTCTTATTATTTAAGAGTCTCGAGACACTGTAACAAACGTAATGCTTGTAAATGGGCCAAAGACGAACCGGTCATTACGCGGTTTTTTCTTAATGCAGCCGCTCTTCGCGAACATTGTTGTCATTAATATCGAATCGCGAATGAGAAACCGCGGGACTATGTAAATAGAAGAATACTGAGAAGATCATTAAAACGTTTCAAGCGACTCGGAACGGTATAAATCGTCGTCGCCGCCGCCGCCGCCGCCGCTAATATTTGCTAATTCGATTCCGCTCGAGCGCGCGCAAACGATCTCCATTTATCCTAGAATTTATAGCGATCCTTGCCTTAACCCACAAAGCAATTTTACAATTTCGTCCCGTTTCCGCGTGTGTGTGAGTGCGAGAGTCGCTTACGCACACCGATTTACACGCGCGTGTCGTTTGCTTCCATATATAAATTGAGACATTGAAAATGACGCAATAACGGCGCAGAGAGAGCTAAAACTCTCCGGTCTCTCTCTCTCTCTCTCTCTCCGATTTATCTCTCGTCGTCGTCGTCGGCGGCGGTCAGCGAGCGACGCAAACTCGAATATACAATTAAAGCCAATAACGCGCAATTGCGACAGCAGAATTCGATGAATACAACAAAGCCAATTACTTATTCGGCCGTCAATCACCGGTCTTTCAAAGCAGCGCTTGCCATACAGCGTATACGTCGAATTTCAATGAAAAAATGCACTTTTCTTTGGTCTAGAAATCGAAAAAAATTTTTTATAGCTAGAGGTTTCGGACCAATGGAACTTTCTTCTCTAAGCCAAAAAATGATGAAAAATGCCGAGAAGCATGCGAAATATAAAATATAAAAATTTAACATGGGGAGGCATATGGAGGAAAAAGAAAAAATTGGCTATTCGGATTTTTGTTAATTTTTTGATCAGAGCATTGAAACTTGGCAAATTTTTTTTTAATTAAAGCTCTTTTCTAATACTTTACTATAGTGTTAATCGAGGCACACCTACCAGACCTGTTTTTTCTCGTTCCTTAGGTCGTTCTGAAAGAGAATAAGCTCGCGTGCACGGCCGATCGTAGGGTATACTTTTTCCGGAGCAAAAACGACTCGAAAAACGAGAAATAATTGAAAAACAAGAATTCATAGATTTTTTTTTCTCGAAAACTGTGGACTTTTAAAAATATTTCATTCGAGCGAAAATGTCTTAATATTCATCAAAGAATGCTGTTAAATTTTTTCAGATTTTTTACGTTTTCCGTAATTTCGATTTTTTTGGATTTTCGAAAGACATTTTCGTTCTAATGAAATTTTTACAAAAGTCCACAGTTTTCGAGAAAAAAATCTCTGAATTATCTTTTTGTTAATTATTTCTAGTTTTTTTTAGTCTTTTTTGCTCCGGAAAAAATATACCCTAAGATTTGCCGAACAGGCGAGTTTTTTCTCTTTCAGAATAACCTATAAGGAACGAGAAAAAAGAGGTCTGATAGGTCTGCCTTTAAGAAAATTTTTTGCAACTTTTCCGAAATTACCTGGACATACTCATATAGATCGTGCAGAATCGAATGTCCTATTGAACGCGAGACCAGTACAGATTAGGAGAATTTTCTAAATCCACGCGCGCTGCACCGCAATATAATACACGATATGCGCGGAATTTCACCGGATGAATTTTCCTAAAAGTATGTACGTATATATAGTACGCGCAGATACAGCCGCAGCGCGAATTCTCGCGGGCGGAGCGATAGCGTTAAGTAAAATCACTTTTCTCACCTGTATATACGTATATACGTATATGCAACGTGTGCGCGTATTGCGAGCATACTTCGGGAAACAATAAAGCCGCGCGCCGAGTCGATTTTACAGCGCCTCGGGGAAAGTTTTCTCGCGGGCGCGCGCCGCGCGATGAAGCGGTCAGCGAAATTACCATAAGGGGACAAGCGCGAGCCAGCCGGTTTTAAAATGCCCGCGCGCAAGAAAAGCCATAAACACTGTGTATACACTATACGTACACAGTACACACTATCTGCGTGTGGCGTGGGACTACTCGACGCCGTTTTTCTTCTTCCAAGATATTCTTTTTTTTCTCCTCGATCGCTCTCTTTCGGATCGTTTCGGTATGTTTCCCGTAACTGTTCCGGCCCCACGTCTATATGTATAATTATACATACATACTATATGTATGGATTCTCTTTCGCTGCGCGGATATATACGATCGCGATGCGTCGCGCGAACAAATTGCGCGTATTTTCCGTACTAAATGATTCCCCGTTTGTTTTTTCTCCCTCGCGCGCGCGCCACGTTTTCATTATGCGAATAAAGCTCCTCTCGTCAATATCAATCGTGTATTCGGCCGTTAAGAGCTCGACTTACACTAATCTCTTTATCGCTCCTTCTGCAAATTAAATTTTATGTGCGCGCGCGGCTCTTTTGGTTTTAGTGCCTCGAAATTGCCTTGTCCTGGAATTCCGTGGACTCTATTTCAGTATGCGTGTGTGTGTGTGTGTATAGCCATACATATATATACGTATATGCGTCTGTGTATACCTGCTATAGATGTAGGCGCGCGCGTACACACTCGCGCACGCCGAGATATCAGAGACGACGAGTTTTCTGGATAGTTTAAGCGTACATAACGGCGTGTTTTAAGTCCGCGGGAAAAAGGGTCTTCGGGGAATGTGATAATTTTGTAGCTACATAAATTATCCCCGCGCGTCTTTTTCGACGCTCACTTTAATTACCTTTAAAATATCCTATTTCCGACGCGCTCGACTATACACACACACACAGACACATGTGCGCGCGCGTGTACTTTCTTTTTAATCCTCCGGGCCGCTGCAATTTGCATCTCAAATTGCTTCATATCGCGCGCGCTCGAGTTGCTTTATATATACGATAATTAATTCATAAGGCTCGATCGTCGCGTATGCGTCGAGGCGCGTAGAAAGCACGAAAATAGAATGTCGCGCGCAGGTGCCGTTAACGAGGCTATTCGTATACTTATATACTCGGGCGAGGAGCGCATCAGTGCATATGGTATCGGGGAAAAAAGTCGTGCGCGCCCGATGATAGCATCGGTCAGTCTCGCGAGCGTATAGACGCGGCGCGGCCGCGAGAGGAATCCTTCTCGGTTCTCTCCTGCGCGCGCGTCTGCTCTGCGCGCTGCGTCGTCTCCTTGAGAGAATCCCCGGGAGCCGCGCTTCCCGTGTAATTTGTATCGCGAGGGAAAGAGAGAGAGCGGCGTCGGCAAAGACTGGATAATTTCGAGACCGTCGCCAATATTAATGGGGGATCGATGGGTTGAAAGAAAGCGAAGTCGTGCGGCTCGTCGCGGAAGAAGGGAATTTTTCAAATTTGAAATTTCGCGCGGTAACGGAAAAATATCGAATCGCATGACTATACTACTGGATGGGAAATTATATTTTAGCAGAATTAGTAAATATACTCTTATTACGGTCACTTTTTATTTGAATGAAATGGAAGAAAATCTGCAGTTCCTTGAAACCCGGAGCCCTTTTACTTGGTTTATCCTTTCTCCGAGATCAAATTGAAAAAGATTCATAGCGCTTCAGTTGGTCAGTATACATTGAATTTGCACTACTTCGATATATTTCTTTTTAATTTCGTGATAAGGCTTGGGAATTGATTTTGAAATATTGAAATAATATTAGAGGATACCTGCGTTACGCGCAAGTAATGTGTGCTCAAAATTTCCGCGTAATCGTCCGAGCAGTTTCCGTAAAAAACGTTTGAAGCTTTCGACGCGACGTCAGGAGTGTATAAACGAGAGGAGAGTACAATAAAAATGAAAAAGTTGTGTTAGACACTTCATAATTTGCTTATGGACTCCCTAAAAAAGCAGGATTCAGTGGAGTGATACCTTAATGTCCACATGAAGAAAAAAAATTCCTCAAAACGCAAACTCCAAAGAATTTGTAAAACGATACGTATTACGTTACGCTGCGTCTCGTCACATCTCGCGATTCTGTCGTAACTCGACTCCCCCTTATTAGTCGCACGCAAATCGGCTGTTAAGTTTTAGCGGGAAATTTGAGTTTTTAATTGACGCCGCCGCCTTAATCCGAGGCGGTGCGCGGCGCGAGAGAGAAAACGTCTATAATACAAGCCGCGTATAAACCGCACACGAGAAGAATACACTTTGCCAACTAAAATCCTTATCGTCCTCCTCCATCCGAGGGGGAAAAGGACGATCGCGAATTCGGTTCCGAATATGGAACACGTCGTGAAACGACCGCGTGTGCGTGTATACGTCCCCTCCGAAAAGGAGACTGGCAACATCACTAAAGTGTCAGCCGCATCACAATCCTCGGCTGCGGTGCAGCGCTTCTCTCCCTCTTCAAACAAGGAAGAAAATAAGCGCGTATATATATACGCGCGCGCGCGCGCGCGCTCTCTCGGCGCTGAGGGAAAAGTAAAGCAGCGACCGCTTGTTAGCGAGAAAGAGATAGAGAGGAGCCGCGCCCCGGCAAAAAAGAGTCTTGTATAAGTGCGAATAAGCGCGCGCGAGAGGAGAAGTCGATGCGGCTTCGGCAACGGGAGAGAATAGCAGAGCGTGTACGCGTTTTCCGCAGCCGGTGCGTGTATGTGTGTAATAAATGTACACGCGGGTATGTGTACCGCACCGTGATGAAGAGGAAAAAAAAAATTTATCGAGCATTATAACTATTCTCGTGCGTTATAATAGCGGGAATTAAAGGCGAATTCCGATCGTCGCCTCGCGAGGGGCAAAACAGCGAGCGGTCCGCTGTCCCACGGGAGATTGATACATTTTTAATGTGCCAACGAGTGGTAAAAACAATATACACACGCCGACGGCCACCCCCCAGAGAGAGAGAGAGCGAGAGAGAGATAGCCGCAAGAAGGAGGAGAGCGAGAAAAATGCAGGGAAGAAGAGGAGCCCCTCTCCCTCTCTGCACACGCTTGGATTTAATTGATTATCGCTGTATACGCAAGAGAGGGACGATCGATTTTAATTGCGCGTAATTGATCGCGAGCGCGACGTATATAGTCTCGAGGCGCTCGCGCGGAAAGAAAAGGGAATGCACGTGCAGCCGGTGTATATTCTGTGTGTATGTATATATAACGTACAGGCGTATATATATATAACCCGGCGACTCGTCGCTGAAAACAAAGAAGCGAGATAAAACGAGACGAGCCGCGAATCCTTAAACAAGCGATGAAACGCGCGCGCGCGCGCACGGTAAGTAGGAAGAAGGGACTATTACACGAGAAAAACGTCAAAACAGAGAAAGAGAGTGAGAGAGAGAGAGAGAGAAGAGAGAGAGAGAGAGGAGAGAGACGATCGACGAAAGAGACGAACCGCCGACGCGACTGACGAGATATATAGCGAGTGCAGCAGGCGCGGAGGGACGGACGGACGGAATTTGTGCGCGGCTTTTTGTGTCGTAAGAGAGAAAGAGAGAAAAGGACGCGAATGCGAGATTCCGCGAGCGAGAGGGCCGCTGCTGCAAAAACCGGGAAGGGGGGGGGGGACAAGAAGGCGTCCTTGCAACGTGTAACTTTGTTAAAGCGACCGCAAGCGCGCAACGCGAGAGCGTGAAACTCGCGGGCATCTAATTTGTTTTTGCCGCGGTTATGGAGAGCGCGCGAGAGAGAGAGAGAGAGAGAGGAAGATATAATGAGCTGCGGAAATCGGCTTTTTGCCGAGGGAAGTGAGAGAGAGAGAGAGAGAATTAGATGCAGAGGTGTATTTGCTCAGAGATAGAGGATGCTTGTTTGCGAGGAGTGCAACTGCTGATTTTCTTGCTTTTTTGCAAAAGGTTTGCCTTCCCGGTTCGGCGAGCTTCGCGTGCTATTTCCCCCTCCCACCACCCCCACCCTTTTTTTTGTTTATCGACGAGAGCATTGTGTAAAAGCGATACAGTGTATTTTCTTGGCTGTTCGTTAAATGTTGCGCACGCACGCGGCGATATCGCTGCGGCTTGGAACGCGCGGCTCGATCTACATGCAACGTGAGAGTGGACGTCACCAAATTGCCGGTCTGACGTCATGTATTATAAGCGGATTCTCCGTTTACACGGAATTATCAATTAATAAGTTCTCAAATTGGCCCGATATTTCATTATATCCCCGCAGAAAGGTGTGTCTGCGGCGGTGCAAGAATTTTTTATTCACGGAAAAATTGCATACCCGCCCCAAGTAGCGACGTTATTTTTTTCATATATGTTTATATCCGACACCATCCCTCAAGTTTTACTTGAGGTCCCTCTCCTTTTGGAGCTGACTCGATTTTGTTATGTCGTCTAGCAGGATTAAGCTAGTTAAAGGATAATAATAAGAAAGAGATCTAGATACACCAGAAATCGCAAATTCATTTTAAATTTTCAATACGATTCTTGTTGTTCCAACTACCGTATTCCACATGAAAATGCGTGAATTCTTTTCAACTAATTTATCGCTCCTATAAATATCGTAAAAAGACATAATGAAGTGTTAAGTAATTTAAAATTTTTAATTTATTTTATAATAAATATATGCTTTCAACGCTTCCTTTGAATATTCGGCTTAGATTTAAATCTACTTTATCCAATCGAATAAAACAGGCATACATTATTAATATTTTTTCTTTATTATTTCATTTTATTCCGATACTTTCTTCATAAAACAATTTAATTTCTAACACCTGCTAAATTAACTTTCAAGTCCAAATCATGGGCGTGTGGAGTATTCATCGATCACACTTTTGGTTATTGCAGAATACTTCATTAATCTGCTCAAGTCACTCGAATCCTCATGATAATTCTGTACTTTCCCGAACGGCACACTAGTAAACACAAGACAAGCAATTATGAATAAATAATTGAATGAAAAATATGTTCTCGTATATACCAAAGGAATAATTAACACCTGAGTTGTTTGACAATCTTAATCAAACCTTCAAGTTTTCATAGTAAGGTCAAATCGGAATCCAGCTTTTGGGGACATAAATTGTCGTATCTCCATCTCCATATGTGACAGTATAATTTACGACTGTATAAGTTGTGACATTAGATATGATAATAAAAACATTAATAAGAATCTGAACAAGGTATTGCTACAAAACAATTGTTTAAGACCGAAAAAAAAAAATTTACACGTATAAGAACTTTATCTGGCGAACATTTAGTACGGCTGAGTAGTTTTGCACTTTTACAATATGTAAATGAAGAAGCAGTTGTATTAAAGGAAACTGGAAAAAAGTTATTTTGCAAAAGTAATTGTACAGTGCAAATACAACTCTACCATTTTGTATAATAGGTTAAAATTAAAATTTATACTTCAGGTTTAGTCTAGGTCCAGTGGTTCAGTCTGTTCGTCGATGAATGAATGCAATGAATGAGTGCACCGACCTTCCCCCATGATAAATGCTTCCGGTTCAATGGAAATACTGGATCAATTTCCTCGATGTTAAAAGAATTTGAGTTCTAATAGAAAATGGTATTTGCATTCTTAAAATAATGTTAGAAAGAAATTGATAAAAAGTTTGAGATTATACCATGGTAGAAATTAAAAAATCTAAAACAGCTTGTAAACTATAGACAATGAGAAATACTTGGTTGCTAATTTGCGATAAAACGCTTATTCTTCCGTTATTTGAATATTTCATGAAATACAATCTCAAAAGCATGACATTAATTTTACTGCATGTATATTGTGCAATAAATACAAAGAGGTGTATACATTTCAATTAATTTAAATATAATCCAGACATGTAATGGTCATGGCCGCAGTTGTGAAGCCACTGCAGACGATCTGTGATAGACTCATTGTGTGCGCATGCGTCGAGACTGTCGATAGCTTTAAGTTTTCGCTTTCGATGCATCAAATTTTTATGTATTGAAATTTATTCTAATATTCCTATCTGAAAAGAAAGGTAGTGCCACATTTAAATTGAAGTGCTGCCATTGTAAGAGATGTGAAGTTGGTCGTGGATTTTGAATTAATACAATTATACAATACATATTTATTTTTTATCGTTTTCAAAAATAACGCGCGCATTTGGCGCGTGCTAATGATCCACTAGTAATTCTAATTCCGCATTTTAATTTGATGAATTCTATTTTTCATAACCTAAAAATAGCAGAAAAAATCTATTATTCAGATATAAGAAGTACTTCTTATGTTTATTATGGTCACCAATTGAGTCTCGATTCTAAGTTTACAAATAGTTCTGAAACAATATTAGATCAAGAATTAATAAAGCATGAAATATAAAAATGATAGTGATGACGTCATCAGATACTTGCTAAACAGCCATTAAGTGGATATCTTTTATACGTTACTTTATTCAGTGCAGTCTTCGTTTAAAAGCTTGAAAATACGTCGAAAAGTATGTAACACAATAATACATCTGCCAATTTTCATTCAAAACAATGAATTTGAAAGCTTTTCAAATCATATGCGTATTTCCACCTGGGTATATAAGCTCGCGTAACACAGAAAAACAGTGTACAGTTAAACGTGCTCGTATGAAAATTAACACACAAACTATCAGCGGCGAGAACCCTCTCTAAATCCGCAAGTACCCGTACAGATACAGATAACCGATCGACCTTTCCTCTACTTATCCAGCCAAAGCCCAGTGAGTCCATACCGATCTCCCTCTCTCTCTCTCTTTCTCTATTTCTCTCCGGCTCACGACTGAGCTCGCGGAACCGCAGCTGCCTCGCGCATTAATCCCAAGGTGTCATAATAATCACAATAAATCCTTATAACTCTCTCACTCTCTCTCTCTCTCTTCTCTCGCTCTCTCCCGCCGGCAATTTATTATTCACGAGTCCGCCGGAGCGCCCTCTTTGGGTCGTCGAACGATTAGCGGAGCGATTAGCGGCCCCGGCCGGCTCGATGTGTACACAAGATGGCGGCGGCGCGCAAACGTGAGCGCGGCTCGGGATCTTGATTTTGTAATAATTTCCGAGGCCGATTATCTGCAAACAAACTGCGAGAAGGCGAAACTCGCGGGGCGCCGAGCGAAACGATTAAGTTGTCCGGTAGTATTTATCCGTGATTAACGTTTGGCAGCTTATGCTCCGGGAGAGAGAGAGAGAGAGAGAGAGAAAAGTTTCTTGCGCAGTGGATACGTTGTACACGGTATGGTTACATATAGACAGAAAGGCAGTGATACACACGCACGTATGCGTAATTGGTAGGAAAAAATACAACGATTTCGCAAATTAATTTCAGCTCTGCATAACTCGAGGCGAGTGCGCGCACAATAATACGTCGTTCTGCGCAGGCCGCGCGTTCGACACCCGGTAAACTGGAATCCGGGATTGAAATTTTCATTTCCATGTCGGTCAGGCGTCGCGTCGCCGACCAAGAATACAAATGGCCCGTATTAAGCGCTCCGGCGACGACCACTCATTCGCCGAATGCTTTAATTGCTTTTCTGCACTCGTCTAAATTCCACCTGCGCGCGCTCAAAGCCGATTCGACCTCCGAGAAATCGGTTTTGTATCGCTTAGCCGTGCTGCGCGCGCTTTACGGCTCTTCTCTCTCTCTCTCTTTCTCTCTCTCTCTCTCCGTCTACATATATACATGTATACATACATATTGTATAAGAAGCGGGTTTTCCTATACCTCTTTTCGCAACGTGCGGTCTTTTTACGGATGGCCGCGGCTCGACTCGCGTGACTTAATACTGTTTGATTTAAGTGGCCGAGGATGAGGTGCGGTTCGCCTCTCGCTTTTTTCCTTTTCGCCCTTTTTCAGTGCGCACTCGACACGATGTAATTTAATAAACATAGTTGAGAAAGGAAAGGTGATTTGTGAAATTTTCAGCGGAAGCATAACTTGTTATCTCTCTCCCTCTCTCTCTCTATTGGGAGAGCGTGAAGAATGTTAATTATATAGTTTTAGCGTATAATATACTTATCACAAGTATCTTGTAATACGTATAATATTTCGTAAAAAAAAGAACGAAGGAGAGCACATTAAGCAATGCTATTCGGTTTTCCTAATTATAGCGTGTCCGCGGCACGCTCGATAAAAATCTGCCGCGAGTGTCGGACACCTTTCAAAATTTTCGACTCTAAAATCAACGATTAAAATCTCAAAATTGAATTGCATAATTTGTCGCTGCGCGGCTTATGCGCTTTCAAAACTAAATGTATAATATACGCGCTTGCAGGTGTACAATATATATGACCAATTCTCCTAGAAAAATGCACTTTTCGGGGGTCCGCTATAGTTGAAAATATTTTTTTAAAGCTAGAGGTTTCGGACCGATGTGACTTTCTACTGTAAGCCGAAAGATACAGTCAAAAGTGCAGAGGAACATGGGGAAAATGACTAGTAATCATATATTTTACGTTTTTTTTTACAAAAAATTCATGCGTCGAAATACTGGAATAATAATAACTACGAAGGTTTCCGAGGTACAAATAAAATTTCAAATTACACTACAATGAAGTACAACAAAAGAAAAGTCCAAATTGTTCATGTACGTATATTATACGCCTTGAATTCGCAAAAGGTCTAGCGGGCATTATTAAAAAATAAATAAATAAATAAAATAAAAGAACACAATCGACCTAATTTTCGAAACTACATAAAACGATCGGAAATCGGTTTAAGGGAGGTGGGGTAGATAAACAAACAAATAAACAAAAAAAATTGCGATTAAATCTCCCTCTCTGTCGCGCGCTCGCGCGACCAGAGTGTGTGTACGCTCGCCATTGAATTTTTACAACCCATAAAAAATCCCAAATAACCGCAATAATTTCCCCGAAAAAAAGAAATCGTCCCTCGCGCACACATCTCAATCAGCGTAAATTCTCGGCAGCTTTCATCAGCTCCGTAATTATAACTATATCTTAAATAAGCAGCGCGCGCAGCTCTGAAAAATCATCAAATTTTGCGCGCGGCAGCGGCCGAGAAAAATTCATTATTATATGCTCCCATCCGCGCACGTGCATAAGGCAGTGTATACATTCGTATGTATATGTCCTGCAAAGTAGCGAAGAGCCAGAGAGAGGGAGAGGGGGAGAGAGAGAGGGGGGGAGAGAGTGAGGCCAAAAAAGGGAAAAGGCAAAAACGAGTCGAGAGAGAAGGCTACGGCAGCTCTAATAGGAGGGTCCGTGACGTCTGGAGGATTAATATATGAGGGAATAATAATTATTGGCGATCGGCGCTCGCCGATACTACCGAAAGATAAGGGAAGCTGCGCCGCTGCGCAGCACTTTTGCGTCCCTCGTCACTCGCCTCTCTCAGCTCTCTCTCTCTATATATACATATATATACACGCGCGTCGCTCATGTGTATTATGTATATATACACAGGGTGTACGTATACACACGTATGGAGAGCCGCGGAGTAAAAGATGCATACCGCGCTCTAAGTCGAAATGATTTAGGCGATACCGATGCCGACTTGACAGCGGTGTAAATTCAATGCCTGTCTTACTCTCTCTTGCTCAGCTCGTGAATATAACTGTACAAAAGTAGGCGATTAACGATAGGCGCATACACGCGGAAGGAATTTACGTGGGCGTCAATTTATTTGTCGAATCCGCGCTAATCGTCGGGCTCAGGATATCCGTCTAGTAAGTCGCCGCAAAACTGAGTCGATTGCACGCGCAGCTCCAAGGTATGCAAACATAGAAATTCTGCTACATCGAAACGATTCGTATGTAAAGGGGCATTAGAGCCCCCCGTATACGCGCATTATATACTTTGTTTCGCGCCAAGTGCAAGATCGTCTCGAATAATTATATTCCGCGCGTACGATCGCCCCCCCCCCTCCCTCCCACGAATAATAAGCAATTATTCAAGCCTTCAAAATCGCCTCTCTACCTCGTGTATGCGGTGTATATATCTATACGCACTGCACAGCATAGGCCTGTGTACATCGTGCTCCTCGTTTTTCGGCCGTGTGGCGCGTCCAATGAATGCCTTATGAGCTGCCGCGCCGCTACTCGCCGGCGATTTATCGCGGACCGATCTAGTAATTAATTTTAAACGCAATATAATTGGCTCGCCGCTTATTTAAGCGGGAGCTTCTTCTCTTCGTCGTTATATACGCGCCGATTACCCCTCTGCGTTTCAGCGGGCATTAATTGACTCGTTCCCGCGCGCCCGGATCGATCAAAACTGTATATATATGCGAGAGCTCGAATATCGCGTGGCAGAGAGAGAGAGAGAGAGAGAGGAGAGGGAGGGAGGGAGGGAGGAAGAGAAGACTTTTCTTCTTGCGCCTTTTTTTCCTCCTCTGCATTAGGCGCTTTCTGATTAATCGATCGCGTTTTAGCGCGCGCGCGCCTTTCCGCAAGTGCTCCGAGGAGTTATTCCGTTAATTACGCTCGTTCGCGCATTAGAGATAAAAATCGCAATTATATTACAAAACGTTGATCGCTAATATAGGCGAGCACATTTTACGCCTCGGATTGTGGTAATGAAGTTGCGGCGTGGATTACAGCTCTTTTCAGCGATTCCGTGCCGGATTCTCGCGCGAGAGCTCAATTTATCAAGGGCACACGGAGCAGCCCCCTTACCTGGAAATTATTATTTTGATATAATTACGATAGTAAATGCAAAAGTTTAATAATTGCAACAATGTCCAGAAACGTGAGTATTTATATAAAATGAAGCTAACCACGAAATAAGTTATAGCGCATGTCGAAGAGCGTGTCAGAAATTATTTCTAATTTTGCTTGGATAGAAAAAAGCCGTATTCGAAGTTTTTCGTAATTGCAGTTGATGCTAATCGTACCGTCAATGAATTTTTCTCTGATCGTGAGATTCCAAACAAGCACACGGATGAAATGAATCGATACCTCTGGAATTTTAAGCTAAATGGTTAGCAAATTTTATTGGCTAACTAAAAATTTAAAATTGAAGTCTCCTAGCTGCTAAACTGAAAGATGAATTTTTTTCTTGAAACAATTTTCAATGACTATTCAAATTAAAATCCTTGCGTTCATACGAAAATGGTGATTATTCAAAACATTTGTTTTTAGTATTTTATGGCATTTACAAAATTTTTGAAAATTTGGATAATTCGCTTTCTGAATGTTAATTTGGTTTTTTTGAAGTTGGAAGAACTATTATTAATCAAATTTTTTCAAATGATGGTCATTTATGATGTATTTGACAATTTTAGTATGAAAATTTTTATGAATATTGAAAATTTCCTTCAACAACATGCATCATTAAAATCCCTAGAATTAATCCACAAGTGTAAGAAACGCCCTTAGTCAACAGGACACTGCCTGCAAGAAAATTTAAGAGTGGAGTATCCACCGAGACGATGTGTTGATGTTAAGGTGACCTCTATAGATAAAGGAATACATTAGCTAGTCCGAAAGGCATTAGCTGTCAGGAAGACCACCAGTCGGACGAAATCTGACCAGTATGCACTGTGAATTAAGGAAACATCGAGCATGATAATTTAGATGTTTGTTATAAGTAACCACGAAGTAAACATATTATAAAAATATATAAAACACGCGTTAGAAAGATACAGTTGAAACGGCACATCGATCACTATGCTACAATATAATAAAAATATAAATGTGAAAGTTTGTATTATAAGTTTTGTACGTATTATTGTGTATTATTTTTTTTATATTTTTGTGTCTGAAAAATGCTTTAGTTCGGTTACTTTTGCTATGGGCGAAGCCAAAATTGTTCTCGCGTGTAACGAAATAACTGTACGATTATTACTATACGTAAAAAACAATATGAAGAAACTCAACAGGTAAATAACTCTGCTCTTATTTAAGTGCAACAAAACAAAATAAAAAATGAATATCGTGCTAAGAACTTAACGAATCATAACACTACTCTTAAGGATATCATCTAGACTGGATGTCACAATACCACGACTAGTACCAACACTTACAGCGTAGACATTCAACTCTCTCAGTAATTTGAGTGTAAATTCGAGAGTTTACACTGAAATCTCGAAAGTATTTTCCTCGAGGGGGTCAGTATACCGTATAATCATTGTGTAAAGCATAAATTATAACGATTAATATCGCTAGGCACGCGCGTGCCTTTTTCTCGATTTATACATTCACGCAGGTTGACGCCAAAGTCTTTCAAGGTGGATTATCCGTCGCTAAAATTAACTAAAGACCGGCCGATTTCAAGATAATGCTATAATACCGCGTGACGTGTGTCGTAGCCGGTGTGTGTGTGTGTGTGTGTGTGTGTGTATATATATATAGAGAGAGAGAAAGATCTCGCATGGTACAGGCGCACGTGAGATTATGATGAAGGAGAATTTCGTGGGACGTCTCAGGTAGCCCTTCTAATTTGAACGTCAGTTTTATAATTATATCTCGTTTCTACAAAGAATAAATTCCGTGGCTTGTACCCGAGATTTTCTCCAATCAATTAAGGTAAATAATGAAGTCGAAAATGTGAGAAATCAAGCAGTTAAGCTAACTAATCGGCTAATCGTACAGTAATACAACACGCGGCCGAGCCGAGAAAAATAAAGGAACACAGCGTCCCGTGTCCACCTCTACAAGCGAGCACCTATACGTATATAATATACACGAGGCGAACTAGAGAAAGACAAATATCTCGTCCATTCGGGACAACGCAGCGTCGCAGCTGTTCCTCTCCGTCTCGCCGCCAAACCGGTTCCTCCTCTCACTCGCTCTCCTGTACACATACACACACACATACACACACGGCACCTCATAGCTACGCGCGGACGACTGTTTAATACCGTGAAATCGATGCAAGCCTCAAATCGCTCTGATCGACCGTTTCCCTCCTACTGGTGCCATCTCCCCGGCCACGAGGATTAGCCCCGCAAGGATTAGGCGCCATCGAGGAAAATCGGCTGGTTATTTTCTAATTGCGCTTACTCCCCGAGCCCCTTTATTATACTGGCAAGGAGAATGAGCTGATGCTCCTTCTGGGTAGGTTAACTCGTTCGGAGGCGGAGACTTATTTTTCCGAATTATATATATAGCAAATGTTTTTCAGACTCTGGAGGGCTGGCCCACTCTCTTGTCCTCCGAGCTAATCCAGAGCTCGACCTTAGGGCTTGCTCAGCAGTTGTTAATATTGTTTAAGACTTTAAATTATGGTGTTGAGTTTGATTTTACCAACGAAACAATCGCTTTCCCAAATATGTTAGTTGTGAAAAGTGAGAATCAACCCTTTTTAATTGTAATTCATATATTATGCATACTAAATATTATTGCGACGTTTCATTCATGGTTTGGGACCTCTTCAAAAAACTAATAAATACTAGTTGCAGCATTATGAAAGTAATTGCATTATATTTAAAAGGAGATAAACTCCTCGTATCCGTCGTATGGAATAATTGGATATGTGATACATTTATTATTACTAAAAAGAGTTGACTCTGACTTTTGATAACTTACATATATTTATGCTGCATTGAGAGCATAACACATAATTATTCTATGCAATATCTTCTTCTTTCCATCTTGACATTCGCGGCTACTTCATTTCGATATATTGGAATATTATAGGCTTTGCTTTTAAACCCTGATAAATTAAGGCCCACTTTTTGATTTCTTTACTATTTAGTTACACTTTCAGTTACAACTATGTACTTATTTCCCACCAGAATTCATTTAAAATTTTCCTTAATTTAGAGTTGCACTAAAGACTTACGTTTATATTTTTTTTAAATATTTTTTTTATTTATTAGATGCGCTTATATAATAAATATCAATATTTTTGTATACATGTGTCTTTAATATCAAGAGAACACCATTGTATACATGTGTCTTCAATATCAAGAGAATAAAAAAACAATGACTTAATAAATTAGCAAAGTAAAAAACACTTCAACGTGCCAAAATTAAGCGCAGTTTCGGAGTACTTCTAAAAGCAGAAAAGTTAGTACTAATTACTTCAACAGAAAAGTTTCCACATAAAGAAAATGGTTTTTTTTCGTCTATTGACCCACGCTTGACTCCTTAAAAAGGCTCAATTTGTTCCTGAGACAAAGATCTATGAGTTCATAAATAGTATAACATTTTAAAACTGATAATTAAATAACTCTGGTAGAAACTTAGCGATAAATTAGCTCATTTATCGTTGAGTTTCTACCAGGAAAAAAGTTATCTGTATCAGTAAAGGGAACACTTGGCGAGCTTTTTGCAGAAATTATTATGAATATACTGACCGCAGTCGAAAAGTCACACCATCCCACAACTGACTGTTCTACTAAGCGATAGTTTATACTTCATTTATGTGAAGCTACGTGTATAGACTTTGATAAACGTGACATTCGTATACCGAAGCTTTGGTTAAATCCAGCGAAGGCCACAAAAGAAAGCATTATAAGCCACAACGATAGACGGCAAATCCCGACGGACCTGGTGAGAAGGAACTACTTGAGATTCTCGCGAGATTGCTCATCTTTCCGCTGACTTCCTCTATTTTCCGACGATTATCTCTTGACAAAAGCCAAGAGACATAATGCAAGCGCGCCCCGGAGACAAAAATCAGTCATGTATATACTCAGATATATAAGCCACACAGCCCCGTAGCGTCGCGCGCGAGAGCGTCGAAGCGAAAAATTTCCTCGACGAGAAGTTTCCAGAGAAAATTGGCTTAGGGAAAATCCCACCGGTCGAGGAAATCCAATTCCTTAACAATCATTAGCGGCTCATCCCTTCATTGCTGCGGCTGATGGCTGCGCTTTCGTTAATTCTTATAATAAGCCCGTGGGGAGTGTCTGCGACGGACAGGACAATATTTTGTTGTGCGTTAAAATTTTGACTAACTTGTTGTCGTCGTTTATAGTGGTAAGATTGTCGAAAAAAAGCGACGGTTTCTCCTTCCAAAAAGAAAAAGTTAACTTGGGCAAAAGCTCGTGTAAGAACAATGGAACTGAAATAGGGGCGTCTTTAGCCACTACTAACCGAATCAAACCCCCGGTAAAGATAATCATAATCTCCCGGCATTGTTCCTTGACTTTTGACGATTGACGAATTTATGACTGCCCGCAAGAGCGGTATTTTCCCTTCGACCTTAAAATCCCAATCCTCGACTGGTCGTCGCACAAGTCCCGTGAAATAGCCTCTCGACGACCAGAACGCCGCATTAGGAGTTATATACTCAACTGGGCTAGATCGATCATCGTTTTACGGCCCCGTACTCCTCCTCCTCCGGCGGGACTATGTCCAAGAGGATTTTCCAAGCCTGTCTCTCCCCCCCCCCCTCTTTCTCTCATATTTTTTTTCTCAAATTGCATTGTGCGCAGACATCGTTTCGAGGGGATTTGACTATCTGAAACAAAAAATGAAAAAATTACACTTTATTTCTGACACATAACTGAAATTGTTTGAATAAATTGGCAAAGTAATGAGACTGTAAAATAAATTTACGGTTGAATCATCATGTAAGTGAAATTATGTGTCGAAAATCCTTTCAAGGTAAAAACTTTGCAACACTGTATTTTTATTAAAATTGACCCCATACGTCAGCTTGTAATTAAAGGCTTATCTCCGAGATCAATTTTTAGGAGGAACCACTTACGAGATTAAAAATTTTAACTGTGTAAGTCATTATTCTTGTATTCGATTGGATGAAAAAAAAAATCATCACTACAACTCGCGCGTATGTACCTTTTGCACTACATAAATTGTGACTTTCATTTACCGCGTAATGTTGCAGCACATAAATATATTGTACTCTAGTGTACGTTTACGGTATCCGCGAAGGGTCTTGCCAGCAACAAATGAGTTTTCAATCAATCTACTCGGATTGCTATCGTTGTGCCGACAAACATTTTTTTTTATCTCGAACCCTTCTCTCGTTAGCTCGTTAAAAAGAAAAGAAAGCCCGAGTTTGGGGATAAAACGAATTTGTCTCTACAGACGTTACGTGGCAAGTTCCGGATTCGCGTGAATCACTGGGACGGCATTTCGAAGCTGGTGCAGCATATAAATATTTGATACATATCGACGTGGGAAATCACGATGCGGAATGTTTTCGTTAATTAATTGGATCTAGCGCTACGAGATTTTTTCTCTCTCTCTCTCTCTCTCTCTCTCTCTCTCTCTCTCTCTCTCTCTCGCTGACAATTTATTTTTAATATTTCATCTCGGTGTGCCTGTGGTATACGTCATTTGCGAGAGAGAGAAAAAAAATGAAAATAATTAATTTTGTCGGATAAATCAAACATGACAATAGATAATAATCGTCAAAATCACCTTTCCATAATTAATCGTATGCGGAGCCGAAAACGTTCTGTTATCTACAATCGGCTTTAACCCATGTCACCCTGGTGTCTATAAAAAAAATATATATATAACCCGGTGTTTAATATACGTGTTGTGTTTATTACATACCTTATGCTTATAACGTACAAATAATCCAACACTTAATCCATAACACGAATTACGAGCCGGTGCTATCACTTCTTTCCACTCGGATATGCGCATGAAAATCTATTCCGGTTGGCTAGAAATTTTTGCTAAATCTCATTGTCTTTTCAATGTGAAACGCGCGCGCGTCCACGTATAGGACAAAGGAAAAGTCAAACGAACGCTGCAAATGACAATGACAGATTAACCCTCCGGAACCGAGAATGCACAAAGTGAGTTGGCTTCGACTGCCTGCTATATCTGTATATATACACGAGGATCGATCGGATCACCGAGCCGTCGTGGTAGCATGTAAAACTCTCTTCTCTCGCACTTCTACGAAGCAGCCGAGGCGTATCATCCCACGGGAGGCTGTATTAAGCGAAAAACGCTCGAGGTAATTAAGATACAATCGATCGTCTCTCCGGCCGATCGTATCTCGGCTATGGAATTCCGATCTTTTGTGCGCTCGAAAATCACGAGCTGCGCGGGTACGCGCGCGCGCTTTGCCGAATTTTCGGACTATCGCTTTGCGGCAATTAACGGTGCATTCGCAGCGATTTTTTTTTACAGCTTCTCGGGCATTCGGAGCACACATTCGTTTTTTCGCGAAAATTATTGTTTTGTATAATTGTGTATAAAAGCAGCGCCGAGTTTACAAGGGAATACATATTTCATTGTGTGTGTGTGTGTGTGTGTGTGCGCGCGCGTGTGTGTTTGGAGAAAATTTACGCGACGTAAATTTAATTACACCGATGCCGATAGCGATCGTCGCAAGCGTTTCTTTCTTTCTTTCCTTTTTTTTACATTTTTAGCTCAACGTAGCCGCAAGTAAATTTGGAAAACGCGGACGTTTCGAGTTAGCTTGTTAATAAGTACACATCGGACAAGGCGATAGCGATCGGGCCGCGATAATGGTGAAATTTAAAATAATGATCGGTTCGAATTACAAGGGAGTATAGAGGTTATTATTATGTATTCATCGGCACAATTGGACTTAACGCTTCGACAGGCAATTATCATTGAGGAAATTTCGTGAAAAAAAAGTGGAGTTACGCAATTTGTATGTGTGTGTGTGTGTGTGTGTTTCTCTCGTGGCGGCTTGTAACGAAAGAATTTTAATGAAACGATTAAATTATACATTGTATATACCTTCGCGATGGTTAGGAGCGTTTGTACTTATGTAAAGGATAATTTGAATTCTTTGACAGCATAATAACTTTGATTGATTCATTCGCATTAATGGTATAGTGTGTAATATGTATACATATACTTTCATTCACCGGCGCTAAAACAAAGAAAATAAGCTATATGTGCCTGGGATATCGCGATCGGCAGCCGCGGAGGAGCGCGCGGTTGTTGCGCTTTTTCGTTTTTCTTTTTTTTCAAAACAGCCATCCGAGCCGGCCGTTAACGCCAATAAAGTGAAATAAAGCCGCGTCGTAAAAGGATAATTTCCGAAAGTAAATTGCAAAAACAAGCCTCCAAAAAGGTATCCGGAGACGGCCGAAAATTAAGTTATTAAGAGCGTATCAAAGCTGCAAAAAGGAGCGTTAAAACAGCGAGACCGAGACAGAGAAGGTAGAAAGTTTACAATGACCGAGACTACACCGCTGCGAGTGCTATACATATATAGAAGCGAGAGTTTGTAATGGCAGAGTATTATAGAGTGCGTATACAGATATATATACAGGCGCGGGGAGATCCACATGGAGAACCGCGAGAGCCTCGAAAAATAACATCGAGAAAAGAGCTGCTGCGAAGGAATCTCTCAACTGCAGTAGCTGCAGTGAAAGCAACACCGCGCGGGATATACAGACACACACGAACCCCAGGAATCCGTATATGCGCAGCCCATTAATACACGGCGGATTTCATAAATCTTAAATAATAACTTTTTTACGCATTGCAGCGCGCGCATAATGACGGCTTAATTATGGTTCCTTACACATCTCTCGCACCTTCTCGCGATGATTCTCCTTCTTTTTTTTTCTTTCTTTCCCCCCCTCTGGTCGCGTCTCCCGGTTTCCCCGGGCTTTTTCTCTCCTCGTTTTTGTCGCCGTTATAAGACGCATAAATACCGAGAGGGACGCATTGAAACGATAGGTGTACACTCGCGCGTTATACACGCGACTACATAAATACGTATATAAACACGTTCGGAGAGAGGAGAGACGGAAAGAGAGAAAAAAGAATTGAAATATCGCGAAGAGGGAGGGGAGGCGGGGGGTACGCGATTTATGCTTATAACGTTTGATGCTCGCTTGATAAACCTATATATTTATCAGAGCTGGCCGCGGTTTAAATTGACAATGCACCGCGCGGCACTAAATTTCTACCGCATTCCAAAAGTTTCGCTCTCGCTTATATTTACTTGACAGGTCGTATCTATAGCTTGAAATATGAAAGTGTCGCAACTGTACGGGCCGTACGATATTATTTCATTGTGTCTCTCTTATGCACGCGTAAGTACCTTTTAACGCAATCATAAAGTCCTTTCAATCATGAGTGTTTGCTTAGTTTCTCTCTCCCTCTCTCGCCGCTTTTTTAATATCCCATTAAAATATCAGTTGTCACGCGGACGCAGAGCTTGCATTTTAGTCTCCGTGGAACACGCATATATATATATAATATATATAGATATACGCGGTACCGGGAAATTGCGCAACGCGAGGATTACGTGTGCGCCCGCGCGCAGAGAAGAAAATTCATGCCAATATAACGGACGCGCACCGATAATTCAGAGGAGAAGAGAGCTGGGGCCCCGCAAAGATTCACCCTTAGGCACAAACTGCAAAATAGCGACTGTATAAGGCCTGTCTCTCTCTCTCTCTTTCTCTCTCTCGCGCGCGCGCTTTCTCACTGTATATCTCCTCGTCCGGCGCGTGAACTCGTAAAATTAGAACTGCAATTGTTTGCCTTCGATGTGTATTCCTGTTCTACACATACATGTATATATGGGAAAATCCGCCAAAATAATTCAGATAATTACGGCGGAAATCGACCAAAAAAATTCTTGCGAGACTCGTCTGGAGCAGCGTTTTTTTGTTCTATAGGACCCCCACAATACGAAAAAAATAATGATCCCACGAAAACGAATGAGTGTTTTTAGGTTTTAGATGTTTGTGTAAAAATTTTTTAAAAATTCGTTTTTTAAGCGTTTTTTTTCAATCCGAATTTAGAGGGACAAGGAATTTTATTTTAAAGTTCACAAAATATCTGAGCTTTTCAAATTGGTCGAGCTTTTTTGTCTATGATTTTTTTTTAATAAAATGACGGTAATATTTGTGCAACAGCATGATGTTAAATATGATTTTTCTTCTCGAGAAATATGACCTTAACGAAAAAATGTTGTAGAATAAAAAAAGCTTGAAATTACTCAAAGAGTACGTGTGAGTTTTTTAAAAAATTTTTGAGCAAATTTAAATTTTTTCAATTGTCACAATTTTTGAAAAATTAAAAAATGGCTTAAAAATTTTTGATACGTATTATTTGTGTAATTTTAAGTATTTTTTAATTTTTACACAAATATCTAAATACCGAAAGCACTCATTCGATCTCGTGGGAACACTTTTTTTTCGTGTTCTGCGGGTCCTACAGAATAAAAAAAATGCTGCCCCAGATGAGTTTCATGAGGTATTTTTCGGTCGATTTCCCCTGCAATTATCTGAATTATTTTGACGGATTTTCCCATATATATACAGACACCTGAAGGGACCGGCCGCCTGCGCGCAATATACAATATCTCGGCCTCTCTGCGCGCAGGAGTCGAGAAAATTAATAACTCTTCCGAAAAGCATGTTCGGATATATTTCGACGTGCACACCTCGTATATAATGTCTCAGTCGCGAGAGGGCAGAGTTATTAAGAATCCAGCCGGCCAGCGACATTATTTAAATCTCCCGCGCATTCCGCGCACGCGCGCATCTCTTTCTCTCCCCCCCCCCCCCACTTCTCCTCGTTATGCCACCTTTACAAATGTACGAATCAATGCGCGCGAGGGAGGCTGCAGTTTCACACTCTCTGTCTCTCTCTCTCTCTCTCTCTCTCGCGCGCGCGATGGGTGATACGCGCAGGAGAGCGCGATATGAGAACCACTGGATTTCGTTGAACGAAAAGGCGAAGGGACGACGGGAGAAAAGGTGAAGAGTAGCTGGTACGGGATTGGCCGGGTGTCTGGCAGACAATTACTTTGCTGGACCCCCTGCGGCTGGGATGGATGTCTCTCTTGTCCCGGGGATCCCACAATCCAAATGCTGTGTTCCACCTCTCGTATCGCTTATACTTATACGAGGGATTTTTTTTGCGCGCGCGCGCTATGCTGCGCTTATACGACGACGCGTTTGTGTGTTTATCGATGCGTACGGCTTTGGGATAAATAGCCAAGCTTATTTTTTTTTCTTTTTTTGCTCTTGCAAAGTGCGTGCATGTGCTTTTGACGATGATGGCTGGGATTTAATGCGTTGCAGAGGTCGCGTGATAATACACTGAGCGTTTTTTATGTCTGCTGAAGAACAATCAACGTTGTTAAGTAAGAAAAAAAATTGTCGATGATCTTTTCGATTCCCTGAATTTCGGGGATCGACATCGCTGATCGTGTGTCAAGAGAAATTTCAAGCTGAAAAAGCTGATTTCGTGCACCATAATCGTGTGCAGGAAAAAACTTGAAGTACATCAGAACATATGCGTATGAATGTATCAACTCGACAATTGCAAATCAATTATCAACTCACTATATATTTCATATCAAGTTTGCTTATTCAAATATTACTATTTTTGCGTAACAATTTAACTCGTAACATGATAGAATGACAAATGTTCAGATTCAATCCATTTTTAAACAAAACAGATATTTTTTTTGTAAAGAGTAAGTCTGCTTCTTGGCAAATTAAATAATATAAGTAACAAGGGCTTAAAAATCTCTTTACGTGTGAGTAAAAGCGAGCGTTGCGTAAAATCAATTTTACAACGAATATGCATAATTGATTTTACGTAATATTTACTATTACGAGTAAGTAAAGTGTTTGTGTAGCTTTCGATACTTTTCGACAGCCAGTATGCAAAATTTTAATTCTCATGGCGCATAGTCAATTTGCATACTCAAAGGTGTATCGGAAATTTTTTAAAACAACGCAGATCTACACTTAGAAATAATTATAAAAATGAAGCAGTTTTTTGCATTGTACCAAGATTCTAAAATTAAAAACAAAATTTCTTTTTTTGTGCTATCGAATCCACAGAAGTAGGCGGGAAAATAATATTCCCACGAAATCAATGATTGCTACTTGGATTTTTTACATTTAATTTTGCATATAACTCGAATGCGTGTATTTTAAGTAAACAGATAATATTACTTATGAACAGAATTATAAAAAAATCGATGTCGCTCCCTCTGTTTCATGGGAATTTCTTTCACATTCTGTGCATCCTCTACAACATGAAAAGTACGGCTCAAGATCAGGCACATTATTTTATTTTTGGGACCTTAAAAACTGAATTTATACTTTTATGGATTTCCCCATCATATAGTCAATGGGGATCGTGAGTATCGGATGATCAGCAGCTGACATTAAATTCAAAAGATATAGTTTCCTTTGGAACTCGCGCTTATACGAGCCATTTTCAGTCTTTGTTACAAAATTTCAGTTGATTCGTGTGTGAAATTTTGGAATGTCCGACGCACAAAAAAATGTATAGAAATTCGCAAATGGCATGCATGCGCACAATCAAGCGAAAAATAACGCGACCATCAGTTCCGATAAGAAAAACCTTGCCCGCGTAACAAATTGGCTGTTAAATTTTTGTTCCTGTGCCTCATTTGGACTTTAATAACAGAGATATGAAGAGAGTGTGTAACGCAGAAAAACTGCGCGAGCACAGGTAAACAACCGCGCAGTGTGTATGAAGAAAAGAAAGTTTACATCTGCACACGAGATTTCGCCTGAAACGTCGATCCGCCAATAAATTTTCAGCGCTCGCGCTGAGGTCCATTAGGAAAGCCCGGTTAATGGAAATATTATTTAATTACACGAGGCACTCAAGCTTTACGGCTAATAAAGCTTTGATGGATACTGCGAGGAATCTGCAAGCGACGCTATTACACAAGCCAGAAATCACCTCAGTTTTCCGCTGATTTATTACCGACGTAACGGATAATAGACGCACTTTTTTCTCTGTCTACCTCTCTCTCTCTCTCTCTCTCAACAATGAGAGAAACCTGCCTCTCAGTCAACAACCTATTCGACGCTCGAATTATGGATTGGCTCTCGTCGCGGTATATATAATACCTATACATACACACGCGGCAGAAGAAGGAGGAGAGAAAAAAGAAGCGCGTATAGAGGAGACGCGCCGAATGAACTTCTCGCAGAGAGAGAGAGAGAGAGAGAGAGAGAGAGAGAGACGCGCCGATATAAACTGTTTGTTTAGTTGATATATCGCCGTGATAGTTATCACCTCGCAGCTGCGCAGCGGCGCATGACATTTATCTGCTCGGACTCGTTTGCGCAGCGCGCGGCGGAGATCTCTCTCTCTCTCTCTCTCTCTCTCTCTCTCTCTTGCCGTCGATTCCTACCTGCGATTAGCAGAAATTACTATTATCGTGGGAACTAGATTTTGCGTGGCCGAAGCTGTTAAATAGCCGCTCGCTTACATGCCCCGCCTATACCTATATATACACGTATTTTAAGCTCGCGTTTACTGCGCGAGTATATACATAGTGCGTATGCGCGTCTGACAAATGGCGTTTAAAACTTATACTGGAATACCGGAATGCTTCGTTTATGTGTAACGAGACAATTTGTAAGTGTCGTGCAATTTCGCGCGAACGAGTCCTCTTTCGCGGTGAGAGAGATATATATAAGTATGTATATACAAGCGATGTATGCGCGCAGAGGGTATTTTTCATCTTCTCTACTCTCGCTCGCTCTATTAATAAAGATTAATTTAAATTTCTATCCACCTGACACGCGTTACTTCCTTTCGATTTATGTTCCACTTGCATAAAGATCCACGTTCGTGTATCTGTGTATAGTGTATAGTGTATACTGTATATATACGTGTGTTGCGGACATCGTCGCGCAGTCGGTCTCGCCCGCTACGTCGAAGAAAACAATTAACGGCGTTGACTTTAGTATAACGAGGCCGAGCGAGACAGTGTCGACTTAATGAAAATGCAAGCCCGTGAATGAATAGTCGAAACCGAGAGACAGGGATATTAGACGCGTTTAAAGATTCGAAAGCATTCTCTCTCTCTCTCTCTCTCTCTCTCTCTCTCTCTCTCCGGTATTTTAATGGCGTTATAATATATGTATGTTTTACCGGGCAGTGTTGCAAGCGTCTCATCGGTTTTGGAAGCGGGTTTGAGCCAGCGTGGTGCCTCCTTCGATATATTCAATCACGAAATTATCACTTCTGTATACGGCCCCGGGGCTCGGAGGGCCATGCGCGTTCCCTTTTCTTTTTTCCTTCCTTTTCTTGCCCCCGTCGCTCTTTTTTGCTCTTCGACTCGGCCTCCCGAAGAAGGTATATATATACGCGGTGTATTTTTCGCTCGGGGATCGGAGTCTCTCGTAAAAATCGTCGCTAATTATACGAGCGTATCGGGTGATTTTCGCGGTCGTTAAGGACGGCTGCCGAGGAAGCTCTCTCTCTCTCTCTCAACTTTCTTTCTTTCTCAAAAGAGAGAGAGAGAGAGAGAGAGAGAGTGTGAGAAAAAAAATAAAAATTTCCTTACTAAATATGAATAATAAACATTACATTATACGCGTGTCTATACATACACAGACAAAGATTCAATTATACAAGCGAGCACAATTAGAGAGGCTAATTTCGTCTTCAGCGTCTGTGCACTTAGTACACTGGGTCCAGTGCGCGCCGTTGGAGACTACATGTAGCGTAAAAGGCTTGCGTAAGACGCCAGATTTCTCCTAATGGCCTTTTGAACGTAACGCAACAAGACAAGATCCTTATAGAGGTTTATTAAAACCGTTTGGAGAGCCGAAGCGGAACGTGTACGTGTACTGTTGTACAGTGCGCGCGGCCTACAACACCGGACGAGGAAAAGAAACGAGACAAGCGCACAGGCGCGATGGCTGCATGCAATATATAGAATTATAATGCAAGGTGTTTTCGTACATGTCAATGTCTGTGTTAATGGTAATTCTAACATTGTAAGGTTCGGCAATTTAACGGCTCGAGCTCTGATTGAAACATCTCCCGGCGTATAGAAGATTTACGGACCACTCGGCAAAAGAGAGAGAGAGAGAGAGAGATAGCACGATAGTGAGTGAGAGAGAGAGAGAGAGATATGAAAAATAAAGAAGGAGAGTACCGGCGCGTCGGTACCGATTGATGAAGCGTGAAATCGCTTAACCTGGTTTCCGTATAAATTAACGAGCCGGAGAGAGAAAGAGAGACTGAGGTGTCCACATCTGCTCCTCGCTAAGCTCGTGTTCTCAATTTGCGTGTGCTTAAGTGCCTTATCTCCTCCCATAGACGCTTGCCGGGGCGAATAATTCTTAGTTTTATAAAATTTTGTTGTGGAAGGATGTGCCCAAAGTGTTTGGATTAGATACCCGCGTTAGCATCAATTAATTTTGATAAACAGAATACGCGTCTAAAGTATGCAGCAAGAGTAAGTGTCTGTCAAGCCCCTTTTTTAATTAACTTCATCAGTATACACTATCGATACCGACGCAGTGAGAATTTTTTTCGCGAACGCGAAAATTTTCAAAAAGAGTACCGATCGGTAGCAGCATTGTAAAAACATGTGACGTTTGCATCAAACAAGTTCAGTTGCAAAAAGGTTGGCTGAAAAATTTTTGAATATGTTTTGGAAAAGTAAAAAAATTTCAACCAAACCGATATATAGTTAAATACGAATGTAATGCGGCTTCTGCA
Organism: Philotrypesis tridentata; assembly: GCA_018906965.1. Classification (NCBI taxonomy): domain Eukaryota; kingdom Metazoa; phylum Arthropoda; class Insecta; order Hymenoptera; family Pteromalidae; genus Philotrypesis; species Philotrypesis tridentata. Next base: position 6,607,036 of record JACCIB010000001.1, on the reverse strand, counting down.
ATTCTCCTACAACGTTCCAGGAACGTTTCTTCCTTACGTTTCACTGACAATCTTATACAAGTTACATTCCCGTAAGAAAATACGACATCTTCACGTATACACCCATTCCGTGCTACAACTATATATTCAATGAATCTCAACGTGATCTCCGTTTAACGTTTCCCACGTCTCGTTTTGAAAAACGTTTATTCCACAACGTTTCGTCATCCGTTACGTGCGGGGCACTCTTTAAGCTCATCCATATCTTTGTCATTTGTTTCCTCGAGCGAGAAAAACACAAATATATCGCATTAACAGTTTACAGCGTGTTTCCCAGGTACAAAGTGTCACGGAAACGGCATCAATCTCTATCAGTATATATATACACAGACACACACACACACACACACACACACACACACACCGTAGGAGTACAGCTCCGCGAGCGTTATATACCTTCTCCTCGTTCGTTCACGGCTTATTAACATAATTATGTGTGTGTACGCAAGTCTGACTCGAGAGAGTCTCTATTAATATAGATATGCAGCCTCGCATAAAGCGCCTTCCATAACTGCCTAGGATTTACGACGTGGAGTTCGTTGGAACGACGACGAGAAATGGTATGAATGGAAGTGAGAGAGAGAGAGAGAGATGCTTCGCAGCTCGTTCTACAGTGTCGATCATTTTTGCCGGGGCTGTAAGCTGTTATTACTTTTCATTATTTCAAGGGTAAGAAATAACGAGAGCTGCTCGCCTGTATATCGTTATAGAATCTCAATGGTATGTCTGCGAGGACGTGCGATGTGTATGTGCGGGCATTTTTTTTCTCGAATAATATCGACGTATATTATACGTTTATTACGCGCGGAAACGGCGTAAATCACGGGATCGATTTGGAATCTCGGCGAATTGATTTATCGGCTATTACCGATGATGCGTATCGCGAGCATTAAGAGGGTCCGAGAGTCAATTACAAATTCAAAATTTGCGAGATATTAGTGCAGCAAATGGAGAAATAGACAATCCGCTTGAAAGTAATTGTATATGAGAGCCGAATTATGAGAAGCTCGCTCTCTGTTACGTCATCGTCTGTTGCTTTTCCTTCGAACGCAATTTTTTGTTCATTTCGAAACTTTGAAAAATAATGCGGATCAACGATCAATGATTTGGTGTTCATTCAATTTCAAATCAAACTCGAATCGAATGATTTTTCACTCTTCCAATCCAGACAAAACTGAGCCTATCGGAATAGAGTTATAAGTCACTTTTGAGAAGAGTGATTTATTGACACCAATTCAGAGTGAAAATTTCACTCTCGAATAGGGTATCCAAGATACCACTGCGGAATTACAAATATAATTAAACATAATTTGTATTCAAAAGTAAAACACTATAATTCAAAATACTTCATTTTGGGTATTCGACACTAATAACATTTCCATCACACATCATGAATAAATGAATTTTAATAATATCGTCATTGATAATCGAACCTCTAACTTCAAAACTTTTTATCTCATTTTATAACACAAAATCACAAATTTTAATACTTTACTTGCATCGGGCAGTACATTAATTAGAGACATTACTCTCTAAATTGCTTCGAGTGACTGTTCACTCGATTCGAGTGAAAACATAGCATGTCGGCCATTCGAGTGGCTCTGTTTTGTCTGGAAAAAGAGTGATTTTCGCAGTGGATTCGAGTGACAAGTCACTCGAAGTAATTCACAGAGTATATGGGAAAATCCGCCAAAATAATTCAGATAATTGCAGCGGAAATCGACCGAAAAAAAACCTCGTGAGACTCGTCTGGAGCAGCGTTTTTCTTGTTCTACAGGACCCCCAGAACACGAAAAAAATAGTGTTCCCGCGAAATCGAAAAAGTGTTTTTGGGTATTTGGATGTTTACACAAAAATTTACAAAAATATTTCGTTTTTTAAAGTGTTTTTTTTTTCAATCCGAATTTAGAGGGAGAAGGAATTTTATTTTTACTGTCGCAAATATGCACAAAAGTTCACAAATTTTCTGAGCTTTTCAAATTAGTCAAGCTTTTTTGTCTATGATTTTTTTTAACAAAATGACGGCGGTTTTTGTGAAACAGCGTAATGTTAAACTTTGTTGTGAAAGTGATGTTAAACATGATTTTTTTTCTCAAGAAATATCACCTTAACAAAAAAATGTTGTAGAATAAAAAATGCTTAAAATTACTCAAAGAATACGTATGAATTTTTTCAAAGAAATTTGAACCATTTTTTATTTTTTCTAAAATTGTGCAATTTGGAAAAATTCAAAATTTACTCAAAATTTGTTGAAAAAATTCATTTTAAGCATTTTTTATTCTACAACATTATTTTGTTAAGGTGATATTTCTCGAGAAAAAAAAATCATGTTTAACATCACTTTCACAACAAAGTTTAACATTACGCTGTTTCACAAAAACCGCCGTCATTTTGTTTAAAAAAATCATAGACAAAAAAGCTTCACTAATTTGAAAAGCTCAGAAAATTTGTGAACTTTTGTGCATATTTGCTACAGTAAAAATAAAATTCCTTCTCCCTCTAAATTCGGATTGAAAAAAAAACGCTTTAAAAAACGAATGTTTTTGTAAATTTTTGTGTAAACATCCAAATACCCAAAAACACTTTTTCGATTTCGCGGGAACACTATTTTTTTCGTGTTCTGGGGGTCCTGTAGAGCAAGAAAAACGCTGCTCCGGACGAGTCTCACGAGGTTTTTTTTCGGTCGATTTCCGCTGCAATTATCTGAATTATTTTGGCGGATTTTCCCATATATTCTTGATAATTTTCCGTCGTAGTTCCACTCTTTTTAAGAGTGATTTGAACAAAGCCTGTCACACCGAAATTTCGAGTGATTAAATCACTCGATCATAAGGTGTGACAGTATATTAGCCGAAAGGAGTGGTATAGATCACTCAAATTTGAGTCATTTACAAATCACTCCGAAAAAGTGTGTCGAAAATCACTGCTAAATATTTAGAGAGTAAGCACATGCTTCTATTCTTTCACCAGCCTCAATGCACAATATATCCCGAATATTTCGAATTCCTAATTGACTTCCATATACTTCGGACTCCTCCCTTACAACCTAATACACACTGTCGCTCGACTATGGCGCTCGAAAGCGGCGAAGCAGGTCGCCCCCGACGACCCGGGGCCGCAGACGTCGCAATTAATTAAAAAAGGAACAAGCCTGCGTGTATAATAAGTAAACAAGCGCGGGCGATTTTTCGAATTTCAATTTCGCGCGCGCGTTATATATACATGAATCGGGAATCGGCGAAACTCCGTTATACATCCGCGCGCGTCTCTTTTTCCAATATTTAATCTCCCTCCCGGCCCCGCGATACGCTTGAAAAATTGCAGGCTCGGCATTTTTTTCGTACCGTTCAATTTCGCACATCCCTCGCGTCGTCATCCGCTCTCTCCCTCTCTCTCTTTCATACACATTCGAAAGAGAGAAAGAGAGAGAGAGAGATCGAATGCACATACGCTCGCGAGGCAATCAGAAATATCGCATCGCGCGCATAGCGTCCCACGCACAGTATTACATCAACTCTTCTCGCTTCCCGTACGTGCGTATACACGTATAAGCGCACACGTTCGCGCGGAAACGCGTGTATATAGATATACAGGTATATACATACGCGTGTGTATATACGCGGCTACGTATGTGTATGCAGCACTTTGTTATACTCGGGCGCGAAAACGCTGTAAATTTCGACTCGTAAAACCGGCGGGTTTACTGGCCACAAATTTGAGCGTCGTCCGCTTATAATAATCCCCTCGTCGCGTCTCGAGAGTGAGAGAGAGAGAGAGACAGAGCGTACGTGCGGCTACCTTTAATGAGGTACGAAACGCGTTTTTGAAATATGCACCCCCGGCAGCGACCGCCGCGCGTATCTTCTTTTTGTTTATTTTCTTTTTTTTGCATTTCTTCTCTCTCTTTCTCTCTCGCTATCTCTCCTTCTCTCTCTCGCTCCGTTTTTATAGATCAAACAAATCGTCAAGCGTCGCTCCTAATTTCCATTAAACGCTTCTGTCTTATTACCCCGGTCTTAACGATCTTTTAATATTTCTCGAATACTTTTTATCAAGACAAACAAATTTGTCAAGGGGCCAGACAAGCCGTAGCTTCGTTAACTCTCTCGCGTCCCACACCTACACACACACACGTGCGTGCGCGTACGCACGAGGCGAGTGCAGCCTCGAGGCAAATATACGCGATGAAATAAGACGTGCATAATATGCCCTTCAAGAGAGCATCAGCGCGCTGCAAGCTCTCTCTGCGCGCGCGCGAATCTTATTAATTCGGGCCGCGCGCTATTTGCCTTTGCAAATTGCCCGAGCCCTTAATGACTCTCTTATTCGAGCCGGAAGGTTCTCGCTCAGCTTATTTACCTTACGAGGGGTAATCCATCGGCGCCCGGAGGGGCGACACGCCGGCTAACAAGGTAACCTAATCCGTCTAAAGTGCGACTGAAAAATCTTGTTCTCTCTCTCTCCCTCACTCTCTGCCTCTTGATTTTTCTTTCTCTCTTTCTGCGCTCGCTCGATTTTCGACAGCGAGAGAGCCGTTGAACTTGGCAGACGGAGCGCGATTTTTTCCATTTTGCTTTATTCGCTTGCTCGGCAGAAATATTCCGGCTGTAATGAATTAACGACAGGAAATGGTAAATAACGCGTTTAACTTTCTCACAAAGCTGCGTATACAACATTTTTTTTTATACGTGTGCACGCGTCGAGTCTCTCTCTCTCTGCATCGTTTGACTAAAAACCCGAGATTTCGGGGCTATAAAAGCTGGCTTGTTAACATTCTTCTAACCACTCGAGAATCAAGTCGTAAACGCATATATAAATCCCAATAAAGAGATTCCTGATCGCCGCGGACGAACAATAAATTTCCCATTCATTAGTCTCCGGCGTTATTGTTATTGCTGTATACACTATCATTGTACAAAGATAGAAGAAAAAAAGAAATCGCTATATCGCCAACGAAAAAAATCGCAGACACATAACCCTCGCGCATATACAAGTCGAGGCTTGAAATGAAAAAAGAAAGAAAATAAAAAAAAAGGGAAAGAATAAACTATACAAACGCAATTCCGCGCGAATCCGTTTAATCGAAATCTCACATGCTGGCCGATCGTCAATTAAAAGATACAATCGATACACGCTCTTGCACCTCGTTCGCACTGCAATATTTATTGTCCATCGCTCGAATTCGATCTGGCATCGTGCGCACTCTCTCTCTCTTTCTCTCTCTCTCTCTCTCTCTCTCTCTCTCTCTCTCTCTCGCGCGCGCGATGCTGTGATAATACACGGCGTTTTCGTCGAAAAAATAATTTACAGCGCGAGGAGCGTATATATACGAGTGCGCGCAAACAAGCCTCGCGCAGTCGTGTATTACACGTATACGAAACGTAGGACGAGAAGAGAGAGGGAGAGAGAGAGAGAGAGAGAGAGAGAGAGAGAGAGAGAGAGAGAGAAGGACGAGCGTCAAAGGTACACTCAATTATCTCCTCGGCGTCATATTTTGCATAATACGCGAGCTGGAATGTAATTATTTATCATCGTGCGAATGTGTGCGTAATCGATTGCTCGCGCGTTTATTTAGTATTTAGTGTGGAGATAGCTGTGATTCCATCTCTCTCTCTCTCTCTCACTCTCTTTGTAATTTCCGTGTGTACGTGCATTGAAGCTTTATTGTTTATTTTCTTTTTGTTTCACAAGTGCGAGACTTAATAAATTTGTGGACCAAGTATAATTTTACAGTATCATTGTTAATTTCGTTTGTAGAGCTCGTGAACTTTTACGGCGGAGATGAAATTTTTAATTTCTTAACGACAAAATTAGTGTTGTTTTGTGTAAACGTATTATATGACAAACTAGTAATTTATTTGTTAATGTAAGTTTAATTTAAGCCTGTCAAATGATGTTTAGGCTTTCAAGGAAATAATTATGTACGAAGGGTACACTGAGATTCATAGATTTTTGTTTGTCACCAGGATTTCTGACAGACAAATGAATAAATTTGGTTCATTTTATTCGGAAAATGTTTTAAATACCTATTGTTTTGAGATAAATGAAGAGATTTGAATTTGAATGAGTGGGCAATTTTTTAAAGTGTAAATAACTGAATATTTAAGTTCATTGAAGAGCTATTCCATATTTTTTGCATTTCCTCTTGGCTAAGTAAATTACAGGTAGAAAACCTTTTTTTTGAAAAAAATGAGTTAATTAAACTCAAATATTATGTAACTGACAGGCTTCAATTAGGGGTAAAATTATTTATTAATTATAAGTAAAGAAAATTACCGCTTCATCCTAATTTATTTTTGCAAAATAACTTTAATTATTCAAATTTGGCATCGCGAAATAGCTGAAGAAAAAACAGCAAAGAAAATCAATAACAGAAACGAAATCAAGATAACTCGAGATTTACAATAAAAAAAATGTTAATATTTCTTTCGCGACGCGGGAAATAATCGCACAGCCACGTTTCAGTTCCCCGTAATTTCATTAGTACTTTTTTTTCGTCATACCCAAATCAGCCGTACGCCTCGTCGCCGGCTAAAGAGCCGGCGCACCTCCTTAATTTCCCTTCGGCGTAAATTTGAGCGAAAAAGCGCTTTGTTTCCTCGCCCTTTCCTCGCGAGTCGAGACGCCACCTCTCGCGTCGACTCATTACCCGGTATTAATTGCAATCAGCCATTCTCCTCAACACCTCGCCAAGTTCGGCTTAAATTCTCCACTTTATTTGCTACTCGAAACACGTTTTCAGCGAAAAAAAAAGACGAGGAAAAAAGAACAGACAAAAGACGACGAAGAAGCAGCAGCAGCAGCAGCAGTGAGAAGGACGAACGGAAAGCTGGACGTACTGCAGGGGCTGAAACACTGAGAGGTGTCAGCATCGCGCCAGCAGAGCGAGAGAGAGAGAGAGAGAAGCAGAAACGAAAAGAAGAGGAACGAGATATATTGAGTTTTTGCGATGAATACAGCTCCTCGACTAGCCCGCGCGCGCTCCTGCGCGCAGCTAATGTGTCGACCGAAATATTTATGATGATTGTTTATGGACCGTGCGTATATTAGCGCGTTCATCACCGCCGGCTATTCTCTCGTTCTCTACCTCGCTCTCTCTCTCTCTCTCTCGCCTTCTCGCTCTCGCTTCTTGCTTTATCACTTTCTTCGCGTGTACGCGTCGCGCATAATAGATATGAATAGAGAAAGATATACACACGCGCGTGAGCGTCTTTAAAAGTGAAAGGCAGATTATGTGCAGAGAGGGGGGAGGAGAAGGAGGAGAGGCTAAGGGGAAAAAAGTTAATAAGAAATCGAGCGATTGATTTATCGATTGTTCGATTGATTGATTGATTTGGCTTATTTATGCAAATGCTCGTTGGGCAAGGATTTTTGACTGATGAACTCTCGTAGTTTTTCTTCTATGCGTGTAATATGCGCGAGGAGACCATCATTTATTTCTAATTGTAATGCTGCTTCTCCCTTTTCATTTCCCCCCCGCCGCAGCGTGGTCTCACCCTCTCGATAATTTTCTGATATTCCGCGCAGTTTAACGAGAGATATAGATAGATAGTCGTACGATAATACTTCGCCTGTGATGCACTGAAAAATAAATAAATAAATGCTAATACTGTGATATAATTGATGAATAAAAATAATGCAAGTAAAAATAATACTGCTTGGTTAAGGCCTTAATTGAAATTATCACAGCATAGCAACGCAAAACACAATAATACAAAAAATGTTTAGCAACTAAAACTTTGATTACAGACTGCGTTTTTCTAAATACCAATAAATTGAATTCTAAATTAGAGAGAGAGGGGGGGGGGGCTCTTCTTGCCGTTCCCGCGAAAAAGGCAACTCCTCTTAAGCCGCATAAATAATTTGAAAAAGCGGCCCCGTGAAAGGAGCGCGACGGGTCTCTAAAAGGTGTGGATGACATTTTTTTTCAGCTCGAATAAAGGAAGAATAGACGACTCTCAAGTGGCGTTATAGTACGGACTTTTTGTTGCGGAGACAACTGGAAGTCTCTTTCTCGCGGTCAGTTCGTGAGGGGGAGAGAGAACCCCGGGAAAACAGGCCCCATCGACCCTTTGTGGAAATCTCTGACTCCCTCAAGACGCCGCTTTTAAAGGCGATCCTCTTGAAAATGAGACGTCTCATTATGCGCCGCTCTCTCGATTCTACGAAACCTACTGCGCCTCTTCCCGACGTGTCGCACGCCCTTTTCTTGTCATTCGTTCGGGATCTGGCACACACACACACACACACTGCACCACCGACTCGAGTCGTGCGAACAGGACTGATGCTCTGCCATACGCTTTCACTGTCAAAAGTGAAGAGGGATTATTATATTCGAGTCAGTTTTTCGAGCGAACGTTTCTATTAATCCCTATTGATCGTTGGTTATCATTGTATGCGATGCTGTGATCTTGAATTTTCTGTGTATATATCGCGTCCTCGTTATTGCTTCCACGAGGTTCGAAAATCTTTAGGAATTTTGAAAAATATTCTGACTGCAACGACAAGTATCCAGAACTATTATTGTGATATATCAGATGTCTCGTATGGGGATCCGATAGCCACAATGACCCGTCACACACTATAAAAAGTGCTAGATCTATAAATAATCAATTACACAAATCAGAGATTTGCCCTAGTCTCGATAACTTCGCTACAAGTTGGATCAAAATTCAGGATTGGGAAAAAATCAAACGAATTCTGCGGTACCTGACGAAAGCGCTGAAGCTACGAGTGTTTTTCTCCTCAACAGAAATATTCGATTCAAAGTGCATATTACAATTACCAGAGGAGACAACTATCTTTTGTTGGTAATTCAGTTATAGTATTTAAACATCTGGGAGACAAAGAGGACAGAAATACGATTTAAATATATATATGCATTGCAAGTAAGGTAATCCATTTTACTTATTGTAAGCATTTATGTTACTACAATTAATGAATTAATATCGTCAATGATAACAGTTGTGATCAAATGAATACTACCGGAAGTATAAAGTCATGTGTGTAAACATAAACGGTGAATCTGGAATTTTGAATGTTAATCAAACTTTAGATCATATACATGTTCAGGTGATCGATATGTGATGATAGATAGAAAATACTATAACAAATAAATGTTGTTATACTTATTAAAAGATTAAATATTAAAACCAAGTCATGATCGTAGGCCAAGAAAATATTAATTCATTGTAATAAATAAATACGATTCAAATACTCGATAAAAATATAAATTATTCAAAAGATGTAATCTCTCGGATGTAATAGAAATCGCCGTATGCCAAGTATTCCATTCTCAAAAAGTTGTATGGCTTATAAAAAAAGTACAATTTAATAGTGACTGCATCGTAAAAATCAATGTTATTTAATATATAATTGTATACACATTAAAAGTGAAGGTAATAATTCTTATGAAATCCAATAAACTAAACAATTTCCTATACTTACAATGTACTGTTTAGGATGTTGAAAAAATTGAAAAATAAAGATTATCAAAAAAGTATTCTGCAGAATTTGACATAATGACAAGTTTTAGGAGAGGTATACCCCTCCAGTATGACTGATTAGTCGTGCATGATGAAAATCAGAATTGTCAAATAGATTGCTTTAAATGAAACTTTGTTATATTTATGAAAATTATGGTAATCGAAAAATCTGTAGTTTATCGAGTGCATATTACGTTACAATCAAACTGATCCCAGTAAAAAGCAACATAAAAATAAACATGAGTCTCAGAAGCATAATTGTCCACGTTCTTAAGCTGTTACACACATTTACCATGAAAATCTACAATAGCGAGAATGTCAACCGAAAAATCTTTCCAAATAAGATAATATCTCAATATTTCCACGCTCTTGTCAAATGAATCGTCTATTCTTCCCAATAATGCAATATACACAATATACATATATCGATATTCGATACGGATCTTTTCTTTTCACATCCACACGTATACGCGCGGTACAATAGCGGCTTTTGCAGCTACACACGTACACCCTCGAAAAACTTTATTATATTATATCTCTGAGAAAATGTCTCGAAAGAGCTTCGGAGCGAGCTTCGAGGGAACGGGCTCGTGTCTCCGGAATAAAGAAAACGGAGTCGATGATCGCGTGCGCGCAGCACACGGAATCCCTTGAAGAAAAACGACGCGTTCGATTTACGAGGAAAAAAGCGACGGGGGGTAACAAATCGTTCGGGGAGGGGGAGGGGGGAGGCCGAGCCGGCTGCGCAGTGCGAAAATAAGCGCTTAACGAGCCAAAGATTGACTCGGACAATGCCTCGGCCACTTGAAAAGGAGAGGTGGCGGCGGTGGGGGGAGGGGGGGCAGCACATACGCTATAAAACGCATATACCTGGGCCTAGCTGAAAAGCGCCCTTGAAATCCATACCCTACGGACAAAGTGTACACGCGCCCGAGGCAGCCGCATCCATCCTATACCTATACGTGCATATATACAACGCTAACAATGAGGCAGAGAAAAACGCAGGTTGACTTTCCGAAAGAGAGGAAGAGCATAATGCAGCGTAATAAAAGAGATTCCGCGCGGGGCTCACCTGCCCTTTTCGGCTTGTAAACAGATTTTCCATGCTCTCTCCTCGGCCTCGGCTCATGAGAATCTAATTTTCGTCGATGGGGCCAATTCATTTGGAAAATTCCCTATGCGCGCGCGACGATAGTTAAGTCCGCCTTCGTCCATTCTGCCCTGTCCCTTTATTCCCATTTATATACCTTTCAGCGAACACGACACACACACACAACGCGTCACACTCAGCGTATAGAGAACACATTTTTCGCGCCGTCGCGCGTTCTTCGCATTACATTATATATACAGGCAGGTATACATGTATAATACGTATACTCGGAAAGATGTATGGTTTTTCGCGCGATCGCCGCGCAGACTGTATATAGACGCATTGTATAAGAGCCGCGGAGCTATCCGCTTCATTCGAGAATGTTTTCCTTTGCTCAACCCTCGGGGAGGGCGCGGTTTTCGTAAAAAGCGGGGAAAAAAAGGTGTTTATTGACAGTATACGTACGCGGCGTTAAATATTCAGTCGCTCGCGCGCGAATGTAAGTAATAATAGCTTCGAGAGCCGCGCGTCTTGCGTAATTCGCGCGCGGCAGTTATCCTATATAAACGAGACACTCGAGGAGAGGCGGGAGAAAAAAAATCTCGTCTCGGCGGCGCGCGCGCGCGCGCAGAGTGCGTTATATATACACATATTTGTACGTAGACGTGCAGTATGCGCTACGTGGAAAAAAGGAAAAGAAAAGCGCCTCTATAAAATTAACAAACGAAACGACTTTTACACACTTCGAGGTGGCATAATTAAAGCGCTCGCGCGGGAAACAAGAGCCATATACATAGGATAATAGTCGCCGCGGTCGACAATTATCCCGCGTATATACAGCGGCCGCGCGAGCGAGCGACCGAGAGAAAGGCTGTGCCGCCGCAAGCGCGTCTGTACACAAGCGCGCGGGAGAGAATATAAAAGGCGCCGTGCGGTAATAATCGATACTTTGCACAGAGAGACGGAGAGAGAGAGAGAGAGAGAGACTAGTAGTTTTTCGGCGACGATAAATCCTCGTCCTTGGCACGTTACAATGGCCCGGACAAGTTGGCTTTATTGTAGAGAATTTTCTGCCCAATAAAGTATAATTCGAAGCGGCTGCTACGCCGCGTGTATACAGACATTATACATGTATATACGGGTGTATCTCTGCGCGCGTATAGGGAAGATGTATATAACGGTTGGAAATAATAGAGACGTGTTTGTGTCGGTGTATATCTGAGCGTCGCTGTGTGTGTACACTATATAGATATATAATATGATGTGTGGACGAGAGAAAAGTGACTGCGGGGCGAGAAGGGAATGAAAAATATTCCGAGCCACGTATAAATCTCGGCATCGTTTGCTCGACGCTGCGTTTGTATAATTTTATTAATAGATCTGTCGTCGTTCCAAGACTTTGACCTCTCATTTCTGGCCCTTCCGAAACAGCTGAGCTCTTTTATTGTTATAAGCTGCAACGAGGCACGATTCGGAAAAGATACGACCAGTTAACGTTTGGCCTATACGCGTAGCTTGTATATTAAATTTTGCGTCGCACATAGTTTTATACTAAAAAACCACCCTGGTATAGAAACTTAACAATAAATTAGCCAATTCCGCGATGAATTAGCTAATTTATAACGAAATTAGCTAATTTATCGTTAAGTTTCTACTAAGGCAACTTGTTTCATTATAATTAATATAAGTAATAAAAACAAAATTACCAAAGACAAAGGCAGGTTTATCCTACTTTACGTAACCATTTTTAATCTTGGAATATTAATCTTAAAAACATGTGATTGAAATTCAATTAAAGCGATATGACTAATCGCATAAAACTATATATTCTTAGCTTTTCACAATTCGATTTATAATTTTTGTCACACACCAATGAATTAATTGCTCTTTCGCTTGTCCGTTGTGGCGCGAAATTTGAATTCTCATTGTAGACTGCGTTTAAAATCCGTTTTTTCCATTGCCCACAACAACCAACGTGTCGATCGATCGGTTCGCATGAAAAAATTTTTTTAGCTTCCATCAAGCTCCCACAAAAGTTCAGACGAACTTCTTGCGCGAGAAGAAGAAAAACAAAACAGGAGATCGATCGCGATCGCAAGAGGGAAGGAACGCAACGACAAATAATAGAGTCACCATAGCTTCCTCTCCATTCATCTCTCGTCATCCCCTATTGGCTGGTCCTACAGCATAATACACGTTTACCCCCGATGCTCTCGGAGCCGCGCCGCCGTTCGAATGGCGCCGCCTCCCCCCCCCCCCTCCACCCCACCCCGCATTCATACACTCACACATATATGTGTATGTATAATATCATGTATATATGTAACATCGGGGAGTCGCGCGCGTGTCCAAAATCAAAGAGCTTATACCCGGAAAACGATACGATCGTTATTATATATATCGTAAGCCCGGACTGCCTTCGTCCCTTTTTATTCTCTCTCTCTCTCTCTCTCTCTCGATCTTTCTCGACTCTGAAAAAAGTCATTGATACACCCATCGACTGAATGTCCGTCTTTTTCGCGCGTTTATTGGTTTTCCTTTAGGTGAGAATGATTTTATGGGGTATATAGACGAGAGGCGATGGAAGCATATAATGGATAGCCGCGCGATTGTCAGCTTTCGGTGTCCCGACAAAGATTTCTCGAGTGGATATACACGTTTGAATGCCGGTGTTTATGAAGTTGTATTATACAGTCGTCCTGAAAGCAGCAGTTTTTACAGTTCGGTGTAAGTTTTCAATGGCCGGGAGGCTGGCTTTATTGTTACTTTATGTACAATCTCGCATATATGCGTGTGAGTATAAGAGAAAAAGAGAGACGTTTCAACGGAAATCTCCTGTGCTTATTCTATTATTAAAAATATTTTAGCAGTTAGTTGAAGCTTCACTTTGAATTGTGAGGGATCTGAAAGTCGATTTGAATTTTTAGTTTACAGACAAAAAATTGATTTGCCCTTTTTTTATCAACACAAATTACACAAATTGTCAACGAAAGCGAGTACCTTCGTGGTTCATTGACATCGCGCGCGATTCCAAGTTTTTCCTTCGAATAAAGCGCGCACAATTTGCTCGACTTGAATTCCGGGCGCCAATTTCGCGCAAACGCTTCTTAAGCTCGACTTTATCACTTACCGTGTGCCACGAGTGAATTCGGCCTCAGCTGTGGCCGAAGAACAAATAGCCGAGGTATCATTACGTGGCACACGGGGGGAGACGAGGGGGGCGGGCAGGAAGAAAAAAAAACGGGGTGTGGGGGGGGGGAGGAGGGAGACGAAAAGATGGACTTTCGAAAAGCAAGCAAGAGAGGAGCTGGCCGTCGATGTGAAATATAGCGCACCCCATATTTTTCGAGTATACTAACATGCAATTAGGAAGTAGTTGCATCGCGGTTTTTTTAACGACTTCTTAGCGGATTAAGCGCCTCCGCCTCCGCCGCGCAAATTCCATCCCATTAAGAAAAAAAGCCGCCGTAAATCATATCGGGAAGCCGTATATATATGTATAGCCTCCGAACGAACAAAAGATACAGCGAAATTGGATGTAAGTGATGGGGCCCGGATGTGTATAGGTATACACACACACACACACACATATATATATATATACGTATCGACAGTCGACACGCACACACATATCACAGAGGGCTGCAGCAGAGGAAGGAAAAATCCTAAATAGTCGGCATTGGCTAATAACGAATGTACATCGTAAGGGCGTGTCGCGCGTATCGAGTGTATACATACGACGTGCGTAATGACGGCGAGATAGCGTGTGTTTTAGTCTCTCTCTCTCTCTCTCTTATTATACTCTCTGTGCGCGGCGCTGATTAAAAAAGTGCACGCGCCAGCGAAACAATTACCGCGCGCCGCTATGAATATAGCCGGCCGTGTGCGGTTCACGGAAAGTCGCACTCGCCGTCGTTTTATTTATATATATATATAATGTACACGCGCGTTACAGCGTCTTTTTCGGCTGTGCGCATATAACGACGTTTACGACGTTAACTCGCGGACGCGCGTAATGACTCTATCGATCGCGCGCGCGCGCTGTATTAAAGTAATCGTTGTTTGCGCAACCGGTATGATATACCACACGTATATATAATACACACACACACATACACACGCAGAGCCGGCAAGAAATCGTTTTATATACTCGGATCTTTACACAAACAAATTACACTTAATCGCCGTTTGCTCCGATTTTTCCCATAACTTTAAAATTGCATTTCGGCTTTCACCCACTCTCCCCCGGCTCCCTCCCTCTCTTCCGAAGAAATATTCGCGCACGCACACACTGTATATATAATACAATTATCCCCCCCCCTCTCTCTCTCTCTCCTATTGATGATAGATATTACGGCGCTCACGGCGCGAGGCTCGACGTATCGACGGGCTTTTTACGGGGAGACGAAAATTCCTCTCAGCGTATAGGCAGCAGCGGTGGCTGCGGCTCGGCAAGTGCCAAGTAAAAAAGTAACCTCACTACTCGCGCAACAAATGAGTATTTACATGCAGAGAGAGAGAGAGAGAGAGAGAGACGAGAGGTGGTGGCTGCGGCTGCGGCTGCTGCTGCTGCTGCTCGCGGGGAGGAAAAAGGTCGGAGGCGCGAGTCATGGCTATAAGTACGAGCTCGGCTCTAAAAGTCTCAGACGGGTAATAACTCTATTTGCCTCGAGTCGCTCGCGCTCGCGCGCGCCGCGAGAGAGAGAGAGAGAGAGCGAGCGAGAGAGGCGAGCGCGCGCGTGCGCGAGAGAGAGAGAGAGAGAGAGCTGGTTATATGGGAAACTAACTGTGCCGTCGTAACAGCGTGCAATTAAGTTAAACAATTGCCTAGACCTCCATAAACAACCCGACGCTCGCGTACAAATCATCGCCTTGCGCTATACGCTGCGCAGCGCATTATGGACCGACGAGCGAGAGCTGCTATATACTGTATGCCTATACAGTGTGCAGCGATGTGCGTGAGTGTGTGCGTCTGATTTTCTTCCTCTTTGTGCAATACGCTATATACGACTGTCGCGCTTATCTCGAAGGTACACACCGCGCGTGCCTAGGATAAGTCCAGATCTTAACGTTATATGAATCCTCGGCTGCGTATATATATATACGCATATATATATGTATAACTGCTGTACCGGTTTCCGGAGATTCGCCGCTGCGAGGCCTCGTTATATTTAATTCAACTTTATGCTAATTTTTTTCCCGATGCCGAGACGACGGCGACACGAGCCAGTCAAATAAATTCTGCTCGCACACACATCTATATACGTATATATAAGGTGTATACAGTATAATATCGAAGCGCCGACTAATCTCCCGCGACACTTGATTAAGTTCCTATGTATACACAGATAGCGCGCGCCCGCGTGTGTTGTGTATATAGAAAAATGCTAATAGCGCCACTAAAGACATAAAAACGGCCTATGCTAATGAGGAAGGATGCCTTCCCGAAAGTCTATTAAAATTTTCTCGCTTTCCTCCCCCCCCCCCCCCCCATCCCTACAGGCGTGTGTACACATCCGTATAATACGCACTACACGTGTACGTATCTCTAGGCAGACTGTCCGCGTCGTTCAATTTACAAATTAGCGTAATTTTCCCGCGTAAAATTTGAATACTACACGGCCGCTTTTCACGCCTCGCGCGCGAGAGAGCTGCGCGCGCGCGGCCATTCTCACAATTACCGCGACGATTATTTATGCTCGATGTTCGGAACTTCGCGCGGCAATAAATAAGCATAATGGCCGAGACCATTAAGCGTCGATACACACTCTCTCCAGTGATATTTTCTCTCTCTCTCTCTCTCTCTCTGTTCGCTGTATCCTCGCGCGGCTGCGGCGCCCACGTTATTATCGCGCAATCCGTCAAACGTCTCGTTGCGGGATGTAGTTCCCGCTCGCTCGAAGGTGATTTTGGATTTGTTCAAAGTATAAATGTGCGCGCGCTCCGCAGGCTTGACGCGCATTGTTAAGCGTCGAGACGATCTGCTTGGGCTCTCTTACGATTTATACATCGCGGCCGCGGATTGATCGCCTCTCGATGTCTTGAGCGGTATTCGCGTTGTAGATCATTTTCCCGCTCGCGCTTGTACTTACCTTGCGCGCCGTTCGTCGATTTTCATATTATACAGATAGAGAGAGGATACATTGACTCAAAGTTTTCGCGGCTTTGAAAACCAATTTTTTCACGGTATTTTACGTAAAGGAATATGCCTTAACATATTGAAGACTTATTTCTTGCGATAGTTGATGCGCGATTGTCTTGGACTTCAAAACTCTCATATACTTTAGTATAAAGTAATCGCGGCTTTGCAAACACTTGCATTCTGTAAACGGCATTAGGTAGTAAATACATGTTTGTACTTATAAATAATTGTAAGCAGTAGGTTATTCACTTAATATTATTCGCGCGAAAAAATCGATCCTGCGACATACCCGTATGTCTCGTAATGTGTTTGATGTGTATTTCGTGAATACGTCTTTGGAAAAGCATTGCGCTTAAACGAGGATATACCGAAATTTTTTCGTGAACTTGCGATTCTAGTTGTGTGCATGAGATACGATAATCATGGCTTTATCAGCTTTATTTTAGATAGTGAAGCTATACGCTCATTAATGAGGAATCGACGATGTGAAATTAATCAGTAATTATACTGTGATGTGGAAAAAGCTCACGAAGAGCTTTTAGATTAGAGCTATTATTGCAACAACTACAAGGGTCTGCAATATATTGTGGATACACTGAATAAGCAATTTCCTGGAGGAAAATTGAAGAGTCTGAAATTTATTCAAAATTATTTTGAGTAGTGACAGAAATTTTAAATAATTAATAATTTTAAAGAAATGCTCCTTTTAAAGCTTACTTGCGATTGTGATAAATCAATTAAGACGTATATTTTATCGACTTTTCAATTTATTTAGACAAAACAAAATTAATCAACGATCGCTTCATTTAAGTTTCAGAAGTTAATCAATTCAGGGGACGGGCATACACCTTTAAATTGTTCCAAAAATGAAAAACCGCATTACATTTTTATACTTTCATTTTTCCGTAATATTTGAAGTATTTTTTTTTTAATTTAAAGACAATAAAACAACGAGAATTCAAAAGTGTGTCCACGTACCCTTGAACTACGAAAAAAATTTTCGTTTTTGCTTAAACGACCGGAATCGCGTGCGCGCCATAAAGATTTTTTTCAACAAAATGGATACTATAATGGCAGCGGTCTCGTAATAAGTGCACGCCTTCAAGTTCTGCAAGGCTGCGTAAAAACGGAACTTTCGCAAAATTTCCGCAGCTCCAGAAGGAAAAGTCCCTTCGTCGCAGTCACGCGCTAACCCGCAGGCCTGACCCCTTCCCTCTCTCTCTCCCTCTTGCGCGCGAGCCTATACAAGTGCAAAATTTACGACATAACTGGAACTATTAGCGATATCGATATAATATGCAGCGCGATAAATGCGCGTAATTAACATGTGACTGTATATAAAGAGCGCGTAAAAAAGGCGGAGGGGGTTGAAGGGGGGGGGGGCAGAAGCGAGCACAGGAGCCACGGATATCTCAGCAGAGTCAAGAGAGATAACCTCCGAGCTGTATTACAGGCTCATTAGTGTCCGGGACTTTTTTGCGGTAACTTTATCACCGAACGCCGCAGCAGTGCGCTCTGTCCTCCTCGTCTCCCCCGTGTCTTTCGAATCGTCGTTCTCGTCGGCTATATATACGCGCACACACACACCCATATAGCTATATCTCGACAAAAGAACAGCCGAGAGCACAGAGCGAACCGAGTGAGCGAGAGAGAGAGAGAAAGAGAGCCGTGTAATAACTCGGCCGGACGGCGCGAAATGAGTTTCGACTCGGGGGATTATTTCGAGCCGATACAAACGGCCGTTTAATGACGCCGATGGGTTTCGCTTTTTATTGGCGCCGCGCGCACGCTGCTGTTCCGCGCAAAGTCAACACACAGTGTCGGAATTAGCGTTGCCGAGGGATTCGAATTTGCCGCGGGTCGAGCGACGCGAGAAGCCGAATACAAAGTATATAGCCGATATTCGAGTTTCAGTGGGGGTGTATACCGACGCGAGATGCCGATGTATATACGTGTATATTCGCCGGGACAATGGTAGCGATCGTCGGCTCTTGAGAAACGCGGAAAAAAATGTAGTGACGAGGAAGAAGAGGAAGAAACGAGCGGCGAACGATTCGAGCGCATATAACGAAAACAAGAAGGTATAAAGATTAGCAAACACTCGATTCAGCGCCAATCGATCAATGAAGACGAGCCTCGAGGTCTTGCACACCTCTGCGCTCGCGCGCGCACACAGACATGGAAGAGTGAGAGAGAGAGAAAAAGAAAGAGAGAAGTCGCGAAGGAGAAACGCGCCGAGCCATGAGGCAAGAATATATAAGCAAGAGAGAGAGAGAGAGAGAGAACGCGACTGAAAGGAAGGCTCTACACATGCAGAAAGGGCCGGTGCAGAAAGGAGGCGAGAGAGGAACAAATGAGTACGATGAGTTACGACTCGACGTAAATCTCGAGCTAATGGTTGCCTAAACGCGAAACCCCCCTCCCCTCCCGTCGCACTCCACGCGTTAGCCCGTGTGTGTGTGTGTGTGTGTGTGTGTGTGTGTGTGTGTCTGTGTGTATACGTGTGCACGAGCGAGAAATTTAATAATCCAACTAATGGCCTCGCCTACATTTATTATCGGCAGCAGGGCATACAACACCGGTTAGGCTCTCTCCCCGAGTGGAAATGGCAATAATAAGCGCCAAGTCGATCGCGAAATTGCTATACGGCTTTATATATGCGTGTGCGTCTGTATGTGCGGTACACACACACACACACAAGATGATGCGTACGAGTTTTGTATATACACGGGCTTGATGAATTAATGTACCGTTCGCGAGAGGGGGAGGGATCGGAGGGAAGAAACGCGAAAAAAAGTCGTGTGTGCTTTCTCCGATGTAATACGCGCGCGCGTGTGTTACCGTTTCTCTATAACTGTGCATTGTTGATGAGTTTTTAATAATGGGCTGCGCGAGAGCGCGCTGCAGGAGCGAGTCGATGCGTCATTATAGCCGCTCTCCGCGGGCGCAGGTGGCTCGCCCGCTCAACTCCTCTCTTTCTCTATATACTAAAATTCTGTTTATCTATTCATTTGAGGTTACAGCGTATAAGAGAGAGGGAGACAGAGAGAGAAAGAGAGAGAGAGCGCGAAAGCTTATGCGCACGCGCAGCGCACATCTCATGCGTATATACAGCTGCTCAGTATATATAGCTATACTCTCGAGTCTTCATACACTGTACTCAGAGTGTAGTTTATACAGGCATAATTGCAGTGCGGAAGGGTCTGAATAAAATAATAATTAAATAACGATGACCGCGCAATGTATTATATCATGTTACATTAATATAAAAGGTCGATAACTCCTATGATTGAGTACGTGAAGTTGAGGTTATGTTATGGGATAACTCAGGACATGAAGCCCTCAACAGAATCTGGACCGAATCTGGGCACTTATCATACTAGATAGTGTTCTGCAATTCTGCGCAGACAGTGTTCTCGAGCCCATATTTTATGCTCAATTTTCCAGCAGGGTAAGTACACGCGCGTAACCGCCTTATTTTTCAACTCCGATGCAGCTTCGACTCTATGTGTATACATGTCGAATTTCAATGAGAAAATGCACTTTTCTTTGGTCTGGAAATCGAAAAAATTTTTTTAAAGCTAGAGCTTTCGGACCGATCAGACTTTCTTCTGTGAGCCGAAAGATAGTCCAAAAGTGCAGAGGCACATGGAAAACATTACTAGTAACCGTATTTCTGAGCCATTTTACGCTTTTTGTACAGAAAATTAATGCGTCGAAACACTGGAATAATAACAACTACGAATGTTCCCGGTGCACCGATAAAATTTCGAATAACATTATAATAAAGTATTACAAAAGAGCTTTAATTTAAAAAAAAAATATGCCAAGTTTCGATGTTCTGATCAAAAGTTATGCCTATTAAAAAAAAAATAATAATAATAAAAATCCGAATAGCCAATTTTTTCTTTTTCCTCCATATGCCCTCCCATGTCAAATGTCCATATTCTATATTTCACATGTTCCTCGGCATTTTTCATCATCTTTTGGCTTACAGAAGAAAGTCCCATTGGTCCGAGAACTCTAGCTTAAAACATTTTTTTGCCAATTCTAGACCAAAGAAAAGTGCATTTATTTTTCGTAATTCGACATATATACGCAGAGTTTGCAAAGCAGTTTTTTATTAACCCCCGAATCGCCCAAATTTTCAGGGAAAGCTCGTAAAGAAAAAATTCGGAGAACAGGAGAAAAAAGAAGCCGCGAGCGTCGTGTAGTATAATCAGGCAGCGCGCGCGCGTATGTGTGTAGCGCAGTAAAAAAGGGGGAAAAAAAGAAGTATAAAGTCCTCCTCAAGCTCGTACTCGCGCGCGCGCGCGCGATAGTTAATAAATCTTATTACCCGAAGGAATTTCCGGGCCTATCGCAAGATCGCGCTCGCGGCCATCATTAGATTCCCCTCTTCCTCTCGCGCTCGCTCCGAGCTTGCGCGCCCAGGCAGCGGTATATATAGGTATACACGGTGTGCTGCCTCCCGCTCTCGCCGCTCGCCCCTCTTTCCCTCTATTTATGATTTTTTTACGAGCCCGGTATAGAGCGAGAGCGAAACTCGTCGTAATAAATATAGTGGCATTTCGGAAAGCGTCCGCCTCTTAATGGGCCTCTTAGACCGTTATTAAATTATAAATTATGACAATCTCGTCTCTCCATTTAATGAACCCGACGTTTTATGCGCGCCGTCAATTTTTCCCCAGACACCTTCCTCCCGGGACTAAACCAACCGATCGCCCTCGATGTGTATGTGTGTGTGTGTATTCTCTCTCTCTCTCACTCGCGAGCAAAAGCGTTGCATTACGATCTTGCGCTGCTGCTGCGGCTCGACGACGTCCGATGTGCTCGATGAAGCGTTAATTCGTTGATCCAAAGATTTTGAGAAATGCTCCTCGGCGGCTGCACACCCTGCCCTCGGCTCCTCCGTGTACACTTGTATATACGGCTTGTTTTTATGCTTCTCAACGTGTATGCGCTTCTCGTAATTTAAGAGTGAATTACTCGCAAATTTAGATTAACGATTGCATTGAGAAAGTATGCATTTTGTATATAAGCTGTGAGGTTATTGATTGGTTTTGGTCGCCGATTCTTTTGCTGTACGAAGAAAAATTGTTTGGTAAATTTACTAAACCGTTTATAGTATCGACAAAGCAGTTTAGCAGAAGAAAAGGAAAAATTAAGAATAGCATTGAAAGTTGTCGAATATTTTTCATAAGGGCTTCACAGTTTTTCAACTACATAATCATTAGCCACATGGGACACGGCGTACCGAGTTGTGACTCGAAGTTTTGTCAGATATAAGCAGTAAGCACACTCGCCTTGTCTGGGAGCGTCCGATGAGTCGCGTATACGTGGAAGGAATCGAATAATTCAGCATACGTACTGCTTTGTCGCTTAAATTATGAAGTAGGAGTATCATTTACCGAAGAAAGTTTAGCTCGACACCTCGGGAGACCTAATGATCATGGAAACCGTGACTAAGAAGTAGAAGCTGGAAACCTACTTATAAGCAGGAAATATTCACCAAATGAATCAAGTTGCGGTTTCTCCGCAATTTACGACTCCCATTTAAGAATCCATTATGGATCATTAATTTATGAATTCTCGGACTTTACGAATTTCTTAATCGATCGATTATTTTTTTTTATTTTATTTTTTTTTTAATCTATTTATTGTATATCGGCACTGTTAATCGCGTGTATCGCGGAGCACGCGCGGCCGAGGCTCGAAATCGACGGGAAGATCGTATCGGCTACGAATGATGTACGCAATATTATTTACGGCACAGACGCGGTAAAGAATTAGTATTCGCTATTGCTCTTCCTGCCAAATTTATACCGTATGCTTGTATAATTTTGAGGTTGTCCTGCATAATTTGATAAATAAAAGGCAAATTTTACTTTTCAGTGTTCGAATGCGTGGTAGCAACGATACTACCACAGTTTCCAAGTTAAATAATCGATACACAATATTTTCTGACAATACGCGCGCGCTGAACCATTAGTATTCCCATTTAGGCGCTTATACCAAGAAAAATTTAAATCACGGACTCCGAAAAACATTCATCAGCATTCTCAGCGGTCTTGCGCAATCTCGTGCCAGCTATAAGTTACATAAAACAACAGGTGTTACATCTGGACGCGAACGGCAATCAATAAAAATAAATGATGCTGGCCTGATCCTGACGAATCGTTTCTCACGACTGATCTTCCCAAGCGTCGGCCCGCATACACAAACTCGTTTGCGTGTACACTCGTGTCCACGAAAATGACCACTTAATTAATGAAAAGCCGCGTTGAAAGAAAAAAAAACGTAAGCAGAGAGAGAGAGGGAGAGAGAGAGACGCAGAGATATAGGGAGAAAAAGAAACGAAATATGCCCCGCGGAATTTATAGGTCCGGAGGTTCGCGCCTAAAAGGACGTAGCGCGCGAGAGACGTTAATATTTAAGGTCTCTCTTCGCGTCTTTAATCTGATATCTTCCCACGTGACGCCCCGTGGCGAGCATCGGGGCTTTATTAGCCGTCAATTGTTTGTTCAACATTCCCGAAAACCCCGTAAACGTTCGCCGCCGGAGATTTACTGCGCTCCGGCTCTTAAAACGGTCCTCTCTCTCGTTCGAAACTCGTCAAGCCTTGGCTCTCGTCGCTTTTTTCTTCGTCTTCGTCTTCTTCTTCTTCGCCTTCTTCTTCTTCTTCTTCTTCTTCTTCTTCTTCTAATTCGACGACTGTTTTGTTTGACTATACATACAGGCATGCGCCACCGGTTCTTCGTAAGTCGATAGTAAAAAGGTAATTGCTTTCTCAGCTCTTCGAATTTCACGTTTGGTTCCTCTCGATAGTTGCTTATCCAAGCGTAATAACCTTGCGAAATTGATATTAAAAATTTTAGTATTTTTTTTCTCCCTTCCTCTCTTTCTCTCCCCCCCCCCCTCCCCACCCCACCCCGCTCCCTCTCTTTCTCTCTTGCTCAAACGTCAATCCATTGATTGCTTCACTGGCGCAATATAGCAGCTTGTGATTCACCGGGCCGAAAATAAAAATCAATTTGCGAGAGAGGGAGACGAGATTTGTTTTGACCTCTTAATTATTCAGATAAAATTATGCCTTGGAGTCCGATAGCTCCGGTATTATAGCGGAAATGAGTTTATTCATCTCTGGTATCAGCTTCGATGAGCTAAGCACAAGATGAATTGACGGATTACGCGAGACCAGTACGCGTGTATAATTCTTAAATTTAAAAGCGTATATACTCTTGTACCAGTTCAGCTTTTTTAATTCTGAATGCATTTTATTTACGATCTCCCAGTAAAAAATTCTTTTCGGTACCTCAAGTCAAAGTCACGCATTTTTCATGCATGTTAATTTGTTGCGTGAATTTAACAAACCTTAAAAAATAAATTAAAACTTAATAATTATTGTTAATATTTGATTTGCGATCGCATGTTTCTATCGCACCTTTTTAACACGCAATAAGTTCAGGCAAAAAGCATACAAGCCATTTACATGACCTTATTTATCGTCACCTGTTAAAATCACATGACTTTTTTCAATAGGCACCAAAGCAACAGGATAGCCTCCACTTGTTTTCATTGCCGATGCATATGTCGATAAGCGTAAGAATTTATTTAACGCGCGTCCGAGCACAGATAACTGCGACAAAGATCACTTTTCCTTATTCTTCAGCCACGCACTCAATTGAATTAGCGCCAAGCCACTCGGCGCTCGATAAATTAAATATAGCGACGTCCCCGCGTTGCCCTGATGCTTGACGCGACGCATTATAGCGGTCGCGCGCAACAAAAAAAGAAATCTGTAATTTGATATATTGGAATGGGAGCTTGTAGGCAAAGCTGTACAGTAAATTACAGCCGTAAAGCGGCCGAGTTAGCAGAACTACTCGAGTTCAGTAGCAAAAAAGAACACTTGTGTAGAGCGCAAACGAATCGGCCGGCTAACAAGCCGTGTAGGTTATGTTTTGATAATCCTAACCTCAAAAGCCCTCGAGTCTGTGTGTCCCGCGGACAATAAAGTCCCATCAGGGCCGTAAAATGGTCAACAGCATAAATTAACCAGCAGCCGGAGCAGCAGCAACAGCAGAGGAGCGGTAATTGATTTCAGTTAGCCGCTCGTGGCCATAAAACGCCGAAATCCCGAGGATCGTCCGTGCCCGCGCGATCGTCGCGTCCGCGCGCGCTGCTATATGGAACCGGCCGAACAAATTAAGAATTTAACGTGTATCGCCGAGTCATAATACAATCTTTTTATCTCGGAACGTTCGTTTTAATTTGGCCGACTATTAGTGCCCCGTAAAACGCGAGAATCCCCCGAAAGAAAGAGAGAGAGAGAGAGAGAGAGAGAGAGAGCAGAATGGAACGAAAGAAGAAAAAAGCCAAGGATTATATAGTCTAGAGAGGAACGGGACGACGAGCGCGAAGGTGACGTAAATTTGGCGGTCAATCTTGACTTTCGCGCCATTCTCGCGCGGCTTCATTAATTAAGCGGCCCCCATGTCATATAAAGCTATCGTAAAAGCCGATGGCTAACTTCGTGGAAACGGCCAGAACAACGAGGTGCTAGAGAAGCAAATAAAACTGCCTCTCGCCTCGCACGGTAATACATATGTGTATATAGGAGGTAAGGAGAGAGAGAGAGAGAGAGAGAGAAAAAAAACGCGGGAAGGATAAAACCCTCTCGTTACCATTTTTCGAGGACAATAACAATATTTGCAAAAGTACAGCGCGCCTGATTTGCACTTGCGCCGAGAAAAATTCCGTATACGCGGAACAAATGCAAAATTAAATATATACAGACAGGGGCTTCCCTCGAATCGAAGTGTCGAGAGATAATCCAGTCGCGCTTCTTTATTTCGTGCTGCAGAGGCGCGCGCGCGGCTTATCCGGAACATTGGTTGTAAACGCGATCATTATATACACTCGAGACCGGGACCGCTATCGGATATATTTATCGCGAATGAAAAGCCTTTGTGTTAAACAGTCTAATTCCCGGGTGAGTTATTATCTATAAAAGCCGCGTTCGCATATACGTGTCTATATATATATATGTATATATAAGTGGTCAACGTGGATAATGTTACACACAACGCCGGGGACGACGTGTTCCCAACGAGGAGGCTGTAAAGAAGCATTTATAGGGGAGTCAACTCTTGTACGACTGAGGACTTTTTTTTTCTCCCCTCTTCGGCGCTTGTATAGTATAGGTATAGTATAGACGAAAGGCGGAGTGGACAAAAATTCGGTTTACAGCATAATACATCGTTGCTCGCGCGCAAATTTTCCTCGCTTCTTTAAACACTTTGTACATGGGAAAATCCGCCAAAATAATTCAGATAATTGCAGCGGAAATCGACCAAAAAACAATCTCGTGAGACTCGTCTGGGGCAGCGTTTGTTGTTTTGTTCTATAGGATCACCAGAACACGAAAAAAAATAGTGTTCCCACGAAATCGAATGAGTGTTTTTGGGTATTTAAATATTTGTGTAAAAATTAAAAAACAAATTCGTTTTTTGAAGCGTTTTCTTTTTTCGATCCAAATTTAGAGGGAGAAGGAATTTTATTTTTAGTGTCGCAAATAGTGCACAAAAGTTCACAAAATATCTGAGAGCTTTTCAAATTGGTCGAGCTTCTTTTTCTATGATTTTTTTTAACAAAATGACGGTAATATTTGTGTAACAGCGTGATGTTAAACTTTGTTGTGAGCGAGATGTTAAACATGATTTTTGTTCTCGAGAAATATGATCTTAACCAAAAAATGTTGTAGAATAAAAAATGCTTACAATTACTCAAGGAATACGTATGAATTTTGCAAAAATTTTTGTGCCATTTTTTAATTTTTCAATTTTCACAATTTTTGAAAAATTCATTATCATGAATTGTTTTGACGGATTTTGCCACACGTACACTCGCGTCAAAACGTTACGTAATGACGAATTTTTTGTATAAAGTTACGATAAGGTACGCAAATAAATCGTTGCATTGTGAACGCTTGAAAGCGTCTAATTACTTGTGTTCGTTTAATTACAGCGAGAAAACAGGGGGAGAAAGGAATAAATTCTCGAGAAATCGAGGCTAATCAGGAAAAGGCGTTTTGCGCCTGCCGGCCATTACCGGACTTTTATTGGACGAATCGCTCATACACAGGCATACATACGACTCTGCGC
Organism: Philotrypesis tridentata; assembly: GCA_018906965.1. NCBI lineage: Eukaryota > Metazoa > Arthropoda > Insecta > Hymenoptera > Pteromalidae > Philotrypesis > Philotrypesis tridentata. Next base: position 6,580,114 of record JACCIB010000001.1, on the reverse strand, counting down.
TGGATCCGCGTGAGATTACGCTTGTTTCCTCGTACGCGCGGACGAGCGAGCGTAATGTGCGTGCAGTCGTGGAAGTGAGAAACGGACTTGGTCCTGATTGAAGCTCACGCCTACGGGTACGTAATGTTTTAATTTTATATTTTAATTTTATATATATACACCGCATAATCGCCGATTGCGCTAAAACGCAGCGTTTGATGGATATTTAATGGCTCTGCGATGCTCAAAGTACCGATAATAATTTACGCAATTCTTTTTTTTCTATAACAAAAATATAAAAAAAATAAAAAATTCTGCGACTACACTGAGAGAAATGTGCATTAATCATTCAAACGTTCAGTATACGAAAAGTTACGAGAAATCATAGTAAATCATGCATAGACTTCCCAAACTTTTACAATACATAATATAGTAATTTTTATTTTTGTTGAAATGATTTAAAAAGATTTCTTTATGTTTATCTGTTTTTAACTTTATAAAATATTATTACTTTATGCTTATTTATAGAATTAAATTGAAACATAGAAAATAAAAATTTTTTATTTGAGCTGGATTCGAACCTGGACCTCCGGGACTGTATAGTCAGGAACGCTACCCAGTCACCTAAACAGAGTTCTTGCACGTAAATTTTTGCATCTAATATATAAATTGAATCTATTTATAATTTCAAACAAAAATAATGTTTAACATTTTATACAGTAAATTTTAATAAAAATAATTTTTACTACAAGTAACATAGTAATTTTTTCTACTGTGACTTGTAATATTCGAACTTAAAATAGTGAACATCAGCATAATTGCTCAGACTGCTATAATTTCTCGTACTTTTTCGTACTTTCAGTTGTAAAAAATTCCTGCTTTCTTTCTCAGTGATACAGAAAAAAAATAAACAGATCGGCTCTCGGAGGGCCATCGTAGCGAAAGGCGTAATCTCGCCCGAGTCGCCGAGAAAAGTTTAATGACGCACAATGAGGCTTATACATAGCGACACCCTGGGCGTGAAGCCGCCCCCCCCCCCCCCGACTTTTTAACGTAGTCGATGCGATTAATCTCCCGCTCTCGAAAAGCCCGGCACTCGACTGTTCCCTCGAGTGAACTCGTATAGAATGACGCGCACTGTCCTCGCGCGCGCGTGTGTACATTGTATAGGGATGACTTTTTTTCGCTAGAGCGAGCTTCTGAAGATGCGCCTCCCGGGGGAGTCAATGGGAAAAATGGACGGGAAAATGATCTTATTTTTCTGGGAAGAGGTCGGGAGCCGCCGCTGCCGCCGCCGCTGGATTCTCGAAAGAAAGCGCGCGACGAGGCCTGTGTAAACACAATGGGGTGTTGGTTACGGAGAGAGGATCGCGCGCGTTGTCGCAGAGTCGTCGCCGTCGTTATTATATTGGAAAATCATTGCGATTCCTTTATTTCTGTGCGCGCGACGCCCGAAGAAAGCCGAGTCTTTTAATGGAATAGAGAGAGAGAGAGAGGGAGAGGCTCTCTACACACTCGTGTATTATACGGTGTGAGAAGAAGTTGATTTTTCGAGCCGCTGCGCGGCTTTGAGGCCGCGCGTTTATTCTCGTGAGAGGCTCGTCAAGCGGCTATTAGATTTTCTTTATAGGCGTCGCTTTTCGAAAAAGTTTCCTTTCAGAAAAATGGGACGCACACACTGCACACGCAGTCTCTGCGCGCGCGCGAGTCCTTTGTCGAGGCGTATATTTATGCGCCTTAGACTTGGCATATAGCAGAAAACGTGTGTGCAAAGTATTTAGATCAGGCGCGACATAGCGTATATATACGTGTACACACACTGGATATATACTTATACCATATATATACATTCGTACTGTACAATGCGCGCGCGCGTATTCAATTAAAATTCTCGGCGGCACACGGCAGCCTCCCCATTCGCTATTCGCAGGCGGTACGAGATGAAATATCGCTCTGCCTCATATAAAATAAGCAAATGGCAAATCAAAGAGAAAAATTCAGTCGTCCCCATTGAATAGCTTATACATACATACACACGTATACGTATATGTATATATGTGTGCACGGTATAGCCGCGCGCGCATACATACAGAGAGAGAGAGAGAGAGAGAGAGAGAGAGAGAGAGAGAGCACATCGTTCCGGGAAAATGACGGTATAAAGGATTTCTAATTCCTGAACGCGCGAGGCAGCATAGCGCACCGCAGCTGCCTATGTGGATCGCGCATGGCGATCACGTCGACGAGCGGCCCTTGTTTACATATATCTTACCGCAGGCCTGTCTCGGAATCCCAAATCGCGCGAGCGAGAGAGAGACGCTCTCTGCTCTCCTCCGGACACGTCTTAAACTCTCCTCTCTGATCCGACGAGTCTCCATATCTACCTCACATATATATGTACATTATACACGTATACAATTGTGTATGCACGCGCATCATTATTAAGCCACTATAAGCGCTTACCTTCTTTTCCTAAAAACGCCATAACTCGCGCGGCACGATAGGGATTCCTCCTTTTAAATACACTCACGGATATCACGAGTATCTCCGTGTGTGTATGTGTGAGGGAGCTAGATTTTTTTACGGGCGTGCGTGCAGCCTTTCTCTCTCTCTCTATCTCGGTATTTTTTCGTAGGCGAGAGAGAGAGAGAGAGAGAGAGAGAGAGAGAGAGAGAGATGTGAGCGGCGCTTTGTGTTATGTGCGTATACAGAGGGGAATTAAATAACGTTTTATACGAGAGACTTATGGTAATAGTACGTGGCGAGGGAGCTGAGAATCAATCGACGATAGTTTCCGGATTTCGGCGTCGATTAATCATGGATTAATCGGCGTTTTCTTGATAAATTATTTAAACTACGTCCGGCTACAGCAGTACGGACAGGAAGTCGAGAGCCGGACTCAGCTGATTTATTTGCTTTTGTATCAAGTGTCATGTTGCATACTAATCTTTGTCTCGAGGCGGTCCGAATAACGTTAATGGAAAACTCATTTGAGAGCAAGGCTTCAAGCGTTAAAGTATACACGTCAATTCGAACTAACTTGAAATATCGGAGAATATTATATGCCTGCACAATTTTATTTTCACGACATGTTCGCTGTAAAAAAAAAAAAAATCGCTCCGCTACAAATTCGGCACGAAATTTGAATTTTCACAGTCGACTGCAGGAAGCCTCTCGTCGACCCGAGCGATTGAATAACCTGCGGCTACGTCCTTCTGTTTTTACAGTAATTCTCGTTGTATCGCGCGGAAGGGAGACGAGGGCGTTTACAAACTTGATAGCCGCTATACCGTACGTTGGCGTTGCCGCAACCGAGGGACATTATTATTCGCACAATGAAACTTGTTTGCGATCGCAGGATAAAAATACTGATAAGCAGGAGCGGCGCTCCCGACGAGACTATACCGAAAACTGGTAGGAAGAACGGCTTCCGCGCGCTATATCGAATAAATTCAGGCTCACACCACAGAGAGTCCGAGTAACTTATTCTAGCCGACCGAAAACTGCATCGCTTCTGTCTCGCTCGCCACATACGAACGCGCGTATTACCGAGAAACCAAAAAAATCTCTCTCACGTGTGAGAACCTCTGCGCGCAGATGATCTCCAGCATAGATATACTACGCGGGGTCAGTTCTCCGTAAAGTGAGAAATAATAAGACCAATGCGTTGTATGCCGCTTGGCCTAGACCCAGAGAGGAGAGAGAGAGAGAGAGAGAGAAAGGCACGACAAAAGCTGCGGCTCTTAACTCCAAAGTCAAACCGCTTCTGCTGCTGCTGCTGCTGCGGGGCCTAACGAGATTATACACCGGGGCCCCCATTCAGCCGGGCCGTCGGCGGAAAAATAAATATTTTGAGAGCTCATTGTCGGCCCCGGTGAGAGCAGATGCAGGCGCTTTGTCGCTCGTCACGAGATAAGGCTGCGCTACTATGCGCTATACTGCTCGCCCTGCGGTTTGCGATTGAGCTGGCGACCCGCGCGCAGTTTTCCGAGTGTCTCGGTAGCGCATAGCGGGGGTAGTGTTGATTTAACACCGGGACTCGATGACTGCGCTTCGCTCTTCCGGCGTAGACGCGCGTCTATGTGTTATATACACACCTCGTTGTGTTGACGGCTCTATTGACAGCGAGAAGACTTGATTCTCGGACGCGGGACTGCCGGGGGGGCAGGTGAGCGATTTCGCGGCTACTGTGGAAATATTTGTCCAGGCGACGATTCTCTCTGGCTCTGCGCCGGTGCGGCGATCGCCTTAATAAAAGTCACCTCTCTTCGGCTCGCAGAAAAGTTTATCCAAGCGATTAACTCCCGGCGACTTTTATTCTCCGCATATTTGCCTTATAATGTAGCCGGACGAGCTGTTCGGCCGCTGATCGGCCGGTAATCGTCGAACAAAAGCTCGCCTCGACTGCTCGATTCCGAGAACGATTAACGAAAAGCTGCGCGCGACGAGGAGAGTCGTTAAATTCCAATCGTTGCGTATATACATACGCATGTACTGTATCGAGTCGCGAGCTTTCGCGCGCATCTCACGTCCAGTAGTATTGTACGGCACGAGAGGGGCGCCAAAGTTATATATCTATATACCGGCGACCGACGCCTCCGCAATCGAATTACCCCCGGGCATGCATTATTTATCATGCGCTGATCATGTGTGGCGACTCCCGAGTTTACCGTCCGCTCTATACGCGCACTCGCCTTGTAATAGTAAGCGCTGTTCTATATATAATATATACGTATACCGCTATATAGATGTTTTCGATTCGTTTGGCATTTCTTCGTCTTGCGGTTACGCACGCCGCAGTTGCGAAAATTAGAGAAAATTGACGGCGACCGGTAAACTGGCGAAAAGTGAAAATTGAATGCACAGTTTTCTGGTGGAAGTATCCATATCATTTCAAGGCTAGCAAAACCCTTGTTTTCTTAGAAATGGGCAAAAAGTGGACGAAACTATTATTGTACCATATTACAAGGTATTTTCAAGCTTGCAAGCATAGATTATACCGAATAAAGTAGCCTATAAAATTTGGCCAGAAAATGGCTGTGAAGATGATAATCAACATAGAACCAATCGAAAAATTGAAAAATCGTAGTAATCCACGTATTTACAGCTTTAAACGTTTGTTTATTCCATACATTGCATCGAAACTGACTGTAATACGTACACCTCCCTGTATTTTGCGTACAATATAAGCAGTAAAATTAGTGTAATGATTTGGAGGTTATGCGTACTCCATGAAATGCTCAAATAATGGGAGAAAAAGTGCTTCATCGCAAGTTACAGGAACCAAGTATTTCTCATAGCCATTTTCTAGTTTACAGGCCATTTTAGATATTTGGATTTCTACCAGAGATAAACTGATTGAATTTGAGGATAAATTAAATTTAAAAAGTATTACTAACCGTTTAGACGTGTTTTTAGTCGGTTTTTAACTTTTTACATAACTCACATTAGAATCGCACGTAAATCTATCGTTGCAATCGTGCGAGTCAAATAATTATTTTCTACCACAATATTTTGAGCTTTAATACCAGTGTTCAACCCAGTACTCGCAACAATTTTAGTCACAGATTATATAGTATTCAATTTTTCGCGCAATGCTAATTCAAGGCTTAATTTAAGGCAGTTAAAAATTCCCTTGCCCACGCCGCAGACGTGTGCACTCGCGCAAGGTGAATCTCGTAAAAAAATCGGAGAAAAAACGAGCGGGTTTAAAGTGTCCTAATAAACTCACTCGTAATAAGGTGTTCCTAATATCGATTTCCAGATAAGCCAAAGCGAGCCACTTAACACGTCAGCGCCAGGCCAATAATTAAGGCTAGTTTTCGCTGCCCGGCGCGGAGAGAAAGAAAATAAGGGGCGAGGGAGGAAGGATGGCTTTTACACCGGCCATTATAGACGTTAAGTAAAGTTCGCCGATGTGTGTACACACTTGCGCGCACAGCACACGACGCGTTCAACTTTCATTGCAGCGAGGAGGCTTTCATGACGAGAATAAACGTCGCCCTCCCGCCCCCCTCCCCTCTTCCACTGCCCTCCCCAAGCTTCAACGGGAGGTCGTTGCTGCTGCTGCTGCTGCTACTTTCGACCCTTTGCGAGGTGTATTAGAATTTACGAGGTTCGTCGTTTAAAAAATGCGCGCGGAGAAAACAGTCGACGCGCATACGTGTGCGGGCACATGCCCTTTGCAACCAAGCGCACGGTGTTTTCGCTGCGTTTAGAGAAGGCTTCATCGAGCTTGTGCAAAGATGTTGCGGATAAGTATGGAATATTATTAGCATTTTTGTTTTGGTTAGAAAATGATAGAATTTGCTTTGAATTTAAAATTACCCTGGTAAAAGCTTAACGATAAATTAGCTAATTCATAACGAAATTAGCTAATTTATCGTTAAGTTTCTACCAGGGTATTGCGACTTTGAATAAGATAAGAGATTGAATCCTTTTTTTAAGTTACGTCGATAGAGACTTTTAATCTAGACTTAGTCTTTTTTCTTTTATATATATATATATACACCCTACTAGAAATTAAGAATAAAATTGATTGAATATAAAACTGAAAAATAAGTGCATCGGCTTTATAAACTAACTTTTCAGTTATGTAAGTAATTAACATCAGTTTTCTCGGGTTATTAACAAATCAGTTGAAATGTTTAATCTTCATTATCTTCAGCTGTCATTGCAGCGTGGTTTTCATTACCAGCACAAACATTGCACCCCAAAACCGATATAACAGTGTTGATAAGGGTAAAACCAGCTGTAACTAGATATAACTAAAAAAAATTGATTAAAACGGGAAAAAAAACTTTTTTTAGTTCATATTGTTATTTTTTCAACATTTCGATGTATCTTTCCTGTTGATTTCTGTTATCTTTGAAATTCTTTTCTGTTTTTCTGTGTATCATAAAACGAGAGATTACTTAATATTTTAGTATCTGTAATATGTTTACTATAGATAAAGACAACAACGTATAAAAGCAGTCATTGTTTATTTTTTGGTTTCAGTAAAAAACTATGACATAACATTGCTTTGGAAAATCCCAAAAATAAACAAATGTTAAATAAAATGTGAACAATTTTTTTTTCTATACTCTTTAAACTTTTAAAAGTAAAAAAATTTGTTGTAATTTTTTGAATTAAAACAATAATTAGGCAAATTAGAATGAATGTAAAAGAAAAATTAAAAAACTTTTTATTTTTTACTATATTATAGCAATGTTTTAATTTAAACAGTTATTTAACACGTTTTTCAATAGTATAATTATTGCCAAAGTACCCGTAATAAGTTGTCCCAAATTTTTTTGAGTTACGAATAATAAACTTCGGTTTATTGAAATCGAACGATAAAAATAACGAAAAATGTTACAATTTTTTTTCACATTTCCATTTTATGAGTATAATTTTATTAGAAAACGTAATGTGAAAAATTACGTTCGAAAGTTATCCTCGCACCTATCTGCGAAGTCATCCTTCGCACACATTACGGAAAGCGTTATTCTCTCACCCCGTATATTCCCGATTTAATTGAAAGACATCAAGATTTCATTAATCTTCGGGAATTTTGTAGCCCCGATAATTTGTTAAATTTACAATTTTTCCCAAAAACAATGAAAAGTGCAGTCCGCGTCTCGCGCCAAGGATGGGCAGAGAGACAGAGAGAGGAGCATTTGAATTACACTCTGCACCTCGACGCTCACCTCGTCGTTCGTTCGTGTGCAGCCCAAGAGTCATAAAATACTCGTAATGCACGCCACGGTTGGTCTTTCTCTCGCTATCTCTCTCTCCCTCATACTTGCACTCGGTGCAGTCGACTCTCTCTCTCTCTCTCTCTCTCTCTCTCTCTCCCTGTCTTTCTCGTGCAAAGCAAAGATGCCAGCACGTATTATACCGGCCGCGTCATAATTGATTCGCGGAAAGGCACGAAAAAACGTCTTCCTCGTTGAAAATCGCTAATGACAGCAGCAAGTGGCGCAGTACGCAATAATCGCGTTTTAATGCGCGCTAATCGTCCCCTTGAAGAAGACGTTATTCCTTTTGCGCCAAGGCGCAGCCCGAGAGAGAGAAAATTAGCCAGCGCATTCAATTTGTTGTTGCTTCTTTTATAGTCGAGGGCACTCGAGAGACAGCCGGAGAAAGCGGGCGTTTTATTATGATTGTCGGATTTTTTTTTATAATCCTCAGCTCCGCATGCATGCATGAGGTCTTGATAACGAGACGAGAAAGAGAGAGACTCTAATTGCTCTATACTATACCTGGAAATGTGCGCGCGGGGCAACTTAGGCTCACGTTTATGCGTTGCACGCGAGAGCGACTAATATTGCCCCGGGTTTTTGGAGGTTATGTACGTAAAAAGGCGCGAAATTTAAAAGCGATTCTCGCTCGCAACGCACGGGAGTACATACAATGCATTTATACGCATATCCGCGAGCCGAGAGAAAAGGCGCGATTGACTCGTCAAATTCAATAGAGCCCCGCCGCCGTCGCGACGACGACACGCGACGATAATAATTCGAAAAATTCAAAGAAAGCGCGGACGCGCCGACAAATCCCTAACGATTTTTACGAGCGCAAGAACGAAATATCGGGACGCGCCGTACGTCAGTCAGCGCGCGGTATTAACGAGGAGCCGAAAAAAGCACGAGCTGCGCGCGACCACTGCATCATGTCCCGCGCGCGGCCGCTGCAGTGTCGCGCAGTCGAATTCCGCGCACGTCCCGAGGACGGTGTGGAATTTGCGCCGTGGCTCTCCTTCTCTCTCCCCGGCAGCTCGCCCTTGCTCGGGCTTAACGAGCTTCGCGTATCGCACGCGTGTGCGCAGGCTCCGTATGGCCGTACACCGGATGACGATACTGCCGCGCACTGCTGTAGGAGCTTGTTTCCCGGAAAAATTCGAGGAGCTGTATACGGCTGTGTTAAACGAAAGAATCTTCTGTGTGACCTGTGATTCTCGACTTTTTTTTTAATGTCTTCACTGCACAATTTAGGCGGTTACGCGCCGTTTAAGATTGTGTGCTCGAACTTGTTAGGGTAACACAACATAAATTTACGTTGGTTTGCATGGAAATTTAGTGTATTCATGCATCTTATTATGTAGCATTGTAATTTAATATAATTTTTCAATCATCAAGATAAATTTTTTTCATTTTCTGACAATTTAAGGTTTAAACTGTATCTCTTATTAAGACAATTTGAGTACCTCATTAATTTGAAGTATTAAAAAACTATACTTGATAAACAATTTAATTAAAATCAGCGTTTTTATTTCTCAATCACGTCCAATTTTTTTGTAAATCCCAAAGCTTAATCTTAAACGTGCTCGATATCACATCACCATAATTTTCAAAATATTATGCAAATTACCTGTCATCTAGTATAGTAAGGGGAAGGGGGTTCATGTTTATATGTTCGATAATCTTTCCACTGAACGTAAAGTCATACATTTTCTGGGTAATAACGACTCAATTTCCTACCGTGGATAAGATATATCTCTTAATCTCGCTTTTAATATGCTTCTTAATTATAGTTTCCAGCTTCACATTGCTTGTATGTGCTTATTATATTTTAAATTTCGTTGCAGTATCCGCTGCAAATCCGGATAACTAGGTGCTAGATTGTTATTTGCAGGTACACCTATAGTTGCACGGATTCATTCTAATCTCAGTTCGGCAGTTGTAATTCAAAGAATTTATTGAATAAATGAAGGTGTATAATAACCTATTTAACAACAGAAGGACGTATTCCTTATTTTGGAAAATTTTGATTTCATGTAGTGTTTTAGATATATATTGCGACACCTTATTATTTTTTTTAAATTTAAAGTAACAACAAGTTTACGAGGGTGACTTGTAGAAAATAAACGATTTATTGATATCGGATGATGGATGTTAATTTCTTAGATAGAACTGACAATGCACCGTTAGACTGGAAAATCGAATGTAGAAACGTTGAGACTTAAAAACTGCCTTTCTGGATAGATGTGTCAATAAATAACAAAAATAACAATGTTATTACACTCCATTTGACAAGTATGCGTTGTAACAGTATTCAGTAGATAACTGAAATCTCAGATCCACCAACATTTTTTTAAGACATAATAGTACTCGAAAGATAGTTTGATTCTATAAATGAAGTTACTCGATATAGTCACGAATAATAATATATGCAGAGGGATAGTGACAGTACGTTATAGAAAGAAATTTGTAAACACGGGAATATATTTTAGAAGAGAATATTATCCAAGAAGCTGAAAAGGATTATTTTAATGGTGACTAAGTATATCATTCAAGCAAATCATAGGTTAGAAAAAAGTAAAACTATTACAGTTTCCTTTTAGAAAAAGACAGAGATTATAAGCTAAATACTACTTTCCTACTAGGCTTCGAAAAAAAAACATAATTATTTTATTTTGACTTGTGTTACATTGTTGCACCAAGTTGTTACTAACAACGGTTCTATTTACAACTCTCGTTCACAAGAAAATCGCGACACCACTTAACTTGCACCCGAAATTACATTATCCTTTACAGTATACTGACTTATAAGTCGAAAAATCATTCGTTTGTGCAAAAAACAAAGAACACGCGAATTTCGGGATGGAATCGACACGCAGAAGCTTCTCCGCGACACTAAAGCCACTCAGAAACGACAAGTATAGTTTAAACAATTATTCCATTTTCTTACACTTTAGCGATACTTTTGCATATATTGCACACCTTCAAGCACCTTTAAGGAACGTGTCAGAGAATTCATTTCCGCCGCTTGCCCTCAACGCGTCGTCTCTCAATAACGCGAACAATCGAAAAACCAAAGTGCAGCTCTCTAGCTGTATATACTCGGCGAGAGAAAAGTTTCGTGACTCGAGTCGGACCGGCGGCGCGTTAGGGCATATATGAGACACGCGCACTCTGCGGTCAGGTATTCTCATTGTTACACGCGAGAGGCTCGCCTCTCGCCGTGTAATTAACGATAACATCTCGCGGAATTATTCATTGACGCTCGACGCTTGCGAGCACTGCAGCCCACGACGACCTGTGTATACCTATATAGGTTATACATATATACAGCAGCGCTTGTGCCTATGCGTGCGCGTGTACCGCTTACACGCATTATATCGTTTACATATGTGCATATCCATCCTATTTCGGAAACAACTCACACGAGCATGTCGCAAAATTTTTTCTTGAAGGCAAACCTAAGGTACCTGATCTTTGTCGTTCCTTAGGTCATTCTGAAAGAAAAAAATAGAATTTATAGATTTTTTTTCGCGAAAACAATGGACTTTTATAAAAATTTCATTACAACAAGCATGTCTTAGAATTCATCAAGGAATTAATTTTTTCAGATTCGTCCGACACAATTTTTGGTTTTTCGAAAATTCAAAAAAATCGAAATTTCGAAAAACGTCATTTAAAAAACTGAAAAAATTTCAGAGTACTCTTTGATGAATTTTAAGTCATTATCGTTCTAATGAAATATTTTTAAAAGTCCATAGTTTTCGAGAAAAAAAATCTATAAACTCTTGTTTTTTCATTGTTTCTCGTTTTTCGAGTCGTTTTTGCTGCGGAGAAAAGTATATCCTTCGATTTTTCGCAAAAAGAAAACGTAAGATATAGCTCGGAAACATGGTTGCCAATAACTTTTCCTATATGTTAACCTCGGCATTTTTTATCATTTGGCTTACAGAACGGCCCGAAAGCTCTGGCTAAAAACAATTTTTTTCTAATTCTAGACCAAAGAGAAGTACATTTTTTTTGTTTAGAAATTCGACACATGCACACAAACACAAGTGAATCATTCCATGCAACTACATAGAAGACAGAGACTTGTGAGAGAGAAGGATCGGCATATGTCGAATTTCACTGAAAAAATGCACTTTTCTTTGGTCTAGAAATCGAAAAAATTTTTTTAAAGCTAGAGGTTTTGGACCGATCAGAATTTCTTCTGCGAGCCGAAAGATAGTCAAATGTGCAGAGGAACATGGGAAAATAACTAGTAACCATATTTTTGAGCCATTTACGCTTTTTTTACAAAAAATTAATCCGTCAAAACACTGGAATAATAACCACTACGAATGTTCCCGAGGCACCAATAAAATTTCGAATAACACTATAATAAAGTATTACAAAAGAGCTTTAATTTAAAAACAGAATATGCGCAGATTCGATACTCTGATCAAAACTTATACCCATTTAAAAAAAAATAATAATAAAAACCCGAATAGTCAATTTTTTTTCCTTCATATGCCTCCCCATGTTAAATTTTCATATTCTATACTTCGCATGTACCTCGGCATTTTTCATCATCTTTTGGCTTACAGAAGAAAGTCGCATTGGTCCCAAAGCTCTAGCTTTAAAAATTTTTTTTCGATTTCTAGACCAAAGAAAAGTGCATTTTTTTACTGAAATTCGACATATACGCGTATGCTGCACCTCGGTGTCGAATAAATTTTCCATACGCATATATGCTGATCTGGGTTACAGGGGTATAATATAATGCCCAGAGATTTTTACGGGCCACGGTGCGTTGCAGCTTCGATATACGTTATCGCGCTATATTGCGCGGGCTCTTTAATAAAGCAAAACGCGCGCGGCCGTAATGCGATGAGGTGTAGCGAGCGCCGCGTCGGCGGCGGCTGCTGCGACGAGAAATTAATTCGCCTGATTGATTAAGCCGATTCGATCGAGCGCGCGGCCGCTCATAATTGTAATCGACCGCTTAAATAATCGTCGCAGCCGTGGTATACATATATATATATATATATATACACCACGTGCGCGCGCGAGAGTGAGAAAGAGGAAGGCGATAATAGTCACCGCCGCGAGAGAGAGAGAAAACGATCTATACGCAAGTGCTGCTAGAGTTAATTTTCCAATTAAGCCGGCGGTGCCGTATTGGCCTGGGCTTGTGCGCCTCCTTTTTTTTCCGCAATCCGCCGCTATATACGCCATAGTTTAATTGAGTTACGGACGTTTTAATCGATGCCTCTGTAACAGCCACTCCGATTAGATATCCGGCCGATCGCACGCGGCGCTGCTAAGCGATTTCTCGGCAAAAACAACGAGGAGAGAGTGAGAGAGAGAGAGAGAGAGAAGAGCTTCTTTTTTTTCCATCCTCTTGCTGCTTCTGCGCTGCTGCGGCTGTGTCTCTCCCTCGCGCGAGACAAAGGCCTCACTGACAGCTGCGCGCGACTTTTATCGCGCGTTCCACGGAAAGAAGCGACGCTCGCGCGCGTCGCCTTATCCTGACAAACGCATACACGTGTGTATATCCCCCCGTTCCCGGTATAATCTCGTTGGCCACAGACTCGCGCGAGCTTTTCGATAATAAACAGATCGCCGGTGCGCAGGATTTAAGGCGCAGGTGTCCGCTCGTTTTTCCCCGTGTCTCTCTCTCTCTCTCTCTCTTGATCAATTGCCGGACTTCCGAGTACAATCCCGTACGGTAGCCAGTCGCCGGCTATTGTCTCGTGACTAATCGGCCATTTGCGACTCGAGCCGCTAAGGGAATAATAAGGAGCGAGACGAGTTTTACGCTTATTGCGCGGCTACCGTGCGATTTTTATCGTATTCTGCATTACCCCCCCCCCCCCCCATTTTTCCCAGCTACGCGTGTGTCCCGGATACAATAACGAAATATCTTTATTGTCTATCCGGAGAATATGTTTTTGGCTCGTCCGCCTCGTGCGTCCCGCCGCGGACTTCAAGGGCGTCAGGCCGATAAAAGCCAGAAAGCATTCTATATGTAAAAAGGTGTCGAATTCGGGGAGTTAATGAGCTTTTTTAGCCCGCACACACCTGCGTTTGATTTTCCAGACGTCCGGGCATAAATCTCTCGCGGAGGATATTGAGCCGAGCGCGCCGGAGACGCCGCTGGCAGTGTCTTCTCTCCTTTTTTCGAATACAAAGTCTGCGGGTTATGTTTCTTCCTCTGATTCTTTTTTTTCCTCTCTCACTCTCTCTCTCTCTCTCTCTCTCTCTCTCGTTCTCGGGCTTTTCGAAGCTGGTTATAATAGTAATACTCTCGAGGCGCCTATAAACTGTCGCTGTACCTTATTGGATTCTTGGGTTTTAGGAGGCGCGCGATGTTTTAGCGTCGAACTACGTTGTCGCGAGTGATAATTGGCTTGGCCGGGAAATATTGACTATTAGAGCTTGGCGTAAATCTTGCCGACTGATGCGGGGAGAGGATTGACTGCCGCGGCGCGCGCGCGCGGGGTGGAATATAATTGAAAATTGCTTTATTAAGAGCGAGCTGACAAGAGCTGATTGTATGCAGTATGAATTTTCAAATCTCTATTTGCGACGAGGCGTTTTATGTTTGTTCTCCGCGGACTCTGCGAAAATATTATATTTTGCGCCGATGCGGTTTCAGTCAACCCCCTCCGAGACTCGTCTGTGCACAGTGTCGCGTAAAATAATGAAAAATATGCGCGTGCAGGAGGAATATCTGAGCGATAAATCTGCGCAGAGTCGTTCGTATACGTTTTGTCATTGTTAATCAATGCGATATTTGACGAAAACTATTTGCCTTCCACTGAAAATAGTTAAATTCTCGTAAGTAAATAATTGAATAGTTGAAATTAATTTAAAAAAGAATTTTACATTAAAGCAGACGATACTGATTTTTTATTTAATCTTATTGACAGCGGAAACACAATTGTATCGATAATGACCTCAAGTTGTAGAGAGTAACAGTAATTTTGAAGGCATATTGTTTACTTAAAATTTTTTAAATTTAATATGTAATTTGCATGATATTTCATCAATTCATCAATTTCATTGTTTCACCCAGAAAAAGTTAAATGAATTTGTAAATCAGTCGCTTTCCTCCGTTATTACTTTGGTACTTACAAGCTTTTTTACCGCCGCACAGAAATGCCACACGTATAAGTTTCTCACGCGCACATAAAAATTAAATGTTTACTATTAACATTACCACGACTTTCCTCCACCGAAAATTATATCCTTACGATACAATGGCTCGATCGAAATGCATAAACAATATTCAAACACGTCAAATAATCCTATTATAAATTCAGGTAATACGGTCTCAATTCAATGAAATCTCTCCAGCTCCCCCCCCCCCCCTACCCTCCTTCTCTCTATTCTCAACGCACTCGTTAGTATATCAAAACATTCGTTAATCAGCATAACCGACGAGAGAAGAAAAAAAAGAACATATAGCCGCACGGCCGTATCGCTTTCTAAAATATACCCACATTCGAACCGCGCGCGTATAGCATCTTCGCCTGGGGCTCCCCTATACACCTCGACTCTCTCTATCTCTCTCTCGCAATAAAACAATCGTCAAACTGCTCGCGATGCTAAGCAAGCCCAAGAACAAGCCGATCTCTCTCTCTCTCTCTCGCTCTCTTGCTACACACACACATACACGTATATAGGTATACACACACAGAGAGTGTTTTTTTTTGCATTTCCTCGCGGGCTATGTCGATTATCTCGACACGCCGAGCAGCGCTAATTGGCAGGGCTTTATTTGTCTCCGGCGCTGCACTCGTTTATTTTCTTTCTCTCACTTAGGGCCACTAACGAACGACTGCTGCTGCTGCTGCAGCCGCTGAAAAAGGGCTTCGTTTGCGCGCGCGGCTCGAGAGAGAGAGAGAGAGAGAGAGAGAGAGAGAGAGAGAGCTGCGGAGATCCGCACGTCGATACAGCCGGCAATTAATTGCTTCGCCCGCTGCAAATCGATTTCGATTTATTATTATTACGGTAGTGCAAGTGCTTGGAAAAAAATAGAAATAAAGCAGCTTTCGCGGTCTCTGTGTATGCGTCGAATTTCAAAGAATAAATGCACTTTTCTTTGGTCTACAATTCGCGAAAAATTTGTTTAAGCCACAGCTTTCGGACCAATGGGACTTTCTTTTGTAAGCCAGAAGATGATGAATAATGCCGAGGAACGTGGGTAAATATAGAATGTGAAAATTTAACATGGGGAGGCGTATGGAGGAAAAAGAAAAAATTGGCTATTTGGATTTTTATTTTATTTTATTTTTTTTTTCAAACGGGCATAACTTTTTATCAGAGTATCGAGATGGCATTTTTTTTTAAATTAAAGCTCTTTTGTAATACTTTATTATAACGTTATTCGAAATTTTATTGGTGGTTCGGAAACATTCGCGGTTGTTATTATTCCAGTATTTTGATGCATTAATTTTTTGTAAAAAATCGTAAAATGGCTCAGAAATATGGTTACTAGTAACATTTCCCATGTTCTTTTGCACTTTTGACTAAGTATCTTGCGGCTCCCAGAAGAAAGTCCAATCAGTCCGAAACCTCTAGCTTTAAAAAAAAATGTTTCGATTTCCAGACCAAAGAAAATTGCATTTTTTTTTTAAATTCTACATATAGTTGCCCTTGTAGAAACTTAACGATACATTAGCTAATTTCGTTATAAATGAGCTAATTCACAACGAAATTAGCTAATTTATTCTCAAGTTTCTACCAGAGTGGTGCTCGCGCATAGTATCCTATACGTACGTTTACGTATATGTAAACTTACGAATAATCCCGTATTTACAGTATGCGGGAGCGCGAAGCTTCGGATGATCCGGGAGAGTCTATATTTATAACGCTTATATACCTGTTCCCTTCTCTCTCTCTCGCTCTCTCTGTCTCTCTCTCTCTCTCTTCCTCCGCGTATCTGTCGGGTCCATCTTGGCAACACGTGTCCCACAAAAATATCAAATAGTCCCAAAAAAAGTTCTTCTTCCTTTTCCCTATATTCCCGGCTAATTTATCGCTTTAATAAGCTGACACGCGTAATTACTGTTCGCGATCGTGTCGCGGCTCATTAGAGCCCCGGCCAATCGATATTCCCCGCGTCTCGGCAATTATTTACACGGGCTATCACGCGGACACGCCAGCGCGCGCATTGTTCTTCCTTTTTTGGCCGCGGATAGATGAGGCCTCGCTGATAGCGACGGCCGGGCCTTTTGCATTCCCGACTAATTAATTTCGTCGCGGATTTTCAGCGAAATATTTGCGCGCAGGCTCTCAACCGCGCATAAAGCTTTGAAAATTTTCTCCGACGCTGCGTTACAATAACGCGAGCGAGTACAATTATTGTAAGTATACAAGGCGTATTGTAAGTATATATACACGCGAGAGAGAGAAACAAAAAAGGTATGCGTATACGAAGAAATCCATGCGGGATGTTCGAACAAGCGACTACCTGCGCGCGGATTCCCGTATGTCGAGAGAAAGAGAGAAAGAGAGAGAGAGAGGGAGAATCCATTAATACACCGAAATATCTACCTGAGCCGCTATACAGCTCTTAATGATCCCCTCTGGGATGCGCTGCTGTTAATTAGCCTCGACAATTAATTAAAGCCCCTTTCTCTTTCCCCTCCGCGCACTATATGCTTGTATAACGCTTGTGTATATGCATATATACATATAGGTCGCACAGCTCAATCCCGAGCTCTCGCTCTCTCTCTCTGCGGCTATAGTGGTTTTGCGATTTAAAAAATGCCGAGGTCGAGGCCGCGGCGTAAGCTAATCAAATTCCCATGATTCCGAATTAGCAGATGCTTTCGGGCGCCCCGTCGACCCTTAGGAATGCAAGCCTCCATAAGATATTCACGACAACTATATTAGCCCCGGCTTTTCGACGTAGGAGCGTTCTGTATATACATACGCATACGTATGCGCGCGCGCGACGTCACACTGCGCGCCCGGTGTCGATCCAAACACCTTCTCTCCGTTCCCCGAAAAATAACGTTGCGTATAGATGTAGAAAGAGACAGAGAGAGAGAGAGAGAGAGAGAGAGAGAAAGAGAAAAAGTTGAGATATTCTCTGCGGGACGCCGATATTTCGGGTGAGAATTCCCGATGTTTATGGATGGCTACTTTGAACTGTTTAGGGGGGATTACGGGCAGCCGAGCTGCCGGAGAGAAGGGATTTATATAAGGTGAATTTATGAGGTGGAAGGGGAATGCGTGGCCCTGTAGCCCCGATAATTACAAGATATTTTTTTTTTTTTTTTTTTGGGTAAAAAGCGCGCGGCTCCGATGCGAGATTTACAAGGAAACTTGACTATATGTCCGTGGTCTCGGTGCGCCGCGGCGTAATATGTGTGCCGACGAAATATCGGTTTACTGTTAGGAGAATTAAAATCCCGATGCGCCGCGCGCGCGGCCTATCGCTCGAGAATGCGTTAAAACTTATAGAAAATGGAGAAACGCCTATAAATAGCGCTTGTTAAATTCCTCGAAAAATACAGTCTAATGAAACCATCATCGTAAAGCTCGAGATATACGTCTCGAGCATTATCCGCTACCTATCGCACCTCCTTATATATACATCGGTGATTTTCTTGTATTGAAAATCGTATAATCAAAAGTATTTCTTCCCGCTACCTCCCCCCCCCCCTCTCTCTCTCTCTCTCGGGGTTTCGGTGCCTTCGGATCGTAAATTAGAGGACGGGAGCGTATAGGTAAGGCACAGCTTAATTTACAACGATAACTCAGCTGGCAATTCCAGCGCCAACAAACTCAATCGAAAATCAAATCCCATAAAAACAAGCCGTTAAAAGGCCGAAAGAAAACCACGGGGGCATCGGAAAACATCTGAATTCTCGTGAAGCCACGGCGACGACCATCGTCGTCGTCATCATCATCATCATCATCATCTGTACCACACCCACCGTATCATAAAATCGAGGGCTTAGGTATACGCACGTATATATACATACATATAAAAACACACGCATCAGGTAATTCTCTCCCATTAAACTCGAGCGACTCCATCCTAATCTCCGCTATTTTGGGACCATAAATAAAAAGCAGCCGTACATGCCGATAACCATCTTCCGCTCCTCTCGCTCTCTCTCTCTTTCTCTCTCTCTCTCTCTCTCTCTCTCTCTCGCATTCAGTACGATATATATATATATATATTAAATATTCGGGAGGTGTTCACCGCATCGAGTTCCTCACGCTGCGATCACACCTCAGCGCTTCGCGCTGCGGGACGTCACGATTCAATTATGGATTTCTCTCGGATGCCTGTCTGTATGTCTATGTGTGTGTGTGTGTGTGTGTGTGTGTGTGTGTGTGTGTGTGCGTGCGTTATTGTGTGTACGTGTGCGTGTGTACATGTGTATGCTTAGGCGTGCATTGTGTATATGTAAAAATCTCATTAAAGTCGTCACTTACAGTCGTGAAAAATGGTCGATCGTCAGAAATCGAGTGCACCATAACCAGACCTGTCTCATTCCGTCCATTATAGATCAGACGTATACGACAAGCCAAAAGAACTTTATGTAAAAGTACTGTACGATCAGCTGATGTTTTCAGCGTACTTGAGGAGTTTTGCATTTTTACGAAAACATATTTTCTTCGCGGGTGCTCGTGTCTTTCTTTGGCTGTGATTACATGTTATCACGAACTCGTATAAGCCACACGTCGTATACACTTATCGTTGTAGAACGGTTTTTGGGCGATTTCGATAAGCATAGACACAACTTAGCCACATGCGATGATTAAAGTGCGTTAAAAAGACCTCCCGAGCTAAACCTACAAGGATTATTATTGTAAAAAATGTGAAGAAAAGGATTAGTTTTTTGAATTTCCAGTATATAGACGTGCGATAGATACTCCCAACGGAAATGAATTTCCACATAGTTGTTACAGCGAATGCGAAAAAAATTACAAAAATAATAATTAAAAAATTGAACAGTTTTTGAAGACGCTAAAGTAGCTATACATTACACATTTAAATATAGGGTCTTCCACGTAACCGTGCACTTGGATAAATACAGTGCGACGTCCTGCGTAAACGGTTGTCGAAAAAGAATAAAATTATGAGTTCTGAAATTAAGTAGTTCTAAACGAGTTAAGGAATATATACATGAGAAGTATGATAATACAGTCAGTCGAATTCTGTCACCCAAGCTGAACTCTTATACCAGAGTAATTAAGTCTCGGTTACATTTTGTATTCATCGTTTAATTATAAAGGTTTAATTATACGTTTGTTAATTGTTGTATGCGCCCACAGAAGCATCAGAAGAGAGCCTGAATAATCAAGCGAGTATACTCGTATATACACGATTATATTTAAATATAACAGATATCCGCGTCAAGACTTAACAACAGCATATCCCATTCTATGAAGGCGACTGCTATGGACGAGGCTGTGCGAAACACATCGCGTATCGGGTGTTTAAGAGAAAAGTGTGTGGAAAAACCAGTCGGCAACATGCGATGCGTACAGCTCCCATATCTATATATATATCGACAATACAGGCTCTGCGCGCATAACGCGTCCTTTGCCCTCGTTCTTCTCTTTCGATTATTTTCAAACGGCTAATGTCCCTCGCTGGGCAATTACCTCGTAAATACTTCCTCGAGGCGGCCTTATTTAATAAGGCATTTTACGCCACGGAAATTCCCCGCGGGATATTACGTTGTCATTATGTGTGCGGCCCGATGCAGCTCTAGAGCGAGAGAGAGTGAGAGAAAACGCGATGTGTAGCAGACCTCGAGCTGTTATCTTTTTCCGCTAAATTACCGGGACAAATTGATTGATAGTTGCGCGCGAAGCTCTGAAACGGGTGTGTATAAACACTGTAGGTTATAATAAAAATTTTTCCCGCGATTAAAGCCGGGCTTTTTAGCCGCGGTTTTCGTCCCGATTACTCGCACGAACACTTCGCTCTCTCTCTCTCTCTCTCTCTCTCTCTCTCTCTCTCTTTCTTCGCGAGATAATTCGTCTTACGGTTATCTAAAGTATACGCAAACACAGCTGGTTCATTACACTCGCCCCACGAGGATCGAGCAGCCCGTGTGTACAAGTGTATATGAGTATGTCCAGGAAATTTCGGAAATAACTCGGACGGAAAAGTTGCAAAAAATTTTCTTGAAGGCACATCCTACCAGACCTGTTTTTCCTCGTTCCTTAGGTCATCCTGAAAGAGAAAAAGCTCGCGTGCATGGCCGATCGTAGGGTATACTTTTTTCTGGAGCAAAAACGACTCGAAAAACGAGAAATTATTAAAAAACCAAAATTCATAGATTTTTTTCTCGAAAACTATGGATTTTTAAAAATATTTCATTAGAACGAAAATGACTTAAAATGCATGAAAGAATGCTCTTAAGGTTTTTCAGATTTTTTAAGGACATTATTCGAAATTTCGATTTTTTGGATTTTTGAAAAATCAAAAATTTTATCGAATCAATTTGTTCTAATGAAATTTTCACAAAAATCCATAGTTTTCGTGAAAAAAAAATCGATGAATTGTTTTTTTGTCAATTATATTTCTCGTTTTTTTCGTGTCGTTTTGTTTCTCTTTCAGAATGTCCTGCGAGGAACAAGAAAAAACAGTTCTGTTAGGTGTGTCTTCAAGACAATTTTTTGCAACTTTTCCGTCCGAGTTGTTTCCGAAATTTCCTGGACACACTCGTATGTGTGTGTGTGCACTGTGCAGTGTGTATCGCACCGTATACGGCGCGAGCTCTGAAAATTATCGCGCAAATCCCTCGCGACACTAAGACACCCGGCGATATGACGAAACGACTCTTATCTAGTCGCCGTTAATCAAGGAATTAGCATATACGCGCACAGCTGCGGCGGCGCTGCCGACAATAATGCACTTTGCTATGGATGTGCGTAACGAGTATAAGCGCGAATTTATCAGATCCTTGCGCAAGAATGCTTTATCCTCGCCTCCCAAAGCTGATTAACCCTTTGAATTTGTCCACGTCCTCGTAATTGGCACAATGCCGCGCGCTGCAGTATAGCCCCAAAGTTCGCAAGTTCCATCGATTGTATGCGCCGTCGTTCTCGGCTTCTGTGCTCACAATCCATACGTACAAGTTTCAATTTTCTCAAAGCCGCAGCAGCTTCCAAGAATATCGTCGATGATTTGCTCTTATGTCTCGCGCGCTCCAGCAATTAGCCGACACCTATTAGTCCCGGGTGCGGCGGCCTGATTTTTCAATTACTAACGGGAACGAATGTGTACGTGTATTAAAGCCTCTTCTCTCTCCCTCTCTCTCTCTCTCGTCTTAATAATACGTATGCACGCGCTGCAGCGCCTTTATTTTTTCCGCATTAACGATCATTAAAATATATATATACACAGAGTCGGCGCGTACGTGCGTGATGTGCGTCTGTCTTGTAATTACAGTATATGTTCACCGGTGTAATTTTTGTTTTCTGCGGCAATCAAGGCTACCAAAATTACCGATTCATACCGCTGTATATCTGTACTGTGGAATATTAAGGTCAAAACTTTTTCAAAAATAATGCCCATTTCATTATGCCTTGCACTCGCAGCGCGCCAAATGCGCACTTGCTCTTATGATCGTTGCTTACCATCGGTAAACTGCTGCACTCGCATGTCTATACGTGAGTATCGTGATGGGGTTGAGAAAAAAAACCATCGGATTCAATAACTGCAAGAGTCTTATAAATTTCTTTCCCGGTTCCCTCGGAATCTAATCCTTTTTTGCTAGCAGTATAATTAAAATGAAAGCCCGTTGTAAGCATAATTCATAATTAATTATATCGAAACATAATTACAAAAAACCACGAAATGCTATTTGCCTTTCGTTGTAACACAATCCTATGTGTTACGAAGTTTTTAATTTATTTTAATGTCTTAATGAAAATCTTTGAATAATGTAGAAAAATCATGCTATTCCAGCTTTTTCTTTTATATAGGTATTAAACTCGGTATTAAATGATAAACTTGGTATTTCTTGAAGTATATGTACGTCCAGGCATACTGTATACTGTATAGTGTGACACTTAATTTCACATTCGTTTATTTTCTTCATTACAATTAATAAATATTATAATTAAACATCTTTAATTAGTCCATTATTGCTTATTCAACAATAGGTTATGGGCCTATAGAACACGTTTAAACTTCGCGAGGTGAAAATTCACGTAAAGACGCTAAACCTAAAATGCATTTATAAAGCTTTACGTGTGCGCTGTAAGTTCTTGTACTGTGTTCATTAAAAGGAAGCTTCCCTCCACAATCAACTTTCTTTTGCGAGAAGAAAAGCTGAACGACTAGGATGAATGAAATTCTATGAGACACGTAGAATTTCTATAAAGATAATACGAAAATCAATAACGTATAGCCCAATGAAATAAATGATATTCAATGCAAAATCGTACTTTGATATTTTCTTTTTTAACGATGCGGACCCGTACGAAAAATAGATCGTGAAATTTGTACGGTTTTTAAAATTTAATAAATTGCCATTTGAAACGGAACGAGAGAAACAACGTAAAATTGAAAAGAAGATTATTCGCTCGTACAGCCAATTGGTATTCGAAAGCATATGCACGAACGAAAGAGAGAGAGAGAGGGAGAGAGAGAGAAGTGGGTGGGGCGGGGGAGGGGGTGAGAGAGAGAGAAAAGCACGTGATGGATACGTAGGTTAACGAAGGTGTGATTCACGAGGGCAACCCGACAGCTCTCATATTCCCAAATTATGCCTGGGCTCACCTGCAAGCACGCAGCTCGCTTTAAGTTTTATTATTTCCACTCCGGGCGTTACACGAGACCGCACTGAATTCAAAATCTTTACTCTCGTAATATATATGTATATACAATCCTGTCTCTCCTTTTCTCTCTCTCTCTCTCACACACACACGCACACACACGTATCTCTCGAGAGATATCGAATTTATTCGCGCCGGGAAGGAACATCTTAATCCTCGATGTCCGCGCTCCTCCTTTTTCCTTGTTTGCTTTGTGGCCGCGTAATATGCTACAGCTTGTAGCTATATACATGTATATACAGTCCTGTATATACCGGTGAACCCGCGTGCGCGCGATTGTCTGTGTCTTCTCGGTTTTTAAGCACACAATTATAAAGCGAGCTGCTTCTGATCTGCCGTTCTGCGCTTCGTTCGCGGCGGCACGGATTTATCGCGGGCCATTATGCGATCCTCATATTCTTTTACACGCAACAACGCGCCTATCGTGACGAGAAATAAAAACTCTATATATAACGACGCTGCTGCTGCTGCTGTTGTGCTGTTGCGTATGGCGGCGGCGAGAAGTCCCCGCGATATCGAAGATAGAATCGACACGAGGTGACTTATTTATCGAAGAGAATGAGACACGCAAGCTCTCGTACGTACATATATAATAGGGGGCGCGCGCTCGTTTTGGAAAAAAAAGGCATCTCGACTCTCTCGCGTGTTTCGAGGCTAATTGAGCGGCGAGTCGCGAAAAAGTCAGCTCGCGCAAGCTTAATTATCGCCGATGGTCTACCAGCAATTAGCGCACGCGATCCTAACACCGGCTGTGTGTGTGTGTGTGTGTGTGTGTGTGTGTGTGTGTGTGTGTGTGTGATGTACGCGTGTGTGCACGCGAGAGACAGCTCAGGGGTATGCATACACATACCTGCGCTTTGTATGTTACGTACCCCGCAGTCATTCGGCTGCTCTACACTCGCTGATCATGTGGAGGATAACCCGTGAAACAATGGCAATAACGATCTTATTTCTTACTCGAGTGCCAGTTCTTATGTAACCTCGACACTTGGCGCAATTTCAATTTGCCGTCGTTACTCGAACTGCGTACACGGTGTATTTGCGTTTGCAGGAATCGATATTGTGCTCGCGAATCGACCTTTTCATTTTTTAAGATTATTTCGTAGCACCACTGAATGAAACGGAACAGATGTTATCGTACGCTTGTAGGGAAGAAACGGAGTTGAACTGTACGTAATTTTTTTTTATTTGGAATCGTCGATTCCTAAGAAATTTTCAGGAAATTTTGCAGCCCTTGTAAATGTAGTAATTAGCAAAAGTGGGGCGATTTTGAACGCATTGCATTAAATGTTTTTCTAAATTATTACGTATGTATTACTATACAATTAATCGCTTGGACTTTACTTTGAATTTCTATGTTTTACAGCTGCAATGGCCCATATATTTTATATAAATCGATTATTTTTTTACATCTTTGATAACAGGTGACATCTTTCTTGGATCGTACCAAATTTTTGCAAATATTTCTTTTTTGAGTATTGATACGTCAGGACATCCATTTTTGCGAAAAGACATTCTTTAAACATAGAATTTATGACATACGTAATGTAGCAGCATTAATAATTATTAAATTGCATTTATGTAAGTGCTCGTTTCTTAATTCATAATACAAAGTAACAAAAAGTTTATTGAAATTCTCGAATCTCTCGTGTTGAGCGTTGACATAACTTTTGCTTTCTGAATGAGTTGACTTTCTCATTATTTGTTTATACGAAATCTATATACTGTACATCACCATCACACCCCATAGTTAAGATGATTAAGAAATTACAAAATAAACATCAAATAAATTTATTTGCTGAATTATTCATAAAAGTACTTCATAAAAGTACACATTCATAAAAGTACTGATGTAAACATTAAATTATTATTATTAATTTAAAAAATGTCAATTATGTGTACGCTTATTACGTGCAAAAAATTTTGTCGTTAAATAGCTAAGTATTCCCATGTGTGTACATAAGTTGAATTTTTGTTGTTGTCGTTTGCCGACATAAACCTCGAAACCGGAATTTAAAATTTCGAAGCACACACACATTGAGAGCGACAATAAATTACTCGCGTCCGCGTCGTTTTTCTCCTCATAAAAAATCGTTCGTAAGTCAATTAAAATCTTTACATCTCAAACAATATCAGAGTCGACCATCGATAATAAACCCGCGACAGTCGAGCTCCCAAATTTAGAGCTCGTGCACGCACACACACACACTTGTGCGCACATACGTCTTCCTCGTTCTTCCGAGCATTTATCCGGCTCGTTTGGCCGGGCAATTTGCTCGCAGCTGCTGCCGTGGGGCAGAAGAAGCTCGTAATCCGCGATGAAAAATCGTCAAAATCATTTTAACCGTGCTCGCACGCATATATATGAGAGGAAGAGGGCGAGAGCGAGAGCGAGAGAAAGAGAGAGAGAGAGAAGAAGTCACGGGAGATTACCGGTTTTAGTTACGCACCGGGGAGTCGACTTGCTCGAGCCAATAATGCGATCTAAATAACGTCACGGAGAAAAAGGACCGATAAATCGACTTCTCTGTCCGCGCGAAATATGAGTGCCAGCCGTAATTAAGCGGACAAATTCCCTGTATCGCGCGCTCGCTCGCTGCCTCTTATATACACGTGTGCAAGCATAAATACGTTTACACTGTACAGTGTGCATATGCTGTATACGTGTACATTTATAGATATATGTGTAGAAAGTATGTATAATTTATGTTATTATACTCATTCGTGACTTATATATTGTATATTATTTGATAAACTGTGTATGTGCGCTTACAAGTTGTATTAACGAGATCTATTTTCCGATGATTTTGAGAAGAGCGCATATAAATTGTTTTTGCAAAATCTGAGAAAAACGTTAATTAATACTGCGCGAAAAGACTCGGTTGCAACAACCAGACAATGAAAGTTTGTTTTCAATCAAATTGAAGCTCTTTTAGCGCAATGTATCCTCCGTGAAGCTCGAACGTAACTTAAGAGGACTGATGCAACTTGTATGTCATCAACATAAAACAATTTTTTTATATGCCATATTCCATGTACAACATGTCTTCAATTTTTTCATTCACCGCAGACTTTAGTTGAATCGGGGTATCGGAGAGCACACTGGCAGGTCCCGATCTGCTTTAAAAACATGTAGTTTCCAGATTCAACTAAAGTCAGCTGCGGCAAATAAAAAAAAAATGGAATTCATGGAATTTGGCCTTCGAAGACATGTTGTACCTGGAATATGGCATACAAAAAAATTGTTTTATGTTGATAACATTAATGCATTATATAAAATATTATTTAAACAATGCCAAGTTAATAAAAAGTAAATTTTTCATCAACATTTCAAAGGCGTATCAGTAGTCCCCTTTAATGAACGAAATTGCAACGTTTCCATTTTTTACCCCACACCGACGAGCCTTGAGTTTTTTCGGTATAGAATCACTCGTCATACGCGCCACACAGACACGCAAATACACGCGAAACCTCTGCGCACACAGGTTACCCAGACTCAATTTTCCATCCCCATAATGGGATGAGCGCAGCTAAGTATAAGAATCGTTTAAAAATAATCCGCTACTTTGCAGGTCTGAAGCAGCAGCCGTCCAATTGTCTTGGCGCTCATCTCGTTACCGAGTTACATTCTCAAAGTCGTCTCACCTCGGCGGCTATAATCTCGTCCTCGGCTCTCCAGCGCAGCGAGAAAGAAGCGCAGAGCCATATACGCGCGCGTACTCTGGGACGAGCTTATTGCTTTTGGAGAGACGATCGTCGCGGGGGGATTAAGAGGTCACAGCGAGGCCGAGAGAGAGAGAGAACGGGGTTGTACGGTGTATATAGTTATCTATCGGGGACTCTGTATAGCCGCCGAGAGAGAGAGAGAGAGAGAGAGAGAGCGCTTGCGCGGCCATTAAGCCGATTCGCCGTCGACCCATCCACGTTTACGAACGGTTAAGCGGCGAGCCAGTCCCCCGGTCGCGTGCGACCCCGCCCGGGTGATCATCGGCCCGATTGTCTCGGAACACCCGCAGATTATCACTTGCCCGCCCCCGCAATGTATCCCAAATCCTTCTGGACTTTTGTTGCCGCCGACGACTGCGCCCCGTGTTTTGTACGAGTATATACAAAGCTGTGGGTGGACGAAGCGCGCACTTTGTTTTCCCTCTTTCAAATGCGAGCGCGTATAATGTACTCCCGCCAAAGCCACGTGCACCGCACGGCATGCGCACGCAGTTCCGAGTTCGCTTATTCCGAGGCGGACAATTATATTGCATTGAGAGGCGAGACAAACGGGATTTGGCGGCTCCGTGTCCGCAGGTCTCGGAGCCGTGACAAAGAAACGAGACTTTAAGGCTGAACGGCACTTAAAACTAATGGATGGACGAAACGTAAACACGAGCTTTCGCGCGGTCTTCTCGGAACGAGCGTTCAAGCTGAAATTGATTGGGAAATTCATTGAGAGAGAGAGAGGGGGGGAAGGAGGGGAGACTTCCAGGAATGAGGGAAAATTCAAATTTCCCGCCGTTTTGCGAGCGGACGCCGGTTGTGTGATCAGAGCTGTACCGTTTAAGGATGTTTAAAGATATACTTGTACGAACAGTTCTCCGACAAAAATGCACTTTTCGGGGGTCCAGAAATCGAAATTTTTTTTAAAGCTATACATGTAGAGGTTTCGGACCAATCAGACTTTTTTCTGTAAAAGCAAATCGGCTATTCGGATTTTTATTTATTTTTTTTTTTCTTTTCAAACAGACATAACTTTTGATCAGAGCCTCGAATCTGGGCATATTTATTTTTTTTAAATTAATAAGCTCTTTTATTGTACTTTACGCGTAGTGCAATTTGAAATTTTATTTGTGCGGCGGGAACATCGGTAGTTGTTATTATTCCAGTATTTTGACGCATTAATTATTTGTAAAAAAAAAACGTAGAATGGAAGAAAGTCTCATCGGTCCGAAACCTGTAGCTCTAAAAAAAAAACTTTTCATTTTCTGGATCCCCGAATACACATACCCGAGTGACGAATTCGGCAAAAAAAACAAACAAAAAATACAGGATTTTTATAATTTTCTCTTGATTTTCTGTTACAAGCAAATATCGCTCACTTTTTTTCTGAACATGCGCAACAATTGCCCGAAGCCGAGCGACACCTTACAGCCGTCGAAATTCGGAAAATCATTCATCCCGTGTGCGCTCGCAGAAAAAAAGTGCGTACCGATCCTTTGCAGCTTGTCCCCCATACATATATATAATATATCTCCCGAACGAGGTGACGCGGCAGAAAAATCCACATAACACGCACGTGATTTCGATTGGCCGCAACAAAGTCAGCTCGCTCGCGTCTTCATTTACACTCGAAGCTTGGATTCTTCGCTTTTTCTTAACTCGAACAGAATGAGAGAGAGAGAGAGCGAGTGAGAGAGAGAGAGAGAGAGAGAGAGAGAGAGAGAGAGAGAAGGGAGAGACAGACGGGGCGTGGTGTGGCGTTCTTGCGTTTGAGTTTTAAATCACCTCTGCCAGCCGGATAACCAACAGCCTCCCCCCGCGGGCCTATCTCTCGCGCGCTCGTCTTACCTTCATTTGTTTCACTCCTGTTCTTGTTTTTTGCACCGGGGCTCTCTCGGCTCTCTCTCTCTCTCGCCTCCTTCTTGCGAATGCAAACAACGCGAGGTACAAAATACTTGTAATGCTCGACGCGGGCGCTTCTTTTTTTTCCCTTCCTCCTCCTCCTCCTCCTCTTCCTCTTTGACTTTCGCGAGCGAGGGTGTGTGCATGTGGGATGGGGGGGGGGGGGGAGAGCAGAGTGAGAGAGATTAAACACATTTCTGATTGTTGATCTCGTCCCGTGTATGTTAATAAGCGCCGATGATGGTACGTTTAAAAGAAAATTGAGGCTCGCGAGCTGTAAAGTTTTTCCCGAGACCGGAAGGGCGTGACGCGCGGCGCGCGAGCTGAGATTTCGCTGTTCGACAGGGGGGAGGGGTGGGAGGAGAGGGGAGAGAAAAAAGAGCAGCTTTAAACGTTGCGCGCACTGCGAGGGAGCGTAATTTCGCGCCCGAAAAATAATGGACTTATTGAAAATATGGCTTTTTCCGCAGAGCTATATATGTTTCCACTTGGAAAGTTGCCGCACGCGTATACATACGTAAGTAGTTTACATACATGCGCGGCGGCGGCGGCGGCAGCGGCGCAGATATGTACAGTTGGACGATTTATTAACTGGTTAAGCGAAAAATTTCTCTGTTCCAGTGTGTAAGCGGGCGCTTAAAATTTTATTACAAATTAAAACTACGCGCGAGCAATTATGCAAAAAACACGTCGGTCTTAGGTCTCTCTCTCTCTCTCTCTCTCTCTGGCACTGTACGTGCGGTGTGCGTACGCGTAATATATAATATAGCCTGAGAGAGTCTGCAGCAGCCTCGTAAAAAATGTGCGCGCGAGCGAGCGAGAGGGAGAGAGAGAGGAGATGATGCCGGCAGTAGGTGGAGCGCGCGCGGAAAACCAATATGAAATTACCCGGCGGCTCGCGCCAAATTGCCGGTAATAAAGCGGCGTCCGATAAACAAATGAAGCAAAAGTTCGCAGCGCTTTATACACGCGCGCGCGTGTATATATGTATTTTTAGGCGGAGCTCGCTCTGCGTGTCTCGCTTCACTTACGATCAAGGCTGCTGCTGCTGCTGCTGCTGCTGCTGCCAACTTACTTTCTTTCTTCCTTCACTTTACGGTAAATAATGACGCGCAAACTCGCCATAATTTTCGAGCGGCTCTCCTCTTAATTTTGAGAAAATCAAATTCCCGCGCGCATCAGCGGCAAGAGAGTGCGTATAAACATGCGTGTATGCTTTACCGCGAAATTCGGTTAAATATTCGGCTCTTCTCCCTCCCTGCGCAACGTGGCAGTTTACACGTACGCGCGTAATGTGCGAAATCACTTTCGCGAAATCGCTCCATAAACAATCTCTCTCTCTCTCTCTCTTCTCTCTATGCGCACGACTGTATATATAGGTATATATGCAGGCGTGTGTATGCACGTGAAGAGCAAAACGGCCCATTTACACGACACTCATAACGTAACTCAACTCGTGCGCGCGCGCGCGCGAGAGAGAGAGAGAGGGAGAGAGACCCGCCCCCCCACAAATCTCGAATTTCATTACCCCTCGCGCGAAACTGCCCCCTCCGAGAGAGATCATCGATACGAGACGCGATATATTACGCGGCTCGCATTTAAAATCAAAATCTAAGGCTTAACGCGTACATCAAGAGGATCTGATGGGCCTGTAGTGTACGGCTATAGCGTGACGAGCTCTCTCGCTCTCCGGCTCGCACCCTTCGGTCGAAGGTATAATACAGCCTGGTAATTCGTTGGCTAATTAATGAACCGTTAGAGTCGCGCATCGTCACGCGATCTAGCTACCTGTACGGTGCGCGCCAAGAGAGAGAGAGAGAGAGAGAGAGAGAGAGAGAGAGAGAGAGCTGAGCGAAAGGGCCGAGCAATGAGATTGCGCAACGAGACACGTGCTTTCTGCACTTTTGCCACGGACACAGTTTTATTTTCCTCTCGATAACGCGGGCTCGGCGCGTGTGTTGCGTTCTCGAAATTAGCGCGCTGATTGTTAATCAATCCTTCGCGCGAAAAGTGCTCCACGCTAAGTCTTAAGTATACATTCTCAAATTCATGCGGGAAATTACACGGAAAAAGTTGAGTGTAAATTATGTAGTCTAACACGTGTCTGTGAATGAGGTGTAATAAATATCCTGCAATTAAATTCGTTTGCTATGATTCAATTGAGTATACAGAGGTTGTATCTGTATAACCACTTTCAATGCTAATCTTAGTGAGTAGTGAAATTTTGTGCTGAGTGTAGATTTCAGGGCCGTTGTCTTGCTGAGTTGTTTGATTCGATATACGCTGATCTAACAGCTGTTTTATCACTTGGTAGTAGAATCATCGCGTCGCCCCCTAGCGGCAGTAAGGGAACTAGAGTATTTTTGTCAACACAAAAATAAAACGGCACAAGTGGAACTCCTACTCCGTTTCGGACCAGGAAATCTTGCATTGTACGAATTATCATAACTTTAAGGTTATATTGTTTTTGCTTAAGTAAAGCAGACTAGATCCGGACTGGATTGTGGCTAGTTTTCCCGACATAGAACATGACTAGTTCTCCTACTCCGTTTCGGACCAGGAAATCTTACGTTTTACGAATGACCATGAATTTTGAGGTTATGTGAAGTAAAGCAGATTAGATCCAGTTTGTTTTCTGGCTAATTTTTCCCAGGCAGGAAAATCAGCTAGTACAGCTGATTGGAATCTAACTCCAAGTCTAGGTACAAGTCTGGGAGATTTCTGCACGGGTTACAATAACAACAGTTACTTTTGGATTTGTAATACTAACAAATCTTACAAAATTGAAACTCAAGGTGTGCAGATGTATTGGTGTTTACGTTTCGATGTAGCAGAAAAATCGAATACAAATAATTAAGAAACAGAAAAATATAATGACGAAGCATCATTGAAATATTAAATTTTCAACTGGTGGAAATGAGTATTATAGTTTAAGTAAGAAGAAAAATACGACAGTGTTTTTCGCGATCTCGAGATATACATTACGCATCGACGGTGCATCTCGTGAATTTCAAGAAAATTTTCCAGAAAAACGTCTATCTCTCGCAGCTTCTATATACACACCGCAGCTCTACACACACACACACACTACAGAGAGAGATCTCTTTGAAGCATCGGGCTCTTCATCGTCGATTATACCCTCGGCAATTCGCGCCAGTAGAATATACTTACCACTCAACTTACTCCTCTCACTCGGCGCGCAAACGAGGGAACCAAAATGGCCGCCCCGAGGAGGTGGGGGTAATGACGCTCATCACCCGACAGTTTTTTGCTGTACTAACATATCAGGCGCGCTTCGAGAGAGGCCTCCGGACTTTGCCTCTCACTCGCGTCGGGGCTACTCTATATAGTATATATATATACACGGGTAATGCGCCTATAACACACACACACACACAACCTTATTGCCCCTCTACCAGTCTCGACTCTACACCAGTATACACCGAGATGCGACTATCGGAGATGATAGTCGGCGTGGAGAAGAGGTTAGCTCGTAGACTCTCTCTCTCTCTCCCTCTCGCTCTCTCTCGTAACGATATCGTCAGGATTTCTCGAGACAGCCGCTCGTTTCTTCGGACGATGTTCATATGTCACGTGCATTATAAGCTACCAGTGAATGTGTGCGCGCGCGCTGTGTAATATATACGGTATATACGTGTATTGCTTTATAGACACGGAAGCGATTATTTTTTACGTGTTAAACATAATGGAATAAATTTATAGTTGAATTAAGGCCTTGAAGAGTACGCTCGATACATTAGTCAACGATCTAAAGCGGATTCGAAGCTTCGCGCCCGCGCGCACCTATAATAGATTATATATATATACACACACAATTGCATCTCACTTTGCTATACGTATATATATACACGGACACGTTACACAGCTAATATATTGGATAAAATCGCGGCTTTCAGGCTCACTCCTCGAATGCAAAGCCGCGCGAGAGAGGGAGAGAGAGGGAGAGAGATAAATCGGCGTTGATTTTTTTGCTTTGTTTGTAAGAATATAGCCTATTAATTCACACGACGGATTATTCAGGATGATAATACACGGCTTAAATTGGAATCTCTCTCCCTCTCTGCCCTCGTGAGCGCGGCACTCGGCCTGTCGTGAGTAACGAGGCGAGATTGTGCGCGCTCTATCCTTTTATTAGACTGGGATTTGTTGGATTTGAAGCTTCGGGGAGAAGGGAGAGAGCGCGCGAGGTATATCTCGTAAAATCGAGTTTCGAACGTTAATGGAGTCGTTATGGCCGACGAGGCGCGCAGCGATCCCCAACTGGCCTCTATACAGCGTGATTACGAAGCCGACGATAGCATCGCACGACCTGACATACATATACACAATATGTTTAATGAAATTTGTTTCGCTAACATTTAATTTCGTTAGTTATAAAGCGCACATGTGCGCCAGTGCTGCACACAAGTGCGGGTGGCGACAGATGTAAAAGAGGAATTAAAAATATGGACGCGCATATATAGATCTGCAAGAAGCGCAAAAGGCAAGTAAAGAAAAAAAAATTGATAGCCGTTTTTGCGCAGCCGCGGCGTATATATTGATGATAGAATAATAGTCAACGTCGGCCATTAAGTACATCGTGTACAATCAAGATTGCCTATACACACACGCGCGCGCGCCCGCGCGCCTATATACACATACACGCAGCGACGTGTATTTTCGAAGCCTCGATCGATCCCATCGATAATTACACCCGCCGCAATAATATCCACAAATCACTAGGCCACATTAAAAACACCTCCATATACACCGAGTCAATATTAACATTCCTAATTGAAAGGATCTTCATATAGGACGGATCGGAATCTCATCTCCCCGGCAAATTGATAGTTCCGGCACGAGGCTTATACCTCGAGGAACACGTTACAAATCAGCCTCGCTCTCGCTGCTGCCTGCAGAGTATATATATACGTATACACTATACATATACCTACAGCACAAGAGCGACAAAACTCTCTCTCTCTCTCTCTCTCGCTCGCAACGTGTGCGCGAATATGCGTGTACGCACTCGAGTATTTACACGGCGCGAAGCGCGCGCTCTCTCGGAGGGAACTGCAGAGGAGAGAAAAAAGGAGGACGAGAGAGAGAGAGAGAGAGAGAGAGAGAAGAGGAAAGGACACGACCAGTCTCTCAAGAGTTATAATTACTCGGCTTATAAATTACGAATCCTCAAGCCGGAGATGCTGGGCTCGGATAAGAGGAAGCTCCTCTCTCCACGGCGATATAAATTTCGAGCAATTAAATTTTCCCGCGCGATGATGAGTAACTGCCCGGCTAATTGGCAGGTATACGGCCTTTAAGCGAAAAACGAGAGACGAGTGTGTGTGTGTGTGTGTGTGTGTGTGTGTGTGTGTGTAGGAGCGCGCGAACGATCATCGGCATCTATTCGCTCCGTTAAAGGGGAAAATTACGAGATTTATGAACTATTATATTATTATGTACGCGTGTCGTGCGCAGCTATATTGGGCTTATATCTCTCGAAGAAAACAAAGCAACTCTCTCTCTCTCTCTCTCTCTCTCTCTCTCTCTGTCTCTGGCATCGGAGCTCCGGATGATGCACGAGGTGTGTTTAGGCGCGCGATAGTAACGCGGCGCGCGCATTTTCTCTCTCTCTCTCTCTCTCTCTCTCTCTCTCTCTCTCTCTCTCTCCACGGGAGCCGTTTTCAATCCTTTTACTCTCTCCCTCGCAAGTCTTAACAAGTCCGAGAGAGGATAGAGCCGTCAAAACCGCAGGAGGGCCGAGGAGAGCCGGACCCCCCGCTGCATCCAAGAGAGAGAAAGAGAGAGAGAGGGAGCGAGAGAGAACTCACCTCGCTTTTATTAACGAGAGACTGCCTCGCCGTATCTCACTCCGAAATTCTCGCGCTTTGTCGAGGGTGGTGTGTGTGTATACCTATACCTGTATATACGCGTATATATACGTGTGCTGCTGCAGCCATACGAAAAAAACTCTGTGTGCTGCCAATTCATCGGCTCGCGTTGAGCGTCCGTCCGACTAATGCCCCCGACGCTTAAAGAAGCTTTTTGTCTGTGCGGCTCAAATGTGTAACTTGAAAAAAAAAAGGAGAAAAGAAAAAAAAACCCGAAAAGATACTGCAAGGCACGTTTGTAATATATATCTGTGCGTATAGCTTCCTTCGGCCAGGAAGCGCGCGGCTCGGATGATTCAGGAGAAGGTTAATGATTGGGCTGATTCGACACCACGAGGGTCAGGTCGGTGCCGGTTCTATTAATTACGAGCCTACATTAGGCTCCATTAATTTGGCGGGAGTTATGAACTTTTTGTTGCGCGCGGACGCTCGAGCAAAATTAATTTTTCTGTGTGTGTGTGTGAATATATATGTGCGCCTTTGCGGGTAATTTATGGGGAGTTTCGTGGAGATGTGCGGCAACGCGAGTCCCGCTAATCCAGTTACGTATATTCTACATCAGTCGAGACGTACAGGTATACCTATGCGTATATATATATAGCTATACGTTGTGTACCTGTGCGCCTATTATACGCATAGACGAGCGAAGGGACACCCTCTCCCAAAAACTTTCTCCATAAATCTTGCTCAGCGTCGATTCCGAGTATTCGCTGGTATAATCGATGCCCCCAAACATCTATGACCATCGATTATCTTCATTAACACTCTTGACTTTGGTTCTAGAGATGCTTATCTAGGACCGGTCACGCTGCATCTCTACACCAAGAGAGAGAGAGGAGCTCAGTCGATTCCCTCCTTTGACAGCTTAACCATATACAGAGACATCAGTGAGAGAGAGAGACTCGTACTTCGATAGTCGCGCACGAAGAGAGAGAGAGAGAGAGAGAGAGAGAGAGAGAGAGGACAATCCATTTTTTTTCTTCCTCTCCGCATACACTGCACATACACGCGAGAAAAAGAGGAGAAAAGAGCAAAGGATACAGGCTATAAGGATACACGCGCGGAGCGAGACGCAAACACTTTGACGAAACGCCCTTCGCGTAGGCGTCGGGCGTTACTTAAACGTTCCGCATAAATTTCCGGACGCCTCTCTCTCTCTCTCTCTCTCTCCCTGGCTCTCCGAAGCCGGGGCGACTTCTCCAATTTCCACGCAGTAAACGTCGCGTCTCTCCGCGCAGAAATCTTCGAGCTTGTAAAACGTAGCGATTCAATCGCTATGCGCGGCCGTGAAATATTCCGCGCGATTTCGCTTAAGATTCTCTCTCGCACCCGCGCGCGAGATCATCGCGCCGCTGTATATATAGGTATACGTATACGAGCGCGCCTCGCTGCCGGCGATAAACTTTAATTTATATTAACAAAACTGCCGTGGAATTGTGCGCGTCGTCTTCGGCGCGCCTGTGCATACACATAGTATTGTGCGAGTGTCGATCGTAAAATCCTTTTGAATTTTCTCGTAAAACGGGGATTGAAGATACAATTTAGTGGCAGCGCGCTTCGCTTTGCTCGGCATATGTATATAAGAGATACGTTTACAGAAATATTTGCGGAAAGGACGAATTTTTGCGTCTCTTTGCGTCGATGCGATTCTCGCTTTATTTACAGTCTGTAGCGAATGCCTAATTTCATCAGAACTCAGCTCTTGTCGAATTGCATAAATTTTTTTTTTAATTTTTGCTGCTAATTGTGATTTATATTGATTCTTTCTCGCTTTGAAAAAATTAAATCACCATGCACTGCGTCGTTATTGGCGAAGTACAATTACTTTCAAGGGGCAACGATACCGATGGTCCGCACCCGTCATTAACGACAGTAATAAAATGCTTACATTTTAATGCATAAAATCAATTGCGCAAATCCAAAAGATACTTACACTTCGTTTTGGAATCATCTATATCGTTACGCAAATCAAAATATTCAAACGTAAGCGAGAACAATGGTTTCTAAAATTAGTAGCCGTCAGCATAAACAATAGTTACGTCATGTTACGTCTACTGATTTTCGGAACCAATGTTCCTGCCTATGCTTAAATGTTTTTACTTAAAATTTTGTGTTACGACAGATGATTCCAAAACTACGTATACAAGCATCTCTTTGATTTGCTTAATTCATTTTTTTTATTGAAATACAAACATCTTTCTACCACACCGTTAGTGAGGGGTCACTGTCATCATCGAGATCATACTCCCTCTATTAATTAAACTTATACAACAGTGAATTACTTCAGATATATTTAATGCTTTATACAAGTAATGATAAGCATTAATTAAATGAGAGTCAATCAGAAATACAAATTCGTAAAACATCTAACAACAAAAAATAACCATCAACTTTTTGCATTTATACCATGAAATAAAAAATGTCTCAGCATAATTAGTTAAATTTTTTTTTAATTTTTAATCTATAGAATTTTGCAATGCCCACGTTCATTAGTTCATTTTGTACACTTTCCCATTCAATATATTCAATTCAATATATATTGACACTTTTTGAGTTATGCTTCGAGAATCGTACTTATTTTGACGTGAAAAAGAAAGCATAAATTAAAGTTTGGACGAAGAAGGCTCCTCGAAAATGAAAAGGCAATCTACGGTCGAACGAGTTTTTCAGCCATATAAAGCAGTATATACGCGTGCATCCCGCAATGAGACCGCAAGATCGTCCCTCGGGATAGTATACACACTACACAGTGTATGGTCGCGTTAAACACCTCGACTTCTCTCTCTCTCTCTCTCTCTCTCTCTCTCTCTCTCTCTCTCTCTCTCTCTCGAAAATTTGGAATATTTTTCCTTCGTCTCCTTCGTGGAAAGGTCTATCTGGCATCTCTTTCGCCACGTGACTCTTCTACGATGACTTCCTGCGGAGCGAGAGAGAAAGAGAGATGTGGAGTGTGTCCGTCCAGTCACTATATACACTCGCGGTACACATCCTTAGGAATTAATTACGAAGGTTTTAGCTGTTGAAAAATGTCATATTGTATTAAGAAGTTCCTGGCAATCGAGGGCACAGATCTCACGGAGCCTTCGCTGGCCCGCGTGATTCCGATCTCTTTCTCATTTACGCGCCGACTCGCTTTTTCGTCTCTTCATTGTTCGGCCGAGTCGAGAGAGACAGAGAGAGAGAGAGAGACGTGCCGGGCCCCCACGTATTATACATCCACATAATACTCGTATACATAAACCTACGCGTGTATGTATACCTGTGTGATTTTTCAGGGACACCTATATATTTTCATGAAAATGGCTTGTCTGTTTTGTTTTCCATCTCGCTTACGCTCTCGGATACGTACACGCCTCCGCGTAAAATCGTCCCCAACAATCTCTCTCTCTCTCTCTCTTCACGGGTGCATCTCGAATTTTCGGAAAAAATCGAAATCAACGATGCGTATGCGCGCGCGCGTAGTGTTTGCATCTCGCGTTTTACGGCCATCCACGCGAGACAATTAATTATGCCGCGGCAAATCGGGACGATCGCTTAGTCATATAAGAGAGCGGACGAGCGCGCGCTGCAGAGCGGAGAGTCAGTGGGTACGAGAGTCGACTTCCAGAAAGGCGAGATAGAGATTAAGCTTCCACTCGCTCGCTTCGTCCTTTTTTCAAGAAGCCCAAGAAGCCCGCGTTTCGCTCTTTCTAAACACGAGCCGCGACAAATGGCTCTGGGCCCTCGCACAGATCACTATCGTCTCCTTGCCCGCGCACTCCTATATACGTATAGTGTATACACAGGCTCATATACGTATACTTATACATATACAGATGTAGAGCGTAACACGCGCGTCGCGCTTTGCATCGTCCCGTCTCGTCTCGTTTCGGCCCGCTCTCTCAAAACGAGGCTAAGAACAAGGTGTGTACGGCCGCGCGTATATTGTACTCGTATATGTGTATACACGTCTCTTCATACGTGCGCTTGAACCGAGAGAGAGACGAACACAAGGAAAAACGCTTGACTTTTGCGCTCTTCAACCCCCCAAGCAAAATCCCATTCGTCTCTCCCCAAAGAAACATCGCGTCATTAATTCACTTTAGCGAGAGGGGGGAGTAGGAGGAAGAGGAGGAGGAGGAGGAGGAGGAGGCGAACAAGTCCCGCCGCTGGAGGGAAAGGTCAATGTGAGCTGTGAAAAGGGAGCAAGAAGAGAGTTAAGATGTCTTACTCTCTGCAGTTGCGGCGGCAGCGGCAGCAGCAGCAGCAGCAGCAGCAGCAGTGAAGAGGGCAGACTTCTCTCGAGGAGCTTCAAGGCGAGAGAGATATAATACGTATATTAAGCCTGTTTCTCTCTTGAGTAATCTACTCTTCTCTCGAGCAAAAATCCGAGACTCGACGCGTGTACTATTTTCGCTAGGTATACATTTGTCGTGTATCCCGGTGGGGCTTAAAGCGCGGGCGTGCAAAAACAAAAATAAAACAAAATGCGCGCGCATACCGTTTACGTAGCCGCGAAATAATAATTGCCGTCGTCGTCTCTCGAGATAATATAAAGCCCACGTGTGTGTATATATACGTATATAGTGTATACACAGGCAGACGCAGAGTGTATATACGTGTAAGAGAGAGATCAAGAGAACAAGAGGCAGGAGGATCCACGAAAAAGAAGCGAGTATAGTGGTGTGTATAATCGTGATAAGCGGGTGATAGATGCGCCTCGGGGCCTTACGGCCCCGGCCATTCAGACAATGGCTATTTGTTTCTGCCTCCACACGCGCGCATATACACCTACTAAACGAGCCGGGATAACTCTCTTGCGCCCGCGCGCGCGGATCAGCACGGCAGCCTCGGGCCTTACCCCCCCCCCCCTCCCCCCATCAACCTACCAGCACATATTATTGTTAAGCAGTGGAGCCCAATGTGCATTGTGTGGATAGTATGGAAGCGCATACACATACGCTCGCTGGCTCTCTCTCTCTCTCTCTCTCTTTCTCTCTCGAGACATCGGCTAAATCACATCGACAGATAATCACAACTTAATTTGCCCCCCGTGGCGGCGCGACGCTACCGAGGAGGATGAATGAATGGATGAGAAGAGAACGTGGGTATGTGAGTGTAGGGGGAGGGGGGGATAAAGATATCACGAGAGAGGAAGAGAGAGAAAGAGAGAAAGAGAGAGAAGAGCTTTTGGCAGAAGAGGTACTTGGTATTGATAGAAAAATTATCTTGATTTAAGCGAGAGAAAGAAAGAGAGAGAGAGACAGAAAGCGTGAACGATGGGCTCTTGTGCGAGACCATTTATTAAAAGGAGGGAGAGAGGATTACTATGCACGCGATGGAGATGAATTATTTTATTGCGGTGAGTATAGGTATTGTGATGTATATACTATATATACTATATGTATGTTATATATATACTGAGTGATTTCGAGTTATTTATTTTTCGAGAGAGTACATTATATGCACATGTGGGTTATAAGAATGAAGCAATAAATTTGAGAATTGAAATTCTCCTTGTTGGTTATACTGTCTGTACTTTCAATTAGAAAATTCTGGATTTTGAGGTTATAAGAAAGTTATAAATGTAAGGATTATCACGGTAGATGTCGATACGTATGTCTGCCAATCTGCGAAAGGACTTATTTATGTATCGATGGCGGATCAACGTAATATATATTTTATAAAAAAATTTAAATGCAACTGTGAAAGATTTATCAAGCTAGAGAATTTCGAAGTAGACCGATCAGTTAAGTGTTTACACTTATTATTTTCACACTTGTTATCAGTTTTAACACGTAAAACATGAAATATACATCCGCTTTTACACTCACTTTAGAGAGTAACTGTATCTGTTGGAAAATTAACATAAATAAAGTTATTTTATATAAATTAAAAAAAATAAAAAAAGTACCTATCAAAATGATCATACAAAAATTAAATACTAAAGCGTGCATTCTTTTGACTTATTTTCGTATAATTTATAAATACTCTGATTTTACTTATATTTATATCGCTTAGGGCCAAGAAGTAAATTGTACTCCTGACACCATTGTAAATAAAGAAACATTTAAAGGACGTGAAAACATAGACTTTTGGTTCTTTTTATACCCTACGCAACATCTGTACGCTTTTTTCTTACGTCATACTTGTATTTATTATTGGAATTTTGTTATTAAATATATTCAAAAGAGGAAAAATAATACTAATACCAATACCATCAAGTAGCTCACCTAAAAATAATAATTTAAAATGTTGGTAATTATGATTTCTATTGTGTCGATGTTATTTTGTAATATTTAAGTTTTTTACTTTTCCTTAAAATTTGTATTATTTTACTTAACATTATTTACGTGACGGTTTGCCGGTCGCGTAGATAATGGCTTAGCGCATATTATTCTGACGTAAAATGTACATGTTGTACAGAGAGTGAATCTTGTATTTTTATTATGTTTTTTATTGTAAATTATAATTTAACCTTGTAATTTGTTAGGGATGTAAGCATATAAACTCAAGCTAGAGAGAATCTAATAAGAAATATCTATATTTGGATGTCAACGCCAAATATAGAAATTTCTTATTAGATTTTTAAAAAATGAAAAGTGTTGCCTTTGAACAAAATGTGTATTACGTATTTATGATTTTTATTTATGATTTTTTTTTAAATCTTTTTTGCTTTTGCAACTAAACCATGTATAAAGAAACTCAGCTGAAAAACAGCACAAAAATCTATAGACTATCAAAACTGAAGAATCAACACAGACAATTAAGACAATCGAAATACTATATATATATATTTATATTTATTAAGAATTATACTTCTTTGACTATTTTTCCAGATACTAAGCGTAAATAGCACAGTAATTGGGTAAAGGTTGGGCATGCATATAATAGCTACATTTTGGCAATACATTATAATTGAGTCTACACGGATACTCAAAGACTATTAATTATCAAGTGCTGAAACGTATTATCTCTCAATCATGCACTTGGCAATGCAGCACAACCATCAGGATTTTCGCTGGTTAAAACTGTCCAAAGTGTTCCCTTACGATCAGGTGGTGTAGGAGTGCCTGCAACCCAGTTTTCTCACTGTACATACTCACGACGACAGCGCATATACAAGAAAGATATAGCACCAAGCCATTGGGTGAAGCACATAACAAACCTTTGTCAAGCAGTAGACTGTGGCCTTCGTTGAATATATGTGGTGAGCTTGAGTACACCAGGGTCACCGCACCCTTCGCGCTGCATTTCTGATGTGAAATTAATTTAATACGAATTTCATGGAAGTTTATAAATAAATATCGAACACTGTAAGAGCTACTTGGAATTATATAAACTAAAACTTGCTTACAATCCAATGCTGAGAGTAAAGTTTGGTCTTAACAACCAAATAAATTTATTTGAAATCTTATTAAATTAAAATTTGCCTAAATAAACAATATAATTAAAGACACGAAAAAGATTTATACATAAACTATATTGTGATTAATGGTTTTATAAATGCTGAGCAGTAATAGAAACGGGGTGAATCATTAATTCTTCATTTTGTGTACATAAATTCAAAGACTATATTCACGAAGTTCATTAATAAACAAAATTAATTTATTTTTTTCTGCAACCTCTGTATCAACTAGTTCTGGTGAATTCTGTCCTTGATTAGTATCGAACATAAATTTGTTATTTAGTCGCGTTGGAAGAATTGATCAATCTCCCCGAGGCAGTCATTCTTTGAATGGATTTAATAAATAAAAAACCCATTCTTTAATTATTTTAAAAATTACTGCTTCGCGAAAATCGATCAATTCTTTACAACACGATCAATTAATAATCGTCGAGGCATAAAGTCGAAGTAGATAGTGCCCGCACTTATATCTACATACGCTTATAAATTTGTTATGCTCTTTTTCAAAAGCTTGTAATAAGCGTTCGCATCATAAAATCATCTTTTATAAGTTCGTTGGAAATTTCATAATGTGAAAAGTTCATGATCTGAAAATATAAAATGTTTGCGAACATGTAATTTAATATTAATTTAATTATGATACATTGTTTTATTTACATTTGGAAGTTCAAACGGAAATCCGAGATCCAATACATTAATTTTCTGTATATTTATGTTGTCATTTAAAATTTAAAATTTCTTATGAAATTATTATTTAAAATTTCTGGTATTTTATTGAATGCAAAAGTTATTAATTATGTATCTACCTTCGTTTTTCCTTTGAGAAGCATTTTTTAAACAATTGTTGGATTATTGAGTACATCTGATTTGTAATATTTAAAAAACGTTGTTGTGAATCGATTGTTAAATTTTTTGTTACATTTTTACAATTTTTCAAATATCATAACTGCTTCTGCAAATTAAC
The DNA here is from genome assembly GCA_018906965.1 of Philotrypesis tridentata. Classification (NCBI taxonomy): domain Eukaryota; kingdom Metazoa; phylum Arthropoda; class Insecta; order Hymenoptera; family Pteromalidae; genus Philotrypesis; species Philotrypesis tridentata. The sequence goes on along the minus strand of JACCIB010000001.1, from coordinate 6,536,752 downwards.
GACTACTGATTATCGTTTGAACTTTTCTCCCCAATGCGCTTGAATATTTTGCTTTCAAATTTTGCATTTTGATGATAGGTGATTCTGAGACCAAAGTCAGTTATCTCTTTGATTTACGTATAATGCATTAAATTGTTCGAGATCCAAGTAATTTTTTACTGGACGCCATTGGTGGCTTCGGATCTTTTCTTCAAACTTTAAGTATCAATGAATCAAGACAAATGTCATGTTATTTTAGTAATTCTGATTGTGTTATTTATCTGCACTACAGTCAAAGCTGTCACTTTCAAAGTTCCCGCGTGCGCACAAAAGATTTGCTTTCGGCGCTTTCACAAAAATCCAATACTTCCGCATTTCGTCGCGAGATTGCATCAATTTTAATGCTTCGACCGCCATACGCAGTAAAAGGCATGAAATTTCATGAAATTTTTCGAAATGAAAATACAACTATATGTGTTACGCAGCAAATGATAAGTTTAATTCATACACCTCTTAATCACAGCTGCCCTTATCTAACCTGCAATAAAGCAAGAACAGTAAAGGAGGAAATAACAGTAAGACACGCGGCATCATCGCCGACTACAACTCAGTTCCCTCTCATAAATACCTTATCGCCCGCCCAAGCATTGCGCTATCCGTTGTATGCAGATGCGATGGGCGCGATTCGAATTAATTTCATCTCTTCCGCGACGACTCGTTAGAATAACGTCTATACGTGTATACACTGTACACACGTGCATGTACACGTATAGACACGTATATAAGTATGGATATACGCGCGCTGTGCACAATAATATATACTTACATACGCTTGCGAGTAGAAAGTTCCCAGCACTTAATTAATGAGACGAGCGATTTCTGTCTCTTTCCGCGTATTAGCGCGTCCGCGAACAATGAGCCGTCATTTGTCTCGAGGCGTCCGCTCGGCCGAGTAAATGCAAGGTTTTCGGTGGCTTTTTTAAAGATCGGCTCCCGATCGACCGTTAGAAAGTTGCCCCAGACGAGATTGATATCGGTACACTCAATTAATAACGCTGATTAAGCGTGAATAATTAATTCGAAACGCGCGGAGCGTTTCGAATAAACGATCATGTTGATGTATCTAGTACTTACATATCGAATAATTAAGGGAATGTCATTTATTACGCTGGAATATAATAGTGTACGCGTGTGTTATGTATATAATATACATATACAACGCGCGCGTCTGTATGGCTGTAGCGATCGTTAATGGAGAAGATTGAACGAGAAACACGCGCTGAGCAAAGAACGTTTTCTTCGACATTCTTTTCCGCATAAATGCCCGTCTATGCTGCGCATACACGCGGTATTGTGCTCTTTATTAATTTTTTTCTCTTCCCTCTCCCCCCCCCCCCTCCTCTCGTAATACATACACAGATCGGACGGATGACTCAGATTTTCTGAATTCGATCACGAGTGCGTTGGACAGCTTGCTCGAGTTATGTGTGATTAATAGCGGCTTGTGCGCGCCTCCGAAAATTATTCATGAGTTTATATTCGATGAAAAGAGCGATCCCGTCGATAGCGCCAAAAATCCATTCGCATGTGTATACATTTATACAACTATACACGCTTCATTCTATTTCCATTCCATTTATTCGCGCTTCAATTAAGCTCGCCTCGTTTATCCCCTGATCTATCTTAATTTGTGCAACAAGAACTTTGAGTGCACATTGCCGCGCATACGTATATATACGCAAGTATACAGCCACTGGTGGGTGTGCGCACCGACACTTCGGAAACGATGTGTGTGCATTCGACGTATCGGAGCACTGCGTCGAGTAAATAAGTTCATTACACATAGATACACCGATGCACAGACCCACACGTATACGGACAAGTGAAGCGTAGAATTAACGCAATTATGCGCTTGTATACGTCCACACGCGCAGAGTTAGATGTGGGCTTGTGTGTGCAGCTGTGTATACAGCTATTCGAAAGGCCAATTAGCAAATCCGTCGAGTCAGCGGCGTATAACGAAAAGCAGCCTGGCTCCTCCGCGTATATAAATCGTCATTAATCATCGTGATATCCCTATTGTGGTCCGCTGCTGCCGCTACTGCTTCTTCGATTCAAATCGAATCCGCACTGGCGTACGGGTTCTGACGGGGACTGCTTTGATTCGCCATGGCGATTAAACGCCGCGGAGTCAACCGGCTGAATCGTCGGCAAATGAATTTTAATGATCTGACGGACGACGAGGTGAAGGCCTCTGAAGCTCCTGCAATGCTACTCCTGCTGCTGCTGCTGCTGCTGCTGTTGGCATCAAGTCAACGGGAAACGAGCCTTTGATTATTTGTTTGCGATGCGGCCTTGGCCGCATCTAATTAGCGCTGCTTCACTTTCTCGCCGTGTACTTAGACACTTGATTGACGCTAGAGGGCGCTTACGCGACTTATTTTCTTTCTCAAAGACACTGCGCGAAATTTTTAGAGATCATTCACCCCGACTGTCTAAGCTCATTATATTTCAGAGTTTTTGAAGTTATATCGGCATATGGACAGTTTTTATATTGAACATTTCAATTTTAACGATGTCTTGTACATCTAATGTTTGCCCTTTTAAGTTGATGTAACAAACAAGCAACTGTAAATAAGGTTACATTATTATGTTTTATTTATATATTTGATGCGTGTACTGGGTCACTTACCATCACTAGGGGACTTGACATCAATTCAACTCACAAGTGATGCAATAACACAAGCGTGCGATTAATCCACAACTCGCGAATATAAACTCATATTTGAACTCGTCCATCAATACTCAAGACTGTACATAAATTTTTAAAACAATGTAATTTAGAATTACGAAATTAGTAACGGCATAATGTGTAAACGTTTTCATTTGTAGCTATATAACTCTGTGAAAGGGTTCAAAAGCTTCAATAAAAAAAAACTATGCGATTAATACATATGAGAAACTTTTAGATCAGTTAATTTAATAAACAGAATTTAACACAAGAACAACTTAACCAGAGTTAGACCCTCGACTTGTGAATGCATCACTGAAAATTATACGCTGCTCTGTGCAAGTGTAACATTAACTGAAAATTGTTCTGGTACACAACTAAATTACGTCTCTCAAATCGGCATTCGCATAATTCAGAGTGTATTTGATGTAATATCAACTGTTACGCTGCCTTCGCAGCGTTTTCTCTAATTCCACTACAAATTTCCAGTGTAAATTATTCTGCAAGGATAAAATCTTCAAAGTATTTCGAAATGCGTGTACCCCACTTAAATTTTCATTGTCTTCGATCGTGATTTTTTTCTCTCTCTCTCTCTCTCTCTCTCTCTCTCTCTTTTCAAGGAACGCAAACTCCTCGACGTTTGCAGGCCATCGCCGACGAGAATCGAGGCGATTGAAGATTGGAGTAGAAAGAAGAAATGGATAGAAAGAAGAAAAAAAGCACGGTATAATCATCGGCAACAACTGCGCGAAGCTGCCGCAAAAACTGTCGAGCGCAGAGATGAGGTATATATACATACAAGAGTCTGATGGTGTACAAGAGAGGCTCGAGATTACATGCACATCCAGGAAAGAATCTTCTGCTGAGTCGCGCATAAAAAGTCAATATCTTCGGTAGGAAGATTCCGTCGGTGTGTATTTAGCGGATAGTATAACGTCGAGCTGCGCATATATAGACGCCGTACCATGAAGCAAATGAAGCAAACTCGGTTGATAATTGCTCCTTTCTTCGTTATACGTCTTCCTCGCGCATATAATCGCGCGCACTCGTGAAAGTCCTTTTGGCTGAATTTACACAGGCGAAATGCTCGGATAACGAGCCCATATCGCATGACGTCTCCATCAGCGCTCGCGCGCGCGCCGGGGAAAAAAATCCGCCCACTGTACACCGCCGCGATGTGCATATATCGTATAGATAGATATACACGCAGGCGTAGAGCGGAGGTAGGTCCGCCAGACTCGTATATTCAAATGACCCACCTGCGGCAGTACTTTTTCCCCCAATGGCTGGAATCTATAATTCCGGCACTTTCTTCCTCGGGCTTTGTGTTATAACGACGCGCACGTGTATACCGTGCGCATATGTGTGTGTACGTGGTGTACGTGCGGCGGCTGTACGTATGTGTGTAGACGAGAAAAAAGGAGGGAGGAAATTAAGCGGGTTCTTTATGTGCTTTAGGAGTTAATTGGAGCCTGAAAATTGTGATGTAATTACGTTTACGAAAGTATACGGGCTACGTCGCTCTTTCATATTCGTTCCTTCTCTCTCCGCAGGCTCTACCGTTCTATACGTGTGTGTATAGCGTTTGCATGCAATTTTAGGGACGACGGCGACGACGACGACGAGGAGCGGCGTGTTGACGGATAAATTACTTAATTAGGGGATCATTCTCTGTACCCCGCCGCGCGTCTGCTTTTTGCATTGTAAATCTTGTCATTTTAAGAATCCTATAATTCCATACTCTCTTCCCGCTTGTCCGCGCAGGTATTTTATAATGCGCGCGTCCTCTTCGCGCTGTTACGGACTTTGCAAATTGCTTAATATAATATCCACGGCTATCTGTGTATGGGAGCGACTATGGGCGCATTTCGAAATTCTCTAATAAAACAAGGGAACGCATCACTGGAATTTCGGATCTTTCGCGGCTATAAGGGCCTCGTCTCTCGGCGATACGATCTCCGTGTCGAATTGACGACGATCATCGTCGTTCCGCGCGATTACGAGTCGTCTCCAATGACAATTTCGTTTTCCACCCTATATAGAAAAATGCACTTTGATCGGGGGTCCAGAAATCGAAAATTCTTTTTTTAAAGCTAGAGGTTTCGGACCGATCAGACTTTCTTCTGGAAGCTGAAAGATAGTCAAAAATATGCAGAGGAACATGGGAAACTTGGAGAACATCAGAATTTAACATGGAGAAAAAAAATCGGCTACTCGGATTTTTATTTATTTATCTTTTTTTTTGAACAGACATGACTTTTGATCAGAGCATAGAACTGGGTATACTTTTTTTAAAATTAAATCTCTTTTTTTGTATTTTATTGTAGTATAATTTGAAATTTTATTTGTGCCTCGGAAAGATTCGTAGTTGTTATTATTCAAGTATTTTGATGCATTAATTTTTTGTAAAAAAAACGTAAAATGACTCAGAAATATGGTTACTAGTAACTTTGTCCACGTTCCTCTGCACTTTCCACTATCTTTCGGCTTACAAAAGATATAGTCTCATCGGCTCGAAACCTCTATAGTTTTTAAAAAAAATTTTCAACATGCTGAACCCCCAAAAAGTGCATTTCTCTAGGAGAATCGCTCATATACGCGCGGTACATGTGCGCAATAAAGATTAGATTTATACCGTAGACGCGACGCGCGCTCGTGGCGCACGAAAAATATAGCGAATAAATCAGAGATTATCTATCAATATAAACAAAGAGCAGTCGGTAAATCAGGGGCTATCAGCTCCGCGAGAGACAGAGAAAGAGAGAGAGAGAGAGAGAGAGAGGGAGGGATATATCGATGGCTAAAAGTAGTCTGGTATGTAGCCTCTTAGCGCTCGTATAAACGAGGCGATATATTTACGAGCAATAAAGTTCATCCTCTGCTCGCAATTTCGCACTAACGCTAATCTCGCCTCTCTAAGCTTCAGCTCGAATCATCCTAAAAAGCATCGACGCGCATAATTCCTCCTCGCTCCTTCCCCCCCTCTCTCTCCCCGGGACGCGCGCGCGCGCGCGACTACTTTTGAATTTCAAAACGAGTATTATACTGTGCAAATAAACTCTCTCTCGGACGCCATGCCCTCCTCTCGCTCGCTGCATTGATCCATACAAAGATTGTTGATTTAAACGTCGGTGTAGTTTTAGCTCACGAAAGCCAGAGAGAGAGAGAGAGAGAGAGCCTAACCATCAACGCGGTTAAGCGGCCAAAGTTACGAGCGTCCTTACGACTTTCTCGCGCGAACAAAAGCAGAACGACCACCGCGCGCTGCACACGGAGGCGCGCGGCTGCATTGCGGCTCGCGAGCGTTGCGAAGTGCGAGAAGTGCAAGTATACGTATATATATACGTGTACATACACGTGTGGGTAGAAGGAGGGGACGTGGCGCGCAGGACAAAGAGGGACGGATGTTAAGAAGAGACCGCCTCCGCGAGTTAGAGCGAGAGAAAGAGAGAGAGAGAGAGAGGCTACGTGCCCGAGCCATTACCTCCTCACTGCCTAGTTATCTCGTTACTCGTTACTCACTCGTGCACCTTGTTCTTACGGGCCAATCACGAGGGATCGCGAGCGGAATGTCTGTGTCCGTACTGCTTCTGCTGCTGCTGCTGCAGCTATTTACATAGTGGGACTCGTCGTCGTTTGCGGGAAAGAGGAGGAGAGAGAGAGAGAGAGCGCTATGTAGCAGGGGAATTTCTCGTTTACGACGTAGGCAGAGATACGCCGGGTATGACCGCTGCTTTTGGAAACGAGAGCCACGCACTGTGTGCACTCCACACACACGACGAGCGAGAGGCGGCTTTTTATTTTGCGCGCGGACACGCGGTGCGGTATTATATACGTGTGCGCGCACTTTTTTGCGCGCCGGGGACCTAATTAACTTCTCGGCGCGCGGCAATTTTTCTAAACGAGATAGAGCGTATATATATATATAGAGAGAGAGAGAGAGAGAGAGAGAGGAGGGAGAGAGAAACGCGCCTAATTCGAATCTCATTAAACTTTATGCCCCGACAGTTTAGAGCGACGAGCGCTTGTCGAGGTTCTCTTTTAATTAAGCTTTTCCGCACTTTCACGTCTATAACGCGCGTCCGTGCGCGCGCTGCGCTGTCTCTATATATACGTATTGAAACTCGAGTTTTTTTGCCGCCGTCGCCGCCGCCGCCTCCGAGCGAGCGAGACCCACAACTCTTAACAACTTCCGTACAACTTGCAACATCGTCTTAAAAGTACATAACACACGCATGAAAACTGGCTTCTGTTAATGACACTAAGAACCGTAACGAGCCGAGAGAGCCATACCTATATGTATAGTGTACACAGTGCGTCTGCGTATATGTATATATGTATACACGCGAGAGTATACAGTACGCGCTCCGTCCGTCTGCATTATATCTTATAAAATACGCACAGGCGACTAATTTTTCAAGCTTTTGTCTGGCGGGTCGTCGCTGCGCTTCCACTCTCTCTCTGGTATCGCACTGCACAGCCGATGTCGGAAAAATTTTACGCGAACCAGCATGCAGCGGTAGTATAGCGCAGGCTACTGCCTCCGCGGAGCGTCGAGTGATATTAGACGCGAGAAAAAGTGCGCAACGCCATGAGAGCAGTGCCTCTTCGGAAGAAAGAGATTTTATGTTTTATAGCACGGGCGTTATAGGTATGCGCCGAGCTACGCGCCGTGTCCGTATTTTTTATGAGCCGAGAGCCGAGGCAAAAGAAATGGGAGGAAAGCAAACCTTCTGGTTTGAAATGGCCCGAAGAAATTCTATTTCTCCGGCTCGTCGGTTTCTCATTCCGTTGCGTAATTTTTATTCCTGCGGCCTCTACTCGCTATGTGTGTGCAGTAGTGCGTTCCTTTGTTCCCCGCGCGGAGAGGATATTTTCGATATAGAAATGGAAATTTACGCTCGACGGGCCTCTGTATATACTCCGCTCGTTTTCGGTGCGGCGCATCGTCGCAATATGTAATCGCGTACGAACAGATGCGGCTGAAGGAGAACGAGAGCCGAGATTAAACGGGGTAAACCGCCGCCGCCGCGCTGTGTATTACATCATGATTGTAATGGTTTAATCTTGTTCCACGTCGTATAATCTAATCTGCGTTATCGCCCTCTCGATAGCCGCCGAGCGCTAAAAGACCGTTAATGGACGTTATCGCGTCGTATTTTCAATCGATATCGCGCTCTTCCTTTTTTTCTTGTCGAACCGACGAAGGGTCAACAAAATTAAAGTGCAGTTTACTTCTGGTGCAAGTTTACCGGTTTACCGAACGACTATTTTTCGAGTATAATCACAAAGAAAGCTTGTACAGCTTTGATATCATCAATGCGGCGTAAAAGTTATACTCGTCAATTACACACGATCGTGAGTTCTAATTAATTTTCATGAGACTTATTTTAGTTTACTAATAATGTCTTGCTAATTGCTTAATGCACGATTGTCCTTCAAGTATAAAACTCAAGTGAATTTGTGAAAAATTTGAAATTCTTTCCAATTTGTGTACATACCATATGTCTGTTTCAGTGTTGAAAATAAAGTTCTTCTTGAAATTGTGAATCCAAACAAATCCTCAAGGTGAAAAAACACTCCTATTAGTTACGAATAAAATCATAAATAAAATTAGTATTAAATAATTATAACAAACAATTAAGTAAATTAGAATTTTTGCACTAAAAGTTATAGACAGTATTACCTTTAATTCAAGTCGTCATAGTCCATATTTGGACCTTAATTTGTAACCATAAATAGTGTTCGTTGACTTCGATATGGACTGTTTCACTCACCGTAGGATTTCAAATTAACAAATAGGTCTACAGATCTGAAACAAATTGGAATATGTTTCAAATAGCTGTCATTCGCATGTTAATTCATGTAGGGATTTTCATTTGGATGCTTAAAAAATTTACATGGCCATCAATTTAGTTTATATAACGCCTTTAATAATATATTCATAAGTCAGCATGTATTGAATATACAAATTTGCGTTCAACACACTGATATAAAACTTTTTAATATTTTTATTAATTTTGTTCAGTCGTGTAAAAGTAAGTTTATAATTCCAATGTACCTTCTAAAATGAATAAAAATTCAATTTGGAAATTCATGTAATTTGTTTTAAAATTGATTTAAATCACCGGTCTGTACGAAAAGTCGCAGCTTAGTTTAGTCATTAGATTATAGTACCGGCAAAGACTAAGACAGCTCAAAACAGCATTTTTTCATGTCACTATATATGGATGATAAATGTAAACTAAGCTCATATGAATGTGTAATATTTTTTACGCGCATTAAAATAATTGACTATTTTAGAAAATTATTTCTATATTTTCGTGAAATATGCGAGGATGGAAAAAAATATTCTGACGAAATATGAGTTGTGCGTGATAGTATTCGTTCATCATCTCAACAGATCTGTTCTAGTCACAGTTTCGTATAACAGTGACAAAAAATGTCAACAAGATTTAGCGCTCGATAATCGAGGAAAAAGTCCGTGTTAACAAATACAATAATTAGTCGAAATCTAAGGCAAAAATTAATGCGAAACTCGGAAAAAGAGCTATAGCTTTTCTTGCAAAACTCGAGCGCGCGTATTGCGATTACGCGGGTACTCGTAACGAAAGCGAGCCCCCACAACGTACGACCGGAAGACAAGACGCTTGATACACACTGTATACGCATACGCCGTATACACGTGAATGCATTCACGACTTCCACCCTCTCGAACGAAACGACGCCGTGTCATACACCTGCGTAGCCCACGAGAAAGAGCGGGAGAGAGAGAGAGAGAGAGAAAGCTGGTTCTCTCTCGAGGGCGCCGGTGAGCGATCGCTTTCCTCTCCACCCACAGCTCGCCGCTCAGCCTGACAACATAATCATCGGTTCAACTCGCTCGCGCTAAACTATGGTTAAGCACGCATTGCGCCTCGAGTATCGAAAAATATTATTTTTTCTCTCCCTCCCTCTCTCTCTCTCTCGCTCTCTCTCTCTCTCTCTCTCTCTCTCTCCCTCTTAACGGAGAGGCGCTGATTGACCAATATCGTCGGGCTTTTTTATACGCGCCTCACGCCCCGGCGCTGCGGAGATTAATCTTTTATCGTCGGTGATATATGACTCGTGAGAGAAATCATCCGCGCGAGAGAGGGGCAGTGGGGGGGGGGGGGAGGGAGAAAAGAGCTTGGAAAATTATATAGATATTACCGACTGAATGAATGTATTATTTATGAAAGCTGAAGAGCGTCATTTGTTAAGGGCTGAAGGTAGGAGGACGGGCCTGGCTTTCAGCGCGATTATCTCGGATACAGCGCGTGTGTATAGCGATTAAACGTGTGATAAAAATGACAAATCGAGAATTTCTTAGCTATTCGTATATTACATACGCTGTGTTCTATGTAACGAAGCGCGTGTTCGACTCGCGAATTTATTCTCATCGCATACATCGCGTTCTAATAAACAATTAGAGGATCGATCTCCCGAATAGCGCCGCATTGTGTATTATCCGCAGAATACATATATATATATATATATATATACACGCGCGCGCGCATCGCGGATCGAAAAAGGGATTATATCGATATTGCGCAATCTCGGCTTATAAAATTGCCTAATGTAATTGTCGATATAAATCAAGCTCACGTCCTCGCATGAGAAACAATATACAATTATCCTGTATATATAAGTATACGCAGTCACACACACACACACATGGGTCGTTACAAAACACAAAGTGTCGCCCGATATATTTATAGCCCGCGGAGAGCCGCATTGACATTTTCGACTCTCTCTCTCTCTCTCTTTCTCTCCGTGTATGTATAGCGTAACTTACGGTATACATTATACGACGACGAGGTATATATACGCGATAAATGTATGTGTGTGTGTGTGTGTGTTTGTACACGAGTTGGTATATTATAGCCCGATTGTAATGCGTAACACGTCGCGGCCCGCGTGCGGCAATTTCGTCAGTGCCGCGCGTTCTATGCCTCGACGAGACTCGCAACGAAACTTGTACGGCAACTGATAATGATTCCTGATGCGAACGTCGACTCCTACATATTAATGGCTCGATTACGGTCCTTTTTCTTTCTGTTTCAAACTACGCGCGCGCGCGCGTGGATTTTCTGCGCTGATGTATTGTTCGCCGCGCGACGCCTTTCTTTTTACGAATATTTATACGTACCTGTTTCCTTGCGCTATCTGTATACGACATCGAGATATTAGCTCTGTTGTAAAAAAAAAAAAAAAAATTTTTTATGTAAGAATACACGTTGTGTGTTCCGTATGATGTTGAATAATGACATTGAATAACCCACGTCTGTGAGAAATGAAGCAAAAATGTATAGCGCGTTATTGAATAATATTATTATTGCTGATTATTAATAATATTAATTAGCGGATATTAAGTTTCACGGCTCGTTACTACCGCAAAATTGCCAATGTGAATACTGTTGAGACATAGTCGGTAGCGGAAGGAGTCGATCTATCATAAGTATTTTTTGCTAGAAATAGCCGATTAGAATCGATTGAAGAAAAAATTGTCGAATGTAATTGGGGGTTCAATAAAAGATTAACAATTAAAAACCAATGTAATCCATTATCTTTAGACCAATTAAAAAATTACTTTTCAGTATCGAATTTAATGTGCTATGTTTTAAATAAATGAAAATATTGTATTAATTGTTTCAAGATATATGGACTGCAGTACATATAAGTAATACTGATGATTGAATTTGTATATAAAATGCCAGGATAGCTATTTCAAATTCTAATAATAAGAAGCCGTAACAATAAAACAACTTTCGTTTCATTATCAACGATATACGGTATGCAACGTTATATTCGATAATATATAATTAATGTATACTATTTTTTAATCAATTTGAAAACCATTTTTCGCCTCTGAAAATGATCCATACATTTTTTATTGATTTTGTAACGTTAAAATGAGTTATTCACTAATTTGTTCGCCGCACTATATAGTGTATACACAGCTGTCGCCGATGATGAAAGGGTCAATAACGTCACTCAATATATATAAATGTATATAAATATTATTTTATAAGCGATAATAACGTAATTTCACACAGCTATAAGTAACGTTGTTCAACGACATTACATACCTTATTTTTCTTCAACCTGCGGAAGAAGGCGTCGAAGAAGAAGAAGAAGAAGAAGAAGCGAGGGCCTGTGTGTGTACATCGATTTTTTATCGGCTCATTTGCCGAGACAATAAACGAGGCCCGTGTATATATATTATTCATAAGCCGGCGCGTTCTCGGCTCGACCTTCGTGTGTCGCATTGGCAGGCGGCGAGAGGTGCGAGAAAATTATTAAAAGCAATTATAATCGATTTCGGTTCGAGCGGGCATTCGAAGGCGGATCACGCGACGGGCGTCGAAAGGTTATAGCCAGCTAAATATCGATGTAAGTGAGCTTCCGGTATATTCGCATTATGTACTTAACGAAACGGTGTGTCTCTCGCTCGGAATAAAGAGAGAGAGAGAGAGAGAGAGAGAGAGAACTGCCCAAAAGAATTCAGAAGGCATCGCCGGCAATTTGCGGCACGCGCTCGTCCAGCCGGTCGAGATACACAATATTGTAATCTAAAGTGATATTAGCGGCTCGTGCGCGCGCGGCAGAAAAATAAAATGGAGAAGTCCGCGCGCCCGGTGGAGACTCGACGCGCGTCGCAGTGTATGCATACGTTTATATATATATATATAGTGTGTGTGTGTGTGTGTGTGTGTGTGTGTGTGTGTGTGTGTGTGTAGTTGACGTTTTTTTTTGCCATCGCGTATATTATGTATATAGACGCGTGGATTATGCGAAATATGCGGTTATATTCGCGGCGCGCGTGACTTCGTTTCGGCGATTTATGTATCATACGCGTGCATATACGTATGTATATAGCTTTGACGCAATTACTCCTCGAGAGGCGAGCAGTGTATATATATGCATATTGCATATACGTATACGTGTGTGTAGCGTTTTTGCTCTTGCGGAAGAAACCGGTTGCACGTATATACATATATACAATATTATTAGCCTGCGCGCGCGCGGGTGCCCGTGTCTACGAAATAACAGATCTTTTTCTCTGTCTGTCGTAGATAATACGCGCATACTTATACACATACAGCTTCCATGTATATTGTATATATATGCGCGCGCGAATGCGTCGCTCATATTAAATGCGCGAATACTCGCTATTCCGCGTGTTGCGCTGGAATTTTCGACGATTATTATTGCCCTCCTCTCTCTCTCTCTCCCCCCTCCCCCCTCGTTGTACATAACGTAATGCGCATCAGGAAACGTGATTGACGGGAATTACGAAATTTCGGTGTATGAGCGTATGTAATTACGTGAAATTCATCTAAACTGCTCCGTAATGTGCTTCGATAGGCTGCATTTTCCTTTCGAAACGATGTGTGTAAGTGTGTGTGTGTGTGTGAGTGTATGCGAGAAGAGAGAGAGAGAGAGAGAGAGAGAGAGAGAGAGAGAGAGACAGGTGTGTGAGTATACATATACGTATTATACACGACAGCGCCGCAGGTCGTCAGGCAGTTAGCCACACGCGAAACACCGATGTTCGAGCCTAAAATGTTCCCACATTCTCAACGATGCTGAGGGCATCGGGCATTCTGCTGCATCGGCGGCAGCCAGTTGCGCTGCCAACTTTTCTGATAGATTTTTATTCTAATTACTCGTACACGAAAATATTTCGTTTTTTTTTCATCTACTTTTTTATCGATCTATAATGATATACGGGGAGGAAAGACCAAAATTGCACGGCTCTTAATAAATTCTTTTAATTTCTCAATTATAACAATCTATCAGCGTGTATTTGAATAGTTTTCGAGAGGACAGAAATGGAATTTTTTTTATTTACTTTTTATTGTAATGGGATATCATGAATTTCCATAATGATACGCAACATCAAGTTGAGTCATTGAAAATCATAATTTTTAACGATGGAAAAAATCCATAACTTTCGTATTTTATAGCTAAATCTCAGATATACTTACTTTCAAATTTTATGACTTCTAAAGTTCTCTTCGAACACCTTCTGTTCTTGATTAGGTATTTATTTTTAGATTAGATTCTGTTTTTATATAAAACGTATATCAACTGGTTACCCTGAAAAAAAAGAAAAGAAGAGTTTTATCGGTCCGTACAATTGGTAATTGTTATCTTCACAGTCTTGTTGTATCCAATACCTGGCATTTAAAAATTATTTCATGTTGTACAAATTATTCTTGAGTTTAATTCCTGTAATCTAGTATACGATGACTTAAAAAAAATTAAGGTCAACATAAAAATAAAATGTAAATTGTCATTTTCTTGGTGAACTATAAACCTGCACTCCATGCGTAATCGATATGATTCCCTTTTAAAATATTTAGCTCTCAAAAAAAATCTGTTTAAAAAGGAATATCACTTTAATTGTTTAAAAAAAAATGAATTTTCCTTCAGAAGGAATCGTCGCTTTGCAGCTCGAAGCGGATTTTCCTTCTAGCGAGATATTCGCAAGGTAATTGTTTTTTTTTTTCATCGTACAGACAGCTGGGCTGCTCACACGTGTATTTTGCAAAATTGTTAGCTAATCGATATCGACACTCGATTGCACTTAATGCAGTTAGTCTCGCTTGCTAATTCGGCGCTGCGAGAGTCTCTCGCCTGCACGCACGTGTACAATGGAAAATCAGGCGAAACGTGTAATCTATCCGCATTATCAAAGGTACTATCGACTCGTAAGTGTAGAAAAGAGAGTATAGCGAGAGAGGCTCACAGAAGTGCGATCTCGAGCAAAAAGCAGAAAAAGAAAAGACATATAGGAAAGAAGAGCCGGAGGCAGTGCAGCTCGCAATCGCGTATAATACGGTTGCAGCAGCGGCATCAGCGGCAACGAGGCGCTCGCTTGTTACTTTTTAGCGCATCTCTCGGCTCTTTCTCTCGTTCTCTCGCTCCGCAGCTCTCGCGAACACGTGTACACGCACGCAGCATCCTTTGCACGCTTATTACCCTAATGCCAGTACTTAACACACTGTTGGCTGCACATATTCGTCGTTTATTTGCCGTAGCAACAACCGGGTGTCTTATACGGTTTATATCACCTTCTCGCTGTTCTGTGTCGAGAGGCTCCCGACGCTGAGAATCGTTGCCGCGCGTTGCTTCACATTGTCCCGCGAGTCGAGGATCGCGGAAAGATTTTTTACGCTTCTTTCCTTTCATTTTTCTCCTCTCCTTTTTCCTTTCGTTTTTTCGCGAAAATTGAGAGAAGGCTCGCGCAGACCTTTGGGAAATACACAACTGGTTATAGGTGGTATAAGTGGTAAAGACAGAGAGAGAGAGAGAGAGGAAAGTATAATACAGGTGCTGCAGGCCGATCACCCGGTATATAGATTGCGCCGCGCGATGTTGCCCCAATGGCGTGGCGGCAGATAATTATCACTAACCATCAGCTATTTGCGAGGAATGGCTGATAATTGCTACGTTCCCGACGAGGCTCGCAAACGATAACCTACCCGCAGCGCATAGGACTCGCTGACTGTGCGTGTGTGTGTGTGTGAGAGAGGAGGGGAAGGGGGGGGGGGAGAGAGCAAAAACAGAGGGAAGGAAGCTCTCTCGCGGGAGCTTTATCACACACGCTTACACACAAACGAGTGGAAAGATGCATAATTAGGCGAGGAGGGATTTTTTGCCGATTTCGCTTCGCTTAACTTTATTTCGTTGGTCTCTCTATATATGTGTATGTACTCTCTGGCTGCAGGTCTCTCTTTACGTACGTATATATACAAGTGTGTGTGTGTGTGTGTGTGTGTGTGTGTAAGGAAAGATCGGATTTTCCAGGCAACCGATTTTCCTAAAGTCTGCGCGCGCGCATAAGTACGTGTGTACGTGTCTTACACATGACGCGTACGCGTATTACATTCCTTTTTTGCGGATGGGTGCGGGATTGTTTTTTTCTCCATACCGCGCGAGTCGAGAACTGTTTAGCATAATTGGCGCATGACTCCGACTTTGTACATTATAACGATCTCGTCTTCGGCAGTTGAAGAGTTTGTACTTTGAGAGAATGGAGTTTTTTTTTTCGCCATAGTCCAGATGATTTTCAACGCGAGTGCGTATGTACATATACCGATACGTGGAATTTTGAATTTTTTACACTATACTGAGCGTTGACACTTCGCAGTCGGAAGTGGATGACTTGGAAATAATATATCCAAGTGCTAATTAAAGAACGAACATATTGCGTATATAGACGGATAAAAATGTATCGGTTTATTTCGAGGCTATTAATATAGGAAAAACGATCGGTCAATAAAAGCGCGACAGTCAACTGCGGGAATACAGGAGTAGAGGATTGGAGTATAAACATAATCGGGCGCTTACCTTCCATTTGCGATTTAATAAGATTATAACAAACTGCTTACGCGTTACGAGGATTTGTGCAATACCGCGAAAAATGCGCCCGTTAGAGATCGGTAATCGGCAAGTGTAGGTAATACACGTATGTATATATACTACACGTATTATACACAAAGAGTAACCAGAGCGCTGTAGCCGGTCGGTCTGGCCGCCCGGGGGCAAAGCCGCTTGTTTCGAGCTCTTTCGCTCTCGACGCTGCGCAGCCGCGCGCACCATATAATGCGACTAGATATCGCGCGCGCGTGGCGCCGAGCGTTTTCCTCTGCCAGCTGAGCCAGCGAGAGATCGGCTATGGGAATCGGCTTTTATTCAATAGCCGATCGCGATCGGTTTTCTTCCACACGGCCGTTTACTTAAGGCCTTCGCAAACATGACATTTGCGTAATCGCGCCAAATTACACGCCGACGATCATTTGCTCCAAGAGAGAGAGAGAGAGAGAGAGAGAGAGAGAGAGAGAGAGAGAGAGAGAAGAAAAATTACGGCATTTCGCGCGGAAGATCGTTACGGAGCTGCTGCAGCTTCTTCGTCTTCTCGGCGACTCGCTGCGAGAGCTGCGCAGCGCAACTCGCTCGCTCTATACGCGCTGCACACCTATACTTGATGCTTTTTTCTCGACCCCGGCTGTGTGTATCGGTTAGACGGTCTTTTTCTCCTTTTCTTCCGCTGCTTAGCCCGAGAGTGCGTTTTACCGGTTATTAGAAGGAAATGGCTCGTTGCCAATGGCTTTATTATATGCGTCCTCGACTGACGCGAAGAAATGCGGTAAATGAGAGCTGCCCTGCCTCCTCTCTCTCTCTCTTTCTCCCTCCTTTTCTAATTCTGCGGCGAGGGGGAGGGGCGGGAGGGGGAGAGAAAAAATTCGGCGAATTCGCGCGCAGCCTCAACCGTTATGCATAATATAACAGCAATTTTCCGCGAAACGATTATTAAAGAGCGCGATAAAAGTGTATCTCGAAACGCGCGCGTTTGCATTACTTATTACAAAATCAAGCTGCGCTCATTAGCTGCCGTCTCTCAGCCGGAGTAGCAAAACGATTTTCCACGCCCAATCGGGTGTATAGCGCTCGATCTTACAAGCTTCGCTCCAAAACAATGCGCGGCTGTTCCTCGCGCGAGTCGATATTTTTTTTCTCGACGTACGTGCGTACTGCGTTCATATACGTATATGTGTAATACACAATACATGTATACACGCGGGTAAATTTATTTACTAAAAATTACTAGATTCTATATACTAGTCGAAGGACAAACTTGCCATAGCACAAAATTTGCTATTCGGCCTAGTTTAGCAATTTTTGGTATAAACATAGAAATTTTTCGTGTAATGTGTAGTGAATTTTGTGATAAGTATAAAGTTTGTCCTCTGACTATAGTATGGAATATAGCAATTTTTATTAAACAAGCCTCTCCTTCCACAGTTTATGCATAGACAGATCGAACGACACAAGGATAAAGTAATTCTGCTTTTCTCTTTCGAAACAATATCTATACGCGTAGGCATATATATAGAGAAGCGGCTACCGCGGTACACACCTTGCGAATATCTCTGCGTGTTATATACGTGTTATGTGCTGTACGAAGAGGCCATACAAAGCCCCGAGAGTCTATATCGCCGCAGTTCGCTCGAACACACTTGAAGAAACTCGCGAGAAGTGCAGGGGAGAGGGAGCCGAGAGTGAGAGAGAGAGCGAGGAAGGCCGGAATATAAGGTGTAATCTTGTTTAATGAATAGTCGCTACTCTCGGCCTAATTACGGCTCGTCGCGCGTATACACACACTATATGTATATATAGATACACGAGAGGCTGATGGATTCGTGCAGCCGCTCGCTCAACTCACCTCTATATATACTTGTATACATAAGCGCGCAGAGTATCCGTGTGTAGGTGCTCACGAACTGCACACTTGTTAATGTGTAACAAGCCGAAGGAATCATCGTGAGCGCTGCGCAAGTTCGTTTTGTCTTTATGCGAATCTCGCGGCCGTTTTACCGAACGTCGAGGATAGTTTCGCAAGGAGCGCGACGAGCGAGCTGCTCCGCGGTGAAATTATCGCTCTGACTGTGTATACGAATGAGCGCCGATTTTTTTTTTCTCGAGCGCGCAGCTGAAAATTCGTTCTCCGATTCTCGACGATTGCAGTATACGTCGCTGTACGCGTATTGTCATTACACGCGTTTTGCCAGACAGTCGACATAACGCGTACATCGTAGGGTGTACCATTCCATGATGTTTCGCTCTTTCTATCCCCCTCCGAAGCGTCGTCTCTCCCCCTCCCCCCCCCCCCCTCTCACGATCCCCGGCGAAATTCGAATCTATATAAAGGTAGCAATTTAAGAGTTAGCGGTTAGATTAGCGAACCACTCGGATTTCTGAAGCGGGGAAAATTCGTGACTTCTCCTCGCGCGAGTCGGACGGTAGAGTAGCTCTTCCCCGCATTTGCATAATTAGACACGCACGCGTTCGGCTCGTACATCTGCGCAGCGCGCCGCGCGCTCGGGCTGCCAGTTTTGAACGACTAGAATAAGATCGTTTGCATTAATCGCCTACTGTACACTGCTCTACTAAAGTACGCTCTCTTTCTCTCTCTCTCTCCATGCGCCTGTAGACACACAGACCGAACCGTTTAATAACCGCCAGTGTATTTTTTTGTATTCTCGTTGCGCTTGTATGTCGAATTTCAAAAAATAAATGCACTTTTTTTGGGTCTAGAAATTGAAAAAGTTTTTTTGAAGCTACAGAGGTTTCGAACCGATTAGACTTTCTTCTGTGATCCGAAAGATAGTCGAAAATGCAGTGGAACATGGAAAAAGTTACTGTAGTAACCATATTTCTGAGCTATTTTAAATTTATTTAACAAAAAATTAATGCGTGAGAATACTGGAATAATAACAATTATTGAAGTTTCCGAGGCACCAATAAAATTTCAAATTACACTACAATAAAGTATTTTTATAGAGTAATTGTTTAATCTCTCCGAGGCAAGATCGACAGATTCATTAAACAATTATTGAAAAACACCGAGGGATAAAGCCAAAGGAATATAGTTCACACTTATTCACATACTTATTTTTATAGAGCTTATAATTTAAAAAAATATATACCAAGATTCGATGTTCTGATCGAAAGTTATGCCCGTTTTACAAAAAATAGAATAAAAATCCGAATAGCCGGTTTTTTCTTTTTCCTTCATATGCCTCCCCATGTTAAATTTTCATATTCTGTATTTCCCATGTTCCTCAGCATTTTTTATCATCTTTTGACTTACAGAAAAAAGTCCCATTGGTCGGAGAGCTCTAACTTAAAAAAATTTTTTTCTAGACCAAAGAAAAGTGCATTTATTTAATTCAACATATGACCTGTTTTTCCTTATTCCTTAGGTCATTCTGAAAGAGAAAAATTTCGCGTAAACGACCGACCGTAGGATGTACTTTTTTCCGGAGCAAAAATGACTCGAAAAACGAGAAATAATTTAAAAACAAGAATTCATAGATTTTTTTCTCGAAAATTATGAACTGTTAAAAATATTTCATTGGAACAAAAATGTCTTAAAATTCATGCAAGAATGCTCTGAAATTTTTCAGATTTTTTAAGGACGTTTTTTGAAATTTCGATTTTTTGTATTTTCGACAAATCAAAAATTGTATAGGATTAATATGAAAAAATTTCAAAGCATTCTTTAACGAATATTAAGACATTTTTCAAAGTCCATAGTTTTCGAGAACAAAAATCTATGAATTCTTTTTTTGCTATAATTATTTATCGTTTTTTTCGAGTCGTTTATGCTCCGGAAAAAGGTATGCCCTACGATTGGCCGTGTACGCAAGCTTTTTCTGATTCAGAATGACCTAAGAAACGAGAAAAAACAGGTCTGGTATAGGTATGCCTTCAAGAAAAGTTTTTGCAACTTTTCCGTCCGAGGTGTTTCCGAAATTTCCTGGACATATTCACGTAAAGGCGCTCGCGCGATATATCGAATTTTGAAAATCGCTCTCCGCGCTTATTACTTCGACTATGTATACACGTGCGCGCTGCACAGAGAGTCCCGGGGAGGCATAAAAACTCCTGCACGAAATAGCCATCGATAAAAGCGCGGTATACTCAATACACGTTTTTCTCAGAGATGCAGCACACGGCGGCAGGCATGAGCCGCGGCAGCAGGAAATCTCGACCTGATGAATTCCAGGGCTGCCCCTTCGCTTACACGGCTATCGACGAGGCATCCGACGAGGTGTCCCGTAATTTTCCTCCATTTGCCGGGCGAAAGCGCGGAATGCGCGCCGATCTTTTTCTACCGAGCGAAATTGCTGCGCCGGATAAATCGCCTTTGCTCGATTCTAGCGAGAGGGAGTGAGAGAGAGAGAGAGAAGAGTGTATAATAGAGACTCCAGTGTGTGCAAGAGAAAGAGGGAGAGAATCGCATGCGCGTATACTACGTAGGCGCCTATTTTATGTAGGACGTTTACGTTTTTTCTTTATTTAACTATAATACACTCTAGCCAGAGCATCGAGGCTTAGACTGACGTCATAACACCTCAAATTTACTATATTTTCCGCCGTGGAAAGTATTCTCAAATTTTTAGTGCTAACGCGCTTCTTTCCCAAGCGTTTACACTGCATTTTTTGTGTTTTTCGCTAAAGCTTGACTACTTATATACATACTCTCGATTATCCGCATTAACACTCCTTTATGAATGTAAACACGTAATATTTGTCATAATTGAACTTTTGCACTTAGACTAAAGTATTATTAATTACTGCTTCGAATTATGCATTATTTTGCTTCTTACTTTGTGCTTAAACAGTTTTTTTTATTTCCGATAGAATAATTGCGCTAACAGACTTAATACTTATAAATATACTAGTTTCTTATAATTGCATGCGAAGCGACTTAGCGCAAAAATTAAATTTAAATAAATTCCGTGGCCTAAGGGCACAATTGAACTTATTACATTTTCATGGAAGTTGAGATAATCATGACAAACACGTCTCTAAGTAATCCTCTTTCATATATGCCACTATGTAAATGTGATGAAACATTATAGCAGTAATTGATATCAGACGCATGCGCGCAATTGATTAAATCACACTTCTTCGAGGCGTGTAACAGATCGAGTGCGCTTTTCTTAGATTATTCACGGGAATAATTCAATAAATTCACAATTTTTTTTTTGTTAGACTAAGCTTACAACTTTAAATTCTATATTTATGCACCAAAATGATGTATTTCAGGTTTCTTGATATGCATATATCAGTTTAATCCGAAAAATGACATAAAAGCACTTCGCGATTTATTATATATTTGCACGTTTGCAGCATAACTGGACAAGTCGAATTTCCAGGTTTAACTGAACAAGTATGCACTATTTCACGTAGTAAGAGTTAGCCTACAAGACTGAGTCGACATTCTGAATTTGGAATGTATGCTTAAATTGGTTCTGCATACGTATGTGTAGTGTGTATCCTATTTTGACATATCACGAAAAAGTCCACAATTTCAGCTACGCCTTGAAGACACTAAATTGTCCACTCAATTTTGGAATATCTACTTTACGTATATTGGATACGTTATGCACGATTCATATTTCCCAATTCCTATTCGCACTAGTAACCATATTTCTGAGCCACTTTACGTTTTTTTTACAAATAATTAATGCGTCAGAATACTGAAATAATAACAATTACGAATGTTCCCGGGGCAAAAATAAAATTTCATATTGCACTACAGTAAAGCACAATAAAAAAGGATTAATTTAAAAACAAACTATGCCCATACTGGATGCCTCTGATAAAAATAAAATAAATAAATAAAAATCCAAATAGCTGATTTTCTTTTTCTCCACATACACCTCTACATGTTAAATTCTCATGTTCCACGTTTCCCGTGTTCCTCTGCATTTTTGACTATCTCTCGGCTTACCGAGGAGAGTCCGATCGGTCCGAGACCTCTAGCTTAAAAAAAATAAATAAATAGACGCAACCGCTATTAACCGCAACAACGTTTGTTAAAAGTCGAGATAATGCGCGCGCGGAGAAATCTCCGCGAAGCGAAGCTCTTCTCGAAAATGAATCTCCCACACTCGGTCTATAATAACCAGTGCGCGGGGGGGTATATATACCTCGATCCACCGATGCATTTCTAGCATTCGTAGCACGCATAATGCTCGCGAGCCACGCGAACCTATATAGCCGCTCGTGAGACAGCTTCTCCCGCGCGCGCTTCGGCTAAACACATGTTTGCCTAGGAGAGCTCACGAATTTGCATTTCCACCACTCCTATATATGCATGCGCTCGCCTATGAGTTACGGCCTGATACGATCATCGCTCGTTCCATATTGCCCTGTGTATTATATATATATAATATATATGTATATATGCGCGCGCGCGATTTCTTTTCTTTCGATGCCCGAATATAGTATATACATGTATATACGGGCTATACAATATATACGATATACATTATACATGTATATTCCTCGAGAGATTTTTGCTAAGTAGGTCGTCGTTATAGTTAGCTCTTTCTCTCTCTCTCTCTCGTTCCTTTATTTTTTCGTATATTACCGCAGCGGAGAAAGAGAGCGAAATTGGACTGTTCTGTCGAGTTTTGAAAGAAAGATTAGAGCTGATTTTGAAATCGTTTTTTGCGAGAGCAAGAGAGACCGAGAGAGAGAGAGAGGGGAGGCATACAGACACACAACTGCAATCATTATCTTCGTTCTTTCGCTCTAAGTTATTTCGCGATGGCAGATGATTGCGGCCGCCTCTTTTGTTTGTTTAAACGCCGGCTCCTCGCGATAATTGCCTTGTTAACTATTGCGAGAGAAAGAGATATTATTCCGGATTTTCGGGACGGAGCGGCGGGGGGGGGGGGGGGAGACGACTAAAAAGCTGCTGACTAGAGGCTAATAATTTCATAGCAAAAACTCAGCCTGTGCACCGGATTCTCGTGTACATTTATTTTCGGCTCCGCAAATTCTGCGCGTGTCTGCGCGCGCCGCGGAGATTTGCGCGAGATAATGCGCGCGCGTATGCTAATATTTTTTGGCGTTTATCTATGTACATATATATGTATATATATATGGGACGATTCTCTGTGTAATCGACCGATCAAAATTAAAATTTTTTCCAACCATATTAAATCACTTCAACTCGATGAAGTACACTTCCCTGAATTTTTTCAGATTTTTTGCATCGATTATCTCTGAGTTACAGAAGGTCAAAGTTGGTAAAATCAGGTTTTTTTGCATTTTTGGCTGATTTTCAGAAATTCATAGCTTCTCAGGGAAGCATTTTTCACTACAGACATGGATAGGAGTTTTTTAAGAAAATGTTGTCTAGTTCAAAAAAAACTTTAAAAGTCATATATACATGTTGCAGCTATGTTATAAAACATTTATGCCTTAATAGTAGCAAAAGTGAAAGTTCACACCGGACTAGGACTACCAAAAAATTCCTGAAGATCCCTTTTTTCAGTGCAAAAGTGCCTGCCAAACTCATAGAACAAGATGGAGCTACTCTAATAAGCTAAAATTAAGAAAATCACTTGTCAAAACCAAAAAATTGGATTCCCTATCTGAAAAAAATATATTTAAATATAGTAATAAAAGTTCTAAGACAAAACGTATTCTTGAGATTTTTCTTAATTTCGCTTCAATTCCATGCTAAAAATCGATGAACACGCAGAATTTTAGCATAAAATTTACTATAAAAATTCGCCTGCATGAGAAGCTATGAATTTTTGAAAATCAGCTCGTAGCTCCGAGATAATCGATGCAAAAAATCTGCAGAAATTCAGAGAAGTATATTTCATCAAGTTGAGGAACTACTGTTCCGCAAACTAGATACAACAAAAACCAGCCCTCGCGGACAATCGTATATCGATTCTCTCTCGCGTCAGCTACAGTATGCGCAGTAATGCATCGGGGCGATAACGCGCGTCGATCCTCGTCTCCTCGTCGTTTCCAAATTTGAAGCTTATAATTCAATTGCGCGGCGCATACGTAATACGTAATACACTCGTTCGCAACAACGAGCGACGATCGATCGCGTTATATATCTCGAGGGCGCGCGAAGTGGAAGAAAGCTTCGCGCGAGGCGATCGGGACGGAATTGTTAACAAAATGGTTATACCAGTATCTCAGCCGCGCTGGTAACCCGACACCCCAAAGACTGAACCCACACAGTGTGTCGACGTATACGTATATGTACTCGCGGCGACTGTATCTAGTCTGTGTTTCTCTCTCTCTCTTTCTCTCTGTCTCTCCTGTCGAGCGAAACATGCGTGTCTCTCGCGCGGCCCCCTCGACTTTCTTTTCGCCGTTACATGCGTGCGCGGCGCGGCGGACGAGCTCTCGCTCTCGCGCGCCGAGGCTAATCTTATAAACCCTTTGCGGTACATCGCGCTCCGGATTGTTTATGGCTATGCCGGACTCGATTAATTAGCCTTGGGGTTGCCGCCGCCGTGAGCACACGCGAAAATCAAATGCCACCTTTTTTCGGGGAGAATTATACGCGCGTTTGAATTATTTCGTTTGAATTTCGCGGGTAATTGTATGGCGTGTGTGCTCTCGGCTTGCCAACCTTAAATTACCTTATCTGGACGGAGAGAGAGAGAGAGAGTACGTTTTTGTTCCTCCTTTTTTTTCTTCTTCCGCGGCTAGGTGTGTGTGTGTGTGTGCTGCGGGACTCCTTTTTTTCCGCTTATTTCGCTGCTTCGCCGCTGTGTTCCAGCCGTCGGATCGTCTTTTCAAAGGTAGATTTACATGCGGATTTATGGGTGAATTAGAATTCTTCCTCGGGCCGCGCTGAGAGCCGCGGCCGCAGAGTCTCGACTTGTATATTCTCGAGGCAAAAACTCGGCGCGCGGTGCATCTGGATATACGCGAGAAAGTCCCTTCGAGAGATTTCTATATAATGGCGAAATTTATCGGGGGGAAAAAGGCGCGCGAGTCAAATGAAATGAAAATTATACGCGGTATGAAAAACAACGCTCGTATATGCGTATTGTGTATCGCCGCGACGGCGACTCGCTCTCGCGATTGCTATCTGCGTCTAACAGCATCTTTTTAACGTAATGAGAATTTAAATTCCTGTTCAGTCGCCGCGAGCTTAGCCCGATCGCCGCCGGGAGAATTCGTCCTCGCGCGACTATAAAAAAGAAAAAAAAAAGAAAATAAAAGAAGAAGCGTCTCGCGTCACGTGTCCACCCGTATATAACTATATATAGCCTGTTCTGCGTGTGCACCGCGCGGGTGTATGTGTGTGCATGAAAAAAGTGCTGCGTGCACTCACGTATACTCAATCGCGACGCGCTTTCGGCTTGTTTTATTTAAATGCAACACCGGCATGCCTGTTGTTTCGCTTTTCTCCACTCCCCCCTCCCCTCGTGCTTTTCCTCTTAATGGCCTTTTTATTTACGTATATACATGTATCGGTATAGAGCTATATATGGGTTTTCGGGGATCGACGCTCGGCATCATTACGCATTTCATGCGCGTCTATCAGACTTCCATTTTAAAGAGATTATAAGTATAGTTTTTTATAAGAAAAATTATTGTACGACTTATGTAAATGGTAACGACGGCAGTAGGATAGTCTTAATTGATCGATTTGTTTATCGATTTGGAAAGGAGGCTTTCCACGCTGTCAAGTACGGGAATTCCTCGCTCTAAGTTCATTATTAATGCATATGCGCACATTACGCACGCATTTATGAACTTGATAATTATAATGTTGCAATGACAGTTTTTAACCTATTCGCCGTTCGGTCAAGATCCGATCGTACAGTAAATTATAAAATTTCTATAGATATACGCGTGTACATAAAGCTATACGCGAAATGGATCGAGCAAAACGCTTATGGTTTCAGAAAACTCTGAAACCAGAAACCAATTTTTTCCCCACAAACACTCGGATATTGGGTGCAGATTCTTAATAAAAGCGACCCTCGTGATTCCGGGGAATAAACGGTTGAATCGTGCATGAATAAACATGTCGCGATCTCGGTGTAGCCTATAGCCAATTCTCTCACGTTACGCGTTAATGAGACAAGCCGAATTTCGAGCTTCTCGGACGCGTCGGGCCCCGCAGAAAAAAACGAAAAAGAAGAAGAGGGGTTTCCTAACAACCACACGCGCGCCGCGCGCTCGAGGTGTGCAAAGCTGAAATAAAATCTCGCATAGTGAGCCAAGAGAGAAGGAGAGAGAGAGAGAGAGAGCGTATATATTCCGATAAAGCTCGCATATACGAGATCGAAATCAATCGGAAACCCGATCCGATTTCTAATTACAACTCGGTTAGAACAAGGTCCCGCGCGGATTGAAAATCGCACTCCGATGCGTGGACGCAGGCGGTCGAGCGCGCGTGTGTCCAATTGGGCCTTATCAAGCGCTTGAATTTTTCTTCTCTTTTTCCCCGTCTGCGCGGAGAATCGTTTAATTCTACGCGGAGGGCGTTCGAGGTAATGACGACAGTAATAAACTGTAACGGAGTATACACACGCACGCACACACACACGCGCGCGCGCGCGTACGGGGCGCACAGCAACAAATTGGGCCTGACAGGCCCCGGGAAAGGAGAACCGATCGCGGCTCGGCCTTTTTTTTTCTTCCTCCGAGCCATTTTAAGGGCTTTTAACTGTGTAACGCGTAATAGCATGTGGTTTTCGATAATTTTTCGCCAAGAGACGAAAGAGCCCTGCCTCTAATTTATTGTACAGGCCTTGCGCGCCCAACCTAACCTCAAAAGTAGCCTTGCATGCCTCCTCGTCGCTGTATATACTTTCGCCCGCGCGCTCGCATCGTTGCGAATTCAAATATACAGGTATATAATATATATACATCGCGAAAAGGGATGCGGGGGGGGGGGAGGAAAAAACTGAGAGTAGGAGAGAGAGAGAGAGAGAGAGAGAGAGAGAGAGAGATGCAAAGATTGGCTTGTGCGCTCCCCTACTACCTGCCGGACGGCGCTCACGGATACTTAGGATAGACGAACCTTGACTTTTACAAGGAAAACGGGCCCCTACCGAGAAGAACAAACGGGATAGAGACGACGGCGGCGGTGGCGACTATACGGAGGCGCAGAGAACGAGAGAAAGAGAGGAGGACAAAACTAGAAGAAAGTGAGAGATAATTACGTGGAGATAACCGTCGACGACTGGTCGGCTCTCTGACAAAATATATCCTCTCCACTCCGAGGATCTCGGATCAGAAATTACGAAATTTCGCTCCTTTGTTTTGTTTTTGTACGTGAAAACGTAAGGAGAGCGATTTTCGTTCTCTTTATTTAGATCATCCTCGATTAGCTTAAACGTGAGAGGAGCATAAATCCTAATCGTGACGATCTGATCGGGCGAACGATAGAGAAGAGCACTTTTCCGTGGAAAAGCGGCTGTTTAACACGACTGTTTAAAAAGCAAAGCATGTCCGAGAGGAAAGCGATAACCCAATTCTGGTTTCGTCTCCGCCTCGCAATGCGTATATATCTATATGTGTACAGGCCTTTTCTTTTCTTCTCAGGTGCACAAAAGGCCCGAAAATTCGACTTTTACGCTCGACTTTTGTTGTCTACGTCCGCATTCGGTGCGCATTGTATTATACGCGGTGTATATATTACATATAGGTATATACGGGATGGAAGACGATTGAAAAACTACGGGCGCTCCGAGGCGGCATGCAAATCGGAATAATACACTGGAGAGCATAATCCCGACGCTAAAGAAGTGTCATATTTTTCCGAATTATCATTCAGAAGGCCGCAAGAAGCCATAGAAAGCTAAACAAGAGTCGAAATCAATTATTCATGTAAAAGCGGATCTTAAAACTGGCAATAGGCGCGCTTTTCGTTCCGGTAGTTTCAGCGAGTGTCCGACTCTAAACTACGGACTTAAACCTCGCAATATGGCTCGCTCGTCCGGGTTTTCTCTCTCTCTCTCTCTTTCTCCGCGCGCGCGCGATTTTACCATAAATCTGCATCATTCGTGCTTTCGTTCCTCCGTTAAAAAATTCGCTATATCCCCCCCCCCCTCTCTATATATAGGCCCTCGCTATACACATATATATATATAGCGAGAGAGAGAGCCGATCGCCCGCGTGCACGAACAAATGGTTTTTCGCAACGGAAGAGCGAAGCGCAAAACAGCTTTCGGAGATCATTAACTCCGCGCGAGCTCACCGACGGAATGCAGCCACCGCCGCCGCCGCCGCTTCCTCAAATATTATATTCCCCCGAAGATCGATAATCCGCCGCCGCGAGTGAGCGCGCGCGCAGTCTCGGCAGGCCCCCGCAGGCCTATTCGATATAGAAATTAGGATAATCGCGTGGACGTAAAATTTATTATGCGCTAAAGAGGAATAATACAATTTTGCGGGGAGAGGGGGGGGAGTCCACAAAAAGAGGGGGAAGGGGAGGATAATCGCAAAAAACCATAAGAATGAGAGATACAGCTCGAAGCATCGAAGAGAGAGAGAGAGAGGGAGAGAGAGAAGAAGCAGACTTTCGAGATAAACACTTGCGGAGGAAAGACAAAGTGAAAGAAAAGGATAAGAGTAGACGGCTGCGGGCAAGTTGAGAAGGAGAGAGAGAGAGAGAGAGAGAGAAAGAGAGAGAGGGAGAGAGAACTGCTAATTATGTAAATTGCCGGTGTAGCAAATTACCCTCACAGTTTGCGTTCATTCTGCACACAATCCGAGCGCGCATGTGCACACCTCCTTATATATATATATATATACACACATGCATACGTGTATACTGTATATATATACTGTTACGCTGTCGACTGCAGCGGCAGCGGCAGCAGCAGTGCGCAGCTTTTTGTTTTAGACGCTTTTCGGAGAACTCGACCGCGCGCTTATATAGTTTTGTCGAAAAAAATTTTTTCCTCCGCCGATATATACGTCTCTCTCTCTTTCTCTCTGTCTCTTCTCTCGTTCTCAGGGGTGGGGTTTATAACATAATCCGCGAGAGCCGTGGAATTTCACGCCGCGTTGGCTTTGAAATACGCTTAGAAAATGGCATGATTTACGTCGCTGCGCGGCTATGTGGATGCAAAGCGTTATGCAAAGCGCGTCGCGTTGAAAGCATCGGCAAAACCAACACTCGCTTAGGCGTGAAATTTCGCCGATTGTTATTCCAGAGGCTCTTTATAAGCAAAAATTAATAATGCCGTTATGTATATGCGCGTGGCGTAATATATTCCCCGTAAATAATCGCGCTAATTCTACATTTTTCGACGCTTTTTTCTTCTTTCCCTTCTCTCTTCTTTCGCGTTTTCTCTTAAGGACGCGGCCAGGCAGCGACGACGAGAGGATAAATAAAACCCGGGACGTTTTAATCGACGCGCGAACGGGAGTCAAGCGAGAATATGCGTATATAATCTCGCGCGAACAGCTGGAATGGAGGAGAGATCCAATTAGCCCCTGCCCCCGTACACCGAATATTAATCGGAGACAAGCAACTTCACGCGCTCTTACGATATGCGCGCGCTTTTGCGTATACACGCGTTAATATTCAATAAAGGGCTTCTGCGCAGTCGATTAAAAATTCAAATTTCGCCTCTCTCTCTCTCTCTCTCTCTCTCTCTCTGCCGCCGGTATACCGTATACGGCGAGGAAAGTAAAAGGTATAAAACGTACTGCGATATTATCCGGCGTTTTACAAAGTTTCGAATTCCATATATACGATTTTGAGATACTGTAATATACACTGCGAGTGCGACCAACTATACGCGTCTTGGATTTTGGCGACTTTATTTTACGCTTTGTTATATGTACGCACTGCCGAATTCGTTTGGTTATTTTTTTCGTTTCTCGTCCGCTGTGCATTGCGGCGCGAAAAATTTGAATTTTTAATTGACGTACACACGAGAGAGAGAAAGACCCCCCCTGTCACTCGGCGACGATTAATTTCGCAGAAGGGCCAGCGATTATAAAAAAATATTGCGGCCCGATCGGAATAATCGATAAAGGGCCAACCGATGCGAGGTCCGAAAGCACACAGCTTCTCTGCGCGCCTGCGATGCCCACAAGAGAAAATCAAAAAATCCATCTCGCCCGATCCTCAAAGCAAACATACACGCGCGTTTATATACATATAGCAGCGGCTGCAGCCCCTCCGTGAAATATAGCACCTGCTCGGCTAAATTGCCGGTGACCTTTCAGCGAAGGAGTAGTCCGCGTGTGTATTACACGGAAAAATGGAATAAAAGAGAATATACATAAAGCAAACGGAGAAAAAACGAGGAGGAGAAAAAATGAAGCGCAACTACGAGGCGTCGTTATACGTATATATATATATATATACGCGAAGATCATCCTCGCTCGGGGTTTAATTGCAGAGAAATCAAGAGGGCATCTCGCGCTTGCGCGCCGCGCCCGTAAGTAATTGCTCGCTCTTTCTCGGGCTATACGTACCCAGCAGCGATTATATGCGAGAAAGAGAGAGAACGTTTATCCTGTAGTCGGCTGTAATTGGCTGCTGCAATCTCTCGATGATTCCGCGGTAGCCTACTTTTTTTTTCCTCTCGCCCATACACACCGGCCCAGCCGAGTTGTTCTTTGTCTGGGGGTATCGTTTTATCATTTCTGTGTCTGTGTGTGCGTGTGTATCTGGTGCATAATATAATATGGCACATCGATTGAAACCAATGCAATTGAAGGAAAAGAAGTCATCGATTGGATATAGGGGAGGGTGGGTTCTTGTAAAATGAAGCAAATGCCACGTAATTAGGTATTTCACTTGTTTATCTTGAGACGTGATATAATTTATTTTTTGTATAATTTTCTTTTTCCATCGCTCGCTTATAATCGTCGCTCTCTTTCGCTATTTGAGTCGTCGCTAGAACACGAACTAAACTTCGCTCTCCTTCGATCTCGTATTAACAGATCTGGGCAGCTATTATGCGCTGCCTATATATGCGCTGGGGGGGAGGGGCGACTCTCCCGTCGTCTGTCCGATCGGCCTCGAGGTACGAATCGAGTAAAATCACATTTTCATATTTACACGCTATTTACACACTTGCGTCGCTCTCCCTCGCGCGGAGACTGTATATATATAACATGTACAGTATGCACACCTATATACACGCGTACTATACACATACGCTGAGACGCGGACCGCTGCAGAACTGCTGATGCGGAGACGCGCGATGCAATAATCGAGACATCCGTGCGGATAGCTGCTTTCGGTGATTTACATCAGGTAACGGCAGCGTCTTTCTCCTTTAATACACGCGAATCTCGACAACGTGTATATACCGTAAAGTGTGCGTCTCCGGGCTGAGAGAGAGGGAATGAGAGAGAGAGAGAGAGAGAGAGAGATAGAGAGGAAAGGACAATCTCTATATATATACTTTTATATATATAATATATATAATATATCTAAATAATTTAAGTAACGTCGTCGATACAATATATAATATATAATGCTTCGCTTCAAGGAAATACTGCGGATGTACGCGCTTACACAATATTAACATATACACTGGGGCTTGATCTCTCGTAATCATCAAGTTTGGCACACGTATAGTCGCTCGCTACGATCCTATGGCAGTCAGGAGAGATAGTCTATACACACACGCAGATTCTCACACGCGCAGTCACACACACACACACACACACCAAAATCCTTTGCACAATCTTCTCTCTCCTTTTTTCGAATTTCTGGCACGCGCGCGCGCTATTTTTCTTCTCCTTTCTTTTTCTTTATAGTCGCGTGTGTCTCGCTCGTTTTACAACAAGATGTGCGTTCGTTTGTTTGCTCCTCGCTCGCTTGTCTCTTGTTTCTGTTTTTTTTTATTCTTTGCCGTAAAACGAAAATGAAGTTTATGCATAAGGATGAGGAGAAAGAAAAAAATTAGTCTATAGGGTACGCGCGAGCTCTCGAGGCGGAAGAAGTAGAATTAAAAAAAAAACAACAACACAACAAAGTCCAATCACATTAAAGAGGAAGTAGTAGTGGTGGTGGTGGTAGAGTTTGAGCAGTGCCTTTCTTAGTCCAGGCACAGGACGTCCAGCTACGCCTCCGAGCCGCTGGAGCAGCCGTCGGCCTCGGGATCGATCGGCTCGTCGTCCTCCTCGTGGTGGTAATCGGCCGTCTCCTGCTGCCACTTGCTCACGTGGTGCGTGTTCTTGTTGCTCGCGTTGTTGTTGCTTCCCGAGTTGTTGTTACCGCCGCCGCCGCCGCCGCCGCTGGAGTTATTGCTACCGCCGCCGCCGCCGCCGCCGCCGCTCTGCTGCTGAGCCTTGGCCTCCTCTTCCTGCTGCATCCGCTTGTGCTTCGTTCGACGGTTCTGGAACCAGACTTTCACCTGCGAACATGGCGAAAATGAAGATGCTGCGTTAGTTGTTGCTGCTGGCTGAGTTGCAAGTACTTTCTTTATAGTTATATACGTCTACGCTGTATTTGTAAAGTTATTGAATCAATTGTTCTTCGGTGTTGCACAATTTGAAATTATCCCGTACCCCGTGTACAAATCTCCCTGACTTGTACCTATACTTGGAGTTAGGTTCCAATCAGCTGTAGTAACGATTTTCCTACCCGGGAAAAACTAGCCAGAAACCAAACTGGATCTAGTCTGCTTTACTTGACATAACCTCAAAATTCATGGTCATTCGTAAAACGTAAGGTTTCCTGGTCTGAAACGGAGCAGGAGATACTAATCATGTTCCATGTAGAGAAAACTAGCCAGAAACCAAACTGGATCTAGTCATTATTTTAATGCGTTATTGTTGCTGAAATGGAGCTTTAATACTGATGGAGTGAACTCCAAGTTTACTTAGTACGAGAAACTCATTATTATCCGAGAACGATGTCAGATGCTATCGATGTGCTATGCTTACGAAACCGTGAAAAAAAAACAAATTAAAACTCATCAAGCAATTAATATTCCAAGTGAATTGCGGGTGATAATGAGAACGAAATTCTGTGGAATACGTTTCTTTGAAGCTTCACAATTTCTCTCAGTGATAATATTACATATAGTAGTAGAGTCAACCACGTAATCGAAACAAGTAGAAATTTCGTGATACGCACAGGCGTGCATAATTTTCAAAAATAACGTCTCCAAAATCTATAGAATTACAAAGCTAACTTAGGACACGGAAGCAAAAAATAAAAAAAGTGTATAATTTAACCCCACTCTATATATATAGCCTGTGTAAACGCGTTAGCTCGATCGTTACACATTACGTTACGCATCAGCTATAGACGCCAAGTGTAATGGTGTGTCATCTCAATCGATTCTCACCCTCCCACCCTTTTTAGCGCGCACGCGCATAACGCTATTGGCCACCCCTCGAATTAGAGCCTCGATACGTTTGACCCAGACTGTATACATACACACACCCACACATATAGGTATATACGCGACATGGCCGTCAGCTCTCGGTTTCTAATAGCGCATTGCAAGCATGTATAGGCAATATAATCGGGACTAAACTGTATAGCACCACGTGTCCCGGTATTATATAGATAAAACCGCAGAGCTACGGTGTGTCCGTGTGTGATAGTGTACGTATACAGTATATCGAGAAAAGTTGAAACAATCAGGATAATCAGATTGGAAAACTGGCGAGGCACTTAGCTCGCTATTAACCGAGCAAATAGAGAAGCCATTTGGTAATCGTACCCCCGGGAGGGGGGGGGGGTGGGGTGAGAGCGCGCGCGAGCCGTTGCCACGGCAACATCCCCCGGAGGGGCGAGTGCTCCGGGATTGGCCGGGTGAAGGGAGGAGACACACCCCGAAGCGCGGCTCATTCGTTTGTTTACCGGAGACGTTATTTTTCCCTTTTCCCTCCCCCCTCGCCCCTCCCTACCCAACCCCCTTTCGAGGAGCGCGAGGGGGTGATCGAATCGGCGACGATAACAATAATCATGCGGCTGCGTCTGCGTACGTACAGACACATACAAATATAATATATATATACTATATGGGTATGTATAATTATATATATAGATGAATAGTAAGGAACGGAAGCGTAATGAGCGCGAGCGCGCGCGAGACGGAGCTGTGATTATCATATTATAGGCAGCGTCGCCACACGTCCATTTGCGTGCGACTCGCATATAAGGTCCTCGACTCGTCGGCTATATATACGATCTATTACGTGCCCGGAGTTGCCGCATCGTCGCGCACTTGGATGTATAAATCGTATACGGTCGTCTCTCTCTCTCTCTCTCTCTCTCTCTCGTCGCGCTTTGAATTTTCGAAATGACATTTATACATATACACATAGCAAACATACACTCGTGTTATATATATATATATATATAATGGCTAGCAGGAAAGGAGTATAGTTGCGCAACGTATAATACACGTATATATATATATATATAAACGCGTACAACAGCTGCCGCGGGCGCGAGAAGCGATTAGAATCTCTTTTTCCTTTCGGGGCAAATTATCGGGTATTTAATTAAACGCAATTTTCATTAGATACAATTAGAGAGAGGCAGAGAGAGAGAGAGAAAGAGAGAGATAGAGCCCAAGCTTAGCCGGACGCATGATTTAAGCGCGCGCGCGCGCGGAGAACGAGCTGCTCATGCTCTCGCGATATATAAAAGCGATCGGCCCCGCGCGCGCGCATATTTTTCAATATGGAAATACGTCGTTATAATATACACTCGATTACGGGATTAGGGTCATAAAGTCTCATTATCAATCTGTTGCGCCGCCGCCGCTGCCGCTGCGACCGATACGCCGCTTGCCGCCGTCACGGCTCATTGACGCAAAAACTAGTTTCAGCCCGTGTATAGAGAAGCGAGAAAGTATTTCTCTCACTCGCTCGCTCGCGCGCGCGCGCGCGCGGCAAATCTAATAAAATCAAATTACACGCCGTGGCGCATTAAAATCGAGGCGGCCGTACGACGACGACGACGACGACGACGACGACGTTATAACCAGTTCCGCGAAAAGGTGTCTTTTAATTGAACAGATTAAAGCTATTTTCCCGCGAGATCGAGAGCGTCCTCGCGCCGAGGCCGCGAGCTGCAAATATAAACGAGAGAGAGAGAGAGATGGGATCGATTTCCCATAAAAAAATATATATATACAGCTAGTAGAGAGAGAGAGAGTGATCGGCGCGAAAAAAATACACGTCGCGCCCCGTAATATTACAAAGGCAAACACACGCGGACGAGCTGGGAAAATAAAAGAGTGATCGCGAGCGCGTTATTTTTTATCCAGGCGCCTATATACGTATTCCTCTATATATATACACGCGGATACTGGATATATATACGTATACGCGACCGGTAATCCCCGCGGCGCGCGCCGGTCACGCTCGAAACATCGCTTTTAATCCCTCTCGCGATGTAGTAGCCCAACGCATATGCTATGTATACGTATAATGTACATGTATACGCGTATCTGCGTGTGTGCGTATACGTGTATACCCGGGCTAAATAAACGCGGGGGCATATTATTTTTTCGGTCCCTCGCGGCCCCCCGAACCTATTATACACGCAGCTCGCGGAACTGCACACGAGGTATCTCGCGGCTCTTATATTCCCCCGCGAGCTGACTTTTTATTATATTTATAAACTTTTCCGCCGGAGCCGACGAGTTACCAGGCACTTTGTCGCAATTTTCCCGACTGTGGACTTTAGCTGTGCGCGCGCGCGCGCGGGAAGGGGATATTATATATATATATAGGTATCTCCGGGGGCGGGGAGGGAGGGAGGAAGGACGGGAGTATGTTGTGTTAGGGTTCCAGGGTGAAATCGCTTTTATTAGCCGAGATATTTTTCTCTCGACACGTCGGCTGCACTATCAGGGTACTCGTTTTGTGTGTGTGTGTGTATATATATACACACACACGCTCACACATACATAAATATACGCTGCAGAGACACGGCGGTAATAATATTAGGTGTATACAATTCAAGATCGAGTCCCTGGTATCGGCGCTTATTACAGAGCGGGAGAGAGAGAGATATACAAGATCGAATCGAAGCAATTAGCCGCGCGTCGTGTACTATGCGCTGCGCTTATTACGTTGACACACGTACATATATACGTGTGTGTGTGTGCGCGCGCGCGTATACGTATATAGATGGCACACGCGAAGAGCGCAGCATACGGTAATGGGGGAGAGCTCGGTTTGCATATTATGCAGGCCGCGCGCGATTCTCCATATGCATAATGAGGCGCGCGTCGACGCGGCGACGACGGCAGGCCGTGAATAAACCTATACTGTAGTACTCCTCTGCTGCAGCAGCTCAGCGGCGCAAGGCGTATATATGTAGCGGCCGAGTGTCAGAGCTGCGCGTTCCCTATCTATAATTCCCTGTATATAAATAAAAAAAATGCACTTTTCTTTGGTCTGTATAGAAATTGAAAAATTTTTTTTGAAGCTGGAGTTTTCGGACCGATTACACTTTCTTCTGTAAGCTCGAAAGATAGACAAAAGTGCAGAGGAAGGTGAGAAAAGTTACCAGTATAACCATATTTTCGAGACATTTTACGCTTTTTTTACGAAAAATTAATGTGTCAAAATACTGGAATAATAACAACTATACGAATGTTATCGAGGCACCAATAAAATTTCGAATTAGACTACAATAAAGTATTGCGAAAGAGCTTTAATTCAAAAAGAAAGTATGCCCAGTTTCGATGCTCTGATCAAAAGTTACCCCCGTTTAAAAAAAAAATAATAATAAAAATTTTCGTACTCCATATTACAGAAGAGAAAATCCCATTGGTCCGAAAGCTCTCTAGCTTAGAATAAAATTTCTTTTTCGAATTCTATAGAGCAAAAAAGTGCGTTTACATTTTTTTGAATTCAACCTATATACGTATACATCCGCGTACAAGAGAGACAAAAGGAGAGAAACGTTAACGTATAAACGCGCGAGAGCGCGGATCTCCAAGTCGAAAATCGTTATCGTTTTACCGAGCGATTATTAACAGCTTGTGTCCTCGTCACTTCCGTTACACAGGCACACACACACACACACACACATTCGCTCGGCGCGGCGTTAACCTTAATTCATTGCGATTCGCCGCGTGGCTCGCGCGCCCACCGGATTATCCTGTCCGAGCGCAGCGCGCCGCGGCCGATTTATCGCTCTCTCGCTCTTGCGAAATTTTCGGGACGTCTCATTCTTTTTCCCTCCCCTCTTCTTCGCGCATATTTTTTTCTTCCTCTTCCTCCTCTGCTCCCCGCGTTATGTGCGCTTCTACGTAAACGACTTTCACTCGCGCGCGTACACTTAAGAGGCGAATTTTTCCTAGATCCTCGCGGTGTACGGGTAATGATCGGCTCTCGAGAGCTGCCGCGCGCGGAGAGCGCGAGAGAAGCTCATGCGCCTCGAGCGCGCAGATAAGAGAAGAGCCGAGTGTGTATATAGGATCCGATTCGCGCACGCGAGGGCCTCGGCTCGCACGCGAGCCGCGCTCGAAATCAAAGCTAGCTGATTATAGAGGCTAAATTTCTTATCGGCTGCGTCTTTTTTTCTTTTTTTCTCCTCGTTATCGCCGCGGCCGCTGTTTCCTTGAGCAGGACGGAGAGCAAGAGAGAGAGAGAGAGAAAGCGTCGCTGGAAACACGTGTGCAAAAGAGGACGCTTGATTTACGGTTCAGGCCTGTATGTAGAGGAGCGACTCTATATACACGTACACGTGTACGTAGAGCGCTGTGCAGTATGTGTCTGCGTATATATAGAGTTTGTAAGCGCGCCAAGTCGCTCCTTTCGACACTTAACATTATTACATACGTAATGCGCGAACAACACGTATAGAGAAAGACTCGAGGCTGTTTTTCGATATTTTTTTTCCTTTTTCTGTTTTCTCTCTCCCTCTCTCTCTCGCTCGCTCGCCGAGGAATTTTAGCGACAAAAGAGCTGGCTCGCGCGGTGACATAATACCCCCGGCTAATAACTCAATTACGCTAACGAAGCGGCGGCGTGCGTTACTTATACATATATAGTATATACGTATATTGTCGAGCTGTATAGAGCTCATCGCGGAGACAAAAGGCGCGCGAGCCGTTATACACACAGACATACACACATATACATATACAGCTGCGCTCGTATAAACGAGATACTAATTAAAGTGGAATAGTATACACCCGCGGACGAGTTGCAAGGCGATGGAGAATCGCAGCGCGTGTGTCGTAAATCGCGGGCATCGAATCCCACGGAAAGTAAATAAATTAGCGAATTTAATTACGACGCGCCGCGAGAGAGACTTATACGCGCCGCAAGAATTTATTAGCGACACTTGTTCGAGCGTTTTATGCCCCTGCGATCTTTCATTTTCTTTCTCTCCCCTCTTTCGCTCTCTCGCGGCGCTCGCGTTATTGTTCCTTCGCTCGTTTTTCGAGTCGAGAGTATATATAACGCTCTCTCTCTCTGCTCGCGCGTCCACAGGCCGCGTAGAGAAATTCAATTTTCCTATTTACGATCGTTAAGCGCCGATAAATCGCGTGTGTTATATTTCAAATGCTATAATAATGCCGCGCGAACGACGAGAGCCGACTTTTTAAAGCCACACGGACGAGCACATGCGGATGTGGTATACGCACACACGCGGGAAATTTGAAATTCATAATCGCGGAGTGAAAGAGAGACACACGCGCGGCGTGACAAAATAATTTATTCCCGAGACACGGCGCGCGCGCGCGCTCGCGCCCGCGAAACAAAAAAGATGAAGAAAAAAAAAGGAGGAGAGACGCGCGCACAATACGAAAAATCGCGTTTAGCTCGTCAAATCCTCGTAAAATCGTTTCTCGCTCGCTCGCGGAGCCGCGCGCGCATAGCGGAGCTCCCGAGCGAGCGAGCCAATCGATGTACGCACGCACGCAGGCGAGTATTTTATGCGCGCGAAGTAGCTTTGTCGCGGGCGCGCGTAAACAGCATTTGAATCACAAAAGTCATCTCGAGCCGTTTTACGACTGGTTATACTGGACAGGAGTAAAAAGAGAGAGAGAGAGGAGAGAGAAGCCAGAAGCATATATAACGCCCTTCAAAAGCTCGCTTATCTTATCGCGAGCTTCCATTCTCTGCGATCTTCTCTCCCTCTCTCTCTCCGGCTATCTCTGTTTTTTTTTCCTTGTTTTTACAGCCCCGCGAACGCTCGCCGATAGGTAGACAAATTATCTTAATCCGAGTGCGCGAGACGAGCCGCGCATTATCTCGTCTCTCGCGCTTTGGCCCGCGCAATATCTTTTCTTCGGAAAATGCTTCCGGTGTGCGTTTGTGCGTTTGTGTTTGCAGTAGCGCGGAGAGCGATTTTTTCTCTCTCTCTCTCTCTCTCTCGCTCGTCGCGTCCGCTGAAAATACACATACTTATGTAGCGCCTCTCGTCGGCGGCTCTTATCGCCGCTTAATAGCCCGACACTTTTGCGCGCGCGCGCAGACGGTAGCGGCAAAAAATAAAAGCCGAGAGTCGCTCGCACGCGCACAAAGCCTCATTTAGATTCATAGGTATGTCCCGGGCGAGGTTACAGGCTAATTACCCGCGAGAGCCGCATACAATTGCCGGTAGACTTATATATATATATATAAGTACACACACCGCGCGCGTCCGAACGTCTATATATATAATATATATATACCTATATCGTTACAGTCGCACCGATGTGTAACTGGATATGGCCGCGCGCTCGAGGAGGACGTAATTTCAAAGCCGCGGCGAAATTTCACGACGACGATCATCTGCGCGTTAGCGTGTCGATTATGTGCGCGACGCTAATAACAACGGCGTCTCGACATTTTTGCTTTCGTCTATACAGTATAGGTGAAAGCAAAGTGTAAAGTGCACTTTTTCGGCCGGATCGGATTTCGCGCCGCGCTCAGTCGCGTGCTGAGCGCGCGCGCCTAGTGTGAACGAGAAGGTGGAGGGTGGGGGGGGGGGGGGCAGAGAGTAAAAGCGAGAGACTCGAAAATTACGCTCGAGAATTTTTTTGTCGAGCCGTGTATACGTTGTACACACACACACGCACACAGAAATACGTGTACGTATATAACGCGCGCGCAGTCGCCGCTCGTTCAGCGGGGCTGTAATAAGCCGTCTTATTAGCCGTTTTACGAGAGTTTTCGCAAAAGTGCCCCAGCGCGACGATGTAGCGATGCGACGGCGCGATGAAGAAATTAAGCCGTTTGCGAAAGCGCGCGATTATTTATAATTCGCGTGCCCGGCAGCGCGCGCGCGGGCGCTTTATTTCGCTTAATGGATTTTTAATGGCTCATCTTGTTTTTCGGCGCTCGAATTTCGCGCGCTCGCGTACATCTATATATATATAGAGAGAGGGGGGGGGAGAGAAAAGAAGTAAGAGAACTGCGTCTCGCGACGTTGGAAATTTGTTCGGAAATTAGCTTCTCTCGGACGAATGCAAAACGCTCGTGTGCGTGCGCGCATCGGCGAGCCGCGGCCAATTAAAGCGAAACTCGACGCCGCGAGCGACGCGACGCTCTCGTTTAAAGCCCGCGCGCGCAGAGCCTTATCCGGCGGTGGTAAGTACGTAAGTACGTATACGTACACTGTATATGCACTGCGCGCGAGTGCAAGTCGTTGCACGATTTTCCTTGGAGGACTCGCGCATGTGTAATTGTACGTGTATAGTTATAGGCAGTTGCGACGAGGCGCATGGACATTCAGGTGATGTATATGTATACATGTATACGCGATGACTTTACGAGAGGCGTTGAAACGAGAGAAATATAATTGGAGAATTGGACGACTTTGTTTGGCGAAAGATAGGATACTTTTCTTGCCTTGGCTCACTTGCTGCGGAAGTAGTCTATACGATTAATTTTGATGCGAGGTATAAAGATAGACGTTTTAAATTCACAAGCGATTGGTGGAAGGAAGAACAAATGGATTTCCTTATTCTATCGAGACTATCGGCAGGCAATGTTTCGAGACGTTCCGGAATTCGAATCGAAGCATCGTTGCGGAGAAAAACTGAATCAAATAGTTATATATGAATACAAAAGGAAAAGAAAAGAAGGGAAGTGAAGCAGAGTAGCGTTGAGAACTGCATTCAATTTAATTGATATTGTTGGCTAGATTCATCTGAACGGATTCATCTGAAAATGAAGATGAGAGACTGGAAAGCTTTACATTTTTACTATCAATTATTGGTGTGGTAATAATATAGATTTGAATAGAATTTGCCATGATTACATAAATAGACGGGTTTTCAATGAAGAACTTGTTACTTCGAGTAATAATTACCTCTCAACAGTCACAGTGTAAACGTAAAGTCTGATCGCATTCAAATATGATTCTCTGTATTCGTATACGAAAATTTTGTCTCAATCCATATTGCATCGTCTACCCTTTCAGACTTGCGCATACATATGTGCACCAAGAACCGACACATACATAACCGACATAGCATTTACCCTATACATTTACGTAAGTCATTCTCTCAACAACATCAGACTCTATAGCGCAGAGATAGCGACATTGTCTCTCGAAATTCACGCGTGTATTGTACAGACGGTTTATGTTTATATATCGACGCACAGGCGTGTATCCTTAAATTTCAATTTTTTTTTCTCGATAAAACATGGCTCACCTGAGTCTCGGACAGGGATAGCGCCTGGGCCAATTGTTTCCTCTCGCCCCCGATGACGTAGTGGTTCTTCTCGAAGGCGTGCTCGAGCTTCAACAGCTGCGACGGACTGAACGCCGTCCTTATTCTCTTTGGCTTGCGGAAGGGCTGTAGCAGGAAGCCCGGAATGTCCGGACCTGCGAACACACGCACACGCCGGGTGTTTATTGTAGTTTCTCGCTGCCTCCATATCTCTCGATATTCGCTATATATTGCACGCATAGAATCTCGCTCTCGAGAACTTTGCGTAACTTTTCGGAGGTCCAGAAACCGATTTTTTTTTAAACTACAGGTTTCGGACCGATCAGACTGTCTTCTGGAAACTGAAAGATAGTCAGAAATGCAGAGGAACATGGGAAACATGGAACGTGAGAATTTAACATGGGGAAGTGTATGGAGAAAAGAAGAAAATCGGCTATTCGGATTTTCATTTATTTATTTCTTTTTTCTTTTTTAAACGTGCTTAGATCAGAGCATCGAATCTGGGCATATTTTTTTTAATCAAACCTCTTTTGTTGTACTTTATTTAAGTGTAATTTAAAATTTTATTTGTGCCTCGGAAATATTTTTAGTTGTTATTAATGCAGTATTTCGACGCATTAATTTTTTGTAAAAAAAAAATGTAAAATAGCTCAGATCAAAATGTGATTACTAGTAATTTTTCCCATGTTCCTCTGTGTTTTTGACTATCTTTCGACTTACAGAAGAAAGTCTCATCAGTCCAAAATAGCTTTAAAAACAAATTTCAATTTCTTGACCCCCAAAAAGTGCTATTTTGTAGGAGAATTGGTCATATATAAGTTCAAGAAATTTCGGAAACAACTTGGACGGAAAAGTTGCAAAAAAATTTCTTGAAGCCACACCTACCAGACCTGTTTTTTCTCATTCCTTAGGCCATTCTCAAAGAGAAAAAGCTCGCCAACGTGGCCGATCGTAGGATATACTTTTTTCCGGAGCAAAAACGACTCGAAAAAACGAGAAATAAATAACAAAAGCAGAATTCATAGATTTTTTCACAAAAACTATGGACTTTTATACAAAATTTCTTTAGAACAATTATGTCTTAAAGTTCATCAAAGAATGCTTTGAAATTTTTTCAGATTAATCCGACGCAATTTTTGATTTTTCGAAAATCCATGAAATCGAAAAACGTCCTTGAAAAATCTGACAAAATTTCAGAGCATTCTTTCATGAATTTAAAAAAATTTTTGTTCTAATGAAATTTTTATAAAAGTTCATAGTTTTCGAGAAAAAAAATTTATAAATTCTTGTTTTTTTAATTAATTTTCGTTTTTCGAGTGATTTTTACTCCGGAAAAAAGTGTACTCTACGATCGGCCATGGTATGCAAGCTTTTTCTCTTTGCTCAGAATGGCCTGAGCGAAGAGAAAAAGCGGATCTGGTAAGTGTACCTTCAAGAAAATTTTTTGCAACTTTTCCGTCCGAGTTGTTTCCGAAATTTCCTGGACCTACTCATATACATACACTTTATGTTATACAGTTGTACACCTATGTCAAGACACGCTGACGAAAAAGCCATTAATCTTCGAATATATATATGCGCGCTTGTGTATAGGACTAACGACCGGGAAGGTATTCGAGAGGGAGAGAATATCGATGCTGATTGAATGATGCGTGCGCGTGTATATGAGTGTGCGCGTGTGTCTATAATGTATAATGAGTGCGTATATGCATACACTAGATGGAATATATGAGAAGCTCGTTAATTATTATTAGCTCAGAGCTGACTGTATCCAACAGTTTTATTTCTTTCCGCTGTACTCCTGCTCTCGTCGTAAAATATATATATATATATCGTATACACTGCGCTACTTAAGCTACGCGCCAGATACATTGTATTATATATATGTTTCGCCTTATACAGACGCGACTTTTCATAATACACGAGAAACTATATACATGCATAAACGTAGGAAGAGCCGCGCGCGCAGGACAAAATTTTCAATTAACTCCCTAATCAAATTGCAAATAAGCGCGCGGAGCGAGAGCGAGACGAACCACTTGATTGTTGCGCGCGGCGGCGCGTATATACATATACATATCGAGCCGTGCACCCAGAGATAAGTTGACAAGGTAATTGGGTATTCATCGCGAGGTGTATGGCTTGCTCGAGATTAGAGCGGAAGTAGAGACTCTCTCTCTCTCTATATATATATATATATATATATATATATATATATACGACAAAGCGCGTACAAGCTCGCTGATTCGCGACTGTATATGTAAAAAGACGCACTTTTCCCAACGCGGCGCACGTATATAATCCGCACCGGCGACATTTCATTTTCGAACAATCCGGCTTTCCGTCATATCTCCGCGCCGCGTATGGAATAATTCGGCTGCTATATATACATAGCTGCGTATAGCACACATTTTTCTCTCTGCGCAAAAAAAAGTTCTGCATTTCTCTTTTTTCCCCGATGTACGAATCCGTCCAGCTGTGCGAATATATATGTATAGTGTATACGTATCGATGCAGCTATATATAGCGCGGATCGAGAAAAAAGTTTCTCTATAGACGCAATAAAAAAAAAGGCGCGCGCGCGCGCGCAGCATAGAAGAGAAATATACGACGTGCATCGCGATTACGCTCTCATCGTCGTCGCGCGCATGATTTATGCATTCTTTTTTGGAGGTTGTATGCGCATATTTAGCGCTGTATCGTGTAATTGTGTATGCATGCGCGCTCGAGACGTATAGTTATATAGAAGAGCAGAGAGCGCGCAAATTTTACGAGGCTAATTAATGAACGATGACGGCTCGATAAGCCGCGGGAATATTATATATATACACGCAGCGGCTATACGGCGGCGATCGAGCATATTATTCCCGGGAAGCAATTTATACGCTATATATTTCTGCTTAATTGAATCGAAAATATAGTGCATATAGGAGCTGGTTTTCCAGATAAAGTTTTCACCCGCTGAAATTCCCCCGGCGCTCTCGAGCGTGCGTAATATCGGCCGTTTTCTCCGCGTAATATCGACGAGTATGAAAATTCGACTCGTAGAATTTCGTCTCGCTCAAACGCA
This sequence comes from Philotrypesis tridentata, assembly GCA_018906965.1. Lineage (NCBI taxonomy): Eukaryota > Metazoa > Arthropoda > Insecta > Hymenoptera > Pteromalidae > Philotrypesis > Philotrypesis tridentata. Next base: position 6,492,015 of record JACCIB010000001.1, on the reverse strand, counting down.
TTCGCTCGTGCATTATACAGGCGCGCATATAAAAAGAATACTGCGGCCTTTGTTTTTCATCCTCTCTCTGTTTCTCTCTGTCCTGCATATACACTATATTGCATATATACAATATACATTATACATAGTACGTACACTCACGTATCCACACACCGTCTCGGCTCCCTTGAGATCTATATACCTAGACGTTTACTGTAGGTATACAATATACATACAAGCGTATATAAACGGAGAATAAAGCAGCAACATGGCGCTCGATTTTTCCGACGGGACCAGTTCCGTGCGACACCTTTCCTACACTTCTCACCCAATCAAATGCGATCGCGTGTATGTGTTGCACGCAGGTGCGCGCAAATCTCCGATCGACCTCACCCCCCCCCCCTCTTCCTCCCTCTCCTGCACCTTCAAATGATACGTTTTACCTGGTAATTTTGCGCTTGGTCTTGAATTTTCATTTTTTTCCCCCGTCTCTCTCTCTCTCTCGCTCTCTCGCTGTCGACGCGCAATTTTTCACGGAATTACCAGCGCGAGCGATTCGGCCTTTTTTCTCAAATTAATTGTCCCAGGGCTGCCAACCGAGAGAGAGAGAGAGAGAAAGAGAGAAAGAGATTTATAGTGCGACCTCGCGCGCACCGATGGGAAACGAGAATACCGCCGCCGAGTAGAGTTTTCGAGGAATCCGAAGGCCGCGAACAATCAGCACGATTTGCAAAATTCCCGCTCCTAAGCGCGCGCGCGCAGCTCTCGCGCCGCTGCGGCTGCAGTGTGTAATTGCCGCGTATACTCGCGAGAGAGAGAGAGAGAGAGAGAGAGACGAGCTTTATTCGGGATATTGCGCAAGATTCGAAGCCAAAAAAGGTCATTGATTCGCGCTCGACACTTTCTCGAGCTATATATATACGCGCAAGCGTCGTCTCCGCGGAGTCGGATACACGCCTCTATATGTGTGTGTGTGTGTGTGTGTGTGTGTGTGTGTGTGGTGTGTGTATGCGTGTGCGCGTCGGTGTAACTGGACATCGGCGCGAGGCCGCGCGAATGTGGGTTATTGTTTTCGTAAATCATTCTTCGTTTTCCAATATGTGTATACAGTACACACGCAGACGCAGACGCGCACATCTCGCGAGAGAAGAGAGAGAGAGAGAGAGAGAATTACTCGGATATGTCGAAGCCATTAGCGGTACACAGTGTAAATATTTAAATTATCGCCGGCGATAAATTTTGCACTTGGGGCAGACACAAACACACACACACACACAGAGGCGCGTATATACATATTGTGAATTCGTCTCTGATTCATCGGCCGTACTCCTTGATGAATTACGCGTTTGACCTCATTAGAGTTTAAAAGCGCGGCGCCTGTACTGACTCTCGCACAGCGCAATGTTATAATGGCGCGCGTACACGCGAAATGTGCTTCGTTATACGTATATAGACAATTTTTCAATAAGCTCTGCGCATTAGGTAACGCGCCGCAGTGCGGCTAATACAGCGACTGCAGAGAGCTGTGCGCGAGACGAGGGAAATATCATTCAATTACGAGCTGTAAGACACGCGTATCTCGTCGCTCTGTACGCATAGACTAATTATACATACACATAGGCATCGACGGCGCTCGGGACTCGTCGCTTCGCGCTCGACTTGGCAAAACGTATGTGATAAGGCGTTGAACGTATATACATATATATGTTACGCGCATGTGCGTGTGCATACGTCGCCCTATAGGCTTTTTATCTCGTAATACGCGCTGAATTGCAGGCTCGTGTTTGCGCAACGGAAATGATGCGCGCGTCTTCCGGCAAAGCTGCAGATGAAGAACGACGTGCAGTATGCGTGTATGTATATGGATGCAAACGCCGGGAGGGTTCACCGCGGGACCGGTGCGTCAAAACGCGAGAGATGCCGCGCTCTGGAGGGGGATATAATACATATATATGTATATATTATATATAGGAATGAGAGGCGCGCGCGGGTGATTAAGTTTAACGCGCGTCATTGACTGGAAAACAATATGATGAAACGCGAGATTCCCCGGTTGGCTGCTTTTTTTCTTTCTTTCTCTTCGCCGCGTCCGCGCCAAGGTCTTATTTACGCCGAGCCTACAGTTTTATCGGCTTTGGATTTTTATATAAGTGCACAGGCTTAGTACAAGTATATAGACGCATGTATCACATGTGTGTGTCTGTGTGTGTGCGCGCGCGCGTATTATGCGGAAATGGAGACGAAACGGAGAATCTGCGATCTCATTAGATTGCACGTATAATAGTGTGTATCGAGCATTTAATGATAGCGAATTACGTTTTTATGGATATAACGATATTGCGTGCGCGCGACGAGGCGCTTTATTTTTCCATTTGATTTATGTGCCCCGAAGAATCTCTCGTTTTAATCAGTCGTCCAGATAGTCGGAGTACGTTTGTACATTGTACTTGGAAATTGTTAGACAGCATACGAGCGTGATGTAAACTATTAATTTCGAGCGTTTGCGCATAATCGCGTCGCGCGTAATGGTATTGCGCGAGTTATCGAAAAGAGAGGTTATTGCATATAATACACGCTTGCATATTATATACATACATATTTATTGATTCTAACGGTTCGCACGCGTGACGACGACACGCGCGCGTATCTCTTTCGAAAGCCGACAATTTACAGTGCCATTAATTCAAGCTGCAAATTAATATAATTATGCAAATCGCTTTATAAACTATACTTAATGCGTCTCTCGTGAAAAGGTTAGAGAGGAGATTTTTTTTTTCTCCGCGCCGCGTTTTTACGCGCAGCCACACACGCACACACACACACACATAAACACGCAGTCGGCCTCTCTTTTTCTTTGTACGCGTATATGTGTATGTGTACACATTGCACATCGAATCCTTTGGTGCGAGAGAAGATAATAACGCTCGAGAGTCTTGTCTCTATAACGAGATTCAGAGGATAAATGAATTGTGCGTCTTTAATGGCATCATTCATTAGATGTAATATATACTCGATCGCGCGATGCACGCGTGCGCGTGTTTGCAAGAGTGTGTACTAGCTCGATTGTAAATTAATGCCTCTGTAATTGCTATTATGATTCCGAGTTTGAGATAGCGTAGGAAGTCGATAAAGTATTCGAGTAACACAAGAATACGTGCTCTGGATGTGTTGTTGCAGTAAATAAGTAATATTTATACTAGACGTTTACGCGGTATGGCTAATAAAAATAAAGCTAATCAATGCATCGATGCAACGTACATGTGATTGGCCGAAGCATTGTCTCTATACTGTGCTCTAGAAGCATCTAATTTGACGTAGATTACATAACCTACACATGAAAGATCGTATACGGTCGAAGGCTTTTTCGTCCTACTTTTCTTTGATAAAAGATAAAAGCAAGTGCACACATACCTCCTGGAAATCGTTGGGGAAATATGCGTCCATGCCTTGAGAGCAACCATGGGTAAAGAGGATAGCTGTCTCTAGGCGGTTGATGAGGATGCGGCGGCGGATGGGGCCCGCCGGGTGCGCCGGCGTGTGGGTAGGGCCCATGCGGGGGCCCGTGATGAGCTTGGAGTGCCACTGCGAGATTCGCCGCCTGAAAATGCTGGGCCGCCGCTATGTTCGCCGCGAGGGCCAAGTGCTGGGAGTGGTACTCGCTTTGGGCCTGAGGCCCACTGCCCGCGTGGGCCGCACCGGGTAGTCCGTAAAGGCTCTTGAGTTGTTCCGCGGCGACGGCCGCTGCAGCAGCACTGGCTGCGCCCGGTGGCGGGCCCAGGTAGTTCGGACTGGGCCTCACGACCCCGGGAGGTGGCTGCGGATGACTAGCTGCCGACGTCGGCGCTGGGACCGGTGATTCACTGCTGCGCCTGTTGGCCGGCGGACTCGGCGAGTCGTTCGGTGTGGAGCCGCCGCTGTGACTACGGTTCGTCAGCGACCTGGCGCTGTAATCGAGGTGGTGGTGCTGGGCCCCTCGGGGCTGCTGGGCCTGTTGCTGGTGATTCAGTCGGTGGTGCGGATGCTGTGGCGTAAGCGAGTGGTGGTGCGCTGGCTGGTGGTGAGAACTCGAGGGTGTGCGCCGCGAATTTGGGTAGGATTCGACGGAGGAACTCCTCGAGTGGGGCCTGTCCGACTCCTCGGAGTGGGCCCCTGGCGATCGGGCCCCGGAGCTCATGAGCCTGGCGTGTTTTCGCGAGTTGGGCGACGACGAGCCGCCGCCCTCGACCACGTCCATTGGTGAGGCGTCGTCTCGCTCGATGTCCAGCCTGTCAGAGAGCCTCGTCGTCGAGCCATTGTCGTCGTCGTTGTTGCGACCACGACCGCCACCTACTATCGAATCGATGCTAAAGCCGATTTTCGGCTTGGAGGGCACCGGGACTATTGGCGTCGGCGCGAGCGGCATCATCGTACGCGGCGACGCGACGCCCGGCGATGCACTTCCGATCTTAAGTATCACCTTGACGGCTTTTACAAAACACTCGTGGGCAATGCCAAAACTTGAGCGCGTGTCTGTCCTCTTGCTCTCGCACTTTTATGTGTCGCGCATTTTTTTGTCAGTCCACCACGTGAGGAGTCGACAGGGAGGATGATTGCGCGGATCGGCGTTGCTGGGCCAAGGAGTAGTTTACTCGGCTTTCGGCCACACTCTATACTCAACACTCATCGACGATCACAAGTGCATCTCTGGAGCTTCGTCTGGCTGCATCCTGCATTTCTCTTGTCCTCTCTCTATCTCTCTTCCTCTGTGATTCACGCGCACTGAGGTTCAACCAATGAGCACTGCGCGCAATATCGATCAGACACTATCGTAGGCAACACTTGGACACTGCTGATTCGAGTCTCCTCGTGGAGAGCTGTATTACGTGGAGAAATATCGGCGCACTCGCGTGTATCTGAGTCATGAGAGTTCGTCGACGGAGCGCGAAGAACGAGCGAGCCGGGCGAGCTGCAGGAGACACTCGAGAGAGCTGCGTGCTCGGCGCGAAGGCTTGCTGGTGTTTGAGAGAAAATTACCGGCTAAACGGCTCGGAGGCGCTCGCCCGGCAGCTCGAGGAGTGGGGGGATCGAGCCTACACCCCCACCACCGCGAGGACCAGCAGCAGCAGCACCACCACCACCACCATCGGGAGCGAGGGAGTCAACGAGAGTGTCGCAGATGCAGCAGCTGATGGGCGTGGCAAACTGGGCGTCAATTGGTAGGCGTGGTCGGCGCTTCGCGATTGGCGAGCGCCGTGGCAGCTCGAGCGTGGCGAGAAGCAGACGCCGCGAGCCGATTCGCGGAGAACCGCGAAAGTGGGGGGTCGCGCCAGAGGAGTGGGAGACGCGAGTATTAGCGCTCTTTCTCTCTCTCTCGGCCATGGGCGTTATTGAACCAGCGTATGATGCTGCATGTGCGCTTCCTCGTTTGCCTTTGTTCCCTCTCTCGCGCGCTCCCTCGACTTTTTTGCCCAGCGATGAAAATGAGCCGTTTAATTAATATGTCTGGGAGAAGCTCACCGGGGAGAGACTGAAAGAGAGAGAGAAAGAGAGATTGGAGTGTTTCTCGTCACACGTGTATATACGAGCTGCTGCTGCTGCTGCTGCTGCTGCTGCTTCTGCTCGCTCCTTCTTTTATTGTAACACAGGATGGACCGAGAGACCTGAGAGCTTTTGTTGAACGAATATGTGTGTATATGCATGGGATAAATTTCAAGCGAGAGATTTTTTCTTTGACTATATATGTGGCATATGTCGCGCCGGTGTTATATGTAAATTCGTTTATTTGAGGTGGTAAACGAAAATTTAGACTTTTTGGACCTCCGCCAGGTTGAGGCATTATTTTTACGAAATTGTTCAAGGTTGAACGAGATCTTTGGCTCTCGAATTGTAGAATAACTCTGCAATGAAAAAGTATGCATCTCCTCAATTACGGAATCACCAATGCTAGATCAATCAATTTTCAAGTATATATCTAACAAAATACAAACGAGTTCATAGATTCAAGTTTTTATACAGTGACCTACTATTATTATGATTATTATTGTTATTAGTATAACAAATACAATTTTTTTGTAAAACTTTCTCCGTGAAAAGAGAAAAATATACAAGAGAACTTGACCATATCCCTAGGTATTTAAAATTTAATAAAAATGCAATATAAACATGAAAGTGCATACAACATCACGTGGACACTGTCGACGTTATATGTTGTGGGAGCTCAAATTATCTACTACTAAATAGCAGAGAGAAAGCGAACGGCCGTGTATCAATTGAATGCGTGTCTATAGAAAGCTATCATTATCAATTTTAGCGGAACGTTAATTTGAATCAGCCGCACGAAAACTAACAGTTTCCTTCGCCAAAGTACACGGTCGTAAAATTTTGCTTCGCGCATATCTACCTAATTTCGCTGAAATTTTTCGCGCTTGCAATTACAAAATAAACGAAAAACATTTCCCGGTATAATATTCTCGAAAACGCGCTGACGAGCTGATTAAAATTTTCAGCGTGATTTCAAGGTATAATCTCAATTACCGCGTAAAATTACAAGTCATTCTTTATCGATTCCGTAAATTCATAATTAGGATCTTGCGAACAAGCGCGGAGCCTGTTATCGTCGACGATTATACATCGGTGGGATGAGACTCGCCAGGAATTTATCCAAGATAACCGATCATGGTCACATTGTATGTACACATATGAAATTTTGGCACCAAACATATTTATAATATTGCCATTCAACAATGAAGACTTTTCATTAAGTTTTCCTATTTGGCAATTTCTATGAATCACTTTTTCATTATATTTATAACAGCTGAAAAAAGGTGTCGAGATTGATTTTGTGAGAATCATTGTTTCAAACACTTTTCTTTATTTGTACTTCAAAGGATTATTCGACACAATTTGATTGTATCGTAAACATACGAATCAGCTGAATAAGCTGAATCATTTGGATTAGCATCGCACATGTATATGCTTTTCTCGATGCAGATAACAAGGTGATTTCAAAATATTTGAAATTGCATCTTATGCAAACAACATTAAACGATATGTTTTAAGTTCTGTTTCGTAGATTTAATAAATTCCTTAGCAATTTACCAATTTTTTAAATCTCCAAATTCTTAAGTGCAGTAAACATTTTTGAGAAAAACAATCCCTTAAAATTTACAAAAATCTAAAATTGAGAAAACTCCAGCGTAAGTTTCAATTGCCCAAAATCTTCTATTCGAAAGCTGTCGTAGAAAGGAAACTTTCTTCGTATAAAGATAGAAAAATGTATATAAGAGATTGAGAATAGAAAATGGATTCATGTCGCGCGTATCGAATTCGAAACTTAAGCGCGTATATCACATACGCCCTCCGACAATTGTTCTGTGTACACAACGGACGAATTTGAGTCTTCGATCGTTAAAAACATTGCTCATAATTCTCGAACGCGCAAAGTAAAAGCTCCGATTGGGCGTGTGCTCAATCAAGAAATCTACATATAATATACATATTTCTCTCGTGGTGTGTATGTGACTGAAAATCTCGCTCGAGAGCCCGCAACGATGAGCGTCTATAGTCGTAAAAGACGTCAAGAGCTGTGCGCGTGCAGCGCGAGTAGGAAAGTAACATGCAACGCATAACGACAACGTGCGTACGGGTTGACGCGAGAAAGGTGGAGGATATTAACATCATCCAGCGTGGGTGGGGGACAGATCTCGAGTGGCAACATGGCGGTGGCAAGCTGTACCCCGACTCTCTCGCACTTCGCTCTATATGTAATATGTATAGTATATAATACGCATATATATAAGCGCACTGTATGTGTATAATATAATGTATAATGTGTATATTATATATACATATACCGGGCACGTGTATGTGTGTGTGTATATATATATATATGGGAGAAAGTAGTATACGCGTGCGCATTTATGTGCTTGTTCTTTTATTCGCCGAGGCGATTGGGCTCTGGTGAGCCGTGCGAATATTCCATTGGCTTTATATTTCGGGAGGGTTACACGTGAATGGGGGCTAAGCTGGGTGTTCGCGACGCTTCGCTATTCGTCGATGGTTTTCATACGATATACCGAGAACAAGTCAGATATTTGTTGCGATTTTTTCGACTAGTCGTGTATTGTAAATCTCACCATATATGTGTATAATAGTTCTGGTAAAAAATGAAACCGTTTTTCCAAAATTATAGCATCTCGTGCCGAGTGTATTTAAGTATTATTGAAGAGTAGAACGAGATACATTTGTGTGTGAATTCGTGGAATTTTAATAAAATAATAATGTACGTGTAAATATGATCATTAATTGAACTTTATTAACGTCATTTAGATTCGCACTGGCTTTATTCATGCATATTGGATTTATTGTCTTGTCAATGAAAATTTTCAACCGTATACGTACAGAAATTTTGCGTGTGTATTGTCAAAATTTCTTTATAATTATCTAACGTGTGCTTTTACAATTTTTACACTAAAATATAAGAGTGATGAGTATAAGGAAAATACATATTACACATTTGCATAAAAATCTATGCCATTTCAGTAAAATATATTCATGTAAGTATTCATCATTGACTTGGATGCTTTCATTTGCCTAATAACATGGATCAAAATTGCATTTAGGTGTGAATATAACAGACAAAAATAAAATTAAATGTACAATCCATACAATTTTAGATAGAAAAGAAAATCAATCTCAAACACACAAACACACTCGAAGGTGTATAGAAAAGAAGTCTATTTAGATGCAAGGACTCCACCTTTCTGCAAAATCGTCGCGCCAAAAGCACAGAGCTGATAGAATTGCTTTTCCCCAGTCTCTATTCTCTCACCCCTTCGGATTTCATTTCGCATAGCGCACACGCTGCACGTGTGTGTGTGTATATACGTTGAAGAAAAACTGCTGAAAGAGAATATCGACTTGTGAAACTGAATCCGAGAGACTGTTACCAAACAATCGTTACGATTATCGAGCTTGGCTTTTTTTGTCCAAAAAACGAACTTTTGTGGGGCTATGAAACCACGGGTGTATAATGTTACACGCATTTTTCTGAAAGAAAAATCATCATGTGCCTTCTTATTTCCGGTTGCAACGTTCGAACGTGTGCTGCCGATGTCGATTGTACAGATGATTATTTTGCACTATAATTTTGTACTCTACGATCGAAATTAAATTAGCCCTCCAAATCAGTGACTCCGATATTGATTGTATTAGTGATAATTACACGTTACGCACAGCTCTTGTTAAAAAATGCGTCTATACGTTTTAAATATATTTACTCCGTATAATACATTAGCCCAAACTCTTTACGCAATCAATTGTCAATATTACTACGTATTTTTCAATCCTATGAATGGCAATTTGTTCACATCGTCTTCTAGAAAAGTTTCGGGACCTCACGATATACGTATAAAGCAGTGGTTGACGAGCCTCGTAGAAGCAGAGCCCCGAGATCGTCTTCCCCGTAAAACACAGAGATAAATCTGAAAAAAATATCACCTGCAACAATCGCAAATCGAAGCCACGACCTCTCGGGCTATCGGCTGTATCTCGGCTGACTAGGACACGCGCGCCTTCCTGCACGGCTCGCCGCTTGAATGAGAGCCAAGTTTTTCACGGAACTAGTGGCGCCATCTCGGAGCGATTGGCTCAACCGCAGCCGAATGTAGAATCGCAAGACTATATATAATGATAGATTGTTTTGAATTTTTAATTTCAATTTACGCGCTGAAAATTCTCCGCCAACTGTATAACGCGTGTGTCGCTTCGCCGAGAGTACATGGCAATTGAATTCCAATAAATAAAGAATAAAATGTATACATCCACCGTCGAAAATCAGAATAACGGCCTCCTTAATTCTCAAGCGCAAACACGCGTATACGTGCGGGCTATCATCAGCCCACGAGGTATATACAACGCGCGTCAATATCTTTGGAAGGAAATTTCGCAGCCTAATTTATATACTAAAGCAAACACCTCTTCGCAAGACTAGCATTATAACAACATCAAAGTATAATGGCCAACCCCGCGTGACGAGAGGAAGGGAAAATAAAATCATCTTGAAAAATGAAGGAAAAAAAAATGAACGCGTACGTGTACACACAAGCACACACACATATGCACTATATATATACATCGCACGCAGGCGCATGCGGGTATATACACGCACACACGTGTGATTACCTTTGATTCAACGCAACAAGTTCCATCAGAACGATCAGCCGCGGCTGGTTCATTATGGCTCATTACCGCGCGCCAAGAGATCTGCGCGCACTCGATATAATGCACAGGTGTATACATGTACGGTATAGAGAGAGAGCGAAGATCCCGAGAGAAAGAGAGAGAGAGAGAGAGATGAGATGTTTTACGCCGAGAAAGAAAAAAAGAGTAATGTAGAGGGGGGGAGAGCGCTCTCGTCGGAGTATATAAGCTCGAAATCGTCCGCTCCGATAATACGCGCATGTGTATACACGCTATACACATCAGGGGGGAGGTGCCAACTCGAACCGGGAATTAGCGGCTGTTTAAGCAAATTGATCGGCCCATTCCTGCGGCCGCTGTGCGCGCGGAGCGAGAGGCTCGCGGCGACGTTTTTTGCTGCGCGCTCGCGTGACTGTATGTATATAACGCCGTGCGCTGCGCGGCAGCGGCTGAAAGCGGTGGCGGCGACGGCGGCAACCGCGGAGAGAGAGAGAGAGAGGAGAGCCCCCCGTGCGTATATATACCCGTGGCAGGCGCGTTCGTCTTTTTTAAGAGCTCCGCCGCGAAATTTATGCTGATTAAAAACACGATTTACCAGTTTTCTGCGGACTTCTGCGGAGCTTTTCGTGCGGTGCGCGCTGAGCTCGTTGCGCGCGCGCGCGCGAGAGGGTGTCGGACTTTCTGCTTCGAGGGGCGTTGCGAGTTTCATTTTTTATTCTCTCTTTTTGTTGCCCGGATAGCGAGAGATGCCCGTGCGATATAATTCTGTGCGTGTATACACTGTGCGGAGAAAGTGACGTATATACGGTATCTTCGAGTTGCGGTCGTGTTAACACTCGGTTTTCGGCAATTCTGGCATTGAATGCGCTGCGCGTTGAAATCCGAGTAGACGCTCTCGAAATAATTGCGGAGCTGCACTCGTATATGCAATATGTTGCCAAGTTTTCGGTCTCACGCTCGTACGTATATATATATACGTTCACGTACACAGATATAGAAAGGATTATACTTTAACCCAAAGTCAGCGCGTTTCCATTAAAGCCGTGCGCTTTTGATATAAGCCAAAGGCATATAGGGTTTAGATTTAAAGAAACGGTGCATTAACTGTGAAGTCTTGAAAGTGGCCAATCGTTAATGCGTCGTTTCTTAATAAATTAGCCATGGTTCCTACTTTGAGACAAATACACGTAACTTCAATTTTAATGCTTTTCTTTTCATGAAATGTACCTTGAAAGTTTATTTTCCTATTTTTATACTTATTACTTACACATGAAAAATATTATATAGTTCCATAACCTTTTTAACAACTATAACTGCATATACAAGTCACACAAGGATTCAATTAATACACTAAAACATAGAATACCAAAGTTATGGATATTGTATTATTTAAATTATTTTCATTACATTCAAATTTATTTAATATTTCATTAAATTAAAACAATCTCTGCAAATTAGTTATAAAATTGTAATGCATAGAAGACACAAACGGTTTTACGGTTTTGGTTTTACGGTTATATTTGCTTTGATTAATGACTTAAACGCACCGTAATGTTATTAATACTTACTGTTACCGCAAAATTTATTTGTAGCTGCACATATAATGGCTTTCTGTTGTTAAACGCAGGCTTACTCGGTACTTAACCTTTCTATCAGGGTTATTAATTTTATTTTAAATACCGAAATACGCATGTTTGAGGTTAAGTGAAAAATTAACGGGTTTTCAGTGGTAATCCAACTAGAAACCTACGTGGTTTCTAGCTACCGATTCTAGCTACTTTTTAATAATTTAACGGGCGAAATCTGTTAGCGCTCTACCAGGGCACCTTCGCTAAGTAAGTATTGTAATTCCTTAATTATTTTTACAAAACATCTATGGTGCAATCGATGAAGAACCGAGAGTCCGATACGAGATCTGATGCCGCGCAGCCGGTTCACGTGTGTCGCGAGCCAATCTAACCTCGTTAACTTGTTTACAAGAGTATTCACGAAACACACATCAAATATATTACCTGTAGGTATATACGGGTATATCGAACGATCGATTTTTCGTGCGAATATAATATTAAGTAAATAACCTACAGTTTACAATTATTTATTATACAAATATGTATTTACCATATGATGTGCTTTATTTGTAAAGCCGTGATTACTTTATAATAAAGTATGGGACTTTTGAAGTTCAAGGACGGTCGCGCATTAACTATTAAGAAATATGCCTTCAATGCTAATTCCTTTATGTCAAATACCATGAAAAAATTAGTTTTCAAGGCCGCGAAAACTGAGTCAATGCATCGCCTTTCTATCTGTGTAGAAAATTGGGCATAATATTCAGGACGGAAGAATATTTTATTTTTTAAATAAGCTCGAGCCAGAAGCATATAGCACTACAAAGCCAACAACTATGAAAATGGCTTAACACTGAAAACGACAGCCACATGTGTAAGTGTCTATTGCACACTGAAAATTACACCCTCATTTGCGCTGAAATAATAAATCACGACAGCCCAAGTCAATTGATACAGTATATATACTATATACTCACTCTGTGCCGTTGGTATACTTTCCCGAGTCTCTCTTAACTTGTACGCACCACTCGCAACTTTTTTCAAGCCCTATTTTGCGTGGCAAATTCAGGCGTATTTCTCGCAAGGGTAAATAGCGCGCAGCCTTAATATATTATTACACGTCTACGGCAAAGACCAACTTAATGTACGTATATGTACAGCCCTACTCTCGTACACAGCCAGCGGCGGAGAGCTGCAATTCGCGCCGCAGAGAGAGAGAGAGAGAGAGAGCGAGTATTATCGAGAAAGAGAGACGGCAAAAGTGAGCGAAACACGATCGAGCTTCACCGATTGATATCTCGCGCTTGAAATTGGATTGTGATTTATTGAATTACGGGTGCCTGCGCATTCCAGTGAATGAAAAGGGAGGGGGAGGGGGGGGGGGAAAGAAACAAGAAAAAAAGAAAAGACAAAAGGATCTCGCATTCGCTCCTCCCGAGAATTCAGCGCAAGAGCCGCGCGCGCGATATGTTGATACTACTCGCAGATTAAAGTCAGCCGCGCGCACGGTATATATGCGTGTAGAAAGAGAAGCAGAGCGAGAGAGAGAGAGAGAGAGAGAGAGAGAGAGAAAAATTAATTGGCCGAAATATGGCTTTGCAAAGGAAAGTATTTGCGCATAGAAAATAAAGTCGAGAGAGCGAAAGCTAGAAATGTGAATTACGTTTGTGCGTGTGTGTGTATATATAGACTTGTATATATAGAGGCCAGACAATATTGCAGTCCGAAAATCGCTGCAGCACACATTAGCGTTTTACGTCTCCGGCACTTAGCGCTATATACATTCGCCAGCAAAAACCTGCTGCCGTGGGGAGAATAAACGTGCGCTAAGGTGAGGAGATAATAAAGAGGCTTTCAGAATGAGTGAGAGAGAGAAAGAGAGAGAGAGAGAGAGAGAGAGAGAGAGAGAGAGACGCCAAGAGAGGAATGAATTTTTTATCCGAACGAATCGCTCCGCCGATACTTAGGTAATAACCCGGTAATGACGGGCTCAGTTCCGATTGCTCTCATTTTGTTTGCTCGCAGAGCCTCGACGCTCCAGAGCAAACACGCCATACACCCCTGGAGATGATGATGATGATGATGATGATGATGATGATGATGATGAGGGGCCTCGCGCGAGTCTCCTCTCTCTTTCTACCCCCCCCCCTCTCTCTCTCTCTCGAAACTCGATTACGACCCAAGGCAAAAAGATTCTCTTGGTTCGCTTGCACTTTATGCATTCTTGCGATGCTGTTAATTTTAATTGTAAGCGCGAGAATATTGTTGGCCTCCACGTGTACACATGTACGGGTATACGTATGTATATTGTAAGATGTCTGAAAACGCAAACGCGTACATTTGTGTGTGTGTGTCTGCGTCTTGCGCTTTGAGGTATATCGATATTTCGACAGGTTTGTGAAAGGAAGTATACGCGGTTATTAGACTGCTTTTTCTGATTTGAAAAAATTATTTCGTTACGGTGTGCTCTGAAATAATGTTTTGTATCTGATAGGATATCTCGCTGGATTGACAGAGGGGGGGGGGGATCGTTTTCTAATAATGACTATTGTTCGGTTGGGAAATCGATGTGATTCATCATCAGTGCTATAGGAACAATTTATAATTCGTGCAAAAACATAATGGACTCTTACAAAACTTTAAATATAGTTCAACCATAAAAATTGAAAATTTCCGTTCAGTATATTTTCACTCGAGAAGATACAGTTTAATAAAACCTACACGATAAAAAAAAAGTTTGCACACCAATAACAAAAAGTAAATAATATATGAATTAGTAGGGATATTAAAACAATAAAAATCATAATGATTAGTGCTAGCAAAAATGAAAATATTCAAAACTTCGAAAATGCTCATAATAGCTCAGATGCATATTATTGTATACAACCCCGGTAGAAACTTAACGATAAATTAGCTAATTTTCTTATAAATTAGCTAATTCACAATGAAATAATTTATCGTTAAGTTTCTACCAGGGGACCTTTGTATCTCTTTTGATACAACAAATATTCCATTGTCGAGCAGTTAGATACTCGAACGCTCTCTCTCTCTCTCTCTCTCTCTCTCTCTCTCTCTCTCTCTCTCTTTCTCGCTCTTTTTTTGAGCACACGCGATTTATAAAGCAAACACTGCCGGCAACCTGCAATCAACGAACCTGTGCATCGATCGCTCTCCTATACTCGCCTACCGAGCGAACTGATCGACTTCGATCTTATATGTGTATGTTTGTATGCGTGCGTATATATGTGTGTTTATTATATATAATGATCAGTAACGTGGATACCGAAGATCCAACTCAATGTTTACACCGTTTTTATAAACCGACACGTGCTAATAAACAAATTAATAGTCGGAGATGAACGATGGGAGAAAAAAAAATTATTTTAAGTTTTTATCGAATTCTGATGTTTTGAAAGTCAGAAAAGTAAATTGTTGTTGGTCAAGTAAATTAATTTTTCAAATATGTATATATATCAAATAATATACATTAAACAAAACTTTTTGTATTTTTTGGTAGAAGGGTGTTATGGTGAACGCATTAAAAATTTATTATTTTTTCAAGTCGGCGATTTTAATTTCTGAAAAACAATAATTTTTAGAGAAATATATACCTATACATAAATTATACTCTTAATCTTTCAGAAAAAATTATTGTGATTAATTTTATTTAGCGTTTTTTCATATAAAATTGATAATGAAAATTATGATATTACAATGATCGATTTGTGAATAATTTGTTTTTTTTTAAACTATTAATAGCTTTTTTACAAATGTTCATTATATAAGATTTCAGACTTTGCAATGACTTGATCACGGCATTAAAAAATAACAGTAACCAATGTAGATATTTTTTGTAAAAGCAATTTTCTAACTCGATTGATTCGCATGAGAATTTTCATTATTTATTGTTCTCATAAAACATTAATTAATGAATAATTAAATTCAGTTATTAAAATTAAGTTTTTTTTTTCAAAAATTTAACGTACGAGCTAACAAGATTTTGCAAAGAATTGGGAGCAGAAAAGAGTTTGTGCATTGTTAACACGCCCCGTAGGCCTAAACTGTAGGTAGACGTGGAAGGGGTTTGTTTAGATGCTGGCCTAATGCATGCTGTAACCCATAATCATCTCAAAATATGGGAGGGCTTCGAATGTATCACCGAGAAATCTGCGCAACGTTTAATTTTGGAAAAAGATACGATTACGAATGTACACGATTATTTTAATTTATAGAAAACTAAACACAACATGAGATTCCAGAAGTAATATTGCGTGCAAGCGAAATTAAAATTAAAAAAACTGAGTGACAGAGATGCTCGAAAATTCGATCCGACGTGTGCCTGAGCGTATGTGAAAGGAAAGATAGACGTCGAACAAAATTAAAAAAGAAGATGAAGAAGAAGAAGAAGAAGAAGAAGAAGAAGAAAGGAACAGTTAAAAAGAAATGAGAGTAAGCGAGCGAAAAGGAGTAGCTTTTGATGAATAGAACGAGATAGATATAGTTAAGAGTAGGCCGTACCCCATTTGGAGAACGGAAAGAGATAATTTACAGGTGCTTGTCCGTATGGATTATACTTTTCAATCACTTTGTCATTTATGCTCCCGCGCCCCTGTCGACTCGAAAATCGAGAAACTAATTATCACTTTGTCTGCTTTGAAACGCAACGGTTATAGTAGGAGATATATAGTTATACATGACGTTATGCGGCATTCCGCAGATGTTTTAAATATAATAGAAATAATATTATTGTTATAATTATGAATAACCAACTTAGTTTTAAAAATAATTGAATACAGATTCATGAATATACATTTTTGATGGTCGAATAGAATATCTAAATGATTGAATCCATTAGAATAAATGCTCGAGCCCTAACATATGAGCATTTCAATCATCAAAAATGGAGATAAAATCGCTTGACACTTTTTAAATTTAAAATCGACGACGAAATATGCTACTGTAATTTGAATTATACAGATCAAACGTTGATAATATGTAAACGATATTGAGATCTATTTTGATACTCCGCATGCTTAGCCACTGTGTGCGTTTCGTTCGTTGCTCATTAGAACCAAAAGTCACAGTTTGGATTTTTTATTTAGATATGAGAAAACGTTGTTAAGCGAACATAGAATCCACTTAAAACTTTTTTTCTTCTAGTTCATTTTGATGAGTTGATTATACGGATGAAGACGTCCCGTTACTGTCAGACCTTGCCTCTCTTCAAATTATATGAAACTCCGGTTATAATAAGAGCTGTCTTTTTAATTATTCTAATCGAGCTTCCTTTTAAATTAAAGTTTCTCGCTATGCAGATGTTGAGGCAAAACAATAAAAGAAAAGTTTCAGATTAAAAGAATATAACGTAAAGTGAAATTCTAAAATTTATAAGACAAGGAATTATAAATTCGGATTATGTTTTAGACTCCATGTATATTAATCATAAACTATGAATTATGCTAATCATAGTTTTGCACTCAATATATCAGTCATATTATGCAACACACCGTGCAATAATGGGCTACTTAGCTTACTTGTATCGTAATATACTATTTGATGGAGATAAAAAAACTTTACCTTAACCTTTTTTTATAAACACAGTGTTTTATAATAAATAATTGACTAATAATAGTCAATTATTAATGATTATTTTTTCAATAACTTGTCTCTTACAGATAAGTTGCACGAACAATCTTTTGAGTTCTGCCTTATCGATTATAAGATAATTATCTTGATTTTCATTGTTTCATACGTTTTCAGTGATGAACATTTACTATCGTTATAATAATTTTGTTTTACTTGCATACAATGCTAGAGCATGAATATTTAAATGAATATTTGAACGAATACTTAAATTTCATAGAAGAAGCTATATTCTTAGCAAGAAATCTATATTATTTTACTTATAATTCTATATAAATAGTCAATCTCAATGATATTTAAATGCACGAATAAATGCTATACAAGTGCTTCGAAAGTTGACCTCAACGCGCCCGCACAGACGTCTCAATACCGGCTACGCGATTTTATCTCCAGACATGCAAAACAAAAACACTTTCTTCGCGGACGCACTTACCACTCCGACACTGCAAATTGCCATATATACTTATATATGGTAGCAATTGACCGGTCAACGTTCGCGAACGTCAGAACAACCCATCGATCGTTTATGCATTATATTATCACCTCTGCCCATCATATCTGTCCAGAACTGAAAATAACAAATGAGGCAAGAAATAAAAAAGGCAGAGCGAGATATACGTGTGTGATACTACATGTAACTCCGTATAGCTATAAATGAGCCCCGGGAGGGAGTCGATCTTCGATTACAGGATTCTTCGGTAAGACTTAATCGATCATCCGCTGGTGAAGATTTGATTATTGTGCTTTTCCATGCCAATCGGAGCTTTTTACATTGATTTCCATTGCATTTTTTACAAGCTTCTTTGACATTTATCATGTGCAAATTTATAATCAATGTAATTGGATACTGATGGAATTGTAATGATTTTAACGACAGCATCTCTGCATCTGGCAGAATCTATGCAAAGTTACTGTTTACTTTTACTATAGATAAAAGTAGAGCTATCGCGAGTACCGAAGACTGATACAGCGCATCGACTTACAGGATGTCTCATCTATATTGTTTATATCTCAGTAAAAGAGCGATTCTGAACATATTACTTATTTTTACCCTTTTGACGGTCAGACAGCACATAGAATACACATACCATACGTACTTTAAATTTCTTGATTGGATCAAGATCCAAAACATTATACATCTTGTCAAATGCCAAAAAATTCATATACTATATATAAATACTACAAATCGTAATCACTACAAACGAAAAATGTCCATTATTAGAAATTTCATTTAACACGTGTTTTCCGAAAAAAAAACCTCGTATGTTGTAATGTAATATTTTACGCTAACTACAGCGGCTCCAGTATTAATTCGAATATAACCGCAATGACCAATTCATTGGAAAGGTTTTGAACACCGATTTTCAGCAGAAATGCATACCATATTCATATTGAATGAAAAAATTCAAACTATATTCCGAAATTTTCTAATTTCAGCTTCTGCAATGACCCCGTTCCAACACGTTTTGAACAGTTTTGTGAAGAATACGATTTTTACGACTAATCTTACAATATCAAAAGAGACTACTATAATGATACGGACTATGACCCTATGCGTTTATACAAGTCGTTCCTTAAAATACGACTTATGCCACTAGTATTGTAATATACAATTGGAAGAAGTTTTTCGTAAATCTAGATATGTGCTATAGCTATAGAAAATCCGATTTTATTCTATGTTGCAAAATGTACTATTTTTCTCGCAATAATCTTTATTTTATAATAAATATTCTATTTCGTGCAGAGTAGCAGAACATTAAAAAAATAGCTGATAAATTATATTGCTATATTATAATTCAATAAATAAGAATCAAAGTGTAATTAAATTTAATATGATAAATATGTAGTTCTCACACTGCCGATAAGTCTATGGATCAGCATATTCCGATTCACATTCTAAATCAATACCAGAAAAACCTAAGAGATTTATTACAAAATTATAATTCATTATGATAATCAATAATTGAATTTTCAATAATTGAATGAATAATTCACAAGACTGATTAATTTTCATCGGAAAATCATTATTTACTGCACATGCTAGCAAGTCTGTTCTTTTTTTTTTTAACGCAACTTTAAAACTTGCAAAAGCCGATGCTATATAAAACCTATAGATTTTAAATAATATATGTATTGAAAACTTGCCAGCTCTTGCAATAAGAAACTTTTATGAATCCATCAAATATGTTGCGCAGTATATTTGAAACTCTTTATATTTTGCCCGCATTCCCGCGTAAATAGCAAAAGGCTACAAAAAGAATCGATGAAACTAACCTAATGCAATTTTGCGATCGATATATCGACGAGATCCTTGAAAATGTAAAAAAAATCAACCGGTGTGTTTGGTCAGTCTGTTGCTTAGAAACATGCGACTAGCGTGATAATTTGAAGAGGAGGGGAGGGCGAGAAAATAATAAAACTAAGTAATCGGGTAAGTACGAATCGACGTGTCTTTTCATACTGAAGATTGCGCTTTCACGCTTCGGTTCATTTTGGAAAGTTTCAGCCAGTGTTACCGGAAACTACCTGTTACTCTGAACTTGGATCGTCAAAGGTTCCCGAGAGTATATCAAGGTCACTGCAGGTAAATTCAATGTCAATGTAAACGTATAAGTTGAATCTTTTTCGGTTAAATGAAATAAATGTAGAATCGCACGTTTTCGTATTATGAAGTTTATATTTTTAAATTTGTGCAGATTAAAATCATTTTTTGGCATAACTAGGCCGAAGCGGAAAAGTTTTATTTATAAATTATTATTATTTAATTTCAGAATATGTATGACGCTTTCATAGATTATCAAAAAAATATTACGAAGCTTATATTTTTGAAACTATTGAAATGCATACGTATTGCTGCTGATTGTGTTTATATATATTATGCGAGAAATTTATGAATTAAAATCATTTTTTGACATAACTACGCGGTAACGGAAAAGCCTTATTTATAATTATTATTAAATTTCAGAATGTATGACGCTTCGATAGATTATCAATAAAATATACGTAAACGAAATAGAAAACTGAATGCATGTGAGTAACGCATGTAAATGACAATATGAATACAGCGTAAACACGTGAAGTATTTGTACTTCTATTTTTATTTATTTTTTTTTATTTTTGAAACGAACTAATGCTCTCATAATGCTCAACACACATATTCATAATTTAAAATACAAAGTTATTCCATGAGAATCATTATAATTACAGGCAATTCTCCTTCTATTACTTTTGTGATTTCAACATGGCAACAACAATAACTCTTTCTTCCGGTCATGAGATGCCAGTTGTTGGATTGGGTACTTGGCAGGTAAAGGATTATTTAAACATTCTTTGCAATTTTCGAACGATTTAAAAAATTCAAACTTACTTCTATCGACTATTAAGGTAGGAGGGGAGGACATTGAAGAGGCAGTTTCGATCGCTTTGGACTTTGGTTACAGGCATATCGACACCGCACATTTTTACGGGAACGAAGAGGCAATCGGTCGCAGTCTGAAAAAATGGCTCGATCAGGGTAACGAGCGCGAAAATCTCTTCATAACAACAAAGGTTGACCTTATTATACAATATTATTATCGCCTACAATAAGAAGAGCAAACGTGACTTTTTAAAAATGTTTTTATTGTTTTTCTTACAACAGTCTACAAAATTTAATTTAAAAATATTATGTCCACTCCGCGAAAGAAAACAATCAATTTAACTCGCACTAAAAGGTATACTAGAATCAGCGACTGCGCCTTTTTTTAACTTCGTAATTTTGGCTTTACAGTTGCCCATGTACGGTAACCGAGCTTCAGATGTCGAAACTTACCTGAAGCTGTCATTGGAAAATCTCGGATTGGATTACGTCGACATGTACTTGATCCATGGGCCAGTAAGCGCCCTTGACACCGAGGATCACAAGCCACTGATCGGCGAAGACGGACTGATGGTTGTGGACATGGACACCGATCACGTCGCAACGTGGAAGGTATATGCCGAATTTCAAAAAAATGCACTTTTCTTTAGTCTAGAAATTTTTTTTAAAGCTAGAGATTTCGGAACAATTATACTTTCTTCTGTGAGCCGAAAGATAGTCAAAAGTGCAGATGAACATGAGAAATGTTTCCAAGGTATCAATAAAATTTCGAATTAAACTGTAATAAAGTATTACAAAAGAGCTCTGATCATAAGTTATGCCCGTTAAAAAAAAAAAGAAAAATAATAAAACTCCGAATAGCTAATTTCTTCTTTTTCCTCCATATTCTATATTTTCCATGTTCCTCGGCATTTTTCATCATCTTTCGGCTTACAGAAGAGAGTCCCGTTGGTCAGAAAGCTTTAGCTTAAACAATTTTTTTGCGAATCCTAGACCAAAGAAAAGTGCATTTATTTTTTGAAACTCGACGTATAATGTACCACGATATTTAACAACTAATTTTACTCGTCTTGAAATCTGGCTCAGGCAATGGAAGCCCAAGTGGAGAACGGCTTGGCGAAGTCAATCGGTCTCAGCAACTTCACCGAAGCCCAAATTCTGAACATCATCGAGAATTCGGAAATCAAGCCGAGCAACTTGCAGGTCTCCATTGATACATTCGAAGTCGATCCTGACAAGCATTATCTCTACAAGCTTCGGCCCCCTTGAATTTTCAGATCGAGCTGCACGCCTACTGTCAGCAGCGAGCTCTGCGCGAGTTGAGCGCGAAACACGACGTCGTCGTCACTGCTTTCAGCACTTTGGGCTCGCCCGGGACGTCGAGCGCCTGGAAAAGCGACAGCAGCGTGATCCGGACGAGCTTAATGGATCACGAGGTGGTGCGGAGCCTGGCCCGCAACCACGGCAAAACGCCGGCCCAGATCTTGCTCCGCCACCAAGTGCAGACCGGTCTCGTCGTCATCCCGAAAAGCACGAATCCCGAGAGGATAGCTCAGAACATCGACATATTCGACTTCGAGCTCAGCGACGAGGAGATGGGAGAGCTCGACGAACTCGATCAGGGAGAAGATGGTCGGATTTTTAGCTTCCGGCGTTTTATCGGGGGGTACGAGCGAAATTTCTTTTGCCTTGGAGAATCCTCGCGTTTGGCTTGGGTAATTTAAAATTTTTTTTTTGCAGATGCGATAAACACCCGGAGTTCCCTTTCTAAATATAGTGTAAGGAGTTTGTGTGATGCTATACAACTCGTGATGTTGATACTTGCATAAGTTTAATTTTATTGTGAAATGAAATGTAGAGTACATATCTATATCAATATTAATTGTTGAAATTTTGAATCACATGTGAGATAGCATTTTAAATAAAGATTTAACAAAGTATATTATCATGGTTGTTTTTACGAATATTTGGCTTTCTGGAACGAATCTAGAAATATTTTGAAATTATCACTAACAAAGACTTGCTTGTTAAAATAGATAAAAGTAATGCTAGAACAATAGCTCTAAAAAATGTGTGTCCATTCAAATCAACATCGCTAATTTCATACGAGAATGAGTATTTAAAACAAGAATGAATTTTTTGAATAGCGTGAAATTCAGTGTGTAGCAACGATCATCAGAGGTTCAAGTATGAATTTAACTGTCTTAAATTAAAATTCACGTTGTCCAGTTTACGCAGAAAACTATTAAAATTAGTTTATGCATTTTAAAGGATTCGATTCGTTACGTTTGCTATTCGACTTACATTAAGAAATTCTTTTTTTAAAGGGTACTCTTTTGACCTTCTCGTCTTGCCGGGTTGAAGCAGAAATGTCTAGTGCAGACGTAGCGTTTTTCAATGAACGATTAGGTTTCTTATGTTTGAAGTATGTCGTTGTAATAGCTTTTTCATCATTACTCACAATCATTGATCTATCTGCCCTCTCTACTGACTCTTTCAACTTTTCTTCTAATTTAGCTCGTTTTTTCTTGAAATGTATGTAGTACTGTCTATGAATTTCCAATTCGGTAGCTAAATCTACAGGATCGTCGTTCTCTTTATTCAAACTGCTTACGGACAATGGCATTTCGTTCGCTGCAGAATCGATTAGGTTGTTATCGGCCACTGGCACCTCGCACACAATTTTGGATTCTTTTGTTAAATCTATTGGATCATTATTCTCCTCGTTTAGATTACTAGCAGAGTACGGTACCTCATTTAAACTAGTAAATGGTGTCACTTTAAATACATTTGCATCGGTCAGATTACTGACAGGCGGTCGCACTTCGTACGCAATTAAATTACTTAGATTACTGACTTCATGTCCAATTGAACTTTGATATTGCGAGTTTTTGAACGAATAATCGCTCGACGCTAGTAGATTTGAATGATACCCTCGATCAGTGATTATTTGCTCTATCGAATGTGGGTTGTAATTCGTAAATTTGTAATTCGGATCGAGAACGGCATTTTGACAGGTTTCGCGAGTTGATTTTGAAAAATAATCGAGCATCCTTATCGATTCAGAAGAGTTTGTTAAATTGTAATAATTGGTTGTGAGTATTTGCTGTTGATGGCAGTTGACGATAGATGGAATCACGCAAGGACGTTCATCTACAAAAGTTCTCCACATTTGCGGGTCTTCAATTCGTCTCGATTTATCGACGTCAGGCGTGTTTTCGTGCGTGTTGCAGCCGGTCGAAAGTAAATTATCCATATCTTCATTCAGCTTATTACGTAGAGAATCTGCAATTATATTTTTATTCTCTTAAAATCAAGTAAACGCGACTGTCAAATCATTTAGGTCAATAAAAACAAAGCTTACCGATGATCCTGCAGATTTAGCGTTAAACGTTCGGATAAATCACTAATTATAACTTCGAGCCACTATTTTAACAATGTTTTTCTTCGGTAACTGATTGTTGCGTAGCTTCGTTGTACAGCCTTTACGCCTCACTTTAACGGATTTTCTAACAAATGAATGAATTCTGTTTTCAAAAACGTTGAAAAATTATACGTCGTGAGAATAGGACGCAGTCGAACTTGTCTCTGCTGTGTCAATGCTCAAAGTGATCAGCGAAGCCTCTAGACAGTTTTGAAACTCAGACCCTTCTTCTCTCTAATGAGGATACTGCAATGAATTTCCCCTTCTATTTTCCGGGCGTACAACTCGAACAACTAGGTACGAAACCACTCTTAATTACACATCAATGAATATAGCGGTTCATATTCAGGTAAATGAAATGCAAAGTGGATACGTGGTAGAGACCTTCGAGTAATTACGATTCTTGATTTATGATAGAATTTATTCTTATAAACTTATACCTGCCTCAATGACCCCTCTGAGCAACATATTTCCTAAACATCCGCTGATTTCGCTTTACATACTTTTACCGTCTTTACTTTTGGGATTTCAATATTATTTAGACTTTTTGCATTCAATGATTTTTATAACAACATTTATAAAATCATTCAACAAAAATTCTTATACTAAAGGTTGTGTGTATGTATTGGGAATCTGAAATAGTTTAAATAAATGCGTTAATGTTATGTGTGTTTGTGCGTGTGTGTGTTTGTGTGTGTTTGTGTGTGTGTGTTTGTGTGCGTGTGTGCATGTGTGTGCGTGTGTGCATGTGTGTGTGCAACAAATGTATTTAATAAAGTGGATTTTTCAAAAAAGAAAGCAGTAGTTAATACTTGTATCACAAATGTTTTAAATTATACAAAAGCATTTTTCTATTTTAGAAAAAACTGTAAATAGATCGTATAATTAGCTTATTTACATAATACATGCCACAACAATTGTTACTCTCACTGTTTCTCACTTGTTTAAATAAGCTTGTAAGTTCAGGAAGTGTTACGATTCCTAGGGCTAAAAAATAATTTTAAATTGTAAAAAGTGATTGTAATCGTATAACAATACTATTAAAATGTATTACCTTCTTCAATTGCTTCTTTTTTTTTACTTCCTCTATTCGATGCATTCTAAAAATTTGATCATTTTTGAAGTGAACTCCACAATCTTGACATTTTCTGTCAGCATGCACATGTTTGTCATGAGTGTCAAGATCGAACTGCATATAAGCTTTATAATTGCATTTACTACATAAAAAAGTTGGCTTACACTCTTCTTTTACATGCTTGTATACAACATCCCGGTAATTAAATAACTTATTACATTTTAAGCATTGATAATTCATCATTATTGTGCACTTTTCACATGGTACTAATACATTATCTTCAGTATATCTCATTGACCTTTTGTGACAAAAAGTGCAATAGAGAGCAATAAGTCTTTTGACATCTGTGAAATAAATGATATTAAAAAAAAATCACGATTATACTTTTTTTTAATAAAAAAAATCAATATTATTCTTACGTATTGTACTGTGTGGATTATCAATGCTGCAATCATTTGATTGGTGTTTTCTTAATGATAAATAACCTTCACATCTGGCATTGCATCTTAAGCACTTGTAAATAGCATGCTTACATTTTGTGTGATTTAGAAGAAGATACTTTTTGGTGCTTGTATAATCACATATACTACATCCCATTTCAAAACGAGTTGGACAATCTTGTTGAACATGTTTGTAAATACTGCTGTATCCTCCATACAATTTTTCACAACCAGTACATCGATAATCATATTTTATATTACAATTTGGACATCTTGGCCTAAACCTGGAAAACTTTTTTTTTGCATGCCCGTTACAGTGTAAGCAATAATAATCAACTAGAGATCGCCATCCTTGATCTTCTATAACAAAGAATATATTTAATATATATTTTTAATACCAGATTGAGATGATGTATTATATTATAATAATAAAAAAGAGTACAACTTACTGCCATTCTTTAAAGGTACTTTAATTATTTCATTAATTAATTTTTCAGGATCATTTTCGATAACCACATAACTATCATCTTCTTCTATAGGAAGCTTTTCATTCAAATAATTTTTTAACGTAAGTTCTCTTTGGCGAATAATTAGTGGAACATCGTCTAAATCAGGCTCTGAAACTTAATAAAAGTTTAAAAAAATGAAAAATAAATTTCTTTTCAGAAAATGTTATATACATTTAAAATACCTTTATTTTGTGATAGTTCTGGAGGACATATGGGACTATTTTTTTGAAGAACTGTACACTGCATTGAATGCAATTCCATAGCAGCAGCATTTTCAACTTCTATGTTACACTTAGGACAACTTTTAGGCAAATGCTTAAATTTTATGTGAAATTCTAGTTCTGATTTTACATTAGTTTCATAATCACAATGTGTACAGTTAAATTTTGATTGATTCATTTGCGGCCAACAAACGCGTTTTACGTGAAGTCGAACATATTTTAATAATTTATACCGATTTGCACATATAGTACATCGATACAACATTAAGATTTGACATTCTTTGCAAACTGGTTTTATAACTTCATCGTATACACTTTTTTTGCAAGTCTTGTGGCATTTTGAACAGAAAAGTTCAATGAACAAATTTTCAAACTCTTTAGTTTCCCTTACGGGATTTTTAAGTTGTGCAACTTCTGCTAAATTTTGTACTTTAGACGAATTAAGTAAATTATCCAAATACGATAGACTATTTGAATCGGCTAAAAGACTTTTAATATTTAATTTGTCAGGTAAATTTGTTTCACTAGATTTAGAAATAATGTTTGCACTAATTAATTTATTAGATGTATTAACTGCACTTTCACTAGGTGTAGTAGATGTTGTACACTTTTTGTGTGGATTCTCAACAGCATGAAATTCTTTCATATGCTTCATCAACAGAGTCTTTTGATTTGTTTGATATTTACATTTGGAACAAATGAAATTCTGTTTTCTTTCACATGTAAATGTAACTTGTTTTTTTTTACGTGATAACAGATTTAATTGTTTACTTGCTTGTAGTACATATTGTTGCACTTTGTTTAAAAATTTAAATCTTTTGTGACATATTTTACATTGAAGTTTTAAAGTTGATTGACAATTAGAACACGATTCTATATCTTTATGATAATTCCATGATTTTTCGCAAGCTACACAAAAATGTTCAATGTTTTTCATACAATCTGTAAATAAATAAATTTATGAAAATTGTATAAATTAAGGAATACAACGTGTATCATGGTTTTTAAGTACTCACTTCCACATGGTTTCTCTTTTTTAATATAATTATTTTCAAAATTTTCTGGAATAAAATTTGGTTTGTATAAATAGGTTACACATGAAATTTTTAATTTTAAATTACCTGATGGCGTAGTTGAAGTAGTTGGTATAGTTTTTATAGTTGATAATGCGCTTGAATTCAATATGGTCTCTTTCCTTTTTAACAAATCATTTACATCAACTATCCGTTCAATACCTGTAATGTGATAAAAATATTGATAGACATCCCTAAAAAATTTTAAATTTAGAATGGTTAGTTATTTACCTGGAGGATAATTTTCTATGTGATCAGGTACAAAATTATTCTCGCATCCATTGTATAGTTCTTCTACTTTCATAAAGTAGGTGTGATCAATATAACATGGGTGATTTTTTGGTATACTGCTTACTGCTAGTCAATCATATTTTAAAAGGATGAATATATATTTTCTAAGAACATTAAAATACATTCTTAAACACTCATTTACAAGAAACTTACGCAATGTATATTCATCTATTGGTTCAAATTTTATATCAATGCTATCATTTTCAAAAAAAAATTCTTCGTTGATTTCTAAAGGATCTGAAAATTTAATTTACAATATATTTGATACATTAAAAATAACAAAATAATGTATTATTAAAATGTTCAGTTAATTTACCTGATCCTTTAGCTAAAACCATTTGAGTTTCTTTTATATTATTCATTTTTCTCTTTAGAAATAAGCTATCTAAAAATAAATAAAAGCTTAATTTTCAAACAGATTGACTTTTACAAAAAAATTCACATGTTACTTATAGGTAAAAATGATTACAACTTATAACTAAAAAAAGTTATAAATGAGTTATAAATGATTATAACTTATTACTAAAATTTGTAAGTACACAATTATAAATTTTAAGTTTAATCGCATAAAATTAATTTTAATTACTTATATGATACTTATCACTTTTTATGACAAATAAGTAACAAAAACACAAAAATTATAAGAGTAGCAGCGTTTGTTTAGTCGTCTTAATTTTAAAATAAAAAAAACTCATGTATAACTAAATACTTATTAAAATTATAAAAATTGTAAGTCGAAAAATGAGGTTTAGAATTTTCTGTAGGTTAAGTACCTTGTATCTTAATAATATTTGGTTTAACTGACTGTTAAACCAAAAGGTTCAACTAATTGATTATTGGATACAAAACTTTCTCAGCAACATTTTAACAGAATGACTGATTTTTGCTAGAAATTGAACAAGAAAAATGCTATTGAATATATTGACAACTCAGATAACAATAGATGCTGAATTGGTCAAATTTATACTATATATACGAAGACGAACCCTACGGATAGGTAGGTAAGGTAAGTACCTACCTTTGCCTATGCGATTAATGATGTGTTCCACAGTTCCACTTCCAGTGACATTATTGTATTCTCTCGCTGTGGGTATACGTTCGAAGAGTTCGAATGAAAATCTACCTTGCCAACAAAAATACTAGTTTTTTTTTTAGAAAACCTGATAATTGCTGATAACAATCTGTTGAAATGTATAAATATATGATTAGAAGGACTTATTTGATTAAAAATTTATGATTTGAGATATCAAGTGCAAGTGCAAGTGAATTTTGCGTTCTTATTTGAAGATTTCATGAAATTACGAAGTGCTTATTAAAATCCTTTGAAGATGGTAGATATTGCAACTAACCTTCAAGCGATCCGCGAAAAAATTCTCGCATCGTCGGCAAAAAGAATATTGGTAGGTATTTTAAGCACTTATTGCATCTATATATATATTCACTCATTGTTGCTTTATGTATTTTGTTTTTACCCCAACTACAAATGAATATCAAATGTTAAAAATGTGATTGTCTTACTTTTTAGGAATATCAATATTTTGAACCTCAACTTGTTGCAGTAAGCAAGTTTCATCCAGCTGCAGCAGTAATTTCTGCTTATGAAGCTGGACAGAGACACTTTGGAGAGAATTACGTTAATGAATTGTTTGATAAAGCTAACAATTTTGAAATTTTAGAGAAGTGTAAAGATATTAGATGGCACTTCATCGGCCATTTACAAAAGAGTAATGTCAATAAACTATTGAAAGTTGTAAATCTACATCTTGTCGAAACTGTTGATTCTGAGAAAATTGCAACTGCCCTTGATAATGCTTGGCCAAAGTACAGAAAAACGGAGGATTCTAAGTTGAAGATTATGGTTCAAGTAAACACCAGTAGAGAAGAAGGTTTGTCAAATTCAGCATTTTACAATTATATAGTTTCACACATTATTTAGTATTACAGATTTTATAGATTCCTAATAAAGTAATTTGTAAAATTTTATTTTAGCAAAAAGTGGATGTGATGTTGAAAATGCATCATCTATGGTAAAATATATTTTTGAAAAATGTCCTAATTTAGAATTTGTAGGATTAATGACAATTGGGGAATATGGCTTTGATGTATCAAAAGGTCCAAATCCAGACTTTTTATCTTTGAAGGACGTTAAAGCTAAAGTTTGCAATGATCTAGAGCTTGACACAAAAAATGTTCAATTGTCAATGGGAATGTCAACAGATTTTGAACATGCAGTAAATTAAAATTTTATGCACTGTGTACCTATTATACCTCTATACTCTCATCTGTGCTAACTATTACATTTCATTGCTTTAGATTGAACTGGGAAGTTCATTGGTTCGAGTAGGAACAGCTATATTTGGAGAAAGACCAAAAAAAACTTAGTGCTTTCAAGATATATATGGATAAAACTATTATGCAAACTATCCAAAGAGACAATAAATAAATTATAGAAATATATAATAATAAGTTTATTCCATACTAAGCTTAATGAGAAACTACATAAGAAGTTATAATCAAAAGAACTGTAAATATAACTTTGTTGACTGTAAATATATATCTATGTATGTATGTACAATACTTTAAAATTATAAAATTTATTTTTGTTAATAATTTATTTTGTTGAATTATTTAAAAACTTTTCTTGATATTCGCGGTACAGATTACTCTTTCTTATATTTTGCAATCCACAGATATTTGCACAGAATTCAATATAATCAATTGTATTCTTTTCATCTTCTTCATATAAAGGAGCTTCTTCCAAGGCATAACTAGCTTCCTTCTCTGAAAATCTATCTCCCCATGATTGAAGATCTCGCTTTAAACTGAAAATTAATGGTACGTTATTTTTCAGATATTTTTTTGTATAATTGAATATTATGATTGTTTTTTTTTTATTAACTTTTCCTCTAACAAAGATCCATTACTCTTTGTATCCCAATTGCCAAAAGCTATCAGCAATTCCATTTCAGGATCAAATTCCATTTCCTTTGACCTAAATTCATTTTTCTTATGACACATATAAATCATATAGCTTAATTTACAAACTTCATACTTACTCAAATAAGCCGACAAACGTGTCGAAATTAATCGGCTTTGGGCTTTCACTAATCATTGCCTTTATTTTATCATCCGACACATCTGTCTCTCCTATTGATGTAAAGGTAAACTTCAAATCATTCTCATCTATAAAACCATCATGATTACTGTCGAACATTTTAAAAACCTGCAAAAATGCGAATCGAAAAAGTGTATTCATCATTAAAAATTCTCAAATCATAATTAAATTAAAAAAGAAAAAAAAATTTACCTCGTACAATTGTGAAATTATTTTAGATTTGTACTTATTTGACCGTTCCTCTGCTTCATTCATTAATTCTTGAAAAATCTTTTGCTTCTCAGCTACACTGAAAGGAATATCGTCTTGCCCTTCTGTCTCAATCGCCGTTTCTTCTTTGATCATTTCTTGTGTACTTACTTCTTCATCGTCATCAACTATTACTTCAGCTTTAAATTTCGGTAAATTGAATTTTACTGATACACTTATTTCTTCTTCGGTTTTCTCGTCATCTGGCTTGGATTCACTTGCAATCTATTACAATTGCACGCGTAAAATATTACAACACAATAAAAGTGCACACAGGTTTACAAAATAAGTATACAGCTGATGTAATTCATAAAAATTTCTCACATTATCGCTTTCTTCCACATCCTCGACACTTCCCGTAATTTTCCATTTAGGCATTTTTAAGACGGACGGTTTAACAAGGTGATAACGATTCGTAACGAATTTACCCCGTGGAGGACTGAAAACGCACTGGCAAGAAGCGCCACAACATCGTAGGCATTTATATATACTTATTCTAGTTATAAATTGCATGTATACCATGCGCAAGCTGATTCCCATTAATAAGGAGAGATTGGGCGCGATATAACGCGACCCGATCTTTCCCTCGTGAATTTATATTAATATCGGAACGAATCGAGATCGTAAATCTTTCCAAAATTATTACGGTCATTGGCTGCCTTCCGCTCCACATCAATGTAGCTCCTTCAGCTGCATATAAATTTCCCGGTATATATGCACATCACTTCGGATTTCTCACTTTGCTGCATCAGGTGTGACCGAAATCGTAGAGCTGAGGGTAAAATATAAATGCAATCGTTGCTATAAACGAATCTCAGAAGGTGCTGTAACACTTAATTATAATTTAATTTAGATATTTCCAGTTATACATAACGGTCAGTTTTAATTTTCATTCGATTATATTCAAGAGTTATATTTAATGTTCGACCTCTTCTTGAATAAACATTTCTACATATTTATAAATAAAATTCGAAGTACATGAAATCGGTATACCAGTTTAAAATAGAAATTACTGAAGAATTTCGGAATAAGGTGATGCTTAAGGGAACATGAAATTTGATTGAAAATTCAATTTTCGTATCATAATGATAATAAACAATAAAAATATTTTATAATAAATATAACGACAATAATAATAGTCACCTTCGGCTCGGGTGTCAATGTATGCACACGAGATATGGAGTTTTTCCAAGTTTTTTCCTTTTCCTCCCTTAGCACGTAATAATACTATTTTCGCCACTCTAAAAATGACAAGCGAGAAAAAATATGCAGTAATGAAAGTACGAAGAAAATAAAGTTTTGAAAAGCTCGATGGAATGCATAAAAGCTGAGATAATTGGAAAGAAAGGGGTAAAATAGGCTACTGTTTCAAAGAATCGCTTTTCACTTTAAAACTTCAAATTTTATACATAATATATAAAAAACATGGGCGTTGTAAAATAATTATTTCTGTGAATATTTTGTTGACAATTTTTAAAAATAATTTTAAAAAGTTCACGTTTTGCACAATAAGATGTATTTTTCAGTCTGCTGCTGTGCTTTCTACCTGCTTTCCGAGGAAAGAGTTTGCCCACTCAATTCTGCTTACAGTATGCTAGTGTTACCTACAGAGTACAACTCTAGTCATCTCTGGTACAACTTACAGCACAGGCGCACAGCAGACGATAAAACGTTGGAATTCTGTGTTTACATTTCTTTGTTTTGACTGAACTTGTAAATTGATATACACAATGGACAGAAGTTGACTGCCGTTACTGTTACTGTACAAAGTTAACTAAATAATATTTAATAAAGTACTCAAGAATTAATATATAAGAAGATACCATAGGAAAATCATCAAAATGGCTGAGGCTGCGTTTATGAAACCAATGATCGACACCCAGGACTTCAAAACGGAGTCGGTAACCTCGAATTATATCACTGGTACGTTTAAAATCAGCATGATTCTCGTGAAAGAAAAATTGTTCATTTTTGTTTCTTTCATAGAAGTGAGACAAATGATGCATGGATTCGGAGATCATTCGGAACCATTAATTGAAACTGCAAAGCTCATCGAAGAGGTTGTATTGAATCAAATGCGAGCAATCATCCACAGAGCATGTGAGATTGCTGACATGCGAGAGAGTCAAGCTCTTGCCGCTGAGGACTTTTTATTTCTCTTGAGAAAGGATAAAATAAAATTGCAGAGATTAGTCAACTATTTAAGTAAGAATAAAAGTGACAAATTTTTGTTGCAGTAAACGTGTGAGCTCTTTTAAAAAATGAATTGATAATTTCAGAATTAAAGGATTTTAAGTCCACAATGTTTAAGTCCATGGAAACTGATTCTCCAGATGCATTGACTGATCTTCACAAAACTGAAGATACTTCAAAGCTTCCGTATATAAAGTTTTTAAAACATGTAGACAATACTGGCGAATTGTTGAATGATAAAGATTTGGTAGATCACGTAAAACGTAAAAGGTGTATGAGAGTAGAAATGATGTCTCGAAAAATGGATGAAACAAGATACTTAGAATTCAGCAAAGCTCGATGTGTTTCATTTGCTAACAAAAATAGACATAAATTTAGTGATTGGATTGGCTCAAGTGGTTAGTTTTTCTACTTTCATAAACTCATGTTAATAATTATCTACATTATCTTTCTTATCCAAATTATTGATTTCTTTTAGGAGATTTTACTATATCTAAATCAGGTTACACAGTATTGGGATATTTAGCTTATGAAACTGTGGCACAAATTGTAGATCTTGCATTTCTTGTGAGACAAGATCAAAACAAAATTCAAGGAGATGCAATAGATAGGCTTCGACTAAATTATCCAAATCCTATCACGTACAAGCCGTATCAGTATACTAAAGTAATCAATAAATAATTAATTGGAAATTATATATTTCTTAACAAAACTAAAAAATTTAATAATTTATTTATAAACTTATAGCCAGTCATGACAAAGCCACTAACTCCAGCAGAAGTGAATGAAGCTCTACGTCGTTACTGGTCACCTCAACTAGAACTGACAGGACCTTTTCATCGGTGGACATTAAAAAAATCACACATGAAATTTCTAACGTGTTGATTGTGATTTATAGAAGGTAATTTTTACTTTTTATAAAATTTTGAATAACAATTCTTAATTTTCTAATACGTAAGAGTAAAGATCCATAAGAATTAAAGTACTTAAATTAGATATTTATTTTCTATATGACATATTTGCACATTATCACTCAATTATATTTACAAAAACATTGACCTTCGCCCCTTTACTTTCTTCATTTTTACACTATGAGTTTATACAAATGTTTATTTTATTTCTGTATCATGGTGAGAGTAATGTAGAAACCCGTGCTCTACCCTCTGCACCACCTGTTATACAAGTACCAGATTGATTGGCTGTTGACCAATCGCAACAGAGAGTTCCCTTGTGTCCACCTAATTCCAAAATTTTGGCTTGAGGGCTTGGTGGCATCTGAAAAATATCAAATAATATTTTCATTATAATTTTCAATATTCAATACATAATTGATCAATACATAATTGATTAAGTTTATTTTTAATACCTTATAAATATTGCCTCCATTCTGTGTACAAAGTAACATGTGTGTTCCACTCTGGTCAAAAGTAAAAAGCTTCCCATGCACAGCATTTTTTTCAATATTAATTTTGGTCTCCCACACAACTTTACCTGTCTGACTAAGACTTCTTTGACATAACTTTCCATCTTCACTTAGAGCACAGATGTTTGTAAAGTCATTTGTTAACTCGATGTCAATAACAGGACTTGAGTGGCAGCTCAGATTATCAATGATCTCATTCCTTCTTAAATCATGTATTAGTACATTACCATTTGACAATCCTGTAACTAAAAGCTGACCATTGTGATTGAAACTGGAACAGAGGGCAGTAAGATTCTTCTCTAAAGGTAGGGTTCGCTCAACCTTTCTTGTCTTAATGTTGTAAAGCAGTAGTTTGCCTTCACCCGAGTCTGAAACTGAACAGACAAATGTCGAATCTGTGGGATTACAAACAAGGCTGACAATCCGTGAACCCTCATGTTGTATTTCCCAGATGGTTTTACAATCTCGTGTATCATGCAGCTGAATCGCGCCATTATTGTCACCATGGATGAAGTATCGTTCGTTCTTGGATATCCAGTCTAGGGCTGTGACAGCTTTATTTGAATTTGCTGTTGAGGAAGTGAATGTAGCTACAGTCTTTGGTGACGGAATGGGTGTCCAAATTTTTATAACGCCATCAGCATCTCCAGTTGCAACATAAGATCCACTAGCATTACTTTTACATTGTATAATGGACGTTTTGTGTTCAGTATATTCTTCCTGCAATTGAAAATAGAACATATAAATATCATACAAAGAAAAAAAATTAATTTTCTCTTTTAACTAAAATATAATTCATCATTTTTTTTAATGATTGCAAAACTTTGAGAATCTTAAGTTTTACATACTTGGCTTAAAAGAATATAGCTTCCATCTAACTTATCCTTAGTCTTGGATTCTCTACCCGCATCAACGGAAGAATCTCTTTTTCTAGTCAGTCTTGAATCACAGCTTGTACTTCTCTTTGCTATCGCATCTGATTTACTCAAAGAAGTAATTCTTCCTTTGGTATTAGCTCTTTTTGTTATATTTGTATCAGTTTCTGAATATTTCTTTACACTACCTGTAGATTTTCTACTTAAAATTGGACTTGATCCACCTCCAATATTTCTAATGAGATTTCTTAGAGTCTTAGGGTTGTCAACTACTGGAGATTCTCTAGAACAAAATTCATAAATAATTATTAATCAATACGTCAATAAAAGATGAAATATAATAAATCAGTAGAATGTATCGAAGGTAGAATATAATATACTTTAAACCAATACATACTGAGCAATTATATAAAAATCATCCATTAATGGTGGTTGTTGTGGAGTTGGTCCAGCATTTACATCTAAGATTGAGTCTATTTTCACCATCTCACTAAGTCTTTGTCTTAGCCTCTCATTTTCTTCTTGTAATCTCCTAATTTTATTAGTGTCTTCATCAATCATTAAAAGGGTTGGCATTGGCATACACTGCAAATGTTAAAATAAGAATTATTATTTTTCATTTATGAAACAAAAAATTATCTACGTACTTGGAAGATAGTTGCTAAAAAATTATGTAAAGAAACCAGCATAGTATCTTGCCACTGACGGCTAAAATGCACTGAAAAGGTTGGATTCTCTTCAGGATTTTTTATAAATGGTAGTGCTGCAATAATAAGATTATTTAGATAAGAAAGCACTGAATTGTTGAACTGAAATAAACATAAAAATACGTATGTTCTTACCAAACCATTCTCTCCACTCGGAATGTCCCTGTAATTCTGGAGTCATTTTTGTAAAAAATTCTTGAACTTTATCAGGTTTATTGTTAATGACAGCATTAACAAGGTACATTTTCAGAACAGCATTCTCTAACTTTCGAATACCAGGTACAAAGTGATTTTCCAAACGAGAGAACAATCTAGTATCCAAGTGTCCCCAAAGCTCGCGCAGTGCAACCAGATCATATGTGTGTATATATTGCATAAATTGTTCTACAATTTTATCAACCTGAAAATCAATTTAATCAACACAATTCAGATATTTCTTTATTTCATAAAGAATATAAATAATCAATAATGTATAAAATTTGTGTTAAACAGAACAAATTCGTATCATTTACTAAGTATGCGACTGAACCATATGAATAGACAAGTAACCTTATCTTTTCAAAATTTTCTTTCTAATGGAAACGGTTTTAAAATCTCAAAGAATTAAAATAAATAACAAACAATGTTAACAGTACTTATTTCAAATAATTAGAAAAAAAGTTGAAAGTTAATTTTTTCCGATAATAAAATGACTCTTAATTACTATCAGGTACAAGAGATGAGTCATTTGTTGCACATCACTGCCTCCTAAATATCATTGTTTATTTTCGTAGAACCAGTTAAACAATGAGCAAACAATCAATTTCACAAACAACGAAGTACATGAAATTCCAAGTTCACAGTAAAAAAACAATGGGAGAAAGTCCTCCATCTCGTGAAGCGTAAAGTAGACAAATGACAATGATGCAGAGAGCCAAATAAACGACAAAGCAGATCGGTCTCGAATCAAAACAAACACACGCGTCTGCTCACCCGGAAGCCTTTCTCTTTCTCAGCCTTGAGATCACCATCGAAGGCCCTGAGGGTTTGTCCAAAGCCTCGAAACAGCAGGTACTCCTTGACGAGCTCGTCGACGTACTGGACGTGCGACATCTCGGCTCCGATCCTCCGGGCGGATTGCTTTTACTTTCTCGCTATCGTTCGTCTATTTTTGTTATTTTGACAGCGCGCGGCGCGTGTTGTCATCCGACGGCGGCCATTTTTCTGCTACTGCTATGCCGTGTGCTGCTGCTGCCTCTTGCGGAGCTCGCGAAAATCCGGCAACACCGCACTTAACGCTAACGCTATTATAGTTTTTTGCGCGACTTTCCACGCGGGATTCGGGAGTACTTACCTATAATGTGTAACGGTACATTAACGGTGCGCTTAAATTTGCCGCTTTATTTGAAATATTTTTTTTGCCATAATTTTAATGTTAAATTAATTTTTGAAGAGCCGAATAAGACTCGCAAAGAGGAGTTGGGTAGGCTACTACAATAATAAAATAAAAAATTTTTCTGTTTTCATTTTTTGTTTAAATTTAAATTATACGCTACTCAAAATTTCGATTTCAACAATCGCGATAATGTGGTATTTTTCTTAACATTTGTGTATTTATTTAATTTCTTTTTAATATTTATATCTTTTCTGCGTATATAGTAAGGGTACAATTAATATCAGAATAATAATTAAATCGTTGAAAAATGCCATTCATGCTCGAATATTCAATTACAAATGCAGTACTTAAAGATATATTATGTGTAATAAATTGAGTCTTAAATCGAATAAGATTCCGTTAATAGGAAGCATAAATTTTCACCCATTTCAATATTATTCAATTATTTATTGACAAGAAGATTGTGAACAATAAACAATCTTTATAATTACATTACAGTTCATAATTGTAACAATAAGTTTACAATTTATTCTATTAGCACGAGGCGACTTTATAACTCTCGAATATTACTGCGTTTTTTTATGTGCGTTCAGCAAAAAAAAGTGTGATTCACTTCGTGTAATACATTGATCATGCGCATGACAAGAAAATTTTCGCTGTATATATAGTAAAATACAATATGCAGTTCTCTCTTCATTTGGCAAAATTTGCGAAGAATCTTCTGTACTATCCATATAGCTTTGTTATAATATGTTTTCTTCTTTGTTTTTTAACAAAATTTCGTACTAAAAATCTTTACGCATAGTCCTATATATGCACTTATAACAAGCACGAGGCTAATAATTTTATCTTGTATCTCTTCATATGTTATATATAAAAAAACAATACTTCGATCGTATACAATATAGGCCAATTAACAGATTCTTTCTTAACACTATTAATTATACATAATTTTTTATGTGTCATCAAAAGTTTGTCTTGTTATTAAGACGTTTTTTACCGAATTTTATATACTTTCATCGTATTTACACAACTTGTATTATTATTATTATTATTATTATTATCATTAATTTTTTTAACAAGGAATGTATTTCCTCGTACAAAAAGATTACAAAAATTCATCTCGAAAATTTGAGGATATTTTTACATTTTTATTCTGTTACCAATCATATTTATCGATCAAAATACATTTTTTTAGGTACCTTGAAACAAAAAAGATAATGAAAGGAAAGTAAGAATTAATTCTAATAAATTCCTCGTACGTGTAAGAGACTAAACGTGCAAACTTTTTTTTTAATCGTTTGCCGACAAACTATTATCGCCTCATTGTCCATTATCAAAAAAAATCGCATCGATTAGCTCAAACGCAAGTATTGAACACCGAATCAGTCAAAAGTGATTATAAATATGAATATTATACACATATCACGTGGACAATAATTTATGCAACAGATTTTTATGACTCACGATTAAAAATTATCACCATCACACGACTATATATGTTCATTTAGCTTTCATGTCTAAAAAAGGCACGAGTTTTTCAAAGTTTCTTAATAATTATTTACTTGATAATATGTACATATTACATATGTATATTTTATACATATATATGTGTATATACCTCATTTTCTCCTGATCGAACGACTATATGCTTTGCGCGACAACTATTTAAGCCTGTACACTCATACAGAAATTCTTTGAAGATAAAGAGATACAAGAGTGATGAAGCCGTACATAGCTATAAATGTATGAAGAAAGAATATGAGTGAAAATGAAAATATAAGATACGATTGCACGTACATCGGTCTCCGTTCCTCCTTTTCATCGTTCCAAAATTAGAGCATTAGTCGCAATTGATTACAGCCTTCGAAGCAAATGCTTACGAGGGAATCCTATGAGCTCTCTTTCATTCCTCTATAGACTTTGATTAGCTGATTTACTTTGTGGCTGATGAAGCATATATTTTAATCTTTTTTTATTACATGCAGAAACATTGTGGGGATGGAGAAAATTGTACTTCTGCTGTATTATCTGCTGAAAAATTTCTTTATCACTGCATAACTTTATTAAGTCCAAATAAGCTGTTTTTGGTTATTTTTAGCGAAAATTTATTAAGATATATAACTTCTATCGCATATAAAATTTATAAACAAGTCTTATACGATGCGGTTAATAAGAACATTTTCAAAACAATTTTCACGCGTATACTCACGTGACTTTCTTACAGTTTTTATACATTTTTACATCGCAAATAAAGATCGTTTCACTGAGTATTTCAATAAATTTAAAATAAATATAGAAATTTAAATAAAGAAAAGTAATAGATGCAATCGTGTAGTTTAAAAATTAAGTTAAGTAAGCTGAAAGTAACATTTAGCATCTAAAAACTAAGAAAACAATCTCACACAAAATTCTTCTATGTACATCGTAAATTAAAATTAAAGTTCTTAAACTATTCAACAAAATCTTTGATTTGTTACACAATTTGAAGACAAAAACTGATAGCCAACAACTACATCTGATGATATTAATATCGTTTCAAAGTAGTTCATGTATGCTAATGCCGAATTTATTCTTTTTGATAATATTTATTTACAGATTCCGGCCTAAAAAAAAATTTATGTTTAAAATTTTTTATTGCAATTCGGCTTG
The DNA here is from genome assembly GCA_018906965.1 of Philotrypesis tridentata. NCBI lineage: Eukaryota > Metazoa > Arthropoda > Insecta > Hymenoptera > Pteromalidae > Philotrypesis > Philotrypesis tridentata. The sequence goes on along the minus strand of JACCIB010000001.1, from coordinate 6,451,666 downwards.
TCTCCTTATATTGTCTCAATGAAAATTAACTGATTCATAAAAATATATTGTGTATTTTCATAGACACCCTCTGTATGTAATTATACATATTGTATATACGGCATTATCAATTGGCAAAGCTTGACTTTTTCAAAATTATTATCTATCATTAAAGCTTTTATTTGGCAAAATATTTTTAAGAAATAATCATTATAAAGTTCGTTCCAATCTAAACAAAATTTCACTTTAAAAAGTTACTTGTCCAAACCCTGTGTACTAATGCTTTCATTATTTTAATTTCAAATGAAATTTTCCTTTTCAATTATGTACAGACGTTTCTCAACAGAACATTACGTATAGGTATATTGTTATTGACAACCGCTTAAACTCAACAAGTCCTTCGTTAGTCACAATAGTTCGGTGGCTACAGGTCGGCATCTTCCTGTTTAGCTTTAGGCGCAACTTTTTCCTTCTTTACTTCAGTTGTTCCATGAACGTCAGGTATCTCGACTGGTTCGGGCGGCGCAGGTTTCAAGGAACCGTCTTCTTCTGAGACTTGGAAACCGATTGTCGCGCCAATTTTCTGACTCGCATGCTTGAACTGATCAGTCAGCATCACCTTTAATTATAATTTCAATGGTCAGATATACAACAACAAGATTGCACGACAAAGTATTGCATAATCATCAGCGAAAAATAATTTCCTTGAAAATTTGTAACATGAAGAATTGTGTATAAACCATTTGTTGGCAAGATAATAACTTGGTGGTAATGCGATATTGCCAAGGTTATTTTATGAAATTTGAAATATCGCATATCGGGGAGTTTGTAATTGTAGTAAGCTTTATTCGCGACGGAAGTTGAATAATTGTTACGCTTTTTAATTACACCGCTATCTAATTACACAGTATTATAAAAAAAAGTTAATCAAGCCTGAAGACATTTATCGAGAAATGGAATCTACAGGCGTCTGATAACTTAGTAAATGATTTTTTTTTTTATTGAGTTATATATGAACAGAAAATATTACCTGAACAACATTTATGCACATAGACGTCAATGCGAGGCCGAAGATCAGATATACTATCGATAGCATCATGTACAAAGGTTCCTAAAAATTGAAAAAAGCTTTATCGGTGTTTCTGAGTACGTAAATAGATAATATTTATTTGTAAATAATATTACTATAGTCTGTATTGTGCAAAATAAAATTGTGAAAAACACCATCGTGCATATACACAAATTGATGAATGTGAAGTGCGAGTAAAAGTTTCTGTGCTGTACATATTGTTTTTAATATTCAGCTTACCCTCTTTACGCCATCGTTTATGTAGCAAAAGCAAAAAAAAATAGAATAATTATTCATTTTAATTAGCGTATGAATGCATCTTAATCAAAATTCAAAACTTCTACTACAACTTGCTAACGTTAGTAAAATTTATGACAAAGTTTTTCACCTATTATTGATAAAATCAAAGGAAATCGATTTCTCGACATAATTATAATGTGACTAATACAAAATAATTACCATTGGTACAAAATCACCAAAGCCAATCGTACTCATAGATATGAAGACGAAATAGAAGCTTTCAAAGAAAGTCCAATCCTCGAAGATATTAAATATCGTCGCTCCAATAAATATATACAGAACAAGTATAGTGATGGCGACAGAAATTGGTAGATTGAACTCATCGTCAACTTCAAAAGTAGACATGGCTGGTGTTGATGGTGACTCAGGTTGTTGCTGAGGTGCATTACCATCGAGGTTCAAGACCGTTTGCTGGTGACGTTGTATCTCCTCTAGTTCCTCGGGAGTCATCTGCGACGGACGTCTGAACGTCGCTAGGTCATACACTAGTTGTACTCCCTTCATCATCTCCTAAAATCGACAAGTTTAATAAATGTTAGTACAAGAATTTTTTTTAACAAAATAATTAGACTTACGGAGAGAACAAAATATCCTTATAGTATGTAAAATTTTAGTATATCAAAAAATTTGCATTGTTAGAGCGTAAACTATTCCTGATAAAGTGACAACGTTTTGAATTAAACACAGCGTTCTTAAAACCTATACTCAATTTATGTTTGGACATTCTCTGTCACCGTAGCTTATTATAGACAGATCTATAGATTTTGTAAAATTTCCGCAAGATGATATTGATATTGTTGAAATACAATAAAATACAATACCATTCGTTTTAGTTCACAATAAATTCTGAAAAATCTAAATGGCTGCACCGTCACTGTATAATTTAAATATATTTATAAGCATGAATGCTTGTACATTTCATCCAGCTAAACTTGTAGAGTAGAAAAGTATTTTAAATTCTCCAGGTGTACTTACTTGCATTGGAACCGTTCTTCTAACTTTACGGCAACTTCCAGTATAGTAAAGTCGGCGTACAAAGGCCCAGAGAAACTTTATACCCCTAGTAAATAATTTGCCGAAATCAGCCAGTACAATAAGGAACATTGGAATGCCAAAGATCGCGTAAACTATAGTCAACGCTCTGCCCGTTGTTGTACTCGGTGAAATATGTCCATAACCTGTTACATTATATTCAGAAAATAATAATAAATATTTACGATGAAGTAATTTCTATATAAACACATTTGTAAGAATCTTAATACAGGCGTTCAGAATTTTTTCTCACCCCATTTTTATTTAATATAATTATTAACAAAATATAAATAAATAATAAATCCAAAAATATTTTGTTTGTATGATCACAGGTTTGTGTAATCATGGGTGTAAATACAGGGTAATTTGATTTTGAGTTATGAGTTTGAATAAAAGGCGCTTTATTTGTTTCACGAGTTAACCAATGAAAGTTATAAACATTCTACCAGAAAAGATTTAACTTAATATTAGTGTAACTCGTAGTGTTTGATATTTTAAATCATTCCGCCCCCCATTCAATAGCAACTCCAATAGTGCATATCATTAAATCCTAAACAGCTAGGCAACATCAACTGTAGTGTATTACGGAAAAGTCAGTGAGTCGACATTCGAATCTGCGAAAGTGGTATACTATATAACGAGGAAGAAAAGGCCAGTAGTTTGGCTGGTTGACAAGGGTTTCAAGGCTTCGAGAATACACGAGGCAGACGAGCATTATAACTCTTTTTGGCGCCGTTATTGGCGGGAAGACTAAGCCATTTTCGGACTCCGAAGTCGCAAATTTACTGCGGAGTAAACGGACATGACAATTAATAAGGTCGCTACCTGTTTTAGGGTTATAGGGTTATATGTTTTATGTTTAAAAACCAATTATTGGTTAAAAGAATAATTAAGATTTAGGTGGAAAAAAATCTTAATTAACATCTTAATTTCCAGAAAAAAAAATTAAATTGATATGCATGATTAGTCTAATAACATGGAAAAGTATTATCGATTTGCATATCGAGTATAGTTACTTCAGAAAATCATCATCGTCTCACCAATGGTAGTAATGACAGTGAGGCAGTAAACCATCGAGTTTAAAAAAGTCCAGCTTTTTTGTCCACTGTACGTCTGGACTCCAGCCTCGTGAGCTTCATGAAGTTGTTCTTCGAAGTCCATGAGCTTCCTTCTAGCCATACTTTTCCAGTCATCCTCCTTCATATTATGACTGAAGTTCCAGAGACTATCCAAAAAGTCCCTCTTAACGCGTTTGACGCCACATTTATAAAACTGCTCGAAAGCACCCTCTGTGAATCGGAAAGCGAAAGCTCCCAGACCACAGAGTACTATGGTGAAAATAGTTTCGATAATGCAGAGATTGCGTAGTTCGCAAAGAATCTGAACTTCCTTAGGATTCTGACGACAAAACTCGTTGAACTCGGCGTTGAAGTCGCTGATAGAGCGGAAAAAGTCACGGATAGTAGTTTTTTCTGGCTCTGCGGCAGTTGCTGGGGGTTTTTCCAATTTCTTTTTGGATGGTAGCTAGATATTAAACGTATAAGATATTATACCAGTGTTTTGATGAAAGTTAATTTAAACTGACACATTAGTTGCATATCTGCAAACTCTCGATGAGGATGAATAGTTTGTAAAAGATGAACACAAATATAATATACAATCAATGACGAGACATATAATTGTGCTTAACCCTACCGGCTCATCGTCCACCTTTTCCTTTCCTTTCTTCTTTCCTTTTTCTTCGATCATTTCCTCTACCCTTTGTCTTCTACCGAAGAAAGGAATCCAGGACCACCAAGATGATGTCTGATTTACATTCTTTCTAATTTCCTCTTTCTCTTCATCAGTATGCATTACACTGGGCTTTCGTCTTCTCACAGTAATTTCTCTTTTGCGTCTGGGTTTGATGTACTCCTCTTCTTCCTCTTCTTCTTCTTCGTCTTCATACTCATAGTCGTCACTGGGTTCACGGTGAGCATAAGCCCTTTTCGCCCTGGCCACATCTTCTATCAGACTGTCATTACTGATTGGGATGATTTGTTTTTTCACCGGCTGTGAAGGTGATCTGCGAGATCTATGAATCGAAGCTGGTGGTGGTGGTAGCTCTTCTTCATCAGATGGATTCTGATAACGTTGACGACTGCTTCCACGTTTCTTGCTAGAAGTTCGTTGAAGCTCTTGTTTTTCTTCATCCTAATCGTTTGGATGATGAATTAATAGATATTAGTCATAAATGGGTTATGGTATGAGCCTGTGGTTGTTAGACAGACAAGAGATCATAAAAAATATAACTAATCTTCTAAAAACAATTATTCGATATCTTAAAACAATTCATTTAAAAGTCTCAGTAACAACCCGTGAAAAATTACAATCATCCAAACATTACCGGCACCGACATAGATGGAGATAAGTGTCTGCTGCTGCGTGTCATAGCAGCTCCAGGTGATGCCATCCTTCTCCTAAGCTCAGTGCCTTCACTAGTCTCTCGTGGTTTTCTGGATACCTTGACAGGTGCCATTTCTTCACTAGAATCGGATTTTCTCGGTGGTGATGCAGCGGCTTGTGCTCTTGAACTTTCCTCAGCTTCCGGCCTTGGATATTTAACATCAGATTGATTTAAAAATTTTGTAACCACTTTTCCTTTAGAATTTATGTTTAACTTAATATTATTCCCTTATTCTACTCATAACAACCGTTTTATTAATAACATAATTCAGATGGTCAATGTTTATTCACTGTAATTTCTGTATTTTATTTCAATATTTCTGCACTTATAGATTTTCTTTCTATCAATTTGTCTCCCTTAATATTATAACACACCGCTATTATAAATTAAAAACACACATGACGACTAAAATGATTGATGAATCTCTAATTTGAAAAAACTCGACTAAAGACCTGTTAACGGCTGGTGATCTGGATCTGGCTCTGGTCTGTTTGGGTTTCTCTTCAGCTTCAAGTTGTCTTGGCTTAGACCTTGCTCGCTGTTCTTCCTCGGCCATCATCTCCATGCGTTCGGTATCCTCCACCATCTTCTCCATCCTGGCACGACGTTCCTCTTCTTCATCCATTTTTACTAATGATGATGCTGCTGCTGCTGATCCTGATGTCGGTGTCTCCTCAATTGGCACTTATTTTTTCATAAAATTTGTTTAGTTTGATTTTTGAACAATGGAACAACAATAAGTTATTTGCGAGCTTTGCGTTATTGACATTTAAACTATAGAATCTTTTTAATGGTCAGGCATTTTGCTAATTGCGTGGTAAGAAGTTAGCATTATGTGCCGTGAGTCCAAGCTTATCAATTTGATAATGGCAAACCATAATATTATGAAGTATACGATGAAATGTGTTTGTACATATAATTTGTTGCGCGATTCAGAAAACTATTTATCTTCAATCAATTATAGACCAATTTTGAAACGTCAGAGTTTACGTCAAGGTTGCGTTACTCGTACAATTATTACTACCAATAACACGCGCACAAACATGAATACCATTAAAATAATTTAATATACACACTTTCAACGATTCATCACAGCGATAAACGCGGAACAAAGGCGTATGCACCTCAATGAATCTTAACTAATAGCCTCTCGGGAAAATTAAAGATCCCAGGAAGGCCAACTTCGACTACTCTGCACCCGCGATCATATTTTTATATGAATTTCACATACTCGCGCAATGAAAACTTCGCGTTAAAACTGCTCGTACATAGATTCATCACCTCATTCTCTTCTCGCCTCGTATATGTACGTTCAGATACAGCTCGAAATTCAAAGACCAGCCAGATTCTCTTCGAGCAATGTCAAAGCTCGTACTGCTCCGATCGAGAATTAAACTGTGTTGCAGAGTAATACGGAAGCTCCTATATTTATAAATCAAACCTTACGCACTTATACATCGTTCTATTTTCCGCATTCTCGTATCTAGCGTCAGCATACCCGAGAAGCACTATACAAGCGACACTGCATTAAAAACATTTAAGCGAGAGTAGAAAAGCCGAAATTTTACAATCTTCCTTATCGGTGCTCTCGACTTTGCTGTTGACGTCGTCGTCCTCCTCGAGTCCATCGGCGGGGGCAATGTTAGCGCGTGGCTCGGGTGTCTTTTCGCGGCGTCGAGCCGCGGCTTTGCGCCGCCGGTGCACCGTGTAGCTGTCCTCCATCATCGGCGGCGGGAGGCGCGAGACTCAAGCTCTCGCCGCTAGTATTCGAGTCCCAGATCCCGCAAGCGCTCGAAATAACACCGAGGCGCAAGCGCCGCTGTATATTTAGTGTTTACCGGCACATCGTCGCAGAGAGTCAAAACGTGGAACTCGCGATGGGGAGGATATTTTTAGGAGGGGGTCGCGCGCGAACGGACAGATTCTCGGAACTAAGAACGTTTCTTTTTTTTTCCCTCCCCGAAAACTCCCACGTCGCAAAATTTCTTTATTACGTAACTCATGACTATGATGACAGTATTTGCTGTGATTGTTCAGATTCAATAGTCAACTAATTGAAGTTATAATTGTTTTGCAGTTAAGAGGCGCTTTATCGTCAACCTCTGGGGGTGGCCGACCTTTCATACCTGCTGCTGCATTGGCGTTAAACTGTAGGGAGCATACCGGGATGAATCGATTTTACACAAACTGGTTTGATTGCTTTTGACTTTATTTAATATAATGAAAATGGTATAAACATGAACGATGAAAACAATTCGATTATAGATCTTTTGTTGTAAAAGAACACTGTATCCTTTGTGTATCTTACTAAAAGGTATTTAATGTTTCTAATTTACTTTATTTATATTATTATAGTAGCAAATGTAATGAAGGAAAGACTGCAATTCTATGTTTAAAACGCAGAGGAAAATAAAAACAAATTTAAATACTATTCCGTCACAACGTACTGTTATCACGTTATTTATAAGTGATAAAAAGTAAGCGTGATCTTAAATCTAGATTAGCAATTGAAAATGGAAATTGGAAAACAGTACGTTTTTGCTATTCTTACAAATCATATACTATTTAGAAGAAAAAAGTAAATCGACTATACTGTCCTGTACATAGCACTTGAACAGGAAAAAAAGTTGGCAATCAATCCTTCTCAATTACCTAGAATTTCGCTTCGTTTTATTTATTATAACATAAATTAGTAAGTTTTTCATATGTTTTCAATTATATTCAATATATAATTTATAAAATTCAATTAAATTATAATTTTTCTTTATAGTATCGATTAAGGCTGTGTTTGTAAAAATGTTTGTAGTTTGATGAGAAACAAATGCAAAAATAGAGATTTAAAATGTTTTGATTTAAGCATTTACAATAAAATGTGACAGTAATTGATTTACTATTTCATAAGTGCTTTCAAGATATTCATTTATTGCACTCATTTTCATGAAGGTCACTGAGTTATCTTTTATTAATATAAATATCAGCAGGATGAAGTGTTGATACCTTAAAATATATATATTGTAAAAAATAATAAACATATATTGAACATATTTAAATTGTGTGTTTTTTTCCTTTCTAAACTAATCCAGCAATTTCTCAGGAAATTAATGCATGCAAATTCTGTAGTTGTAAGCTATAGCACGTAATTTAAAATCTCAAGCTTGTCTATTTGATTATTAATTGAATCCTTCTATTAAAATTTACAGAAATTCACATTATTGTAAAAGAAGAAAAAGAAGATGATCTACTCTCAAACCAAGGCATTACTATTGATGAATTCACATCTGAAGGTTTGTATTATTTTCTAACTAAGCATTTCTTGTAATAATATAAATGCTTTAAACACAGTATAAATTTAAATTTATTGAAAAATGACTTAATGCTTAAGCTTACTTGTTTAAATATCAATTGAAGCTTCTTTTATTAAAATTTACAGATACTTTCTTTATTGTAAAAGAAGAAAAAGAAGATGATCCACTCTCAAACCAAGGCATTACTATTGATGAATTCATACCTGAAGGTTTGTGTTATTTTCTAACCAAGCATTTCTTGTATAATATAAATGCTTTAAACAATATAAATTTTATTTCATTAAAAAATTATAATTTAATTAATTTAATTTAATTAATGATCAATTGAGGTTTTTTTATTAAAATTTGCAGAACTTTATATTATAAAAGAAGAAAAAGATAATTCATTCTCAAACCAAGATGACGCTATTGACAATTCAATACCCGAAGGTTTGTGTTTGAAAAAATTATTTAATTTTAAAAAGTTATTAAATAGTAGTTATCTACTAATCAAACAGTACTTTCAATGATATAAATTTAATTTCGTAGAAAAAAACTTATTAATGCTTCATGATAGTAAGATTTCGTTAGCAACTACATATGCTGGCTTTCAACAGAAGAAAATTAGAAACAAAGATATTAAGGAAAATGTTAAAATTTTACGAAAAAGTAAGTAGTTACCCTAATATTAATGTAAATACGAAACAAAAATATTATAGAATCCCTTGATATTAAGAACATTAAAGTCTTTCTTTGAGTTTTGAAAATAGCTTTTCAAAAATTTTGGTGCGAAACTAAGCAGAATAGAATCAACACAACTCTAGAACAAAAAACAGTATTTTTGTTAAATGTTTACTAAGGATAAATAGTTTTTGGTCACGGATGATGGAACAAGTGTGTAAAATTTTGACTAAAGATAATTTTTATTAAAGATAAAAGCACAAGTAGGCAATTTACGCTCATTGAATCTAAAATATTTAAATAAATATTTCCCCAATCTTTGGAAATATTTGACAAGTTTAGAACAATAAATATACATTTATTCTAATCGAATCCTACAGAATTGATAAAATGGTACTTACAAAGATCATTAAAAAGATTCCTAAGATATATAATATTTTGTTGATTCTTATTTTTACGTAGGAAGTACCATACTCGTAAATACTAATATTTCAAGTAAATTTTATTGTTATGAATTATATTATTATTTTTAACAGATTCATATCAAGAGATGACGATATTCTGCCCACAATGCAATAAGATTCTTAATGTAACAGATACAATGTACATTAGAACACATCCCGAAAAATGTAAAGAATGTAAGACACTTTTAAACTTTTCTTGCAAAAAGTGCCATAAAATGTTCAATCGACTTCGAACCATTCAAAATCATATGAAATTTTATTGTGGAAAGGAACCAAGATTTATTTGTTCAGTATGTGATTATAAAACTTATTGGCGATGTGATTTAAAACGACATTTGTTAAAATGCGCATTGCAAAATAAACATTAGCAAACAACCGTCTAAAGTATAACTTGGAAGACACATAGATTTCTATCGCATATGTCAATGAATAAAATTAGACAAAAAATAATTCTTTAAATATATAAATAATAATAATGATGATGATAGTCTTACGACAAACAAATACTTCTTAAAGACAATGTATTTTTTTTAAATAAAATATAATATGATTACCTACATTATTTGAATCGTAATCCTCAAAATCCGCTATAAAATTATATCAAAATTAAAAATAAAAAACGAATAGTAAACATTTGTTTGACGGTTTCATATTATTATTTATTTTGAATACTTATGGCAATGTAGTCAGAAAAAATTGTAATAGAATATTCTTAACTTAATAACGTATAATATTATGGACTTAATTGATTCAGTGATCATCGTGAGAGAATAGTATCATTATCATTAAAAGAAACATATTGCACACAATCCACTTATTCAAATACCGACACTAATTCAAATTTTATTATAATACCAGACAAGCTTGAATTAATTTACAGACTTGACGGTGATAACTCGAATTTTGATTTAATAAAGTAATAATATTCGACGCCGCGAATTATCATTGAACAATTAATGGTTATAAAGGATTGCCGATACAAGCGAAGCTTATCGCTAAGATGAAACATAATTATTATCCAAAAAAATTTACAAGATAATGAGAACGCAATAAAAACATTATAATAAAAAACTACGGGATCACACTTGTTTTGCAAGTTGATTAGCTGTTTGTTCGCAAGTACGATATTGGGCGGGTTTGCAATTTAAACAACCGCAAGTGAATTTAATCAAATTCGCTACCCAATAAAGAAAACGTTTACTTTTTGCATAAACGATTTGAACGAGCATTTACGCGCTCGTTTCGGTATACTGTGCAGCAACTACTTACCAGCATCAAAGGATTTCATTTCGTTTGGAGCTGTAAAAAGGCAATTGCGTTTCTGGAATGACTATACACATACATAAAACCGCCTACAAGTCAGCGTGTGCACTGTACACTTCGCCCGGAAAAAATATTCCCCGATATTACTGCGAAAACCCATCTTGCCGAGAAATTCGGCTCCGAGGCGCGTATATGAAATTGCATTACACGCTGCAGCACATGCCCTGGTTCCTACTTAATTGAGCTGCGTCGTAGGTGCAATAGTCCTCGTCGTGGTTTGATGTTGGTTCTATACGTCGGCTTTTTCATTATATTTTTGATCTTTATTCTTCGCTCGCAAAATTGCCGAATGCGTATGCATGAATCCGGGTCCTTTGCGTTCACGGCTTTTGAAAATTTATTTCTATGGGTCGCTCCGAGCAATTTTATCAGTCTACATACCAAATGCCATTTTACCACACTTCTTGTAATGTTTTATTTACACTTCTGCTTGATAATTCATCGAATCATTCGAGCCGATACAAATGATTGTTTATTGCTATAGAATATTACATGTAATTTCAACATGCCTTCAGCAGATAATTGTATTTATTGTAGTGTACATGTATTTTAATGCACTGCAAAAAATCTATGTGCTATTAGGATAAACAGTTTTTTAAAATGTTTTCTAACGTCTCCAACAACTTTCTGTGCTACCTTTGAAACTTTCGTTTAAGAATCTTCCAAGCGTTTCCATGTTCTCGATTTTTGTCGATGCCTACCGGCCCTGTGCATGCATTATGTATTTTTTGGCAAAGGAGATACTGTGATGACATTCTATATTAATTTGAAAAAAAAATAAGTATGAAAATCGAGGCATCGATCTGTTTTATAAGCTGCAGTGCTGCATTCGTGTGTATAGTTGATCCGTCACTTTACGGGCTCGATTATCGTAACTTATACGCGCAGCTGTGCAACAGCTGAGCCACACGTCTCGAAAATGTGCAACCTAAACTCGCCTACATTATTATCCGTTCTGCTGCGTTAACCTATCCCTCGAGCCTTCTCCGTTGTATATGTATACAATCTCATCTATATAATATATGCAGTGTATACTGTATATGCATATAGTGCATATTAGCACTGTGCTTTTTTAGATGATGTGAAATTCAATTGTTATACATAATACACGATTGTGATGGTATGTCGGAAGTAGCGCTTTTGACTCGTGAATGAATAAGTGCGGACTTAAGTCACACAAAGCTTAAAAAAAAATAAAGCTTGCTCGGTAAAAATAAATTAAATACGTGTTACGATTTCGTGAAATTGTGTACTTTATTCTAAATCGTTTTCGTTCCCCTGTTTTTTAATACAAAAATGACTTAATCTCCGCGGGTTGAATTGCCTCAGTGTACGGGCTCTGACAGTTCCACAGCTTTTCTATATAGTACGTACACCTTTTTCATAAATCATACAAAAATAAGTAAAAATCGAGAATTTGTATATAATAGCCGCACGCGCAAATCCATATGAAAACGTAAGATGCTCTGCGTGTCGAGAGATTTTTCGACCCTGAAATCTCAAACATTTGGACGGCAGCCAGTAACATCGGAAAAAGTTTGAGAAAACACTTTAACTCCATTCATCCGAATTCTTATTATTCGAAAGCCATTAGCATTTTGCAATCGTTATCGCATGAGCGAAAACACGTGAAACGAGAGTTTCAAGGCAGAAAGCAGCGTTTCACGTATATAGAGCAAGGAAAAAGCGAGCGTCGCGAGGATTCCGGATAATTTTTCCTGGTTCCACGTGCTCGCGGGCAATTGCGCGAATGTTACGGTGGGAAAGGAGAAGCGTAAAAAGAGGCTCATTGGAATATTACGGCGGAGCTGCTCTGCTGCGGAGTGGCTTTGCGCATTCGCGTTCTGAAAACTACGCCGTGAGCAGCACTCGTGGTTTATATGCAGCGGATGATTCTTTTTATGATTTTATTCTCTCGCCTGATTCAACGCTTGAGAATGCTTTAATTATTTTGAAAACATAATGGTATTTTCGTATGCTCTCCTCTTTTTCAGTCCGCGACTTTGTATTTTTAGAGTTTTTTACTCTGAAAAATATTAGCTTTACTTTTGCGTGAAACCAACCAATTAAAAGCGTGGCGATCGTGCGCGCATAATCGTTTACGTATCGCCGTATGTAATTTCAACGTTCAACAAAAGTTTTACAATGTTTTTCCATCTTAACGGATTCACGCCCCAACTGTAGGCAAGTCAAAACAAAACTTTTGTGTTGACTCACTAATAGTGGTTATACACACGATATATCTATATCGTCTAGAAATTGACTATATTATAAGGTGTAACATTTTGAATATTTTGTATTTTTTAATCAATTAATAGAACAAATAATAAACTTTACATATTTTGCTTGATATTATAAAAATTTCAACGAAATCTCATCGCTATAGTTTAAGACATGAGTAAAAAATGTCAAATCTCCATAAGAGACCGTATGTTAAAAGTAAAAAAATAATATCTTCAATAACTCGTTTCAACACCAACCCCAAGTCTTGAAATTTTAACCAAATCCTTTTTTTGCGTATACCCAACGATACACCAAGTTTCATAATTTTTTCATCGTTAATTCTATAATTCACTGCCATACCTCCTTAAAGAGTTGAGTGCAAATAAGTTCATCCTAGGCGCGCGCAACTACAAAATCGGATCATCCCGTATACAGTCCATATTTTCAACCAGATATCCGTCGAGGCAAAAACAAAAAAATAAATAGAAAACATCTCTCTCGCAAAACATCCTTTGCTGTCTTCTCAGCTCGCACGAGCTCCGTTGCGTAATCGACCTCTCCGCCTCGTCTTTTCCTCTCGCCTCTCGCTCTCCTTTATTTTCTACCGACAACTGGAAATAGCTTGATGTACACGAAAATGCGTAGGATCCGGCTCGCTCGGGTGCATCCGTACTCGCTTCTCTCTAGGTCGTCTCGCATCCGAACGAGAATGTGACGACGCGAGCGTACGTTATATGCGTACGCGTACTGCACTAACACCAAAAATCTCCGTACACTACCCAAGTTGCTCGTGAGCTTATAACAAGCTTTCATCGAGAACAGTAAAAGTCAATGCTAAAAGTATCCGTTGCTCCGTGAAAACACTTATCGTGACTCAGCGCTTCGAGGAGAATCCGCTTCGCGAGAGTTTCAAGGAATTATTTTAAATTTTGGATTTTGTTGCTGTCTAAAATTGTTCGTGCGCACGCGTTTTTCCAAATTTTTATATTTTAATCTTGCAAGCACGATTCTTCGAACTAATCGAAACTCCCTAATTGTCGCATAAAAGTTTGCCATCTGTGGCTGCAACTGATGAAGTAAAGATGGGAATGTATAACTTATTGGATTTTTTTGTAAAATCTTTGCGAATTAAAATAATTAAAATTGTATAGTTCAGGGAAATTCCACATTCTTAAAAGTCAATTTTATTTTAGTAAAATTAATTTTCAAATATTCTTTATATTTTTAACCATAATTAATGTTTCTAAAACGCTAGTTTTGACAGAATATGTGTAATACTTGTTACAGAAATTATACTTTACGAGACATGTACTACATTTTTTGTATTACGTACCATTCCGACAATTGGTCGACCTGCGACCATCTATCGCTGTATAGCTTGTAGTTGTAGATCAAAGTAACGAACGTCCGAGCAAGTACGCGTAAATCACGGAAGTTTGCTCTCAAGTAAATTCGACGTTCGGTATAGAGATGTATATCGATTGAAGAAAAAACACATGCTCTTATCACGCGGTAAAATCATGTCATTCTATTATGTATGGCTTGGTAATTTCAATTTGTCATGTGCCAAAATGAACTTGCGATGAAAAGGATGCAATCATGACATTTAATTAATGGTCTCTGAATATATTTTAAACTTGAGTATATATAATTGATTATTTTATATTTCGTGAGAGATTGAATTGCTTAATTTCAAACAATAATATAATTTAGCGGTTAATGTATTGCTGGTGTTACACCATCCATATAATACTGTTTGTACTGATAATGGTTTCGATTATGTCTTTTTATCATGTATTTTTAATGTACTTTTTAAAAAATACGTTACAAATGCAGAGCCATACAACAACGTACTATTTTTAAACACGCGATAACTCCAAAAGTAAACGTTAAAATATTTTGAAAAAAATAATAGTAATAGATTACGTGAGAGCTTTTCAGCAAAATATTGAGAATAAAATAATGGCGATTCGGGAATATACGAGCTATTGACGGTATGAATTATAATTCATATTCTAAAGTAAATTGGAATTAAAAAACCAAATGCGGATAAATTGTTTGAAAAATGTTATTCTCTTATAATAAATTACATGCCAATGAATTGGCAATAGTTTCTTTTTTAACTAGGGTACAAGAAATCGATGACGAAAAATATTTTTTTCTATTTCCAAGTTTTCATGAACATTTTTATATCGGAAACTGTATGATTTTACGTAGTACGCAAAATTCATCTTACAAATGTGTCACATACATAATCTAAAGTGAAATTCAATAAAAAAAAAAGGATCCAACTCACCTATAGTCGTGTAAATAGTGCTGCAATATATGACAGCGTTCCAAAAAGCCCAATTCACATTCTCGCCTGGTCGGCTCTGAAAATTGAGTTTCTTGAGGAACTGATAGAGTTTCTCCTCGTAGAGCATGAGGTGGTTCTTCGCGTGTCCTTTCCATTTCTCCGAGTCCTTCATGAGTTCGGCATCGTTCGATAGATCCCTTATTTGCTGGATCATTTCGTCCCTGAAAGAAAAAATCAGTGCCGTCAGAGCACACATGTGTATAACGCTGGGATTCGCTCCAGCCAGATTTTATTGCTCTCTTTTATTGCTTTGTCACGCATACATATATACGTATACGCGTATACTTTAAATTCTTTTTTCCTACTTTAATGCAAATAATCCATGGAATTGCGGTCTCGCTGATTTCGTTAACGTTCAAAACTTGTATGGCATTGCGCGACGATGAATGATTAAGAAAAATGTAGAATTATATACGAAGTATAGTTTCACGATAATGCGTTCAACCCTGACATTGTTAATTCGTAATATATGTCGATTTCTCGCGTCGGAGCGAAACCTGTGTATACACTGCAAACTAAACATTTTCTTCGCGAGATTTTAAGTTGAAGACACGCAAATATCACATTAAATACAAAGTAACAGAAACGAGCTTGCGATTTTGCTTTTGAATTTGAAAATAAGAAATCCTCACGTATACTTACAGCATTTTTTTTTCGTAAGAATACACGCTTATATTTGCGTTAATAACAGATCGAGAGCGACGTCCTTTGCATACTGTTGTAACCCATTTAGAATTTACAGGTCAGGTCAAGTAGTCAATGCTGACTACATGGATACTGTGTATTTACTTATATATTCAGTGAAATATCTCTACCGATATATAATGTCACTCTCCATTCTTAAAAAGAAAATACAAGCACACAAATAAGCTAATACGCCGTTGTGCAATTGGAGCAAGTTATGAATATTAAAATGCCGTTATCCAGTGTGCAGATATCAGTTTTCGACAGATTCTCGTAATGCAAACTGCGGCGACACGCCTTTAAAATTACAATTGATGGTCGGGTATCAACGCTGACTTTAATCTCGACGACGATAAATTGTTCTCGCGCCGCAGCCCTGCTCCGCTGTGGCGTGAACTCTTCTCGATAATATCATAAAAATCAAAATAGTAGAGAAACCGTTTACGTATCGCCCGTTATATCGATTGCATTAATGCAATACGAGCTTGCTGTTGTTCACTTTTCGATGTACGTAACGAAAAAAGCTGCGGAGAGCTTTCGATTATTCAGTAGCGCTGAACACGGACGGAGATTATCTCGATTGTTTCTTTACGCGAAAGAGAGCCGGAGAGGGACTCTCTTGGTGGATTTATGTGTGCTAGAAAAGTTTCCCGTCTCCGAAAGAAACTTCGTCCAAGATTGAGTTGAGCTTTTGAATCTCGCGCGCGGCTAAAAGAAAAAGCTTAATTAACATCGAGAGCAGACGCGCATATATATACACCTGCGGCTTTATTGTTGCCCTTATATATATACGTATACGAGAGGATTATCCAGCTGCGACGTTCTAGTGACTTTTAATTAGCTCTGGTTTGTCTTGCGTACTTTTACACTCGCACGGGAATTTCTAGATTTAAATGAAGTATTAGCATTTTTTCGTGCGCTCTGTGTTTAGAAAATCCTCGTTTTCTTGCTTCTAAAAGCAAAGTGCGGCGAAATTTCTTATGGGTGAAATCAATATTTTATATTTAATCTTTTGCCTTTGCGCGCGATAGACTCTCGTTATTAATAAATCGCGCATTATATTCCATTATATATACCTTGATTATTATGAATTTATAATGTTAAACTCACACATTTATATGCATTAATATGCATATAAATTCTATCAAACCGGCATTTATCGTCGGCAATTGTCAAAAGTAAAGTTAAAAAATAATCGAACAACCGATTATTTGCACCGATCAAGCCGACTACATTTCACTTTTTATTCGCTCCTTTTTCGTTTCGAAAATCAATTTGCATCCAATTGTGTGACGCATGTATTACATGAGATTCTCTGATCATTCGTCAATTTACGAAATTCGATTTTGCGATGTACTATTTTCAACTACTATTTCGCGTGTATGTAAAAAAAAGAAGTACCCTCGCAATTTTAAACGTAAAGAATTTTATATATGTAGTAGGTAATATATATAAAGGACTTTAAATAATTCCACGGCGGAAAAACTTTTAAAAACTCTTGCTTGAGAAAAAAATAGACGCTCGATAAAGTTTTCGCGGCTCGGCGTATTCCGCGCAAAGACCACAGGAGCTGATGTTATAAAAAGTTTTATTTCATTAATAAAGTTTGCTTTATAGTGACGTTAAAGTACTTAAAAGCTCGGCAATAGAGATATTTGCACAAGTGATTTCCTGCTCACATAAGACCGACTTTTAATTAACCGATGTTGATATATGTATAATCATTTATGTATAACCCTACAGCTTGCAGTATATGATTAACACCTATTAAAAATATACTTTGTAATCTGCATATAATTAAACATATTCTAGAAGCAAATTTTTTGTTTATAATTAACTGTCAAAAATTTATTTAAAAGTATCACTCAACAGCTTCCTTAGGTATAAATCGTCTATACGATAAGCAAATGTTTTCCGATATACTTACGACTTCTTTTTGGTAAAGGAAAACCCTCGTTTAATTCAAATTATTTGTCAATTACATCCAGAGTAAAATCTGAAGTACACTTTATTCTCTTTTACTCGGTAAGGTTAAAGCAGTAATTACAACCCAAAATGAATAATTAAAATTCAGTTTAAAAACTGCTTCAAGCTTCAATTTAAAAAATTCAATTTCAAAATAATAATTTTAATCTAAGTTAACTCTGGGCTAAATATACAGTACACACGCATATATATGTATATAGGTATATAGAGACATATGTTAATGCAGGCTCTACGAATTGCCTTTAATCTTAGCATCGAACCTTGTCGATTTCACTCGACAACGCATATACACATCGAATCGATTCTCTACGATTCGTGTAGCGCCGCATTAATCTTTTTCACCGGTGCCAAAAGGGACGAAGAACCTACCTCTCCTTCTTGATATCCTCCTTCACGGTCATTTCGTATTTGCCTTCGATGTAGATGAAGAGAAAAGCCCCGAGGACGCTGTACAGGAACATGACGAGGAAGAGGAAAATGTGCGTAAACCACCGCTTGCTCCAGGAGCTGACCTAAGCAAATGATCTTTTGAACATTCTTTTTGCGCAGCAACTTTTCAAAAAAAGTTTACGTATATATATATATTTCTTCGTTTGCGCTTGGGCGAGTTTCGCGGACGTGCATGACGTATCGTTATATGAATCCCCATTGTAGCTTACATATACACAAAAGGCGCATATCGAGCCCGTCGAGTGTGACTTTCTCCTTTTAGAAAAGTTTTGACGCGAACATCTTTGCACAGGAATGCAAGACTTATGACGGTCGTGTGCTTTCGAGCTCTGGAATGCATTGCATAGAATACATGTATCGACTTTATTCGAAGCTATGACAATACGCGCAGTATAGTATTTTACGAGACTTTCGCTGCGTAATTGTCGCTATTTTTGTACGAAAAATAAAAAGCTTTTCATTTAAATTTTAGATAGAATTATGTGTCCCAATAAATTTTGCGCAATACTTGTTCTTACCTCAGGGGCATTACGCTGTGCTTGTAACGCAGGCGTTAAGTTCGACTTTAGGCCAATAATTAACGCTTAACGTTGGCGTTATACGGTTTAACGCGTGCGATAAAGAAAAAAAAATAGAATAACGCTAGCGTTAACGTCAATTAACGCTTATTTTTAAGTACGGGTCCAAATTTGGTTTTTAATACCTTTGCGTATAATTTAATCAATGATAACCTCTGTATAACGATAGAAATCTCAATTTTGACGATTAATGCTAGCGTTAAAAAATATGTGTAGTCAAAAATGAAGCCGCATCGAATGAAAGAATTTATTTCTACGCTATTAATGCGTAAAATTTTTTAAACGCACTAGAGTTATAAATCTTTAGGCTATTGATATGCATACAATTGTTTTAACGCACTGGCGTCACAGCGAAAAATAAATTGTTTCATTCAATGAAATTACGCTGTTAGCGCGTAAAATTTTTTTTTTAACCCCATAATAATTTCTATACAATTGAAATTAGCGACGTTGCGTTTACGCTTAACGACCGCAAAAATAAATTTTGAGCGTTGTACAAACGCAGAATAACGCCCCGCAGTCTTAACGACGCGATAACAGCCGTATACGACCTGCACTTTCCGAATTCAAATTCACGACTACTATAGTCATCGCCTACCCGCGGTTGTATAGCGCATTCAGATGCAACAAATTCAAAAACAAAGCTGTGCCTCCGAGCGACGCTAAATCCGGCTGTACAATACACGACAAGTCGCTCGTGTTTTCCCAGGCGCCCGTTCGCTTCTTGCCGCGCGAACGAAAGATCGTCAAATTGACGCTGTATATAAAGCACAAATTCGAGTTAAATAAATGTCGATGTCAATCGCAGCCTGACCTATATATTTATATATATGCGCCGTGCGCGGCTATATACACCAGACGCGCCGCCGCCGCGAATCTGCGTGTTTTCCGTATATTCCCGTGTAGTCGTCAAGTTTCGGAGAGGCACTTGGCGCTTGGACATATTTTACGAGGTTTTTGGGGAAACCGTGCGCGATACGGCGCCTGTGAGAATCCGCGCGCACGCATTATGCAATTCAAGTAGTAGCTGTACGCGATCGGTCAGCCGCAAGCGAGTATCCGCGTCCAAGTCGTTTTAATTTTGATAGCGAAATAACAATGGACAATCGCGAAGATGGAATTTCATTATGCGTTGCGAAAAATTTAATTAAGTTCGGCGGGATTTTTATTTAATGAGATTGTGGCTTTAATAGGAATGCTTTAGAAGGCAGGTGTGTGTGTGTGTGTGCCGAGGACTTTTATTGAACATTTCGTTATCCGGACTCGGTAGTCGCGACTTAATATTCATTTAATTAAATTGCAATAACAGAATTCTGAATGTGAATATTTAATTTTAATTTTAAATTGCGCATCCTAACTCAACGATTTCGATGCAAAATATTCGATGAAGTTTGAGAGGAAAGCTTCGAGCTTTCGTATCGTATGAATTTTTTCTTTTTCAAATTAATTCCAACGACTGCAGTCATTAATTTGTTCTCCCGTTATTAAGGACAGAAAGTATAGAAGTCGATAAATACGTTCCACGCAGAGCGCGGCCTTTATTAATATTTCCGTTCGCATCATAATACTGTTCAATGAGATAAATTTCACTTAACGGCGCGGCACTTACCTTCTCATAGAGCCAGAAAGCGCTTTTCTCGCCGACGCTCAGTCCGGACTTGGTCCAGTCCTTGAATCCCTTGAAATGGCCGAAGACGAATTCGCTGGCCTTGTTGTTGTACACAATTGTCGGCTGACCGGAAACAGGCGTCAAAGGGATGGGCGTCTGACCGTAGGGCGTTGTCACGTAGCCCATCGGCGTCGGAGGGTACAATTGACCGGGTACCGGCAGCTTGATTTTCGGCCGCGGTGGCAACTTGCGCTTCTTCGGCGAGCTCGACATTTTTGTTTAGTTCCTATTTTTTTTTCTTTGCGTGTAACTTTTGGACTTCGAAAGGTTTTGTGGACTGTTTCGCTCAGATGCACATTTCGATCCGTTTATTGATGTATCTTCCTGGATATTGTCTGGTTAATGGTGTAACACACGAATGATGTGCGACACTCAATCCTTGCTTCACATAATTATTTTTACCTTGTGCGTTAATCATATATACGTACTTATTCAGTATTGACAATACAACCTATAACGATAATGTCATAATTTGTATTAATATATGTAAAGTGTCTCATATATGTTTGAAAAACTGACAAGGTAGAGTTCGCGACCTTAAAGTCACGAATACGACTGCTGAAACATTTGGAAAATGATTTTTCGCTGGAAAAACGAAGGTTCTATGTCAGGGTTGTCTGCGCTCACTCTGCGTCAATCGATTTCCCGAAATTTGGACTTGATAACATTGTATCCACATATATCACATTACTGTACAATTAGTCCGTACGTCGGGAAATTATATTGTTTTTCAAAGTTACACAGCCGACGCCTGTGAACCTTCGCATAATTAACGTATACAGCTCCTAATGCATTACGTATATAACAAGTTTTAACGCAATTAGAAAGTTAAGCGTCGGATGCCCCACTTATAATTTTCTCAAAAATTCCAAAACATATAATAAACAACGAAACGACTACAGTCTATATATCTCGCGAAGACGAGAAAATGTCGCGAGAGCGCGAGAAAAGAAAAAGTTAAAGGTACGTCAGAGCGGGAATGATTAACGCGCGAGGCTCTCATTCTACTTTATGGATTATTTAGAAGAGACGCCCGGACGTATTATCCCGAGTTTATAAATAGTGCGGACGCACTTGGACGCAACTCTGTGCTGAAATACGACGACGTATACATAAATTTACGAGATGATGGACAATTTCGTGGTGGCGTCTACGCCGCGAAATTGCTGCGATTGATTAGTGCGATTGACGCTTTGTTTATACCGTGAATTTTTTGTTTTAAAAATTCGTGTCTTTACGAGGGACAAGATTTAGTGGAGGTTGATCGACGAAGAAGAGATCACTGTAAACATGTATTCTGAAAATTTTTTTTTAAATTCGACCCGCAAGACTTTTTTATTTTGGCTTTTGGAAGTTACTGTATTACGTTATTTAATCACAACATTCGCGTTATAATTTAGAGGAAATAAGGTATGGGTCAATAAATAAAAGTTTCAATACTTGTTGATCACAAAAAATCCCGAGGGAAATTCAGCTTTGGTCTGAAAACAAACAGCTTCGCACATTCAATCTTGATGTAAGAAATTTCTTGGCATTGAAAGTGAATAATCAAACGTGGCATCCTATTATTACTTATTTATAGGGATGAAAGAAGGCTTTGTCAAGTGTCAGCTTTTTCATTCAATCTGAGTATATACTCATACATACGCAGTTATATATAGTTACGCAGTTAAACTTCTGTGGGTCTTGTTAAATAAGAATAAAGTGTTACAGGGGACCACAAAAAATTTATTTAATTTTACAGATTAACCAAGGAAATAACTGTGTGTCCCATTTTTATTTAGGCTGAATTTCTTGCCTAAGCTTAGATGTGTCTCGGTGATGCAATAAGAGGCTGGGAATTAAAAATTTTTGTTGCTCCATTGAAGATGCTCTTTTGTACTGCTATTTATTTTTATCAAGTATAGAAGTGTACTGATTACACGATCAAAATTCAAGAATTGGATAGAACGAATGTCCACGAATTTCTCTAAGTAACAGATTTTAGTCGAATCTACAGTAAATTTACAATAAGATACGAGATGTACAGCACATCCACGATCATGAAATCTAACGGCTCGATGGAAAATTCAAGACAACCAAAGATTTATTTTTCTTTTCCATCGCGACACAGAACATTCGCAAAAGTACGCATAAATAACAATCGGACAAAATCCGACTTCGCGGATTTCAACCACGAGGTCGTGATGTTTGATCGATGAGCCATTCGTCATTTCGTTTATATGCGTAAAATATGATACTTGTTAAATAGCAGACTTTAAATTACTCCACGAGAGTGTAAAAAAGAACAAAAGTAAATCGAGCCGCTGGCTCTCCGCCAATTTCCAGGACACTAATGAAAAATGCCCGCTGTCTATATATATACGTGTACTCTCTAAGACAATGATCCACCCTCGGAATTGAATTAGACTTTCCGCACAACTGCACAAGTCACGTGCATTCCGCGAGCCTTTTGCAAATAATACTCGACGCGCGCTCTCTCCAAAATATCGTGTACGTAATGCAATTTTCCCGCGTTCGATAAGAAAGAGCCGCGCTGCAAAGAGTAAATTTTCCGAAAGGCGAAAGCAGTCCGTTTCGCGCGTCGCGCAGTAAATTCTATAGCGAGGGGGGGTATATACAATATATACATCTACATTTCCGCGGGGCATCGTGAATCTTTTCTCATCTCAAGCTGAATCACCAGTGGAGTATCAGTGCGAACGAGCCCACGCATATTTTTTCGAGTTCTATATCGAGATACCACGTTATCAAGGCTGTGCGCAATTTTTTTCCGCGGAAAAAGGTGTTTCTCAATCGCACCCTCTGGAATGCACGTTTATATACCGATCGGAAATCCATCAAAGTATTTCAGCGTTGTTAAACTTCTTTCGTCAGTTACAACTTTCTCACCGGATTTGCATTTAAACTTTATGTAGCGGAGGTATATAAAAAATGTAATATTGTAATTTTACACTGGATGAATGTGAGACGCCGAATGTTTGTCTTCATTAGGAATTCGGGGAACAAGTTGTATAGACGCGTTAATCGCGCTGAGGACTGTTATTGCCAAAGACTCAAAAGTTTATTCTTCGTTGCGCAGAAAACGACATCCCTACATACACTGAATCTTTTCATAAGGAAGAAACAAATATTTCACACAAGAATCGCAATATACGTGTACACGTAATTAAACATGGATGTATAGACACTGTACTTAGAATTGATAAATAATCCAGTCAAATAAATCGGTAATACTCCAAACACGTACGAGCCGCACAGAGATCAAAACGACACTCGATCTAAGCCGTACAATCGTACGTACACCTGCGCGCACGTGTCACCCGGGGTAAAGTGAGTTCACTACGCGCGCGGGACGACTCGGGCTTACGCTGCGGCGCCGCGACGTCGACTGAACTGCTATTTCGCCGCGGGAGAGTCGACGAGATCGTGTAGGAGGGAAGAGAGCGCGCGCGCGCATACACGAGGCTCCTCTTCTCGTCGACGAGTCTTATGTGGTCGAGAACGTTTTTCACGTGTTTTTGTATCGCGAAGCGCGCAGATATAATTTTTGCGGCACGGCTATACAGCCGCGCTATAGGTACCTTCGAACGGATCTTTCGACTGATCGGATGGAAATGACGTTTTCCAATGGATTTTCTTCATGAGGGTGGTATGGACTTGATGGTATTGTTTAAGGGATATTACTTGTACGTTAATTCCACATGGTGTGATTTACGAAAAAATTTATACTTCATAAAATTTGTTCAATATCTGCGGCTTTATGTCATTATTTCTTGAGCATATCGCTTAAGTCATTTATTTCTTAGATCGATCCTTGCTGAGAAATGAAAAGGCGAAGATTGAGTCAAATCTGTCGTTTAAAATAAAAATAATCTATATATGCAATTCTGCAACTTTTCAAAACTGATATCTTATAGTATGATAATTATGGGATTTTACTACTTTTGCGGTGGAAACAAGCTTAAAACTTATAAATTAATTTTAGCCTAGTAACAGACTAAAGTTATATTAACTCTAAACTTTTAATTCTGTATAATCCCCCTCTCCTTTGTTATAGATAAATTTTACTGTAAGTCATCTATTATTTTTTATATTTTTCTTTTGTTTATTGATATTTATATATTGGTTTATTTTTTAATTTTGATTATTTTTATTGTATATTTTTTAATTTTTTGTTATTGTTCTCTTTATTTTTAATTCTCTATAATTTTTTAATTTTTCTCTAAAAAATTTTAATTTTTAATTCTTTGTAATACTTTTACGATTATTCTTTTGTTCTTTTTATCTTACTTAATAATTAAATAATTAAAAAATACTAAATTATATTCGAAGGGTCAAAATTGATTTGCATAAAAAATAATGTGTCTTATAAAAAAATCAGAATCTACGTAAGTCTTCATCGCGAATATAAGTTTTCCTTCTTTTGGCTCTAAATTTGAACATTGTTACTCATTCTACGCCTCCAACGGACCAACGATACAAAGTATTTTGGATTCGATATTTTGCAATCGATGATTTCGAAGAATACGAGATAAAAATTCGTCAAAAAATTCACTATAATTCTATAGAAACCAATACTTGGAGATATAATTCTCTTGAACCAAACCACTTCACTTTGAATGTAGCACATTTATTCAAAAACATATTTATTTTATTAATTGTACAATATTTAAAAAAACGATTACTACATTGAAACAAAAATCGGGCAGTATTATTTTGAGTATGATTTTACGGAGAAGTAAGCTTACAGGCCTCCTTTAGCTCGATGGAAATAAATATTTAAAGAAGGCTTTCAGGAGCTGTTAAATCTATAATACACGACTACAATCCATTGAAGCACGTTTCTCCGCAGAAGCAAAAACTACCACTTGTCGTGGCACGCATGCTTGAAATAAAATCTAAGAAAAGGTAGCGATTCTTTTTTATATTTTGAAAATTTTTAAGCTTTCAAATTTAGTATAATATGTCTTAATTGTCCAAATGCATAAAGAGTGATATTCACGCAGTGGAGTGGACCAATTTGGTCCCTACTACTTCATAAAAGTGTATTAAAAAATTTTGACTATATAAGCACACGCTCATGGAATGAACACAGTTTGTTATTATGGAAATGCATGCTACGATTCGTGCATAATTGTAGCACACTTCGTAGAATAATTTTTTTTACTTTAATCGCAGTTTAATTGACGCCTTGATCCATTTGACTGAAATAATAGCTCCTACACGTATACAGGATAAAAGTATACACTAATTAAGCTCATAAATTTTTGTTCCACCTCGATTTTTTAACTACCGAAAAACCCAAGGCCCCGGCTTTCATCACTTTCAATATCACATCCAGCCGAAGCAAGTACAGCGACATACATTATTACCAATGCAAAAAAAAACTTGAAATTTCCCTCGCACCCGCAGATTTGATAATCCAACGCAGTCGTGTAATTGTCATACAGCCCATCCGCGTCCGTGCGTCAATCAGTTTGCGCGGAATTATATTCACAGGCTGTAAATAATCCTACGGCGGCGACTACATAGGAAGCTCACGGTACAACCAGGTCAGCCGGCTGCAGTTGTCCGCATGGGCGTTTTGTTTAAAAGCCGTGCTGGATTTCGGTCAATTACCGGCAGTCAACGCACGCTATGTACGCGCGCAGTGCATCGATCATGCGCGCAGCGCATGTTAACGTCGAGATCATTGGAATGCCTTTTGGCTCGTGCCGCGGGACGCAGACGCGCTTGCGTATTCTCGTTTCTTGTGCAAAATTTATTAATCGCGTCTATATCTTGATGCGCATAATTGTTAATTTCAACGCTTGTGCGATAGGCTATCAAGATACGTTCGCTGCATAAGCTTTATTGCGAGAAAGGTGATGATCATCCGCGTTATTCGCGTCGTATTTATCGAATATATGTCGAATTTCAAAAAATAAATGCACTTTTCTTTGGTCTAGAATTGACAAAAAAAATTTTTAAGCTAAAGCTTTCGGACCAATAAGACTTTCTTCTGTAAGTCAAAAGATGATGATTTAACATAGGGAGGCATGTAGAGGAAAAAGAAAAAATTGGCTATTCGGATTTTTATTATAATTTTTTTTTTAACGGGCATAACTTTTGATCAGAGCATCGAAACTCGGCATTATTCTTTTTAAATTAAAGTTCTTTTGTAATACTTTATTATAGTGTAATTCGAAATTTTATTGGTGCCTCAGAAACATTCGCAGTGGTTATTATTCCAATATTTTGGCGAATTAATTTTTTGTAAAAAAAGCGTAAAATGGCTCAGAAATATGGTTACTAGTAACTTTTCCCATGTTCCTCTGCTCTTTTGACTATATTTCGGCTCACAAAAGAAAGTCTAATAGGTACGAAACCTCTAGCTTTAAAAAAAATTTTTCGATTTCTAGACCAAAGAAAAGTGCATTTATTTTTTGAAATTCGACATATGTGTAAATCTATTATGTTTCGAAAAGAACTCACACGAGCAAGTCGCAACATTTTTTTTATTGAAGGCACACCTACCAGACCTGATTTTTCTCGTTTCTTAGGTCGTTCTGAAATAGAAAAATCTCGCGTACATTCCGGAGCAAAAACGTCTCCAAAAAACGAGAGATAATTAACAAAAAAAAAAAAAAGAATTTATAGATTTTTTTCTCGAAAACTATGGACTTTTACAAAAATGTCATTAGAACACATATGTTTTAAAATTCATCAAAGAATGCTCTGAAAATTTTCAGATTCATCCAATACAGTTTCTGATTTTTCGAAAATCCAAAAATATTGAAATTTCGAAAAATGTTCTGAAAAAATCTGAAAAAATTCCAGAGCATTCTTTCGTCAATTTTAAGACATTTTCATTCTAATGAAATTTTTATAAAAATTCTTAGTTTTCGTGAAAAAAAATCTATGAACTCTTTTTTTTTAATTATTCCTCGTTTTTCCAGTCGTTTTTGCTCCGGAAGAAAGTATATCCTTCGATCGACCATGTACGCGAGCTTTTTCTCTTTCAAAATGACGTAAGGAACGAGATAAATCAGGTCTGGCATGTGTGCCTTCAATAAAAAATTTTGCGACTTGCTCGCGTGAGTGGTTTTCAAAATAGGATGGATATGCACATAAATATTCTTGAAAATATTTCGATACCGGCTGAGTAAATTTTTTTGTATTCACGCGAGAAAGACCAATAATCCAATAGCTTATACATCACGTGGGTCAAAGAGGGTCGTATTGTATATCGCATATCATTTTTGTTGTATAGAAACTGCTTTTCAGAAAATTATCAAAATATATGTACAACATATATGTGCAAAATATATATAATAAAATAATATAAAATAATAATGAATAATAATCATAATAATAATACCACATATATAATAATATATATAGTATGTATAAAATAAATATATGTATTTAAGATATGTATAAAATATATGCTATAAAAGAACAGTAAATTTAAAACGCTGCATGCGCACTTATACGCTTCGAAACTACATTATGAACAAGTATAATTATTGGCTTGACCTGCCGCGAAAATTTTCAGAGCATAAGGCACTTAGATCGATGAACCTTTTTTCATCAGATTCAAAGGCTGCACAATATAACATGCTTCGAAAATCAGCGAACCTTGGAAATATTCATTTCAAGCTATATACCGCAGAGCAAAGTAGAAATGCGCGTTTCCGATCAGACGTGCGCGCGGGCGAGAAGTCTCCTTCGACCTGGAATGCCTCGAACTTTTTATTAGTTGTATTACTGAAATAGGCAATTTCGTTCGGAAATTCCTGGCACTCGTTTCCTTGATTTGATCATCGTCTACCTCGTGAAATTGACATACTTGATCACATACGTACGACATACGTGTTTCTCAGTACAGAAAATGCCGCGTATATTTACACGCGTCTGTTTTACGCGTCTTATTACTCGTTTACGTACATATCCAGTAAACATTGGAATATAGAAAAAAGTTTCGCCTGCAAGCACGAGAGAAAGAATCATCAAAGAGTCATCAAAGTTCCGCAAAAAACGAAATTCGCGCCGAGTATTATATATATAGTCCCACTGATTCAAAAGGACGCGTCGCGCGCACGCACTCGGTGTGATGCGTGTAATGGTGTCAGACGCGTTCAGCGTAAGTATTATTTTCGTCTCGCAGTCATTCAGCAGAAATTTCGCCCCGTCCGTCAGCGCGTCCTCTTCTTCTTGGTATAGAGCTTCGCTTTTTTCCTTATTGTATTCGCCGGGCCGCGCCGCCGCGCGATAAATTCGTCGCGCTAATGGTAAATACCGGCCCGGAGGGAATTTCGGCGCGAGAATGAAAGGCAATGGGCACGAAAATAAATATCGCGCGCGCGTCTGGCATCCAGGAAGTTCGAGTGTCAATATCAGAACACGTATACGGAGCTTTTGCAGCTTTTGTTGGAAAGCGTTCGGAGGCAATTTCGCTAGTCGTCTATGGCCGAAAGTGTAACGCACGGTAAATTGTTTCGCTGCGTGTAATTGTATTTTATTTATTTATTTATTTGTATTTTACTCAGGGATTTTATTTTCACGAGCTTCGTTGTCATTGTCAAAAGCAATTGTAATGAACGGTTGAAAATATTTTCGTCGATTGAAATGTGAGAAAACTCAAGTGTAAAGTTGAACAGTCTCTTCTCACAGTCATCGATAAAATCATTTATGTATGTCGTAGGTCTTAATTTTGTAAAGAAGTGCGTCCGGCTCTGAAGCGATTTCTTTTTTGCTTAACAAGTGAGATACGAGTACTTTTGTTTCTTCAAGATGACGCCTGTTGTATACAGCCTTATATTATTAGAACAGTTCGACGAGAATCACCGTAACTGAAATATATAGCGACAGCTAGAAATTGAAATAAAAATAAAGTGGTGGGACTAACGATGCTCCGTAATTTATTTATAACAATGACCCGGATTATGCGAAAGCGACTTATTGTCGCCGTAAAAATATCCTATATTCAGTTTCTTTTCGAAATTAGTCAAGGAGAAATTGAGTTGTAAAACACACGGCATACGAATGGTTTTTTTCTGTTTCTCCAACTTATATTTTGTTCGAACTTCGTAGCCGCACAGTTCTGCTGTTGTGTATTTCACGTTTCTTTTTTTTTGTTATTAGAAAACAGTTTAAAACTTTTGATAACTTAGTTTTTCTTGCTGTGGCTAAGTACTTCAACAGCTGACACCTGAGACGAATCCTAGAAACTCGAAACATTTTTTCGACATTGAGTCGCAAACACTATTGCGGTCGTCTTTGCACAAAACTGCAAATAAATAAACAATGTTAAATAAAAAAAATTATAAAATGTAATACATATAACTTTAACGTATTTCAAATTAAAGTTACACATATATTTTAAAAATTCGACCACAAGAGATACAAAATTCGTGGAATCATCACTTTTTTAATTGAATGGCATTTTTTATTGCTTAATATATAGGTTCTCTTGCGAGCATTTTTTATTTAGATTTAAAAAGAGTAACCGAATAACGTCAACAAAATTGTAAAGATACTTTTTTAATACAATAAAAGTGTCAAAAAATATCCCAGATATTATCGTTTTATTTATTGCTAAGAATATAAATAATAAAAAACCATGTTCATAACAATTAAAATTTATATATTTGAAGATAAAAATGAGGTAACTTGGGTCGTTTTTAAAAAATCCATAGCTAAGAGTTTACGTAAGTAAAAATTCAACGAATATGATTACGTTCCAAAAGGAGATCCGAATCACATGTAAAAAAATATGCATCTTAAATATTTATTGACATAGTTTGCATTTATTATGAGTAATCCATTTTTCTTGCATCAATTGCTAAACATATTAGGAGTTACGAATCAATAAAAATAGCCATAAAATACTGATTTCGCAAATTGTAATTCTCCATAACTTGAAGTCACTTGTTAAAGAAAAAAAAAAGAAAAGTCAGACAAAAATTGTAGACAACCATAGGCTTCTATAACAAAACTCTTCTGATTGTATACTTAAAGTTCAAATTGCATCGAATAACTATTTCGAAAGAAAAGAGGAGTAAAATATTTTCGTATGATTCAAAAATGGTTTAAAAGATTGAAAACTTTTTGAAATTCTTTAAAATTTCTATAAAAATTTGTAAAAATTTGATCCGTATTTTTAACCGTTATGTAATACAGGTTACACTTTTTTCAACTATAAGAATCTAACATTCGTTCCTGTATAATACAAATAATACTAGATCAAATATAGCGTTAATCTTTCGGTCACCTGCGTTTCATCACCGCTTACAGTAATATTATATGAATCGATTTCTATTTGTCCACCCACACACAAGCCTGATATCGCAGCCCTTTAACAATTTCGACCAATCACGGTGCTAATTCATCGATTAGCCGTTTACCATATTCTGAGATAGATTGACGAGTATTAGAGGATGTAGAGATTGGATACAGTGATGGCAGTATATATATACATATAGCGTCGGACTTATTGGAGGCAAATTCTAAGACTAAAATATAGATTACTAGATGTGTGAAACTCAAACGATAACATGCAACAACACAGCCATGCATTTGAAGTATACTACATATCTGACTGATAGTATATATTGAACTAGTATTACGATAATTTCATAAAGCTAAGGAAATCTCATAATATATAGTAAATTCAAGTAATTCAAATTTTGTGCTACAATCTGGAGAACGATAAACATGCAACTAGTTTCCTTGCAGCAGCCAGCAAAGAATGGTGCAATTAAAATTTAAAAAAATCCAGATATAGCTGCTCTTCTACTTCTTGTGTAGTTATCTATATATTTAAATATTACGTAATTGAAATATCATTGAAAAATACTGTTATACTTGTAGAACTGAAAATTTAGAAATAATAGATTATTATGCAATAAAGAGCAAGTAATTCTTGCATTTTACACCATATTTGTTTCGTGCAAATTATAGGGTTGCTTTTCAGTCTGCTATATTGTGGCGCGCAATTTGAAGTTTCTTATTCATCGTGGAATCTCCTTAAATATAAATAAATATTGCAGTAATTATTCGTATAAATACTGTTTTTATTTGAAAAAAAATACATAAAATATGTGCCACTGATAGTTGCACTTGCAAATACAAGCAATAAAAAGAGAAGCTGAAGGTAGACAAAGCATTAGTGAATTTTCACAGAGTTTGGAAAGGCACCTGGAATCCACCATGAAGTTTGAAATGCGGCGGTAAATTCGAACCTCGAATACAATAAGGCGTACGCACGTAAGCATATAGGAGGACGCGAGCTAAACGTGTCTACCCCCTCCGCCCCTCGCAAAGGCGTGCGCGGCCGTCCGATCTCTGCGCGAGCGGGCTCTAGCTCTGCGGCGGCCGTGTCTGGCGTCTGCGTCTCGCTCCCGCAGACTCCCACTCTCGCGGGCGACAGAGCCCCTCCACCTCGACGCTCGGCGCTCCGTCCAATGGCAAGGCTCAGCCGCGAGGTTTCGATCGCTCTCGCTCGCTCCGGGTCTTGCGTGGCGTCGTCTCTCTCTGACCTTGGCGCTCTGTCTCGCTCTCTCCCGCGCTCGAGTTGCCCCCACCCGCGGGACGGGGGCCTCGGCAGCACCGCTAGAGCGACTGAAACAGCTAGTCGGGCAGTGTGCGAGAAAAGGACGGCCGCTGTGCAGGCTTCGCTACTACTCTGCGCTGCGCGATAGCAGAGGACGATATATAGCGCGGCCAGCTATATACCTACACATCGAGAGGGTCCCTCTCTCGAGGGAGAGCAGGCCAGCTGCTGTCGTTTGCTCTCTTCTTCCCTCGCGGACGGAGACAGACGTATATAGATAGAGACGGACACAAGAGGAGAGCGCTCACACGTACGTATGCACACACGTATACAAATCTCTTTCTCTCTCTCTTCGTCTTTCTCTATCTCCGTCTGTGCATGTGCGCGCAGCCGGAGAAAGAGAAGAGAGAACGGGAGAGAGAGAGAGAGAGAGAGAGAGAGCGCGAGAGAGAGAATGGGAGAACGGCTAAACGCGACGAGTAAAACGCGCACGTAGTACAGCGTGATTGTACGCATACGGCTCAAAGTAAGCCAGATCTATATGTTGTGTAAGCGTATCCTTCTCTTTTTCCCTCCCTCCCTCTCTCTCTATGAAATACTTATATACATATATAGGTGTGTGTGTGTGTAGCGTGTACACTGTACACTGTACACACACAATAATCTGTAGATCGAAGCAACGGTAAATCGCGCTCGCGCAGGCGGAAGCCGTTTCTCGTCCCATCGTGTGTACGATACACACATAGATATACGCGCGTTCTCTTCGAATGCAATAATAATAATCTGTCTTTATCAGCACACGTGTGTATGTGTCTGTGTGTGCGTGTATAGAGTAAAGTAAGGTTATAGCATCGTCTAGCGTCTTATAACCTACATAATCGAGTAAGCGCAGAGAGGGAGAAACCGCTGCTAGACGAGAAAAAAATAAGGTCGATGAATCGAGTGATACAGCAAAAGCGGGACGAACGGAAAAAGGGTACACCCGAGAGCTGCGCGCGCGCGCGCGCGCGAGAGAGAGAGAGAGAGGGAGTGAGCGGCGGCGGCGGAGAGCGAGCGACCTAACCTCTCTTTCCGCGGCTGCGCAGACAACCGGCGCGCAGGTAGCCGAAAAAACCGAACGCGGCGCGCGCGTCTTCCCTCCTCTGCGCTTCGGCCTTTTTTTTCCTCTTCTTTTCAACGCTATATACGCTCGTGTACACCGGAACACCCCCGCCGCCGACATGTAACGGACGCCCGGGAGGCGACGAGCGAGGAGCAAGTGCGCCGACTACTGTGCATACTGTACACACACCGTACGCATACACACAACACACGCTCGCATGTGTGTACGTCTCTTTTCTCGCTCGCGCGCTCGCGAATCGCGCTATGCGCTGCAGCAGCACAGTATGTGCATACACACCGCGGGAACCGCTGCTCCGCGGCCGCATGCACGTTTCCGTTTGTTCAATCGTTTCGGGGGTCAAGTGCGTCTGTCCACCGCGAGATATAATGCAGTCTGAGCTGTCGGCGAGAAAAAAAACACGATGTGCTAGTAAGTGCGTATGATGTAGTGTATATATCGCACGCACACACACGTATGTGTCGCGAGAAAGGACCTTTTCTCTCTTCCCTCTCTCTGTCTCTCTCTGCCGCAACTTCTGTCTTTCTCTTTTGTGTAACATAAAAGTAACGGTGCATCAGGAAACCGGAGCATATATAGTGTGTCAGTATGTAACTACACCGTTCTCTTTTTCTGTTCGGCCAGGTCGACTCTCTCGGTGTGCGTGTAAAGTGTAAATGCTAACTCTCGGGGCGTCCTCGACGAGACATGGCCATTGTAGCACCAGCAGTGCAGCACCACTATCGCGGCAGAAGCATCGTCGTCGTCGGGAGGCTGCTTAGGAGATAGTCGGATCGTCGCATGTGAGTGAGCCGCGTTGTGTACGTAGCCCTGTCTCTGTCGCCGGGTCTTTCTTTCTCTCGCTTTCACGTACACACACGCATAGGATGTACGAGCATGCAGTCCCTCTTTCTCTCTCTCTCTCTCTCTCTCACTGCCTTTCTCTATGCTACTTGCAGTGTGTTTCAGGTTTCTCCTGGCCCACATAGACCTCGGACTCTTTTCTGCTCTCCTTAGTTATGTACCTGGCATTGTCTCGAGTTTGATATGCATTATGCATTTATACAGAATGAGAGCTAAAAATCCGTAAACTCCGTATTATAATAGCGCTTGCCTGTCTGCTGCTGCTGCCGCCGTCGCGGCCGCCGCTGCTGCTCGTTTTCAAGAATCAACGCTGTTTTTCTCACACACGTACTTACAACACACTCGCATAGCCACTTATTTAAGCATTATATCAGACTCGTATGTGTGTGTGTATATATATATATATATATATGCGTGCATGTATATACAGAGCGCAGCCTCGCATACAGCGCTAAATCCAATTACGCTCTCGGCGACTGTCTCTCTCTCAACTGTCGGTTGTACTCCTATACGCGGCCGCCCTATTCATTCATTCAGTTGCTCGTGATAGTGGCATATTTTTTCCTCCTCTAATCGCTCCGCCATCTTCGTCTAGCTTGTAATCTAAGGCATTTCTTTCAAATGGTTTGCTTATATAGCGCAACTCTCTCGGTGCGGCCCCCGCCGTCCTCGTCACGCCCGCGCGCGATGATGCTCCACACTCCAGCAAAGCTTACGCGCAGATATTACGTACTTACATGTGTATATGTATATTTAATAGATACATCCAGGTATATATATGTGTATACGCGTATTGTATATTGCATGCCTGTGTGTACAAGATATATAGAACATAATGTCACGGGACCGCCGGGGAGAAGCCGAAGCGGATCGGAACGTGTGTGCACGAGTATACCTATACGTATAACGTATAGAGAGGCGTGCGCGGTGGGGGTATATCGGAGCTGAGCGGCGTCTCTCTCTCTCCTCTTTCTCTCTCGCTCGCGCTCGGGCAGTGCTTATGGCGCATAGCTGCGACGGCGTTACGTTGGCGCGTCCTCTCTTCGTCTGTCGGCCTAGAGGCGGCCATTTTCCTTCTCTGTTGCTTGCCTGGCAAGCGAGCAGGCAGCTCTCTCCGTCCGCCACAGGCCCACAGCCGCTGCGAGGGAAGAAGACGACGGCTCTCTCTCTCGCTCTCGCTCCTCGTCGTGTGTATACGCACGTATACACGTATACATATAGGCGAGAGAGCAAGCGCGCACACACACACACACGCAGCACGGCACGCAGACAGACAGTGCGCCGAGAGAAGGTAGGGTAGGACAGACGTATATACGCTTTCGGCTTTCCTTTCTCGCCTCTCTCTTTTTCGCTCCCGCGCAGAGAACGACGAAGAGAGAGAGGCAGCGGCCATTTCGCGCTCTCGGTGTGTCTCTCTCGCTCGCGCGCGCGGCGGTGGCTCCGTTTTCCTGCGGCCAGACCTCTCTCTCTCTCTCTCACTCCTCGTCGAGATAGACAGACTCTGCTGCATGCAGAGTGAATCCGCGAGTTAGCCTCTCTCGCTCTTTCTCTTTTCTCTCTCTCTCTCTGACTGCCTCTCTCTCGCGCGCGCTTTCTGCTTCGAAGAGACTCGTGCCATCAGTCTGTTTTTCCTCCGTCTCGCTCTTGCAACTGCAATCGTGCCACTTGCTCCCCGGCTGCTGTTTTTCACTCGCTCTCTCTCGACACCTTTCTCTCGCACGCGACTCCTTTTGGATGAGACTAATTTTTTTTTCCTTTTTTTTATTTTGATTGCTGACAGATTTTTTCAAAGCAGCTGCTATAGCTGGAGAGATGATTCGATTTTCTGGAGGTGAGTCAGTGCTGTGAGTTTATCGAGCTATTGCTAATCTAAGACCTTTTGATAGTTGAGAATCAACAGCTGGATCACCAGGTTGCTGTCGTGCATAATGTGCATTTCGGTGTCTAGTTGAAGATTGTTATCCAATCTGTGTCGTATCAATGTGTTACACTTGAAAGCTGCTCTTTTTCCCGTTTCTCTTGATTTATATCGGGTGTATGTCAGTTCATTACTCATTGTCAGTTTACAAATGACGATAAGTGACCGAGCATACTTGATTTTCGGAACAGTATTCCATAAATAATCAGTTGAGGAAAGATTGAAAAGCTGAATTTTATTTGCACGCATTGTAAACGCATTGAAAGCCATTCATTATATTTAACAAAAAAACCTAAAATATTCTTTAATTTTTTGATTCAGTACATTTAACTGTGCCCATTTCAAATAGGATTATCTGATTCAACACCTTTATTTAAAGTATTCTATTATTAGAGTTGCTGCTTTTATGTAAATCAGTGTACAAAGCCTTATATTTTAAGATAAAATTCATAAAACAATTTTCTATAGAAAAAATAAATTGATTGCATTTGTTCAAAGTAATTTAATTGTTGAACAGAATGTTAACTGATATAATGTCCTTGGTACTCGTATTTATCATTTTATTTCATCAATAAAAGTACATTTAAATTTAATCAATAACGATAGCCATTTGCAAAACTAATTAATAACCTTATCTGATTAACAGGGCTAGCAAGACCCAATACAACTTACGTATTCCATGTACATGCAATCGGATCAGACCAACAACTTTATACAAACTGAACAGAATAATTTCAGTTATCCTGACATAGTAGCAGGTAAAATTCTTTTGAAAAAATTTTGAAAGTTCAGTTAAACAGTTGTTTATTGTCGAACTGAAATTTAAAAACCAGTAATCATTTATAGCAGTTAAATTTTGACAAGTACAACTATATTTTTGTTTAACTATTTGAAGATTTATTATCAGAATTTGCAAAATTTTCAATTTTACTTAACTGGTCCATAACAGCATAACTAGCAAATGGATCATGAATCAATAATAATTTTGATTCTTTTTAATTTATAATAAATTGTTGATATCTGAATTCATTAGACTGTATTAAAACTACTGGTTACGTTGATATCTTGTTTCAAAAAATTAATTTTGTATTTTAATAAAATTCAGTTAAAATTTTAATTTTTTTCAGGAGTATAAATAAAAATGTTTGATCCGCAACAAATTCAACAGCAGCAAGCTGCACAGAGTCAGCAGACTCAGCAAGCCCAGCAGATGTATGTGACGAGCGATAAAAAGGAGGATAAATCCGGTCAGCAATCCGCGACGACGGAATTTCCCTTTTATTACAATGTTAACATGCTGCAAAAGGTGCAAGCAAACGCAGTGGGTACAATCGGTTCGATCACGACGGATGACAAGGGTTGTTATAGGTTCGATGTGCAACCAGTCGGTTATAATACCCTCATCAATCAAATGAACTTGGCGACAAATACGACCTTCAAATGTGATATTTGCGGTCTCGTTTTTGGTCATATGAGTCTTTTGAATCATCATAAACGCATCCACAATTCGACCCCAAGTAATTTGCAACAGCAACCTCAACAGGTCGTTGTGCAAACGCCCACAACTGTAACCGTAGCCACTACGCCAGAAAGGCCATACACGTGCGACATTTGCGGGGCTTGTTTTGCTTTGCCAGGGGAGTTGAAAAGTCATAAAACGAATATGCATCAAAAGCCTAAGGTGCATGTTTGCGAAGAGTGCGGAAGCGAAGATCCCTGCGAACATCACCCTACCAAAATCAAGAAGAGTAAGAGATTTTTGATTATTTTGTTTTTTTAGATCATCATTTTGATCCCTAGGTACCGAGGTGGTACCCCCAACAGATTTTGTGCAATAAGAAGACAAGATTTACAATTAAGAACGTTTAATAAATAAATATATATATATAGATATATGTATATATATTATATATATAAAATTATTATTAAATTCGCCTCGGTATCTACGGTACAAAAATGATCAGATTGTAAATACGTGATTGATGAAAATGAAAATACAAAAAGAAATAGTCAATTTAAGCATCAATATATTCACTATTTAAGCTCTCTATTCTTTGAAAAATACATTGGTTTAAGTGCTTTTTATTTTGCTTATCATTTTTAAAACGTATGTGAACATTTATGACATAAAGTGTTTTAAAGAAATTAAAAGAGAACGCTTTAAGGTAAGTTTAGATAAAGTATTCAATATAATACAGTTATTGGTTAGATTGCTAGAAACTATTTTCCATTTTCTTTATCATGAAAAAAGCACAATTTAACGCATTTTTTAATTCACTTATTGATCGAAAGATTGCATAAAATCGCGTGCTTTAAAAATTTTTAGTAGATACTTGTTGGACTATGGTTGGCCTTACATAGTGGATATTACTTATATCTTTAAAAAACGTTCTTTTACGTTGAATAATGTAATTAAAAGGTTAAACTGACTATTTTTGCAATCTTTTAAGATAGATAATTAAACATCTTGTTATTTTAATTTTCTGTTAAATGAGTTAGAATAATGTAAGAATTTATAGTAGTATTAAAAAATTCATTTTTATCCAGCTATCAAACCTGGTCATCATCCGGTAAAGCGGCGCGGTGTCACTAGTGTTACCAAGTGCCACAAGTGTAATGGCACAGGCATCATATTTATTGGTAAGTTTTCAATTTTTATATTATCTATTTAGAAAAACAAGAAATGTTACTAGGTAAATGTTGTCTTTAATGGTGACAGCAGGTTTTACTTTATTCCATTATAAAATGATACAAATAATATTTTGTTATATGCGTTATATACTTTTAAATAATTTTTTTGTTTAATTAATTTTCTAATGTTGTAAAGACCTATTTGTTTTGTTTAAATATATCAAAATCAAAATTTAGTACTCTATGTTTTTTGAGAATGACGGAAGTACTTGAACATTGATTAAAGTTATCTTTGTTAAAGACAATTGTAATATAATCGTTATTCGGTAACATTTCTTGTAAGGCACAAGCCATCTTTCCTCCATTTCTCATTTCATTGCTGTCATGATCGTACATCGGTCGGTGTATGGTAGGTAAACACAACGAAAAACTAGATTCCGGAATCAGTTCCCTCGCGAAGTGTAGCGGCTGCAAGGCGACAGGCCGTATCATCATAGGAAGTAAGTTGGACAAAACTCACAGCCACGAATTGTATGGGATCTCTTTTTTTTCTTTATGAATTTCTGTAAATTAAAGTTATTTTTATATATATTTTTTCTTTATTGACAAAGAAATCCCTATCGGTTTGTTTGTTGTTTAGATGGTGACAGTTCTGCGACTTTTGATTTTGTTATTCATTATCTCTGTAAATTCTATTCTAATCAGTTCTTATTTTTACTTAAAAATTAATTTTATTTTTGCAAACTTTCCCATTGATAAATTCTATTTTATTGTTTGAGTAGCCATCTAATATAACGTTGGGGTATTAGAAGGATTGGTTGGATCTGTTTTATCACATTGAGAAAAATTTATAATTTAGAAAATAATTATTTAATTGTGACCAAATATCTTATTATGAAATATAAAGATCAATGTAGTAGAATTCATTTCATGATTTGTTAAACTATATTTTCTATTTGTGGTATTCAAAATTTTTCTCAATGATTTTTAGTTAGTTTCATGCAAGTGAAATTACATAAAAGTACATAATTTTCTGCATGCTTCTTGTGTTGTAGATAGATTTTATTTTAAATTATTGGTTATCTATAATAGTCGAATTGTATTGACAGTATTTTATAGTGACCATCAAGTATAATATTAAAAATTTATAAAAATGTATTAATTTGCATTTGAGGTTCATTTAAATGATTTCCTTTCATCAAATTCGATGACTTAATTTGAAGAAAAAACATTGATTATACTTGTGTGTCACTTTTTACTCTATATAATTAAAATATTTTGTAATATTTTAATTTTATTATTTAAAATTTTTTTAATATGACTTGAACTGTCAGCATCTAAATTTAAGACAATTGCATAAAACAAAACCACTCCCCTAAGGGACAGTTTTATAAATTTGATATCCCGACGAATCAACACTTACACTATTGCTCGTGAACAAACGGCTTGATTAATTGAAACCTTTGTCTGAGATGAACATTTTCTTTCACGATACAATTAAAAAGAGGAGTTTATATACTTGCATTTGATTGCATATGTTTTATATTTAATTTTTTTAATCAACTAATTTTTGTTTGTAAAAATTTCCATGTTATACTAACTTTCACATATGAGAAAATATTACGAAAAAAATTAATAACCATTAATATTTGCACACGCGTTATCACATTTTATGATAATATTAAACTTTCAATTGTTCGTTTTAATAAAAAGGAGTGAAAAAATACATTATTTCGTAATTTAAAAAATATAATACTAGTTACAAATTGAACAGCTCCTCTTCAGTACGTATCGCAAAAGATATTTAAAAAAGCCCGATTACATATCGTGACTCGCAATCTATCTCATGAAATCAACGTCGAGCACATCTTTTTTGTAGAACTGGCCCTTTTGAGGAAATCTAACGCTCGGTTTGTATTTTCAATTGCAGGCGGGAAGGCAAACAGTCACCATCAGGAGAAGCCTTTTCATTGTAACGTTTGTGATGGCACGTTTTCAAGATATTCCTCGTTGTGGTCTCACAAGAGACTACACTCTGGCGACA
This sequence comes from Philotrypesis tridentata, assembly GCA_018906965.1. Classification (NCBI taxonomy): domain Eukaryota; kingdom Metazoa; phylum Arthropoda; class Insecta; order Hymenoptera; family Pteromalidae; genus Philotrypesis; species Philotrypesis tridentata. The sequence goes on along the minus strand of JACCIB010000001.1, from coordinate 6,411,047 downwards.
AACCGTTCAAATGTGAAGTCTGCGGCTTAGCTTTTGCTAAGGGTAAGGATTGATTAGCCATCCTCGTGATGATTGATTTTAGTTTAAAATATATTAGGTGAATTGATGGTGTATGATAAGCAATAAAGTAGAAATGCATTTTCATCGGTCACGTACTTCTAATTATTAAACGTTTCATACATTAAGTAAATGTGCAACTTTCTATTTCTCTTTTAATTTTAGCGGCATATCTGAAGAATCATGGACGCGTGCATACAGGTGAGAAACCTTTCAAGTGCGGACACTGTAACATGCAATTCTCTCAATCTCCGCACCTGAAGAATCATGAACGCATCCACTCCGGCGAACGACCCTATCAGTGTGAGGTTTGCGAAAAGACGTTTGCTAGGCATTCGACCCTCTGGAACCATCGTAGGATTCATACTGGCGAGAAACCCTATAGGTGCAACATTTGTGGTTCGGCCTTCAATCAGGCTACGCACCTCAAGAATCACGCTAAGGTCCACACCGGCGAAAAACCGCACAGGTAAAAATCATCATGGGGTCATATGACGCATCATCAGTTGTGAACAATGCCAATTTAAGGTGTCGCGGGGGTAATTTTCAGCAGCTTTGACGTTTAATCTTCATTTCAACTAGTTTTGTTGCTGCTGGAGCTTTAATTGTGCTCCATGTAAATGTAGACAGTGATGCTAAATGGTGTTTTCGATTTTAATATGAAGCATGCAATGTGCTGAAACGCCTTTCATGTACCTTTGATGATTGAATTGACTGAATCAAATTTAAAAATTTTAATTTGGTTCACTAAAAAAGATGCAGATATAACAAAAATGCATGCAGTTTGTGTATACATCGAAATTATTATCTACACCCACTCTTCTTGAGCAGAGTTCCATACTAACTTCTCAACAAACTTAAAAAAGAAATGTATGTAAATTCAAACTCATACTCATATTTGTTTACAAACCTATTAATAGCAGTACTGGAAAAATCTCTTTCGCCAATTATTAATCAATATGTTGAATTAATCTACATAAATTTGTACAAATAAATACAAATATATCAAAAATAAAAATTTATAGTTTTTCACTTTTGATTTACAAATTGTGCTATTCGATATAGATACAGAAGATAGTTGTTCAAGTAGTGTAACGTTTTTCGCACGAATGAAGCGTGTAAGAAAAAAAAAGAAATTCAAAATCTCCCCGCGTATTAGTTTAGGAGAACCTAAAAATCACATCGATTTTGTGGTTTTTAGATTAGAATTATATAAATATTTATTAATAGATATATATGTTGCATGTTCTATGTAATTTCAGTTTTATGCAGAATAACAAGACATTATAAATAAATATTTCTTAGTAATTTTGTCATCAGGTTTGAATTGTTACAAATATACACTTTAATAAATTTATTAATGTATATTGTATATATCAGTGTTGTCCTGAAAAGGGCGCATAAAAAATTTAATTGAATCATACAATATGTTTATTTAAAACATCATAGTTGCTATATATGTGATCCTGGGAATACTGCTTTATTTTTTTGGTAAATGAAATTATCAAAAATTACAAAAATCATTCGCTATTCTATTGAAAACTTTTATTGACTGTGAGATGGTTAAATATTTTGTTAAAAATTTTTCTAAATTTTTTATTTTAATGTAAATATGTAATCACAAGTATAAAATCACAAATTACAGTCAAATAGTTAAAAATGTTGCTAACTTGCTATATTACTCGTAGGCGTCGACAACCTAGAGGATCTTCTATGAGGTAGGTAAAAGCCAGAAATGCATAGTGTAAAAGTATACTTCCATTAATATTACAAAAATACGATTATTGAATAAATATTCATCAATATTATTGAAAAAATTTTAATTAAATATGTATTTAATTTATCTTTAACAGACTTTTAATCATAACCAAGTTTCAAAACTTAAAAATGTCTCAGAATTAAAAAAAATGTTTATTAATAATTTTTTTACTTCAGTTATTTTAACAAATTTAAAATAATTTGTTTTCTGAATGTTTAAATGAATGATTTTTTTGTAAATTAATGAAAATATTAAATAACTCATTATTATTTATAAATATGAGAAAGTTTGCATAATGTTAATGTATTTTTGCGCTTTTACCTCTTTCATAGTGATTCATTTCGAATTTAGCAATATTTTGACTATTTTGGCAAAATATTCAACTATCTCTGAGGTCACCGACCCAATGCCTGGACACATGGATTCCTCTAATTCATAAAAAAAGCATCACAAAGATTAGTCTTAGAAAAATGAGAAGTATCACACTACTTACATTTTATTGATTTTTTTCTTTTTATTTTTACAGAGTTAATCAAATAAAATTAGAGCTTACGTTTTCTGAACTTAAACTCACCCAGTTTCATTATGATACCACTAATTCAATATATATTTTTGTTTTTTAATTCAATGAATTCAACTTTTTATAACAAAGAAAGTGAATTTTCATTATGACACATTTTATTTACAGAATAAATATTTTTGTCTCTTACTTGTTTTATTTGTTTCGTGTGCATATATATATATATATGAGAAAAGGAGTTTTTTAAAATTCAGTCTAAGAATAATTCTTTCCTTTAACAACAGATATATATATTAAATTAACCTTTATTTTCTTGCTAACAAATCTAGACACCCTTCTGCTTTCACTTTTGCCAAAGCCATCGCTGCTATTTTTAATAATACAATTTTTTAATAATATTTTTTTTAAATAGAATTAATGTAATAATTCTTTTTATAAAAACAAAAAATTTGGCATCCCGCAAAAAACTGCCGTCCAGGCACTGGTTCCCCAAGCCTCGGATTTTGTAAGAATTCTAATATTTTGCAAAAAAAGCAAAAAGAAAAAAAAATATGATACAAAGGCAATATAAAAAAGTATTGCCTTATCCAGCGTATTGACTGGCTAAAAACAATAGATACAATAAGCAAAATGCTGCGCGAAAATAATTGGCATTGTTCCTTCCGATTAAATAACCATTAAGTAAGAGGCAAAAACACTTATACTCACAAAAATCACGTAATCCTCAGTCCTGACTGCTAATCTCCCCTGTAGATGCGACATCTGTGAAATTGGCTTCTCGGACCGATTCGCTCTCAAACGGCACCGGGCGATTCACGAGAAGTACGGACAAACGGCAGCGCGCAACAGCCAAGCCAATGCTAGCAACGCTCAAGCCAACACAAGTTCGCAGTCCCAGCCACAACAGGTCGTCGTGGTGAACGCATCGACACCGGTAACCGTCAGCCAAGGACAGCCTGTCATGCTTGAGGAGGTATACAAGTGCCAGGTGGCATTCCCAGAACCTAAATGATTCGACTGAGGCTCGGATCACATTCTCCAAGCGCCGCCGCAACAGCAGCATCAGGAGAACCACAGCAGATACGCTTTGATCGGTTGAGGGGACCTATTGACTTTCTCTCTATTCTATGTACATTTTGTGATCGTACAAACACATCTGACAGAAAGTTCGACGCGACTGATGGATCAAAAGTGGCATGGACGAACGTGTTCGTGGTGTAAAAGTGCGTGGTGCAAATGAGAGACGATGATAACATTATATTTTGCAAGCCGAGTATAATTCAATCTTTTTTATGTAAAACCAGGGGAGCGTGAGCGCCTGCGATTTTTATTATTTGTTTCAAATGGGTCGGTGACTTTTTTTGCTTTTGTTCATGCTTAAATCTCGTGATTTTAATTTAAAAGAAAAAAAAATAAAAATATATACATAAATGAAAATATAATCACGTTTCATTTGATGATTTCACGGCCTGATGTCCCTTGGAGATTCAATTCTGATTTTTTGCACAGTGTGCGTTTTTTTCAAACATGCAATTTCTATTCATCTATCGACATCTGTATTTGTACAGTATTTTTACTTGAATTTGATACAAATCCAATGCATACCGAAGATCTGTATAAAAAATAGTTTAATTCAAATGGAATCGAATCTTTTTATATGCGTTTTGTATGTTTTCGGTATGCTGCGGATTACAGATAGAGTATTTCTCTATTGTAGCTGTGTTTTGAAGAAAATACGACCGCGTCAATTGCAATACAATGTCGCAATTTCTATTTGAGTACAGTGCACATTTCTCTGTAAAATTAAATATATATACATTCATATATATATATATATATAGTTGTTCTAACGGTCTCACGATCCCTGTTAATTTTTTGACTATTGTCAAAACTTGAACAAAAACTACATGTGTAAAACGAATTTTGAAGCACGTTTTATGGTGTGTTACTTAGAAAACTTGTTCTCTGTTGACGGAAAAAGGATTCCTTTGTAATTTGGATAATTCATACTCGTCGAAGTGTATAACGTGAATAAAAAAACTATATTGTATCTTTAAACCACAATTATGCAACATAAATTTTTGTATTACAAACCTAAAGTTTGTAAAGCTGCAAAAGTACATACCTCAAGTATACAAGTAAGGTGCAATATAAAATTACGAAATCCTGTACTTGTGCATAGCTTATGCGTAAGGTCAATGCAACTAAGGATAATTTTAAAATTATTACTTAGTTTATTTTGAATTGGTTGAAAATAATATTTCACGTTCAATATACCATTCACAATCTAAATCATTGTATATTTATTATTGAATTGAAAATTCGCTGTATTGGATTCCCTTTTTCGTCGGTTAAAAGCTTTTGCTTTAGCTTTTTCACATTTTTCTTCTATTCGTATTCGTAAAAACCTTGACGATGAAACGCTGTAGCAAAAAGTAAAAACTGAACATCCTATCGTAACAAATGGACATTAGAGCCACCTATCATATGGATAGTGGTTACATAAAAAAATGAATGATCGCTAGCTTTTAAACGACGAATAACTGCTTAGACGATATGTGTAAACATTACATTTTATATCTTCACTTGTTAGATTTGAAAGCCACCCAATGTTCATCCTTTTTTCAATGGAGAGAAACAGAAAATAAGATATATCATCTTTAAAGGGTACAAACAGTTAGTGTTTGATTCCTTACAACATGTAAATTATCCTCAACTTAATAAAAACTCTTCCCGATATAAGTCATGTATAGGCGACAATACTTTCACGTTTAGAATTTAAATTGTAATCGCAATTTTATCGTGCAAAAAAGAAAATATACTTGATTAAACAATGGATTTAAAAAAATTGAGAAATAATGTAATAAAATCATTCAAATACTTTTTGCCCATGAAGTAAATTTACACGAACACTAGGGGATCGGGAATAATTTTTTCTTTCTTTTTTTTCTAATTATTGTTAAAACTTGTATAAAATAAGAAGAGCATATCTGATTACGTTTAGTTTACTCATACGTGGTCGTAATACCTGCTGCAGTATTTTGGATTAGCTTAGAATCTTTTATCAAATCCGATTTGTTCGAGCAACATAACGGACTATTTCACTTTTTACCATTGTTGATACTACAGTGATTATTTATATTTGTACACACAAACCATCCCAAAATGATTTTATTTAATTTTCTTTATTATCTCTTTGTTTCGAGAGAGAAAAAAATCGATAAATAAGACTAATTTGAAATCATTGTTATTGCGTTCAATAAATGATATCAATTTATGCAATATATTAACTAATAAATTTTTATGTATAAAAAAAAACTTTGTGTGAATATCAGAAGGTGTTTGAAAAAATTTATTTGCTTTAACCATAGTTTTCGCTTAAGGGCACTAAGTAAATTTTGTAAATACATGTAACTGAACTTAATGCTCAAATTAAATTTCAAAAAATTGAGCTAATGTAGGTTTCATTATTTTTTTATTTACCGAATAATAAATTATATTATAGAGAATTAATTATTGAGCTTAAGTTCAGTGTATCCATGCCGAAAGTGTGCGAGAGCTAATAAAGTATGCTAAATAATGCGCGCGAAAATGCAACTTATAGTTGATAAATATACGGACTACTTAGGTAATTTATGTATAAGTTATTTGTTCAGAATATGAAAATGAAACAAGAATGACTGGAAGAGGTATACTTTACTGCTTCTTTTGATCCAGTGATTTTATTTGAGTTAATCATCAAAGCTTATTTAAAAGAAAATTGACATTCCTAATTGTACGTAAAACGTTATAATAATTCATAATTGTACATAGTTATCGTTCTAAGGCATTTTTATTTTGAAGACATTCGTGCAGAATTGCAAATTATTTGAACAAGTATTTTATTTATTTCTAATTATTATAAATATTTACATATTGATTTAAAATAAATATCAATTATAAAAACATTTTGTTTTATAAAAGTTTCAACATGTGATTTATAATTATAAATTAATCAGTCGCTCGTTGCCTCTTACAGTACTCTTGTTTTTGTAATTTCAATACAAAAAATGGAAATTAACTTAGTTAATTGCAAGGAAAGGAAATGATTCCGAGCTTCCACAATATCAAACAAATAAAAAGCAAAAAAAAAAAATGAAAAGATTTATGGAAGTGTCTTCCAAAGTGTCAGTACTGCGCGTTCTAGGATTGCAAACGTATCCTACGTTCCAAGCTACTGTGGTAAATATACATTATATATACACACATTCTCATGTAAAACTGATACTGCACAAATGACGAGAAAGCGAGAGAGAAAGAGAGACGAATGAAGCGCTGACGAAAATTTAAGGAATGTGCTATATCGCCTATTTTTCATTGTCTTAAAATGCAGAATAATAATTTTTTTTTAACACACGCGGAAGTGAAAATTTTTTAATAATTGTAATGACGAAGTGAGGTTGGAGCAATTTTTTTGTCGAGTCTATTACGGGTCAGCCCATGTGTATACACATATTCTATAGAATTTTATATGAGAAGTAATAAAAGAAACAACAAGATGATAAACACGAGTGACATATGCGTCTTTTTATTAGAAACTACCTGTTGTCGATATGGTTAGGAGGATAATTTGAATGTATTGTGTATCATATTATCGATTAGCTATGCGGAAACAAAATCCAAGCATTTTGATTTGAAACCAGTTAGCACACGATTATACCAGATATTCAAATAACAATAATAAAGATGTCCATGGGACGTTTTCATTTTTAATAATAGCGTTTATCTTTTTATACCACATCCCGACGATTGGTATTGACAAGCAGCATCAATACCATAGCAGCTGTCAAGATCGATACATTTGAACGTATACCTACATAGCCTAATCTATATATCGATCATTTTGAATAAAAATTTTGGAATTGAAGATTATTAATCAGTATTTGCGTTACATCCACGATAATGCATGAAAATTCATTATGCGCCTGAATATTCGCATGTAATTATTTTCAATGGAAGAAAATATGGAATTTTCAATTAATCAAAAATCATCGAAATAGTACAAATTACGCGTAAACGAGGCCCCAACAATTTTTTATTAACTTCACCAACGCTGTGTTTATTGCCAAGCTCACCGGAGTGCGAACGAAGCTATTCACGATTATCGTGGAGAGTCATACCGAAGACACGAATGTCGGGGGTGGAAACATTCTGTCAACAGCTTGATGCGAAATCATGCATTGCGTGTACAGATCTCTCCTATTCCTCCTGTTCTTACGTAGTGCTTCTTTTTGTCATCCGACGTTATGTTCTTCTCGTCCTTGCCCGCCTTCTGTTCCCTGCACCTTTCCACCGGCAGCCTTCGCTGCCATTGCGAGATACTTAGTTGGAGCTTGGACTGAGCGGTATTATCGGGATACGTCAAAAAACAAAAATGATGCACTGCGCTGCGTTCGAGTTTCCTTTGTATCGCAGGCCGTATACATATACGTACTGTTTCTTTTTCCTTTCTGGATAATAATGATTAAGCGCAGTTGCACGCCGTTCTCCCTTTCGATTTTGAAACCATCAGGTGCTTATGGCACAGTTCAGTTATCCTCAATGTAAATAAATCGGAGCGGTTGCCCTCGTTGCATATAATACACAATGAATTTGCAGCTGTGTGTATGCATGTATGTAACCTTTCAAAGCCGCTATTCTCAAAGTTAATGCAAAATTTGCAAAGCTTGAGTCACCGCGGAACTTCATTGTAGTTTCTCCTGCACAGCTGTACATGTGGCAGCTTGTATATTGAAAAAATATTTACTTTTGCTCAGAGTTGCATACTGAATTAATTGCTTCTGTAATTGAATCACTCGTTTGTTCATAATTTCGCAATGGAATTATATGGATGAACGTCTGCGTACAATTATGCAATTAATAAAAATGACTGTATAATACAATTTAATTTCGATTTTATAAGCATGTGTCCATTTTCTCTGAGACTTTGAAAAATCCGCTGATTCTATTCCGACGACCATTTAATGGAAGTACCATGCGGATAATAACAGCAAAGATAATTGCTTAAATTGAACGTTAATTAATAGACAGCTCTTCCATTGGACCTATTGCTGGTCTTATTATCCGCAATGGTGCTTCCAGTAATGGCCAACGTCAGAATGTAATCGCCGAAGTCTTCAGAGTTTTAATGAAGAATAAACAAATATGTGTAAATAAGTACACTCAAGTCACAAGCAATTGTCACGAGTTAATCATTGTGTTATGCAATCAAATTATGTCACTTCGAACTTCATAATTTGAATATAATAAAAAGTATCTATAACTATGTAACTATAGATGAATTATATAGTGAATACGATTGTGAATTCAAGGAAATGTCTTAATACACTTGCTCAAATAGAGGTATACAAATATATAAGTAGAGTAATCGATAGAATCTCCCGCTTTCCTTCGCTCGACCGATTCGATATTTCGCTATCGTTTGCAAAAATGACCTTTTCACAGCCTCGTTGAGAAAAAAAAAATGCGACGTGTCGCACAGGAAAACACCTATTTCAAACCCTCGGCTCTTATGTTTTTTAGTGCACGCACGTGTATGAGAGTGCTTATCATGCTGAACCAGCCACCCTTGAAATAGCGCAATTTCTTCCCTCGATGCGCAATCTACTATTCGCATTACCCGGGCAAACTCTTTTCGAGTGGCGAAATCAATTAAATAGTAATTTGACAGAATAAGTTTACAACCGTGAAGACATGCGTTCATTTTTCATTGATATTGGAAAATTTTTTAAATATGATGGAACACAAATATTATTATTATTATTATTATTATTTTTTTACAAGATAAAAAGTCATTTAATCTATGTTCGTTTCTACATCCACTGGCAAGGAAGTTGCAGTGCATTTATAAATTTTATATATTTTCACTCATTTTATTGGGAATATACATCGCGATCTAAGTCGCATAGGAGACTCTTTTTACGGGACAACCTCGGGTGTACATCCAATAAAGCTCGAAGCTCTCAAAGGGCCGTGAAAATCCCTCCGGTAATCACTCGGCATTTCTCCGGTAAATCACCTGTCTTATCAATTTCTTTCCAGCCCTTAGCCGCATCTAAGCCACCGCCGTTTCTTTCAGCACGGGGAATTTTCGATTTTCACGCATGCCGTTATCTCGTGTCATTTTCACTTTCGCCCCGCACGATATTACCCCTGTCGCTGACTTTTCAATCATTCGTCCATCGGAACATCAAGGGCGCTAAAAAAACTTCAGTCCAGTATTTAAGCATATATATATGTCGAATTTCAAAAGATAAATGCACTTTTCTTTGGTCTAGAATTCGCAAAACAAGTTTTTAAGCTAGAGCTTTCGGACCAACGGGACTTTCTTCTGTAAGCCAAAAGATGATGGAAAATGCCGAGGAACATGGGAAATACAGAATATGAAAATTTAACATGGGGAGGCAAATGGAGGAAAAAGAAGAAATTCGCTATTCCGATTTTTATTATTTTTTTTTAACGGGCATAACTTCTGATTAGAGCCTCGAAACTCGGTATATTTTTTAAATTAAAGCTCTTTTGTAATACTTTATCATAGTGTAGTTCGAAATTTTATTCCAGTATATTGACGCATTAATTTTTTGTAAAAAAAGCGTAAAATAGCTCAGAAATAGTTCCTCCGCACTTTTGACTATCTTTTGGCTCACAGAAGAAAGTCTAATCGGTGCGAATCCTCTAACTTTAAAAAAATTTTTTCGATTTCTAGACCAAAAAAGGGCATTTTTTTTTTTAATTTTTTTCGACATATACGTGCATATCCTGAAAATTTCGGAAACAATTCGGACGGAAAAGTTGCAAGAAATTTTCTTGAGGACACACCTACCAGACCTGTTTTTTCTGATTCTTTAGGTCATTCTGAAAGGGAAAAAAATTCGTGTACATGGCCGATCGTAAGATATATTTTTTTCGGAGCAAAAACGATTTGAAAAAACGAGAAATAATAAACAAAAAAAAGAATTCATAGATTTTTTTTCTTGAAAACCATGGACTTTTGTAAACATTTCATTGGAACAAAAATGTCTTAAATTTATCAATAAATGCTTTGAAATTTTTTCAGATTGATCCGACACAATTATTTTAATTTTTCGAAAATCCAACAAATCGAAATTTTGAAAAACGTCTTTAAAAAATTTGAAAAAATTTTGCAGCATTCTTCGATGAATTTTAAGACATTTTTGTTGTAATAGAATATTTTTAAAAGTCCATAGTTTTCGAGAAAAAAATTTAGAATTCTTTTTTTTCAATTATTTCTCGTTTTTCGAGTCGTTTTTGCTCCGGAAAAAATATACCCTACTATCGGCCATGCAAGCGAGTTTTTTCTCTTTCAGAATGAGCTAAGGAACGAGAAAAAACAGGTCTGATAGGTATGCCTTCAAGAAAATTTTTTGCATCTTTTCTGTCCGAGTTGTTTCCATTTCCAGGATATGCACATGTGTATAAAGTTAGTTTGTTTTTTAGTTTTCTATACTTATCAGTAGGTTCGTATCTCTCTGATCAGAAGCCCAGCCGTTTGGATATTCATTCTGCACTACTTTATGATTAGTATCAGTATACTATTAGTCATTACTACATATATACGCTTTCAGAACTTGTATTGTTTCCGTAATTTGAAAAAAATTATATAAACGTAGTAATAAATTCAAAGATGTTTCATTTTCGCATATCATGAATGTTTCAATATCTATTTCAATAATAAATCGACTTCAAAATACCCTTTCAATATCTTGATTTTTCTATATGTAGAATACGGATGAGCATATGAGTTAAATTTATTCGAACATCAAATATTTCATATAGCATATCAATATCGTTTTGAAAAATGTAAGTATTATGTTTTTCATCAAAATAAGTGATTTTCTTCCAAGCCAGAATTTATAAAACAGAACTCATCGAAATACATCAAAACTTCAAACATTTGACAAGTTTTTGGAGATGCGCATTAAAGTTGTCGATAAATTTTCAAAACAAAAATTTTTTAATTACATTTATTTAAAATTGCTTTGTTCTTCATTCATTGCTAAATATACGACATCATTACTGCGAATCATGACAAATAGAAGAGCGTTTGTTCCAGCTCTTCCTGATTCCTCTTCCGGTATGTCCTTAGATTGCGAGAAAACGATTTCTATTCAAGCTAATTCTCGTACATCTAAATCTGGTTTCACCATGACTTTAAAAGCGCGTAAAATCAACTAACGAGCCTTACAATATTGTTCTCTACGCAGCTTCAATTCATTTCTCGTGTATTTACACAATCTCTTGATATTCCATCATCTATAATATATTGCACGCATATAATGCACCCACACATCGCACATACACATGACGTTTCGTCGACGCGTTATCTCCGAAAAAAAAGTCGTCGATTCCTATATAGCGACCCGGTCCGAAAATAAAGCAGCTCGTCAATTTATTGTCTCGAATCCGTGTCAATGCGGTCCTCACGGCTCTATGGAAAAGTACCGATTTCCACTCTAATCAATCGCGTGACACGTCGATCGCGCATCGCGGTCTGCAAAAAAACGATAATGCCCCAATCGTATACCCAGGCTTATCTGCGCGCAATTCAACGCGCGCCGTACATCGCAACGATATACGCACCTGTACAGAGACGCTCTTCAGCCGATATTCCTACATAACGAATTAAGGCCGCTCTGGATATCCGTATAGGTCTACATGTGTAAATCCGTCCTATTTCGGAAATAACTCACACGAGCAAGTCGCAGAAAATTTTTTTGAAGACACACCTATACCAGACCTGATTTTTCTCGTTCCTTAGGTCATTCTGAAAGAGATAAACCTCGCGTACGTGGCCGATCGAAGGGTATACTTTTTTTCCGGAGCAAAAACGACTCGAAAAAACGAGAAATAATTAACAAAAAAAGAATTCACAGATTTTTTCTCTAAAACTACGTGGGCTTCTATAGAATTTTCATCAGAACAAATACGTCTTGAAATTCATCAAAGACCGGTCTCGAATTTTTTCAGATTGATCCGATGCAATTTTTGAATTCAAAAAAATCAAAATTTCGAGAAACGTCATTTATAAATTTAAAAATGTAAAAATTTCAGAGTATTCTTTAATGAATTTCAAGCTATTATTGTTCTAATAAAATATTTTTAAAATTTCCTATAAGGAACGAGAAAAATCAGGTCTGGTAGGTGTGCCTTGACTAAAAAATTTCATATATTTATATTTATATTTACATAGAATACGTAGCGGGATAGCTGCGCGTGTTGCGCGCTCACGGCAAGCGATCGCTCTTATAATGTATTACAATATAGAATCACGCGGGTCATTCGTGAAAGTTATATGTCGATGTTGGGGGTAGAAAAAAAAGTCGAAAGAAAAATCTCTCTCGACTCTTACAATAATTCGGTGAAAAGATAACTCGCTCGATCCATCCGAGTATGACGCCGTTTGGTAATGTATACAACACAGACATAGGCGACCGAGTCAAGACGAAAGTGTACGTGCGCACGGATCTATATACAGTATAGGCGGCGTTAGCCGCAGTGTACTTATATATACATATATATATAGGAACGAACTAACGAAGTCAAGTGGCGGAAGTGCGAAATGTTGCGGCGGCCGTTAGATTTTTTTTTTGCCCACCGCGATTCTGGAATGTTTGCAGTCTAGTTGTGCTGTATACGTAGTGTGTATACACACCGCGTTTACCTTGCTTGCCATAGCAGAAAATTGCTATTCCCGAGACGTATAAAACCCGTATATCGTCGAGCTCTCGATTTGTTATCGTCGTAACCTTCGTCGTCTAGCTCAATCGCGGGGCTTTATACGTGATTTTTTTAAACAAAATCCTGTCTGATATGCAATCCCCCCCCCCCTCCGCAGTAGAGGTTTCCCACAATTTCAAACGGGCGAATAATTACGCGCCAAATTTATTCCGCGCGAGAGATATGGCAAATTTAAAATCGGCTCGCCTCGCTCTTGCGAAGCGCAATCTTCGATTTGAGGCGTAATTTTCGTGTGCGCGCGCGATTACCTCGTCGTCGACGAATCGTCTTTCGAATACAATCGGAGATCAAAGTACGATCTCTGTATCTTCCGTCGCGCTACGTGTATACGACAATACGAACGTCGTGCACACGGCGGACGAGCGATTGCGAGTATGATCGACTGCGTCGATTTTTTACCGATATATACACGCTTTGCAGAGTCATTACGAGCTACTGTTGCCGCTGCTCCTGCTATACTGCTACTGCGGCCGTGCGAGACCTGTACACAATGTATATGAGGAAATCCGCGCGGAGTCGGACTCTTTTTTGCGCAAAAGTGGAAACTGAGTAATTTTGAGGGCACAGCGGGCTTTTTACGCTCGTTAGGACAAACAAAAAAAGATGTAAATGGAATAAAAAGCCTATATGCAAATACGTTAATTTTTTCAAAAATAAAGTACTCGAAAAGACCTTTTATTTGGTCGAATTGTGCTTTTGATCCGATCGTGCGTTTTCAAAGTTTAATAGCAGAAGTCAAGCTATTTTCTTTTACTTTTGTGCTAATTAGTCTAAATTTTTAGTTTATTTCATAGTGTGCTGTGTATAGGTTTTCTTGAAATGAAAAACTCTTCAAGCAGTTACAAAGTAAAAAAAAACCTTTAATTTGACGTATCGAACGTTGCAAACGGATGCTTGGATCAGAAGTTAGAAGGGTTTTAAGAGAAAAATGTGAAATCGACTATTTTCGTAAAAGCCTGAATCCAAGTTCGTCGTCTTCTAAAGTGCGAAACTTTCGATCAGCGCATCCGATTCAGACAAATTTGTATCCAAACAAAAGGTCTTTTCAAGTACTTTATCTTCGTTGCTTGGAAATTTGATTTGACGTACGGCCTGCTTCTTAAGCTTGTAGGAGAATGAAAGTAAAAAAGCACAAAAATCGACGTATTCTTTTTTTCAGTTTTTGCCCCGTAACTTTTTGTCGGCACAGGCTCCCAATGCTCTCCAGCTCCACCCGTACACCTTTTCTCGTACGTCCCAACGAGCGTATAAAAAGCCTAGCCTAGCGCCCTCAAAATTCCTCGCTTCCCACTTTTGAGCAAAAAACAGTCGGACTCTACCTAGATTTCCTCATGTACGCGTATACACAGCAGCCGCACAGCCAGCTATATACGTGTATATACCGCGCGAGAGTGGGGCTCCCGCGCGCCGAGTCGAATAAATAGCCGCGCGACGCCGCGTATTCACCGACTCGTTTTGCTTATAATTTTTACTTGCTCGCGCTCTCTGTACCCTCTCTCTGTTTCGCGTGCGCGCACTGCATCAGGAGGGTCGCGCGGGCCGTCGTACACCGTGTACGCGTATAGGAAAGCGTTGCGAAGATGCTGCATTTCGCGTCGATCGCGCTGATCGTGTTGAGCGCGGCGACGCGCGGCGAGGGTCAGCAGGCGAGCTACCGCGATTACCAGGTCTTCAGAATCGTCCCGACGTCCCTCGAGCAGCTCGAGGTCCTTCGACAGCTCGAGGATAGCAGCGATGCCGGCAGCGTGAGTATCATTGAAGCGTTGGACGCCAGAGAGCTTTGATTCGCTTTTTAGATATGAATGCGTTATATAGCGAGTTTCACTTGAAATTGATGGGAGACAATTGTCGGATGTTTTGAGTGTAATTTAATTATGAATGCGGTCTACTTCGAATTTTGTTTCATAATTAATTATAGGCAAGCTCTTCTACATCGTTCGATCACGATTAATTGATCTATTATCTTTTAATACTTTATCTATGTATAGTCTGTTGAGGAATGCCATGTGATTAAGGCGGTATGAAACCGGTCAGTAACGATGCCGCAGAAAAATGCTTTGATCTCGTGGAAAACCAAGAGATACTTGCCCTTCGTATTGACATTATCTTTCATTACGCAAAGTTTGGAATCAAAATATTCAAGCGTGTTGAAGAAAAAACCTTGTCCGAAAATCAGTGGTTGTAATCTGACGTAACATATCATCTACTGATAGTTACTGATTTTCGGTCAAGGTTTTCTCTCCAACGATTAAACAATTTGATTCCAAACATTTCATAGTGATAGACAATGCCGGTACCAATAGTAAGTATCTCCTGGTTTTGTATAATTTATTATATTAAATGAAATCTAAGTATTTTTCTGCTGCATCGTTACTAAACGCTCACTATAGGTTTAAGACCCCCTTAAGGGGCTATGACAGGCTTAACAGTCGAAAAAAAGTTTTTTCGAAAGAAAGCTGTAAAGATGTCATTATTCATGCAATCATAATGGAACTTGTTTTATTTTAAAGTGTTCATTCAGGCCTTCAATTCAAATACGTTTCAATTATTTAATAAAAAGTTACGTAAACTTGTTTGAAGTAATGAAAACAAATTTTTATTTATCTCCACTTCAATTTTAGTGCGGGTTTCAAGGAGTAAATTGAGTTATTAAAAACTTAATTTCGTTTAATTACCCAAACGCTTAGAATTGTGCAAGCCGCAAGAAAAAGCTTCAGTAAAAAACATGTCCGATATTAATAGCAGATTTGCGAGATGAAAAATCAATGCTTTTAAGAGTTCAACAGCTTAAATCGAAGGCCTCGATGAACACTTTAAAATAAAAGAATTTCTACAGCTTTCCAAACGATGAAAAAAGAAAATTGTTTTTCGACCGTCACAATCCCTTGAAACCTAATCTCCTAACGATTGACAGTTCTCCTACTGGATGGGACCGTCCCGGGTCTCGAGGCCGGTCGACCTGATGGTCGCGCCCGGCCAGCTGGACGAGTTCAGCGAGCTGATGAACGCGACGGACATGCAGTACCGGCTGTTCGTCGAGGACGTGCAGAGCCTGATCGACAGCGAGCAGCGCAGCAGCGAGATCCGCGACGCGGCGGCCGGCGACAGGTTCGGCTGGACGCGCTACCACAGCCTCGAGGAGATCTACGCCTGGATGGACGAGCTGGCCAAGGAGCAGCCGGACAAGGTCGAGGTCCTGGTCGGCGGCCGGACGTACGAGGGCCGTGAGATCCGCGGCGTGAAGCTGAGCTTCGGCGGCAAGGACAAGCCCGGGGTCTTCCTCGAGGGCGGCATCCACGCCCGCGAGTGGATATCGCCGGCCACCGTCACCTACCTCCTCGACCAGTTCGTCAACAGCCAGGAGCCGGAGGTCCGCCGACTGGCCGAGGCCTACGACTGGTACATCTTCCCGTCCTTCAATCCCGACGGCTACGTCCACACTCACACTAGGGTGAGCTGCAGTATATTCTCGCTCGTTTCTGTATTATTGCGTTTTATTGTCCGCGAGAACGGCTCAAGCCGTGTACAATAGAGCGCCGAAGGTGTGGAAACGCCGTGGGAAACCTTTCCACGCGGACGCGTTTCGCAAAAGGCGTTGAAAAACGTTGGATTATATTATACTTGTACAAAGTCGCGTTGCTTGCGTACGGCCTGCGCTGTTCTTTGTGCATCTGTTGAATTTGAAGAAACAAAAAATGCACTTTTCTGCGGTCCAGAATTCAAATAATATTTTTTTGAGCTGCGCAGCTCTCGGACCGATCGCACTTTCTTCTGTAAGCCTGCAAAAGATTAAAATACTGGAATAATAATTACTGCGAATGCTCCCGCGAGACACAAATAAAATTTCAAGTACAACAAAAGAGCTTTAATTTGAAATAAGAAGTTATCACTTCAAAAGAATATGCCCAAATTTGATGCTCTGATAAAAAGTTATGCTAGTTTAAAAGAAAATATCCGAACAGCCGATTTTGTCTCCGTATTTCTCCGTATGCCTCCCCATGTTAAATTTTCATATTCTGTATTTCCCATGTTCCTTGGCATTTTTTATCATCTTTTGGCTCATAGAAGAAAGTTCCATTGGTCCGAAAGCTTTAACTTAAAAAAATTCTTTTCGACTTCTAGATCAAAGAAAAATGCATTTTTTTTCAAATTCGACACATATGCATTCGATATAGCGCGATTAAAAGCTGCCTTTCCAAAAGCTGCGCTGCGTACTCAAGCATAATTGTAAAATCTTTTTTTTGCTATGTGTCGAATTTTAAAAAAAAATGCACTTTTCTTTGGTCTAGAAATTGCAAAATTCTTTTCAAAGCTAGAGGTTTCAAACCGATTAGACTTTCTTCTATGAGCCGAAAGACAGTCAAAAGTGCAGAGGAACATGGGAAAAGTTACTAGTAACCATATTTCTGAGCCATTTTGCGCATCTTTTACAAAAAATGAATGAGTCAAAATATTGGAATAATAAAAACTATAACGAATGTTTCCGAGGCACCAATAAAATTTCGAATTACACTATGATAAAGTATTACAAACGAGCTTAAATTAAAAAAAATATGCCGAGTTTCGATGCTCCGATCAAAATTTACGCTCGTTTAAAAAAAAAAAGAAAGTAATAAAAGTCCGAATATTTTCTTATTCCATATTCCCTATGTTCCTCGGTATTTTTCATCGTCTTTTGGCTTACAGAAGAAGCCCCCATTGGTCCGAAAGCTGTAGCTTCTAGACCAAAGAAAAGTGCATTCATTTCCTGAAATTCGACACATATATATATGCATATATGCAGAATCGAAACGTAATAACGTTTATCGCGCAAATCGACAGAACCGACTGTGGCGCAAGACGCTGTCGAAGAGCGGACTGATGTGCAAAGGCGCCGACGCGAATCGCAACTGGGGATTCAAGTGGATGATGGGAGGCGCCAGTCGCAACCCTTGCGCCGAGACGTACGCCGGGAAGAGCGCCTTCTCCGAGATCGAGACGAGAACCATGTCCGAGTTCATCGAGTCCCTCGCGGGTAAACTCTTCGCCTACATATCCTTCCACAGCTACTCGCAGCTTCTGCTCTTCCCCTACGGCCACACCACCGCGCATCTCGACAACTACGAGGAATCCGTGAGTAGAAATTGTACTTTCCACGTTTTTCCTCAAGTCGTCCGACGGACAGCCGCGTCGGAGAGTTTTGAGAGAAAATGAGGGGATATTACGCACAGAAATTGGCGATTGGAATTGAAGCAGTATCTTTAAACTTACTGTAGCGGCGATGAAGTACACGTATGCACAAGTGTATGATTTTTCATTTTGATACTGAAATATTCTTGTTCGTATACGTAACGGCAATATCGCGAAATTTCTTATTAGATTTATTTTAAAAAATGGGTTACATATATAATTTCCCTTTTGAAAATCGACCAAATTGTAAGCATCCAATCCTTCTAACAAGTCTATATTAAAAAATAATTCTCCTTGATTCGACAGCGAGCTATGGCGCTGAAAGCTGTCGCCGCCTTATCCCAGAGATACGGCACGAGATACAAATCGGGAAGCATCGCCGAGACGATTTGTAAGTGTTTTGAAGCAAACAAGCGTGAAGAATGTATAAGTGCCTCTCGCCACGAGTATCCGGATGCCATTAATTATTTTGCAGATGTCGCGAGTGGCAGCTCGATGGACTGGGTCAAGGACACGTTGAAGGTGCCGGTGTCCTTTACGTACGAGCTGCGAGACACCGGCAGGCACGGCTTCGTCCTTCCGGCCGATCAAATCATTCCAAATTGCCAGGAGGTCCTGGACTCCTTTGTAGCCATGTTCAAGGAGGCCACGAGGCTCGGCTATCCCAAGCCCAATTCCGACTATAAATAAATCTATTGCGATTGCATTGTGCTATGCGACGAAAAAAGAAAAAAACGCACTTTTCATTTCATCGCTTTGTTTTTCTCTCGCACGCGCATTTACATCTGTGGCTTACAGGAAGAACCGCTTAAGTGACTTTTTCGTGTTTTCGAGTAATACGTAAGATCGAAATGTCAGAGAAAAGATCGAAGTATTGGCTCATTTCATTAGGTATCTAATACGAATACAACCGTAGTATTCAATTTGTAAATAGTGTCTTTCTCGGCGCGCAAGCTAAACAAATTACTCGAGTTAAGTGGTTCTGCGGGAACTTTGCAAATAAGTGGTTATGCGCTCACTCTCTTTGAAGGCTCGTAACTAATGCAATTTGCAATTAAAAAAAATTTGGACGGGACACATTTTTAACGTTTAACTCATGCCCTTTCCAAAGGTGTAATTGAAATTTTCCAAAATTATTATTAGCAATGACAAAAAACGGTTTAAAGGAAAAAAGCATGGTTTGTCCACAATTTTTTTTTAATTCAAGATTTCAAGAACGTTTTCATTTGCAATTAATCTGAAAGCCCTCTTACCAATGGAATAAATGTTCAAACCTAAAAGACACGTGATTTGGGGGTTGATATTGAACCTCGGTCTGGTCGAACTGGCGCATATTATAATTGGAAATTTTTACGAAGACTTTTACGAATTTTTAATTCAGTAACCACGCACTTTTGGAAAAAATTGTCAAGAGTAATAAGTTCTTAGAATCAGCTAAGGAATACACACGAATTTTATCAGAGCGATCACAGCAATATTTTTTGTTGTTGCAAATTGACAATTTTGAAAATATTCAAAAAAAATTTTTTTTAATTTAAAAAAACTGACAAATCTATCGGTATAGATAATTAGATATATATTATGCAGCTTTATTGTACTCCAGACGGTGCATCGCGCACAAAAATGAAAAAAACGAGTGCACTTAACTGGTTCTCCGGTAACAATTTTACAAGAGGAGCAGTTAAGTGATTATACAATCGGCTAGCATTTAAAATATATGTGTATATCGAAAATGTTATAATTGTATAATGAAAAAGGGTACTAAGAGCACCTCGAATTCGACATAAAAAAAATTTTCACCAAAAGTCACTTAAGTGGTTCTTCCTGCAAGCTACAGATATAATATCAGGTGTTGTATTAATCGCGAGAGTTGCATCAGTTACCATCATACGACCAGCTTAGCCATGTCTTTGAGCTCCTTTCGACAATTTTCCCCGACGGGGTGTGCGGTATTACGTCTACGTATCGAACTCCACCCGACAGCGTCTTCATGTCGCCCAGTTCGTTTTTTGCTCAGCTGCACCAGTTCTGCCTCGGTCACCTAAAAAAACGTACGTCGACGTTATAACTGCGGGTAAGTCGATATTAGGCACAGGTTAATATAATATGTGTGTAGGAACAAACCTCGGCACCTGGAGCTTTTCTCACAAAAGCCAGAGGCCGTTGGCCTTCGATTTCGTGGAGAATCTGTACCACCGCGACCTCCAATACGGCCGGGGGTGTTTCAGGAGTGCATCCTCGATTTCATGAGGCGAAACTTGATAATCATTGCATTTCATAATCTCTTTGAGTCGGTCAACAACAACAACGACCTCGCCGTCCTCGGTGTAATATTCTTTATCTCCCGAGTGCAGCCAACCTGCAATAAATATAAGATTCGCTTATTTTTGTATATTTACTTTCTAAATCTAAAACAATGAAAACTCACTGTTTTTTAGTCCATATTAACAATTTGAAAAAGTTATAATGGTGCAACTGTGAACTAGTGAATAATCACAGTTTAAGCGGCTTAAAAAATGAATCAATTGAAAAAGTGTAGAAGGACTATCTAAAATACTAAATGTGAACATTGCAAATAGTGAATAAAAATAATATTTGGGTAGCAATATACATTAGCTGAAATAGTGAGAATACACTTCCTACAATGTTGCAAATACATTGCTCAAAATAGTGTGTGGCCCTAGTAACAGGAAGCTAAAGGAGACATAAATTTTCGCTTATTCTACAAGTTCATTGTTAGCTAATTAAATAGTAAATTTTTCTCATGTTGCAAAACGATTATTAAGTCCATAAAATTTCACCTTTTCTGGGTGGTGGATTCTCCACTTGGATAGTGAATTTCTTGGATGTTATAAGATACCGAAAATTTCACTTCTCTTAAAAGTCATTGTGACTCACTGAAAAAATAGTAAATTTTTATAATTTTTCAAGTTCACCTTTTGCTAATGTGATTATGTACTGGATAATCAGTGTTCTAGTGATAATTTAAAGCAAATACTTTCTACTGTTTGGATCAGTAAATATTTACTAATTGGACAGTAATCGCAATAAAATGAGCAAGATGATAACTCATTTACTAAACAGTGACTATTCACTACGTACTATAGCACATTATAATTTTTACTTCAATGCACCGTATTAATTAGTAAATATTCACTAATTTGTAAAATGATATTTTCTGTACTACGTGTAAATAGTGAAAATTTTCACTATTTGGGAGGTTAATATTATTTAACTATGAGAAACAGTAAATTTTTCCCTGTTTTAGATTTAGAGAGTATACAAGTTGTTTATTGTAATGGTAGATTATTGTAATAGCCGAGCATAACGGTAGGCGATTTGAGGCACAATTCTCCCGCTTGGTTTGGACCGAGTACTTTGTCGGTCTCGGTGTTGATGACTTTCAACTCCACGTTCGTCAGGACGAATCCAACGGAGTTGATTATCTTGCAGTCGCTCGTCTGCAACGCCGCGAGACCTCCGCATTCGGTAAAACCTGGCGTAAAATGCGTTGATTCAATTTTAATACGAGTTTTTTTTATACGAGGCAAAAATAACGATAAAAAATAATTCACGACATTACCGTATGCTTGACCAATCGTAACGTGTGGTGGGCTCTTTCTCATGGCTTTGATGATCTCGGGATTCAATGCCGAGCCCTCTGTTACCATATGGTTTTTAGCAATTTCAGTTGATATGTTCGCAAGATGTGCGTCTTATACCAGAGTCTTACGGCAGCTGGCGCTATGAAGAACTGACCTGGAATCATATTGGGTAAAATGATTAAGAATTAGTCGATATCATAAACTTGATGATAGCATTGTTAGTCCGGGAGTCAGGCAGCTCAAAAGCATTATTTGCAAAATAAGTTACGAAAATGCATTTTTTTTAGTTTTTCTTGATTAATTTTTTTGTTACTCAATTTACGCAAAAAAAGGTAAAGATAAAAGTTGATCAGAATGAAATTTTCTGTAAGATACATGTATTCCTAAATACATGAATGATTTTGCTGTATGGATTATGTTACGTATACTATATGTTACGATAATATTGCGTATACTAATACGATTCATATACGAGACAATTCAGTAGGATTTGACAATATTTTCTGCTGCTGTTGTTGTCATCTCTATATTGCATTTGTGAATACATTATTTTTGTTCCAACGATTATCGAGGTAGATTTGAACACTATCACTATCTACATTGTATATGCCATTAACCGATATTTCTGAGCCATCAAACGTTTTATACGGATAAAATTTCTGTCGTTAAATGCTCATTGCTCCATGCTTTCCATGCACTTCGACATTTTCCATTATTTCGAAATTCCGATCAATCTTAAAAATTTTCTTTTCGAATACTGCACTAGAGAAAACTACATTTTTGTGATTTTTCTGATACTTCTCTATGACCCGACAAGTCTCCTCTGGCTCGAATTTGTCGTGGAGGATCCTCGTGAGCTTGTTCGCTATCGACTGCAGCTAATGCGGAAGGTCCCACTCGTGCTGAACTTGCTGAACATCTTGTACTTGTGCCCGTCGTGCCCGAGGAGAAGAGGATCAACGCGACGCTGTTCGTCTGAATCGATAACCGACTATACGGAACGTCCTGACTTCCCCGTTGCTCTGCCGCCTCATTACGTCTCGGAGGCTCTGGACTCCAGGGTACTGGACTCGAAGACGACGAATCTCACGTCAAGATTTTCCAAACTCGCGGCATCCCGCAGTACAGCTATTGAGTCCTCGCAAGTTACACACACTCAAAATCCGCGCCTCTTCCGCACCTATGAAACCTATGAAAAAATAACCTACATAGAAGTACAATTCAATACAATTCTCCATCCTCACACATGTATAGTGGCACATCGGAGACCTAAGCAGGTCCCACAGCCATAAAACCAAAAGAAAGAAAAGAGTCCTCGCAAGCGAAGACGACTTTAGGTCGCTCGCGTTAGCTTCACGAGGTAAAGTCGTAGCTCTCGGGTATATGTCGAATTTCAATGAAAAAATGCACTTTTCTTTAGTCTAGAAATCGAAAAAAATGTATTAAAGCTAGAGGTTTCGGACCAATTAGACTTTCTTCTGTGAGTCGAAAGATAGTCAAAAGTGCAGGGGAACATGGAAAAAGTTACTAGTAACCATATTTCCGAGCCTTTTTTTACAGAAAATTAATGCATCAAAACACTGGAACAATAACAACTACGAATGTTCCCGAGGCACCAATATAATTTCGAATAACACTATAATAAAGTATTACAAAAGAGCTTTAATTTTAAAAAAATATATGCCATAAGTTTCGATGCTCTGATCAAAAGTTATGCCCATTTAAAAAAAAAGAAAATAATAAAAATCCGAATAGCCAATTTTTTCTTTTTCCTCCATACTTATGCCTCGGTTCTAACGTCTAACCGATTAACTTCACGGCTCTAAGTGAAGGTAAACGTGAAACAGGCGCATACGTTTCTTTAAGATCATAAATATTTTTGTCTTTAAATCCTTTTATCACTAGCCGCGCTTTATGTTTTATATCTCCGCTACCTTTTCTGACTATACGATTAAGAAGTGCTGAGATCGAATAAATATAAGGAATTACGCAAATTCAAGAGATACTTGCCCTTCGTCTCGGTATTACCTATCGGCATACACGGTTTGGAATCAAAATGTTCAGGTATTGGGGAGAAAAATGCGAACGAAACCCTGTTGAAAGGTATCATGTGATGGAATCGCATGAGATTGCTGCATGATGTCATCATATGATAAAAGTGCTGATAATGACATGTGAAAATATCATGTGATGAGGTACAAATTCATCATGCGATATAATAGGATTCAATCACATCATAAAAAATTGAATTTTGAAATTAATTAAAATCCATTTTTTCATTGATCTGTTGCTATTTCATCCGGATACCATCCGGATGGTACTTCTATAAATAGCAACAGATCAATGAAAAAATGGATTTTAATTAATTTCAAAATTCAATTTTTTATGATGTGATTGAATCCTATTATATCGCATGATGAATTTGTACCTCATCACATGATATTTTCACATGTCATTATCAGCACTTTTATCATATGATGACATCATGCAGCAATCTCATGCGATTCCATCACATGATACCTTTCAACAGGGAAATCAGTAGCCGTAACCTGACGTAACTGATTTTCGTTCGCATTTTTCTCCCCAATACCTGAACATTTTGATTCCAAACCGTGTATGCCGATAGGTAATAGCGAGACGAAGGGCAAGTATCTCTTGAATTTGCGTAATTCCTTATATTTATTCGATCTCAGCACTTTTTGATCGTACAGTTAGTGACGGGTCATTAGTGGCTATCGGATCCCCTTAGCATTTAGGTATGCATCTATTAGAAAATTAAACATTAAATATTATAAACAATACAAATATGCATTTGTTTCATACAACCCATTCTGAGCAAAACAGAATAATCTTGTAGTAAATTCTAAACTATGAATTAGATTTGTATTTTTGCGCGTTGTTGATCAGATATATATTTGCGCATGCGTGCGACAGACATAAAATAGGCGGGAAAACTCGTCGTGTGCAGGGAGCCAGCGACTACAACCATCTCTGCGGCACTTCGCTCGAACCTGTCAGCTGTTTATAGTTGTGAATAGTGTCTGCCAGTGCACTATGTTTTTGAAGCTTAAGAATATTTTTAAGATTTTATATGTTAAACAAATTTGATACTGCGCTTATTTTGCAAGAATCATTTCGGCATAAGTTTTTTAAATGGCAAACTTAGGAAATCGTATTGTTGTTTTAATCGATATGGATTGTTTTTTTTGTCAGGTTGAGACAAGATTAAAACCTGAATATAAAGGCAAACCCTTGGCAGTTGTGCAATATACTCAATGGAAAGGGGGAGGGTAAGTTTTTTTAGTGTATTTTTTAGTTAAAAGTTTTTTAATGTACAGAATTGTTTGTATTTATTTGTGAACCTTAACGTCTTATAGAATAATTGCTGTGAACTATGAAGCTAGAGATTTTGGAGTCACACGTCACATGCGTGGTGAAGAAGCAAAAGAAAAATGTCCAGAAATAATATTAGCAATTGTTCCGGGTCTAAGAGGAAAAGCGGATACATCTAGGTAAAATAAATTTTTATGAAATAATTATCCCTGATTTTGGATAAGAGTACTTTCAAATCATATCATTTTATAGGTATAGAAGTGCTGGACGAGAAGTAATCGACGTTTTAAAGAAGTACTGTAATATAGTTGAAAGAGCTAGTGTTGATGAGGCTTATTTAGATATTACTCAAATTGTTGATGATAAACTTTCCAAAGAATTAGTTGAAGAAGATACTATTTCAAAGCAATTAGAAAATAGTTATATTGTAGGTTTTTCAGAAAGTGGTGTGAATGATGAAGGTTTGTTTTTCTGTATTTGTTTTTGTGCATAGTAGTATTTAATAAAAGTACATAGTTTTAGTTGTAAATTATAATTTATTTACAGATCAGAGAAGTAGAGGTCTTGAAGCTTGGCTTTCAGAACTAGCAAATGACATTGAAATTAGTCGCTTGGCAATTGCTGGTGCATTTGTTGAACACATAAGGAAAGAAATATATGAAACTACAGGCTTTAGATGTTCAGCAGGAATCTCATTTAATAAGGTTAAATTTTAATCCATCTTAATTTTGAAAAAAAAATTGTGAAAAAAAATTTCTTTTCCATTTACAGATTCTAGCTAAATTAGCATGTGGACTACATAAACCCAATAGACAAACAATTTTACCAGCATCTGCGGTTCCTGAATTGTATGGGTCATTACCAGTAAAAAAAGTGAGAAATCTTGGAGGGAAATTGGGAGATATTGTTATAGATTCATTAAAATGTAATGTCATGGCAGATCTTTTGCCTTATTCTGTGCAGTATCTTCAGAATCGTTTTGATGAAAAAACTGGGTAAGATTATAGATTTGAAAATATTAAGGCTATTTATTTTAGGATTGCAGTATTTTTTCTTTATAGATCATGGTTATACAATATAGCTCGCGGTATTGATAGCGAACCAGTTACTCCGAGATTGATTTCAAAATCCATAGGAGCATGCAAGAGATTTCCAGGAAAACAAGCTATAGTAGACCTGGATGTAGTAAGTTTAAACTAGCAGAGTTAAAATCACAGCTAGATTTTAACTTACAATTTATGTAATTTGATTTTGGCATTTTTTAGCTTAAACACTGGATAGGAGAATTATCAGCAGAAGTGTGTGAAAGACTTGAACAAGATCTAGAAGAAAATGAACGTAAGGCTTCGCAAATTATAGTAAGTTTTCAGTATTATCAAGATAAAAAACCAGTCTCGCAGTCTCGAACTGTTGCTTTAACATCGTACAAACAAGAGAAAGTCGCAGAACAGTGTCTTAACATTGTCGTTAAAGCTACACAACAGTTACCTATATCATTTTTAGGAATGTCAGCTGGGAAATTTGTCAAAGCAAAGGGAAGCGAAAATTTTATGAATTTCTTCAAATCCGGTATAACCGATAAAGTTAGCGCGTCAGAAAATACTAACTTTGAAAATAATACTGAAAAAATAGAAGAAATAAATGTCAATGGTGAAAAGAACGTAGTAACAGATGAGAAAAATCATAAATTTGGAAAAGTAGAAGTAACTAATGCAGACTCGAAATCTTCTTCTAGCAGTAGTTCAAAAATTACTAGAAAATCGTCTCCGTGTAGTAAAATTCAAAAAACTTTAAAAACAGATAATTTTAAAAAGTCTTTCTTTATGAATATTTTAAAAGATAAAAAACATGAATGTTCAGAACAAGAATTAGATTTAAATAATCACGCTTCTGAAGACTGCGATGATGGTGTTGAGCCTTACGAATGTTCGGAAAAGTATGAAAATGATACTAATGAACCTGAAAATATGCCTAGCTCATCGAATATAACATCCCATTTACAAAGCAATTCAGACGATATTTGTACAACGACTGTAGGATTGCAAGAAATATTTCCAGATTTGAATGACATAGATCCCGATATTATGCGATTATTGCCTCCTTATTTACAAGAAGAAGCGAGAAATTTATTGAAAAATAATGAGTCGCTTGATAAATCTAAAGATGCAAATAAATTAAAAACTAGTGAAATGCATACATTTTCAAAAAGAAAAATGTTGAAATCAAAAACTACTAATGAAAAACCGAGAATTCAGAGTTTTTTTATAAAAACCAATCTGAAAAATGATTCAAAAAATAATTTTAAAAAGTGCTCGCAGTGTGATCAATTGATATTGATAGAAAAATTTGATGAGCACAATGACTATCATGTAGCGCAAAATTTACAAAAAGAACTTAATCGAATGTCGAGTACGGTTGAAATACGCGGAAAAAACAATGAATCAGAAAGTTTGAAAGATTCGAAAAAAAGACGTAGCGATGAAATTGATGGTAGTATGCCAAAAAAATCCATATCGTCCTTTTTCCAACAATAATTGTTTAATTTTTTTCATTGCAAATGAATTGTACATATACTATATCATTTAAAGCAATTGCCGACAGTCTTGCATCTGTTATAAACATACAAACTACACACACATTTTTAGTTATTACATAAGTATTTTTATACAGATTTTTATATTTATTGTGTAATTATACGAAAAATGCAGAATGTTGAGCTAATTTTATAAATATTTTTTACTAAGTAAAAAACTAGAAGTAATTTTAATTGAAAATCAATAATTTTTTATGGAATATCGTTTTTTAATATCTTCGACCGCCTCCTTGACCTCCACTGCGGTTATTGTAACCACCTTTATTGTATCCATCATTTCCTTGATTCCACCCTCCTTGGACTCGACCACCTCTGCCTTGTCCACTTCGGTTGTAATCTCCTCCCCCACTCTTTCTATCGTAACCTGAGATATTTAACAATAATAGCATTTGGAATGATTGCATTTATTTTTTAAAAAGATATTTTGAATAAATCATATTTACCTCCTCCTTGATTGTTGTATCCACCTGATCCTTGATTATTATATCCACCTGATCCTTGATTACTGTATCCACCACTTGAACCTTGGTTTCCATAGTTGGAACTCTGGTTACTGCCACCGTATCCAGAACTTTGGTTGCCATAGTTACCAGAACTCTGATTCCCGCTATATCCGCTGCTTTGTCCACTGTATCCAGAGCTTTGATTACCCCCATAATTTCCTCCTCTGTTACCGTATCCAGAATTGTGGTTATTACTATATCCAGAATTTTTATTCTGACTTGACACTTGATTTCCAAAACTTAAATTCATATCTCCGAAGAATTGTTTGGGCTGATTGTCATAGTTTTGACCAAAGTTTGAGTTGGCTGATTTATTGTCACGATAGCCGCCGCCACCGCCACCACCGCCACCCCCGCCGCCGCCACCACCACCTCTACCGCCTCGTCCACCACTACCGCCTCTACCTCCGCTAAATCCACCCCTGCAAATTCAATGTACATTGATTACGAAAATCTTGTAAATTTTGATCAAATGATAAGAAATAATTACCTTTGTGGACCTTGCACTCTGTCCTTTTGCCAAGGTGGCATTTCAGGTGGAGGAGGTTCTTGCTCGCACGGTCGTCCTCCCCTGTCGGGTACTGCACCAATCATAACTTTATTTATGGCACTTCGAGTATTTTTACGAACGGTTGCATTACTCGTCTTTTCAATTACAGCCAAATCGTCTCTAGCAGCTAAAAGATGAGCAAGTGTCACGTCGGGATCTCGTTGCATCGTATCTCTTTTAGCATGGTAAACTTTATTCAGTTCATTTTCTTTTGGCCTTATCCTTTCTGACCACTGTAAAATAATGAAATAATTTAAAAATATTCAGTATTTCAAAAAATATCAACATCGCATAGTCACTCACAGTAAAAGAATTAATTGTAACATCCAGTCGTTTCAGTAACATTTCACGTCGAATCGTGTATTCTTCATTTAAATCACTATGTAATTTATCTAACTTTTCCCATTGATTATTACTTAATTCTCCAAAAAAGAGTGGTTTTCCAATCAGATCTTTAGGTACTTGTTTAATAACTTCCGTTACTTTAGTATGTAATTTCTTAAATAATAATTCAGGAGTGATGTTATCCGGAGGCTTTTGAAATCTTAAAGCTGTCAGCATTTCCCTCATGCTTTTAGCTGTTATACTTTCACTCTGTAAATAGATATTATGTTTATTACAAAGTGTAATTTAAAAAGAAAGAAAACTTAAAAATTATAAAATGATTCTGACAATAGTAATTTCTGCAGTCTTGTTAGCATCTGGTTTTCTAGCTTCCAACATTTTACTTGTCATAAGTTCCACTGTTAGATATTCAATAAGAGATCCTCGATCCTCGTAAGTAGCTAATCGTTGATTTGAATTGCCTGTAGTTAACTTTGCGTTTGCACATCCTAATTCTTTCAAAAATGTACTTAATTCTAACAAAAAAGAGTTGGCATCATCTGGTGAAGATATTGGATGTACAGTATCATCCAACTTTTCGAATGCACCGATTTGATCAGTCATCCACGAAATGAGACTAGTGAAATCCACTGAATGTGCTCCTCCTTGAAGGGCTTGACTAAATTTATTAGCATCCAACAGCGGTCCGGTATACCTGAATGAATTATTACATGATTACTATTAAGAAAATTATTTTTTCAAAAACTAGAATTCGTTTCTGAATGAGACGAAAACTCTGTACTATAATTAATTAAATTATAATAGTAAAACGTTAAAAGACGTTTAAGAATTTATAACCTAATCCTTACCCGACATCTTCCAAACCCTGTAACAGTTCAGCTTCCATACTTTCCTTTCGAAAAGTGTATGCAAATTAATTATTCTTATCCAAGCTTAGTTTTATTACAATCGACTAAGCTTAATACTGAAGAATTCGAGTATTAACTTTAATTCCAGGTAAACGATGAAAAGAAGCGCACGCTTCAGGTATTGGGTTTGCTATAACTATATAGAATACTTAGTTGCCTTCACAAAACGTGCCGAATGTGGTGCGCTACAATCGATCAGCTGTTTTTCTCCATTTTCATGTGTAAGCCCGCAGTTATAGCTGTTCTGCAATTTCGGAGCAAGCGAAAATTATGAACATTCGCATTTACATTTGAAAAATAAGCTATTATCATTTTAGTTTATTTTTCAAGCTGCTTCTTTCACAAAATAATTAAAAAAAAACGTTCGTATTGCATTTATAATTGACTCACATGGTAAATTATAATATTTAAATTTAAAATAAAATGCTAACGATAAATTATTCTTTATAATTCCTTGATAAAATGTAATTAGCTCCTTCACAGAGCGCAATGATCCACAGTTATAATGATTAGAGGTACACGTAACATACAGTATATGCAATATACGAATATCGGTACGGAAGCAAAAAGCGATTTTAAAAGTTTTTAACATATGCCAGTGTATGTGGACCAAACGATAAATATAGTGATAACCTGATAACATTGTAAATATCGCGACCCTAAAGCTGTTAATGTAATGAAACATAGTAGCGCGATGTAAAGAGGAACAAAAATTCTGAATGTATGTTACATATGCACGCGATCCTTTCCCCGTCGTTATCAATTTGAAATTCGCGAAAATTGTATGTTTTCTCTCTTTGCAAAATATAATTAAACATAATTCTTCTTATATAATGATACAGATAATTCGAATCTATCAAATAAGAGATAAAAATCGTGTGCGGCAGGCGCAAGTTTTATCCCGCGATGTGTTCTACTTTAATTTCAATAATATATACACATAATAGTAAAAAATATAAAAGAATGCAAACAAAAACAATAGAAACAGTAATGGTATTACATGCATTAAAGTATAAATAATTATAATAATAGAAACCACATACTCGTTCAGCGGCTCAGTACTCCGGTGCACGTAATGGACTTGTGCAGCTATTATACGAAAAATTTTTTGATAAACGCAGTTATGCCTTTTCGGTTCTCCGTTCACATGCATAATCCAATTCGAGCTGATAGTTACACGTTAGAAAATACACGCGGGGCAACCCCCTACTCCACCGTTTTCACACGCATGGACACACACATATATTATAAGTGTATATATATATATATATATATATATATACACTTATAATATATGTGTGTGTCCATGCGTATATATATATTGTATATATATATTATATATATATATTATATTATTATATTATTATATATAATAATATAATATATAATTCATTCAGGATATATTATATATATATTATTATATTATTATATATTATTATATATTATTATATATTATTATATTATTATATTATTATATTATTATATATATTATTATATTATATTATATTATTGTATATATATATTGTATATATATATATATATATATATACACACACGACAACGCGCTCTCTCTTCGCGGCTCTCCCCTACTTTCTGCGGCGGCAGCATCATATACCTATACTGCCTACATATACACTTCTCTTTCGCAGTAAGCCAGTCAGGATATATAGACGAGAGCGCAGAGCGAGCCTCGAGGCGGCCGCGAGGCAGTAGGCGCCGTCGCGCGCACACACGGACGTGGGCAACACATGCGCGCGGCCGCAGTGAAATAAGCGTGGCGCGCGGCATGCCCGCGCACAATACAACAAACCTGCAGCTGCCGAGGACCGCGAGCGCGCCGCCGCCGCGGCCAGTGAGTATACATATATATACACTATAGTGAATGAGAGGAGTATAGCTATATACAGACATACAGTATACGCATATACCGTATATATAGGTATACACAAAGTTATATCAGCGATACAGTGAGTGTTGAGTGTATATAGGACCTTATTATACTGCTCGCGCCTGCCTCGCGCTGCCGCTGCTCTGCTCTTGCGAGTGCTGTGCTGTGCTGTCTGCGCTGCCTACTATATGTGCAGCTGCTCGCTGCAGATCGGGCGAAGCGAGTGCGAGCATGGATCGCGTGCTTGGAATGCTGTGTTGATAGATACCTGTGTTACTCGCCGTTGCATCCCGTCCAAGCGGGCTTTCATTGATTTCCTTTCGCGGACGGATACCGCGTGTGTGCAGTCTTGTGCCTGATAATCATCGACGGTCTACACACATGTATAATATACACTCTGTGCGCGCAGCGTGAAAAAGTATACACACCAACGAATACCGAGTTCCTTTTGTGTGTGCGTTATTATTTGGGCACGTTGCTCGGGGCCCCCCCTCCCCCCCGCCCCCCGGGCATAACCGTCGACGAGAGGGCTCGATCCAAACTTCGCTCTTGGGAGAGGCTCTCCACTGACGAACCTGTCCAAGCACCAGCGGAGGCTGTCCGCGTCGCAGGAGGTTTCCCGAGCAAGAGTCGCTGGTCGCTGCGAGCATGCCTAGCAAGAAGAAAAAATACAACGCTCGCTTTCCACCCGTACGTATACACCTACATGTGCGCACACACACACACACACACGCGGCGACTTTTGCTTTTCGCTATTTTCTTCCTCTCCCTGTCATCTCGTTGACGTAGATCGCAGGCTCGTCCACCTCTCGCTCCATCTCTCTCTCTCTCTCTCTCTCTCTCTCTCTCTCTCTCTATCTCGTTCTCATTGTCGTGGGAGTGATGTGACAGTGTACACCACGGAACAGTAAGGTGTACACTCGGAAGATGCCTCGGAGCTCTTTGTGGAGAGAGAAAGACGCGAGTGCGTGTGTGTGTTTTATGTACAACCTCGGGGGGCCTCGGGGGCATTGTTAACCTCACTTTTTCACGCAACACCTTTTACTTCTGCAGGGGCGCATCAAAAAAATCATGCAGACCGACGAGGAGGTGGGGAAGGTCGCTCAGGCTGTGCCCATCATAATCTATATCCTTTTTAATGCAAAAAATCGCTAAACGAGAGATCGTTGCCTCGGAGCAACTGTCATGTATGTATAGGGATCGACCTGCTCTTGCGAGCCCTGCAGACAAAAATCGATCGACGTAAGTACGTAGTATGAAGGACGCAGGTAGTTGCGAGTGTGTATAAACCGAAAGCATATACTGTAAGTATAGGTACCTATAAGTGTACTCTGCAAAATAGGCGGAGACTTGCGATGATCGCGATGATTGCACGCAGCTGCGACTTTCTGAAAAAGTAGAGCGAGACAAAAAAGTTTATTCAGGTTTTGTACTTTCACAGCTGGATATTTCATTGATACTTTCAAATTCTTTTTTCGTGGATACTTCTATATAGGCGAATAACATTGATCAAGCAATTGTCTTGTAAAAAAAAAAAAAAATAAATTTCTGTTTGTTGAAATTCAATACATAAGCTGTTGATGTTTTGTTCATTAAGTACCATGTGCTTTTATTCTTTTCAGCAACTGTCACAAAACTATAGTTTCATTGCAAATTATTATACAAATACATATATTTCTTAACCACTTTTATACCTAGAACATTGGAGTTATTTGTACATTCACTCCTTACCAAAACAATGCAAATCACAAGTGCCAAGCAGGCAAAGACACTAAGTCCTTCTCACATGTTAGTATTCACTTTGTTAAATGCATATTTTCAAGTGTAGCTTGAGAAAGCTAACTTTATAAATATTTTTATGTATTGCAGGAAGCAGTGTATTCTTTCAGAAAGTAGATTTGATTTTTTGAAAGATTTGGTCAAGAATCTACCAGATGCTTCTGGTCCAGATGATGACAATCACACTCCTCCTGCAACCCCAGCAATGCAAGTTGTACCAGTTAACACAGCGACAAATACCTTTGCTCCTAAGGTCCCAGCTGTGGCTGTAGTGAGGTAAATTAAAATTTTTGTTATGTGTTAGTATGTATTGTCTGTTTTCCAAATCATGAAAGTATAAAATAATGGTTTCATTGCAGTGTTTCCAAAGATGGCACAACCTGTGTAAAACAATATGAACAAACACAAATTCCAAATCGAAGGCACTCCATTGACAAAGGTGACAGGGGAGCCAAAACAGTATTTGCTTGTAGTGCTCCAAAGTTTAAAATGTCTGTGCCTACATCATTTAATGCTAGCCAACCAAATTTCTATACAGAAGTGAACAGTAATGCGAATGATAGCATTCCAAGAAGTTCATCAGTCAATCAGCCGGTGTCAAATTTTGCTTGTACTGCCAATATTGACGAAGATTATGATACGTAGCAAACCAGTCAATAATTTATTATACTGTATGAACACATTGTAAAAAGTATACATTAAATGACTTTCGTTGACTAGGTTAAACGTAAGACCCTTGTTGGTCTCTCTGTATAATCTCAGGAGTTAAGAAAAGGGTATAATTTGATCTTCACTGTGAAGCACAATGAATGATAGATTTTTTGATCCATACTGTCATAACTATGAAATTCAAGAAAACTGATTTCAAAGACGTATTATGTATAATACTTAAAATACCTGAAAAATGTTAATATAAATATTTCTTTTTATTTTGATTAAATAAGTATTCAAAACATGAATTAAGTCTGTAATAGGCAATAAGACTGCTATATCTTATTTTTTTAACCACTAAATTATTAATGCACGATTATCTGAATATGTAACATTGTTCATTTACATTAAGTTTAAGGTGTGATAATTGATTGTGTGAAATGTGAATTCATTATGATTATTTTTGTTACACATTAATAATTTTCACGAGTTTGGATATTTATTTTTGTATCAAAAATTGCGTTTCGCATTGAATATCCATCAACATACCTTGTGTAGAATGCACAAACTCCAATTGCAGTCACAAATTTACAATGCGATTCGCTATATATAGCGACATAAGCAATGACAATGAACTATCTTTTCAAGAACTGGAATTATAGAATCATGTATGTACAAGTTAAAGCACTAGAGCTTTCGTAACTGTTATGAAAATATCGACGGCACCGATACGATTATCGATCTTTCTGATCTTTATTGCATAATCTGTGACATACTTGAAAATAAAACAAAAACTTTTTTCAAAAATATTAAACGGAATTAAAATTATTTATGTACATTTGCATACTATAGATACATAACGACTATTGATTAAGAGGAATGCATGATAATATTGGATGGGTTTATTTGTGAATAAACGATTTTTATTTTATTTGCGTTAATATTATTATTAAAAAATTTTTCGATATAAATTTCTCTTCTTTAAGCATATTTACATTATAAATAAATGATAATATACAATTTTAGAAGAACCTTTATCTCAATTTCATATTTCTATCGCCTTTATTTTTCCTGCGTAAGATATAAATCGATATAATCGCAGTCGCTAGAGTAAATCGATTTTCGAAAAATAGTTTTTCTTTATTCTAATTGTCAATTCATTATTATGAATGAACTAATTAAAAAGTAGTAGTCACCTTTAACCAGCAAGTTGTGTGATTTAAAATAATTTACAAAGGGCTCATCATAGTATTAAATTTAATGTACTGCCTCTTTAATTCTCTTTTTGTAACATTTTTCATGTTCGTATATTATAAAAGCGTGTCGTTTTTTTAAAGAGTTAAAAATAATACAAATGATTAACATAGTTGTTTCTATAAATAATTACTTAGTTTTGAAAGTTAAGCCCTCGTCATGTTTTGAAAATTGAAGGTGACTTTACCTTGTTAACTTAATCGCGAGTAAATACAATAAAATATAACTAATCCCTGTTTGGAAACTCAAGTTTCATCTACACTTTTTCGATCCGATTACATTTATAAAAAATACACTTTTAAATCGGAATCTACTTTCGTGAACAGGGATAACACGACCTGTTCAAGTCAATGGAATTTTTTCCCAGACTTGCAGGTCTACCTAATCAAGTAACTATGAAACATAGAAAAATGACAAGGCATACATGTACAGCATTAATTGAATATGAATATAAATATTATCCTAAGAGTTTATTTTATATGGTGCTTTGGCAGAGATATACATTATTCATAGCACCATTTTAATATTTAATGATATAAACTCTTACATTATGATTCATCGGAATGTTTTTTGTACTACTTAATATTTATGCAAATGATTTGCACCATGACGTTCATGAAAAAGTTTTTTTAGACCCAAATCAGTTCGATGGTCTACCAAACTTTTAATTTATATAATAAAACCTGTAGAAATAAATTACTCAAATTTTTATAAACATTCGTTGGCGCAGTTTCATTTCATAATAACAACGCATCTTAATCCTGACTACTATTAACATGAAAACGTATTTGACATAAAAGAAGACAATCTGCATTGAAGGCATTTTTAGATGCGCCTTTAGTTATGACTTGGATTTATTACTATCCAAATTTTTTTAATATTGTATTGTTTTATGGTTTTTCTTTTAATATGACTTGAACTGTCCTTTAGTTTTAAAGAGAGCATATTACAATTATAAAAATGTACACCTTGACTCAACTGCAGAGATGCATGGTTGGTTACTTTTAATAAGTACTTTGAAAATTCGGAGTTTTAACATTTGAACTGAATATCGAAAGTCTGTGCTTATAAAAACAAAATTAATTAGCAGTAATATCATAGAAATAAATTAAAGAAATCCGGTTCAAAGTAACGCAACATGTCGATTTCTGTCCAAGTTTAACAATAAGAACGACGCAAAAGTCGATTAATTATCTACGTTTCCTCCTTCATAAAGTGACTCACATTTTTCTAATAATCGTAGAACGGGGTTAATATTATACGGAAACAAATCCTTAGATACCAGTCTGTCGATTGCCTGCTTTAAATTTGCCAGAACTGCCATAGTATCGTCTATGTCCCGACCGCAACAAGATACAAATTCGGACCAAAAGCGCCTTATGTATTTCAAAAACCTGTACAGATAGAGTAAGAAGCACGTTTCGTTACTAACAAGAAAGTCCAGCAGCACGTCATGATCGTGAGAGACGGCCTTCAGGAACTGCACAAACGTTAGCGTTGGACTGAGCATGTTGCCCAGGTCATTCTGAGGTGGTCCTCTGTAGAACAGTCCATTGGCGACGTCGAGACAGCAGACCATGCCTTCGATCAAGGAATCGTCTTGGTCATGAAACATTCGCACAACCCATTGAGACAGAGGCATCCCTGGGTGGAATGGCATCAACAGTTTAACGCACTGATCTAGTTGCCGCAGAACTTCTCTGATACTCCTTTCGATTACTGCCATGTCTGCGTCAAGATCTTCTGCATCGGAGGCCAACGAAGAGTCACTTGAGTCACTACGTGTTTCTTTCACCGTAACAGCAACGCTCTTCAGTACCAATAGTACGACCTTCTGAAGAAGAGGCAAATCACCATCGCCGGAACCTCCACCAAACCTTCCGGAACCGTGGCGATATGGCAGCGAGTCTAGTAATCTCCAGTCTTTAACTGCCCTCACAACCAAGTGAGCCAGTGAGCAAGGTTCGTCTGGAAGTACGTCTTGCAAGGCTAGAGTGCTGCCATAGCAGAGAACTTCATTGAACAATCCAAGGAGATGTCTCCATATGACACCGGGAACATTACCATTTAAGAGTATAACTAAATTATCTAACTGAGAATAGAATAACTTTGTATCTATGACGGATAGATTAGCTTTAACTGATATAATGGATTCCCAGAGGTCCAGGAATGTGATTACGGCAGATTCGTGTTGCGGCGTATACGAACCAAGGATCGCATCGAACTTTGAGACCAACACCGTCCACTTGGATTCCAGAGCCTTGACGCACATGGCCTTCACTGGAGTACTGTCCAAACTTTCTGGATCTGATATGGTGATTATATTGCAGCCTGATGGAGGACCAGATGCCTCAGAATCCTCAAGAGGATGAATTGCACAGTCTTTGTGTTCTACTACCCTCTTCACCACGTCCAGGGTGAATAACATTTGGGTAGGTGAGTTAGTATTGACTAAAGACTGTGTTAGTCTCTCTAGCCAGGATGACTCCACACTCTCCTTGGTGATGATGAAGAAAGATGCAAGTGCCCTACTGGCTGCGAAAGATATGAATTTGTTGTTTGTGCATGAAAGATCAATTATTTGGTCAACAATGTGGTGCTCGTTTCTTGCTAAGGCTTTGCACACGTCCGCGATACGACCGCACATCACTCCCTTAGTGTTCTGTTTTATAGCTACATCGAACAGTAGCTGCAGGGCACTTAAAAATTCAAGGCATTTGTCTGGTTCCCATTCAGAGAGGACGGTTGATCTGAAATCCCTGTCGTTACCAGGCCCACTTGTATTGATGAATGGCTTACGCAAACTGCTTTCCGATACATTGCACAAGCATTGAGCCAGTAAACTTGTCTGCAGTTTTTCAATTTCTGAAACTTCTCCATTCTCATCATCTTCATTTTCAATTCTTTGCTTTTTCTTCGCAGGTTCCTCCATCTTTGGGCTTGGAGGATAGCTGCTGGATCGTCTAAGTACCATGAGCAGAAATAACTGGTGCTTCTGTTTAAGTTATCCGTGTCACGTACATGGTGATCCTGACATGAAAGTCAATGGGCTCATTGAAAGACAGGAATAGCGACATAAACTCCAATCTGTAAATATGAATAAAACTAGAATTAGTGCTATTCGTGATTAATCGATGTATCGTTGTAAGATGTCGAAAAGAATTTCTCTTCTCAGACTTTAAGCAATAACTGTTTATCATGATTGAAGCTTGTAAAATGAGCAATTATTTAATAAAACGTTGAGAAGACATTGAGTCTGATGGATCTTGAAAGGAAGGATAAATTTTGATATTCATGGATTGTCCGGCGTAGTAAAAATGTTGGGTAATATTGAAAAAAATAATGAAACCTGCAAGAAAACAGTTGTGCCTATTGTCAGGAGAAGAAAGCCAAGTCCAGCAGCACCAGGACACGAATCAAAATGGAGTTTTTTTGAGAAACTCCATGTTTCGGCTACTGTACTTACACGCTGAATCAGCTCATGAGCAGCCCCGAGCCACGAGTTGTGCCCAAAGCGATTCGCGGACGGAGCATATCCGCGGGGGGAGCAGTTCCCGGCTCCCGGAGGACAAGTGGCCACCTGGCAGCAGGAGCCCAGGTCGAGGAAGTCCTTGGCACGGGGTCGGGAAGGTTTTGCCGAGCGAGCGACTCGCCTTCGGGCAGCTACCGCTGTTCCGCAGAGCGCGTACGCCTCGGCCCTGCCTCGTCCGGCGAGCGGCGACTCCGGGCGTGCCGCGGAGGCGGCGAGCGGGCTCGAGGCGGACTCGGAGCTCGGGGGTGGCCTGCTCCCGCGACTGGTGCCCGTCGCGGGCCCGTCGGTCGCGCAGCGCGTCTCTCTCCAACGCACACACACACTCGCGCGCACTGTCTCACACGTACACGCGCGCGCACTGCTCTGCCGTCCTCCTGCTCCGCGTAAGTCTGCAGCAGGTCGACGCCGCCTCGCCTCGGGCCTCCTCGCGTTCGGGGCAAGGCAGGGGCAGGCGCAGGACGCCGCGGACTGGTGCTCCGTTCAGCGGGGGAGCGCTGGGCTCTCGTCGTCGGTCCCGATCGTCCCGAGTCCTCGCGCGGCAGCAGGGCAGCCGTGGGTGCTGCAGCAGCGAGCAGCAGCGAGCAGCAGCGCAGCAGCAGCCGAGGAGAACGGGAAAAGCTTGGGCTCTGTTGCCAGATCGCCGGCGCGCCACTGGGCTTGGGACGAGCGCAGCGTGCGCTCGGCGACGGCGGCTGGAAAGCTGCCGGCTGAGCGGCTCAGCCTGGACGGATGGCCCAGCTCCTGGGCTCAGACGGTGGCTCGCGCGAAGACGGCGCGGCTGCTGGGCGAGGCCGAGTCCCGGGCGCGGCTCTCGCGCCTCGAATCGGACTTTTCGCGGGACGCATCGTGCGGAGCCGCGTAACACGGTAGCTGTCCCTCGCACATTCCACGACGCACTGAGGCTTCGATTTCGCTCGCGGATTAATGAACTGCCGGGGCAGTTGGACCGGTCGCGATGAATAATTAAGGGAGGAGTAATGAGAGTGAGAATCGCAATAAAAGTGCGCGGATTCGCGGCTTAGCTGCCGAAATTCGGCGATAAATTGCTGGCAACCGCGCATTCACCTGCTGCCATCTCGCGGCCCGCTCCGACGTCCTTTCCGAGCCTTCGCGCTATTACTATATACAACACCCAGCTCGCTACAGAATCTGCATCTCCCTACTCCTCTATACCTGTATATACACCTTTCGCGATGTACAGGACGTGCCTTTGCATTATACACACTACTGCTGTTTATACTTGACGTATGGCGCGCAACAGTTGGATTTCACGCCAATAAGTAAGTATATGTGCAGTATAACCAGGTACCTGCTGATACTCCCTCTGCGCTCAACTGCTGCTGAAATCTTTGGCAGAAGGTAAGCGCGTTTCGTACATTTCCGCCGCGCATATATAGGCATATACAGGTGTAAATGTACCTGATAATTCAAAATTTTAACATCTGTGCATTGCCTAATTTGAATTTGATTCGGGCAAACGAGCGAAACAACCGCGTTACAGTTAATCGATCTCGATTATTAAGTTTCCCAAAGTGCCATCGCGCCAGCTCGCCTTCGCGAATTTCCAACTTTCCTCGATCAATTAACGTCAGCGCCTGAAATTCAAGCCGCACCTCGGCCCATCATATAGCTTCGTGGACGACCGCCAACATTAAGCCGAATTAATCTTTATGATGCCAACGCCTGATTTTCTAGAATTATTACATCACGGCGAATGATAAATCGCCCCGGTTCTAATGGTCTGTGTATACGTGACAAATAATTCGGAAAAAAGACAAATGCTCATATATACACGACTGTCTCGACGATTTTTCTGCACGAGAATAATGGAGGATACCTATACATATACCTATATATAGAGGTATATAATGTGCTGCATAATACGCGCACATGTGTTATAGTCTTCGCAGACTCATCCGCATGGCCCAATTGAGACCTTTCCTCGGCTCTCTTTCTCTCTTTCTCATTGCTCGCGAAGCGCTTTTTTTAAAGCCATTGTCTATTTCGGCTATTTATACACCTATATATAATGGAACAATCGGCGCGCTTGTATTTATATCTATAGGTACCGTTTACCGGTAAATCTTCGCATTTGTTTTTATTGTTGTGCAACATGATCGTTTTGATCGATATATAGTTATGAAGGCGTGTAAGCGAAAAATCACATGTTTGTATACGGCCATTGGGAGAATATTGTTTAGTGTTCAGTTGCAGTGCTACGAAATAGCTTTATTCTTTGTTATATGCAGACGTCATGTTAAAATCGGTACTTTGGGGATCCTTAAAAATTGCGAATTTACAAAAAGAATGCATATACTTTTCAGACTTTTTGTATTTCATTTATATATGATTGTAAGATATCTTACAATCAAATTTGCCTTTAATTGTATATACAATTATATAAAGGCAAATCAATACAAATAAGATGCCTTTGTGACATTATTTTCTAGTCACTTAAATTTAGTTTCAAGTTTTCAATCGAATTGGCAAAAAGCCTTTTTATAGCCTTTGTCAAAGACCAGCAGACAATTGCCAATATATAGCTCTAAAGAAAAATAGGTTAATTTAAAGTCAAAGCGCGCAGAAAGAGTTTTAATAAAAGTATAATTGAAATAATTTTTTATCCGAGAGTGGTCTTTTTAAGCGAATTTTTTTTAACCAAAGTTTTTAACGTAGAGAAAGTGAAAAAATTTCCATGACCAATGACTAATGAGTTTAATATCATGTTATTGTCTCTTTCATTCAAATATTCATATACAGTTACAAGTACACACTGTATTCGGTAATATCGTAATAAACCTCGCGTATAAGCG
This sequence comes from Philotrypesis tridentata, assembly GCA_018906965.1. Taxonomy (NCBI): domain Eukaryota; kingdom Metazoa; phylum Arthropoda; class Insecta; order Hymenoptera; family Pteromalidae; genus Philotrypesis; species Philotrypesis tridentata. The sequence goes on along the minus strand of JACCIB010000001.1, from coordinate 6,368,991 downwards.
TTTCCTTAACGGCCCCCTAATGGCGAACAGTATTATATATATGCACGTTCAAGCCCTCGCATGAAAATGCTTGACATTCATGTGCGGCGATGCCCCACCCAATACCTTTGGAACCCCCTATATACATGCACATATTATACAGTCCATTGAAGTAGCGCACATAGTGCCATTAATTGCTGCACAGCTAAAATATTATCCGTCGCGTTATCGGATTGTGTATTAGTCACGACAAAAGTGATGCTTTATTTTCAATTTAATTTAATCCCGAACGCTCGCATGCAATTTGAGCTGAGAGAGAGAGAGAGAGAGAGAGAGAGAGAGAGAGAGAGACCGCTAATTATGATGAATTGTAGTTTAATGAGAATATTTCATTGTATATAGCTCGAAGCTGTTCGAGAGATTATAATTGCATTCCGTGTACATGATATAATTATAATACACGAAATCAAAGTTATATTCATAGCGCTATAGCAATAATGTTTCATTATCGCAATGCACTTGTTAAATATACGTATTGTAATATATACGTATTGTAATTGTATAACTATATATGTAAATTCAAATTACGCTCGATAATTTGCATTCAATCATCTCCAAATGAAAGGGCTCGATCCCTTTGCTTCCCAAATTTTAGCAAATACATAATCCCACGCAACCTGGGAATGAATCGCTCAATCATCATTGATCGATCTATATATACCTATATATGTGCACATACGGTCCAGATATATGCAATATATGCATATATATATATTTATTAACTAGAAATTTCAGCGGCACAGCGGCGTAATCCTCTTATAAAGCCCGCTCACAACACAGCTGGGCAGGAATAAAGCGGAGCTATATCCATATATATACAAACCTAATTTTCGCGAGTCATTAGCCAAGCGTGAAAAGCCACACGTCCCTATACATATTCACGCATACGTAAACTCTGGTTTTCAACTGGGGCTTCGCCAGAACTTATGTACCTTTACACGCGCGCGTGGTTAACGTTTCAGCGCTACAGAGCAGCATTCGCGGCTTATAATCCCTCTCGCTCACGACCCTTTCGCCGTACATTTTCTCAACTCAATTATACACCCAAAGTTCCTCGCTTCGCGTATACACGCAAAGCCGCGGACACTTTGCCTCGCTTGCCTTTCTCGATGATAATTTTTCTCTCCCCCCCGCGCCCAACCCCCGACTAAAAAAGTATATAACGCGCTGGAAACGGTAAAAAGCCGGCTGAAAGAAAGCCGCTGCGCGACGGCGGCCGCCGATTCCTTGGCGTTCTATATATATATGGGAAAATCCGACGAAATCATTCGGATTATTGCAGCGGAAATCGACGGAAAAAAAATCTCGCGAGACTCGTTTGGGACAGCGTTTTCTTTGTTCTAAAGGACCCCTAGAACACGAGAAAAATAGTGTTCCCACGAAATCGAACGAGTGTTTTTGGGTATTTAGATATTTGTGTAAAAATTTTTGAAAAAATTCATTTTTTCAAGCGTTTTTTTTTCAATCCGAATTTCGAGTGAGAAGGAATTTTATTTTTAGTCGCAATTATGCACAAATCTCACAAAATATCTGAGCTTTTCAAATTGGTCGAGCTTTTTTGTTTATGATTTTTTAAAACAAAATAACGTCGGTTTTTATGAAACAGCGTGCCGTCAAACTTTGTTGTGAGCGTGATGTTAAACATGATTTTTTTTCTCGAGAAATATGACCTCAACGAAAAAATGTTGCAGAATAAAAAATACTGGAAATTACTCGAAAAATTCATGCGTATTCTTCGATTTCGAGGGAACACTATTTTTCTCGTGTTCTGGGGGTCCTAAAGAACAAGAAAACGCTGTCCCAGACGAGTCTCACGAGATTTATTTTGGCGGATTTTCCCATATACATCTGTATAAAGAACGAGGTGCGCTCTTACTGGCCATAAAACTTTTTCGCGCTCGCGGCAGCTGCCGCAGACGTTAAAGTCTTGAGAGAGCATCTACTACATCTACTGCAATGCCTACGTGCAAAGAGCGCAAACAAACTTTTAGACAAGCGCATCGTCCCCTATAGACACGCGCAATGCAAAATCTCCCCGGCTATATAGCTCTCTCGCGCCGCGACCCTCGCCCGCGATAAGCGGCTACTTACATCACAGCGCGAGATTGCTTATGAGGAATCGAATTTCAGGCGCTTATGCTACGGGAGAGAAAGAGCTGCGTGAATTGCCTCGAGATGGCTTTTATCGCCGGTTACAATAAAGGTCTTTCCTTTGTGTCTTATATTATACCTATAGGTATAATATATATATATATATGAGGAAATCTGTATTTTTCATTCGCTTTTTTGCCCCCAAAGGTTGCGAAAAAAAATCTCGGGCTACATCGACCGGATAAGATTTTTTCTGTTCTATTAGGACGTACAGAACAAGAAAAAAATAGTGTACCGACGAAATCGATCTTGTGATACTGTTTTTTTTTGCCGATCTTTGTGATTTTATGTAGAGATTATTACGAGTCACTGAATCAAAAGTTACGAGGATTAAAAGAAAAAAAAAATTTTTAAATTGGTTATTTTCGTAACAGCCTAAAGGGAGTCTGAAGCAAAATTCGTTTATGTCAAAAGTACGTGACTTTATGCCTATTTAGGCTTGGATTCGAAGAAATCCAGAATATTTTACTAAAAAATGCTGAATAATATCTCTGCAAAAAATCGCAAAGATCGGCAAAAAAAAAACAGTGTCACAAGATCAATTTCGTGGGTATAATACTATTTTTTTCTCGTTCTGTACGTCCTATAGAACAAAAAAAAACCTTATCCGGTCGATGTAGCTCGAGATTTTTTTTCGCAACTTTTGGGGTCAAAAAATCGAATGAAAAATACGGATTTCCTCGTTATATACACCTGTACACCCCGACGAGGAAATTTCAACTCTGCGAGAGGCTCGAGTTCCATTCGAAAGATTTTCTTTTTTTATGAAAGAGGAAAAAAGGGATACGAGTCGACGATACGGCCTCTGGCTGCGCGTATTCTTGGCGATGAATTTACATGGTAAGCGCGCGTCTGACCGTATCCGCGCATTCTCTACTTGATGCGATGTAAAGATTTGCTCTCTCTCTCTCTCTCGTCTCTCTCGTGCATTGCCTATTTAACTTTCTCTTCCTTTATTTTATGTAGGTCGCTCGCTCGCTCTATCTCATATACGCAAACTCGGTGACTCGCGATCGTAAGCGCGGTGTTCCTTTGTTTAACGAATCTATAGGAGCATCGGATAGCGTTTAAGCTCCGAGAGAGAGAGAGACGAACGTCATGCTGCTTTAGAGAGAACACGAGGATTCCGAGCGATTTTATTTACCTTTTTCCCATTCGCTCCGTAACTATTATTGCCACTGCAAAGCCATACCGTTGTATATAGATCATTTGGATGTACGTCGGTGCCTCGACTCTCGAAGCTCCGATCTCCCGCGCAAAGCGTCTAAATTTCAAACGAATGCTCTATACGCGCAGTATATAGTGGCAGTGGAAACGGCTATCGTTGAGTCACCGTGGAAACAAATGGGCCCTCCGCGTATCCGTTACGCGTGTTTATCGTAACGAAAAATCGATATTGGAATAGCCCTGGGTATTTTAAACGGTTGATTTTGCTTTGTGTATATTTACAGTATACGCAGCGCGAAGTTGCATCGATTTGCCGTAGACATTTTTTTTTTCGGGTCACAAACGCATCGCAAGCAGCGAATTCGTGGCAAATGCATTGATGCAGCGAGTTCTAATAAGGCGCATCGAACCCGCTTTAGCATTGCACGTTTTAATTATGAACGAGCGAGTATAGGAAAGGAACTGCTATACGCAGAATGTGTACACTGTTCGTATATATAGTAAAAGGTGTGTGTATATATATAGATAACGTTTGCACAGCTGCTGACTTTCGAGAGGGAAACAGCAGTGCACGCAAATTCTATTTCACCCCAAGTTCCTCCATTGAGGATTGTGACTGTCCTAAATGAAATCACTGAGAGACGTCGCGTCGACTCTTTCATTCCTCTCGGCAAATAAGACCAGGGGCTGCAATAGTCGTCGAGGAGCGCCGTCTCTAAAACTCAGGTAGTATAGCGAACCCCGAACTTTTCTAATTTTCCACGGGGGGTGGAGAGCATTTTTTCCAAATTAAAGAATTCCCAACACCCCCGCCCCCTATCCGGGCTGTCCCTTAAAAAAATGTTTTATGTAACATCTGCATATCCCCGGGGGAGCGACAAAAACAGAGCGCGTGTACTGCTGCGCATCGGGGCGACTTTATTCACACACACATATATGCAGCCCCTCGAGCTTTTCACCCCATTTATGAAGGAGGGGGGGGGGGTTCCGTCGGAGAGATGAAACTTCTCTCTGTCTCTTTGTTTCTCGTCTGGAGCTTCTGGATTTTCCATATAGACAGTTCGAGACGCTGCCGATGTCATACATGTGCAGCGCGTATCGATTTCTCGCGTGCAACCACTTTATTACAATGATTTCGCTTCCAGCCAGTTTTCCCCAACGTCGCTGGTCTAATCCACTTTGTTGTCCGGTGGTAAATAGGGAGACAGAGATTGGGCGAAACGGAAAATCTCGACGTAGCTTCGGTATAATTGTGTCGAAAGAGCGAGGGAGAGAAGCGAGTGGATGCTCCCGAGGTGACTGTTTCGAGCGCGACGAGTTGAATTGCGAAACTTTTCTTTTGACGAATGCATTTGGGTTGACTGGACTTTATCTCCGATGCCGGGAGTTGATTTCGTTCTCCAAGACAGAAATGCATTAGTCCCCGTGAGAACGAAAATTGTTCGGAGCTTTTGCTAGTCCGTGTTTTCGAGAAAAAGCGATCTCAACGTTTCGAGTAATACGTAAGATCGAAATGTCAGAGACGAGATCTCAGTATTGGCTCATTTCATTGGATATCTAATACGAATACAACTGTAGCATTAAATTTGTAAGTAGTTTCTTTCTCGATGCGCAAGCCAAACAAATTACTCGAGTTAAGTGGTTCTGTGGGGAACTTTGCAGATAAGTGCTTATGCGGTCACTCTCTTTGAGGGCTCGCAACTAATGCAATTTGCAATTAAAATAATTCGGGAGGGACATTTTTAACGTTCAACTCATTTCCTTCCCAACGGTGCAATTGAAATTTTCGAAAATTGTTATTAGCAATGAGAAAAAACGGTTTAAAGGAAAAAAGCATGGTTTTTTCACAATTTTTTTTTTTAATTCAAGATTTCAAGAACGTTTTCATTTGCAAAGTATCTGAAACCCCTCTAACCAATGGAATAAATGTCCAAACCTAAAAGATACGTGACTTGGGGGTTGATTTTGAACCTCGATCTGGTCAAACTGGCGCATATTATAATTTTTGTTCAGTAAGCTCGTACTTTTGGAAAAAAATTATCAAGAGTAATAAGTTCTTAGAATCAGCTAAGAAATACACACGAATTTTATCAGAGCGATCCCAGCAATTTTTTTGTTTTGCAAATTGACAATTTTGAAAAATTTTAAGGAATTAAAAAATTTTTTTTTTAAATAAAAAAAACCGATTAATATATCGGATATAGTTAAATGATTATACAATCGGCTAACACATAAAATATATGTGTAATGTGTATATCGGAAATGTTATTATTGTATAATGAAAAAGGCTACTAAGACCACCTCGAATTCGACATAAAAACAATGTTCACAAAAAGTGGTTCTTCCTGTAAGCCACAGATACAAAACTGCGTATAGCGCGTGTATACAGCTTTTTTTGACGTTCAGAGGTCGTTACGTTCCAAGTCACGGTTCACGGCCTTCTCCCAACCTGTATTCCGTGCTGATATTCTACCCGCGTTGAAATTTCTTTGAAAAAAGTGTGAATCGTTTTGTAGTGGAGGAGCAGTCGTTCCGGAATTCGTTTGTTTTGTCAGGCGTAAACTAGCTTTCCGTTTAATGTTTACGCGCACGCGTCGGCTGAACGAGAATAGAGAAAGAATAGATACGATTTTCCCCCAACGTATTGTGCGCTGCGTTTGTGCGCCAAAATCGCGTTGGGACTGTAAGAAATAAAAGAAAAATTACAGTACGAGCAGAAAGAATTTTCTATATATATACGAAGAAGAACGTATTTCGAGGTCCGGGCTCGTCGCTTTCTGTTTTCTTGAAACACACGTGCGCGAGCGCAACATCAATTCGAAATCCCATCAGGAGCCGGTTACCGCGGACAATATATCTTTTTTTTACGCCGGTCGATAAATAATCCGATAAAGTGTTGCGCCTTTCTCTCAAATTTTCGTTTATAAATAGCTGCGCGAGTATAAATTTTCCCCGCGCTCGTGATTTACGCCCCTGCACTTGCTTCTGCGCACACGACCGGCGCCGCGTGTACAGTTTGAAAACTCGATCGAAGATCAAAGCAACGTCGCTGTAAACCAAACCAAAAAAGAAAAACCGCGGAAAAGAAAATTCCTTTGACACAACGAAATCGCGAGAATCGACTTATTACGACCCGATTCCCAGTAAAAAAGATTGTGTACAGTACAGAATTTCCACGACGCTGTATCGTGGAAAATTTGGCTGATTCGATCGAGGAATTGGGCTCGCAGTATAGAGCTCGAATTCCATACCTCCCGGTACAAAGGACTAAGTAAGTCTATAGACGCGCGCGAGAAAGCAAAGGAAACGTTATACATGAGCGATTTCGATTTGGAAGCCTTCGCCCAGATCCTACGTATACATCAGCTCCTCGAAGGCGCAGTTGACCGAGAGAGTCAACAGTCGTAGATACGCGTGTCACTCTCGACGGCTTTTCTTCCCGGTCTATATATGTATGTCTCCTCTCTCTCTCTCTTTCTCTGCGCTATTTTTCTCTATCGCGTTGCAATCTATCGGTCGTATATATATATAGCCTCCTCGCGTCCGACTCGTTACACGCCTTCCCCGTGTATTTCCTTTTCTGTCGCTTTTTCTCCCTCCCACCGTAAATCTCTCCCTTTCCTGCAGCCTTTTTTCTGCTCATACTCGTGTTTGCTCTTTTCTCCGGTCTGTGTACATAATACAGAGCGAGTGAGAGGAGCAGCCTTTCTCGCCTCTTCCCGGGCTTCTATTTGTCACTCTGGGAAATCGCTCCCCCTTGTCACCCTCTCCTATTACGCTGCTCTTATATGCTTAATTGATCCACCATTCGTTCGATATCGTTTATTGACTCGTCTGATATACCCTTTGGACTTTATTAGATTATTTCCGGCTTCGACGACGACGACGACGATGACGGTATCCTTTCGTTTTTCCCCGGAGTCGTCTTACGTCTATCGTCTACCCGGTTTCTGCGTATTTATTTGGTGGTATATACTGCGGTTCTGCATACTTTCGAGGAAACGACGCGCTTATGCCGCAACGAGAAAAAAAAATTAAATATGAAACAAGTATGCTTCTCGGAACGAAGGTCCGAGTGTAGATTCGGTAAAAAAAAATTATCGTACTCCCTCGGAATACTCGATTTTTCCATCTTTCAATTTTTCAATTCATACAGGGACGTTTTATCCCTGTTGCGGGAGGTCTAGAAGTGGCTTCGATGTAAAAAGAACAAGAGACCGAATTTACATTCGGAAATACATGCACGGGAGCAGAAACTTTTTTAATAAAACCCTCCGTTTCGAGTTTGCGAAGGAGGTGGCTTTTATTTGGTCAGAGGAAACGAAATATTTATCCAGAGCTACTGTTGCGCTTTTCGAGCGGATCTTATACGCAGATTCGTGCAATGCGTAAAAGGCGTGATTTCCATAAATATCGCCTCTACAGTTTCCAATTTATTTTTCAATATCTTCCCGGCGTCTATTATCCGTTACACCGAGCTTACGCAATAAGATTATGTAAAAAGCAGAGCCTCGGCTCGGACAACAAGGCGAACGTGTACAGGGGAGGTTGCGCCGCTCGTTACTCGTCTCGCACCAACTTTTTATCATAAATCCACGCCTGGGTTTTCCAATAGTTCCGATAGAGCGGAATAATGTATCGCTTGTACACTGCAAAGAAGTTGGTTGTTCAAAGGTATGGGACCTTCGACCCGCACCGATATTTAATACTCTGCACTTCTCATGCGGATGTCATTATTATTTATTCGTATGTATGGGAAAATCCGCCAAAATAATTGAGATAATTGCAGCGGAAATCGACTGGTCTGGGACAGCGTTTTTTTTGTTCTATAGGACTCCCAGAACACGAAAAAAAAATAGCGATCCTACGAAATCGAATGTTTTTGGGTGTCTAGATATTTGTGTAAAAATTCTTTTAAAAATTCGTTTTTTTAAGCGTTTTTTTTCAATCCGAATTTAGAGAGAAAAGGAATTTTTTTTTTACCAACGCAAATATGCACAAAATTTCACAAAATATCTGAGCTTTTCGAATTGGTCGAGCTTTTTTTTTGAAAAAATTCATACGTATTCTATGAGTAATGTTAAGTATTGTTTATTATACAAAATTTTTTCATTACGGTCATATTTCTCGTGAAAAAGAATCATAGATAAAAAAGCTCGATCAATTTGAAAAGTTCAGATATTTTGTGAACTTTTGTACACATTTGCGAGGGTAAAAATAAAATTCCTTCTCCCTCTACAATCGAATTGAAAAAAAACGCTTAGAAAAACGAATTTTTTAAAAGATTTTTACACAAATATTTCAACACCCAAAAACGCTCATTCGATTTCGTGGGAAAACTATTTTTTCGTGTTCTGGGGGGTCCTATAGAACAAAAATAAACGCTTTCCCACAAGAGTCTCACGAGATTTTTCGTGGTCGATTCCCGCTGCAATTATCTCAATTATTTTGGCGGATTTTCCCATGTATACCTATATACATGAAATGTGAATGAGTCAATAGTAAATTGAGCTACGCGAGACTCGGCGCGTTTAAAAATGTTTCCAACTCCCGCGCGCCGAGACGTATATCACTGCCGCGCGAGGTATATACGACGAGAGCACAGAGAAACTTTTTCCCCTATCAAAACCGCGCGCTCGGTCGCTGATCGTAAAACTGTTTACTCAATTGGCCTCTAGACTAAAGCAGCCACTTCCAGCTCTCTTTTTAACCGCGTGGGCTTATGAGGGAGAAAATAGAGCAGCTTGTTTTACATAAAGCTGAGCAAACAATTGAATCGCGCGTTATATATATGTGTACGATTGCGATGTATACAGCCGTGTCGATTTTACAACAAGCGAAGATTTGTTTGCGGCAATAGTCTTCGGCAATGACTTCCGCGATTAGAAGCCGTGCGGTCTCGCTTTCGCGATGAAAATTTTCGTAATAAATTTTCCACGCGCACAATATCAGACACGAATCTCTCCTATACATATGGGCGATTGTCACGAAAATAGTGTTTGGCACGTCTCCTGCTCAAAATTGACCATTTTAAACCTTTTTTAAATTGGCAACCGGGAACAGCTTAAGCTATTAAGCTCCAGCCCTGCGCTATGGGGTTTTCAAAAGGAAGATATTACCTAAAATTTCTTGCAACAAAAACCCTCATATAGATGATATTTTTTCTCCTGAGCTGACCATATCATTTTAAAAATTAAATTTTTGTTTTTTGAATTTTCCGTGTTAATCTTATGGCCGAAATTTTAATAACAGTCGTAGCGTTTTCCGCATAAACCAAGTTTTCTCATACCTTCAATAATAAAAAAAACAATAATAAAAGAAACGCTAACTCGTTTTCTAACCAATTTTGGTAATTGAAATTCACCGTTTTCGTAACAATCTGCACCCACATACGTTTTTCGCATTTACCCTTTACGCGGCTGCAAAATCCCACGGCAGAAGTGCCGTGTCATTTGGGAGAGCAAGCGCTTCGGCCGCGCGCGCGGATTGAGCTCGCAAACTGGAATTGCCGGAGGAGGTCGCTGTGAAATGCATTTCTCTTTGACGACTGAAAAACTAATACCGTTTTCACGGAACACTCATCGGATTACGGATGAATAAATCGTCGAGTGGCGAGAAAAAAGAAAAAAAAACGAACGTAGCGCGTATACACGTATATATATACATATATAAGTGAGAGCCAGTCCAGCTTGACACAGTTCGGAGCGTTATCAAGATTCTCATTTTCCGGGAGGAAATTTCGAAGATCAGCTCGAGGAGAGCCCGAAACCACCGCGCTGAGCCCATCGATTTTTCCAGCCGCTGCCTTTCGCGCTCAACACTTGCTTACTTCAGCTCGTTCGCCCTTCACTCAATATCTGGCAAGTGGGCTCCCTAAAAAAAAAGGAAAAAAAAACTCTTTCGGCTGTTCACACAGACACACACAGACACACACACACACACACACACACACACACACACACGGGAATATTCTCTTTTCAAGCTTCTCGTTTTCTTGGCGTTTACACTAAATAAACACCGTAAAATGTGTCGTTAAATTTAATTTATTTTTTACGGTATTTATAAAGCTTGCGAATTTGATGTGAATGAAATGAAAAGAATGTTATAATGAAGAGTTAGATGAAATTTGATAACCTTTTATTACACAACATTCGGGTGTCTTTCAAATACACTTGTATCAATTTTATTGACTCACACATTGATTTCAGTGAATTAATGTGAAAGCACGAGATCAGCTTTCACTAATCTAATTCGAGTATTACAAGCAGATGTTGATTTGATACATATTAATTTCTTCGAACGAAGTTACGGAAAAATGTGCACGCGAGAAAGCGCAATTAAATTAATCGTTTTTGGAAGAATCGATCGATCTCCCCGAGGCAGTAATTTTAGGAATCGGGATTAAATAATCAAAAGACCCATTCTCTATCATTCTATACAACGAAGAACGTTTCTAGACCAACGAAAAATGTTTTTTTTTTTTTTTAATTAATTAACACATTCCCAAAATTATACCGCCTCCTTGGTATAGATTGATATATAGTATATCTATACTGCACTCAAGCATATAATCAAAGTTTAATTGACAAGTATAGAAAATACGTACGAAAGCTTACCTGTCGCATAGACGCGCACTCAAAAAAAAAAACGTGCAATTTCAGCATCGCACAGGAGCAAAACAGAGAGACTGACTGCGTGAGCGAGAGGGAAGGGGGAGGGGGAGAAAGCTGGCGCGTATACAGTGGCCACCCACACGGGGCTCCGAGCCTCTATACAGATATACAGCCGGCTCGGCAGCAGCGGAGCTTGCGCCGGGAACGAGAGTGAGAGAGAGAGAGGGACACACATAGTAAGCGGAGCACGCCGCGCGGTACGACTACTTAGTCGTGGCTCCGCGTCTGGCCCGAGCGATTTCGTTGTTGGAGCTCTCGCGCGCGCGGCCTCGTGCGTCTACCTATATATTACCGCGAGGGAAGAGACTTTTGGCGCTTGCCAAGGTGCTCGATTGTTCAGTGAGCTGTGCTGCCGCTATAACTGCTGGAGAAAGTGTACGCGAGGTGCATCCGTAGACGCGGGCGAGAGGAAAGGTCGACTCGGCTCGAGGTAAATTGCTCGTTAATCGCGTCGTCACTTTCTCTAATGAGTTTCGCGAATACGACGACGACGACGGTGACGGGGGGCTAACGATGATACGAGTGCGGGGCAATTTGTTTACGGGGGGATACACGTGCAGGAGAGCTGCTCTATACAACGACACGACGATTTATACCGCGACTTTTCGCGGGGCGCTCGATCGAGTCGAATGGTTGCGCGTTTGTTTTGACACGATATTCGCGAGAGCGAGAGAGGCTGCACCCACGCATTGTTTTTAGCCGTGAGCGATGCCTTCGCGAGTCCATTCTATAAATATATAAATGTATGGACGATTCTCCTGGGAAAATGCAGTTTTCGGCGAGTTCGGAAATCGAGAATTTGGATTTTGAAGCTTAGGGGGTCTCGGGACGATCGGACTTTCTTCTGCGAGCCGAGAAATAGTGAAGAGTGCAGAGGAACATGGGAAAAGTTACTAGTAATTATATTTCTGAGCCATTTTACGTCTTTTTTACGAAGAATTAATGCGTCACAATACTGGAGTAATAACAACTACGAATGTTTCTGAGGCACCAATAAAATTTCTAATTACACTGTAATAAAGATTTACAACAGAACTTTGATTTAAAAAAAGAAAATTTTGCCCAGGTTCCGATGTTCTGATCAAAAGTTATGCCTGTTAAAAAAAAAGTTTCTTCTGTAAGCTGAAAGATAGTAAAAAATGCAGAAGAAAATCGGCTATTCGGATTTTTATTTATTTATTTATTTTTTTTTTTAAACGGACATAACTTTTGATGAGAGCATCTGGGCATATTCTGTTTTTAAATTAACGCTCTTTTACTGCACTTTATTGTACTGCAATTCGAAATTTTATTCGTGCCTCGGAAACATTCGTATAGTTATTGTCAATCCAGTTATTTTCACTCATTAATAAAAATGGCTCGGAAATATGGTTACCAGTAACTTTTCCCATGTTCCTCGGCCCTTTTCACTATCTTTCAGGTTACAGAAGAAAGTCCGGTTTAAAAAAAAATTTTCGATTTCCGGAGCCTCGAAAAGTGCATTTTTCTAGGAGAATCGGTCGTATATACTGGTCGTCGAATTGTACAAAACGAACTTGAAAACTTTCTCTCGAGCGGCATTCCAGCTCGGGGCTCGGGGTATTTAGTCTCTTCGTATTCCGCGCTGGTGCGCCGTATTCGTGCCGTGCTTCGCGTGCGCACGTCTCCCTTTGTGCGCCACGCTCTCTCGCTTCTCTCTCTGTCATGCTTTTTCCAAACGTTCTCCTGCTTATTAAATTCTTTTCTTGCTTACACCGACGTTCTTTCTTCTCCTTTTCACTTTTCCCGGGAAAAATATAATTGCAAATGCGTGCGTGAAATTTTAAAGAAAAATACATGGTTTATGGGTGTAATTTTTCTTTGAAAGTTTATGCTTCTTTGTGCGAAGAGAACCGCAAACATTGCCAATAACTTTTCTAATGCAAACTTTTAACTTGCGTAAAAATGATGCTGTTATAGCCTTCAGTGCCTTGTATATAAGCTTAATTAATCACGAAAACGTAAACTGCGAAGCAATTTTATTTACAAAAAAAAGTAAATAACGTTTCCTTAACTCGGAAAGTTGTTATCAAACAGTCGCTTGCATTACATGATTCAGGGGGCAATTTCGGACAAGCACCTGCTCAACGCCGCATTACAGTAGTTAATTCTCAATCTCAGTTCTGACGCGACTGTAATTGAATTCACAATCCGCGAAGCTTATCTAGAGCTCGCAAAGCTAACAATGTATACATATAGACTGCAGAAACGCGTATGCTTATACCCCGTGGCAATCGGCGTAACTCGCAACTTGAAATTATTCGCCCTCGTGGCCTCGTGGCTTGAATAACAACTTCGATACACAAAATCGCGCAGCGGAAAAGCTCATTCGGAAATCTGTATGAAGCGCGAGGGAATTAAAATTCATCGCTCGCGCGCTCGAATCATTCCGCGCAATTGAACGGCGATGCTCTCGAGCTCGCGATTCATATTGCACCTTTTCGAGGGTACGACTGTATAGGTATATATCATGCGTTTCGCTGTTGGTATATTTTCTATTTCTCCGTTCGAGTTTCGTTAAAGTTTATACAGTCCGAGTTACGACTGAGTATAAGAGGTGTACTGCTCTGCGAAGACCGAGTCGCAAGTAAGGGATAAAATATTGTAAGGGGAATGTAATATGCGGAAAACAATGGAGCTTTTCGACTCGTCTTTACGTATAGATATGATTTTGCGTATTATAAAATATTCTCGGAAAGATAAGAGGATATACAAGATTCTGAAATAATCCTCTTTGATGGAAGAGCAGAGTATTTGAATATTTAAAGTTTTAAGTCTTTTTTTGCACAATGGACGGAGTTTTGGGTATTTGGGGTAAAAATATTCTGCTATAATTTAAATAGCTTTCGTTAAATTAATATCGTACTGTTGATATCAGTATTTATCATTTGGAACTTCGGAATGCTTCTATCGATTAAGAAGTATGGAAAAATGAATACTACATTTTGTTAAAAAAAAAAGATAAAGTCATGTATTTTTAATTTAAAATAGGCAATATGGCTTTTAAGGAAGCATAATACCCTGAATCGAGAAAAAAAAATTTTAAATTGATTATAGTATGAGGTCTAATAAAATGATAACTTTACTAATTCCTGATTCCTTTTAGAAATCATTTTGAATAACTGACATTTTCGTTTGAGCATAGAAGCATTTTGATTCAAACGGCTAGACAATTTTTCAACTAAAAAATAAATTTCAGAACTGGAAATTGTGAATTTTGAAACTGTCCGTAAAATTACAGACTCGTTTCTTTCAGCTAATGTTTCAAATACTACTCATTCACACACGAATTGGATTTGGATGGTTTCAAAAACTTATGTTATGCTTAAAAGATCAATTTTTCAATTATTCAATTCCGTATCCAAAAGAATGATTTGAGCTGATGAATTGTATTTTTTTTTTGCTCGAGGTCTAAACTGCGCTGATTTAGTTTCCGAGCGAACGAATTTAAATATTTTAAATTTAAAACCTGTTATTTCTCACGTCAACCGTAAAAAGAAACGGACGTTGCAGATAAGCATCAAGACCAGTAATTACGAAAGCGGCGATCTTTTTCTCTCTCCAAAGCTCCTGCCTGTCAAGTGTACGTACATATATACATACAAACGTTCTCGACAGTCAGAACAACGGCGTAACTCTACATTACGAGGGTCGTTCTATCGATTTGCTTAAAATGTCTCTTTTGCTCATGACGTATAACAAGAAAAGACTTACACTACACGTAAAATAATTATTATATTTGAGTGAAAATATAATTTATAAGGAAATTAATGGAAAAGTCTATTAACTTTGAATTGACCATGTGACTATTGTATAAAACAAGTTTTAATATAAATTCTAGAGAGAAACTAATTATTTTTTGCAAAGATTTAATACATTGCCTTAGCTATTTAATTGTAAACAAAAAAAAATGCGAATTCTTTTATTAAAATATAGCCTGCACGATTGTGATGTTTTTGCATTATTCTAATTAAAATCATCATAGTATCTTATAGTTATATGTAAAGTATCCTAATCTTTTTAAATTTTATGTTTCTAATTATTCTACTAGAAGAAAACAACTCCGCAGTTCATCAACATAGTTTTTTTAAGGAGCTACGTGGCATAAATAAATGATTTTTAAATAAATTACTTTTCAGTATCTTAAGACAATCTATACAATGATTCTAAAAAGAGTAAGATCAATATCTATTTTAAGGACATAGAAAAATTTCCGAAAATAGCTTATAGCTTTTAAAAAGATTGAGATCGTTGTAATGGTATTTCTACGCAATGACAAAATAATAGTAAAAGTCAAGAAGACATCGTGTTCTTATTGATTCAAAATTAAAACTTCCGCTCACTCGGCTTTAGCTGTTCCAAACTCTGCTTCCTCATGTCAGACAGACAGTTAAAGCCTTTCATACTACGTAAGAGTCACTTAAATAAGAATCTAAAATAGTCGTCCAGAAAACTACAGCGAGGAATTCTGATACTCGGTATCTCGAGTCTGCTATATAGGTACGCACACTACCTCGTGTTTCGAACATTGTATATATTTATACCGTCCAATCGAGAGGCCGTATATAATCGAACGGGAAGAAAGAGTTGCCGGGAGAGCATTTACGAGGCCTGTCATGTCTGGGTTACTACTTGTTGCTTGTCGATGTACTATACTCTTGTCAACGCTCACGACTATTTCTGAATGGCTGGCTATATGGAGAAATCCCAATTTATCGTGCAATTTATAAAAAGAACACGAAGCGGAATTAAGGCAATAGATTTCGTACGCGGCCACGGATCGGAAATAAATTTGTACGTTACAAAAAAAAAAATATGTGCGATCGCAGTAACTGTTTTCGGACACCTTTGTTTTCGACACGTGTTCACCCACTTCGATGCCATCACTAATTTTAAATTTGGTAAAAAAAAAAAAAAAATAGCAAAATATGTCAATTAAATGATTTAATGAATTAGGTGCCTGGAAGGTGCGAATAAAAAGTTCCGTGTTAGTTGAAGAATGAAATACAATGAAAGTTTTATACACAGAGAATCTATAAAATTAAATTCAATTTTTGGATTTCTAAAATTGAAAAAAAAATTCCTGTATATACTTGTGTAGTCCTGCAGGATCCACAGAGTGCGAAAAAATGATGTTCCTACGAAATCGACGGATCGTCATCGATTTGTGAAGTTCACAGGTACTTCGTATGTATATGTGTAAATCCACAAAATTTTGGAAACAAATCGGACGAAAAAGCTGCAAAAAAATTTCTTGAAGACACATCTACCAGACCTGTTTTTTCTCGTTCTTTTGGTCATTCTGAAAGAGAAAAAACTCGTGTATATTTTTTTATTCTAAACAAATTAGTTGCCTTTTCTTTCGCTACATTCTTACATTAATGGCGTAAATTTTGAATTTTGAGATTGAGTTCGGAAGCCCCCACAGAAACCGTGTAACAATCGGATTTCTTCATGCGTATAGAAACGGATTACCGCTATACGATCGGATTTGCGGGTACAAATTTTTTCTTCCCTCGAACCGGAAATTTAATTATCGCAAAATCGACATCATATCAATGTTATACCGCAGTACAGCTATATCAGGATAGCGCACGATCGGGTATACCTATACACTGAGTATACAGTACATTCGATGATACTTCGGAAATGGCAGACTCGATAAGTCGCGCCCATTGCGAAATAACGCGCTTAGTTTCGTGCAGATTCGCGAATTTTTGCCGCGCCGGCAGTATAAAAGCTCATGCCCGCGTTATATACATCTAAAATCATAAGCGTGACCCAAGTACGTTAATATGCCATAATTTTCCAAGCGCGTGAAATTTATCTCGCGCCATCGTGCCACACGTTATACAATCATATATATATATATAGTCCCCCGTCGCTTATGAGCAGAGCCGCACAATAAAGCTCTCTCTCTCTCTCTCTCTCTCTTTCTCTCTAATATTTGTATAAGCTTAGCGCGCCAACTTTAATCTCTGTTTAGACAAGTACGAGATCTATAAATGACGATGCTCTTTCTAAATTCGCGTAATCGCGATCGATGTTGGCGTGCTGCTCGTTTTGGAAAAAAACTTTCGAAAATGAGCTTTCCTCACAGAGTGTATACAATTGCATCGCGAAACTGCGCAGCGCTGCGCCGAAGCCTCCGATTTTTAAATAGCGCTTACGACAGTGTTTGCAATGCGTACGGCTATTTTATAGCGTCCTGTCTCTCAACCGTAGGTATACTGCACAGCTTTAATGTGCGCAGACGAATTTTCACTGCTGTAAGCAGAAAATTACGAGGTACGCGTTTACGTTGAAAAGTGTTCTTTCAATATAATTCAACGCGGGCGATTCAAACGCGGCAATGCATCGAGTTTTAAACGTTTCGCGGGCTTAATGACGAGTATTTAAAATAACCCGCGCGCAGTACTACGTGAAGCATTGGATTTCAAAGCGCTTTTCTATATACCTGCCCCGATTTATTCGCAGTTCGAGCTGAAGTAACGACGTCTGACGTATGATGTTCAGCGCGTGATAATTAAGTGGTGAAAAAAGCGTGTCGTACATAACGAGGCCGCGTAAAAAGCTCCGAAAATCTCACGAGCATATATATATTTGCGAGAATTTTAATTAAAAATTTAATTTATTTAATAAATGTATAAAAATTTAATTCAACGCTATATTAAAATCGGAAGATTCACGACGACTCTAAGCATTCTCGGAATTCGAAAAGCTCGACGTATTTAAATAACATCTCGCGTTGTTACAGTAGCTGTATCTCCCCTCCCCTCTTCCCTTCGTCGATGCAAAAAAGCTTCGGCTTGCCCGGGATACCCGCGAGTTTATATTTAAAGTCTACTCGGCGTTAAGCGTAAAAAAAGCGACCCTTCGTCTACATAGCATTACACGCGGTAAGTATGTGTACGAGAATACACGTGTTCAGATTAAAGCTTATAATGATCGTAATTGCGCGATACGCGTGCAACAGAGAAAAGTTATATAGGGGACGAGAAATTAGTTTTGAGACTTTGTAGATCGAGCGGAAGGCGCGTAACAAATTGAGAGGAAAATGTGTGTTTAAGATTGTAATGTATAATGCATATATATATAGGGTTTAAAGGAAAATAATACCTATGTTATATTCCCGGGAAGTTTGAAAAATTGGCGCGAATAATTAAAGAGTAGTACAAATATGAATCAAAATACTCATTTGTATATACGAGAATACCCAATTGAAGTGTAATGGACTGTCGCGAGAACAAAGTCGAATAAAGCATATATTTCTGATTTTACGTCAACGCGTACGTGTATCACGAATTAACTTTTCCAAGCTTTCGCCATTGTATAAAAGGTAAACGTGAAGCTATGACGTAATGGAAAAACTCGAGGACTTTTCCCCGCAGCAGCGACGAGCCGGCAAAAGTTTTAATTACCACAAATCGCGAAATCCCTCCTCCTCCTCCTCCTCCCGATAAATCTCGCTGAAACGTGGCCGAAGTTTCTCTCAGGCCTTGTTCCTCAACGACTCGCTGTTCGAGACTCGCTTTTTCAGAAATATCGCGTAATAACCTCGCGATTTGCGAATATTTCCCGCGCGCGTTGCACAATTTGGACAATTGGTGTCAAAAGCGCGCGCGACAGTTATATATATATATATATGTACAATGCATAATAGGCGTTATATAAATACGGACGCAGCTGAAATTCGAACGCGCGCGAGAATCGCGTCTCTGATGCAAAAGAGCCCGCGCGGCCGCGCATAATCGACGAATATTGAAATGTCTCGTGGAAAAGACTGGCACACGTACGCAGACACGTGCACCGCTGCACGCCAAGCGCAAGACGATCATATAGCCGCTTGGGAATTTGATGTATAGGCGCGTATGAGGCCCCTTCCACCGCGAAATTCGAGAGAATCGGCAGCCAGCATAGTTTTCGAATAGTTGCGAGAAATCGGCGAACTATCGATCGATCGCAGTATACGGCAGCAAACTGCTTTAAGAAATGCTGGTATGCGTTAGCGGTTCTGCGGCATTGATTTTCTTAGATTCCGTTGCGACGAACAGCTAGACGAAATAACATATTGTTTCACCTTCAATTTAATTTCATGCTAATTTAGTGCGATTTCACGCGTTAGGTTGACTTGATTTGATGTATATGCATACATATACATTTGTGATACAGAATTTACTTTTTTCGGGAAAATTTAACCGCGCCAACTTCGAGATGCCTTCGCAATCCTATTTTAATGTGCGGTCACAGAAAAGTCCGATCTTCAATGTGCAGTCATAGAAAAATCCGGCTCACTTGGCCATCAATAGCACAACCAGCAACAACGTGAGTGCACTTTTATACTTTAACTTTCATTTCATAACGTATACGAGTAGCATGATCTTTTGACGTAAAAATTTGTCCAGATTCCACTATAAAATTATAGTGTTTCGTGATCGTAACATGCCAAGAAAATTTTTATTCAGCTCTCGAGCGGACAATGAAACTTGTCGAAGATTTACAGTACACCGCGACTTCATTGCTCATAACGCGTCAATATTTTACAAATTTTATTTTCCACGTTTTACGAGCACAGAGGTATTGGAACCTAAAATTTATGCCTCTCTTTCTCAAAAAGTGGGGACGAAAAACTTTGAAACACACGCGGTGCGCAAAGTTTCATTGCTCTTCATTTTCGCGCTACGTCGAGCAGCAGCACCGAATTCGACGCGAGAGCGCACACACGCGTGTGTATATATATGTATGCGCAACAGTAACAATGGCCAGATTGCCAATTTGGACGTCGCCCCGAGGTGGTTCCCTGGAAATTCATCGAGAGCTCCATCCGAACCCTTGGCTCGTGTATATTCATATGCTGAACTGTTTACTCCGCCCCGAGTACTTGGATTCAAATTTCAAATTTTGCCGCGATAATTGATACTTTGCAGTAGCCGACGAACTCGATACAACCCCAATATATACAAGTACGTCCGAAAGCTTAAAAGTCTTGGGGTAACGAATAATTTCAAATTCGCTCGATATACACGTACTGCAGAGGCGTAAAGTCGGAATTCAGGCAGAGGCGGCCCGTGTGCCTGTCTCTAATGGCTGTCGAGTAATTGACTGAACGGCCAGTGCGAGCTGTGTGCCAATTAATCGATATGCAGAATTTGATCGGATCACGGCTCGTAATTCGTGGAAAAGGCTTTTAAAGTTTTCGGGATATCGGGACGGCTCATCGAGCTTTAAGCTGATTAATAAACTGCGGCGTGATTGATGTCCATTGATCGTCGCGCTTTCCGAGGGGAGAATTTTTTTTTTCATATTCACTCGCTTGCGAGAGATTGATATGGATGGGCAGTAGATACATTTGTTATACATACAACTTTTTTGCGTAATACTGTAAAGCATCCATCACGCGGAGGTAAACGTGAAATTTTGGCAAAATCGAAAAATAAAATAAAATAGAACGCTGCGCGCATGTAATATGAAGTGATAGGTAATACATTATACACGTGAAAAATAGAGTATAAAAATTCAATTACACAGAATAGACAACAAAAATTTTAATTATAAAAACTGAAATTGTGATTGTGTATTGTTGAGGAGTATTACATGCGAGAAAAAGAAGGAGAAACGAGACTGTATAAATCTTAAATCCTGCAAATGACAGTTTTACGTAAAAAATTGATGACTGCTTTGAGAATACAATTAAATGAGAATAATCTCATCTCAGCATTATAAATAAGGAAATCAAATTAACTTACTTTGAAATGGGTATGATTGATGCGACATTTCAATAACCATAACTGTGAACTACCCATATGAAAATTCCTAGAAACCATATCGGACACGCACCAAGTGAATTATACGTATTATACATTTTTCGCCATATCTCCCCTTCTACTTCAAATCTGTCTTTCATCAAATTTCAGCACAGTTTTTGGCTTTACGAACAAGCTCGCAACAGCCGCGGGATATAAAACAATCCGCACGAACGCGCATAGCGCAGTTCACGATAAATTCACAAATAGAGCTAAATAAACTTAACGAGCGCATCAATTCGATCCCCGGCCTCCGTAAAGCCCGGCTGCATACCGAGGAATCTCGGAAACTCGCCGCAGTCCATCGCTGTCAATAAAAATGTCCGGGGAAATAGCGTCTGCGCTCCTCCCCTTCCCATCAAATCATTCGGCGAGTCAACGAAGTCGTCGTCGTCGTAGTCGTCGCATTAATTTTCGACGTCCGATTAACCCCTGGCCCAGTTTTAAAAATAATTAGCCGCAGGCCGCGTCGCAACAAATAAGTAGAACAATAGCTCCTCGCATGATGCGTCTGCGTAAGTTTAATATAAGGCTCTCGTTCTTTCGGCGCACCCGCGCTCTCGGATTTTAATCAAGCCAAAATCGCAGTCCATCATCGCCGTCTACCGTCTGTCCGAAAAGCGATTTCGCGATGGATCATGCGATAAAAAAATCGCGCTGCTGCACAACAATCTCTCTCTCTCTCTCACTGTCTCTGAGCGCGGAGCACATCTAATTGGCAGTGAGCCCGATTTTCCCTCTCGAGAGTCAGAGAAAGGCATTTTCGTCGAAGTGAGCGCGCGCGCGGGCTTACATACTCGGCCTTGTCGCGAACGAGGTGCAGAGAACGAATATATATATATATTTTCTGGCGGATATAGCAGGCTAATTCCCCGCGCGAGGCTCAATCGCGCGACTTTTACGTCTCCGCAAAGATCCCTCTAGTATTTCTGCATTAAAATTTCAAATTTCGCGCCGCTGCCCGCGTCTGGGTAATCTATGGCTTTTCTCTCTCTCTCTCTCTTTCTCTCTTACTATAGCGTCCTCTGAGCGCACTTATCCAGATTGCGATCCTAATTAAAGACGTGGTTGGAAAAAAAAATTGTTAATTCCCGCGCTGAGCATCGGGATCTGTTTGCTCTGCGTGTGTGTGTCGAGAGCGACGCTGCGCAGAGGAGAGTATATATTTACTTACCACGCGCTAGCCTACGTTAACGTTAATGACAATTTTTTTCTACCTCAACAAATGAGTCTGCATAAAAACTGTTAAAACAACAATGCGAATAAAAGTAGTTACGCAAGATATGCCTTAAGTTGGCTCAATTTGAAATGTATTGGCCTAAATCGGTTTCGCGATGAAGGACGGCAACACTGATGGAAAATAGGCGCGAAATTCAAAAATGCAAAATTAAGTTTTTAAGTTTGTAAGGCTACAGAAATGCATAAAAGCATACATATCAGGGGCTAAACTAGAAAAACTTTTTAATAATATGTTCCTTTTGAAAACCCCATGGCTTGGCGGGTGTTTATTTGCATATCCGAAGTCTAGAAGCATTGTTATTAACGTAACTCTCTTAGGAGACGCGTTACGGTAATGTCATTTAAGCCTTATAAACTGCAACCAACGATACAAGCTTAAAGAAAATGTTTGTATATGTATCCTCATTTGTTAAGTACATTTAGTACAAGCATTTTATCCATTTCCCGAATCGAAAAGCTTCGAAAAAGTCCGTTTTTAGACTGCGGACATGAAAAACAGCGCTTTTGGAAGAATGACCCACATACGCCGAGAGGCTTGTTTATACGTCCCGGAAAATTCGGGCGCGCCTCGCGTGCGAGACGAGCTTGATAATCCGACGAGAGACGAACTCTCGAGATTAATCGAGTTTTTGAAACCGTGTCAGGATAAACGCATAAGGGGGGGATGATTCAGTGGAATTTCGGGGGCACAATGAGCGCGCATCGAGATAAACCTGATACGCACGTCAGACGCGTAAAATACCTGTGCGTTGGCTTGATGCTCCGGTCGAGATAGAGAGCAAGCCACGATTTCCATGAAGCGGGCGTCCGTCGAAGCGGGCGATTTTGGCAGACAATCCGCTCAGTCATGCCTAAAGTATTCGGAGCAGTGGTACACTGTATACACCTTAAGAATGCCTACCTTTTTCACCAACGAGATTAAAGAACGCACACCAACGCTGCCAATCGCGTCGCTAATTTTATTCCGCCCGCGAATTGGCACTTTGGTGAACTTTGCGCGCGCGCGCGCCTTCGTCATCGCCAACGACTTGTCAAGCTTGACAGCTGTACACGCGTTTCTTGCAAGGATCTCTCTCTCTTTCTCTATATCTCGCGTAGAGCAGATAAATAATCTTGGCGCTATTTTCAAAATTAATCTCCTTCAATTCTACGCAAAGCTTCCCCCTCTCTCTCTCTTTCAGAGTCGCTAGATACGATCGAATCGAAATTCTGCTCCGTCGACGAATATACCTCGGTAAGCCCCGTTCAATCTCCCAAAGGAGATTGATTTTTTTTCCTCGATACACATATAGCGAATCGTGAAATTCGGACCGGGAAAGCACAGTCGGAAGCGTATAATACACGCGTTCCTCATGGAAATTTCGCTTTTCCGCGGCCGCTATTATATTATTATCGTCGTGGTCGTCGTCGTTAGCGCCGCAACGGCTTTGATCCACATCGTTAATAAACTTCGCGCAACGTAAATTCTCGCCCCCCGAGCGTGACGCGAGCGTCACGGCGTATGTATAAAATGTAATATTATGCACAGACGCGCGAGAGATGGAGATCGCGGCGAAACAACGCACAAACCTCTCGGCTTGCTGTAGGCACTGGATTTGACTTATGCGCGTGTGACGCGACGACCGCAGGGACCCTTTTAACGCTTTGCACTTTAATTTCGAGTTCTCGAAGAATCTGGCACCAAATGTGCGAGCTGACTTGTTTAAACAATGTATTTCATGGCAATTGTTACAAAATTGAAGTATGAAAGTATTGTGTTGTAGTAAACGTGCACAGCTTTAAAGGGTCTATCCCACTTTTATCGTTTATTTTATGCTACTTGAAATATTTAATACCTTTATTCAGCATAAACTATTAAGACTGGTATTATTACTGCAATTGCAACCGTTTTCAGCGGTACCTTATCCCCGGAAGAGCTGAAATAAAATTATTTAGTATGCTGTACGAACGGAACTTCACGTATTATTAACATTATAATTACAATTATCAACATTATAAAGAACATGAAATTGGTTATAGCAATACTTTTCTTTTTTAAAATTTTCAATTAATTATCCTACATTATTTTTTGTTTTTAAGTACTTATTCTCATTTGAAATTGTACATTCGAAATTTTCGCGCGATTTTCGAGCGCCGGAAGTGCCGCCTTTGAGACCACAGGACAGAGAGAGAGAAAGAGAGAGAGAAAGAGAAGGAAAAGCGAGATGCACTATATAATTTCAGTGTAGCGACGTGCTCTCAACCGCGCGGAAAACTCTTAGCGTTCGCTCGTGTGTTTATCTGATTGCCCCCTCCCAACCCTCTCCCCCTTCCCCGGACGAATAAGCGGAAAGACAGTCGTTACGCAAGTTCCGCTACGCGGCCAATATATATGTAATATCGCTCGTCGGCCGTAAAGTGCACGCGGCGCTTGCAGATGTCAGCTGACAATCCTGAATTTCTGTCGCGCGAGCATAGGGGATCGTTTGTACGCAGGGACGAGCTTGAAACTTTCCCCTCTAATATATATATATATATCGACTCGCGGGACACTCTTGCGTGCGGGGGTTTGGAATGTTTCAAATAATGATTGTTGTTGCGGAAACTCGCTTACCACTTTCACGATGGTAATACGTCGCGATGATTCGGACTTTTATACTATGCAGCGAATAGCGGACTGTGTATATCTGTTCGAGTTTCGGTGGGTAAATCGACATTTCCTTTGTTCTTTCAACATTTCAATTTGAGTGCGTTAGAAAAATTTCGATGAAAAACACTCGAGTAGTAAGTTTTTAAGGCTCTGCTGCTATTTCTCACTGTTTAATTAACCGAATTATAAATCCGTTTTAGCACAGATTTGCCATCTTGATATTGGTTTGCCAAATGTTTTGACAATTATAATAATATTTCCTTTATATCTTAATCTTGATTACACAAACGTTCACTAAGAATTATGAGAATCGACTGCAAACAAAACTATTCCGATCCAATGCAAATAAACGAAATATTGTTTTTTTGTTTTGTTCAGTCTTGACTCGCAGTTTGCAGTAACATTATAACCCTGAAGCCATTTGAAAAACGTCTTCTTCTTACAGCAGCAGTAGCAAAAATCACAAGCTCTACTACAAGTGTATTACTATAAATCAGCGTTAAACGGACGACTGCGCATTTGTTCTGTCAAAGCTCAGAGAGCTTCCTGTTAAAAATGCAGTACTCGAATGAACCCGCTGTTAATTCTTAAGCTCCTTTAATCTTACGACGGTCTACCGGGACGGAAGAACCAAGCTTTTCTCATAAAGTACAAACTGCTACGTCGGCTTTAAGAGAGAGAAAGAGGGGGGGGGGGGAGAGTCAGAAAATTTGACTAAAAGCTTGAAGCTAGCCGCAGGGAAAAGTCGATTTCACGTACGCTTTGCTTCCAGACGGTTTTATGTACTCCGGGGAAATAATATTAGTGGTAATTTGGGACAAAAGTCCTCGCAGCAAAAAAGATATTATCGGTATCGTACACAGTAGTGCACCTAGCAGAATTAGCCACAGCCACTTTTATAACCATAATATTTTTCAGTGTGTCAAGCTCTACGCACGGATCAGATAATTTTTTTTCTGGATATATAACCTTTTTCATTCATGCGAGAATAAAACGGATTAGAAATCAAAGGCGAGCCGCGGATAAATTTTGTTATGCGCTTGAGAGTGTTCAAAATAAAAAAAAATTTTTTGCAAAGAAAATGTTTAACAGTTTGAAAACTTCAGCACATTCATTAATTTCTATCCAATACGTTATACTCGCATTTTCTTTCTATTGATAAGAAATTAGGTCAGCTGCAAAAGTGCTTACCACGAGATCTAAATTACATTGTCGCTCTCTGTACGACTATTTTTTTGTGGATACTTTCGTTAATTAAACTGTGTAATAATCTGAAAAACGATCTTTTCCACATAAGCATTATACGCACGACTTTAATTATCTTGAACTGTAACACACTGCCATTAAAAGTATAATATTTAATTAAAAAAGTAAATTATTAATGAATTCAAATATTTTTAACCCCTAATATGCTAGTTTCTGTAAACAATGAAAAATTATCCAGAAAAAAAGGCATGCCACATAATGTAAATGTGTCTTGGCCGTGAAATTTCGTATAGCATAAAAGGGAGAGGGCCTTCGCAGAGAGAGAGAGAGAGAGAGAGAGAGAGAGAGAGAGAGAGAGAGAGAGAGAAAGAGCGATGATGTAGAGTCACTCGACGATATACAATGTTGTTCAGGTACAGCACGCTTTAACGCACCATAACTCACGCAAGCGTCATTAATATTCCAAGAAAAGCTCTCCTCGCTATTGTTGCAGCGCAAGGCCTGCCAATGAGCTGTAGAGGTCGGTTGCGGGCTTGACGAGAGAAAAGCTCTCGGTATATATATATAGTGTGTGCGAGCAGTGGTCTTGCGGAACGATGCATAAATCGTTGCCAGAGAGGAAGAGCCGCGTTTTCTGGCAGCTAGAGAAATTTTTCAATTTTTTTCCTCGACACACACAGAGAGTATAAGTATAGCTTTGGAGATGAACTGTACACAGAGATGAGTATCCTTCTTGTGCTCGGCCGAAAGCTCCGCGCTCAACTATAACTATATGTCGAATATCAAAAAATGAATGCACTTTTCTTTGGTCTAGAATTCGTAAAAAAAGTTTTGAAGCTAGAGCTTGCGGACCAACGGGACTTTCTTCTGTAAGCCAAAAGATGACGAAAAATGCCGAGGAACATGCGAAATATGGAATATGAAAATTTAACATGGGGAGGCGTACGGAGGAAACAGAAAAAATTGGCTATTCGGATTTTGATTATTTTTTTTTTAAACGGGCATAACTTTTGATCAGAGCATCGAAACTGGGAATGGTTTTTTTTTTAAATTAAAGCCCTTTGTAATACTTAATCATAGTATAATTCGAAATTTTATTGGTGCCTCGGAAACATTTGTAGTTGTTATTATTTCAGTATTTTAACACATTAATTTTTTGTAAAAAAAAAAAAACGTAAAATGTCTGAGAAATATGGCTACTAGTAACTTTTCTCATGTTCCGCTGCACTTTTAAATTTTTCTATTTCTAGACCAGAGAAAAATGCATGTTTTTTTTTTTTAAATTCGACATACAGCCAGCTCGCGGGAACAAGTGAATAGTAGGCCAGACGATTTGTTTACAGGTCGCGAGAGGGAGGCTGATGATGTGTACTTCTCCGAAAGCTGTATCCGATTTCCTATGATCGCGCGCAATATGCGCAACTGCTCGTCCGCGCCTACGTTTCCACTTCTAATTTAAAATGTGCCATTGAATCGCTCGGCCGGCTATTTTCTCCCGCGTCAACTCTCTTTCTTGGACTGTAGGCTATACCGCGCGCGGCTGGTTTCGCGTGATTTGTGATGGCTGGCCGTGACTTTTACGCGTTTGCCTGAGGAATGCCGAGCTTTCGTTGAGGGATTCGCTGAGAGCCAGTTGTTAAAACGCCTGCGAATTTTCCGACTATTTTTAAACTTTTCCCGGGGGAAAAATCGGATTTGTGCGATGAAGAGCGTTAATAAAGGCTTTTTTTTTTTAAATAAGGTTAATTTTGGAAACGAGTGTGCGTGAAGTTGTGACGTTGTCCTAACGGCTGAACTTTTCAAAGAATGCTCAATCGCTAGTACCCGGACGACGTTACTATTATTTAGGAGAACAGGAGTCTCAAAGGGAATTCCGCTAAAACTTATACACACATCGGGTAGCTGTGTGTCGTGTAGAGGTGCTTCGCGAATAACGAGTACACTAATTATCTTAACTCTCTCTTTATTCACACAAAGTCCCTAGCAATACATCCATTAATCCGTGCTTACTCACACACTCGCTCGCGCTAGCTCACTTACGTTCTCTCACTCGCTCACACACGCTCGCTCGCTCGGCCGTGTTCTCAGCACGGCCCGACTCGGCTTCGCTCGCGCGCTCGATCTCCCCGCACGAGCTCTCGCGCACTCGACTCTCCGCGTCGCCGCTGTGACGCGCCGGCTCCCCGCAATATACAGGTATACGCGCGCAACGCTACGTTGGTCGTCGATCTCGGTCTCGACGCTTCGGCAGTATTTCAAGTACGCGCGCGACGCTACAATACTTTCACAATTATGCGACGACTCTCACCCACGCGGCTGTCCGGTCGCGAACAAAGACTGGTAACGACTTACAGTATTTCGCCCCCGACTCGGCACCGGCTTCGATCTCGTCTTCTTCCTCTGCTTCGGAACGTCTGCTTCCTCTGCTTCGTCTCGTCTTCTTCCTCTGCTTCTCTCGGCCTCTCGCCTCGCTTGACTCAACGCTCCCCAGGTCTCTCGGCTTCGTCGTAGTTGGCTCCTTGTCTCTCGTTCGCTCGGCTCACCGGTATGCGACGGCGGTCGTTGGAAGGCACTCGTCAGCGCAGTCCACTCACTCACACTCGTCGTCGCGAATCGCGGCTCAGCAACAAAGAAAAACTCGAAAAGAGGGATGCGCACGTGGACTCGACCGATAGTCTCGGGCTCCCAGCGGAAAGTATCGCCGCGCGACAGTCGCCTCAACTCGATCGCCTCGTCGGCGTTCTCGTCGCGGCGAGCCAATCACGGCGCGTATCACTCTCGCTCGCTCGATTGCTGTGTTGTAGGGGCCTTGTGGCTGACAGATTTTGACAGCCCAGCCCCCACCGCGGCTCTCGATCTCTACCTCGGCCAATCGCGACGCACTCATTCTCCCTCTCTCTCTCTCTCTCACGCACATGCATACTCGCTCGCAATACAGATTTCGACGAAGTTCTCCTGTCGCAGCAGGATTTACAATTTCCCGGAAGTGTTTTTCTAAACTGCTAAATTCCTCAGCGGCTGGCTTCGTCGAACTCTTCGTGCTTCTCGAGCTTGTGCGTATCGGCTCCACGACGTCTCCGGCTCGTACACATACACAAAAATTTTGAATTACTCTGGGTATCATGGAAAAAGTCCATGTTGCCAATGGATTGCGGGGCGAGACGAGACCACTCGTCTCAATCTCCCCCCCTAGACTGGAATAGTCCCTGACTAATCCGTCTAAATCCACCGGCCACATGAAATAATTGGAAATGTACTCACCGGACCCCTCACGGGTCAACTCATCCACCCACTCGTTATAAGGCGGCCACATTAGTGGACATGTGCCGCTTGTCAGTTGGACTAGTATAAGGGAAACATCGGAAAGCAGAACGCAGATCACTACGCCTAGCATTACTGTGAATAGAAGTAGTCCAATATGGGACGGAACCGATAGAATGCTGGGTCACGGTAAAGCGGTCGAGATCAAAAGAGAAATTGGGTGATGATCCAGTTGCAAGGAAAGCCAACAGAGATGGGAGGTGTCGCATTGCCCAGGCCATCAGCAAAGGAGACTTCCCTACACAAGCCCGCCACTCGGAGACGCAGTCAGCGTCCAACAAGGTGGTTTGAGTTGGGCGGAATGAACCGTCCCTAATCATATCCCTAAGCGCAGAAAATTTCTGATCAATTGATGAAGGTGCGTCAGGGGGATGGAACCACACTCGGCCGCAACTAACACCACTTAAAACTATACTAACAATAGATGCACTATTTGTTTCAGGTACAAAATACGTAATAATAAATACACTTAGAGCTAGTCCAATTCTTATATCTAAGGATAAGTCACACCACTGAGGTGAGTCCTTTGGAAAGCCCTCATATGGGGCGGTATCACAAATCGTCCTTAATATACTTAAATAGTTCAGCCCGTATGTCAAGGTATAACTCAAATGCGGGCGTATGTCGTCCATGAATGAATGGGCTAGTCTCCTGCCCTCGATGGTATGCGTACAGACATATTCGGGGATTAGGGCGCTGATAAAATCTAAATAACTATTTTCACCCAAGTATGATGGGCACGCTCGAAACAAAGGGAATAGAACACGCAAAACTTTGACCCTTTCGGAAAACTTATGTCTAATAAATAAACGCTTGAATTTGTTTAAGTCGAAAATGTAACTCCGCCAGAGTACAGGGTAGTTACCGTCGTTGATCGTGTTGAGAATGAGAAGTTTACACAGCCGCCAGGTATATTCCTTGCAGTAAACATTCAAGTGGATTAAGTTGATAAAAATGTAGGCAAAATCGGTGTAATGTGCGGCTGCTCTTTTGCGTTTGCCTGGCCCTGCC
Organism: Philotrypesis tridentata; assembly: GCA_018906965.1. Lineage (NCBI taxonomy): Eukaryota > Metazoa > Arthropoda > Insecta > Hymenoptera > Pteromalidae > Philotrypesis > Philotrypesis tridentata. The sequence continues at coordinate 6,338,734 of JACCIB010000001.1, read as the reverse complement.
GGAGTAGCAACAGATGGACTGGCCTTTAGTTTCCCGAACGACCAGATCTGTAGTCAGACGCCCTTCCCGCAGCATCAAAACGCTGGATAGAGGCTGTGGCTGGGGAAATGATCGGCATGCGAGCATCGTACACCGGTACAGTAGGGAGCGCCACATAATCCAACCCTGGAGGCGGCTTGTACACGAGGTACTGGGCTTGCTGCACTAATGGGGCCAGCATGAATCCTTGACCCATGTTTGAAGCGACTGCTGACACTTGCATCATGCGAATGAGCCCCTGGTTGTCAGCATCTCCAGGTATCCTCGGAGCATAGATGTTCTCTTCCTCCCACATGTACGAGTTGAAGGTACAAGGCTCGTAAGTCCTAAACTCGTTGATCCATACTGGGGGGTGCGGGTGCTCAAGGAGCTGTTGGATGATGCCTATACCTGTGTAGTCGTGCGGAAGAATGTTCCAGACGATGGGAGGGGCCGCTTCAGCATCCATCATGAAGATGTAGTGCTGGGCAATAAAGTTGGTCGCCGTTGCCCCGTATGGTATAATCAGGTAAGGGTTGTCACTGCACCTGCTATCTTCAAAGGTCCTGTCACCCCAGTAGCCCCACCATCCTCTTTGGGCGACTGGTCCTATAAGGGTTACCTCTTGGGTGAAGTTGGCGGTAGCGGAGCAATCAACCACACCCCATTCAGCTGGTATGTGGGGCAACCACTCCATGATGGCCAGCGGATTTCCGTATCTAGGAGGGTGATGAGGAGTGACGAGACCGTAGGGACCAGCGAATCCCCACCCTAGAAAGTCACTGCTCCAGTCGCGCCATCCGAGGAACTCTTTAGGGAAGATGCCCCCAATCATGAAATCCAGGAGGCGCAAAGTCTTGGCGTAATAGCCGCATTTACGTTCGGGGAGTTTCATCGTATTCACCAGGAAGCCGTGCGTCTGTACTAGTCGGCGGAAATCAGGAGGCAGCGCCGGAGCCTGGTTGACCCATGCTTGTAGCATGGCTCCATACGCACTGTATCCGTGCATGACTGTGGTAGCGCACACACTCAAAAAAGCCGAAACGGCTGCGACATGCAGAAACTTTTGATCCATGGTAGTGTTGGAAAATGATATTAAATCTTCCAAGAAGGTTGTCTCCTCAGTGCGGGTAATGTGCACCAACCGCTGTAGGAAGTTGTAGTCTCGCGGCTCCGGTATAGCTGTTATGCCGCAAGAGTCGTACAGCGGGGTAACTAACCCATACCACCGGAATTGCCGATACGCAGCTGGCAGTTGGGCGGGAGCACGGAAGACGTGCAAGTTACCGTCAGCATCGGTGTCAGGACGGGCGGCCGGTGGAGCCACTACGGGATCGCCGTCATGGACGACTTCCAAACGACTACCTATCAAAAGGCTAGCCTCATACACCCCTACGACCATGTGGTCCCTCTCTGCCCGGCGAGTGGCCAATTTCTGGAGGAAGTACCACATGGCGTCCGGGTTAATAATGGCAGCCGCAGGTGCCTCGGGTGCATTACCTCCTCTTCTCATCAACAGAAAGTTGATGGGTGGGAAGTGCACAGCTAGAGGGGCTATGGAGGCGTGCCCGACGGGATGCATGCGCCTGCCGCCCATTGCCAGCCACCAAATGAGGGGAAGGTCGCTCTCGGTGTAATCTTCGTCTGGAAACAGACAAAACCTCCCCTCTGCGATAGCTGCAGTTATGATGTTCAGCCTGTTGGCTTCAGCATCATTAATATCCAAAAACTGGATAACGTTCCCCACAGCAGGGTAAGCAACAACGGCTGGCTGGAGCGCTTCCTGCTGGATGCGACCGACTAACATGGCTAAGAAAGCCCCTTTCATATAAAGCCCGACATTGTGCCACCTAGTTGGAACAGACAGCAACATAATAGACAGGGCCTTGGACAAATTTTGGTCGTGGAAGTAGGGATTCAGGTGCGGCCTAGTACTCCTATCCGCTTACAAATGATCCCCATAGATCCGGCGCAGGACAAGCTCCCTGGTCTCTTGGGAGACTCCCTGCAACCCATGCAGCAGCTCCAGAGCTTGAAGAACTTGACTCTGCGGCTGGATTCTCGCATCCGCTGAGGCCGGGCCCACTTCTCGTAGACCGGCCGCTCGTTCCAGTGGATTTGAAGGCGGCTTGCTCAGGGAAGGTTGCGGCCCCATTCCGGAGACCATCTGTGGCTCAAGCTGCCATCGCCGGCTCTGCTCATCCAAGGCTCGATTGGCAGCTTCACACTCCTGCCAAGCTCGTCGTCTCGCGTCCTCTCTCGCTCGCAGCTCCTCCTCGTGAGCTCTCACGCGTCTCTCTTCCATCTGACGGATGAGCTTGAGTCTCAAGTCTCGCTCTTCTTTCTCCTCGAGTAGACGACGAGCGGCTTCTGCTTGCTCGGCCGCAATCCTTAGAGCTTCTTCCCTCGCTCTCTTCTCGACTCGAATCGCCTCAATGTGGCGAAGGTTGGCCTCCTCCTCTCGTCGTCGACTCTCCTCCTCCGCTCTCCAGCGAGTGTCTCGAAGGCGCTGATCTTCTTCTCGAATCTCCTGCTTATGTCTCTCAGTCGTGGCTGACTGCCACAGGACCTCCTGTCGACGACGAGCCCACTCTAATTGCTCAGCTCCTATGGGTGTCCGCGAAGCCAAGCGTTCACCCGTTTGCTGCGCACTAACATTCGTCTCTCTCTTCTCCGCTGATACCTCCTCTTTCCGGCTTCGGGGCTCTTCTGCTGCTATTCCTCCCCCATTTCGGCGATATCTCCGAGCACACCTCGGACATTGCTCGATGGTGACTCCCCATCGGCCGCAGTTGATGCAGTGCTCCGCTTGCCAGGATTGCGGGCATGCGCTCACCGCATGAGTGCGCTCCCAGCAATTGAAGCAGCAGAACGGCGGCGGATCAATTGATGGATCCGGAATCAGGGGCTCTCCTTTGAATAGCACTTCGCCTGCTCGTGGCTCCAGGCGATGTGTAGGGAATTGATAACGCCTCCACGCGCTGATTCCCGGGCACGCAGGTGGTCGAGCCAGCGAATGGCTTCTCTTTCGTGCCTTCTTCGCAGGGTCGCCTCTCCTGTTGATCCCTCCTTCAGTCGCAGGCTCCCGTCTGATAGGAGCTCCTGGCTCAGGCGAAGGATCGCGGGACTCCAGATCCTTCGGGAAGTAATCGTCGACCGTGAGCTGACGATTAGGGTTATATTTCTTCTTCCTCTTCCGGCTTCGGCCAGTCGACGACTCGACTGGACGCTCCTCTATCCACAGGCCTCTTGCCTGGCTCGGCCTTCCCGAATCCTCTCGATCCCAGTCTTCATCGCCTCGACTCTGCGTGATGGCCTCCACTAACACCGGCAGACCGAGTCTTCCTTGAGGCCGACTCTTCGCAGGCTTCCAGCTGAACATACCGGCCTCTCCTCCCCACAGCTGGTGCGTATCTATCTCGCTCGCACTGTTCTCCGGTATTGCCCCTAACGCCGCCTGCGTATTGGCAATACTTACGCGCGGCACTGCGGCACTCCGCTTCTCTCCAATTGCGCCAGCCAGGCTCGGCCGCACTTCCGGCATCGCGCGATTGTCCACCATCTGCGCAGCATAACTAATATACTGCGTAGACGGCGCCTGGAAACTCGAAAAAGCCTCGCGTACCGAAAAGCGCGGTAGATTTACGATCTCCGAAGACGAAATGCGTAACTGCGGCTTTGCCCCCCACGAGCTGCTCGTGACGACCGTAGAAGCCGTCATTCGCGCCTGCGTTGTTATCGCGTTCATTGTTGTCGTGCTCGTCACCACCGGTGTGACTCGTGTGACAATCGCCTCAGCGGTATTCGAAAATTCAATTAGATTTTCGTCCTCGCGATGCACCTCGGCCGCTACCCGCAACGGCTCTCGCAGCTGATCGTCTTCGCCGCCGCTCGACTCTCCCGACGACTCGTGACTCGGCTCGCCCAAGTCCTCCGGCTTATTAGAATGACGAATGCCCGCCACCGGTGACGTGACATTGTCACTCTCCTCCTCGCATGCGTTATCACGCACCGGGTCCCACGGCACACCCGCTTGCGGCTCTCTTTCCATGAGCAAAAAGCGCGTCAGCCGATCCTGCGCTTCGGTCTTAGAGCCCGCGCAGCTGAGTCGTCTCTCGTCTAACTCAGCCCATAATTCATCAGCTGACAGCTTAGCCACTGACCGCTTTATTTCTCGGCGCGCGCGATCTTCGCTCAAGAGCGCACGCATGATCGCCGCGGCATTCGGCATCGACGCTCTCGGCATAGCTAAAGCCACAAGCTAGCGCCTTATCTCCAACTAGAAAAAAACGTAAACACGCGCACGCACGCTTACGGCTAACGCCGACTTCGGCACGGCTCACCTTCGCCGGCCTGAAAGTAAACACGCGCGCGCTCGGCTACTCGGCTACACTGAGAGAGAACTCGCACTATATACGTATACTCGCGCGCTCTATTCCTCGAACTCGAGAAGACTCTACACTGCACGGCAAAATACTCAGAATCGCTTCGCACTTCTACACTGAAATTCCGGCTGAGCCCCACGTTATGGGCGCCATTTGTGACGTTGTCCTAACGGCTGAACTTTTCAAAGAATGCTCAATCGCTAGTACCCGGACGACGTTACTATTATTTAGGAGAACAGGAGTCTCAAAGGGAATTCCGCTAAAACTTATACACACATCGGGTAGCTGTGTGTCGTGTAGAGGTGCTTCGCGAATAACGAGTACACTAATTATCTTAACTCTCTCTTTATTCACACAAAGTCCCTAGCAATACATCCATTAATCCGTGCTTACTCACACACTCGCTCGCGCTAGCTCACTTACGTTCTCTCACTCGCTCACACACGCTCGCTCGCTCGGCCGTGTTCTCAGCACGGCCCGACTCGGCTTCGCTCGCGCGCTCGATCTCCCCGCACGAGCTCTCGCGCACTCGACTCTCCGCGTCGCCGCTGTGACGCGCCGGCTCCCCGCAATATACAGGTATACGCGCGCAACGCTACGTTGGTCGTCGATCTCGGTCTCGACACTTCGGCAGTATTTCAAGTACGCGCGCGACGCTACAATACTTTCACTCGAAAAGCTCGAAAAGAGGGATGCGCACGTGGACTCGACCGATAGTCTCGGGCTCCCAGCGGAAAGTGTCGCCGCGCGGCAGTCGCCTCGACTCGATCGCCTCGTCGGCGTTCTCGTCGCGGCGAGCCAATCACGGCGCGTATCACTCTCGCTCGCTCGATTGCTGTGTTGTAGGGGCCTTGTGGCTGACAGATTTTGACAGCCCAGCCCCCACCGCGGCTCTCGATCTCTACCTCGGCCAATCGCGACGCACTCATTCTCCCTCTCTCTCTCTCTCTCTCTCACGCACATGCATACTCGCTCGCAATACAGATTTCGACGAAGTTCTCCTGTCGCAGCAGGATTTACAATTTCCCGGAAGTGTTTTTCTAAACTGCTAAATTCCTCAGCGGCTGGCTTCGTCGAACTCTTCGTGCTTCTCGAGCTTGTGCGTATCGGCTCTACGACGTCTCCGGCTCGTACGCATACACAAAAATTTTGAATTACTCTGGGTATCATGGAAAAAGTCCATGTTGCCAATGGATTGCGGGGCGAGACGAGACCACTCGTCTCAAAGTACTTTGTAATTGTGAAACTGTTACTAAGAAACAATTAAATGCATTGCTTGGCGATGAGATAAAAGTTGTATTATATTGATATTTATTTGTGTAACTATTTTTTCTATAGATATCTCAGAATTAAATTAAACTATAGCCGCAGCTGAAAAATGTTTTTAGCAGTCAATTTTTGCGACATAATTGACTCGCAAGCCAATCTTTGTTAAAAATACATGGAAAAATGGCAAAAGTGTTCGTATTCGAAAAGTAAATAAGTATTATCGAAAAACAGGAAGAGATGCTCTTTTCTATTGTTTAATAATAACTAATTTTCAAAAAGTTTCAGCTCGATCAATTACAAATGAATAATTCCTTAAGATCATAAATTTTTTGTTATATGATTTCTTCTATCTGTATTATTTGTAAAACGTTAAGACTTGGTAGTGCTTGACCATCAATAAAGAAGAACTAAATTTGGTACTATACTGTGAACTGTGTACTTCGCGAGGAGAAAATCGGTCTGACAGGAGGAATCTGAGATGTACTATTTTTCGTCGGAAAAAGTTGGATTGATGAGCTGTGCTTTTGAAATATGCTAGACTTCGCTATAAAAATATGAAATATGCTACTCTTCGTTGGGGATATGAAGACCGATGATACGAACTTATCGAACTTTGCGCTATATATGTTTAATCGATCGGAAAAGCGTGCACTTTTAATAAATGATGCATATATGCTAAAAAAAAATTTTCACTCACAATTTCCATGCAAATGCGCTGGACGCGGCTTTTTCGTATAAACCCGCGAATTCTGATTCGTGAAATTTTAGCGACATAACAATAGACATGATTTATTCGCGAATATTCGTCAATATCTCCAGAAAATTGCATAAAATTTAATCCATAATGTACATTAATACGAATTTCGATTACTATTACATGAAATTTTAATACGAGTGTACTTATGTGCATCAATGTGTATAATGGCTACGAATAAAATGTCGTTATAATAATTAAATTAATGGCCTGGAATGGTACACGAAAATTTTATTAAAATTACCGGAGTCGTCATACGCAAATGTATCCCGGAATCCACATCATTACTACAAAGTTTTGATTGCCTCGACGTTATAATTTACTCTGGCGATAAGTCGCTTTTAACACAGAGTACACTCGCACATACAGATTTCGGTTGGGAAGCCGGCTTTCTTCGCGCGGCCGGGCAAAATCGACGCGTACTCGCCTCTTTCCTTTGAAAATAAATCCCGCGCGGGAACGCGGAAGAGGCATAAATCACGACTTTCCACTTGCGGGCGCTCAAAAATATACTCTGCCAACTGTCAGTCGGGAGAACGCCCTTTAGCACCTCTTTCTCTCGCTCTCTCTATATATAAATATAAATACATTTTTTTTGCAGCTCGTCGCGGCCACCGGAAATGAGAATAATCCTCGACGTCCGAAGTGAGAAGTGGCGAACGACGTGACGCGCAGAAAGAGCGAGAGCGAGTCGCCCCCCGATGAGAAGGAGATTCCGCAAATGGGACTAGGAAGTCGGCTGGCCTGTCACGTGAATGGAACTAAAGCTCGCACTCCCTTCAGTCTACGGATAAAGCGCGTCCAAGCATCTCTTAACCGGCGCGGCTGCTGCAGCTATGCCGAAACGAATGAAGAGCCTCTACACCCAAGTACGAGCCTTATATATATATATACATGGGTGATTCTCTGTGAAATCGAACGGTTAAAATTAACATTTTTTTTCTAACTATGCAGTTAAATAACGCCAACTTAGTGAAATTTTGCAGATTTTTTGCATCGATTATCTCTGAGCTACCGGAGGTCGAAGTTGGTAAAATTAGGTTTTTTTGAATTTTTTGCTCATTTTCAAAAATTCGTAGCTTCTGAGGGAAGCATTTTTCACTATGGACATGGATAGGAGTTATTTAAGAATTTTTTAAAATTTCGCTTCGAATTTTTGAAAGCCGAGGATTTTGTAAAATGACCAAAAAATTCAAAAAAACCTGATTCTACCAATATCGAGCTCCTGTAGCTCAGACATAATCGATGCAAAAGATTTGAAAAAATTCACGGAAGTGTATTTCATCAAGCTGAAGTGATTTAATACGGTTGGAAAAAAATGTAAATTTCGAACGGTCGATTTCACAGAGAATCACCCATATGCACTGTTCTTGCTCTTCTTTTTACGGGGGATGAAGGGGGATATAGAAGGCAGACACAGAAGCCGCGGCTTTTTCCCCGAGACCAGCTCGCTCGCTCCCTTTATTCCTCGGGATTTTACGAGGGTCGTCGGCGGAGAAGGGGGAGATAAAGCCTGAGTCATTTGGACAAGTGTACCGGAATGACTCGCGCAATTCGCGGCAGAGCTCCTCCCTCTAATACACAACACTACATGGGATTGCCTCGATATCGGCAGGAGCGGACGCGTCGCGTTCTCTTTTTCTCTCCCTCTCTTTCCCTCGTGATATTGAAATACTGAACGTTGAACCCGGCCGACAGGTGGTGTTCGAGCGGCGGACGCTACTGGCCTGCACGATTCTCGTGGGTCTGTCGATAATCGTGTGGGCAGTGTCGATCGGTACGGACTACTGGCTGACGGCTCGGTCGCCAGCCGACCGGCAGCTCACCATCGGCGACGTCAACGCGCGCAACGGCACCAAAATCTTCCTCGACGGCCACGCCGGACTGTTCCGCTGCTGCTACCACGGCTACGTCCAGGACCGGCTCAACATTTCCGAGAAGAGACCCTTCGGTCAGTATGTCATCCTCAGCGTCATCGTGTGCATAGTCCCCCCAAGTGACATTCGAGAAACAATAATCCTGCAGCGTAGGGTGTGAACAGCCCAGTAGATGAATACTTTTGCGCTTAATTACACACAGACGTTTTTCACAATGGTAAAGATTAAGTTTCGACATTTATTCTCGGTCAAAAGAATTTTTTCAACATTTGAATTTCGTGCACGCGCAGAAAAATAGCGAAAGTCACCTCTTTCCATACGTAGTCTATGTCTCCATCTACTGGGTATATTACGTTTTTTCTCATTTTTTTATAATTTAAAGTGATTAAAATTATTATTAACGAATAAAAATTGATGCGTCTCTTCGAGCCAAGTTGTTTATTTTAAAAGGCCAAATTGGCCTTTTAAAATAAACAACTTGGCTCGAAGAGACGCATCAATTTTTATTCTACACTATTCCATCATCGAGCGATAGATTCATTATTAAACAAATTATTATTAACGACTTAACTCTTTTTGTAATACAATCCTCGATAGTTTTTTGAATAGATTAAAACTTTACTTGTACAAAAAAACTAATTTTGTATTCAGTAGACGAGTTTATGTCCGAATACTTCCTTAAGTGTTCAGCTGTTGGGCTGTTTACCCTATATGACCAATTCTCCTAAAGAAAATGCACCTTTCGGGGGTCCGGAAACGAAAAATTTCTTTTTTTAAACCTAGAGGTTTCGGATCGATCGGACTTTTTCTGAAATCCGAAAGATGGTCAAAAGTGCAGAGGAACATGGGAAAAGTTATTAGTAACTATATTTCTCAGCCATATTACGTTTTTTTTACGAAAAATCAATGCGTCAAAATACTGAAATAATAACAACCACGAGTGTTACCCCGAGGCACAAATCAAATTGCACTACAGTAAAGTAAAATAAACGAGTTTTAATTAAAAAAAAAATACGCCCAGATTCGATGCTTTCATCAAAAGTTATGTCCGTTAAAAAAAAAAATAAATAAATAAAAATCCGAATAGCCGATTTTCTTTTTTTCTCAATTTACCTTCCCATGTTAAATTCTTGTGTTCCTCTGCTCTTTTAACTGTCTTTCGGCTTACAGAATAATTTTTAAAAAATATTCGATTTCTGCACCCCCGATATAAGTGCATCTTTTAAGGAGAATTGTTCATATATACATCCGTCGTCTCGGACGCGTCGTAGCGAACAGGTGCGCGCGATAGCAAACAAATCAAACTTTGCTTCTCAATACCGTATATATCCCCGTATGCATCGTATACACGTCGACGACGGGGGTTTTTCTCGGATCGAGGCACTCCGGCAGCAGCTGCGCTTTCATTTCTCGTCGCCGCGGGAAGTCGTCGCTGACGCTTTGTCCTCCGTCCAGCGACTTTCTCGGATAGAAAAATTCCGCGCTGAAACTATTCGCGTCCACTCGGCTTTCACGGTAATTCGCCGCGAATCGAGCGACGTCGTCCCGCAATACACCGGACAGAATAAATCGAGTGCTGCAGTCGACGATGCGCATATATATAGTAAATCAAAATTTAAACGCGAGCCCCGCATCGAAATCCGCGCGATAAAGCGCAAGCACATAAATATAACGCCGGAGCTTCCAACTATTTCTCTCTCACTCTCGGCTATTTTCCGCGAGGCGCGCGGGAGCATATTCCATTTCCGCGACACGAGGTAATGATACATTGATGAGGCCGTAAATTCGCGCCAGGCGTCCGTCGATGAAAATTTACGCCCGGGCTTTATAAACCTCCGGCGCAGTGTCCGTAATATAACGCGCCTCGTCGAATTTCCAACGCTCGTTTTTCCAATATATATATATGACACGCGCACGCGTTGCGTCGATGCATGTAACGGCGCGCACAGACGGCGAGGCGCGCACTTATTTATTTATTATTATTTTTTTTTTTTAATGGGAACGACAGGAGTATTGGCTCAAAAAACATTTTTCGAAAGATCTATAGTTGTTGTAGAGAGTTGTATTAGAGCACGTGTATCAACATTGACTCTTTATACAACTAATAGAGTTGATGCACTCGGACACTTTAAATAGTGTAGCTTCCCAAGGAAACGTTTCCGGTTAAGAGCTTCATAGTTGGAAGGCTTATATTGTGTAATACGGTTGATGTTCGACGACGAAATTCGTGGCGCGAACAGTTTCCAAGAGCTGTTTTGTGCGGGCGATTAATTTTGGAATTTTGATGGATTTTCGTGGGGCTATCTGCCGGGAAATGCCTGAATTGGAATCAAAATTTTAGTTAGGGTACGATGGAACAATGAGTTTGGCACAGAATTGTTTTAAGAAAATCTTGTGTAGACAATTAATGAAAAGTCGAATTTCGCGCCATAATATAGAGTAGATGAAGAAGTAATTAAATTAATTAACGGCAAATTGTAGAAAATAAACTATTTAAATTGATGACATATAGTTGCCCTCTGTTATACAATCGTCTATATCATTTAATAAAGTTCGAGAGCTATTGTATATATACTCAAACATCTTAAATTTGAATTTGAAATTTGAATTTTCAATTTGAACGATATTCCCAACTCACGAATTCAAATACGATTAAGTAAGACATTTAATATTTTGAAAAACGTGATGAAACGTCAGATAATTGTGTAACCTTTGTTAATAATGTATCTAGGTCTGATTTCTCGTGACTTTATGTATTTCTTTTTTATTGCCCGGTTTTCGATTGAGATTTTTAATTAAATTTTAAATTGTCTCTCAAACCCTCTTGGGATAAGGGGTTTACGGCGGATTAATAATTACAACTATAGTATAATGTGATGGCGCGGCGAATCGAACGAGCGAAATACTTCGACTATGGGATTAAAGCGATAATTATACAAAATGTAAGCTCATACTCTGTACGAAGCATTTAAAAACGACTTTCCGTTTATTTACGAGCCTCATAAAATCTTAATAAAATTCAGCCGCTTGATAACTGAAGAACCGAGGAATCGAGCTATAGACAATAAATTTTCTACTGTAGGTCACTGAAAAATAAATTTATTTTCCGTAAAGTTTTTCCGGAGGGGATGGTACATCCCCTGGAGCGACAGCTTATAAAATTCAATCAGTATACAGTAATCGCTTTCGAGGTATATATACACTACTAGAACGCTTCCTCGGGTATTGCGGCTTACATAATCTGCAAAACCGATCTGTCTATTACGTCGAGTTCTTGTTTTCTTTCAGACGAATGCGTTCAGAACGAAATGTTTCCGAATGAAATGAAGCCCAAGAGGGAGAGAAAAGCGGAGGCCGACAGCACGCTTATCAGTGAGTATTATCCATAATACATGTGTTTTCGATCGCTCATACATATACCGCTTACCGCGGGTATTCGATTAAATAAATAATTTTACTTTTTTAATTAATAACGCGCGTTTCCGCCGCGAAAGCACCGCGATGTCTATAAGCACGAGTCTTCTCTTCTTAGCTCTCGAAATTTCTCGAATTTCGGCCCTGTTTATTTTTCACTCGAACCAGCCACTAGCTCGATCGTAGCTCGCGCTGACGAACTTCTACCTCGTTTTCAGAAACATCCGCCGCGATCCTGGTGAAAATCCATATCATTTAAAAGTTAATAAAAACTTTGTTAGTAATGGGCAAAAAATGGGACCATTTTTCGCCTTGCGATGAAACGCTTTTTCTTACTTTTCTAAGCCATTTTTTAGAATGGAAATGGACGAAAATATTGTTATACCATATTACGGGGTATTTTCGAGCTTGCAAACATAGATTAACACTACATAAAGTAGCTCCTACAAAAAATGTCCGGTAAACGGCTGTGAAAACGATATTCAACGTGGAACCGATCGAAAAATTCAAGAATCAAGTAAACCATAAATATCTTAATAACCGACGTATTTGCGGCTTTAAACGTTTGTTCATCCCATACATTGTACACCTCCCCGTATTTAGCGTACAATATAAGCGGTAAAATTAATGAAATGATTTGGAGGTTATGACTATTCCGCGAAACGCTTAAATAACGGGAGAATAAGTGCGTCATCGCAAGTTAGGAACCCAAGTGTTTCCCACAGTCATTTTCTAGTCTACAGGCCAGTTTACATATTTGGATTATTTCTACCGCAGGATACTCGTAAAAGTGTTCCCCGAACTTTTTTTTCCCTTCCTCGCTCTTGCTTCGACGACGACAACAACAACTGCGACGACGACGACGACGGCAGCGCTATGACACGCAGCAGTCGTAAACTCTCGAGACGAGAATCTCGTCGAGTGCCGCATATTTTTGCGCTGCGGCCTCCTTCGCGTGTCGCACATGACTCTCGCGCTTCGCGACGAGCTCTCTCAAAGCTCTCCCGACATTGACACGAATCGCGCGCTCGCGCGTATGTATTTTTTTTCTTCTCAATTCTCGGCGAAATACAAAGAGCGCACTTTTTCGTGACTTTCTGCCAAAGTATACACACGCGCGGACGCGATCGACTAATTCGTTCTATTTTCGACGCGATAGAGACGCCAAGGCGCGTGCATTCGCGTAATCTCTTATATGTTCGCCGAAGAAAAAAGAAATGTAGCGGCGCTCTCCGCTCTTTTATTTGCGGCCGGCGTATATAAACGTCGTTAAAGAAAGCGGTACGTCCGATCAATTTTCCTCGCGCTTCTGCGGCTTTTTACGGCTTTTCGACGGGAGGGAAAGGGAGAGAGGCGAGGCTCTCTCGCGAGTATACACTCGGTACTTAGGAGCTAATTTCCCGGACGATTGCCTCGAGCGAGCGACTGCTTTGGGAATTTGGTTTATCGCTCGAGAGAGAAAGAGAGAGGGCTTCGGTCGTTTTTTCCGCCGGGGGGAAAATTAATTAAGAAAATGCAGCGGCAAAGCTCGTAAAAGGCCCTCTCGGCCGTGCTCGAGAGCTCGGCGTTATAACTCGGCTGCGATTGTGGCGAGAAGATGGAGTGCTTCTCTCCGCGACTTTCGCGCGCACTCGAATTCGAGACGCGTCGCAGGCCCAACACCGCGCGAAGGGGTATGCGACAGAAAAAAAAAAGTTTTTCCCCCTTTCACGCGACAATCGAACAAGTCGAGTGCCCGAGACCGAGGGTTAAGAGCGAATTTCACCCCGAGAGAACTTCAGTCGGATTGAACATTCGCAATGCGATGTATATATATAGGCCATATCGCGAGTCTCCGTACTTAACGGGATAATAATCACAGCTCGCCTGGGGATTACTTTCAGATTACTCGAGGACGGACGTCTCCTTCGCCATTATCAGCACGTTCGTCATAATAATGGGCTTTGGATTCTCGATTTACACGTTTCGAAATCCCCGCTACATGTTCAAGAGGCTGGCCGGCGGTATCCACTTCATCAGCTGTGAGTTACGGCATGCTATTACACGCGGTACTATCCAGGCCGATGTACGCGAGCAATAATATTTCAGCGGAATTGCAAACAATAATTTTAGATCGGCCGCACGCGCGAACACGCGAACTTTGCGCATAGCGTCGCGCGGCAGCGAAGCCGATTTACGAGCAGCCGCGGCGCCAGAATTTAAATTTAGACGCGTTGCCTATCGAAATTCTTTGTTTCTCTCATTGCCGCGGCGGATTCCCCGAAAAATATTATTGCACGGTGTATTATTTGAAGGGTAACGGCTGCGAAAAATATGTGCAATTTACGACGCGCAAGTAGATGATGTACGAGGTTGGTCAGACGCGCGTCTCTGCGCGATTCTGCGCGGCTGCAGTATTCCGTATGTGTCAATCCTGCGAGAGAAACTTTTTACATTTTTCCCAATATTTTCCCATGAGTTTGGGGTATACAGTCGAATGAACGGACAAAAGTGCTCGGATCATAAAAATGTGCAACGTAAAAAGTTATGTCGATCGTAAAAATTCAGATTTTTCAGTTTTTTCCTGCACTTTTTTTGTTTCCGGTCCTCTACTGTCTCGGGTCTAATCGGTTGACGAAACGCATAACCGTGTAGATGCTGCTTAAAGCCGAATTGGCAATCTTGATTTAACTGGGCATAATCTCGAAATTACGCATCTGGCGCTGGGGTCGGATAAACTGCTGGGCTAATTGAGATCTTATGGCGCAGTCGTTTACAATTTCAGAATAATACGTAAATCTTGTTGTTGAAACACTCAAGTTTTTCAAATATCCTTATTTCTATGATTTTCAGAACTGTGAATGGTTTTTAAAATTTTTTTTGTACTCGGAAAATAATTCTATGGCTTACAGGAAGAACCACTTAAGTGACTTTTTGTAAACATTTTTTTTGTCAAATTCGAGGTGCTCTTAGTACCCTTTTTCATTAGACAATAATAACATTTTCGATATGCACATATATTTTAAACGTTAGCCGATTTTATAATCACTTAACTAATCCTCTTGTAAAAATGTTACCGCAGAACCACTTAAGTGCTGTATAAACTATATGTATAAACTGTATAAACTCGTCGATATATTCGTCGGTTTTTCTAAATTATTAAAAAATTGTCAATTTGTAAAAACAAAAAATTGCTGGGATCGTTCTGATAAAATTCGAATGTGTTCATTAGCTAATTCTAAGAACTTATTACTCTTGACAATTTTTTCGAAAAGTGCGTGGTTACTGAATAAAACATTCGTAAAAGTCTTCGTAAACAATATTCAATTATAATTTGCGCCAGTTTGACCACACCGAGATTCAAAATCAACCCCCAAATCACGTATATTTTAGGTTTGGACATTTATTCCATTGATTAGAGGGGTTCCAGATACATTGCAAATGAAAACGTTCTTGAATTAAAAAAAAATTGTGGAAAAACCATGCTTTTTTCCTTTAAACCGTTTTTTGTCATTGATAATAGCAATTTTCGAAAATTTCAATTACACCATTGGAAAAGGCACAAGTCAAACTTTAAACATATGTCCCGCCCGAATTTTTTAAATTGCAAATTACATTAGTTACGAGCCTTGAAAAAAAAGTGACCGCATAACCACTGATCTGCAAAGTTCCCGCAGAACCACTTAACTCGACTAATTTGTCTAGCTTGCGCGTCGAGAAAGAAACTATTTACAAATTTAATACTACGGTTGCATTCGTATTAGATAGCCAATCAAACGAGCCAATACTTTGATCTCTTCTCTGACATTTCGATCTCATATATTACTCGAAACATTGAAGTCGCTCTTTCTCGAAAACCCGAAAAAGTCACTTAAGCGGCTCTGCCTATGTGAGCCACAGAATTTTAGTATCGATATATCTCGCGTATCTCAGCGCGCGATTGAACACTCCCAGAAAAAAAAACGAAAAAAAATGACAATAAACGTTAAACCAACCTGTTCCAGGCGCCTGCGTAATGGTGGTGATACAGGTGCTGCTGTCGTCGAAGGACTACGGCAGCAAGCGCGACAACTGGATCTTCCCGCGCTACTCCGAGGTGCGCTACGGCTACTCGATCTACCTCGCCTGGTTCGTCTTCATCGACAATCTCGTCGCCGGCCTGGCCTTCATGATCTTCTCGCGGAAGCGCAAACGCGACCGGGCGCCCAACGACGAGCTCGCCATGGCCGACGAGCCCACCATCATCGGCCGCTGATCAGCTCTCTCGACCTTTCTTGCGTGCACTTCTCCCGAACAGCGAGAACGAAAGCGTCAGCGAGAGAACTTGAGAGAAATCGAAGAATCCGAGAGTCGTGACGTTCGGGGGGAAGGGGGGGGGGGAGCTGTGCCAGCCGCGCGCGTGTATAATGAATCGATTGTACGCAATGTACAGCGAGCGTATAGCTTGCCGTGAAAAGACAAAGGACGACGGAGCGTCGCGAGCTCGTCGAGCGGAAGAATTATTGGTCGAAGAGGCCGACGCGTCTTTCGGAGTGTGCTTTATTGCGTCGGGGGACGCGGGGGGAAGCGATTTTTCTCGTAAGACATCAGTCGCATTGTTTCGTTCGTTATGTTATACATATATATACATAAGATTTGCATGTATGTACATAAATATTATATGTACATACACGACTTTTCGTTTGTTTTGTCGCTCGTTATATCGTTGACGATTGAAAATGAATTTTAACGCGGAAGACTCGCTATTGCGGTTCAGTACAAGGCGTTTCCCGCGTGTTGTTGACATATTATACATATTCTATTGTTTATCGAGTTATTTATTGTTATACGCGCGAGCGTCCCGCGACACGACGAGTCTTATCGGATTAGCGTTGAAGACGATTTAATTTTTAAGCTTCGTTCACCGTTGAACTGCGCCGTCGTGCGGATTCTCTGATCTTGTAATGCACATATAGACGTAAAACGTCGTAATAGTCAGAACAATAACGAGTGTAGTTCTCTCCTGTGCTGTACAACGTTAAGTGCTTCGAAAACTATGAAAAACACGAGAAAATCCTATTGTTATACAGAGACTCCGCGGGCGTTGGCTTTGTACACTTTGCCTATTAAAAATTACTATTGCTATAGCGACGGGTTCCGTACGTTGTGTACAACGTTGCAATTAATCTTCTAATACTCGTATGGACTGTCGAGACCGAAGCGAGGAAACCGAATAATTAAGCAAGTTGAAGGACACGAGGCTCCACTTAGACCAGTAGATCATAGCAGTGTAACAATATCGTAGACTAACAGCTCTGATTGGGATATCGCTATTTTCAAGCCCTTGGAGAATTGTCGAAAAACTTTGTATAACTTCGTATGCGTGACGCACACCGTGTAAAAATACTCTTTGCGAGAATCTCTATATTCTTCGTACTCGATCGTGCATACATGCGTATGCATATATATACATATGTATACGCATGATGACCAATGTTTGCGACCAAAATTCTTGTAGCGTGTAAAGAAAAGAAAAAAAGATTATTATGTCTTCTTGAACATATGTACACACAAACATATATATACATATATATATACATCTCTAATTTTTTTAATAAAAAACATTTTCTCTTTTTACACGAATGCCGTATGCGTTATATATAGTTCTTAACCTGTGTGCGCATATAAATAACGAGAAAGGATTTGTGCGGGTTTTTATATGTTTCTGGTATTATTTGTGTCATACAATTCTTCATAGCGCTTACACATCTGCCTTACATTCTATATTTTCGCGGACAGCATTTACATATATGCGTCTCTCTTATACATTCTTCCGTCGTCTCGCCGTTATACATAAGCGTGTAAGCGCCACGCGCGTCACGCCTTAGAAAATACGCGCTGCAGGTATACAATATATATATATATATAACGGTAAAAGAGCGCTTTCGCGACAAGTCGGGTACAAAAGTGAAACGACTCGAGTACACACGTACGTACGCGCACGCGTATATCATATACACATACAACAGTTCGAATTGAAACAAAAAAATCACCATTTCGCCGCGCGCTTGCCTCGGATTCGCCCAATTCGATTGGGAGATCGGTCAGCTGGCCGCGCGCCTATACGTCGACAGTCGTCTCGACTCGGAGCTTCATAATCCTCTTCCAGTTTGGTACATATAGTGGTCCATCGATTTGTCAAGCGACGACGGTCCAATCCAACCGCGTTTTTACTTCGGTGTACAGCTTATAACTCGCGATGAGAAGGTCGCGTGTCTTCGTCGGTAAAAACACATACGCGAACGAAAGACGAATCGCGCGTCGTGTACAGCGAGGCACAGTCGTCGAGTTTATCGCGCGGAACTGCACATTATGATTCGGCTCTCGATTTGGAAAGCAGCCTTCTGCGGCGCGCAGCGATAGACGCCTCACTGATTGTCCAGCAGTGAGCTCTCCTCGTTCTGCTCGATCGAGTCGAAGTTGGCGCGGGGCTCGTTGGCGAGGACCGCCCCGTCGTTCCCTTCGCCGCACGAGTCGCCGCTGGCTTCCTCGTTGGCCTCGCTGGTTTCCGACTCGGCGTCGCTGGATGGGACGATTTGCACTAGTCTCGCGTACCTGCAACGTATATATAGCGCCGAGGACGAGCGCCGGGGCGTCAAAGGAAAGAACGAGAGAGAGAGAGAGAGAGAGAAGAGAAATTCCAGGTGGAAGCGTCGGAGAGGAGGTGGAATGCTCACCTCACGCTATATCAGACCGGCGTAGTTTTCTTGAACGAGTTCGATTTCCATCCGCTGTTCCTCACCGCCTCTGGGAGCGGCGGCAGGTTATCCCCGAGATCGAAAGTCACGAATTCGTGCTGCATTCCAAGAGCGAACTCGTCCTGCAGCACGTCCGCTATTGTGCTTACCTGCGCAGGAAAGATAGAGAGAGAGCGAGTGAATTTTATTCATTTATACAGCTGAAGGAAATGTCTGTGCCGGACTTTTATTCTCGTGTCTAACTTGCGTCGTTTGAATAATTGAGCGGAAAACGATTGCGACGGAGAGGGAGTCATTTTTCCTGCCGCTTTAATCGTGTCATCGAAAATTTATAATTTACACTTTTAATTCATTTATTTATTTATTAATTTTTTTATTTTTTATTTATATATATAATTTTTATTTATTGTCTCGTGTGATTAGACATAACAGTATACTTTTACGTTAATGAAGTGCATTTTGTCATTATCTGAATATGGGAGAAAGCATATAGAGGACGGCTGAAAATTTCTTTAAATTTTTGTGCACATTTTTCGAAGAAAATTCGTTTCTACTAATTTCCTTTTGAATCGTCCGCGTTCTCGTAACAAAATTGCATCTGCATTTTTTAGCGAAATTTACAGTCGAATAAAAATGCCCAACTTTCGTAAAACAATGAATATTGCGTATTTCGACCGTCAAAGGCGTGCACTGCGTACTGCAAAAAACAATTCGATTACTTACAGCTTTCCTAGTTACATTAATAAAATAACAATCAGTTTGAATTCTTTCTTAACATAACGTACGCGTCATTTTGCGAGCTCCCCTAAAAATATTGAAAATCGAAGTCTTCGCTGAATATTCGCCGTCGCAATGAATCACAATGAAAGTTTCACAATCTCATTAACAACGTCTGAATTACGACTGTTATTGCAACTGAACGTATGCGCACACATAACGAAAACACGTCAACGTCCCTTTGTTTTAACGTCCGCGACGTGTACGTTCGAATTTTTAAACACACACCAGACAGAGAAATGCAAATGCATTATCGAACAATCCAAACATTCGATAACGAGCGTAACGCAATGAAAAAAAAAATCGAAAAATCCGAACGCGAACAGACTTATCGCATTACATATAGCGCATACCGTACTGACCGTTTCGGTGGTGAGATCGTGAGTCATGCCGTGATGGTAATGATTACAGTCGGACGGCGTCGGCGCGTACTCCTCGTACGAGTCGAGATGGTGATGATGATGATGGTGATGGTGATGATGGTGGTGAGGATCGGTCACCTCGAGGTGGGCGTCGTTGCAGAGGTACCTCTTTTGGTGGCGCTCGCAGAGGTGAAAGCCACCGCCGTAGACGCCCCCGTGCTGATTGTCCAAGTGGTAGGCGTCGCGCTGCGAAATTTTTGCAAATTTTACTTCGATCGATTCGTTTCTGCTTCGCTCATTTCGAAACTCAGAAACTAGCTCTGTTCTAAAGATTGAATTGAAGTTTGTTTTAAAGCGTACGCAACGGTTAATTTTAAGTGGGAATAGTTCCTTCCGTTAGAAAAAATCAATTTCAGGTAAGAAGCATATTTTTTTTACAAAAACACTACTTTCGAGAATCATCGGTTGTCAAGATTCGTAAAGCTTTTTGCGCAAGAGGATCCCTGGTAGAAACTTAACGATGAATGGGCTAATTTATCGTTAAGTTCATCGTTAAGCTTTAACGATAAATTAGCTAATTTAGTGTTGAGTTTCTACCAGGGATCCGACGCGTCGATTTGAATATTTTTTTACAATTTGTTGAAAACACTTGGAATTAAATTTAATATTTTTTTCAGGAAATACTTGTGATAAATATTATTAAATTATAAACAACTTCATATATTCGTTTTTTAATCATTTTTTTTATTAATAAATACTAGAATGATATACTATAATATGCACATTAATACTTACTATATATTAAAACATTTAGTTTAGTTTGGCTAAAAATATGTGTACAAATTTTTCAATTTGATTCAGTCGAACTCCAAACTCATTTATGCTTTAATGAAAATTAGTAAGTATATTTTATGGCATATCTTTGGCATAAATGACTAAGAGCAAAGATATGCTCGAAATTAACAGAAAAACATCTTTCGCAATAACAAAGAAAATTCTAAATTTTTATTATGCATCAAGCCAACAGGTAAGATAAAGTCAAAATCATTGGATTTCCACCTCAAATACGCAAATTTTAAACATCAAAAATGAAGTTTATCAGTAACAGATAAAAAAAATAAATTTCTCAGTAGTCAAGCTAGTATACGAAGCAACTCGTTCGTTTTCTCGAAAGCCATATCTTGGCGCGAAATTTGAATGCTAGATTGACTATTGTAATAAAAAAAAGGCGCAAGCGCAAAAAAGTCGAGCTTGCGCGGAGGGGGAGAAAGAGAAATGAGAGCTCGGCAAAAAAGCTTCGCCTCTCTTTCTCTCCGCTGCTGCGCGGGCGCGAGAAAGTTATGCCCCGCGGATGGATTTGTAGCGGTGTATACACTGGTTGTAGGTAGACTGCGGCTTGATATACTCACGCTGGGATACTTGCGCTTGGAAATCTCGCGGGCGAGCTCGAGCTGCTGCCAGGATATGTGGAGGAAGATGGCGGTGGTGCCGGCGAACTCCGTGGTGATGAAGCCGCTGACGTACAGTAAAAACGAATAGCCGTACCGGTAGACGAAGGGCGGGCCCTGCGTAAAACCGGAAATCGCACCTTTTTCTCTCACTTTCTCTCGACTTCCGACGTAATGTACAGTTATGGAGGGCAGGATATATATATGAGGAAATCCGTGTTTTTCATTCACTTTTTTGCCGCCGAAAGTTGCGGAAAAACAATCTCGGGCTACATCGACCGGATAAGGTTTTTTCTGTTTCACAGGACGTACAGAACAAGAAAAAAATTGTGGATACCTAATACGAAATCGATCTTGTGACACTGTCTTTTTTGGCTATCTTTGTGACTTTATGCAGACATTATTGCGCACTTTTTAACAAAATATTCTGGACTTTTTCGAATGCAAGGCTAAATAGGCATATGCATAGGCTTAAAGTACACTAAAAGAGCTGTCATTTGAACCCATGTTTGTCTAGATCGGACGCACTGATCAAAAGTCACATACTTTTGAAATAAACGAATTTTGCTTCAGACTCCCTTTAGGCTGTTTAACTTTTGATTCAGTGACTCGACTTTAACGTTTAATAGGTCAAATTAAAGCTCTTTTCCTCTACTTCTCTCTAATAGGTTTAAAAAATTTTTACTGCAAAGAGCTATATATATGCCTCGCAAGTAGATAATTTTTTGAAAGCATAGATATAGCTCACTATGTTAGAAAAATTAAATTTAGACTCATTGTCAGAAAAGTACAAGATAAGAGCTTGAATTTGAGCTATTAAACGTTAAAATCGAGTACTGAATCATAAGTTGCGAGGGTTGAAAGAAAAAAAAATGTAAAATCGAGAATTTCGGTAACAGCCTAAAGGGAGTCTGAAGCAAAATTCGTTTATTTCAAAAGTGCGTGACTTTTGATCAGTGCATCTAATTCAGACAAGTTTGGGTTAAAATGATAGCTCTTTCACTACACTCTAAGCCCGCCTAAATGCCTATTTAGCCTTTGCAATCGTGAGAATCCAGAATATTTTATTGAAAAATGATAGCCAAAAAAGACAGTGTCACAAGTCCGATTTCGTTAGGCATTAGGTATACACTATTTTTTTCTTGCTCTCTACGTCCCATAGAACGGAAAAAACCTTATCCGGTCGATCTACGGATTTCCTCGTATACTCGTATATATACACGCACACACATACGACTCCTGTTATTGCACAGAGGGATGCAGAGAACTGCCAGTGTATTTATTGCTATATACAGGCCGCTGTGCGCGTGGAGCCGAAAACTTTTGTTTCGCCGGCCGAGAGCTTATTCGAGGCAGCGAATATTCGAGCTTTCGCCGGCGAGCTAATTTATATATAGTTAGCTCGAGCGGCCTCGCGTTCAGCCGTCGCTCTGCGCGAGTCTCTCTTTCCGCGAGGCAAACAATAATAATAATAATGCAACAGGGATAATATTTCGATTCACGGGTTCAAGAGTTAACGCGAGACGGCGAGTTCGTCGAGGATAATGAAGCGGGACCGAGTGCTTCTGAAATTTGAGCTTTTCTCCCCGACCCTCTCTCTCTCTCTCTCTCTCTGATGTACTAATTAAGCTCAATCCGCAGTCTCTCCCCCTCAGTAATGACGAGATCGTGTGTTGGACCTCGTGAGTATTCATTATTATCTTGGCACTTGCAGATCCCGGGGACGTACGTGTCTCGCGCGAGTCTCGCGAGATTATATCTTGGCGTCGAAGTGATGCGCGCGCGATATTCATGTACATAGTGACATGTGTAAACGGCTTTGTTTAATGAAACGAGCGTCGCGGTTTAATTTCTTATCGTCTCTATGAAAAAAAAAAATTCATACGCGCCCCTTTTATACGTCTTCCTTTGCGTTTGTACGCGAGCTTCTCATGAAATACGACTAATGCGCTCCGGGCTATATCGGAAAAGTTTGCGCGAGTGCAGCGCGATAGCCTCTTTATCAACTTTTTGCCTTAAACGGTTCCGCGCGATAAATCCTTGGCATGCTTTTTTCGTGCGTATATAGGTATATCTGTACTCGTCGGTTCGTAAACGAAGACTAACACAGCTCGAGATTCCTCCGGTGTGGAGAGCAACGTTTTCCGAAAGCTTCGACGATGCATAGCTCGGCTCGTTATTGCGCGGGGTAACCATTACAGCAGACATTTATGTTAAAAAAAAAACTGCGCAACTCGATCGAGATCTGCTGATAAAAATTTTTTTGAAATTTTTCCAGTACACACGGCTATCGGAGTGCGCGTAGTTATTCTTTTAAAGCCTCGAAACTCGGTTAACGAGCGTGAAAATGAAGGGAAACGCGCTATAATCATTACGCCCACGCAGCGCAGCGCGAACTGCGCTAATCTGCGCCGGGCGCGAAGCCGAGCTGTGTTAATTTTCATCGGGAATCTAAACTCCGTTTCTTTCGCTCCGAATGACGGAGGTTATTTTCGCGCGGCGGGGTACAAGTGCGCGAGGGCTTTATCTGTTAATTTTCTCTTTTTTTTCTGCTCACTTGAAACGAGGAGCGAGGTCGTAACTTGCTGCCAACCTCGGCTTTGAACACAGAAATGTACATGACCATGCCGACGAGCATCAGCAGACCTGGAATGAAAAGAGAGACGTCGGCGGTTTACACATCATTCTCTGGACCGTAAAAGATAAACGAAATGGTTTGCCTTACGTATACATACACACACACACATACACACACATACATACATATATATATATATATATACACGTGAGAATATCTCGCGGAAAGTGCAGTGAATTTTTCATTTACGCTGAAAGTTGAGTGTTTTATTTAAAAAAATTGGATGTTTACACTGAATATTTTAATAAATTTACTCTTGCACTCAACTTTTGAATGTTTATGCGCCTTTACGAATGCACTTGTATAATGCCGAGCTTCGCACCGCATTCAAGCATGAATAATAAATTTCGTAACTTTGAAAAAAAGTTCGTTTGCGATGAAGCTAAATGAGTGAGTAAAAAGATGTACAAAATTTATTTACGGAATTGTAGCGAATTAAGAGCTTAAACATTATTCTTTTGTTAAATTATGTATGTATTCGAAAGTTATAATATTGAATATATAATGAATATATAATATAATGTCGCGAAAAAGTAATGAAAATATCGCATCGAAAAAAGTTTCTACACGTTGCAATTCATTCGAACGCTGATATCCTCGTTTTTGGCGCCTCTTATCTTTAACGGCAAAACGCGAGCGCAGCGCCGAGCTAATGAAAAAGTACACATATTTGTGGCGCAGAGATAAAATTTTCATTACGCCGCGCAGGCGAGGAGTCGGTCGCGCTGCTCTCCTCGAGCGTCTGACCGAATCGCGCGCGTTACTACTTAAAATTACAAGTGGCCGCTCACATTCTCCCGACTCACCGGAAACGATGAAGATCACACCGGCAACGAAGACGCACAGCGTCGGCCTCGGCCTCGTCGACAGTCCCACGAAGTAGCAGACCTCAGCCGACATCAGCATCGCCGTCGCGCTCAGCAGGAAGACGGCCGACTTTGTCACCGCATCTGCTCGGATTTTCATGTTTATATGTATTACGATTACATAGTGTTTACATCTATCGGACGTATATGTCGAATTTCACTGAAAAAATGCACTTTTCTTTGGTCTAGAATTCGAAAAAAATTTTTTTAAAGCCAGAGATTTCGGATCGATCAGACTTTCTTCTGTGAGCCGAAAGATAGTCAGAAGTGCAGAGGAATATGGGAAAAATTACTAGTAACCATAGTTTTGAGCTATTTTACGCTTTTTTTACAGAAATTAAATTAATACGTCAAAACACTGGAATAATAATCACTACGAATGTTCCCGAGACACCAATAAATACAAAAGAGCTTTAATTTAAAAAAAGTATGCCAAGTTTCGATACTCTGATCAAAACTTATACCCATTTAAAAAAAAAATAATAATAAAAACCCGAATAGTCAATTTTTTCTTTTTCCTCCATGTGCCTCCCCATGTTAAATTTTCATATTTTATACTTCGCATGTTCATCGGCATTTTTCATCATCTTTTGGCTTACAGAAGAAAGTCCCATTGGTCCCAAACCTCCAGTTTTAAAAAATTTTTTCGATTTCTAGACCAAAGAAAAGTGCATTTTTCAGTGAAATTCGATATATATACCGATCAGAGGAAATAGCGCGCGCGCGCACGCGTCAGAATAAAAAGCGGGCGATGTACGTACATTTTATTCCCCCGTGTGCGCGCGCGTGTCCTGCAGAACGTTAAAGCCCCTATATATTCCTCCACGACGTTCTTTACGCGCTTTTGGACGTTAAAAGGGAGCATAAAAAGAGAGGCCTGATTTTTCAATCGCAAGCTCGGCGGAATGGCTGCTCCGAGCCATTTGGATCCACGGGACTTTGTTTATACTTTAAGTAGATGGGAAGAGCGCAAACTGAATTTTTGCATGCATGTAAGCTGTATGCTTTATATACGTGCTAATCTACAAACAGAGTTGCAAAAATTTGAATTATGGGACAAACAATTCACGATTCATTTTTGAATTGTGAATTATATAACAAACAATTCACGGTTCATTTTTGAATTTCGTATAATTCCAAATTCAAAAATGAATTGTTTGTACTAGAATTCACAATTGAAAAATGAATCGTAAATTGTTTTTTATATAATTCACAATTCCTTATTTAATTTATTTATCCTTTTATTCCTTATTTTATTCCTTATTTAATTAATTAAGTAGTATAAAAAGGAATTGTGAATTATTCTATAACTAATTCACAATTCATTTTTGAATTGTGAATTATAGGACAAACAATTCACGATTCAAAAATGAATCGTGAACTATACGACAAACAATTCACTATTCAATTTGAATCGTGAATTGTTTGTTATATAATTCACAATTCAAAAATGAATTGTGAATTTCATCGAATTAAATTCAAAATTGAATCGATTCTTTGCAACCCTGTCTACGAAATAGTGGAAACAGCTCATCTCAAAAAATGGCAAAATTTTTTATTGAAGGCACAGCTACTAGACCTACTATCCGTTTAAAAAAAGAGTGCACCTCAGTTTCTCAGCGAATAACTTGCTGAAAAAAAATCGCATAGAAAAATGAAAAGCCATACAAGAAAGAGAATTTATCTGCGCGTTGATTGGTATAAGTCTCGATTAAAAATAATTATTAGAAGCTTCACAATGGCGAAAAGAAGAGAAAAAAATGCAGATTTTTTGGCACTTTTGAGAGAGGTCAACTTTAGACCGCTGCCATGGGCTCAAAAATGGAGTGTCATTGCCGTAAAAAATCAGGTAGATGCTTGAAGGCTTTGAGAGCGGAAATGCGTTGGAATTTTTAAAAAATTATAAATAGTTTCGTTATAAATGAGTAAATACAAAAAAAAACTATCTCGGTAACGAAAAGTCGCATCAACATGGGACTAGGCTCAAAAAATTGGAAAAAAATTAGAGATACTTAAAATACTTGACTCGTTTCCATAATGTTGTTATCTTCCTTGTGAGAGCCGTCGAAAGTTAAGAATTTTTTTTTGACCCGAGTCGCATGGAAAAAATGGGAAAATAGCTATAAAAATCCAGATGCTCGTTATGACAAGTAGCCGGCGTGCTCCCGAGACAGTCCCGACCAAAAACAAAGTGCATGGGATGGACACATGGTGGTTGAAGGACCGAACGGAGAAGGACAATGCTTTTGCTTGGGACTGTCTTCGGACCGCGCCGGCTACTTGTCATAACGCACATCTGGAAATTTATAGCTATTTTCACACTTTTTTCATGCGACTCGGGTAAAAAAAAAATTCTTAACTTTCGACGGCTCTCACAAGGAAGATAACAACATTATGAAAACGAGTCGAGTATTTTAAGTATCTGTAATTTTTTTCCAATTTTTTGAGCCTAGTCCCATGTTGATGCAACTTTTCGTTACCGAGACAGTTTTTTTTTGTGTTTACTCATTTATAACGAAACTATTTATAATTTTTTAAAAATTCCAACGCATTTCCGCTCTCAAAGCCTTCAAGCATCTACCTGATTTTTTACGGCAATGACACTCCATTTTTGAGCCCATGGCAGCGGTCTAAAGTTGACCTCTCTCAAAAGTGCCAAAAAATCTGCATTTTTTTCTCTTCTTTTCGCCGTTGTGAAGCTTCTAATAATTATTTTTAATCGAGACTTATACCAATCAACGCGCAGATAAATTCTCTTTCTTGTATGGCTTTTCATTTTTCTATGCGATTTTTTTTCAGCAAGTTATTCGCTGAGAAACTGAGGTGCACTCTTTTTTTAAACGGATAGTATGCTTTCTGGTTTCTTAGACCATACTGAAAGAGAAAAAACTAGCGTGAACGTTGAATCTTAGGGTATACTTTTTTCTGGAGCAAAAAACGACTCGAAAAATGAGGAATAATTAACAAAAAAAGAATTCACAAATTTT
Organism: Philotrypesis tridentata; assembly: GCA_018906965.1. Classification (NCBI taxonomy): domain Eukaryota; kingdom Metazoa; phylum Arthropoda; class Insecta; order Hymenoptera; family Pteromalidae; genus Philotrypesis; species Philotrypesis tridentata. The sequence continues at coordinate 6,311,223 of JACCIB010000001.1, read as the reverse complement.
TTTCTCGAAGACCATGGACTTTTATAAAAATTTCATTGCAGAATAAAAATGTCTTTGCGTTCATAAAAGAATGCTTTGAAACTCTTTCAGATTGATCCGATACTTTTTATTTTTTAGAAAATCCAAAAAAATCGAAATTTCGAAAAACGTCCTTAAGAAGTCTGGAAAAATTTTGAGAGCAGTCTTTGGTGATTTTTACAAAAGTCCATAGTTTTCGCGAGAAAAATCTCTGAATTCTTTTTCTGTCAATTATTTCTCATTTCTCGAGTCGTTTTTTGCTCCAGAAAAAAGTTTACCCTACGATTCGCCATTCACGTGAGTCTTATCTCTTTCAGTATGGTCTAAGGAACCAGAAAACATAGGCTTAGTAGGTGTGCCGTCAATAAAAAATTTTGCAATTTTCTGAAGCGAGTTGTTTCCGCTATTTCGTGGATTAGCACATATACACGTAATATCAAACAATATCATCATCATTACCGAGAAAATTTTTTCCAGATCTATCGGCCAAGTTTTCTTCAATCCAGATAGCACAAAAATTTTCCTCGTCGCGCTCGCGCCGTAATCGAATATCGCGCGCAAGCTCGTGTGTCTCACGGTTAAGCTCGGATAATTGCCCCAATAAATACACTCCTCGTCGCGCAGCGAGAAATTCAGCGAATTTCTTGAGTCGCGCAATGTGCGCAGCGGAGCAGTATACGTTTCCGGAGCTCCCGGAAGTAATCGCGCGCCGAGAGCGAACGAGAAGCACATTGCGCGCGCGATTCATTCAAATTCAAAGAGCGGGAAATTCAAGTTATCAATTTTGGGGGCCCGCGCGGCGTCGGCAGAGTTCCGGCACGTATTCCCGATAAAGCGCGCAGCGCCGGCATACGTCCACAGTCGAGGCTGTACACGGCGTGTATACACGTATAGAGGCGAAAATACGAAGAAGAACCAAGGGAAGAAGCACTTACAGGGTATTGCCATGGTCGAGTCGCTGGGATCCGGGCTGTACTCTTCTTTCGGGAAGTAATCGATAGTCGAGCATTCGAACTCCATATTCGAGCCTGGAACACACATATAGACATAGAGAGAGAGAGAGAGACAGACGCGCACACGTGCACAAGCGCCTGCATGTGTATTCTCTTTTATCTGTGCACAGCCCCCCCTTCCTCCTCTTCTGCCCCCTGACCCCCCAACCCCCCGTATAAGAGTACACGTACGTACGGGCGGAGCGCGTTTGATCTTGTGCCGAGAAATTTTCGAAGGCATCACATACAGCGGAGCGTCTCGGCTCGTACATCGTCGAGACGCGTATACTACGCGCATGTATATATCTGTGTATAGGTATGTATATATATATATATATATATGTGCGGGAGAAAGTCGAGTCGACGATGCGCGAAGAGCGCCAGCGCCAAAGTTTCGGCTTGCGAACTTGTTCTCTCTCTCTCTCTTCCTCTCTTCCTCTCTCGCCACCGCCGCGGTTGTCTATTTTCCACTGTTCTCCGCAACTGCATCAGATGGCTAGATTTAAGTTGCCGCAAGAGTCAAGATTCATTTCCAGCTGTGTACGTGTGTATACGCTCTCGTATATGCGGGAAGGGGGGGGGGGAAGAATGCAATTTCCCCCTAACTGTTTCGGGTTTAGTTAGTTGCGCTGTTGTTCGCCATAGTTTTCAGCTCAATTGGTTTTTCAAAGTCTCATCTCTATATTGGTGTACACACTATCGCCTCGTATCTGCGATGCGACTGGGATTGTACATTTGAATTTAGCGCGTTCTGCGACGATTAGTCGTGCTCGCAAACTTGTTCCAACGTAGTATAGGGATACGAATAGGAGCAGTGTGATATACACTTTGGGCTTTTGGCAGAACTGCGGATCGACGTCGTATTTGATGAGTAAATTAACGTAAGCGCGTAAACGACATTCCATTGATTCTTTAATAACTTTTGATATTATAGTTTATTTGGTATTACAATGATAAAATAAAAACTTATATTTATCTTTTCTAGTTATAAGTTGTGTATTACGGATGGTAATGGCCTACTGCAAGTTTCAAGGATTTATTTTATTCTTCGTCCGCATTGCTCTGAATTTTATAAAAGAAACCAAAACTTGCAATAAAGTCTTAGCATTAGACATGAATTACACATGGGAACTTCTTCAATTATTTCACCAACATTTCAACAGTGAATGTGTGTAACCAATTTAAATTAGTTAATTTAGGAAGCTGAATGAGAAATATGAAAATCAATACAAAATCAAAATTACCAAGGAACAGCAATCTGTTCTCGAACTTGCGAGGTCGCACCTCTCCAGAGCCTCAGATTTTAGCAACTCCTAAGTCTAATCGGATACGAGCCTCGTTAACTATCAACTAAGTACGTATTAGTGCATAAAGTTTAAAAATGTGTGAATCGAAAAAAAACACTGCTGAATAACGCCCTAAAGTATGAACGAGTATATCGCGAAGTTCTTATCCAGATTGATATTTTACATCAATTGCTGAGAATGTTTAAAAAATCGAAAGAATTTTGAGACTGCGCGGGAGACCATAAATATATAAGCTATAAAATCTGTTTATAGCTTAATTTTCTATTTTGTGTGCGTGCTTTATCAAAAAATCAGGTGTAATCAGTATTTATGATTACGATTGAAAAATTAGGATGACGTTATGCGAATAAAATATATGCCACTGCGGTATAACATAGGAAGTTTTGCAATAACAACGAATGCATCCACTATAAGTATTATTTTAATTTCTTCAAAGAATTCGTACACAACGAAAAGTCATAAATCAGTGCGTACAGTAAAATTTATAAGCTCATCGGTATAATAGAATTTTTAAATCGGGTACGGAAAAATTTCAGTGCCAGCATGTAAGAATGACCATAAAAAAAGTTATAAAAAAATGTAAGCTGTCAGTCCGCGGCCGAATCCCCTTAATGCCCCAGACGGCAAAAATTTTTACAGAAAATTTTATCCTCATTTATTCAAATCTTTTCCTCCCCAAGTGTCGCGATGCCCATCTTTCCCCCTACACATACGCGCCGTCTATGTATCCAATGGAAAAATCCGAGGCACACATCCGCGCCGAAAATAATTCAATTGGTCGATATTCCACTGGTCGCGAGCGACTCGATCCTTCCGTAGATTTGCATGTGCAACGCTCTAAAAATTGAGCGTCCGCCGGACGCCTCGGTCATTGGAACACTTCTCTCTCGCCGCACCGGCGAGAGACAGAGAGTCCAATAACTGGCGCGGCAGACGCTCGGAAAACGTAAAGTCGCGTGACGGGAATAAAAACTTTTATCCACCGAGTAAATTGTAGACTGTAAAACTTGGCTGCAGGGATCAGGCCGAACGTGATGGCGAGCTATAGAGGGGGAGGAAGACAGAGAGAGACAGATAAAGAGAAAGGGAGGGGAAAAAAAAGAAAAAGGAGGATACTTAAGCTCGTGAGTAATTGGCCGTGAAGAAAAGTGTTAATGACGCCGACGAGCCTCGAGGGAGATTCATATTTCAAGGGATTAATTGGAGGGGTATATTCGGCGCGTATATGTATATGCACCGCTCGCGGAACATTTGCATTCGAATAAAACATTGGCGCGCTCATATCCCCGCACTATGCGTTGTACATAGGTATATTACACATATATAGGTATATATATACGCGCAACGAGCTCTGCGCGCGTTGCGATTTACAATTTCATTTATTAAAGATTATAAATTATTTACGTACACGAAATACAACTCTCGACTCTGATCGAGGCGCAACTGCAGTCTAGCGCGCTGCTTTTTGCCTTTTTACGGATGTAACGCGTGTTTCGTGATTTTACAAGCGCACATACTGTTGCATCGAAATTATACAGTCGACTCTCGCCGCGGCGAGCGTAAGCGAAGAATTTAATTCCAAGCCCAGAGAACTTCAGATTTAACGGATACGTTCCGCCAAACGAATGGCAACGTGCCTTTGTCTTCTCGTCGCCCCCCCAAAGTATACGTACACGAGCTGCTGCGGCTGATATATACAGACGTGTATCACTGTGTATATTGCCGGTCAGGAGAGCTCGGTGGAATCGTCATGGCTTATCGAAGCGCCGGGAAGCGAAATGAAAAACCAACAGATTCGCGATGGGGTGTGTAACGAGGACAAGTCGCGAACAATATACTGGGAACGGCAGGCGACTGCGCGATCGAGATCAGCGAACAATCCAATTTTCGAGTTTGGAAAAAGGGTGAAATACGCGCGCCAGAGCGGAAGGGCCAACAAACTCTCTTAACGGCCGTAAGGACAATAAAACTCGCGTTGCCGGCGTAAACTTTGTGGCTCTGCGTGTCCTAAGGGTGGGCTAAAGGGCTCTGCGGCGACGGGACGAGGAGGTGCGGCTGAAATTAAGGCCGAACGGCTGTTCCGGATGCGGAGAATTGGTTCGGCGAGCTTTCTCTCGCGAGCGAGGAATTCACTGTGACTCAACTCGCCTTTGTGCAAGGCAAGATTTATTTTCATCGGAGAAAACGTGTATAATGGCTTTGATCGACGGGAAAGTCGTGATTTTTCGCTTTTTGGGCGCGATCGCGGTGGCTCTGTCGTCGTTGTTTTTCGAGCTGAATAAAATAAAAATTGTTTACTCTCTAAATCTGAAACAGCGAATAATTGACTATTTCTCACAGTTAAATAATATTAACCTCCCAAATAGTGAAATTTTACACTATTTGCACGTAGTACAAAAAATATAACTTGAACCGTATGAATTAGTGAATACTCACTAATTCATACGGTGCATAATTGTTGTAAAAATTATAATTCGCTATAGTACGTAGCGAATAGTCATTGTCTATGAAATGAGTTATCATTTTATTCATTTCATTGCATTTGCTATCGAATTAGAAACATGTACTGATTCAAACACTTGAAAGTATTTGCTTTAAATTGTCACTGGAGCACTGATTATCCAGTACATAATCACTTTAGAAAAGGGTGAACTTGAAAAATTATGAAAATTTACTATTTTTTCAATGAGTCATAATGACTTTTAAGAGAAGTGAAATTTTCGGTACTTATACATTTTTAACATCCGAGAAATTCACTATTCAAGTGGAGAATCCACCACCCAGAAAAAATATAGACTTAATCGTTTTGCAACATGAACAAAATTTACTATTTAATTAACCAACAATGATCTTGTAGAATAAGCGAAAATTTATGCCCCCTCAGCCTCCTGTTACTAGGGCCACACACTATTTTGAGTAATGTTATATTTGCAACATTGTAGGTAGTGCATTTTTACTATTTCAGCTAATGTATATTGCTACCCAAATATTATTTTTATTCACTATTTGCAATGTTTATATTCACTATTTGCAATGTTCATATTTACTACTTTAGGTAGTCCTTCTACACTTTTTCAATTTGTTCATTTTTTTAACCCGTTTATACTGTAATTATTCACTAGTTCACATTTACACCATTATAACTTTTTCAACGACTAAAAAACAGTGCATTTTCACTGTTTTAGATTTAGAGAGTACAAGTTGCGTGATTCGGTAAATTAAATTAATCAAATAAATGGGTCTTTCATAACTTATGAAATTTTTTACTATTTTTAATATTGTATTATTGTGATTTTATTGCACACTTGGTTTATTGCTAAATATTCATTTAAATTTACTTCTCCATAGCTCTCTCAGTATGGATCCAAGCAATAATAAAATTAGCAGCAGCATTTTTAATAATAGAATTCTCTTCCAGAAGAACACGAGGGGGCGTCGACATTTAATAACCGAAAATTAAAAAAGCCCGCGCTTATAAGAAGGCCGAACAAGATCGTTTTTCTTTCTGTTCCCGAACGATTCGAAAAAAAGCTCGCTTATAAAAGCTCTGCGACAATCATACCGTATATTGATTATTGTCACTCTCGAAATTGCGATTGATCATTACTTTTTACCTGCACGCGCATAAAACGCCGCCTTCCCCCCCCCCCCCCCACCGCCCGCGTCCATTTCGACGTTTGATTTTAATTAAATTCAGCCTCTATTTATACATTCAATATTCGCGCGCGTCGCGCTCATATAACTCGAACGCGTTTTATCGTCAAAGTAAACCGAATCGAAGGAGAAAAAAAAAGGAAGAGCGGAAGTGACGAGACGTCAGGGAAGATTAAAATTCATCCGAAAAATTCGCCGATATGCTCGGGATGACCGAGACGAGCGAAATCTCGTTAAATCCCCGGGAGCTAATTAAACCTCTTTTGCGCAATAATAATAACGAGGCAAAATAGATAATAACGAGCTGCGCTGTATACAGTCATCCGTAGCCTCTCGTGCCAATCGAGTCTATATACATACATATACATGTATATACGTAAGCCCCGAGTAAAATGAGTAAGAAGATAGATTGGGAGCAGAGCCGTAGTCGACGTCGTCGAAGATTGGCGAGCGTGGAATAGTCATATCCGAGCGGAAGGGAGGGCCGGAAGTCAAGCCTGGCTCCCTCGCGATTTTTCCCTCCTCGCCCTCTCGCCGGTTATCGACGATTCCACGCCGGCCTGATTGCGAATCTCTCTCTCTCTCTCCGGCGCTCACGATATTTCTCTCGAGCCCGACGATCGAACTTTAATTTATATAGATATATAGATATTACACAGATTTTCTCTTTCGATGTGGAAAATCAAGTTTCCCATGTTTACACTACCCCCTCCCGCCCCCCTGGACTACGTGCGCGCACTGGTCACGGCAAATCGTCGGAATTTCGTCGCGCGAGTTTCACTCTGTGTTTTCAACTTTTAACCACCGGTTTATCGTGGACACGGTTTTGTCTTGCGCGAACCGTTATCGAGTTGTGCGCACTCGGACGTGCAGATATAGCTTGTCGGCGGTGGAGGGGGACTTTTCGTTTGATATTCCCTTTTTTCTTTGCAGACGCGTGTGTTTTGATGCGAAACGTTGTCGTTCGACATTATAAGGCCGGTTCGCTGTACGGATTAATTGGCCGTTGCATTTTTCAATGCGCGTTGCCGTCCGTTTCAAAGCGGAATTTCCTCGTCGACAATGCGTTTTGCAAAAATGTGACGCGGTATGTTCGAAGAATCGTCGCACAAGATTTTGCGTTTCAATAGCATTAAGGTTTCACGGTCCGCGAAGCGGATTTAGAGCCTCGCTTGCAAAGTGGTCGCTTCCCAACACAATACGGTTACACTCTGAACGTTTACACGAAGCATTCAAATTTCGCGGCGTAGTACAGCGGACAAAAGAGCACTAATTTAAATTACAAGCAACCGCGAGGTATTTGTTCTTCGTTATATATGTAACAATCTGTGCAACTTAACAAAGTTTCGAGTCTACGTTTTAATACCCGAATGAAAAAGCTTTGAATAAAACTTACACAAAGGGGAGGGTATCTCTCGGGGTTGGTTACAATTTGCTTCTATTGTTAGTTACAAGCATAAAATTAATTGTTTTTTCCTCTCCGTACGGTATTGCGATGTTTGAACTGAATTTGGAATTGGCTCGCAAGCGAACAAAAGAAGCAACATTTGAAAATTGTCTTACTTGGGTATTACTCGGGTGTACTCGGTATAAAATCAGCATTTGAACTCGCGATATTATTTCCAGCTGAGTAAATAAGTGAGCGCAGAGGTAAGCGCGAGGAGAGCACGAAAAATAAAAAGTGTCGTTAAATTCGTCCCTCGACAAACAGTGTACTTTACTACGGTATACAATGTCTATTCTGCGGTGATCTACTCGCGCGTTTTATTTATTCTGATCAACCTAAACGAATATATATGAGTATGTCCAAGAAATTTAGGAAGAGTTGCAAACAATTTTCTTGAAGGTACACTTACCAGACCCATTTTTTCTCGTTTCTGAGATCATACTCAAAGAGAAAAAACTCGCGTGAATAGCGAATCGTGGGGTATACTTTTTCCGGAGCAAAAACAATTCGAAAAACGAGAAATAATTATTAACGAAACAAGAATTCATAGATTTTTCTTCTCGAAAACTACGGACTTTTGAAACTATTTCATTACAACAAAAATATCTTAAAATGCGGCAAAGAATGCTTTGCCATTTTTTGAGATTAATCCGATACAACTTTTGATATTTCGAAAATCCAAAAAATCGAAATTTCGAAAAACGTCCTCAAAAAATCTGAAAAAATTTCGGAGCATTCTTTGATAAATTTTGTTTTAATGAAATTTCATATAAAAGTCCATAGTTTTTGAGAGAATAATCTATGATTTCTCTTTTTGTTAATTATTTCTCGTATTCTTTCGAGTCGTTTTTGTTCTGGAAAAAAGTATACCATACGCTCATATATGTGTGTTTTGTCTTTCAGAATGACCTGAGAAACGAGAAAAAACAGGTCTGGTAAGTGTGCTTTTAAGAAAATGTTTTGCAACCTTTCCATCCGAGTTGTTTCCGAAATTTCCTGGACATATTCATATATATATATTATATATACATTTTATTATACGGTTCTTTTTTATTATAAGGTTCATTCTTTCTCCCCTGACTCAATTTCGTAAATAGAACTTTCGCGCAGTCCTCGATAGCCACGTACTACTACTTTACTCATTTATTTGTTAATTCGTTGAACGGATATTGCTACCCCTAAAAACAAATTTACCAAAACTCCAATGGCTGTCCACTAAATTACGGAATGTTAATAAACTATCAATCTTAAACTATCATCAAAAGAATATTTATCGACGCGCCATCCAAGAGCTAATAATCGCTGATCTCATTTAGAGAGCCGCGATCGAGCAAGCGACAGTTAAATCCGCGTGAAAATCGCGGATCGTTAAAACAGCGGCATAACTATCATGTATCGTAATCGAATCGGCGCGTTATGCGATCGGCGCCGCGTCGAGCGAGTGCAGCTGCGATCAAGTCCGACAATGCGCGTGTACGCGAGCCTATATACATGCTGTCCAGACGTAATTTATGCTTTCAATTACAAGCCTCGCGCCGATCGTCTCCAAAACCCCGTATCATACACAAGCGCGCGCAACGTTCATGAAAGCGCGAGTTTTCTTGCCTCGCGAGCTTGTCGATAACCGCAGCACAGCTTTGGCCGTCTCTCTCTCTCTCTCTCTCTCTTTCCCGTAAACGAGTATTATAATAGAGCGAACAACGAACGGGAGGACTAGAGAAGCGCTGACGCACAGCCCCCCCCCCTCCGCCCGCAAGTTCGAGACACGCGAGGGAGAGGGTGAGTAGTTGGCCATAACGCTTGCGGTGCAGTGGTCGGGGCAGCCGCGGTAAACTCTCGGCATAATAATGCCCCGGGAGCTGCAGCGCGCGGGCTAAGCTGTTGCCGTCGAATCCATTGATGATTTCGAGATGTTTGAACGCGCTTATCGATGAGCACACACCGCGCTCCAACTGTACTAGAACACAACGCGTTCTGACTCGCCCCTCGTGTGTACCTCCCCCCCCCCCCCCACCCCGACTGTTGACCGCTCGCTCTAGATTCTATATTACATGCGCCCTGCGCACGCGGATACGCTGCACACGGCTAAGTACAGCCTCCCCTCCCTCCCACCTCTCTATACGCGTATAGACATTTGTTTTACAGCGGCGTTTCCGCTCTGTATAGCTCCTCTCTCTCTCTATACATGTATAATAAACCTTATAATCTTAAAAATAAAAAAAAAAGTTGATCTACACATAATGAACTTTTCATAATACGTGCATCGAAAGGGCTCTTTTCGCTGCCTCGAAACTCCGTGGAAAGTCGAGTTTTTCTATGCAGTGCCGGAGCGGGAGGTAAAACTTTTTACCTCCCGCTGCGAGATACACATATGTGAACATCCATACATACATATAATAAAAATAATACACCATATCCACATATATATATATAAAAATAATAAAATTTCAAAATTTTCAAATATGTTGTGTAATAGCCAATGTCCAAGAGCTTTGGTTGTTGCGCAGAGGAGCCTCTTCGATGCACTAATTATAAAGAGCACTGTACACAACAAGGGGCGAAAGTCGACTTTTTCAAGCGATGATGATGATGATTGAGCACGAGGGAGAGTCGAGGGCGCCGTAGATAATGTACTATTAAATAATATACAATACGATACAAGTGACTCAAGCGACCCATTATAGAGTCCGAGTTGGGCGAGCGACAGGCCGCAGATACTAGTTTCCAGATATTACGCGGTATATCGTACAGATTTTTCTAGCCCAGCTTACCCACATCCTGAACCACGCTTACGATCGCGACATAAGCGCAGTCCATTATATTGCGGCAAGCCACAAGTTATATTCCGAGCAAAGATCGTGTATACAGCCAGTGTATGCACTTTAGGTCGCGGATAAGCGCGGATTCGCCGGTCAGACGGTGCGCGCTATATAAAAAAGAATATATATATAACTGACCGAGAGCAACGCAGACTCGCCAGAGTCCACTGTAGGTGAGTTTGATGTCGGTGACGTTGGCCGGCTGCTGAGGCTGACTCCGCTGCTGCGGCTGATTCTGCTGCTGAGGCTGATTCTGCTGTTGCTGCTGGTGCTGCTGGCTGACCAGCAGTCGCGGGAGCTTCTCCTCGGTGTGGAGCCACTGGCCGGTGGAGACGGCGACCGTCACGACGAGGAGCGAGAGCAGAGCCGAGAGCGCCGAGGTGAGGGTGAGGCTGCCGTTGCCGGCCTCGTCGCCGCTCGACGAGTCCGTCGGACTGTCCTCCGGGCCGGGGCTCTCCGAGTAGCAGCAGAGCCAGTAGCAGCACATGCGGGACATGGCGAGGATGGCGGGGCGGCGGAGGGACCGTTGAGTTGCCTATAGAGGCCGATGTGCAGTGCTGGGAGGGGGGAGGGACGATGGAGCACGCCGAGTTCGCCTGTGGAATTATACAGAGGTCTCGTTGTTAGTTCTCCCTTCGACTCACCGCCTCTCTCGCCGTATGTATTATCGACTTTTGACTATGTGCGCGCAGTCGGCGTAATTGAGAAATATGCGGCGACCCGCTTGGCTCGTATAGCCTGCACCGATGATGCGCGCGCGATTTATTGCTATGGGGATCGAGTCGGTTATATATGGACGCTTTGCTTTGATGCTGTGTATACATCGAGTTTATTGGCCTCCTTGTTGTCTTCGTCTGTGTGCGCGCGTATGTACGTGTGAATACGTGTGCATATATATATAGATCGCAGTCGAGAGTTTAATTATATATTCCTATGTGCAGTGGTAGCCTGCTTCTCTTTATGTGCTGCTGGTATTGCTTTTTTTTTTAACTTTGTGCGCGTTTGTCTGGTGTCTGTACGGCTATTATATTATGTAGAGCGTAGAGGCAAGAAAAGAAATTATATTTTGAACGTGTGTTTTCAAGGACGCGACGAATATAGCGAAAATATAGAAGCGAGTATTTCAAAGATACATTACTTGAATTCAAGAGCAGTTGCATTAGCTGCATCACAGTGTAGGACAAGTGAAAAAAAGTATAATATAAGGAGTATCTGTCGATGAAAAAGTAAAGTGTATAAGAAATTAACTTTTCAACAGACGAAAAATTATAAATGACGATTATATTTGATCTTTATGATTTCCACGTCTTACTACACGTCTTACTACATTTAACAAAAAAATATAATTTTATAATTGGTTTAGAGTAAACACACGAAATATTGCGTTCACAGTTTATTGGTAATACATTTTTTACTATCCCTGGTAGAAACTTAACGATAAATCAGCTAATTTCGTTACGAGTTAGCTAATTTATACAACTAAATTAGCTAATTTATCGTTAAGTTTCTGCCAGCGTACGCTTTCTCACAGTTACTTATGAACAAGAATCATAGGGATCGATGGGTCGTAAAGAAATTCTTGTCAAGTTTCGCACATGCTTGCAAGTTTAAAGCTATAGTCAAACGATGATTTATTTGACTTATCGACGAGCCCTCGCACCGTCAAGACAGCGTATTCAAATAAGAGTTGAAACGCATGTTTATTATATGTTGATGTACTTCGGAAACACTAATTGGCCGTGTATTAGCCGGCGTCTACGAAGTTGTCCAACTTCTTCCCAAATAAGTTTTATCGATTCTCTCCGCCTGTAACATTGTTATAAAAGGGATCGAAATTATAATCGAACTTATCATACGTATCAGAAAGTCCGTAGCGAGCGAGCAGAAGTTGAAGTGAGTCGGCGTCGAAATACTTTAGTTAACTCTTCCCGAGAGCTAACTTGCTCTGAAAATTCAGTTCCGCCGTAGGTTCTCTCGACGTTATAAGCTATACGCGCAGAGAAGTAGCGCTAAAATATTCTTTTACTCCCGTTCCCTTTTTATTTTCTCTTCCTCTTTCTCTCTCTCGTTCTCCCTCCGCCTCAGTCCTAATGCCTCTCCTCCAGTGGCCCCTTCGGAAAACTTCAATGGAAGCTCGTAGCGGAGCAACAGAAAGACAAAGCGATAGAGGCGACGCGCGCGGGCTTTCGAAAAAAAGGGGGAAAAAAAACGAGGATCGAATAAAGAATGTCGTTTCATCAGCTGTGAAAGCGGCTGAAAGAGCGGATTTACGCGCATCGGGAGAGATACCTATATAATCACTCCTTTGCGAATGATTCTTCGGCGGAACGAGAGCCGGGCGAAGAAAAAGCGAAGCGACTTATACGAGCGCCCGGAAAATCGACTCGATTCGAGATCTCGCTCGCTTTTACGTACAGCCTTCTATACCTATTACCGTAATCTCTCGTCCCTCATCATTTTTCCATTTTCATGGATCTCTCTCTCTCTCTCTCTCTCTCTCTCTCTCTCTCTCTCTCTCTCTCTCTCTCTCATTTAGTACATATAAAGCTTTCACTGCCACAGCCAGCCGGAGGATTTAAGTTTATTAAAACACAGCTGCGCCGAGATTACAGACGGAGAAGATGTGCGCGTTCTTAATTAAATTTCTCGGGGCTCGCGCGACTCTCTATGCGGCACTGCATAATGTAAACACCGAATTTTATATCGGATATCGCATAAATTTCGTCAACCCAAAGCTCCATCGCCGATCCGCTCGGTAATTATTCAAAGAAACGTTCAACGGCGTTGACTGACTGTAATATTGTGTAAATTCATTTCAAGGCACTTTGCCTTTGAAAAGAGCGTATACGCATAGGATGTGCGCGGACGAGTCTTCTTATGTTTTTTTTTCTACAGCCACCTTCGGGCTTCCCTATCCATTTGGCTCTTGGAGGACATTAAAAGAGTCATAAATAATTACGAAGTTTTGTAATGAAGCTCCGCGCGCGCGCGCTCAGGGGGCGTATTATGCATTATTAAAGAGCTCCAAGCGAGAGCTCTCTTGCTTGCCTTGTGGATATCGTACATAGCGCGTGTACCTCAGATCGTAGCTCTTACTTAAACATACGTGCAATGTGTACATGTCGATATCTATGAAATAAATATACATTCCCGATGATGGGATCTAGAATGTATTACAGTATTTATTTATTTATTTATTTATTAATTTTTACTACGAGGATTTCGGTCTTATTGTTCAGTAGAACTAATAGGATAGACATCAAACGAACATTGTATTATGTTGCATTTTTTAAGAGGCAGCTATCCCAGTTGACTCTGTTATTAGTAATTAAAAAGCAGGTAGACAAAGGAGGCGTTCATTTAAAAAGATGATCGCATTATAAAGGCTTCTTTGCGACAAAAGTTATAAGATATTCGCATAAAATAAATTGCTTGGCGTTCAGGAAAACGTTTGTAGAAAATGTTTTTTCGAAACGAACGTGAAAGGTGTTTTAAAAAATATTAATATCATACAGTATTTGTAATATTAATATATTTCACCGACGAGCATCATCAAGGTATTTTTCAGACTAACATCTCCTGCCCAAGTAGATGTAAAAAGCAACTAAGAAACTTATAAGACTGACTATACAGTGCTGACTGAATCACTGAAAGCATATTTATTATTCCTTTAAAATAATATTTTCCTTATCATCAGTGTAAAAGTGGCGGAACGAAAGATTTTATACATTCTCTGAAGACAAGTTTAGCTTTAAGTGAACGCATTTCTTTTTAACTTGCTGTATTGAACTTGGACTTTTTTTTGATAAGCTATTTCTATCTCTGAAATATTTAGAGCTGCAGAATCTCGTAGATCAATAAATAATAATTCTTTCTTGCCATACTTTTGAATAGTGAGATAATAGTTGTGATCAATTCAAGCAAGTTTTATCAATCATGCTATACTTTGGTTTTGTAAAATAACTACATTATTTGGGTGTCTAGTAGATAAAGTAAGTACTTTGTAATGTTGTCCATTTTCTTCGTTCGAATCTCAACTTCAGATTGACTTTTTCTATATCTATTTTAAATATAAGAAAAAAATGGCCGACTACTGGTGACTCTACCCTACGCTCGAAATGTGGTACATTTTTTTTTCTTAAACTTGGACGTACGCCCTCCGCGTACATCATCCGCATTTCGTTATCGCGACAGTATTACGGCTAGAAATTCCAAGGCGTTAATTAAGAGATTAGGATTATTACGAGTGTGAGTTCCGCTGCAGAGCGAGACGCACAGGCACACTTGGACAGATAGACGGAGAAAGAGAGAGAGAGAGAGAGAGAAAGTTTGGTTTAATAAAACTTTGCTACGTGGGGTAATACGCCTTATATTCTGAAAGTGCGGGACTCTTGAAACTTTTCGTGTAAAACTGACTCTGGCGTTGGAGAGCCGCGGGGAGCATTGTGGCCTTTCTTTTTTTATCGAATCACGCCCGATCGCGCGCTTTACCGATTTCATTGTTTCGGCTAAGAGGCTGCGGGCGCTTTTAATCATTGGCTATTATGGGTGAAATTCACGCTACGTTCGTTCGTATTATTTCGATGATTGTTATATCAGTTTATTGCGCGTTTACGATTTCGCGCTTTGCTGTGTACTTCGCTACTCTTGAATTATTATTTTAATTATTCGCCGACATCTGCAGCTGTGCGTATGCATACGTAATATCTGAATATAGCACATTTTCGTTTTTGAATAAAAATACAAAGCTATATACTTGCTGTATTGTAAGTACGAGTGTCTACTGTAACGTATTATTCAAACAATCGATGGATTTTCCAATTGAAATTTCAGCGCACCGACGATTCTATAGTATACTCTGGAAAATTAAATGTAACTAGATATTTACTACGCGAAACTGTGGGGAATCCACTTTACAGTAAACAGCGACATCAATATTTGCTTTTATCAAATCAACGTAATTGCTATGCACCGTTACTCTATTACGTAAATTATAATATCTTATATATAATAATAATAATAATAATAATAACAACAACAACAACAACAATAATAACAATAACAATAACAATAATAATATAATAAAATAATAATAATAATAATAATAATCATAATATATAGGGGCTACTATTATATTAGTAATAAATTTAAAACTCGTGTATTCTGTGGAATTATTTTAGTAATAATCTTTCAATTTCAGTTACTTTTATAATTGTTCAAAATCGATATTTAGCAAGAATTTATCTGGTTGAAGTGCTAGTAGTGTACAGTGTGCTAATGTAGTATATACGTGCACTGCCCGACTATAGGGATAAAGTTAGCGAATAAGGCTCTTCTATGCACGTACCCTAAGGGCATCATTCCGAAAATTTAAAGTTGGCTTATAGCGCAACATATAGAGTGCAGGTATACAATAGACTTGGACATATCATATACGTGATAAAAGGAATAAAGAAGAATAAAACGGTTTAGTATGAGTTACTGTAATGATAGCTACGAGGTTCGGTAACGGATAAGGAGGTAATAGTGTAAATAGTAAAAAAAATTGTCACAATTCCCTGCTAATTAAATAGAATCGTTTTTGCGGCTAAAATAACGATACTACCGGTCGATTATCAAGCAGCTGTATACAAAATGCTTTCGCACAAGTTAAAATATAATTATTATCTTGAGCACATTAATAGTGTTGAGAAGCATCGAACGAAATGATCAATTGAATCCGCACGAGGCGATATATCCAATCCAGCGAAATGAGCTCGATCGGCTGATTTATTCGCTTGAATCCAATCAACAAAATCAATTCTCCGAGCTGCACAAGCCTCGATACATGTAGAGAGCAGTGACTTAGCCTGCATAATAATGAGCCCGCCCGGCGATTGTCGCTGGTATTTTCGAATATGGATCGCGCGAATTTAAACCGCTTGAGCAGCGCCGTCTTTTCCAGCGGCTATGTATTAGAATATCTAGGAAATTTCGGAAACAACTCGGACGGGAAAATTGCAAAAAAATTTCTTGAAGGCACACTTACCAGACCTGTTTTTTCTTGTTCCTTATAGGTCATTTTGAAGGAGAAAAATCTCGCGTAGATGGTCGACCGTAGGGTATATACTTTTTTCTGGAGCAAAAACGGCTCGAAAATAACGAGTAATAATTAACCAAACGAGAATTCACAGATTTTTTTCTCGAAAACTGTGGACGTTTAAAAATATTTCATTAGAACAAAAGTGTCTTTGCATTCATGAAAGAATGCTCTGAAATTTTTTCAGAATGATCCGATACAATTTGCGATTTTTCGAAAATCCAAAAAATCGAAATTTCGAAAAACGCTCTTCAAAAATCTGAGAAAATTTCGAAGCAATCTTTCACTTTTAAGATATTTTTGTTCTAATGAAACATTTTTCAAAGTCCATAGTTTTCGATACAAAAATCTATGAATTATTATTTTTTAATTATTTCTCGTTTTTTCGAGTCATTTTTGCTCCGGGAAAAAATATACCCTAAGTTTTTCCGTGCACGCCAGTTTTTCCTCTTTCAGAGTGACTCAAGGAATGAGAGAAACCAGGTCTGGTAGGTGTGCCTTCAAGAAAATTTTTTGTAACTTTTCCGTCCGAGCTGTTTCCGAAATTTCCTGGACAAACTCGTACATTTTTAAATTATTATGCAACTCTGGCATGCTTTGTAATTTGCAATTAAATTTTATTGCCTTATTACTCCATTTTCGAGCCCTGGATGCTTAAGGTGTGAGCTGGTTTTCAATTTTATATTCCTTCTTTCAATGATTAGCCATCGAATGGTTCATTTTTGTTTGGGTTCGAAAAATCGCAGCTATGATTATCGTTTGTAAAAAGTCCAAGTCGTACGTACACGTGTGCAGGGTTGAATTTAATACATCGATTTACTTTGACCGGAAATGACCGTTGGTGTATTTGACGAACGCACTTTATACATATAGCTGAACGAAAACGGCAAATTCACCAATATTTAACATTGCGGATTAATTCGATTATTTTTAAAACGAAAATAAGCACCTGCTTTATGCGCTTTACGGTCAATAATGTCAAAAATTTTCCGTCCAAGTTGTTTCCGAAATTTTCTGGGACACACTCGTATACATCGGAAAACGCGGCAAAACGCCGAAATATCGAGCGAGACAAAAGAGCCTCGCTCCTTTTCTCCCTCGCTCCGCGCGCGCTCAAGTAAATGCAAAGCCCGGATAAGAGACAGAATTAACGCCTCGTAATAATACGTATATAGCTCGGTGCACTTGGGCTTATTGTACCGACGAGCTCTTCGCCGATGAAAAGAGACGCGGAGCCTCGTCCCTGAGTGCATTTAATTACGGGGGTTTGTCTGCGCAGCGCCAAGAGCAGAGTATGGCGCAATACGGAAGCCGCGCGTCGAATCTCATCGGTGCGAAAAGCGGCAGCGCTGAATTTTTCACGCGCGCGCGCACTTCGCGAAATCTCGTAGAGAAGATTAGAAGATTTAAGAGGGCTTACCATGCAAACGAGTTGGCAGCGCGAAAATTAGCGCTCCAATATGATCGGCGCGAAAAATTCGAGGCGAAAGTCCGTCGCGCAGCTGTGCACGAGCGAGAAATGCACTTTTCGGGGGGTCCAGAAGTAGGAAAATTTTTTGTAAAGCTAGAGCTTTCGGACCAATCAGATTTTACTTCTGTAGGCTGAAGGATAGTAAAAAATGCAGAAGAACATGGAAAGCACGAAACAACGGGAATTTAACGTGGGGAGCTATATGGAGAAAAGCTTTTAACTTTTGATCGGAGCATCGGATCTGGGTTCATTTTATTTAAATTAAAGCTCTTCTGTTGTACTTTATCGTAGTGTAATTTGAAATTTTTGTTGTCTCTCATCAACATTCGTAGTAGTTATTATTTCCAGAATTTTATCGTATTGATTTTTTGTAAAAAAAAAACAAAAAATGTGAAATGGTTCAGAAATATATTGATGCACTTTTGACTATCTTTCACGTGCATTGTTTTTCTTTTTTTGTAGAATTTGCCATATACATACATCACAATGCAGCTACACTCTGAACTCTGTGAACGTGTACACCGTTTTGAAAATATGGAAAGGCGACGAAAATAAGGCAGGATGAAAAGTTTCGCGACGTACGGTAATTAGGTCTTCTTCTTTCCCTGCTTCCCGCGTGAGCGACAAGGCGCGAGGCGCTTCTATTTCGAAGTGCGCTCTAAATAAAAGCCAAGCCCTGAGAGAGTGAGACGCTGCGACGGCAGCAGCAGCAGCAGCAACAGCAATACACGTATCGCTGATTATGTATGCGACGAGCGGAGTGTGACGATTTGTGCCGGTCTGACAGTCGCGCGGGGGGGAGGGCGAGGAGGAAGAAAAAGAGGGGGGCAAGTGTAAAGGTGGGAAAAGCGCGCAAAAAAGGAGTGACATGGAAAACGCCGTGGAAGAGGGAAAGATTGATCGACCTACTTGATGCGAGATACATTGCGGGATTGTTGCGCGCACTCTATACATCGAGAGCCTCGACGATTGAAGCTTGTAACGAGAATACTATACGTATCACGCATAGCGGAGG
This sequence comes from Philotrypesis tridentata, assembly GCA_018906965.1. NCBI lineage: Eukaryota > Metazoa > Arthropoda > Insecta > Hymenoptera > Pteromalidae > Philotrypesis > Philotrypesis tridentata. The sequence continues at coordinate 6,292,421 of JACCIB010000001.1, read as the reverse complement.
GTCAGCCGCTCGATTTTTCGAGAGATAGTGGGTGTATGTGTGTATATGTGAGTAAGTCCAGGAAATTTCGGAAACAACTCGGACGGAAAAGTTGCAAAATATTTTCTTGAAGGCACACTTACCAGACCTGGTTTCTCTCGTTCCACACTCTGAAAGAGGAAAAACTGGCGTGCACGGAAAAACTTAGGGTATATTTTTTCCCGGAGCAAAAATGACTCGAAAAAACGAGAAATAATTAAAAAATAATAATTCATAGATTTTTGTATCGAAAACTATGGACTTTGAAAAATGTTTCATTAGAACAAAAATATCTTAAAAGTGAAAGAATGCTTCGAAATTTTCTCAGATTTTTGAAGAGCGTTTTTCGAAATTTCGATTTTTTGGATTTTCGAAAAATCGATAATTGTATCGGATCATTCTGAAAAAGTTTCAGAGCATTCTTTCATGAATGCAAAGACACTTTTGTTCTAATGAAATATTTTTAAACGTCCACAGTTTTCGAGAAAAAAATCTATGAATTGTCGTTTGGTTAATTATTACTCGTTATTTTCGAGTCGTTTTTGCTCCAGAAAAAAGTATATACCTTACGATCGACCATCTACGCGAGCTTTTTCTCTTTCAGAATGACCTAAGGAACGAGAAAAAACCGGTCTGGTAGGTGTGCCTTCAAGAAAATATTTTGCAACTATTCCGTCCGAGTTGTTTCCGAAATTTCCTGGACATGCTCATATATATAGCAGTTCGATGGGTGTGTATGACTTTTATTAGATTCGTTGCGCTGCGACGCGTTTTCAACGGATTATTTTCGGTTGCGTTGCGGGGTTGGCGGGGGAAGGGGGGCTGTATTCAAATGCAAAAATTCCATTGAATCCCGGGAACCACATTCAGTAGGACAGTCCGGGGGAATGATTTTCCGTACAGCTCAAACTTTTTGTACATTTTGAGTCGAATAAATGAAGTAGATGCACTCTATACGAATCGGCTTTCATTTTTCGATGCTCATTTTTCTGGATTTATACAATGCTCGTTGCTAAACGCATTAGAATCGTAATATAAAAAATAATTTTAAAAAATACATGTATATATTGTTTGATGCAAAACTCAATGAGGTAATTTTAATAATTTTAACGAGATAATTTAAACGTTTGAAAAGTTGTAATACTCTGAGCTTCAGCTTTTGTATAAGCTAATACTGCTGATTAAGCAAACATTCGCGAAGTAGCTCATCCATGTAGATGTAGAAGTACAAAGCTTTGAGCTTATTTGTGCGTTTTGTCATTCGATTGTTATCGTCAAAAGGCCACTGTAACGTTTGAAACTTTATCTTTGAATAACCTTTGAGAAATCAATACCGAGTTTTTGTATCTTAAAACGTATGCATCAATATATTCTCTTTTTTCAACTGTTCACTCATTGTCTTGAATTCAAAATGCGCAAAAAATTATCCGAACTCCCTTTCTTCATATTCAAAGAGACGCTTTCACATTACGAGATACCTATACCCTTCATCTTCATAATGAAATTCCAAAGTTCAAGGTAATTTCAAGAGCAAAGTTTTTTAAGTGTACTCCGAGCTTAAGAGAAATTCTGAAACGTGCACGCTCACTTCTTAATGTCGGAACTCCATTCAGTATTACGGTCGGTTTTACCAGCTGGAATTTCATCGTAAGCTTAATTAATTGATTCTCATCGAGTCAGCATCGCGGCTGAGCTAATTTGTTATTTCGAGGCGAGAAAAATAGTCGTAAAAGATGCTAATACCGAATAAAGTACGGACGGCCGTGGAAATATTCGCTTAACGTTATCCATTACGCGGCATTACAAAATGTATACGCAATTTCAGAGTGCGAAAACGTCGAGTCGCTGAATGCAGCATAATGGAAATGTGAACGTGCAAATATTTATTACGAATCTACTTAAGCTCGGCGCTCTGTTGCGAAGCTATAACGAATAAAAATGTCAACCTGCTCTCCTGTTTTTTTTTTCGTTTCGCAAAAAATATGCATTTTTTATTCTATGCCATTTTCTCGAGACGCGTTTAACGTAACTGCAAGTGTTATGTTTCAAGTGGAGGCGAGAGCCACTGGAAAAATAATTGAACCAATGAAAATAATTACTCTGACATTTTCGAGAATTGGACGGCCCGTATGAAAGTTACTTGAATCGCGACGTTGCGTTCTGACTGTTAAAAATGTATTATGCTCAGGCGACGAGCCAAGTAATTTTTTTTTCAAAATGCGAAGATTAAGCTTATTTTCAATGGTCGACATTCTAGCCGTTTGTTTTCCGTCTAAAATCAAATCAATTACACGACGAGAAACGCTTAAAACCATGTCGTCAATCAATTCTTTCGAAAACATAGTAAATCCAAAGCATTAGTAAAAACTTTCATAATATATGTGTAGGATAAAGTATGAGCAATTAGTAACTGCAGAGGGCCGATAATATCATGATGTAAAGAGACGATTTTAGCTGTCATCTCAGCTATTAAGAATTAAGAAAATTATCGTATGCGTACACAAGATTTCTGTTGACTCGTCGAGACTTTGTCGAAGCAACGAATAAAATTGATCTATACCTATAACGCTATCGATTCCCACTGAACGTTCGAGAGACAGATATGGAACGAATCGCCGAATCCGCGAGCGCGGGGGTAAAAAAAGCGGCTCATAAAAGAAAGGCCGGAAGCAGCAATTAAGCGTTCTATCGCTCTCTCTCTGTGACTATATCTTTGCCTCCGTAAAAAAGTGGCGCAACTCCGTTCCGCGACGGGAGATCCGCGCGAAATCTGAGTGAACGTCGAAAAATGGACACGAGAGGGGGAGAGAGAACGCGCAACAAGCCTGTGTCGAGAAAGAGAGAAAAAAAAATGCGAACCGTGACACGGCGGCGGAGGAAAGGTCGTGGAGCTTCATTACCCGCGCATAAGAGAGCTCAATTAAGCTCAAGCGAGTAGTAGCGACTGTTACTCCCCCCCCCCTCCCCCCTATGTAGGCAACTCGCTCTCTAGTCCTCATTATGAATTAACAGTCTTATTACTTCCGAAAATTGCGTTTCCTCTTACTCGCTCACCCCCCCCCCCCCCCGCCTACTGCCGGCTTATGCTTAACCGGCGCAGCCAAAGTAACGCGCTGTACAGGGCGCAGAATCAACCGGAAATCCGAAGTAACAAGGCTCCTCGCAGTCGTTGCCACGGCGTTAAAGCAAGCCTCTCTTAAAGCTCCCCCACCCCTCCTCCTCCTCTTTCTCTCTCGCCGTCCCGGTAATTGCGGCAATGTCCTCTCCCGATTCTCTCTCCCCGGGAGAAACTCAGGAACGAGCAAGTTGCGATTGTCTCTCGCTGTTTCTCCGGCGATCCCTCTTTCTGCGCGTGTGTCTGTCTGTGTGCGGCTGCGCGTGTGCGGGGCTGAGGCAAAAATTTATGGGAACTGCTCGCACGAGAGCTACAGAGTTGGCTCGCGCTTTGTGCCGGAGGTAAGAGACATAGCTCTTGGCATCTCGGGCCGCCTCGAGTAGTAGCGAATAATTACCCCGCATTAAGGAGGAAGAATTAGACTGGCGTTTGTCTGTCTGCGCAGTGCGTGCGTGCGAGAGTCCTCCTTTTTCTCCTCCTCTATGGGACTGCCGCGAATTCAACGCTGCCACGAAGAAATTTCACGCTCGCTTCGAGTACAGTCAACGATTTTATTATTGTTTTATTCATTTTCGTGACAATTGTAATGGGGCGCATTATCGAAGTGTACGTAAGCATGGAATGGGGGAAATATTGTTGTAGCTATGATAATGCCGTGAAGCCTATCTATTTGTACTTCGGAAGAATAGTGAAACCTATAATTAGCCATACAATTGCGCGAGTTTTCCGCTAAGTAACCTTCTTTTTTTAATGCCAGTTTCAAGCAGTAATAATTTTTGATTTTTATAGGTGAAAGTTACCCTAAGGTTCTATGCATAATTTCGTATTATCCGCATTAACAAATAATGTGCTTAAAAAACTTATGGTCAGCCGTAACGAACTGAATGTCCTCTGCAGTACTGTCAAGCGAAGTTCAAAGAATAATGCGATATCACGTAGAGACTATTCGAGACTGCACATAATAGAGATTAAAACATTTGAAATTTAACAGACTGTTATGGTATTACGAGTGAATAAATTATCAAAACGCGCGAAAAGACGAAAGAATGCATTACAAACGAATGTTCCAGCGCAATATTCAATTCCGTAAAAACATATCTGACTTTTGCCCGAAGTATATAATAAGATTACAACAAATCCAATTTGTTGCGCTGCAACGGAGGAAAGCGGAAGAAACGAAGCGTGCAGGAAAATGTATGTTAAAAAATTCGCAATAAAAAAAAAAAACGCAACGCCGCGCCCAGAGTAATACACGGCACGGGATAGCGAAGATTAATTTTAATTTGGAGGCGAAGGAGCTTAAGCGCGATTAGTCAGACTTACGCCCGACTGTTTACGCAGACAGCTCGTGCAATCAGTTTGAATTTCGAGCGTATATACCGTCTAAGCGCGCGTATATGGAAAATGCGCTTAAAAATACTCGAAGCTCCCCCATCCTCTCGACGAGCTCGCGACCCGCCGTACCACCGCGGGCTGTGTGTACTCAACGTCAAGCTTGGCGAATTAACTTGGCAATTTGATCGAATTAGCTCGCGGCTCGGAGTCGAAAATCCGGGAAACTCGAGGGCGGCCTTCTTCCCCGGCGTATTACACCAGGCAACAGTCGTCACTCCGCGCACGGCTTATTTTCCTTTGGCCGAGTGCAGCGCGCGGCTTTGGCTTCCGCGGATGAACCGAGCGAAGTTCTATCTGCCGCTTTAACTGGATTCCGGCCGGTTAAAACTGTTTTCCTTGACGAGTCGCGTTATATATATATATACATATCTGCGGCTGAGTGAAGGGTAAGACACGCGGCTTCCAAAGTTAGCGGGCGTACGTTTTACCGCGTCTTCCATCTGGACGACGCGGCGGCGGGGAGGGGGGGAGAGAGGGAGGAGGAGGCCGAGGGGGAAGAAGAAGAAGAAGAAAGTTGCGAAAATTTCTCATACATCAGTAGTATAGCGGGCGATGGCGCGCAGTAAAAATGTTTGACGCGCGCGGCCGGCGCTGAAGAGAGCTTTTAGCGTCGGTAGCGCGGAATAATGCAGAATCTCTGTAGCTCTCCCCTCAGCTCCTACCCCCTCGCCCCGCGTTATTCCAACTTTTCATTCTTTATCTCTCTTTCTGTCTTTCTCTCTCTCTCTCTACCTCGGCTTCTTTACCAGCCCTCGCTCGCTCGCGAAATTATTTTCTCAGCGCTCGCGGAGCTTTTCGCCGCGCCGCATGTTTTAATGATCGGCAAACAGCGTTCGCGGAAATACGATTCTTTCTCTCATCTCCGCATCGTCTCCGTTAAATATCTTGAAAAATCTCTATTGCTCTCCCGCGCGCTCGAGCTTTTTTCTTTTTTTCCCATCGCAAAGCTCGCATCTCGCGCAGCGGCAGCAGTGGCCGAAGCAATTAAAACTCATCCGCGCGTCTCGATAGTTATTTAAAAAGTCGGCCGCGACGACTCGCTCCGGCTTGTTCTATACGGCCGGGAAGGGCGGCAAAGCGCGAGAAAAGCGCATCGCACACACGCGCGTATATAGACGTTCTGCGGACGAGGAAAAAGCTCGCGAGTTACGACGTCCGTATAATCCGAGGGAAAGACGCGTTAAAAAGAGAACAGGAGAAAATAAAGAAACTCTCGCACCCTCGAAAAGCACACTCCCTCTTTATCTCCTCCTCTTTCGCACGTGTTGTACTACGGGGCATTTTCAGCGCGCGCCGAGCCGTCCGGCCGCGAGTAATAAACTTTCCGAAAACGCGTGACGCTCATGCATGTATACACAGTTGCGCCGCCAGTAGTATAATTCCGCTCTAGAACGACGAACGAGCGTACGTATATGTAATAACGTATTCCGCGGAGCCAATCGTCCCTGATACGCGGCAGAACTGCTGGAGTGGTCGTTCTCTGCATTATGCGGTCGTCTCCCCTCCCTCCTCCTACGGAGCTTTAATATTTTCTCTCCTCGAGCTTTGCGCGCGCGCGCGCGACGAGCCTCCGCAGGAAAAATTCGAATTACCGAAGCGTGTGAGGTACTATATAGGGTATATACAGTTGCACACGGTTTGGTCGGAATAAAATAAAAATTCGCTGTAATTGACGGCCTGTGATAGCCCCGGAATTTTTCCGAGACTTTGCTTTTCTCCTTTTTCCCCCACCGCCTCTATATACACACACGCTTTCACGTACGCTGCAATTGTGGCTTCAATTATTCCCGATGGCTTTTCCGTTCGCGCGCACGACTGGCCAGCCGTTGTTTTTTTTTTCAAGCTCTACTGCAATTAAACGCGAATAAATAACTCGCTCTCCCTCTAACATTTCCAAAATGTTTATGCGGCAAATTAATTGTTCAAAAGTTATTCGGGAGGAATATCACGGACTAAACGAAACAATTGAATAGTTCGATAGCTCGAGATGAAAATCGTTTGCCCCCGACGTTTTCCGCCGCGTTTCATTGGAAATCCCAGCTTTGCTCTCTTAAACATCGGCAAGCGGTCCGCGGCGGTGCGCGTCATGTATATATATATACGTATAGCGAGGACGCGGGAAAACTAAAGAAAGGAACAATGCAAATCTGGAAAAATCGATTCTCCAACAATGGCTCGCACGCGGTGAGCTATAGCGGCTATATCCCCCCGGTACACATCGTCCAAAGAGAATCATCGACATCCGAATCGAGCCAATCAACTCGTCGATCCCCATCCCCCTCGCCTTCGATCGTACAGTGGCTCAACGCGAAACTCCGGCCGAACGAATTTGTTCCCTCGCGGAATGAAAAAAAAAAAAACAGCGTCACGTAAACGTACACACACACACACGCACAGGGGTACGTAACGTGCGACGAACCTGCCGAGCTCGCTCGATTCACTGCTGGATCCGGCCGGCCGTGAGCTTTGTCACGTGCTCGTCCGGTGTTGGCTCCGCTTCCGGCTCTGCGGCCAGCCGACAAGGATCAGCGGCCTCGGCGAGCGGCTCTCGATCCTGCCGCCGCGCGACCAGCTGCACCTCCACTTCTGGCGGGAACATCGGCTCTCTCTCTCCCTCGATCTTTTCGAATTTTCCCGCTAAACGCTCCCTCCCCCCCCCCCTCCGCGCACTACTCCACTTCCAATTGGGAGTTGGCGCAACTGCACTGTGCAACAACTGTACAGCTGTATCGCCCCGAGATCGAGCCGATGCGGAGGGAAATTCGCGCGCTCTCTCTCTCTCTCTCTCTTGCGCGGAGATTGGCGCCGCGCGCACGTGCCGGGGAGAGAGCTTCGAAGCGCCGCGTCGGGAATGCGAGATCCGACTGCCGGTCGACGCCCGACGCGCAGCGTCGTGCTGGTGTCGTCGTCCCTTCCACTTCTCTCTCTCTCTCTCTCTCTCTCTCCTGCGCTTTGCGCGCACGGTCGCCCCTCTCGCCCTCCCCCCTCTCCGCCGCGACTCTCCGGCGACTTGGCCTCTCCGCGTGCGTACGCCGAGCTTGCGAGCTTGCGATAGCTCCGGCCCTTGTGCACAGCCGATCGCCATCCTCGTCCGACCCGAGACGAGGCTTTCTAATGCATTCCGATCGTCCGCGTATATACACAGTGCTTTATAACTCGCCGCCCAAGGCCGAGACTTTTGTTCCCTTATTGCCCGCGAGTCCACCCGCCCCCGACCCTCTGCGCTTTTATTCGTTTTCGGTCCCTTTCCCGCTTAAAGTGCCTGTGTGTGCAGAGGCTCTGATTACACGGGGAATTCGACGATCGATCCGACGCGTATAGTCTCCTTTCGATCCGCAATGTCTGCGGCGGAAGAGAGCGGAAACGGCTTCATCTCTCTCTCTCTCTCCCCTCTTCTCGCGATGATCAGCGGCAATTTTTGGAAATTACACGCGTTTGCCGAATACATACCTATATATATATATATATATAGTATACAAAAGCTGCAGACGTGGCATCAGAGAGCGCCTAACGCCCGGCAACAGATATTGGATCCGAAGATTTGGATTAATCTGCGGAACACTTGGAGGGTTTCGAAGACGCATTGCCGAGCTGTTTTACGCCGTTCGCGGCTAAGCTGGCGCTCGCAGCTCGCCTGCCAATATATATATATGTATACGATTCACAGGGGGAAAAGCCATCCACGCGTGTGCCAATGAAATAATATATATACGACGCGCGTGAAAGCTCATTGCGACCGCGGCGCGCGACGAGCGCAAGTGTATAGATATCGATGACTCGATGAAAATATCCTCCTCGAGTTTTCCGCTGCCGCGCGTGTAATTTTTCCTCGCGCGGGAAAAACCGTCGCCTCAGCCATTCGCTTTATTTTTTTCTCCTCTTCCTTCGAAAATATGTTATTCGACTCGCGTATCGGAGATCTCGCTGGCAGAGACCGCGCACAATGATAAAGGTCGAGGGGAGGGGGGGGATGCTCAAATAAGCGAACGAAGGTCCGCGGTCGACTGGATTAAAAACGTTGCTCTTTCAGCGCGGGATACCGAGTAAAAAATACAGGGATGTTTTTGGGATATAACAACGCGGTTCGCAGGCTTCTCACTCGGGGTGTGTATATTTTTTAAGTAATGGATTTTCAGAAAAATATAAGCTAACTTTACAAATTGAGTTTACTCGGGAATATTCTATCGACATTCGAGATTTATTACGGTAATGTAATATAGCAACAGCAACAACAACAACAACAACTGCAACAGCAACTGCAAAAATGACATGTAACACCGATTTCGCTGAAAGCTGTATTGATTTATAGCGGTACTACGAGAAACCTAGTTTTCGCATGATTTTAAAAGTTTCGCATGTGTAATTGAATGAAATTTACAATGCGCTTCGTGTCCGCATTAGAATCACTTCATCGACACAGCGAGCAGACTGAGAACTGTAATTTTAATCTTCCAGAGCACTTTACATAATTGCTACGTACAAGGGTATATAGTTTCTTAATATACTAAGTTACAGTCGCTGAGGTGCGTGAAACGCATTGTCAAGGTATACCGTTGATTTTTCACTATTCAAATTTGCAATAGAGAAGCTTCAATATCGAAAACTCGCACAGAGAAATATTACATTACGTTATTGATCGTAAAGCGCATGAAGCAGGTGCTTATTTTCCTTTTAAAAATAATCGAATTAATCCGCAATGTTAAATACTGGTGAATTCGACATTTTCGTTCATATATATATGTATAAAGCGCGTTCGTTAAATACACCAACGGTCATTTCGAGTCAAAATTAACCGATGTATTAAATTCAACTCTGCGCACGTGTACGTACAATTTGGACTTTTTACAAATGATAATCATAGCTGCGATTTTTTGAACTCAAACAAAAATGAACCATTCGATGGCTAATCATTGAAAGAAAGAATATAAAATTGAAAACCAGCTTACACCTTAAGCATCCAGGGCTTGAAAATGGAATAATAAGGCAATAAAATTTAATTGCAAATTACAAAGCATGCCAGAGTTGCATAATAATTTAAAAATGTACGAGTATGTCCAGGAAATTTCGGAGACAACTTGGACGGAAAAGTTACAAAAAATTTTCTTGAAGGCACACTTAGCAGACCTGTTTTTTCTCGCTCCTCAAGTCATACTGAAAGAGAAAACGTTCGCGGTATACTTTTTTCCGGAGCAAAAACGACTCGAAAAACGAGAAATAATTAACAAAACGAGAATTCATAGAATTTTCTTCTCGAAAACTATGGACTTTTAAAAATATTTCATTAGAACAAAAATGTCTTAAAATTCATCAAAGAATGCTCTGTACGAAATTTCGATTTTTTGGATTTTCGAAAAATCAAAAATTGTATCGGATCAATCTGAAAAATTTCAAAGTATTCTTTTACGAAAGCAAAGATATTTTTGTTCTAATGAAATTTTTATAAAAGTCCATAGTTTTCGCGAAAAAAAATCTACGAGTTCTCGTTTTGTTGATTATTTCTCGTTTTTGCTCCAGAAAAAAGTATACCCTACGATCCGACATGTACGCGAGCTTTTTCTCTTTCAGAATGACCTCTAAGGAACAAGAAGAAATAGGTCTGGTTAGGTGTGCCTTCAATAAAATTTTTTGCAACCTTTCCGTCCTAGTTGTTTCCGAAATTTCCTGGACATACTCATACACACACGGAATAATCAAGAGGATTTCTCTCAGACGAGCTTCACCACTAGTCGTCCCTGATGTTTTATTTCGCAAATCCATAAAACCCGAGGCTCTTGCGCTCTCGTTAAGCTTTCATAAAAAGAACCGTGAAACTCATCTCCGTCGCAGGTACACATATAATTGTCCATTTAGTATCTCCTTAACAGCTCGTCAACAGCAACGACTCCGCGAGAAAATGCTCGCTTCAATATCACTGTTATATATATCTTATATATACCAACCCATTAGACGAAGATGAAAATTAAATCAACCTCGTCTATCAGCGCGCGGCACAGCTCTATACACTAGACAGATAGCAACGAAAGCGCTCTCTCTCTCTCTCTCTATTCCAAAGTTCCTTCCTCGTCCAATAGATCACGCCGCTGCAGCTACTTTGCAGAGAGCATTCTTTCTCGCTCGCCCTCGCAAGCGCGCGCTCGGGCTTTATATAAACTTTGAATTCGCAACCCCCTCCCCCCCCCCCTCACCGCCGGTCGATGTGTATATATACGTATAGAAGCGCGTGCAACGTACTCTCCAGTGCGGCATCCATCTCTCTTTGTCTTTTGCGGTGACTCTCGAGACATCGGTGTCGCCCTCGCTATGCTATTGCGCCCCGACGAACTAAACGGACCGCGTTTAACTTTAGCGTCTATATAGCGCCGCTGCGCCATAGCCAAGGTTTCCAGCTCGCTCTCGTCGCCCGCTGATACTTTTGTTTCCCGGCTATTTTTCGAGTATCCAACTAATTATCCGAGTGTCGCAGTTTTGTCAAAAGCAACGCTTGCTGCTGTATACGTCGTCGCGCAGACGAATCTCGTCAGGTATATATATGTGGAAATCCACCAGAAAGTGGCACACAAGTCGGTTCAAAAATCGCACTTTTTTACTTTTGAGGGCACACCTATCGGGCTGTGCTAGTTTTGTTCGTTAGCTCATTCCGAACAATAAACCGGCGTGTGCTTAGTGAAAACCCTATGCCAACAAAGAGCTACAGGCGAAAAACCGAAAAAAAATTATCGCGATTTTTGGTCTAAAAATTAAAACACGGGCATTATCTAGAGTGTTATAATTTTTTAGATTTTTTTCAAATACACAGACTTAAAGTACACTAAAAGACCTTTCATTTGCATATCAAATTGTCTGGATCGGATGCACTGTTCAAAAGATATGCACATTTAAAGACAACGAACTCTGTTTCGGGGGCTAAGTGTAGTTTCTGCACATAATAGTAATGCTCGCAATTTGTTATGCACAAAACATTAGAGCGAAGATATTGTTCGTAAAATTTTTTAAATATAAGTCAATATTTTCGACTAATAATTAAAATGTGCACAAAATAATTATGCACAATTAAGTATTGCACAAAATATGCAAAGTGATGTAAAAAGTTGCACAAATATAAGAAATTGTCGGTCGACATTTGTGCACAAGTATTTTGTGTTCTGCACAATTTTAATAAAAATAGAAGTTTTGCACAAAAGTTATTTAGTTACTTGGATTTTAAGCATTTTTTTCATTTTTTACAAATTTTAAAAAATGTAATCTGCTTTTCCAAATCTAAAGAAACGTAAAATTATCTCAATTTGGTCAAGCATTTACATGAAAGTAAACGTTAAAATAATCGTTTTCTTTTTTCATTTAAAACCTCATGATTTGTGATCCAACCAATCGTTTTTGAAGTTTAATATCTGAAATTATAACTTTTTTCTCCTACTTTCATTCTAATGTATCAGAATCAAAATTCTCTTATCAGATGAACTATATATATTTGCTTGTCAATTTGATCGTTTTTTAAAGATTTTGAGAAGCATATATATAGCATATAACCTTCAAAAATTAAAACTCAGATCTATAAAAAGGAAAGTAGAGAATAAAAGCATTAATTTGAGCTATTAAACTTTGAAAAGAATCGGTCGGATCGGAAAGTGCGAGGATTTGAATAAAGGTAAATTTCGCTTTTTTCCATGAAATCAATCGATTTTAGTAAATCCAGAGATTTTTCCCTTTCTTCAATTGCTATTAACTTTTCATCCAGTCATTCGTTTTCAAATTTTAATAGCTCAAATTCAAGCTCTTTTCTTCTACTTTTACGCAATCAGTCTAAATTTTTAATTTATGACGTAGTATGCTATATATATGCTTACACAAAACGATCTGGTTGAGAAGCATATATATATGTATAGTGTATACATGTGTAACCGGCTATGAAGTCTCTAAATTTTCGCCCACAGCCGGAGATCAAAGCGGAACGTATATTTCGTTCGGGCTAATCACGAGGAAACGTGAATCGGAAAAATATTTCTTTGAAAAGTACGAATTTTACCTGCTGTCCTATATATGTATATATCGAGTTTCAATGAAAAAATGCTCTTTTCTTTGGTCTAGAAATCGAAAAAATTTTTTTAAAGCTTGAGGTTTCGGACCAATGGGACTTTCTTCTGTAAGCCAAAAGATGATGAAAAATGCCGAGGAACATGCGAAATATAGAATATAAAATTTAACATGGGGAGGCATATGGAGGAAAAAGAAAAAATTGCCTATTCGGATTTTTATTATTTTTTTTTTTCAACGGGCATAACTTTTGATCAGAGCATCGAAACTTGGCATACTTTTTTCTAAATTAAAGCTCTTTTATAATACTTTATTATAGTGTTATTCGAAATTTTGTTGGTGCCTCGGGAACATTCGTAGTGGTTATTATTCCAGTGTTTTGACGCATTAATTTTCTGTAAAAAAAGCGTAAAATGGCTCAAAAATATGGTTACTAGTAATTTTGCCGATGTTCCTCTGCACTTTTGACTATCTTTCGGCACACAAAAGAAAGTCTGATCGGTCCGAAACTCCAGCTTTAAAAAAATTTTTTCGATTTCTAGACCAAAGAAAAGTGCATTTTTTCAGTGAAATTCGACATATATGTACGCCCTGTATTAGTTCAACGTGTTACTGCGGTATATAACGTCGAGCTTAATAAACTGATGCATCTATTGAATGCAAACTGGGTCTCTACACACGCCTGCGTATCGGCAAAACTCCTAGTCAGCCAGCCGATAGTCTTCCAGTTCATATATGAAATAATTCATGACTTATTTACCTTAATTGAATGTTGTATATGCACATTTATTTCACCGGCTGTCTCGAAACTGGGGCGGCGCCTTCTGCGATTCTAAACGGGACATCAGCACACGAGGATGACTCGTGCAAGCAATTTCACACTATTGATTTCAAACTCGAGTTATTTCCGTAAGGCATAGTTTGTAAAAATATACCTATTTTTCTTCTCGTCCCTCATCGACATTGACGAGCTTCAAAATTTAAAGAATCTTCCTCTGGTCCGTCGCGAGGCTCGTGTCACACCTATTTATATCAGGCTTTTTCGTAGCTCATCTGGAGTACACGTATATGTTAGCGCACTCGTTTTTTCTTTTTTTTTTTTTTAAAGAGCGAAAATTCTCACGTACGTCGGCGCTTCGAAGGGCGCAGCAACCGAGCTAAATTCGTGAATTTTACTGTCTCGGGACTGTACAAAAGCCTGAATGGAGTACAAAAGCCGCGGCAGGGAACTTTGCGGATTTTTCAACTTTTCCCATATAATGTGCTCGCTCGACTATTCATTTATTGATTCGCGCTGAAAAAGCTTTGAGCAATCGAATGAAACTTTGAAATATTAACGAGCTTCTATCGAGAGCGATTGAAATTTCCCTTTTTTTTTAAGAAAAAAAACAGCCTATTCACCACATGTACTCTGTAGCGTGTGTTTCAAACTTTTTAATGGCAGTTTTCCTGTTCTTTTGCGAAACGCTTGCCTTTTTCTTTATTCTCGATGTAGATGGAAAAAGAGAGGAAGACTAAATTCCATAAGGCATATTGACTCTGGAGGAGTTTCGAAAAACTCTACGCTGGAAATCAAACGAAGCTTCAGTGTTGACCACCAAAAGATTATGTATCGACCGGATAAAATCTTCGGCTATCGTGTAACATACACAGACACACACACGCACACATATACATTTATATTAGAGAGTAAGAGAGAAGAGGGAAAGAGGGGAGGAAAAAACCAATTTCCCGAGTAAACACTGTCGACGTTGAACGTTTGAACCTTTCTCGGCACACACTGATTCGAGAAAAAAAATCTTTTTATTTTAGGTAAAATACACGTATGTAAACCGAGGCGAGAACTCATCATTGAAATAACCGCACCCATGCGAATGGGCACGCCAATGTAGCTATAGCACCTCGTTAAGCGTTAAATATCTAAGCACTCGCATGTTTTTCTCTGTTCACGTAGCTCGAGGTTGGCGACCTGGATTTTTTCTGTTCATTTTTCGCGCCCCCGAAAAACAGCCAGACGTCTGGTATAAGTATGCATGAACAAGACTTATGCCTTCATATCCATCAGGCTTTTCTGTCTCATTTCTCGTGCATAATAACATCGCCACTGCATAAGTATGCATCTATATATTTCGTTTTTTAAATTAAAGCTCCTTCGTTTTATTTTTGTTAGGCATATAGCTATATCATTCATCTTTTCTAATGTCATTACAGCTGTGTATATACATGTGCTTTTCAAACAATTTGAAAAGACTGTTTTAATTATTATGTACTTACATTAGATAACTAATCATATGTCGAAATGTTAATTGTAATAGTTACTGTCAAGAACATACAAGAAAAGATAGAAGTTTTGCTTCACAAAAGAATCATTCTAAAAGTTCATTTCGGTGAAAAATAGTTATTTTTATGAAAAACTCAAAGTGTGTGATCATAATTTTCCGCTGTTTTTGAACGCAAGCAACTTTTTAATATCTTGTGGAATTAATCTAAATAATTTTGCTTTTTTTAATATAGAGTTCTTATACCAGTCTATTATAAAATGGATGTAAAAGCTTTACATATTCGTTTTAAAAATGCCGTACAAATAATTATAAAATATTAAGTAAAAATGAGTGTTTTTGATTCATTTTCATATGAATATATTACAGTGTATAATCATAATACTAATTTATTTATAAACAAATTCATGTTTTTTCAATATCATATACGATTTTGAAAATATTCGTTGGTTATATTGACTTTTCAATTCTGAACATTCAATTGTTTATTTTTAATAATTTAATTTAATTTATTTCTCAATTTTTAAAAATAAGAAAAAATACAATGTCGCGAATGCTACTAGGGACCCCTTTGAACCATTGCCCAAACATCACCAAATAATGATAGTACAAAGGATGAAGGATTTTGAACTAGAGAGGGGTGCGACCCTGATTTAAATGGCCTTGAAAATAATGTGCCATTTAAAAGCTAGTAAAATAAGCTTTTATTTGCGTCCTTAAAAATCCCAAAATACAGTTTCAAATTTTTAGATTACAAAACGGATGACAATATATCTTTTTTAATTACTAATAATTCATAATAATTACCTTACAGTTTTTTTAAAGTAATTAATCTACATTATTCGCGTTTTCAAAACTCACATTTTTGAGCATTGTAAACGATGAAATTGATTTTAAAAATGGAAAATGAACTTGAAAACGGTATTCATATAGTATCTTCATATTTTTTAAAAATTGAAACTCTTTTTTACTGCGCTTTACACTTCTATACTTAGAGCGACGCGAAACCATGAAGTTCTGTTCCCACCCTTTAATTACTACTAATATTCTCAATGTTAATTGTTTAACGCAGACATTTTACAGCACTTGAAATTGCTAAACTAAAAAAACAATGTCACGAGATTCCTGAGAGTGTTTCCGTGAAAAACAGCGTTTTCCCATATTCTGGATGACCTACAAACAGTATGGAGCACGAAAAAAATAGCTCGTAAAAAGACCGCAGCAGGAATTGGTTTTTAAGGCTTCGAACACCCTATGACTAAAGTACGCGAGAGCTATATACACGTATAAAATCAGGGGCTTTATTCACTAATTTTATCAAGCTTATATCGCTTGATAAACTATCAAATGTTTTTGGAATGGCTTGTGCGTTTTGGGAGTGATATATAAAGTTTATCATTAATAAACTGAATATCGAGCTTTAAAACGTCGATATAAGTTTTAACGGCTTCATATCTTGGGCTAAGATATGATGTTATAAGCCAAACTTAACGCAAACATTACCGCGCACACCATATAACATTAATAATAAAAAGAATGGGCTTCATAAAAAATTTAAATAAATAATTACATTAAAAATTATGAATGATTAATTTCCCTCCAGTAGTGGCTCACGGCCAAGTATACCGATATTCCGTGAAAGCTCTTTGTGGGGAGAAGAAAAATGCGTGACACGAATAAAAAAACCAATGTAACAAAAATGTACGAGTAAAACTGTATTGTCAGGCAGTATTTGATATACATAATTACATATGTATTGTCACAAATTTCTGTATTATAGACGACGGGCATGATTTAGCTTCTAAAATCAAATAAGAAATCATTGAGAAAAAAATTAAGAATTTTGTTAATAAATAGGTGATCGGATTTAAATAAAAAAAATTAATATACAAATACTGCCAAGTCCTAATTCATGTGTATCAGTGTATGTATGTATTTTTAAGGAACGTCATATAGATCAAATATACTACAACTAAATATTTAAGCATCGACAAAATAATATATGTATGCATATAGGGACCATAATTTATTTTTGCAGTGTGCATATCATATCATTTTTGTAAAAAAAGAATGGATGTCGAGCTCGCGATACATAGTTTTTTTCGACAAGTGAACAAAATAATGCCATCATAATTACGTTTAAGTAAAAAAAAATTAATAGTAATGTAAAAACTTAGTGTTTCTTATTTCCTCATGTTCTCTTGTAATTAGTTATTTATTGTTTATATAACTAATACTCCACGATCGGACACCGTAACGAACCCTACAACTATATAAGTGTCCAACTTGCGCAGGACAGTTAGTATTTTTCGTGCTACACATCGGTTCCATCGCAGTTTTTCGGTCGTCGACGCGATTCTGTAACGGCTGACAAAATTCGTGAATAATATACATTTAAAGTCCCCGATATACATTTAAAGTCGGAAAATGCAAAATGAAACTAAAATGTTCCTTACATCGGTGCATCGCGGTTACACATCAGACAATTCTATACGTGTGTGTGTACAAAATGCGATACACACATGCGAGCATGCGAACTTCTCTCACTCCCTCCAGAATATAAATCGACCTCGTGGTTGCATGCGAGGCTATGTATGCGCTACACCTCCCTACTCCAGCTGCTCTGCTACTGCCGCAATCGCCGCGTCTTCGTCCCTCTCTCTCGCTAGCGCCAAGCTCGGTGTCTGCAGCGTATAGAGTATATCTGTGTTTAGTAGCGCATATATATAGCGCTCTCTCTCTCAGCTCTCCGTCCGTCTCGCTCGCGCTCGCTCCTGCTTCTCGTCGTTTCGCCGCGCCGCCAGAGGCAGCTCTCTCTCTCTCTCTGTCTCTCCCGGCGGTGCGCGCTCTAAAATTCCACCACAACGGCATTATATACCTCAGTGTCAAGCTAACTACCAACTCGGCCAGATCTTTGTCGTCGCGCTCTCGCACGTATTACACTCACTGCACGCACACGTATATACGCAGCGACACAGTCTCACGCGTTGCGCTTCTCTCCTAAGCCAGTTCAAAGACACACGGCGGAGGCATCGGACTATACAACGCAAGAGGTACGCAACAGCCTAATATGCATACGCACACTTGCTAACTTTCCAAAGCGTTCGCTACACGCGCACTTCGCTCCCAGGAGAGTTATACACTCGCTAACACAGACATATAGCTCCGACTTTCTCGCTCTCGATTAGTGTGCAAGCATGACCAGCTGCAGCATCGGCAGCCCGCGTAATGGCAGCTGCGGCGCTCGTATACACGGCATAACCTTGCTTCTCGCGCGCGAGCGCGAGAGAGAGACTCGTACACTCTATAATACAGTCGTGCGGTATAGTGTGCGCGTGTGCGTGTGAATGAACGAGGATCGGCTTACCAAATATTTTTGCTTCACGCGCGCGCGCGCCGAGAGTCGCTCTCAATGAAATCGCAGCCTCGTCACCGTCGCTCTACATGTATATACACAGACGTTGTTTACACGCGTCGATTTTTCGGAGCATATATAGATTGTATATACCGTACGTCACTCTCCGCGAATTTGTGCAATCTGCGCATAGATCGTCGCGGCGTGTGTGACCCGATCGAACTCGTGACTCATTCGAAAGAAATCGTGCGATACACGTTGGGAAGGAAGAAAAAACCCACGTTACGCGCGAGAGCGTTTTTCCGCCGCGCGCGGGCGACGAGAGGACGAAGAAAATCAATGGACACGCGCGTTTCTCGTGAAATTTCTACAAGCATATATGTACACTATATACATAGATAACTGTAGATAGACGTATATACATGTAGGACGCGTACAGTGACCTTGAGAATCGGCAGCGATATCGGAGATTTCCGCGCTGTTTTTGTGTATATACCGCGCGTTTGAGAGCCCCAAAAGTTTCTTCGACGTCCGCTCAATTTTGTGCGTTACGCGCTCGAAGTGGGAAATCTTTCTCCTATATATACGCGGCGTCTGCTGTCCGCGGCCTTGTCGAAAGCGTATATATACATATGTATATATACGCGGAATCAAATACTCACGTCGTCATCGCAGCTTTATTTTTAGAGCGTCTCTCCGTCTTCTTCGTATACGCAAAATCGCGAATCGCTCATCCCGATCTTAATGCATTTCATTTCTTAACGACGATTTTATTATACGTATATATATATACCCCTCCGCAGTTTCGGCTGCGCCTGCGCGCAGTGCGCGGCTGCACGAGTCTTGGTTTGATTGAAAAATTCGTGCAACTCGGCAATTACGACTGGTCTGCTCGCATTATATACACACACCAACTCGCGATATATATATATATATATATGTATGTATACACGACCGCTGCTTGGAATGCTAATGCTAATCGTCTCGCAGAGCTATATACGCGTGCATAACTTTTCGCGTCAATTTCGCGATTATTAAGACGAAGCGTCGCGGTGCCTGCCAATGAGAAATTGGCTCGATTACACCGCAGAGCGCCGTATAGCGTGGAGCGTTTGATAAATTAATATTCATCTCGGCTGCGAGCTCGGTACCGTCATTTTCTCGGATATTACACGTACAATTACGGCGCGGAAAAGCGATTTTTCCTCGGGATTCGTTTTTTTCTTCTTCCACTTTGCCGCGCGCGAGCCAAGTAAACGATGCCAATGTTTTATCATTGCATATATATATAGTGTACGCGCACACGCGACAGTTTAATTATGCCGCCGACTGTACGAGCAAATAGCGCGTAATCTCGAGAGAAATACACGCGCGCATGTATAACTCGGTCGGTTTTTCCGAATTCGAGCGAGATCCTGCGCGCTGCAAAAAAAGGGTCGTATCAGAGACTGGCTCCGACGCGGAAGACTCGTATCCTCCCGCGATACGATGCAGGTATATACATATATACATATTCTACATACATAATGTATATATATATACCTCCCAAGCTACTTTGTTAATTAAAGCATTATCAGCCGCAGCGTCCGCGCTCCGAAAACAACAAATTTTTTGTTTTCCTAATCAATCGCCGCAAGCTTCCTCTCATTACTAAACCGTCGTGTATATATATATGTATGTAAGAGCTCTATCGTTAACGAGCGCGTTCTCCGTTTCCCGAGAGCCGCGCGCGCGTTATCATCCTCGTCTCGCATGACGTACACTCACCCCGACGCCATAAATAACAGAAAAACGTCAGAAGGACGTTGAGCCGAAATTTACAAAAAAAAGCGCCAGCGGAGCAACGTCAGAGTGTGCAAGGGAGCTCGTACGTCACCCCCGCTATATATATATACACAAGCCGTGTACGTATACGATGCTGATGCGATCGACGTATATTACGCGCGATAGTACTAGCGCTTCCCTTTTTTTCTCTCTTCCACGTATCTCTACGCTCTATATACACACGCACGCATGTATATATATATATATGTGTACGCGGACTTTGCGAGCGCGCGCGCGCGCACATCAAGGGCGAGAGCCGCGATAAAAAGCTCGGCGTGATATTTTCACCAAAGGCATCGAGCGTTATAATCGGCTTTCTGTGTCAATTTGCATCGCGCGCTCTGCGCTGTTCAATTCGATTGCTTCGATCGACGCTCTGACCTTATATATATATGTATATACGCATATACGGCACGTCGTACACGCGTACAATGGACGCGACGCGAGTCCAAGTACACGTATAACGCGAGATACGTGCGTGAAACGGAGGAAATTTTCGGAGCTCCGCGTCCGTCTTTAATTGCGTTTCCTTATTCTCCATATAATTTCATATCCGCGTGCGTACATACACACGCGCGCACAAAGCGATGTATAGAGCGGTGCGCGTGCGCGCGACCTTGCGATCTCGCCGATCGCAGGCGACGATCGACGTTATAGAGCGAGAGAAGCGTGTGAAAAACCAGTTTCTACATGTAGGAGCGCGAGGACGCCGCGGATTGTGTTTTTCTAGGCTGTGTTTACGTTGACGCGCGTGTATACGTGTACGTATATACGTGACCACGCCTCGGGAACTTCCCGGTCCGGGGTGAACTTTTCTTCTTCACGTATTTATCGATACGTATATATATGTGGAATCGTAAAATCGATAAACGCCCGCCGTTTAAAGCACACTTCCAATTTGCTTGTGCAGCTCTGTACCGCAAGGAATATTACATAATACGTATATTATATACAATAACGAGCCGTACGTGCCTTGGTTTCGACTAATTACGCCCCGCCAAGATGTACACCTACGTGTATAACGTATATGTGCACGGAGCAGACGGAGCGGAGGACTCTGGGTGCAGTTTTTATTTTCGTAGCCGCCGCTGCCGCCGCCGCCGCCGAGATGTTTAGAAAGCCCGGCCTAGCTGTCCCCGAGTTTTATACGCGCGCGTAATTATGCGGGTAATTAGCGCGCGGCTCGAGAGCCGCGGCGCCCCGCGCGCGAGGAGGAGGAAAAAATACGGCTGTACACGGTCCGCAGCGCGCCGCGAGAGACAGCGAGAGATGACAAAGAGCTTGAAATTTCCTTGTACGCTTAACCAGCCTTGCTTCGTACGCGCGCACACTGCACGTTGTTATACACACATATACATATATGCATTGTACATTGTATATACAAGACGCTGAGAGCGAACTTATTTTGTTGCAGGGGGAACATGTCGAGCGTCACGTCGATCGCCGTACTCCTGGCGGTCCTCGTTGCCGCCAGCGATGCCGTTCCTTATTCGAGTAAGTACATTAGCCGCAATAGAGTATCGTATAATGCGGTCCGTAATACAACGTCGCTGCTCTCGCAGCTCGCGGGGAAAATATGACGAGGCTCGCAGTGGTAGTCCCTCTTGATTTACGCTCAAGTCGATTTCATAGCTCGCGCAAGATCGTCATCGATAAATCATATCGGATATACCGCCGATATAGACAGACTCTCCTGTAATTCTCGCAATTAAATTTTAATGCGCTCGCGCGCACGCGTCGAGAGAAGAGTCGAGAAAAATAATTTTCCAAGCCGCGGCGTTACAGCGATAGGTGGTATTATATATAGCACACGTTAGCGAGCATTATAGAGAGATGCAATTTTCTTCGCATCGGCGCAAAGCTCTGCGTCACCATATATATACATACGCGGCCTTTACCGGCACGCCGCGCGCACCGACGTACTTACACACGCACTCTCTCCGCGCCTGTTATAAACTCTCCGTGACAAAGTTAGCGCTGAAATAAAATCGATCGATGCACTACATGTATACACACCTTCCGCGTCAATTAGCTGTAACGAGATGCAGCAGCGGCAGCCCTTCTTCCTAAAATCGCCGATGACGCTGCGCCAATGACGTCGCAGGGGCGATCGTGTGACGTCCGCGTAAAATTTTAAAAGCTCCGCAAACACTTGCGCGGCGGGGGACACGTGCGCGCGGCGTCGATGTATCGGAAAAGCGTAGTACTACGAGACACGTTGCGCTCGCTGTCCCTTGGGCTAAAAAAGCCGTTCGCTTATCTTTCGACGAGAGCGAGAGAAAATGTGCGCAGCGCGTGTGCATATATATCGTTGGCTCCCCTCGTCTTTGCCGGAAAGTCGAGCGCGCCTTCGTCTCTTCTCGCGTATTGTGGATTTGCCGACAGTGCAACGTTGCGAAAGTGCCTGCGTAGAATAAATAAAACAGGCGCTGCAACAGCTTCTCCGTGGATATCGTATCTGCAATGTATATTTATGACGCTTCGAATGAGCGGAGACACGTGACTTCAATACCGAGTTCTGCGCAGTCGTTGCGTTCCGCTATACTTGTATAATCGTGAATTCATGGCTGACGAGCTTTTAAAAACGCTTAATTGTTATATTACGGGAGAGCGCGATGCGCTCCATCGTTATTGTATTAAATAGAAATGTTCCGAGAGGGGGAAATTCGACGTTCTACTATACGCTCGCAGAGTTGAAAAAACTTTCGGATCCGAAAGCGTAATACTTATGAAATTCGAAATGTTATAATACGCGAACGCAGGAAAAGTGTCGCGTGAATTTTTCATCGACGCCGCGGAGGCAGAAATAAAAGTACAAAATGCGAGTGCAATTTTAGAGCTTAAATAACGTGTATGTGCGAGTAAATGCTGCTTGTTTTTCATTATATATGTGCTCGTCAGTTCGAATGCAATGCCACGATGAGCATTGATTAAATTCATGTAAAATGTATGCACTTTTATTACGAAAATCAATCACGGTGTACACGCTGCGCGCTAGAAAGATGCTTTAAACGACGCGGGCAGCGTTCTTTATTATAAATATTAATTCTTGATTAAAAATTACGATCGGATATGTTATATACGCACATATTGTATTTTAAATTTGGTGCTGATTTTTCGTCAATACGCAATCGCAATAACGCTTATAATCTGAAATGAAGGGTACTGTAAAATTGAAGAAATTAATTCTCACAGCTATACATATATACAACAGTGTTTCGAGAACTTTTCCTAAACAAACGCGTCTATAATCGAGCGTATACTTAAATATTCTCGCGCGCCTCGTCGGGATTAATCCGTCGTCGACGCTTCCGTCAGAGAGTTATATATTTTGGAAAAATACACGAACGCCTACAGAGACGCGGAAGCGTATATATATATATAGAGAGAGGGAGAGGGAGAGAGGAGCTACATTTTACGCTAGAGCAGGCCGGATAATCGAAAATCGATGCCGATAAAACAGCCCTCGGAGGAACTGAAATAGAATTATGATTAGCCGCATTACGCGTTATTCCATATAAAAGGCCTTTGGCGCTAAACGCGTTCAATTACTCAGTAATCTGGGCGCCGCTGATCGATTGACACTTTTTTCCGCGGCAGGGCGTGTGCGGGAAAAATAAGCGAGAGATATAGAGAGGGAGAGAAAATAGAGAGGAAACGACGGGCGAGGAGGAGCGCGGTAAACGCAGACTTATGGCGCCTAGAGCGGAAAAAGGGCGGAATATGGCGCGCGAGAGCTGGCGACTTGCGGGATTATATACACGGAGTTTTGCCCGCGCCCCTGTACCCGCGTATATGCATATAGAAAACATCAGCTGGCGCGCGCGGCAGCGACGAGACGGAGCCTTGCGATGCGCTTCTCTTTTTTTGCGATAAACTGAAAATAGTCCCGTTGCGGGGGAGAATATTTGCGGTTGAAATTACTGGATTATATCTCTGCGCGCGCGCGTGGATCAGAGATCGTTTTTATGTATGTATGCGTATCGGAAATACGCGATCGAATGTAACTCCGTATACCTGTGTATATGACCGATGGCGAATGCCGTTCGATAACTATATTTTTGCTCATATAGACAAATTTTGATTCAGCTTTTATTTACGTTAGATACTAGATTTATTAGACTTGCATTTAGTAACGAAGGTTTCAATTTTTTTCTACAAAGTCACGTACACATTGTACAGTTGGGAATATCGTCGATCGACATGTATACTACGTTTATATACCCAAGTACGTTAAAAAAAGGCCAAAGAATCAATTTTGCAGGCTTGCATCGACGATAACACAATCGTTGCTTTTATTTAAAAAAAATTTTAAAAGCATTCACCCCACGACTCGCCGATCGAAAAGGAAATAAGAAAGAAAGTCGAGATGAGTTGCACACCCGTAGGAGATATGCGTAATGAATAAATGTCTGGTTTGACGCAGAGTATGGCAGGAGCTGTAAGGACATCGGCTGCCTTTCGAACGAGGTCTGCGTGATGGCCGAGGACCCGTGCAGTCGGTACCAGTCGGAAAATGCCTGCGGTCGTTATCCCACTTGCCAGAGGTCGTCCGGTGGAGGTTTGTCCATATATAGATATATATCCGGATCCGCACGCGCCTATATGTGTATATAGACAAAAACTATATAGATACATAGATATGCGTTGCCGATAAAAATTTTTTCCATTAGCCGCTCAAACCCGCTGACTCTTCGCCTCTTTTTGTCATTCCGCAGGCGAGAGCTGCACCACGAAAATCTGCCCGAGCGGACAGTACTGCAAAACCGAGAACGGACGGCCGACCTGCGTCAACACGACTCCTGGACTCGGTGAGTTTTTCTACATCTCTTCGATTTTACTCGTCGCACTCTTGCTTGGTTTCTCAATCTTATGTATATCTTGTGCACATTTTTTTACAACTTTTTGTATATATATATTTTTTTATGGATTATTGCACATTTGTTACCGTTGGACATTAATTTACACTCATACACGCCGCACAAGTATCCTCGCAATCGTAGATGTAGACAGACGCGTGACTGGTGCTTTGCACACACACATAAGTACATACAATACACGTCCATGCGTACACGCTCGTATCGCAATTGTCGTCACTTAAGCCTTAAGTGTACACGCGGACTGTGGGCTCGTAACTTTTTCTCTATCTTCCCTCTCGCACAATATTCGAGGAAGAAACTCGCCGCGCAGCGGATATCTGTGTCGTGTACAATATACAAATCTATATAAGCACACATTTGACGTATATTACGTACGAACGCGACTCGAGTTTCCTCTGCGAATAGAATATTTCTCTCGCATGCGATCGGTAAAACGCGACTGCACTTGGACACTCCGTACACCATAATCTCTCGCTCTTCGATGCGCGTTGCATAACCCGGCTTCCGTTCGCGATTTGTACAATGTATATGAGCAATTCTCCGGGAAAAACGCACTTTTCGGGTGTCCAGAAGTCGAAATTTTTTTTCTTAAAGCTAGAGATTTCGGGATGATCGGACTTTCTTCTATAAGCCGAAAGATAGTCAAAAGTGCAGAGGGATGTTTTACGTTATTTTTTTTACAAAAAATTAATGCGTCAAAGTACTCGAATAATAACAACTATGAATGTTCCCAAGGCACGAATGAAATTTCTTAAATAAAGTACAAAAAAGAGCTTTAATTTAAAAAGAAATATACCCAGATTCGATGCTCCGATCAAAAGTTATGTCCGTTAAAAAAAAATTCTGTTTTTTTCTCCGTATACCACGACCCCACGTTGAATTCTCATGTTCCACGTTTGCCTTGTTCCTCTGCATTTTCAATTATCTTTCAGCTTACGGAAGAAAGTCCGATCGGTCCGAAGCCTCTAGCTTTAAAAAAATATTTTCGTCTTCTGGAATTAGTCGTATACGTATACATACATGTAGAAGCAATGCTCGCACAAAAGACCTCGGACGCGCGAGGACCTTCCCGCGGTCGCACTTAACCGAGCGGCCGGGCAATGCGCGTCGGGCCTTTTATATACCTATACATGTACATAAATCGTGCGTGTGGGTGCACAGCGTATACTCGTGCGCTTAAAAGGGCAAAAGTGCAATTTACGACTATCGGAAAGTCAGTCATACGCATGTCTGTGTACGCATACGTATACGTATACGTATACGCACATACGTTGAGAAGCGGGTCTGTGCCCTCGCGTCACTGCACTGCATGGTTCCTCTGGCACATATATATATATATATATATATATATACAGCACACACATAGTCTCGCCCGTTCGTCCGGGATATCCCATCCTCTTTCTTCGCCGCACCTCTGCGCCTAATAGTGGTCTCTCAAAATACAGTAATCAACCCTGGCACATACTGCACTAATACAATGGTATACGGAATGATATGTGTATGTATATGTATATCAGCTGTTTTGACGAACTGCGAAGAATATTCGGCGCTTCTGGTCTTGAAACTAACGAAATCGCTCACTCTTACTGCGGTGCACTCATCTCTTTATGTATATGTATATACTTTAGTACTACTGTAGCCCCTTGGTGTTCAGTCGTTTCCTCTTTTAATTCGATTGTGTTATCCATCGCACTCTTTTTGCCTCTGTCTTTCTCTGTATGTTGTACGAGATAAATGTTTTCTCGATTTTCTTGAGTGTGTGGCACGTGTTTTTTTTTGTGTGAGCGGCAGCTGTTACGTAAGTAGTTCTCACGCGAAACTGGCGTATAAAGCGCAGTAGTAGCAACACGTGATGATAAATTAGCAGGTGATGGTGAATTAGAAAAATGCTCGCTCAATTAATTTCCACACTGTAGCGCACGCAGTACAGTACACACCCGTGTGCTAAAAAGAAAAGAAAAAAAAATAATAATAAAAAAAAGAAATGACGCTGCAATGCATCCACGCCCGCACGCTGTGTTCCACTTATTAGCGCTACGTAGTATATGTGATACGATGCACGCGATTCTTCCTCGCTCAATCAATGTGTTATAACTGGTGTGATGGTGTTAACCCGCCGCTTCTGTTAGATCCATCCGTAACAGTCATGGGCAAGTGTCTAGATGCATGTATCTAGATGCATAAGTGCGCGTACAGAAATGAAAAGTATTGTAGTTTTAATTAGAAAAGGGTAATAAATGTACTTGACGGAAGTGCAGGGAAGTATCGAATCATCAATTCGACATAACCTAACTCTATGAAGATACGAACAAGATAGAAAAACAAGATGTGTTTATATCTTTTACAAATGTATTTGTACGAAAATCTGTGTATCTGTAGATGCTTGGACGTTCAAGTAAAATGTATATACTTAAATTATAACATTCAGGTTTACCATCGTACCTAGATTTACTCAATGTAAAAGGTAGCTCTTTACATTTAAGGGCACAAAACACGCACATATACTTTTAAAAATGTGAATATGAAAACATTTATTTTGTTCTGTATAATCGAATTCCGATAAATTAGAAAGTTATTTACTTCAATTGGACATTATTACCTTTTATTTAAGTTATACACTGTATAGATTTGTATACACTATGATTCATGGATATTTGTCATTCAAGTTTAAATAGGAATAAGTTACTTAAGCGAACTAAAGCTACTTATTATTTAAATTCAAATTTCTACATTAATCTTCAAATGGCAGAGAATCAAGATTAATTTACAAAAAATAAATTAGTCAATTTCATCGATTGGTTTGCAGAAAATTCAACGAGCAGTTAAAAAATCTATGAATCTCAGTATATGCTTAGCAGACATGTAAATAAACTCTCAAAATAAAGGCAATGCTATTTAGTTTAAGTAAATAAATTACTAAAAGGACTATGCATCTAGACACATGTTTAGTTTAAAATTTTAAGGGCGGCTAATAGATACGACGATTTAATTTTCATTTTCCTAAGTTGATTGTATAAATAAAACTTACAACTTTTTTCTTCGTAAAGTTTTATTGAAACCGTAAAAGTAATGCAAATAACTCACAGCATAAAATCATTTTATAAACGCAAGGTTTCTTTCGAAACAAGAAAAATGCAGCTTATCTTCAAAAATTTACGAGCCGTATACCAGCCCTATTCGATAACGCCAAATGTCCATGACTGTTGTTCAACAACGAGCTTCGGCACTTGGCAAGTGTCACGCAAGCCTCGAAGTCAAGCCAATCCCTTCCCCCCCCCC
The DNA here is from genome assembly GCA_018906965.1 of Philotrypesis tridentata. NCBI lineage: Eukaryota > Metazoa > Arthropoda > Insecta > Hymenoptera > Pteromalidae > Philotrypesis > Philotrypesis tridentata. The sequence continues at coordinate 6,264,245 of JACCIB010000001.1, read as the reverse complement.
CTCCATTCCGAGAGGAAAGCTCCAGTAGAGACGAAACCGCGTCGGCTTCGCAAGCTCTACGAGGATGGCGCACCACACTCTGCACAGAGCGAAAGCTAGAGCCGCTGTCTGTCTGTATTTTCAGAGTATGACTCGGCGGGCATCTCCTCTGTAAACGGCCAGCGCACCAACAACAATCAGCCCAGTGTACCCGCCGACAGATACGCGCCCGCTAACCCGTACGCGGGTGCTAACGCCCCACCCGCCGAGGACATCGACCACGGGCGCAACCAGCCCATCTACGCCAACAACAATCCGGCCTACCCACCTTACCCTCCAAACAACAACAACAACAACAACAACTACGGCTACCCAGCCTATCCGAACCCAGGCAACTACAATCCGCAACCCAACCGACCGGCCGTCGACCAGTACGGCTACCCGATCTATCCTCCGCCGACCAGTCGACCCCCGTACAACGACAATCGTGGCTACCACAACAACTACCCCCAGCACAACATGCCGCAGCACAACACCGGCTGGAGCAACTCTTACCCCAACACGATATACAGGAGGAACGGCGCCGGTGCCCTCGGCGTCTCGGCCGCGCTTTTCGCAGTCTGCGCCGTTGCACTGAGGATTCTCCAGGCGTAAGCGCGTAACGCCTCGCACTGCGAACCCTTCGATATGGATGTGTGAATCTCGTGTTGTTGCCTCGTTGTGGGATCGATTGTGGTTGTGAACGTCGTGTTGTCGATGATGATGCTTTTCTTGAGAGGAGAATCGCTGCAGTTGCCTTTTTCCTCTGGGTGTATCCTTTGAGGGGAAGGGATGACGAGGTCTGTTCACCTCACCTACATCAACGTCCAATCGTGCCTTCCTTTTGCTCTCGTCGTTCTGTGCAACGTATGCAACCCAATTTTCATCGAGGCGCAGCCCGCCAGTTGATTATGTATATGCAGAAATCGCGCCGACTCCGAATTTACGTATTCATGTCGCAACGATGCAGAAACGAAAGCGTCCGTTCGTTCGCTCGTTCGTTCGGTTGGTTGTTGATCAATTTTTCTTTGCTCTCTTTTTTTTTTGATTATTCTGAAAAATTTGTTCTCCGATCTTTATTATACAGTGTATTATAATGTATAAATTCGCCAGGATGAAACTTACCGGCTCCGCGCGGAGTATTTTTCTAGGAAGGGAGCTCGTGCCTTGTTTGAAACTGTTTTGTAAGTGTCAATCTGCGTAACGATAGTCCGAGTTTAATCGAATTCCAGAGAAGATATATTGTACACAAAAAAGAAAACACGATCGACATTGTCGTACTCTATACGTACGTATCTAGGCATTAAATGTACGTATATATTATTAAAGAGATGAGACGCGAGATAGATTTTAATGCGTAGAATTAAATAGACATATACCCGTATCGTTTCTCCGTCACTGTTTTTATTTGCGCAAGACTGTCGGTAGGTCAAATTTTTTTATATATTGTACAATACGCCGTCGTGTACAGTAGACTTTGCGTAGTGTCTTCGCCTCACGACGTTGTTTGAATTAACGGCGAGAGAATCTATTTTCACAGTATACCACAAAACTTCGCAGTATTATATATTCTGTCCGTCATTACGATTTATCCGTAGGTTTTCTTTTCTGCGAAAAATAAAGGAACGACTGTGTTTAGCTGAGATTTTGAAAGTAAATAAAGAACCTTAATCTGTACATGCAAAGTGTGTTTTTTTCTCGAGACGGTCTTTTTGCGTCGCTTCAATTAAAAGTTCACACGCGTACGCGGACTCGCTGTTATCCCGAGCAACATCAACTCTATAATTTCCAACAACTTCCGATATGTCGAATCTCGTAATTCGCATATGTAGAGAGAGGGAGCTCGAGTTTCGTTCGACAGTATCGAGAGCGTCCCGCAAAGCGCAGAAGCTTTAGCGTCTTACGCGATTATCTCTTATCTCTCCGACCTCCGCGACCCCTTCGGCATCGCGACTACGCACTACGCCGACCTCGAGTTGCACACATACACACTAACACCACGTTGTACACCAACACATACTCTTTCCTCAAAAGAAATAACACGACAGCCCCATGCACTGACACATTGCCGACGCAATTCGACAGCTCCAGCGGCCCGAAGACCACCGGGTTACAAGCGTCCGACTCCGAAGCCAGTGGTGCCGACGCCTCCACCTCGTAGCTCGTCCTTCGGCAATCGCTACCCCAGCGGCATGTACGGGGGCGGAGGTAGCAGCGGTGGCAGCAACGGCTCCAGCGGCAACAATGGCTACCGCAGCAAGGTCGGCCAGGGCTCCATCTGGGACAGCCTCTTTGGCGGGGGTGGCAGCGGCCGCTCTGGAAGTCGCGACTATCAGAAGCCGACGACCAGCCGACCGAAAAATTCCAATTACTATCCGGGCGGAAAGGACCATTACCAAACCCACACCTCCACCGACTCCAAGGGCAACAAAGTCTGGACGTTCTCCGGCTAAGGCGTCCTTCAGTTCTGCTGCTACTGTAATTTTACGCGTGACAAGTAGCTGATGGGCAGACGTCAGTAAGCCAGTCGAGTCGAGTACGACGGGCTTTGGGTTGTCGGCTAGTCGTGGTACTTAATTCTTCAACATTTGACAGCGAGTACGATTTATTTTTGTGGATGATTTGAACTTTGACGACACGCTCGTTTCCATAGGTTTAATATACGTCGAATGATATGTATTCTTATATATGATATTCTGCATACAATAGCTGACGAATGTACACGAGTACCGACCTGTTACTCAATAAAGTTGTTTACAATTTTTCAAAGCCTCGCCTCATTTTCTCGACGCTGGTGCTTCGTGTCAAGCGTAAACCTGGAAAAATCTCACATTCGCATGAAATAAGTAAGACTCGCGTGTTAAAACATGTACTAACTACACATTCGCGAGGGTTCGACCGTCGGCGTCGAGATGAAATTTTAATTAAGGTGAGTGCGGGATGGCCTCGTAAAAAAAATTGTACCATAATGCATGTCATAGGATAAAAACGACTCTTTTACATCTACATGTGGAGAAATAGAAACTGGGGTGGTTGCTTGATATACAGCTTTGACGGACTATGCGCTTTTCCCACTTACCAAAAATAACTCTCTCTCTGTCTGTCTCTTTCCTTTTTACACCCATATCTAAATCTGGGTAGACTCATTCACACACACTTGTCGCGAGGCTTGACTATACATGCGCAGCTGTGCTGAATCTCTCTGCCTGAAAATTCAAACCGTCGGAGGTCCCTCTCATCATATTCCAATTAATCCAGCATGTCCGTCTGGGTCGCGAGGTGGCCCTCAGTGCGCCATCTAATCGGGGCAAAATAGTTGACGAAATGTTCGCAGAAGACGACGGTGGCGAAAAGAAGGATCTGATGAGGCGGGACAACGAGAGCCAGAAGCCCGCTGCCAGCAGTGGCGGTGAGAGTTACGGTTACCCCGCGGGATCTGGTTATCCCGAGTCGAGTCAAGCCAAGCCCAGCGATAAGCCAGCCGCTACTGCCTCGGGTTATCCAGCGGGTTCGGGATACCCGGAGTTGACTAGTCCCAAGCCTTCTGGTTACCCAGCAGGATCTGGATATCCCGCCTCCTCGGGATCTGGTTACCCCTCGAGTGGTAGTGGCTACCCATCAGGTAATTCAGGTTATCCCTCTTCAGGTTCCGGTTATCCAGCCTATCCTAGCCCGGACCAGTCGAGAAGAACTACCGCATCGGTAAACAATGCCAACAACTATCCAAGCTCTGGTGGTGGCTATCCCGGCAACAATCAATACGGTGGTTATCCTTCCCAAGGACAAGGCTATCCTTCCCAGGGCCAAGGCTATCCCTCCCAAGGCCAAGGTTATCCTTCCCAAGGTCAAGGCTATCCTCAAGGACAAAATCCGGGATACAATCCTAATTACCCACCACCTCAGGGAGGATATAATCCAAATTATCCACCACCCCAGGGTGGATACAATCCAGGTTATGGGCCACCAACAACGAAGAAACCCGGCATTAGGGATCAACTCACCAACTTTGCCAAAAACTTAGCCAAACAGGTTCTCACACAAGCGCTTATCGACAAAGTTTCAGGAAGAACCTAAATTTGCTAGTTCCAAGAATAGTAATTCCAAATGTGACGATTATGTCTTTGCTATTCTGTCTCTTTATCGATGACCTGACACTTTAATGGTTATTTCGCGAATACTCAGCTCTACATATCTGCCTCTTCCTTCTATGCTCTCATTTCGATTTATGTGTACACTATAGAAATAAATTTAATTTAATGCGATAACTCAAAGCATTTTTTATTTCTGAAAATGGTGCGAATCCAAGAAAACTAGAAGGTAGGTTTTTAATCTTGAATTATATAAATGACTAATAAAATAATAGAGTTGCATAATATATTGTACAAATTTTGGGAGCAGATAAGTCCAAAAAGAAAAGTTATTCAATTCTAAATCCAGAATAGTGTAACATATTTTTCCACATGTGATGTTCCGAAAAATAGCCACAAAGCTAAGTCAACAATATATTGAGTACAACCAAACGACTTTTAGATCTACTTATTAATTGGTGCATGTCGGGTTATTTAAAAATTATCGATAAAAGACACTAGCCCAGTGAAATGAGCAAGAAAACTTTCTATTGCCAATCGCTAAAAACGAAAACGAAGAAATCTTCCTTACCACCAATTCGCTTGTCCCTCGGTCGATAACAAGCGTCACTTCCTTCGCGAGCCACCGTCGCAGCAGCAGCAGCAGTCGGCAATCCTGTACTTCCCCTTTCTTTCCACGAGACAGTGCTCCCAGTACCATCTCGCGCATCACACGAGACAGCCAACATCGCGCCCGGCTCGCGCGAGTCGCTCGGAGAGGGGGGTGGGGGGACACTTCTTAGCCGGCGTCATGCGCGCGTTCACCGCGGACTCGGCAGCCGCGAGCCAGAGGAGCGAAATTTGATTTGTCGGCTGTTGCCGCCGCGTGCACAGTCGTGTCGCACTCGCCATCGCGGAGGGCGCGCTGAGACAAGAGTTCGCTTCTCACCCTTGGCCCGGGCGCGTCGTCATGTCTCGCCGCTCGCCACGACGTGTCGGGCGAGAAGTCGCGCCGTCGCGCACGAGGGCCGACAAGTGACGGAATTCCGCGCGTCAGCACGGCAGCGAGGAGGACTCGAAGCGAAAAATTCCGGAAGAGCGAGTTTGTGCGCGCGCGAGAGAGAGAGAGAGGATCATGCTGCCGATCGCGCTGCTGAGATCGTGGTGGTGCAAGCGCCGGTACAACTTCTCGCTTCTCCTGAGGAGATCGTTCATACGTAAGAAGAGATGCCACTCGCGCGAGACGCCGAGCAGTCGCGATTACTAAGCCACCTCGCCGGTTCTTGTTTCCTTTGACGTTAGTCCGTAAGCTGTGTGCGCACCGGGTTTTACATCAGGCGAAGTCCGCGGCGTCGCATCCTGCTGTTTCCACGTTTCTAATGCGAGCTATAGCATAAAAGAAAAAATCGCGCCCAACAGAGTTTTCACGCCTAGTATATATGTATATTTGAATATAGTGTTGTATCCTAGAGGGGAAAACCCGTGGCAAGAGGGGGGATGGGGAAGAAAGGCTGAAAGTATTGTACGACAGATGATGTTTCCTAACGTGGTGACCAGTGATCATTAATCAAGAGTGTTTCGACGTCGCCGTTTCCCTGCTCGCAGCGCAGAATCCCGGAGTTCATCGCAGATTCGAAAACAATGCTTCGCCTCGGAATAGCCGGTCTCCGGTGGCACTGGTGCACCGCGTAATAGCGCGCCCACGAATTCTGCTGGACATGTGTCAGGGCTGGGTAAATTTTCGAATATTCTTTCTTCGCTACGTTATATGCGACGAGGCTGGATTTTTTCGTACGACAAGACAGATCGTTCGGGGGGCTGTCTGAGTGTCAAACGAACTCGCGAGAGAAATATTGTTGTGAAAATCGCTTTGACGCGTAAATAGTGGAGAGAGAACATTTTTCAGTTTGTTATGGATAAAATTCGATTGGTTGAGTGAGATGCAATGGAAGGTCTTTTCGAAAGAAGATCATTGCTATTGCGTCAAAATGATTCTTACTTTATAAACGTAAATAAAATTTGATTGGTTGAATGAGATGCAATGACAAGTCTTTTTGAAAAAAGATCATTGCATCGAGAAGATTCTTACTTTAATAAGCATTGTTTTTCTTAAAGCTACTTTTCATTCCTCAACAAATTTTATTGTAAAGGACTTTTTCAATATTTATAAGTACGCGTATTTGTCGTGCGTTATTTATTTTTGTTTCATTTTTTTTTATTCGCTTATATTTCAATAAAGCATATAACTAACCGCATTCGTATTTTACGCGGCAAAAAATATCCAACTTACTCCGCTAAGTAGAAAATAATTGATCGAGCGGATATGTGCGGCGTCAGAAAATTACGGAGCGAAATTGCTTCACACCGTAATTACTGCTTTTGTGCGATACAACAGTCGGCAACGCGACTTTAGCTGATAGGATGGTTCAGCTTATACTCCAGTTTCTTGTAAAGCTTATACGACGAAAGCCCTTAATGACGCGATAATGAATTGTTTGTGCGTTTTTAGCGCGGAATCAGCGAGTTCCGAAGTCGAAGGCAGCAGTACATAAACTTTTGAAGCGCAAAGTAATGAAGAACTTTACATGACTGCGCATTAAAAGCAGCAATGAAATTAACGCGCCGAGATAACGCGATTAAAGTTTCTTTAGAGCCCCGCCGATGAAGAACTGTCGGGCGGCTATACCCCGCCTACCCTCTGCTCTCGTCGACGCGATTATAAAAATAATCTGTCTCGCCTATGTGTATATGCAAAAGCTAGAACTGATATTTCGTCGTTTTGTGCCGTTGGCCATCCTTTCACACTAGACGGACTTGAGAGCCCGATTTACCCTCGTAAAACTTCCGGACGGATAAGGCCACGTAAACGACGCTCGATATCGACTCTCTCGGACATATACCAATATACTATAGCGAAGGACTAACAGGTCATTGTCGCTCGTCTAATGCCTTTACATGACAAGATTCGGACAATTAATTCAGATTTTGGTGTCTTCGAATTGAAAAAAATTTCCGTAGGGCCAACAGAACGCGAAAAAAAGAATAGTGTCCGTCCGAAATCGAATAACTAGAATAATTAAGAATGGAGTGCATACGAAGTATAGGTCTATGTTGTGTGAATTTTAAAAATCAGCGCTGCTTCTTTAAGGAAAGAAAAAAGTGGCCCGGGAGGTGTTAAAAAAAAATGAGTTCCACGGATTTTCCCATATACCTTGAAGCTGCTTTTGAGTTTGCGTACAGCTCTTCGATGGTACTATCGTTACAATCCATCTATCGGACAAAAGCGCCTGATACTAATCTTCTATGACTGCGTAAGCAATTTGCGGGCGTTGAAGCCAGGTGTAAACACGCTCCAGATATAGTTCGATGGTAATTTGTCTTCGGGTTTTCAATTTTCCGACGAGATTGCTTTTAATTTACAATTATTAATTTATAAACATGAGGAATTTTTCGAAAACTTTATGCTTCACGACACGACACGGCCAATATTTCAAGTGGTACATTACACGCTCATTCATATTCAAATCCGTGTGGGTTTAACTCTCGCTTCGGTCGAGAATTGCGGTCAACTTCGAAATTAACATGGTCACTCGTCGCAACTTGGAGTTTCGATGATTAATCGCGAGGTATAGTTGTTTTCGCAAACAAGCATTTTTTTACGCTGAACTGCCAAAACTTCGCTTGCGCGAAATAAAGCAACAAGTAATATTCGGCAGGAACATTGCGTTAAAACTAATGTAATTCGCGGTGGTTATTCGTTATGCACTGATCCAGGCCCAACGTTCGCGATGCTGTGTCGTTTGCTTACTTACTGGATAAGAGACATTTAGACGGTTTAGCGAATTATCGGTGGTTACGCTTCGTTGCCTCGTACTCGAAACAATGGAGTACTCCGCATAAACAACGAAAGAACGTCAAAGCTGCGGATCTCGAGTGCTCTCGATGAAGTTGGCAGTCGCGTTCACCGCTGCAAGCTCTAAGCACGAAAAAATCCAGCTTCTCTCGGGGGGGGAAGGACGAAACGAAAGTGAAATTGTTTTCATTTTTTGTCACCTCAGTTCTGCAACACCTTCAGCAGCAGCAGCAGCACAGTCGCCAGCTCGATTGTCCAGGATGAGAAGCTGGTCGATAAATTCGACCTCGCAGGTGATACTGTTCGCCGCGACGGCGAATCTGACGTCGGTGCCGCTGGAGCAGCAGCACCAGCTGCAGCCGGCGATCGGCTGCTACAAGAAGGAGGAGCAGGCTGATCCCGACGACGAGAACGTCGACTTCCACCTCGTGCAGAGCGTCGTCCAGGTGGTCGTGCCGCTCTTCTTCGGCCTCATCGGCATCCTCGGGCTGCTCGGCAATTCCCTCGTCGTGATCGTCGTCGCCGCGAATCCGGGCATGCGCTCGACCACCAACATACTCATCATCAATCTCGCGGTCGCCGATCTGCTCTTCGTCATCTTCTGCATCCCGTTCACCGCGACCGACTTCGTCCTGCCCTACTGGCCGTTCGGCAACGTCTGGTGCAAGGTCGTCCAGTACCTCATCATCGTCACGGCCTGCGCCAGCGTTTACACCCTCGTGCTCATGAGCCTCGATAGGTCAGTAACTATATACGTATGTTAATGTATATACATCATTTTTAGTTTTTATTCGCTACTTTATGACAGACTTAACTTCCGTAATAAGCAGTTAATTGCCCTGACGAGAATATGACGTATATGGGTCATTCTTACACTAGTGGTGCTTTTCATGTCCGCAGTCTAAAAACGGACTTTTTCGAAGCTTTTTGATTCGGGAAACGGATCATATATAAACTTTTCCTTTAAGCGTGTATCGTTGGTTGCAGTTTACAAGGCTAAAATATCATTACCGTAACATGTCTCCTAAGCTAGAGAGCTACGTTAATAACAATGCATGCTAGACTTCGGATATGCAAATAAACATCCGCCAAACCATGGGGTTTTCAAAAGGAACATATTATTAAAAAATTTCTATAGTTTAGCCCCTTATATATATTTGACTTTATGCATTTCTGTAGCCGTACAAACTTAAAAACTTAATTTTGCAATTTTGAATTTCGCGCCTACTTTCCATCAGTGTTGCCATCCTTCACCGCGAACCAATACATTTTAAATTGAGCCAACTTAAGGCATTTTTTGCACAACTACTTTTTCTCGCATTGTTGTTTTAACAGTTTTTATGCAGACTTATTTGTTGAGGTAGAAAAAATTGTCGTTAACGTAACTCAGGCTAGCGCGTGGTAAGTAAATATATATATATAATCTAAGTGAGCGAAAAATGTTAAAAACATTCTTAAAAATCGCTCTTTACAGCGTAACATTTAGTAGTCAAATGTCAATAACGTAACATGTCATTAACGTAACAACCCTTCCGTTTGCCTATGTTAATCTTATGGATAAAACTTAATGACAACTATAGTATTTTCCAAATAAACTATGCTTTGTTATACCTTAAATAACAAAAAGCTGCCATTGCTTACCCTCAAATCGGTCTTTTGTACGTGACACATTTTTTAAGATAAAAACACCACTTTTGGAAGAATGACCCATATATAAGAGAAAGATAAGTTAGTTCGAAGGAAACTTTTAAGCCGCGTCGCGAGAATTTTTCGTAGAAGAATAAGTTGACCGAGAGGAGCTTTGGCAGTTAGAAACAATGTGAAAGCTGCTGATACGCGACGCGCGAATGAACCAGAAGGCAATTATTGACTCGTTAAATAATTAATGTTTAGTTCTGATTACGGGCAGCGCGCAAACTTATTTCTCCTAAAATTGCAGCTCGACGTCGAAGCGCGCATATTGTTTTCAACGCGTATACAATAACGAACATGGCCCATTATTATTGAGAGATGAACTTTGGATGGTAAATCGATATAACTGCTCTATTAACGCGTCCGCATTCTATAACGATCAATAAACAGTATTTTAACAAACGGAGACCGGAATACGTGCAATATTATTTGAATAATTATCCTATAAGACTATATATAGAGTTTATTGTTGAGATATTTTCTATCATCGAAACGGCAAAATGAATTGTAGTCTTTTAATGGTAGATGCGTATAGGGGAGAGTTGCCCGTCTGGTGTAACGCAATCATTTTGGACGCATTTTTTCAATGACAGTATAGAAATCGAAACCGTCGAGCGGCGATTTCGTTACTTGATTCGGAATCTACGTATGAGAGTAAATATTTTCGCGTAAAGTACCACTTTACGAGTGTTTGAAAACTGTGTCGCTGAATTGTTGCAGTTTTTCTATATGGATTTATTCTGCCACTGAGATAAGTGCCTATAAACACGAAAATCGAGTCGAAAACAATATTTAAAAAAATTACAAAATAAAAAGTTTGATGTGCAAAATAAAAAGTTCAATTCACGAGCGTTTGAAAACTTTGTTTTACGATAATCTCTGTAATACGGGCTCTTTTAGCTTTATCGCATAGTTACTTTTTCAGTCGTAGACGTATTATGATATTCGACCGAAGACGGAACAAATTCTTATCATTCGTGCTGGGCGACACCGGAACAGAAAATTAATATTTTAGACGATACCTTCGCGTAATCAAACAATTGGAATATCTATTCATTTCAAACTCGAATTAGATAAAGAGATTTCGACGCGAATGCTCGCGGGAGTAAATAATCAAGTGACAAAGCTAGCAGTACGTACTTATGACTTTTGTCGATCGAATAAGTCAACGGATTTGGGGATTACGATAGGTATAGGCTTGAGCGCAGGTGTATAGAGAGAGAGAGCTCGGGCGCAAATATTTCTCTCCGCTCTTTCTGCCCAACTAGAATAACACGCGCGCGCACACGTCGAGATATCCGGTTTCGCGCTTTATTAGCCAAAGAGAAACGGGAAGAGGTTCCTTTAGCCCTTATAATACGACTGGAGAGGTCCCGCTCGGAAGTTCTCGTGTTACAATAACAGTTTGCGAGGGGGCTTCACTCCAGCTGAAATTCGCCGCCGCCGCCGCCGCCGGCTGTGTCGGCGTAATCGATTATCCGACGCCGTGTCGAGAGTTCTCGGACAGCTCGGAAGTTGCGGGTGTGCCGCGGCGGCCGGGGGGTTACGCAAGAAAAGCAATAGAGGAGAAAAAAGAGAGCTTGCGCGCACCCGATGCGAGATAGGAAAATTTGTAGGCCGTGGCAGTTGCAGGGGGTGGGCTATTATAAAGGAAGGCGCATTATGTCTTGGTATCCGATGTACTGTAAGAGTCAATAAAAGTGCAGTCGTCATCTCGCGGATCTTAAATCCACGTATATATAGCGGCAACAGCGCTTTGTACACATGTATATGGGAAAATCCGTCAAAATAATTCAGACAATTGCAGCGGAGATCGATCAAAAATAAAGTCTCGTGAGACTCGTCTGGGACAGCGGCTTTTTTTTTTGTTCTGTAGAACCTCCAGAATACGAAAAATAATACGTGTTCCCACGAAAATCGATTGGGTGTTTTTGGGTATTTAGATGTTTGTGGGAAAATTAAAAAAAAATTCGTATTTTAAGCGTTTTTTTTCAGTTCGAATTTAGAGGAAGAGGGAATTTTATTTTTACCGTTGCAAATATGCATAAAAGTTCACGAAACATCTGAGCCTTTCAAAATGGACGAGCTTTTTAGTCTATGACTTTTTTTAACTAAATGGCGGTGGTTTTTGCGAGACAGCGGGATGTTAAACTTTGTTGTGAGCGTGACGTTAAACATGATTTTTTTTCTCAAAAAATAGGACCTTATCGAAAAAATGTTGTAGAGTGAAAAAATGCTTAACATTATTCAAAGAATACACATGAATTTTATCAAAATTTTTTGAGCCATTGTTTAATTTTTCAGAAATTGTGAAAATTGACAAAATTCAAAAATTTTTTGAAAAAATTCACACGCATTCTTTGAGTAATTTTAAGCATTTTTTATTCTACAACATTTTTTCGTTAAGGTCGTATTTCTCGAGAAAAAAAATATTTTGTATACATTTCGTAAGCTTTTATGCGTATTTGCAGCACTAAAAATAAAATTCCTTCATCTTCTAAATCCCGATTGAAAAAAAAAACGCTTAAAAAATCGAATTTTCTTTTTAATTTTTACACAAATCTCTAAATACCGAAAAACACTCATTGGATCTCGTGGGAACACTAATTTTTTTCGCGTTCAGGGGGTCCTGAAGAACAAAAAAGAACGCTCTCCCAGACGAGTCTCACGAGATTCTTTTTCGGTCGACTACCGCTGCAATTATCTGAATTATTTTGGCGGATTTTTCCATATAGAGACACACAGTGGGCGCGGGGGCGATATAAAAGAAGCTTGCGCGCAGGAAACCGGTCCCTGGGAGTAACCTATAGGGATCGCGCTCTTAACAAATGCAATCCGAGATCAAATTGTGGCCCGGCGGCGGCGGCGGCGGCGGCGCGAGAATCCAATCCGAGCTCGTTTCTATAAAACTCCGCGGGATTACAAGCCTGTAAAATAAAGGAAAGGATGAATCGCGATTTAGCTGCAGCGCCTCGCTGCGCTCGCGGCTCTCACGGCGCTTCTCGCTGCTGCTGGGGGGGAAAGAAAACTCCGAAGAGGCAAGGGAGAAGAATAAGAGAAGGAAAAGTACTTACTTACGGTTGGTCTACATAAACCGGGATCTCGCGGACGCCGCTATATATACAGAGCCCGCCAGCGACGGGAATACGAGCGACGAGCGCGGTAAAATTGTCAATTTCACGCGTAAGGACAGCGCGCTTACCTTTTCCAAATCTCCTATGTTCTGGCATAATGTCCTCTCACTCTCTCATGCCGTACGTACAGTTGAAGAGACGCAGAGTGACGTAAAGTCTCCCATCGGCCTGTTACATACGACTCGACGTTCTGTACTCTATATAACCCCCAGAAATCACACGCCCCTATCAATTAGGATCTCGTGCATAGCCGCACCTCAAGGCGACGTTTTAACGCGAGCCGTTTCGGATTAATTTTCATCCTTCGCCGCGTAACGCCTATTACGCAGAACACTATATCCTCTGTCTATGATAATCGAATTAGTCCTGTAGTACAAGAATCATGCGATAGTTACTCTCACAGCCTTTTTTTTCTTTGATGCAATTCACCGGCAAGGCTAATACACTATTTCTGCTTTTCTTTCCAAGGCTTTCAGTGCAGTTGATCATGATTCATTGACAAAGAAATTGGATTGTTCGTCACTGCGCAGCAACATACTGATAAATGGATTTTTTCTTTTCTCATAGGACGATCCTCTATACCGTGCATGTATATAAATGAATGTATTTCTCAATTTCATCCGAGCTCTAGTTGTATATATAGGTGTCCTCTGCACTCAGGGCGTATTCCGCTGTATATATCAAAGAAATCCCCTCTGAGTTCACGTCGCCCAGTACAGTCTATGTGAGCAAAAGGGCAATTCTGATCGAATAGCGTAAAAATAAATAAATTATATGTATATATGTCTGATATTTTTTTCTTTGCGCATGTGTAAAATGGATCGAAAGTTGAATTTGGAAAATGAATGGATTGAATAATTTAGTTTGGAATAAAGTAATTCAAAATTTGCTTAAATTTTAATAAAGTCTAACCACGTTGAATTGCACGTTTTCTCTTCAATCTGATTCGTAATTTAATGGACTGTGGCTCGATATACTTAAACGTGTGCTTATTTCTTTCGGTCGCAGCCCAGAATCCGTTACAATTTGATTGCTCTATCGATGATTCGCTCTTATCCCCATTCGCTCGTTATCTGCAGGGATCTGAGAGGTTGAATCTTGGTTTGAATGGTCTCCAGTCTCTTATTTACGCTAAGCCTTTACTTCTTTATTGCCTTTTATTTATGCTATAAATCATTAGCTACGTATATACCACATTTTATTTGCGTATCTCAAATTTGGGCTCCGATTAATCGATATCCAATCCCTAAACTCAAATTGATTCCCAATGTTGCGTTATACTGCATTTATGGGTAGTAATCCGATGCTTCAAATCGCCCGTGCTACGATTCTATTTCAAACAGTTTAAATATTTAAACGACTTTGCCAAGTCACCATTACTGTGATACGATTCTGACCGTAAGTTGAGAAATGAGCTTATGAATATTCGGAATTTCAATATACGAGTCTTTTATTTTAAGTACACATATATTCTATATTTATTTTCATTTTCTCTCAATACTAAAGAAAAACAAAACCTTGCAATATGGAAATTTGAAGTTCTGTTAAAAACGTTATAAAAATATTTTGGTCAATTAAAATTTTTGTTTCTAATTGATTTTAAAGAATAATAGTTTCAATGTAAGATAAAATTTTGCAAATTTGATCAGTCGATCAGTTTTGAAGAAAGCTTTTAAGCGCCAATTATAATAACTGGCAGCAGTTTCTTTACTTTGAACTTAAATTTGAAACGCCTTTGTAACTTATTGCTGCTGAACCCCAAGTAGAAAATTTTCCATTTAAAATGATTGATAAGGTAAAAACTAGAAATTAAAAATCGATAAAACTATAATATTGTATTTGTTGAAGATATAGCAACAGAGATATAGCAATGCCTTATGCATTTTTTATGCAAGATAGAAGAGTCACATAAGCTAATAATTTTGTTACACGTCTGTATAAAACAGTATTTTATGCTACGAGAGTCCAAAAATCATGTTAAATTTGTGGTTTTTACCTAGAATGGCGTAAATAGCTCTGTTATCACCCGTATTTAAATACCTTTTAATTATAAACAAGAAATTAAGCTATTATGTTTTAGACTCCATGTATATCAATTATAAACTATGAATTATGCTAACCATAATCAAATTTATTATAGCACCACTTTTTTAAAGTGGACACTTCGCGCGCGATTTGGGTTATGTTTTGCACTTAATATATCAGTCATGAACTATGAATGATGGTAACCATAGTCATGTTCACTTAGCAACCAATCAGAATTTCGTATTAAATCCTTCGCAGCAAAGGCCATCACTTTTTTAAAGCGATAATACCAACATCTACCAATTATAAAAAGTGGGACAATGCAATTTTAGTCTTTTATACAAGTACATTTGTCATAGCTTTATATGCCCAATAAATATTAAAAAAAAAAATAAATAATTAACTGACATTAATTTATTTATATTTTGCTTCTTGATTCAGTGGCTTCTATGAATTGCCTTAACGTTAAATGATCGAAAAATCGTTACGGTATGAGAGAAAAATCTTCCCAGTTCTGAGATTGGAACGTCGAGAAATGGCAAGCTCTTTTGCTGTTGTTTCGAGGCATAACATTTGATAACATAGGCAGTTCTAAAGTAGGACCATGGGTGTGTAGTCATTTTTAATTAAATCTCATTTATATTATAATATCGTTCAGACAATATATAACTATTATCGTTCCCGCCGCGCCGCTCATCAACTTTTGTATTATTAAGGAGCTATTTGATTTGTTAAATTGGATAAAATAAAATTTAGGTCATTATCATAAACAGGCTACTGATGCCGCAGCGGATAAAGCTGTAAAGAGCTGAACGATTTATGTATGAGACGGAAATGGCTTTTGTTCTGGCGCTGCAAAATAATTGACTTGATTGAGAAAGAGCAGCGGGACAGGATTGCGCGGACGCGTAATTAAATTTTTTTCCCCTCCGTTTCTCTTCCACTCCCTGGGGCTATCGTTGCTTTATTTCTCGCCGCCGCTAATGCTCTGCTGTGATCGATTTGCGACTCGACGTCGTCGAGTGATAACCCACGCAATATATATATATATATACACGGCTTTTTTTCATGGTAATTAATTAGCACGTTATTAGATATTTGATACACAGAGGGAGAGCTGCCGATTCTTTTACTTCTTAGTTTAATGTAAGATTTGGCTGTCTCGATGTAATAATTGGAGATTTGGCAAGTCGTAGATGTGTGTATTTATTTGCTTGGTTCTTTTCAACTTTTGAGCTTTATTAAGTTTCGATCTATGTAGTCCTGAAAGCTTTGGTTGTTTGTAGATATATAATTGACACTGATGATGATGGAATAGTATCATTTTTCTCGTGGAGAAATTGACTTTTATTAATTAAATTTTATTCATTAAATCCTGGACTTTTATTAATTAAATCAGAGAAAGGTTACGCGAATAACAAATTTAAAATGGGTATTGCTAGAAAAAAGAGAAGTTCATTTCATTAAATGAGTATAAAAAATAACAATAGGTGAACAAAATTTTTTTCTATTGTAGCATTTTTAATTCTAAAATAATCAAATACAATAGAATTATTTTTTGTGTATAAGAAAATGATTTTCTACTACTCCAAAATAACAAACAAAAAATCAGTACAATGACAACAAAAAAAAAACAGTAACAAGATTTCAAAATTTATAAGAATGCAAAACTATAACGAAATCATAACTGTATTGCATCGAGGGGAAAATAGATGGATTTTTTATTTTAAAATATGTAAAAGCTTTGAGCAAAAAATGTACGTCAATATTTATGGTTACATTTTGTATCCTTGTTTAAAGCCACTCAATTATTAGCGTATGCCCCAAATCTTAGCTTTGAATATGAATAATTTCACGTACAAGAAATCACCCACAATATACCTACGCTGTATATCCGACAGAGTTAGCTTAGTTTGCTTTAAGAAGTAATAATTAACTGTTCCTTTGATCTTGTTCAGTGCTTTCAGTAATTAATTTAGACGTCTGTTTGTGTGATCTGTTTGTCAAATGCAAACACTGCATAGCGCCAGTAACTCTAACGACTGTTAGAGAATTACTGAACCGAGTAATTGCGAAAAAAAAAATTTACATTTTTATTGTTTACGCAGTTCTACGTTCATTTTATTTGTAATTATTCTTCTCTGACAAAATGAAAATATAGGAGTGAAATATATGCCCGTTTATGAACTATAATTAATTTTTATTTTTTTACGCTCCCTCGAGATGCAGCGGACATTTGGTGGAGTTGCTAAGTGCGCGCTGATTAAAATTTTTCTCAGCACCCGCGGCACGAAGCGTCAAAAGCCGATGCCATATTGCTGAAAAACTAATATCCGGAAATGGGTTACTCCGATTTGATGTTCAATATCTGCGTCACACCTACATCCTTTTTTTTTAACAATGAAAGCTTGATGCTTTATCGAACTTTCGGCTGGTACATAAAAGCGAGATCACATAATATTGAACTTTTCATTCGCAGTCCGTCGAAGCTACGGCTAAATTTTTTGATTAAATTCTAACGTATATATATTGTACGAATTTTCGCAGGCTTTAAATGTTTGTATTCTTTTAAAAACCAGCACGGATCAATAAAGATTAGCCACTAAAACAAAAATGTAAATAACACGCTGATAATCGAGGAAAAGGTGGATAAACTAACCAAAACTTTATACGTCCACTCGGGCTTTTTCCAACGTACACATGTGTTCATTATAATATTGTTGTGCACATGAAAACAGAAGTAAATGTATACAAACGTATAATATTAACTTTGTAACTTTGTAACTTTGACGTGGGCTTTCGTTAAATATTTCTTTTTGCATCACGCATGAAAGGTCCTCTACGAATTTATCCGTGAAAATCCTACTCAATAAAAATCACAAATTCAGTCTTTTCACTCAAAAATAAATATTATTTATATTCTACGTATTTATATTTTATTTTACGTGTATAATGGTCCATTAATAAAATTCGCGTAGAAAATCGCGAAACATCGTGAAACTGCTGTTTTCGCGTTTTTGCGCTCTTTTACAAGCACGAAAATAAATAACAATATACGCGAAATCGTTGCACAAAGGGTCGCTAGCCCAACGCTTTTAGCGGCGGCAAAACAAATAACTGCACATTTGCATGAGAGTACGCCAAACAAAATCCATTCAAAATCACCGCGCTTTTCCAGGAAAATGTGTAGGCATTCACGACGATTGTGATCTCGAAAAATACTTTCTCTCACACCTCTAACCAGGGATAAGTAGCTTGATTATTTTTCCGAAGAAAACAAAGTATGCCTAAACTCGTGGTGAAATTCCTCGGAATCCAGCGACTGTTCCACTTTTCCTAAACAGCGCGTATGCGCATAGGTGCGCCAGTAACCTGACGCTTCTACTGTGCGTACGAGGCACAAGCCAGAGAGAAAGAAAGAAAGAAAGCGAGGGAAAGACGCAGTATAGGCGAGAGTGAAAAACGCGAAAGAGCAGTGCCCTCGTTATCATCTCTCGGAAAAACCAAAGACGAGTCTTTCTCCCCCTCGGCGCCTATAGCCTATAGCTATACACTGTATACGCACGTGTGCCGCACTGAAAGCCACAGCGCAGGAGACGCATTGTCACCGGGAATAATAGTCGAACTTGACGAGCGGCTCACGCGCGTGTATACGTATACGGTATATACACAGGTGCAAACAGACATTTCTGTCTGTGTGACTACAGGCGATCAATTTTTTTTTTTCACCCGCGCGTCGAGCGTGTTCTTTTCGATTCGCCGGTGACAAAGGAATCATCATTATGTGAGCCAATGAATCTCTCGTTCCCAACGAGTTTTCCGCTCTTCCGCTTATACGTACATGCGAGAAAGAGAGCTGAGAGTGAGGGAGATAGCATCGCGTGCAGTGCATTATGCCGATGGACTTTTTCGAGCTATACATCCGCAGTGCACTGCGTTTTTTTTTTTTTTTTTTTGATCGTGAACACAGGCACGTTAGCCGTCGTCGTCGAATTGTTTCTATATCAGAATCCTCCGGATCTCAGGGGACACGTGCCTCGACGCAGAATTTTCACTCTTATTTTATTATTCGCTTCCTTTCGCTTGCTCCGGATTAAATTCGCGCGGAGCGCGAAAACTTTTCGTGCAACGACTTTTCTTTTTCGAGGGGGCTTTTCGCGCACGCGCCGCACGACGAATCACCTCGAGCGCGTGAATAAATCCACGGCGGCGCGAAAGACAAATATGCGGGAGAGGAAAAGAGAGAGAGAAGAGCCTCGAGGGTGCTCAGAAATGAATTGCGCGATAGCGAGCTACTTCCGGCAGCAGCCTCGTTCTCGCCCAGTGCAAGAGTTTCCCGATATGTAATTATGATCGAGTGCACAATACGCGTAACGAGACTGAGCGCGGCGCCGCTCAATCTCTACGTATATGTCGAATTTCAAAAAATAAATGCACTTTTCTTTGGTCTTGAAATCGAAAATTTTTTTTAAAGCTGGACTTTCTTCTGTGAGCCGAAAGATAGTCAAAAGTGCAGAGGAACATGGGAAAAATTACTAGTAACCATATTTTTGAGCCATCTAACGCTTTTTTTACAGAAAATTAATGCGTCAAAACACTGGAGTAATAACCACTACGAATGTTCCCGAGGCACCAATATAATTTCGAATAACACTAGAATAAAGTATTGCAAAAGAGCTTTAATTTTAAAAAAATATGCCAAGTTTCGATGCTCTGATCAAAAGTTATGCCCATTTAAAAACAAATAATAAAAATCCGAATAGCCAATTTTTTCTTTTTTCTCCATATGCCTCCCCATGTTAAATTTTCATATTCTATATTTCCCATGTTCCTCGGCATTTTTCATCATCTTTTGGCTTATAGAAGAAAGTCTGATCAGTCCGAAACCTCTAGCTTTAAAAAAATTTTTTAGATTTCTATACCAAAGAAAAGTGCATTTTTTCATTGAAATTCGGCATATGAGTATGTTTAGGAAATTTCGGAAACAACTCGGACGGAAAAGTTGCAAAAAATTTTCTTGAAGGCACACCTACCAGACCTATTTTTTCTCGTTCTCTAGGCAATTCTGAAGGAGAAAAAGCTCGCGTGCACGGAAAATCGTATATTTTTTTCCGGAGCAAAAACGACTCGAGAAACGAGAAATAATTAAAAAACAAGAATTCATAGATTTCTTTTCTCGAAAACTGTGGACTTAAGAATATTTCATTAGAACAAAAATGTCTTAAAAGTCATCATAGAGTGCTCTGAAATTTTTTTCAGATTTTTAACGACGTTCTCCGAAATTTCGATTTTTTTGGATTTTTGAAAAATCAAAAATTCTACCGGATCAATCTGAAAAAAATGTTCAGAGCGTTCTTTCATGAATATTATCAAATCTATGAATTCTCTTTTTGTTAATTATTTCTCGTTTTTTCGAGTCGTGTTTGCTCCGGAAAAAAATATACCCTAAGATTTCCCGTGCACGCGAATTTTTCCTCTATCAGAATGACCTAAGAAACGAGAAAAAACAGGTCTGGTAGGTGTGCCTTCTAGTAAATTTTTTGCAACTTTTAAGTTCGAATTGTTTCCGAAATTTCCTGGACATACTTATCTATATATATACATACGTATACATCTATGTAGAGGATACGCGAGCGAAGCATCGACGCGACAGAGATTTACGGATGATGTTTGCGCGAATTTACGAGTTCCGGATACACCGGATGAATGATGCGAAGGTTCTCGTAGCTCTTTATTTATTCAGATATTGTCGCGGGGCGCGTATACATTCCGTGAATAACATACTCATTGCCGGGCCGACGAGGTATACGTCAACGCGAGATAATAAAATATTAATGCGCGCTTTGCTACATCGCGCACGGCCAATGAAACAGTAATACACACGCTTTAGCCGGGAGATACGCGCGCGAGACTCGCTCGCGATAAATTACTCGGGCGTGTCAATAACGGCTTGTATCTAAGTAATCGAACGAATGTATATGCGGGGAAAAAAATGTGAGCCGCGCGCACACATCGGCGTATCGGCTTGTATTCATACGCGTGTCTTGGGTAAACAGGTAATCAACCGGGAATCCGAAATTCGTTTTGTCTTTTCTATATACGTCCTCGCGATCCAAACTCAATAAAATCCTCGTGTATCACACTGTCAGCTGTTAGATCCGATATAGTGTACCTATATATTTGTGCGACGTACACCGCGCGTTAGGAAGCCTTTTCAAATTCGATTTTCAGAGGGGATTAGGGAGCAGCCGATTTCCATAAAGGAAGAATGCGCAAAACATTGTAGGTGACGAAATCTACAATAAAAATGCACTTTTTTCAGGGATTTTTTCAAATTTTTTTTTGTAATGCTACGGGTTCCAAACCTGTTCCGGTATGTTTTAGAGGTCTGAAGATCATAAAATACGTAATCGAACATTGAAAAAGTCGCTGGCATATTTTTTTTTGTAAATATTTGTTATTGAAATTTTGACCCAAAAAGATATAGCGAAACTAGCTATTATATACATCGCGTGAACTCGATTTTCAGACGATTAAAATGAATTTTCTGCTTTATGAAAAAAACATTTTTTTACGATCGACAGCTTAAATTAAAAGTCGGCGGTTTTCCATGTATAATACCAAATTCATTTAAATCAAATTATTATATAGAAAATGACAAAATATAAAATTAGTAGGGTAAAGCGGGGGAAGTTGCCACACGTAAGGGAAAAATTAATATAAAATTTAAACATATATGCATATCATAACTTTGACTATTTGATTTTAAGCAGCAAATATCTACGTAATGCATACAAAATTTGTCAACAAACTTCATTTAATTGTGAATAAATGGTATTTTAAAATAATGAAGTAAGAGTGGCATCTTCCCCACGTACTCATTGTGTACATTAATTTAAACAAAAAAATGAAAATAAACTATGATTACGCAATATTTTATACATAACAATAAATACTTTATATTATACAGTAATTATTATAAAAAGAAACTTGCAATTTTTAAATTTCGCATACAGCACAAACGCAAATTTTGCAACATTTTTCGTGCACCCATTTTGTACACTTTTCACATTGCACCAAATCACACTTTGGTCCTTTTCTGCTGTAATAGCTTGTTTTACAATAAGGACATATATCTTCAAAATTTTCTTCTTGTTTTGAAGAATCGTCTAAGGGAGGCATCTTACCCCGCGTAGTATTAATCGTATAAAAACAGTTGTTATTAAAAAAATATTACTTCTTACCTTTATTAAACTGTACTGTTATAACCTTGAATGTACTAGTAATTGTATGGCTAAGTCCTTTTAAATAAAATCAAAATTAGTCTCCAGGACTGAAAGTTAAACTTGCGAAAAATATTAGATCAGGCTATATCGTAACCAACAATCTTCCAGAATAGACTGAATATTCAACAAAAATTCGATAATTTAGTGGCAAATGCAATCAATAAATCATAATCAAATTTCTATCATACTTTTAGAGCCATTTGCTTTGTGGCGTCTTTCCCAAGTGGGCATCTTCCCCTGGTTTACCCTATAAAGTTCTGTGGATTTAACTTTATTAAAATTTTATAGTAATTGGATTTGATTGTACATTAAACAAGGAATAACGGCCATAGCAGCTATGAAAACTTACTTTGCTCCATGTTTCTCGAATAATATAGATAATTAAATGCAGTCCCTTTTAATGAGGTTTCCACTTATTGCATTCCGCGAATTATATATAAAGACATTTAACGAGATTTCAATATTGATTTTGACAGCTAATGCGTCTCTACTTAATTAAGATAGGAAAGCGATGATTATTTTTTATAATGAAAAGTTGTATGGCCATTGTGTTTACAGGTACCTCGCAGTGGTGCATCCAATAGCGTCGATGTCGATGCGGACCGAGAGCCACGCATTCATCGCAATCTGGATTGTGTGGATAGTAATACTGACCTCTTCCATACCTGTTCTCGTCATTCACGGCGAGGTGAGCACACCGCAGACATTTTCAATGCCGACTAAAGTGACGGGGATATATTGCAAGCGATGATGACTAGTATATAGCTCTTTGTCTCTTTTCATTAGTCTTGCGCAGCATAGACTACATTATATTTCACGATCCGGATATGAGAGAGAGAGAGAGAGAGAGAGAGAGAGAGAGAGAGAGAGAGAGATTCTGTGGACAGATGCAGGAGTTTCGAACTAGCGAACAGTTACTTTACGATGACTACTAATGAGCCAATTATACACTAACTTTGATAGGCTTTTAGAAAAGTTCTAGCTACGCGGAGATATGTCACTATTTAACAAGGGTAATTAGTGGGATTATGTAAAGAGCGAAATTAGTTCGTCAGAAACCCGTGTCCGACTTAAGTTCTAAAAAAAAGGAAAGACACTGTTTTCGCTACGTTGGATAGCACGAAATGCAAACTAGAGTTAATATTTATTCACGGCGTGCGCATGTTTATGATACGGAGAAAAATATACGGTTTCTAAAATAAATTTCACGAAAGTAGATGACAAAGTTATCAGCATAGCGAATATGTCACGTAAAAAGAATTCTTTCTCCAAAGTATAAAATCTAGAAATAGCTCTCTCAGTGAAAGAATAAACATTCTCGATCCTTGCTATTTCGAAATAACTTCTTTTAACAGACTTTCTTCGGTTTATTTCGCTATGGGTTTATGTAAACGAAGTGCGCTTACTCGCGAATGCCATTACTCTAGTGCTTGCAGGCATTTTTAAAGCGCAAGGCAAATTTTATTTTATATATTCGCGCGGCTTCAAAAGTTGCGAGCTTACAAAAACTGAAGTTGGCTTTTAGACATGCGGTTCTATAGAACTCTATAAAATTGGATTTGTTTATAACTAAATCCGAAGGTGAAAACCAACAATTGCTTTTCTATTACGTACAAATTGAATCCTCGCATATACGAGATAAAATTACGTTCTGACGTCGAAATCTCGGAATGCACCGTGGCTGGCAAAAGCCATTCGAAATAACAATATTCTCTAAATCTAAAACAGTAAAAATTCACTGTTTTTTAGTCCATATTAACAATTTAAAAAAGTTATAATGGTGTATCTGCGAACTAGAAAATAATCACAGTTTAAACAGTTTAAAAAAATGAACCAATTGAAAAAGTGTAGAAGGACTACCTAAAATAGTAAATAGGAACATTGCAAATAGGGAATAAAAATAATATTTAGGAAAATAATATACATTAGCTGAAATAGTGAAAATACTCTACATTACTCAAAATAGTGTGTGGCCCTAGTAAAAGAGGCTAAATGGGACTTAAATTCTCGCTTATTTTACAAGTTCATTGTTAGCTAATTAAATAATAAATTTTTCTCGTGTTGCAAAAAGATTAAGTCCATAAAATTTCACTTTTTCTGAGTGGTGTCTATTCACTACGTACTATAGCGAATTATAATTTTTACAACAATGCACCGTATTAATTAGTAAATATTTACTAATTTGTAAAATGATATTTTTTGTACTACGGTTAACATTATTTAATTACGAGAAATAGTGAATTTTCCGCTGTTTTAGATTTACAGTGCAGATAAGTGAAATACCGAAAAATGAGAATATCTAGCGAACGAATCGAGAGATGCCAGATTTTCTCCCAATCCTATAAAGCTTCTGAATTGCATTATTCTGGACCAACGTTTTCATTAGTCGGGTCAGTGCGTTAATGAAAACGGGCGCCTCCGACTCCGCTAAATCCGACGAAAAATGTCCCTGCGACGTCCCAGCCGAATATTACTGTATGATCGGCTGACCTAACTCGGCTGTAACCACTAACCGGTCCAATTATAGAATAGCCTGCCATTGTCGCAGTCAAGCGCGTATATCGTGTGCAGAATGCACATCGTCCGAGCTTTATCGCACAGATAAACATCGCGTAAGATATATACGGCGCGCAATATAACTCGAGAGAGCGGAGCGTATCCAGTCGAGAGAAACAAGATACGTGCGGAGAAACAATATCGGGGACGTTTCGCGTGTGACGCGAGTTTTTGTGAGCGTGCGACCCTGATGCGTCGTTGCCTCTTTCTTTTTTTTTCAGCTCGTAAGCAGAGTTATTGTAAAAATTTCATGGGAAATTTAAATATACACGTGGGATCCGAGCGTTTCCGTCGCAATGCAATAGCCGTATTCGAGCCGTTTTTTAACGGGTCGCAATAAAACCTTCGAATGATCGGACATTATTTTTCTTTTTTCCGAGGCTACACATACACGCGCAGCTACGAGGAGGGTGTATCTGCGCCGGTGGATCTCTCCGCAAAAGGATCTTGATTTATTATAATTCATCTGTATCTTTACCTTCGCAGCTTCCTCGGCGATATAAAGCCCGGAAACACAAACAGCTGTCTTTTATTTTTCCTCGACTTTCGTACACATATTTCAAAGTAATGTCTGGATTCGCGCTTTTCTCTTTTTCTCTCTGTCTCTCACTCTGTGTAGTCTTTGTTTCTCCGCTTTTGAAGTTGCGCGTTGCGTTTAATTCCAAGCTATCTTGAAAAGAGCGCGTTGTACAACCGCTTAATTTAATTATTCTAATTTAATGCGCTATGCATAATTCATTTAATTTAATATACAGTGTAGTTCTACTTTTGCAACAAAAAAAAGTACGAATCCGGTTTGTACACGCTCAGCTCCTGTAGATGCTTTTGTCTAATCGTTGATTAATTATTACTGGACTCTAGAACGTTGTAGTGATGGCTATTTAGTACAATTATGCCACAAGACGGATCCTCCCCGTATATAGACGCCAGTTACAGTGGCCGACCATTAATTTGCTACTCTGACTGGTCCTTACAGTCCGTGAGCACTGTAACTGTGAACCCATTTCGCATTTCCCGCCAAAAAGGGTACCATTTTGCATTTTTCTTTCTACTGCGCACTCAATGCTGTGCAAAAAACTTGTTTAATGCTAATATTTCGTGGGTTCAAGTCATGCAATACTTTCCGATGAAAAAAAATGTTTCGAAAGTTGAAAATAAGTGGATAAGTCGAATTTCAATGAAGAAAAGCACTTTTCTTTGGTCTAGAATTTCTAGGAGCATGGGAAATGCCGAAGAACATGGGAAATATAGAAAATTTTAATATTGGGAGGTGTATGGAGAAAAAAGATAAAATCGGCTATTCGGATTTTTATCATTTTCTTTTGTTTTCGAATGGGCATAACTTTTGATCAGATCATCGAATCTAGGCATATTTTTTTTAAATTAAATCTCTATTATTGTACTTTATTGCAGCTTAATTTGAATTTTCATTGGAAACGTTGGTAGTTGTTAATATGTCAATATTTTGACCTATTACCTATGTTCTTCGACATTTTTTATCATCTTTGGCTTACAGAAGAAAGTTCTAGGCCAAAGAAAAGAAAAATTCGACATACGGGTGGTTTTGCCGTAACTGACCCAGATCAGCCATAAAATTTCTTTTTTTTAATTTTCCGGTTTATAGGTGGAATATATTTTTTCTTACCTGTTAAAACATTAAAACAAGATACACAAACTGAATCCACTACGGATTGTCTATATCGATCATTACCAAACATTTTGCGATTTTAGTAGGGAGCGGAACGGATCTGGTGCTGGAAAGTCAATTAACGCTTTATTCCAAAAACACAATACGATTAGTAAGATTTTTCTAGATTTTGCCGGGCAAAATGTATTCATCGTTATTCAATATTAATTTCTCGATTTTGAGTTCAATGTACACGTTAATGTTTCTAATAAACGTCATAGTTAAAAAAAAACGGTATTCAGTGTTTCAAGCTACATTTTTACGGGTGACAAGTAATTACATTAAGAATATTATTTCGAGGACGAAACTGACATTTCAACAGTTCTTTATTAAATCGCTTTAATATAAAATCACGCAATTAATATCTATACCCATTCCAAGAAACTTCTCTGCATCGCGCACTCACTGGAGCCAAAAAAAAGTATTGATTTCCATGCTACAATTTGTATACGAGCTGCCGACCCTATATCCGGGCCAGTTACGGCGGAATCGCCCATATACGCACGCTGACGACGAGCCGAGCGAAAATGAAATAAACAACACCTGTCGACAGTTCAACCCGAGCCAGTGGGTCAATCGCAGCGAGGCGTGTGCTTTGCATCTGGACATTGTCGAGCAACATCATCAGCAGCAGCAGCAGCAGCAGCAGCACCAGGAGTCGGAGGAGCCGGACGTGACCTGTCGGATCCTGCCCGACGCCAATAAGCCGCTGTTCCAAGTCACGTTCTTCCTGGCGAGCTACGTCGTGCCGCTGACGCTCATTTGCGGTCTCTACGTCTGCATGTTGGTGAGGCTGTGGAAAGGCGCGAGAGCCAGCGCCGAGAGCCGAAGGGGCAGGAAGAGGGTCACCCGACTCGTTCTCGTCGTCGTCGGCGTTTTTGCCATTTCCTGGTGTCCTATACAGGTGACGCTTTGATCTTTGCTTTAAGTATCCTGTATCCTTTGCTTTATCCTTTTCGACGTCGCACTTTTTTAAACAGCGAAGGAAAGCATATAAATATTAGATTTTTTCACGATTCGTGATACTGTTAGAATACGGTTATACTTACAGCAGCTAACGTCGAAAGGTGTAAGAGTCCCGCCTAGTCATAAGGCAAGGAGGCACGAGTGAATTCTGTAATATCACGCTTGCTTTATCGGTAGCGAATTTCTACGGCAGCTGATGTTTCTCTGTTTGTATGCGAAAGTCGATTGCCGGTATACAGTCACGGCTTTTATCACGTAAAGTCTGCGTAAACGTTATAGATTTACCGGTCTTATCTTTCTTATATTTGTCGTGTACCTACTTTTGAAATGCATTATTTTAAAATTAAGGTGGTATGAAAGCCATAGTGACCGGTCAGTAACGATGCGACAGAAAAGTACTTTGATCTCAAATTATCTCTCATTATGCAAGGTTTGGAATCAAAATATTCAGGCGTTGGAGAGAAAACCTTGCGCGAAAATCAGTGGTTGTAATCTGACGTAACTTACTTCTGCTGACAGCTACTGATTTTCGAACAAGGTTTTCTCTCCAACGCCTGAATATTTTGATTCCAAACCTTGCACAGTGATAGATAATGCCAATACGAAGAGCAAGTATCTCTTGGTTTTGTATAATTTATTATATTAACTGAGATCCAAGTATTTTTCTGCTGCGTCGTTACTGACCGGTCACTGTAGGCTTGAGACCCCCTTAAAAAATTTCGCGCTATTTACAAAGAACTCGCTTCTTTTTTATTCGAAAGAGAAAGATGAATTTTCCGATCGGAACGAGGCAGCGTGTTCATTGAAACGTTGTCGAAAAGATACACCAAATAGATTTCTTTTCTTTTCCATCCACTTGCCTCGCCTCGGCGGGATCGATAGATTCTCAACGGCGATTTCCAAGAGAAAAGCCTTCTGAGCAAGAAGCGAAATAAGAATAGGGTCGTCGGAAAGAAAAATTGTGAAAATCCGGCAAGGGAGCGTAACGCGCGTCAAAGAGCGAGAAATCAAAGGTATTTCTTTTGAAAAAATTAATGAAATTCCGGCGCGCGGCGCGTAATGAAATTTTTCCAAACGCGTCCGCGGGCTTTCAAGACGTAGACGCTGCGCGAAAAAAAGGTGTGCAGCCCGTATACAAGGCCGTCGGGCTTTGTGGGTTTGCCAAGAGTGCGCTCAATTCTTTTTCATTGCGATTATAATAGCTCGTATAGCCCGCGCTCTCGTATGACAGACGGAGGCGAGGGAAAAGTTAGCGCGAAAAGTGGAGTAATTCGAGTAGAGGGAAACCGCCTAGTTTTTAGCTCTTCGCGACGACGGGCGTTAATTGCTTTAGCCGTGCTCAAAGAAACTTTAATGAGGATGTTGCCGACGATGCGCCTTGGCGTTTGCCCGAAGGAAAATCTTGCCGAGCGCCAGCTGCTCCAGCCTTGGAGTAGTATTTGTCTGACGCTCGTCTCGCTGTGTCCCGGGGAGACCCAAGAGGGCGAGAATAATTCTTGTTGAAGAATTTTTCGAAATAAGGGAGACGATAAAAAATTTGAATTGCAGGTGATCCTGCTGATCAAGTCGCTGGACCTCTACCCGGTGTCGACGGCCACCATAGCTCTCCAAATAGTCAGCCACGTGCTGGCCTACACCAACAGCTGCGTCAACCCGATACTCTACGCCTTCCTCAGCGACAACTTCCGCAAAGCCTTTCGCAAGATCATCTACTGCAGGTCGAGGCAAGATCAGCATAATCGGCTCGGACCGCTGACCAAGACCACAAGAGCCGGCAGCTCTGGCGACATATTGTAGGTGAGTCGCCAAGACACACTGCGCGCCGTATTGCGCATTATGTATGCATGAGTCTCTTGCCTTGTATCCACCTGTGCTTCCCGATCCTCTCCTATATACGCCGCGATATATCTGGACTCGCTTATAATGCGCGATTCCACTCTGTATACGATACTCTGTTACAGGACTATATACCTGTATAATTCGAGTTTCAGTCCCGAGCCAACTTTATTAGACTGAGAGAAATATGCATTAATTTTTTAAACGTTCAGTACGAAAACTTACAGAAATTATAGTAAATCATACTGAGACTTCCCAAACACCAACTTTTACAATACAATATAGTAATTTTTATTTTGGTTGAAATAATTTAAAAATTTTGTTTTTTTTATGTTTACCTGTTTTTAACTATGTAGAATATTATTATTTCGTGATTATTATTTATTGACTATTTATAGAATTAAATTGAAACATAGAAATTAGAAATTTTTGACTTGAGCTGGATTCGAATCTGGACCTCCGGGACTGCAGTCAGGAGCGCTAATCACTCAGTTAAACAGAATTCTTACACGTAAAACTTTGGATCTAGTATAAAAATTTAATCCATTTGTAATCTCAAACAAAAATAATTTTTACCACTGTATGTAGTAAATTTAATAAAAATAATTTTGACTATAAGTAATATAGTAATTTTTACATAGCGTAACTAGCAATATTCGAACTTAAAATAGTGAATATCAGCATAATTGTTGTAAAAATTCTGATAATGGCAGTCTGTGCTCAGATTACTACAATTACTCTTGTACTTTTTCGTACCTGCACAGTTGTAAAAATTACTGCTTCTTTTTCTGAGTGCACTTTGCGCGCTGCACACCGGGGAGAAGCCTGGAATTTCGCGAAATTCAATTTATTATTTATTTCATGGAAACGTACGAACTTTGGGGTAAATAACGTCACACGTTGTAGAGTCGTCCCATCAACGGCTAGACGAGCCACGTATACTCCAGTGCGCGCCGTCATATATGAGCGAAAAACCAACCCGCGGCGCACGGCTGGATTGCTCGTAAAAACGATACTCATAATACTCATAACCTTTGCGCCGTTTAATATTTTGACTTGAAACTTTTTAAGAACCTTTCGTACAAGTTATTGAACACTCAAACTCTATACGTATATGAAATAGTCAATGTTCGAAAATTCATAAACGGAGTTTGTGTATTTGAAAGTGTACGTATACAGTCCAGGTGCATATTGTGTGTATCTAGACTGGAAAAATAACGTTTTATCGCATGATTTCATCTGCTCCGATGGTCGGAGCATATACGCAAATTTATCATGCATAATATCTCGCTTATTTATTATATTCCTTAATGAAACTTCAAAAGCCAATATTAAAATCTTTACTGCGTGCAATCAACTTAATAATATTAATTTTGTACAATTAAATTTTGTTATTATTGTTAAAATTCAGCGTTCTCTTCAATTTCAACGCGGCAATCCTGTCATCTGAAAAACGGAATTCAAGCGAAAGTAAACTAAAGTTACGCTCGGCTTCGATTACTCCTATTAACACACAAATTCAATAAATATTTTTTTTTCCACACGTATATATATATAACCGCGAAAACCGCTGCACCATTACCATTAAAAGCTTAGCCTCTCGGGCTTATCTATATATTCTTCTTGGCGCGTGGCCGCAGCAGAGCCTCCTCGTCGTCGATCCACGCTGAAAATATTCAACCCCTCGAAAAGACAGCAAGACCTCTCCCATCGACTAAACAAGACACGACACGTTTTACCCCTCGAATCTGGTTTTATACAAAAAAGAAAAAAAGGAAAAGAAAAGGAAACGATAAAGAATTCGAGGCAAGAATTATCGATCGACTGCTATGCTTTATATACGAGGTCTCGGCCCTCTGGTATAGGACGGCTTTGGTCACTCTGCGAGAGAAACGCCGTAGGGATGAACAGAAAATAAACGTCGATGATGGTCAAACGAGTTCAATGACTTGCGCGCATGCTGGAAGAAAGGAAAATAAATGAAGCCCTTTTGGCACGTGGCGTTGACTTATGTACTTTCACGCAGTGGTTCCGTTTTCTTTTCAGAACATCTGGCTTGGCCGAGCGATAGAGGTGGCGAGCCTAAGAAATACAGCGAAGATATAACGCATGAATTCACTCCGTCCTCCTGTTGTAAAAACACAACGTTGATCAATGACATTATTGAATAACTTTACTTTATTTTTATTGCTTATTATTGCTATTATTATTATTATTATTGATAATCAGTTACTATCGTGCTACATAGTGTTAGCAGCACAAAAGATGTTGATGTTGACAAAAGATCAGCGAACGGAATGAATGACACACACAGACCTTAGCAACTTTCGTAATACTGTCGTAAAGCAATTTAATAATAACTATTAATCTTTGACGATGTGCGGGAGTTCAGTATGCGTGTCGTGAGAATTTAATTGAATTTATTTGTCAAAAAAAAAAAAAAAAAAAAAATAACGATAGCGAGAGGTGAAAATGTACGAGTTGATTATTGAGAGGAGAGTCTTTCGATCGCTCTGATACCGCTCTATAGTTGACTACAGAACGGCATGAATTGCTTCGCGAGACGTTTAAACGTATTTGCGCAGACTGGGGGATAATTTTTCACTGTAGAAAAGTTGCAAATTTATTCAACAAAGAATAATCATGAAACAACTTCGAATAATGCAATTAATAACGATGTTTCAATCGAACGCGTTCCGTTGCAAAAGCCAAACACTCGAGTAAAGCAGTATAAACTCGAATAAACCACACCAGCAGAGCCGGTGTAGTCAGGACGCAATACTTGGAGCTGCGGTATCGATGCGAGTTTTTGTAAAGGATACGCGAGTTGTTTGTATCCAAAGGGTATATAGACAGCGCTTGACAAAAACCCGCCAGATGCATCATTTATGTCGAGGCAAAGAGAATCTCGTGTAGCGGGATATTGGGTTTCCTCGGTTAAGCACGCGGTGTGTCCACTGCGGGAATAACATGTTTTTCTTTTATCCCGAAGCCTGAAATGGACCGAAGCCAGTGCGGTGACAAAGTGATTCGACGTTGATCGGTCTGTCGGTGCGGGCCGCGAAACGTCAACGCGCATATCCATACGCGTACACAATATTGGGTTCGCTCGCGTCTCGGGTGACTTTTTTACGAGAATGATTTTTCGTTCCAATATGATTTTTCGCGTCGGCGAACTTGTGCCCCGGGGCAAACGCGAGGCGTAAGCAAACTTCGTAAGTATTCGCATAAGTAACACGAGTATATAATGAGACGTAGATTCTTATAACGCGACGTAACTTTTTCAGTTTTTTTTCCCCGATATCTCCGCCTCCCGGTATATCGAGCTTCCCGGAATGAACTTGCAACTTATCTGGGAATACGTTTGAAGTTCGCGAATTTCCGTTGCCTTATCAAGGGAAAGTTTTATCTTGTCAGAGTTATTACATCACGCGGTTTCCAAAGGGAAACTTCACGGCGACATTGTGCACTTGATGGTGAGCTAACTTGATTATGCTTGATAATATTGTTAAGTGTTAAACCTACAGAGACGCAAGTTCTTCGTCTTGAATCTGTTGTAATAAATAGTCATTCGCTGTCGACTAGTAGACGGTTTCATTAATTCTGAGATCTACACTTGAAGTCTGTACACCGTCAGTTAATTTACGTTAATGGAATAATTGATATACGAATCGATTAGAATTGTTTCATCAAGTTGAGTGTCCCTTTCATTTCTTTTAATCCAAAAGAACGATTCAAAGACCACGAGCACTTCATAATTGTTTCGATTGGTCTGCTATATCAAATACTTCCTCTATATATATAGAATATGGCTGCACTGAATTTTTGTAAGTCGCGGCTATTCCTATTCAAAGCTCGGATATCTTCATTTTCCAAATTCCGAAAGTAGCACGCCCTGCATTTCACGACCTTCAAACGGCTGTTCTCAGAATAAAACAGGGCTCCATCCACATTAGTATAACTGTTAGTCGCGAGTTGAAAAAAAAGAGAGCAGAGAAAGACCGTAGGTCCTCAGAAAAAAAGAGCGAAGAATCTGCAGTTTCTCATTTAAGGTGTATTTGGCGAGCAAGAAGTTACGAGAGCTTCGTCCTCTCGTCTAACAACTCATAATGCAGATAATGTAAGGCGCTCTCTCTCTCACGCTCTGGCTCTCGTCCAAAAGCTACGTTCGCCCTCGCAGTGCGAGGGAGCGGATTTTCTCCCGGAGAGCATAAAGATTTTGCGATCGCTCCGTTCTTCTTTCATTGCGCAGTGTTCCACTCGCGTTTAAATTAATTAGATTTTTCTGCGTAATATCCGAGGCCGAATTGAAGCCGTTCAGAGCGAAGGATACGACGATATACGACGTATACATGTCGAATTTCACTGAAAAAATGCACTTATCTTTGGTCTAGGAATCGAAAAAATTTTTTTAAAGCTAGAGCTTTCGGACCGATCGGACTTTCTTCTGCGAGCCGAAAAACAGTAAAAAGTGCAGAGGAACATGGGAAAAATTACTAGTAACCATATTTTTGAGCAATTTTACGCTTTTTTAATAGAAAATTAATGCGTCAAAACACTGGAATGATAATCACTACGAATGTTCCCGAGGCACCAATAAAATTTCGAATAACACTGTAATAAAGTATTACAAAAGAGCTTTAATTTTTAAAAAAGTATGCAATGTTTCGATGCTCTGATCAAAAGTTATGCCCATTTAAAAAAATAAATAAATAAATAATTAAATAAAAATCCGAATAGTCAATTTTTTTTCCTCCATATGCCTCCCCATGTTAAATTTTCATATTTTACAATTCGCATGTTCCTTTGCACTTTTGACTATCTTTCGGCTCACAGAAGAAAAAGTCTGATCGGTCCGAATTCTCTAGCTTCAAAAAAATTTTTTCGATTTCTAGACCAAAGGAAAGTGCATTTTTTCAGTGAAATTCGACATATATATAGCGTATTGTATCGATGTGGAGAGAAAAGGAGTAAGATTTTCATGCGGGGCAGGATGGCTGCATAAGCTCGCCGTGTCGTGAATGTCCAATAGAGCGTACCGATATCGGGTAATTTATCGCATTTTTATCGGTGCCCAATCAATCGAGAGGGAAGCTTATGTCGACCGAGTTTCACTACGGCAATTGCGCGGCTCTCTAAAATTTTGTATTGGTCACGCACTTTTCCCCATAATTCTCGTTATGTTTGGGATTTCCGAACCCCATGTATATATAAAGCAAATAACTTCTCTTTTCGCTTGATAAATTAAGCTCCTGAGGCAGAATATTTACACATATTGATTTTGAATTGTAATTACCGGGGAGTCGAAGAGAAGTGGAGTTAGTGGAGCTTCAATAACTGCACATTAAATTATTTTAGGAACTCATTATTTACTTTAATTTTA
The DNA here is from genome assembly GCA_018906965.1 of Philotrypesis tridentata. Taxonomy (NCBI): domain Eukaryota; kingdom Metazoa; phylum Arthropoda; class Insecta; order Hymenoptera; family Pteromalidae; genus Philotrypesis; species Philotrypesis tridentata. The sequence goes on along the minus strand of JACCIB010000001.1, from coordinate 6,229,742 downwards.
TTCAATTAAAAATGATTTTTTCACGATTTTGCTCATTTAAGTTTAGGGTAAAAGACATTTTTAGGTTTTCGAAAAAAATTGTTTTTACATTTTTTAAATTCAAGTATTTCAATAAGAGACGATAGTTCTCAAAACGCACTCCAGAGGAAAGCAAATGCTTTCGCAATAAATTGTTTTGCTTGCTTGGCAGAACCAGGACAAATGTATCAAATTATTAAGAGGTTGTTTAAGAAGTGAAGAAAATTTTTTTATTGAAATACGTCATTGCGAGACGTCGCAGATTTCAATAATTGAATTTCATTTATATTTAGTTATATTCTATGTACAAACATTTTCAGTTTTATATACGAAAAAAATTTTTTTTAATGAAATTTGAGGGTACACGGTTAGGTTGTGAAACTTTTATAGAATCAATTGGTTTTGATAAATCTGATCGGTTATATAATAATAATCTTTAAGCTGATCCTACATATCCACAAAATTTCGTATAAGAATAAAACGAGCCGCGTCGCATTAGATTATCAAAAAAAATTTTATCGTTAAATCTGTGGAAGTCGGTGATCCATTATACAAAAGGACTTTTCTTAACGTGGAACGTCCTTAAAGGATAAATAAAATTTTGTAACAATCACAACTGTGGTATAAGTTCGGAGAAGCACCGAATAAATTTCGTTGAAAATGTGCAAATCCACCCCTCCCCCCCGTCTTGATCTCTTAATACCATCGAGCAATCACTTATCGGAGCAATAAATTAGGTTGAAGACAGCTGCGCGAATGCGGTCTGCGTTGTGCTGTTCTCCTCGCAATCGCTGCCTCGGCGATGATATCTCGGGGTCGAGGGCTAATTCAGCCGAGTCGACGATTTCCCGCGGGTAAAAAAAAAACAGAGCTCGCGCGAGACGCGCTTGCGGAGCTCGACGGACGGCGGAATGTGCCGACGTTATTTTTATCTGCGCGAGGGATTAACCGCTTTACGAGCCAATAAAAATGACGGCGGCGAGTATCAAAAAACATTGGCGCCGGCGCAGTAAATTTTTTAGTCCGCCCGTCGCGTTATACGCTGCATCAACGATATAACCGCCGTCGCCGTCGTGGGACAGCTCGACGAATCTCGTATCATCATCGTCGTCGTCGTCGTCCTCCTCCTCCTCCTCCTCATAGTCGCGCGTGTCCATCTCTCCGGGCGGTGTATCAGAGCCGCAACTCCATTATTATATCCGTCTGCAGCTCTCGCATCAACTTTGGGATATCCGATGCAACTTTCTCACCTCCTATCTCTCTCTCTCTCGACCTTCCGGGCGAACAAACACACTCTGGACTTGACGTCTAAAATATCTCGCCGGGGCTCGGGGTTTGTGCGCATAAGCTCGAAGCTTATATCGCACATATGTACAAACGGATGAGCGATTACAGTCCTAATTGCAGCGACTTGTCACGCGCGCGGGCACTATACGAGAGCAAAGCAAACGCCGCGGCATTCGTAATTCCGTTTTTCCCGCAGCGCTGCACAGTCGTCCGACATATGTCGCATTATGCGCATTACGTTACATTTGCTGGGCGCACTCTGAGCTCTTTTTACTTTTCTTTGGCCGAGAATTCGAAAAGAACTTTTTTAAGCTGGAGCTCTCGGACTAATGGGACGTTTTTCTGTAAGCCGAGAGACGATGAAAAATGCCGAGGAACATGGGAAACGTAGAATATGAAAATTTAACGTGGGGAGGCATGTGGAGGAAAGAGAAAATCGGGTATTCGGATTTTTATTATTTTTTTTTTGTGGGCATAACCTTTCATCAGCACGTCGAATCTTAGTATGTTTTTTTTATTATTGACAACAATATACAAAAATTATTGATGCCTCGGAAACATTCGTAATTGTTATTATTCCAGTATTTTCACGCATTAATTTTTTGTAAAAGAAATTTAAAATGGCTCAGAAATATAATTACTAGAAACTTTTTCCATGTTCCTCTGCATTTTTGACTACCTTCTAGACCAAAGAAAAGTGCATTTTTTTTAAACGGAATACTGCTCCTATTGTGCGACGTATAATGCTCCACGCGAGACGTACACCGAGAGTTAACTACGTGTATAATACGTGCAGAAACAACTCGAAAAACGAGAAATAATTAAAAAACAAGAATTTATAGATTTTTTTTTCTGGAAAACTATGGACTTTTAAAAATATTTCATTACAGCTATAATGACTTAAAATTCATCAAAGAATATTATGAAATTTTTTTAGATTTTTAAGGACGTTTTCGAAATTTCGATTTTTTGAGTTTTCGAAACATCAAAAATTGTGTCGGATATCAATCTAAAAAAATTTAAGAACACTCTTTCACGAATTTTAAGACATATTTGTTCTAATAAAGTTTTTATAGAAATCCATAGCTTTCGAGAAAAAAATCTATAATATCTTTTTTTGTCGATTATTTCTCGTTTTTTCGAGTCGCTTTTTGCTCCGGAAAAAAGAATACCCTTCGTACGGCCATGTACGCGAGGTTTTTCTCTTTCAGAACGAGCTAAGTAACGAGAAAAATCAGGTCTGGTAGGTGTGCCTGCAATAAAAACTTTTGCGACTTGCTCGTGCGAGTTGTTTCCGAAATATTATGGATTTGCACGTATAGATACGTGTGTGTAAAGAGAAAGAGCGAGCGACGGTTCGGGAATCGCTGATATAATGCTAATGCCCGCGGACGAGCTGCTCTGATCCCGGATTATAGCCGCAGCCCCCACCTTTTATGCTATCGAGATTTAAGCGACTCGCGTCTATCTCTATGCGGTAAATATATGCTCCACGTAGATTATACACGTATGCGCTTAGCGGTTCCCGGCTTGAAAATCAGCCGTATTATTACGGAGGGCTATATTACTGCCTGCGCGTGTGTAGATTGCCGCCGGCGTCGCGCGTCGGTGGAACAAGTGGAACAGCTTTGTTTCAAGTGCGGATCGCCCTATGCTTGTATGTGAGCTTGTACTTCCCCGCCGTTCTCTTTTCATTTTTTCACCAGAGATAATCCATTATAAATTTTAACGAAGATACGACCGCGCGCACGAGGCCGACGTTTATCGTCGCAATTTTTCATCGGGAACATTGAAATTCAAAACAGTTCGAGAACGTCGGGGGTCGGAGCTCCTCACGAGCCCGTTGCGGCGCGGCAGTAAAAAAAAAAGAAAAGCAGATCCGGATCGTAAATTTTCTCGCGACGTCTCAATCGTATGTTTACACGCGACAGTGCTTATTCCGATCGGCGGCTCCCGATATCGACCGAGAGCGAGATATATCGCGAGTATGGATATATGACGAAAATTCAATCAGTCTGTCTCCGTTTGAATGTCTCTCGCTCGGATTCTGTGACGCCAAGCTCGCGCATCAAATGAGAGAGAGAGAGATAGATATAACGTATACCTGTGCAGCCTGTGTTCAGTCGATCGAAGCTTTCCATTAGAGGTGAGCCCGATAATTACAGCCGCGAAAATTGTCCGTCCATCGGTGTGTAATCTTCGTTTTCACGACTGACGGCACTTTTTCAACTCGACCGTACACACGTATAATATACGACACGCCGAGATCGATTCCTTAGTCGTCCCGCGAAATTTGAATTCTCCGCACAGCGTTTTTGCCGTGCGCGCGCTGGATTTATTTTTACTCCGCGTTTGCGCATACTTACCTTGTGCCGCTGAATTAAGAGTCATGCAATTAAACGCACTGCGCAAGCGAATCGCGAAAATCCGGACAGAGTTGCTTGCCCGACGAAAGAAAAGATTAAATTAAATTTAAAAAAATACGATAGCCGCTGCGCCGCGGTGCACAATATATAGCCTTGGACGGGACGATGAAAAATTAATAAAGTGCAGAACGCTCCATCCGTGGAGTGCTCTTCTGCTGCTCGCAGAAATAGTGTGTAATAGGGTCAAGGCCCACTTTCATCTTTTTTTTTTCTACAATTAGCTTTATACTGAAATTCTCGTTGCACATGGAAAACTCTTCATTTTACAACTTTCTTTGCGGCCCTTCTCGTCAAAATTTATGTAAATGAGCGGACTTTACGACCGTCATTCAAATTTGATTTGTCTTTGATCTTAAAACTGTACGGGCAAAACGATAAATCACAACGCAATACCTCGGTAATATACTCTCTGAATATAAAACAGCGAAAAATGTACTATTTCTCATAGTTAAATAATATTAACCTCGCAAATAGTGAAATTTTTCTCTATTTACACGTAGTACAAAAAATATCATTTTACAAATTAGTGAATGTTCACTAATTAATACGGTGCACTGTTGTAAAAATTATAATTCACTATAGTACGTAGTGAATAGTCACTGTTTATGAAATGAGTTATCATTTTGCTTATTTCATTGAATTTACTATCGAATTAGTCAATATCTACTGATTCAAACAGTAGAAAGTATTTGCTTTAAGTTGCCACTGGAACACTGATTATCCAGCACACAATCACCTTAGCAAAAGGTGAACCTGAAAAATTATGAAATTTTACTAATTTTTCAGTGAGTCATAATGACTTTTAAGAGATGTGAAATGTTCGATACTCATACATTTTTAAAACTGTGATTATTCACCAGTTCACAGTTGCACCATTACGACTTTTATCAAATTGTTAATACGAACTAAAAAACAGTGAATTTTCACTGTTTTACATTTAGAGAGTACACAGCCCTCAAGTAAATAATCGAAACGAAGAAACGTGAAGCAAACGTCGCCGCAGACTCGAAGTCATCCCAATAGGAAAAGCACCTCCACCCCTACACTCACCGAAGTACACGCTTTCGTCTGCTTTCAGTTTTCGCCGAAGGCCGAGCCATACGCCGATGAGCCGGACAGGACGAGGAGTACAGCCCGAGGATAAAGCCCGTCGCGGATCAGCGAGACGCGATTGGGAAAGAAGAGCACGTGCTTGTGCGACACACGCGCAGGTGCAGCGCAGACGCGCATAGACACTATACAGAGGGGGCAGGGGAAGTGGGGAAAGGGGAGTTGGCGCGCAGTTAGCAGGACAGTGTCAAGTGTGGGTTTCACTTAAAGTTAAACTCGAAGAATGCCGCGGCGAATGTCCTTTGATGTTCCGATGCTCGCACGGGGGTGAGAGCGCACTATAGAGGACACGCGAGAGAGGCTGTGTGTATATATATGTGTGTACCTAGTGTGCGGCTCGTATGGAGATGTCAACGCTTATGTCATTCAGTTCGTATATAGTGTCAAAAGACGAAAGAACAAAAGAAAAAAGAGGAATTACCAAAAATGTTTCATCCTTTTTTTTTTAAAAAAAAACTCGAGGCACGAACTGCTCTAATAAATTTATTTCTAAATTACAAACGTTTTCCCTGGCGTTGATTACACCCTCCGTTATATTGTTCCAAACATATTTTTTCCCCAGAACTTTACTATTTATAGTACTTCGATAAATTACACAACTGAATTATTTCTTTTTCTTGAGTGCTATACCATTATGGCGTGAAATTCGGTCGAATCAGCAAAGTTCTTCTCCAACTTTTGACGTCTGGGTCCGTTTAGTGCGGAAAAAAAAATTGAGGTTTTCCGCGTACGATTCTCTCCTCGGGTCGATTGCATCGCCCGGAGCACGCAATCCGATGCTACTTTTCTGCGGCGCGTCGTACAATTAATCAGCAGCAGCGAAACGAGTTACACAACAGCTGGCGGCGGTTTGCCGAGAGATTTAAGAGGCGACGCTTCCGCTGCGCCGTTATTCATCATCGTCGCGCAAGGTTTTAATCAACGAGGAATAGGTACGTATCGCCCGCACATATAGTATTAGCCGACGACGAGGATATTGAGCGTAATAGAATACGATTATCAGGAGTACGTCGCTGGCAATTTATCCGCGACGATAAGAGGTTTTGGGTTCCCTCGCGTCATAACATCTGGTTCGCTACTCTGAAATCTCGTGCTTTCATTGTGCAATCGGAAATTCAATAATGCAAATTCAACGATTCGAAAGTTCGACGCAATCGAAGATTGCAGAAAATTGAAATATCAAGAGAACGTATATATTGGCTTGATTGAGAGACGCGAAGTTTATTGCGTTTATTTATTGATAGCAACAAATGGTTCGAGCTGCGATTGAATTTAATTGGAATCGCTCGAAATTGAAAATTTTGATATTTTCATGATTTGGAGAATATGTAGTATGTGTAATATGAATTTTCCTATACCAATATAACGAAGCAAATGAATAACATAATATGCATGGTAAACATTTTTTTATTTGTTATTTTCAATTCTTGGCTTTCAAGCTGGTCTTGAATAAAAGCGATGCGCTATAATTCACGGGGGTTATGAATGTTTTAAATTAATGGGTCTTTTACGCTAGAGAAAAGCTTTGGAGGTGTAGCTTATAATCAGCACTAATGAAACTGCCTGAATTACCCTCCGGTTCTTTCGTGGTTACTGGAAAATTTATTTTCACTTAGAAAAGCAATAACCAGATAAAATACAGCGCTTAGAATATCTACATCAAATTTATTGTTGTTTGAAGAGCTTTTCTTTTGAAATATTTCACTAACTTTCGTGCAAGTTAGTCCAACTTTTTCCTAATGCGTGGCTGAAATGACCATTTCATGGTTATTGCGGTCAAAACTTATTGGATCCGAATTTATATCAGGAAATATTTTAAAGATACACTATTAATAGTGATGAAATTCTTTCTAACGAGAAATGAGCAATATTTGTTTATTTGACAGATATTTTCGGAACAACTGTAGCAAATAAATTCATGCTGATGAGATATTACATCAGTTAATGTATTGACTACAGTAAAATAATAAGAATCATGTACATTGGGTTTCCATAAAAGTCATTCAAATATTCTAAATGCACTTAATATTCAAGATGAAAAAAAAGATAGAAAAACCATAAGTAAAAGTTTTTATTTGCAACAATTATTTATAAAATAACATCTCAGTACAGGTGTAAAAGATGTTTGTTTACATTCTAGTTTCTAAACCATTTTTCTCTCGTAGCGTATTAAGAAACAGAAAATATCCTGCTACACCTCTCGGGTCACTATTTTCTTGTTCCACGAAAAATCAAATGATTACTTACCTAAAAGAATACGTGCAACGTATGAACGTAAATTCAATAATCGATATCGCTCCTTCGATCATGGAGATACGTTCTCCACATTAATCACGACAACATATAGTGTTCCGGGAGGTGTAGCCCGACATTTCTTTTTTTTTTTTTCAACTCTCGAGCGCCTCAGAAAGAAAAACTGACTTAATTTCACGGATTTTCCCGAGTATGCGCTACACGTGTGCACAAACACGATGATTTACGCACGAATCGCGCGAGCTTATCGCACGAGTGCCGTGAGTTATCCCGCAGATGCGTAATGTATTATTCTGTCCAGAGGCTACCCTTTATACTTTACGGAGGAAAATAAATTGCTAGATTCTTCACCGAATAAATCCGATAATCCGATAGGAGAGCAAGTAAATCCTTTTGCTGTTAAGTAACTTTTTATCAGAGCGAACGCTCCGACAATTTTTCACCGTTGCATATATATTCAAAAAGCATAATATACATCAAATTACTCCGACGCGTAAGAAGGTCCGATGATATCGGTGTACCAGATTTGCGACCCTTACGGGGGGAAAAAAAGCAATGAATTTCCGAGTCCGTAAAGAGTTATCAAACGTCAACCGAATCGCATTAATCGCTTGTCTGCTGCACTAACTCGGGAGTTAAGTCGTCCGTGAGTAACGGCATCGTTTCCGCATAAGCACCGCCGCGAGGCAGAGAGAGAGAGAGAGAGAGAGAGAGAGAGAGAGAGAGACTAGTTCGGATCGCGAAGCGAGTCTTGACTCGATCGCGTAAATCACCTCGCTAACGATGCGGAGAAAATGAAAATAGAAAGAAACCGCGCGAGCCGGTCAAAAATGTATAGTCGAACGAGAGGCGGGTGGGGGGGGGGGGGATTTGGGGTGAATTCGGACCAGCGCGTCGAAAATGGGCTCGATCCGCGGCCCGGCACGTGTGTGGGTGTGTGCGCGCGAGCGATCGTTTGCCATTTCGAGCCGTCGAGATATATGCGCACGGCGACGCAGTTAGTCGGGTTTAACGAGGGTCTCTCCTCTATATATACCTATGTATACAGCCGAGTTGAGGTGCATATGAACTAGCCCGTGCTCACTTACACGCTCGACTTCCTTTTATGACGGATGAACGCTTTGTTCTTCCGTCTTTTTTTTTCTCTCGCTGTCTCGGGGGTGGATGGGGAGGGGGATGGGGTAGGGGGTGGATCGTTAATGATAAGGGGATTTTACGTCGCAGTACGGGATAAGGAAAATGCACGGGAATAATGGCCGGGGCCGAGAGCCATTTCGCCGGAAAACAAAGTGTAATATTATGCGCGCGGTACACGTATATAATACCGCGCATGAGCTTCGAGGAGCGAAATTCACCGGGAAAATAATACCTCCGCGGGCCAAACGCTGAAGTTTCATCTTACGCTCTGCGGAGCCGCAGCTGCCGCGTCGCCGCGCGTGGGGGAGGCCGCAGATGCGAACGGTCGAAAGAAAACGAAACTCTTCCTTCGATTTAACGCGCGCGATGCGGCGGTAGCGCGTAAATCTTCATCTGAACGCGTTAGCCCGCGAAAATACGAAATTTCAGTCTCTCTCTCTTTCTCTCTCGAGTAACCTCGTTTTTCTCCGCGACAATCCTCCGGCCGAGAATAAAAGAAGAGAGAGAGAGAGAGAGAATAACGCTTAGCTCCTCGATCCGAGTCATTGTCACCGATTCGCCGCCGAGCAGCCCTCCTTTTTTCTAATGCGGCGCGCGCGACATCGTCGAGAACGCGAGCCAGAGAGAATAAGAAGCAACCCCCTCGAAGCAGTTCGAGTGCCGCGCACGAGGACGCGGCAGCTGCAGCCCTATACACTCGCGGGTCAACTTTAGTATTCATTTGCGCGGTCGATGCTGCAGCCCGTGCCGCGCGCACGGCTTTGACGCGTCACCGCCGCCCTTTTTTCTTCGTCGTTTTCGTCCTGTCAAAGGGAGAAAAATTGCGTCGCGGAGAGAGAGACTTTCTTCTCGTGCGGAGCCCGCCTATTTGCATAATTATCCCGCAGCTGTTTCATTAATGTTTATTCGACGAGGCGAGCGGGGGTGGGGGTGGGGGTGGGGGGAGGAACTTTCTTCCTTTGTTTCTCAATTACCGCGGCGAGAGTAAGCGAGACGCCGCAGAGGAAGAGAAGAATGAGAGCCGAGGATCCGAAGCCCGAGTGGATCCGATGCTGGCCACGTACGCCTTATACGTATATCGCGATGAAAACGAGAAAGTTTCCCGAGTTTGCTAAGCCCTTGGTCTGATTCGCGTTACCGCGTGCGCGCAAAGGAAACGAGATAGTAATGAAAAAGCGCGAGCGCCGATCGTGAGTTTCCTTCTGAGAAAGCGAGGTATAGAGAGCCGCGCGAGTAACTTGTAACTTGGCCCTTAAGCAAGATTAATGCATATTATCTGTGTGCGTACGTATAATCGGTATATATAGCTTATTCTGATGAAGGGAAAGACGCTTGCACGTGGGCAAATCCGCTGGAAATGATTCAGATAATTGCAGCGGAAATCGATTTTTTTTTGTTCTACAGGACCCCCAGAACACGAAAAGAAAGTGTTCCCAATCGAATGAGTGCTTTTGGGTATTTAGATATTTGTGTAAAAATTAAAAAAGGAATTCGATGGAAAAAAGAGAAGGAATTATCTTTTTACCATCGCAAATATGCACTTCACAAAATATCTGAGCTTTTCAAATTGGTCGAGCTTTTTTGTCTATGATTTTTTTGAACAAAATGACGGCGCTTTTGTGAAACAGCGTGATATTAAGCTTTGTGGTGAGCGTGATGTTAAACATGATATTTTTTCTCGAGTAATATGACCTTAACAAAAAAATGCTGTAGAATAAAAAGTGCTTAAAATTACTCAAAAAATTCATACGTATTCTTTGAGTAATTTAAGGTAATGTTTCTCGAGAAAAAATATCATGTTTAACATAACGCTGTTTCACAAAAACGGTCGTCATTTAAAAAAAAATCATAGACAAAAAAGCTCGACGGATTAGAAAAGCTCAGAATGTTGTGGACTTTTGTGAATATTTGCGACGTAAAAATAAAATCCCTTATCCCTCTAAATTCGGATTGAAAAAGCAAAGCTTAAGAAACCGAATTTTTTTTTTAAATTTTTACACAAATATCTAGATACCCAAAAACACTCATTCGATTTCGTGGGAACACTATGTTTTTCGTGTTCTGGGGGCCCTGTAGAACAAAAAAAAACTCTGCCCCAGACGAGTCTCACGAGATTTTTTTCGCTCGATTTCCGCTGCAATTATCTAAATTATTTTGGCGGATTTTCCCATGTATAATATGTATACTCGAGTTGTAGTAACCGTGAGCTATATAAGCCAGGGGACCACGTGTACACGACTACTTAGAGACTGAGAGGCGGAGAGAGATCCTCACCTTGCTCTGTCGCAGCAGCAGCAGCAGCAGCAGCGGAATTCAATTGACGCCGAGCAGTAATCGAAAATATGTTACTTCTGTAATTTGCGATCTACGCTTTCTTGCTCTGCCATCTCAACACGTCCGTTGGAATTCTAGTTTGAAATTCGTTCGAGCCTGCGATACTCGAGCTTAATATCAGCTCTTTCTCTCTCTTTCTCCTAGTGTCGTTTGCAACTCTTTCTCTCTCTCTCTGCCCCTTCTTTCGTCCCGCGGCTTACTCGGACGAATAAGTCGTGCCTTATCGCCAGAGCGTATACTGCGCAGAGCCACTTTTTCTCTGCAGCCCTCGATATCGGATTTTTCTCTCTTTTTCTCTTTCACTGTAATAGCAGCATTCGCGAGCCGTTATATACGGATGAAAATTAACGGATATATAAGTCGAATGGAGCACACTTGAGGGAAAAAACGTGTTTGCTCGTGGCTTTCCAGAAAAGTTCTCTCGGTATATATCTATACCCTTTCCATGAGACTTTATGTCCTGCGACGTCGACTGCGTTTACACGCATAAGTTGAGATTTGAACTCGTCGTCGCAGAATTGAAATGTACAGGAGGGAGACTGTATACGCCCTGCAAAAAAGACCGATCTTTATTCCTCGAATCTCACAGCTCGCATCGTTTCTCCTTTGCGTATCTGCGCGAAAGGTGTATCTATATACGTAGAGCCCGAGGTCTGGATATATATACAGCCCTTTCGCGCGCACCAGTACACTCTCCCGATAATGAGAAACGTCCGAGTAAAATTGCCTGTGGCGAATGCGGAAAATACCAATGTCCAGGAAAATTATGGTCAGGCGGAAAAATCGATTTCACGCAATATCCCCGCGTGGCCATTCGATTTTCCTGCGCCCGCCGCGAGTTATATACACAGTCGACTTCGTAACGCGCGCGCGCGCGAGATACGAGATTTAACGTATAATTTACCAAAAAGGACCGACAGTCTCGCGGCGCCGTAACGGAAACTGTAAATATCTCAAGGGTCCGGAATGGTGCTGCGCGTGTATTCTGCAGTATATATATATGTGCGAGTATATATATATATACAATTACATATACTCGGCGCTAAGCGCCCGCACATACGCGAGGGCTGTAGTCGCGGACGTTAAACGCGCTTTGGGCCGCAGTTCCCGGCTGGCGACTCCCTTTTACGAGCCTCATACCTTGTTGGGCTGTTTTTTTTTTTTTGCTCAGTCGAGTTTTCTCGATTTTTCTCTTCTCCTTCTCACATATATATATGCGTTTGCGCCCGCAAGGGCAAAGAGATATTATGCGATCGGCTCCAATCCCATTACTGCGGATTTATGCTTTTTGGAATCGTATATATTTAATTCATGAAAATGATAATGCTAGTCGTCGCCTCGAGATAATTTATACTTATTCGAATAGATGACCTACGGTTTCGAGGCCGTGACTCCTTCTCTTTGGGACACCGTGTCTGTGAAGTCGCAGAGAAACTACACTAATCGCGAAAACAGCAAGCTTTCATAGCGCAAAGTCTACGTCGAGGCGCAACGAGCACAGCGTATTTAATCCAGTATATAGGGCGATTCTTCACGTTTGTAGGTTTTTTTTTTTAAATTTCAGGCTTCGCAACTTGTTTACCTGTTTTACACGTAAATTTAACACTTGCTCGTACATGTATACGAGGACTATCATAGTTTACACATTTTTTGAAAATGTATTCGTTTTTACGAACAAAAATGGGTAGGAAACACAAATTTTTCAGTTTTAAGGAAATTTTCAAAACTCGCGAATTTTTAGGGGGTTTTAAAAGTTAATTAAAATTTCAAATTTGCATGACAATATACAGTAGATGAAAAATCACGATGCCAGCTCTCTGTATAAAATAATCAGTATCTCAAGCTTTAAAAAGTTCATAAAATTTAATAAACTTTCAAGTAGCTGAAAGAAAAACTTTGAATAATTTACTAAATTCGTAGATTATTAATGATGGGCGGCAAGCATCTTATAGTTTATTACAATTTGATATTTCTTATAAATTGCAAGTATAATTCTGCGTGAAATTTGAATTTTTAATTGACTAGCTTTCAAGTCCCCTTAATTAGGCGAAGAATAAAAAAATTATTTCTGAGAAGAAGTGATTTCATTACTCGAACTTCATTTTTAGTAGGTAAAAATGGCCTTTCACCGCTCTCTCACTCCGAGTGACTGTGAACGCGCTTTCTTTATTCACAAGCCGACGGTTTTGAGACACTAGGGTGTCCTCATTAAAGCTAAATAAAAGTAAAAAAACAAAATCCAACATATTACAGTTTTATTTCAAGTGAATTTAAAAATGGGAAAATAAAGTAAACCGATACCATTAAATAAATAAAGAGATCGTTAAAGTTTATGTTTAGCTTCCAAAACAATTGTTACTATAAATATTTTAAATTGATTCAAAATACTATCTGTTTACAAAGCGACGATTCGCACATGTTCTTTTACGTTTGTTTTAAAAGTTATATCGCTACCTTATAGTTTCGACGAATAACGCCAGTCCAAACACCGAGTCAGAAATCGATACGCATCAATTGGAAACGTGATTCGATGTATTGCTTTCTGAAAAAAAAATTTTCACGCGCGCGATTTTTACTGTAAGAATCGAGTAAGCTTTTTCCACGAATGAAATAATATTATACATCGAGATTGATGACCGCGTTTTGCCTCGACGCAAAGTTGAATTCCCGAAATTCAAGATAGTCCAGATCATTGCAGATGATCCGCACGAGACGTCTCGCCAAATATGCACATAACATTTTCCGAGGAAAACGGTATGTGGGTCAAACTTTGTGCAAGACTTGCAATATTTGCATAGCAAGAATCTTTATATCCTTAGGGATGTTTCGAGAACTTTAAAGATATTAATGTTTAATTTTCTTGTTACCAGAACATTCTGTCGAGATAAAGTGCCTCCGATACGTGCGAGTCGACGACGCTTCTTTCCCGTAATCTTGATTAAATCTTTACGATATTATCCTCAAAACGAATTCCGTAATGGTACATAAAAATACCTGCGGCCTCCTCCCCGAGACTGACGACTGACCTACGCGCGACACTTTTCGAGAAAAATTTTATCGTTGAACTTAATATGCTTTCATAACCTTTAAATTGAGAAACGTAATATATTGTATACTTATGAACTCGAGTAGCGACCAACAACAAACTAGGTAACAACTAGGTGACAAGCGAAGTAAAGTTGAAAATAATAAAAAATTAAAATAATGGACTTTTATAATGCACCAATTAATAATAATTTTACCTGAAAAATATAAGCTGTTTAGCAAAGATTAAAATTTAAAGCGTATGCGCAAACGTGCACAGCTATTAGAAGTTTTTGAATAGCGCATCTGCTTAGTCTGTTATCTTTTATGGTTATGTACAACTGCGTACATTTAATTATTCTGGTAGAAGCAAGAAAATGCAACGTTTATTGTGCATTATTATTCGGAAAGCTGCAGACGCAAGAGAGAGCATGAATTCCGACCCAACCTCAAATAAGAAGATAAAAATGCAAAAATGCGCGAAGCTCGTCTGAAGTCACGGGTATCATAAAAAGTTTGTTACACCTACCGTCAGATGTATCTTACGCTGCACAAAGAAGAAACAAAATGCACTTGAAGCAAGACTATATACTGACTACGGACGTGCTCTTCACGGTATGCAATGGCGCAGACGAATCCAATTGTCTAAAGCACAAAAGCTTCAAGTAGCTCTAGTTTGTAAATTACTGCATGACGAGGACTCAAGGGAACTCGTCCAATTCATTCGCATTTTTCTCCAAAAAATTTGATTTCCCAGCTTTTTGGATATATTTTTAGAAAATGTGTTCCCGTTCATGTGATTGAAAAAGAAATAAACAGTTTTCAGTTTTGGATTTCCAAGGTGACGAGTATCGTGAAGTTGCAATTTATGCTTCGAGTCTTAGGGCCGTGATCGTGTCAATTATCATATGAGCTGACACGAAAAACGTTAAATTCTGGGAAGTATCAGGTACACATTCGCGCGACGAACGAGCGCAAACACAGGACGCTTTACTCATAAACTTAAGGGTCGAAAAAAAAATTTTTGTTTTTTGAAAAGCTGTAAAAATGTCATTATTCATGCATCACAAATCTATTATTAATAGCACATGTTTTTTACTGATTTTTTTTACTAATTTTTATATTTTTACTATTTTTACTGATTTTTTTCAAACTCGTTTTAATTATTTAATAAAAAGTTAAATAAACTCGTTTGAATAAATGAAAAATCAATTGTATTAAGAAAGTGCTCCGCTTAAGTTTTAGTGCCGGTTTCAAGGAGTAAAATGAGATATTAAAAATTTGATTTCGTTGCACCCAAACGTTCAGAACTGTGCACGACGCAAAAAAAACTTGAGTAAAAAAACATGTCCTATTAATAATAGATTTGCGAGATGAAAAATCAATACTTTTAAGAGTTCAATAGCTCAAATCGAAGGCCTGAATGCACACTTTAAAATAAAAGCAGTCCCATTATGATTGCATAAATAACGACATTTTTACAGCTTTTCAACAAAACTTTTTTCGACTGTTAACCCCGTCACAACCCCTTAATTAACAACCCACGCGCCCAGCGGGAATTCTATTTTTTAATCCAAGCACTCGAGCTTCCCCCATTGAAGCGCAAGCATATTCAATGCGGCAGAGCAGTCCGGCATAATATCGACTGATGAAATACTGAACTTACGCAGCCGAGCTGGCGATATCCAGAGCCCGGGGATTATGGTCCATTGTTCGACAGCCACTTGTGCGCTATTCGCAAAGCCAGTGGCGACGGCGAGAGCGGAGGAGGAGAGCCGGGAGAGGAAGGGGCTAAAAATGCAATAAAAAAGAAATCATTATCCGGATCCTACGGACTGAATATGGCGAGGAGAGCTCAGCCGTTGGATCACAGTCGCTGTATGAAATATTAAATCAATGCGAAAAGTATCCTCTCGCGAGCGCGAGCAAAAGTGGATTTACCAAAAAATAGACACGTGCTTTACTTTTCTCCTCCCCCCCCTAACCCCACCCCGTCTCCCTTCCTTTATTTTCCAGCCAGCCATGCTTTCGCGGGTACCGAGGAAGGTACATACGCTTATGATTCGCGACACGTATATGATGTGGTGTTGTCGGTCGAGCGGATAAGAGAGAAGAGAAGGAGGAGAGAAAAGAAGTGTATTCGCCTCGTTGGCGTTCGTGGGAAAGGCTTGTATATTTATATACGTGCACGCGTGTTTCTGCATATACGGAGTCGGCTGCGAATTTTATTAATGCAACCCGCGACATTTTACGAGCGCAGAGCGCGCATTTTCGTATCTTTGCATTAAGGAGTTTAGGCCACTCTCCAGTCATAAAAGATTTGGGGTGGACATTTTTTTTTTTGTTTGCTTTCGGTGAGAGCCGTCGAAGTAAATCCGAACGACGCAGTGCATCGTCTTCAATTAGGCTACGTCCTTTCCGGGAATCTCGGGAGTTACGACGAAAAGCCGATTTTCTCGAAAATTTTTCGCGGTAAAGCGAAGCCGCGTCAGTGCGTATTGCGCGAAAAATTCGTATGGGATTCTAAGCGCGGGCGTAAAATTTCGAAAAGAGCGCCGCGAAGTTATACGAGTTCGACTTAAACGCGCGTTTAAAGCCTTAAGCGTAGCCGGAAGTCGTGAATAATAATTTTTCAATACCTATTCCTGCGATACCTGGCAGCACGTACAGTCGGCCTTCCAGATTTATAGCGCTCTCCTCCCGCGCGTTTCTCTTCTGCGGGATTTTCAAACGCGTTACGCGGCTCTTTTACAGCTCCAGACACATAGAGATCTCTTGGCAAGGTTTACGCGCTGTTCGCCCGTCTCCCCGGCACATATTGTATCTGTTCGGGCGAATTTTCAAGTCCATTGCTCGCATTATGCGTGGGATTGAAGAAAAGGCCCTCGCGCGGCTGCAGTGCACTCAATGCAGCCTTGTTAATAGAGATTGAAGTTCGGGCGGGAGCCCGTAGGACGGTCGTGTTGAAACTTCGGTTACAGTTCCGCAACCGGCTGTATGTGCGGATGGAGTAACCGGATCATCATTGATCTTCTCTTCGATAGTTTCGTGAAGTTGATCTTGAAGAGCTGTCTGCTTTGGTGCGTCGATGCATCGTCATTTGCCATCCGATATAGTCCCTGCCCAGCTGTTTCTCATTGTCGTAACTGTATCAGAATCTCGGCGAATCGTTGGTTCAATACATGGTTTTCTGTGGCTTACAGAAAGAAGCTCTTAAGTCACTTATTCGTGTTTTCGAGAAAAAGCGATTTCAATGTTCGGAGTAATACGTAAGATCGAAATGTCAGAGAACAGATCTAAGAATTAGCTCGTTTGATTAGGTATCGAATACGAATACAACCGTAGTATTAAATTTCTAAATAGTTTCTTTCTCGACGCGCAAGTTAAACAAATTACTCGAGTTAAGTGGTTCTGCGGGAACTTTGCATAGATAAGTGCTTGTGCGCTCACTCGCTTTGAGGGCTCACAACTAATGCAATTTGCAATTAGAAACATTTGGGCGGGGCATATTTTTAAAGTTTATCTCATGCCCTTTCCAATGGTTTAATTGAAATTTTCGAAAATTGTTATTATCAATGACAAAAAACGGTTTAAAGGAAAAAAAGCATGGTTTTTCCACAAGCTTTTTTCAATTCAAGATTTCAAGAACATTTTCATTTGCAATGTATCTGGAACTCCTCTAACCAATGGAATAAATGTCAAAACCTAAAATATACGTGATTTGGGGGTTGATTTTGAACCTCGATGTGGTCAAACTGGCGCAAATTATAATTGAATATTTTTTACGAAGACTTACGAATGTTTTATTCAATAACTACGCACTATTGGAAAAAATTGTCAAGAATAATAAATTCTCAGACTCAACTAAGGAATACATACGAATTTTATCAGAGCGATCCCAGTAATTTTTTTGTTTTTGCAAATTGACAATTTTTAAAAATATAAAAAAAACGCTTATGACGTATAAATTTATACGAATATATCGGTATAGGTAATATATTTTTTATACAGCTTGAAAAAAAAAAATAAAAAAACGAGTGCACTTAAGTGGTTCTACGGTAACATTTTTGCAAGAGGAGCAGTTAAGTGATTATACAATCAGCTAACATTTAAAATATACGTGTATATCGAAAACGTTATTATTGTACAATCAAAAAGGGCACCAAGAGCACGTAGAATTCGACATAAAAATAATTTTCACAAAAAGTCACTTAAGTGATTATTCCTAGTAAGCCACAGAGTTCATCCAAGTGTCTTGCCCATTTACATTTTCAAGTACTGTGAACTTACGTAAAGATGTGGCAGAGCATCTGCAATTAATTTTAAAGGAATTACAGGACGGAAGCAAAAAGAAATAATAATTCTTCGTAGTTCTTCTTACAGAACAGAAGGTGAATTTTTGTGAAATTCTTGTGTGGCCGAACCCGTTAGTGGCGCGCGGTTACGGGTCATATAGTCGGGGACGAGCAAGTGAAAGGGTCGATTCGCTCGTTACGTGTAACTACAGGACGTAAGTTGGGCTTTGCGAAAGGATTTGTTGCCTGAATAATAACCGAAGTGCGCGTCCTTTTTCCGAGCAATTTAAGCCCAACGTTATACACCCAATGTCTCCGCCAGTTTTTCAGAACACTCGATTCGGTAGTCTTGAGTAATACCTCGTCGTTTACCGCTGTAGTACACAAATTTTTTTTTAGCGCTTCAGATCGACGGTGAAAGCCGTATAAAGTGCTGTTGACAGTTGTGTAAGGGAACGAGGGGCGCGTGACGAGGAAATCTAAATGCGCGAATATATATAGAGCTAAAATTTTATAACCATACTTTATGAGGGCAAGCGCACCAATTTTATTACCAAACATATATTTACTGATGTATAGAAGCGTTTAATGGCCGAACGCATGCGTCAACGTACCTTGTAACTTGGCATTATTTTGATCTTGGGTTCCGAAGGAACATTATTCGTAAATCTGTTCATATCCGCACAAGGCGGACAATTTTAGGGCTACAAGATAGTGCGTCTAATCGATGATGCTGATATCATTACTGCATTGTTTCCAGGCACTTTTGTGCATCTTGGCGAAAAAAAAATAACCAATTAAGACAAATTTGATTTTGAAGCTATTGATTTGCTGTCGTGCACGTTATTTTAAACGTGTGGAGGTATCAGTCACGTCCAGCAGTCCCGTTGCAACAAATTAAATTTTCTGAAATACTCGGTAATTTGGAGGGTTCATCTCTGATTTACCTCTACATTTCATAAATCAAATTTTCGTTCGACAGAATTTGATTATGTAACCTGCTGCAAGCATTTCCATTCGGAAAATGTATTTAAATTAAATATAAGAATATTTTATGAGCAACTTTAATACAAATCGATGAAATTATTGAGTATAGTTTTTCCAGATTACTGACTAAACAATACTTTGAGCTTTTAATATCTCACAGAATTTTATTGACCAACGGCTAATTGCGCAAATAATTTTTTGTAAAAAGCTAGTAAAACAGTCTTTAATTCGTCAGCTTAAAAAGTCTCGTAAAAATCGCACAAAATCTGCAATTAATTCGAAATTAAAATTTTAACTCGAAAAGCACGCGAACATTATCCTGTAATTACTTCATTTTTATCGCGTCTGAGTAAGTCTAAAGCGTGCATAACATTCCAGTGCAATTACAATAAGCCACGCGAATCCGACTAAGAATTGCCGCGTCATCGTAATCCGGCCAAATCTTCAGTTCGAAAGTTTTGACCATCGGAAAGCTTTCTCTCATTGGAAATAAAAACTTTGGTCGAAACGTAAAAATAAAATATCCCCCAAGTTTTCCCATAGCCGCCGGATAGACTCGGGCCAACACCATAACGCCCGCAAACAGCAGTAGTAATATAAACGCACGATCAGACGCACTCTCGTTGGTTAAATTAGAGGAAAAAGCCAAACAGCTCTATATATATATACGCTAAAAGGGGGAGGGAGAAGGTATCGCGTTTGCGTCGCACGAGAAAGTTGCGAATGCCACGTATATATATATACACACACACACACATAGATATAAAGACCTCTAGGCTAACGCGTCGATTTGAATAATTCACCGGAGCAGGCCTTCACTCATTTCTCTCCCTCTCTTTGTCGTTTTCTCTCTCTCGGATGCGCGCGCGCCTACTCGACTCCTCTCATACGAGCGATTCCATTCTGACGACGCTGCTACAGCATCCTGTTGACATATAATCCCGACGTATAAATATTTATCAATCTCCCGATGAGAATAGAGAGAGAGAGAGAGAGTGAGAAGCTGGCTATAACCGTAAAAGCGCACGAGGATGTGCTCTGTAATACAAGAATAAGGGAAACGACGAGCTCCTTCTTCGGACAGCCGTGTATCGATTGCAGGGCTTGCCGAGCTTTACGGGACTGTCAATAAGGATTATCGCGAGCAATCTTTTGTTGTGAAATTTGTAAGATTACCATTGTTCGCTTTGCTAGAACTTTTAATTCAGTTGGCCGTCAAACTGGAGTCTATTTTACTTTTAAATTTTCCTTGCTATATCGCGACTTCTACTTATAATACGCGAATAATACATGCACGCGAAATTAGTTTTGCGCGCTTGCATGTAAAACCGCGTTGGAATTTCTCCGATTGGAACGCGTTTTCAATTTTTTTTTTCCTCAGTCCACGGTCTTGAAGTAAAATGAACTTGACGAGAATGACTCGGTTTGAGAAAGTATAGCGCAAGTATTATACTTGAAAATATACACAAACGTTAGAATTCGCTCGCATGTAGCAAAGCTTTCAGACGTTCACTCATTCGCTGTCGCTCTGGGAACCGTTTCATTCCTCTCAATCTCAGCGCAAGGCTGAAGCTCAGAGAAGATTTTATTAGGGTTCAGGGATCCCAGTCGCAACGTTACCCGACAGCTGAACTAACTACTGATACATTTGCTTTGCTATGCGTATGCAGACACGCGTAACATATATTTCCCTCATTGCACTGCTCAGATCACCATCAACCGGTGAAGGATCTACAGTTCTACACTTTGGTAATATGTGTAGTCTCAACAATGGAAGTGGTGAAATTATTACTCCTGCACATGCAGTCGCGCATTTTCATCGAGTTACTTCCAACTTTGCAATACTTGACTTGTAGAATAAGCGAAAATTTATGTCCCCTTTAGCCTCCTGCTACTAGGGCCACACACTATTTTGAGTTAATGTATTTGCAACATTGTAGGTAGTGCATTTTCACTATTTCAGCTAATGTATATTGCTACCCAAATATTATTTTCATTCACAATTTGCAGTGTTTATGTTCACTATTTGTAATGTTCATATTTACTATTTTAGGTAGTCCTTGTACACTTTTTCAATTGGTTAATTTTTTTAACCTATTTAAACTGTGATTTATTTGTCTTCTCAAATCATAAGGTTTTACTCCATAGCTGAAAAATTCAATCTTGCAGAAGCACGGTTTTCTGCAATATCAAGCAGCACTCTTTGACCTGAGCAGAGCCAAATTTTTCCCGTTTTTAGTCAGAATCAAAATTCCAGAATAACATCCCGAGTACACGATATTCTCGTGGGTATCCGTTACTTACTTCAACATTTTCAAAATTTTCCATTAGAATATTGCTTCTTTCGAGCTGCTACAGTACAATGAGGAATGCAGGAGAATACGAGCGCGGCAAAGCGAACGAAATTATTAAAATCCTTGGGCGGCCAGAGCCGCGCAATCCCTGCTATACTGTTGAGAAAACTCCAACCTCTTGTGCGCTTTAGCAAATGTAACTGTAATATTAAATTACGTTGCTATTTACCCTTATTGTGCAGTCAATAAATTTTAGTTATCCCACGAGCCAGACGCAAATTCTAGTATACCTCATACATGGAAATGGCAATTTAAAAAATAAATAAACGAATGCTGTCCACCATTAAAAACTCGTCAATCAGATGAAAACAAATTTTGGTGCACAGAACAATTTTTGTTTAATTTATTGTTTTCAAAAATTTTCAAACAGCAACACAGCCATCCGAAAAGCTGTTATTTTCACGAGCTTGTGTTGGTGCCTGACGTCGCTTATGTGAAATCCTATAAACTATAACCTTATATAGTTATAGTAGGTATATAGTCAACGGTATAAGATTTCATGTATGCGCTGTCAGGCATGAAAACAACTTCTAGTTTCATACTGCGTCTGGCAATTTTCAAGCAAGGTTTCACACTTTTGATATACAGATCTATCAATGTAAGCTTGTTAACTTTTTCTGATTCAATGCTCGTTTTACTGTCCATGAACTTTTCATACAACCCTATCAAATATTATAGAACAATACATGACATTATAAAGAAACTAATGGGATTATATTTTTGAGCTTTTAATTTATAAAACTAAACTGTGCAAATGGTTCTTAGACATTTAGATAAATTATAGATTATCTCTAGATTCATTTTCTCCAAGTATAATAAATTAAAATAAATCAAATGTATCGTTTTAAAATAGTTTTAAACTTATAAGTAGTCGTTACAAAACAACAAAATTTTTCGAATAGAATAATTGAATTTAGATAGGAAGAATCAATTGTTCTAATCTATTATTTTCTAAACAATATTTTTCTAAGCAACATTTACGTGGCACCGAAAATAAAATTATCTACTATAAAAATCGATTACGTTATTTGTGCGGTTTTAATAAACCTACATACGACATTTCTAAAAATGCTCGATTTCAATTCCAGACATCTTAGAAACATGTTCCGAGAAAGCAAAAAACTTAGCAGATTATCAAACAAAGTTAAAAATAGTGACTCGCCTAAAACAGTATTGCCCCATTGAGCGTTTATACATTATTGAGTGAACGAGCAGAATAGGAATAGCTCAGATTGCTATTTATACAGACTCGGGACCAGAACAGGAGAAGCAACTGAACCGAAAATTGGGAAGCTTTTCATCGCCCAGTCGTGTACATCGTATACACATACACTATATACACTGTCTTCTTCCCACACACGGTTCTCTCCTTCTCGAAGGTATATCGAAGTAAATGGATATCGGTTCTCTCTCTCTCTTGCGTCGAAGCGCGTTATCGCACAATATTCCTGTTTATCTTGCGGTACGGCGCGGCTGTATCGTCCGCCCGTCGAATAATGAATTTCTACTGAACTCGAATGGCTATATATAGCGGCTCGATCAATGTTTGCTCGGGCCAAAGAGTTACACCGGCGCGGCTTTGTGTATTAAGACACTCACGGTAGCTTAGAGGAATCGCTATCGCCCGTTCCACCTCTCGCGCGCACTCCAATTCCGCGCGCGTCAGCTTTTTCCCGACGCGGCGCTTCTCTCTCCCACATAGCTTTGTGATTTTCATGCAATTCCAGCGCAGACATCGACGTCGCTCAGCTTTTCAATATTTCAGAAACGCTCGCAGCTTCCCAACCGCGCCACAGACGCCACCCCCCCCCCCCTTTAAAGGCGGGGATACATAAGTGATAAGCGTCGTGGGAGAGCCGAGAATCGCCTTTGCCGACGAGAGCTCGCTTATTTTCCGAGCCGAATAAAGAAGCTGTGAATTAAGCAGCTTGTGAATAATGCCCGCGGGGCGTCCGTCACATTTCCCGAAGAGCTTGCTTTACTTAATGGTGTCCTCGGGATTGCGCTGATCGATGTTATTTAGGTCCGTAACACCGACGGCCGGCGGTTCGGTCCCGCTTAATACGCGTTACGTGTGTATATGGGGAAATCCGCCAAAATAATTCAGACGATTGCAGCGGAAATCGGCCGAAAAGAAATCTCGCGAGACTCGGCTGGGACACGGCGTTAATTTTTGTTCTGTAGGACCCCCAGAACACGAGATAAGGTTTTTTTTCAATCTTAATTTAGAGGGAGACGAAATTTTATTTTTACTGTCGCAAATATGCACAAATTTTCACAATTTTTGAAAAATTACAGAATGTCTCAAAATTTTTTGAAAAGATTCATACGTATTCTTTGAGTAATTTTAAGCATTTTTTATTGTACAACATTTTTTTCGTAAAGGTCATATTTCTCGAGAGAAAAAATCATGTTTCACATCACGCTGTCTCACAAAAATCGTTGTCATTTTGTTAAAAAAAAAGAAGCTCAGATATTTTGTGAATTTTTGAGCATATTTGCGACACTAAACATAAAATTCCTTCTCCCTCTAAATTCGGATTGAAAGAAAAAACGCTTAAAAAAACGATATTTTTTTTTTACTTAAATATCTAAATACCCAAAAACACTCATTCGATTTCGTGGGAACACCTATTTTTTTTCATGTTCTGGGGGTCCTACAGAACAAAAAAAAGAAAACGCTGCCCCAGCCGAGTCTCGCGAGATTTTCTTTTTGGTCGATTTCCGCGGCGATTAATTATCTGAATTATTTTGACGGATTTTCCCATGTACCGATCGCTCTTCCATCCGTAGTCCAAAAACAAAGGGCATCGGCGATGAAAGCGCGCGGTGATACGTCATCTAACGAAATCGATAACGCATCGGAATTACGCGCGGACTACGCGGAAAAAAAACAACAACAACAATAACGACGACGGAGTCGTGCTGGAGCGCGTATATAACGGAGCAAATAAAGAGCCTCGCGAATTCGAAACAATGCTGGGAGGGATACACCGGTAGAGCCGAGTAATCAACGGAAACTAGCTCACATACATACAGTCTTTCTAAGCCCCCTTCTCCCCCCTCTCCTCCCCCTTCGCGAAAGCCCTCGGAAATTAGGAGAGACGACCGCCGCAGACACACCCATTCTACTCGACTGTCTCTGTGCGTCCGTGTGTAGAACCTCTACGTATACCTACGTTTATATCTGTATACACGTATACTAAGAGTCGAAATGTTGAGTTTTTGTCCCTCCGCGCAGGCTTCCACACTTTCCGATTTCTAAGCACCGCTTCGCTGCTCGTTCAATTCTTTTTCCCGCGTTGCCCTTGTTGCCCAGCTATATATATATATGTATACTCTGGGATTAAAAGAGTTTTCAGCCCAGTGCAAAAAGCTAAGCGCAGCCCAGACTCGGCTTGAAACAAGCTTCGGTTGTAACATACCGGCGGGACGTTGACTGCGGGGAGAATCGCTTCTCCATTCGGAGATGCGGCCAGCGCTCGAAATTGCCGCCTTTACTTCGCGGATGCGGAGATGGGTGCGCGCGCTGGCGTAACAATCGTCAGAGAGGAAGAGAAGCGTATTTATTTTTCTGTTGAATCGTGTAATGCAAGGATTGGAATATTTTAGGGATTTCAAGGGGGATGGGAAAATATGAAATTTCCTTCGTCGACTGTAATACGCCTTGAGCGCGAGGCTTTCGCAGTTGTACTCGCTGAAGTGAGATTATTTTAAAATTCGTCAGAGCTTTCCCAAGTGGCAGCTCTGCGAGAAGATTCGTTTTTCGCGGATGCGTCGAATTCTACAAAAATAATGCGCAATTTACTCTGGTCTGGAATTCAAAAAATTTTTTATTAAGCCAGAGCTTTCGGACCGATTGGACTTTCTTCCGTAAGCCAAGAGACGATAAAAAAAAATGCCAACGGATATGAGAAAATTTACCGACAACAGTATTTCTGAGCTATTTTACGTTTTCTTTTCTTTACCAAAAATTAATACGTCTTTCATGGTCATATATCTAAGACGACTTTTAAAACGATTAAGTTATTGAGCTTCATAAAGCGTTCGACCTAAGATTTCACAAATGCCGAATCTATTAAATATTTGTTTAATTCGTTAGTTATTCCTGTCCTATCCTATGGATAGATCATTTGGTCTCCATTTCCGAAAAGTTATGTAAATAAGTTGGAATCTGTTATAATTACAGATTAATTAGGTATATATCTGTGCGTAAACTTTATAGAAAAGCTATGCATTATTTTCACCATGACTATAATCCAGGGATAGTCAGGTACGGCTTACTAGAAACATTATCCATTCGCCGCTATAATGATCTCAAGTTTGCGTTTAAAGCTGCAAAGTCTGCAAACTCCCTATACTTCAATCTTCTGATGTAATCGAGTTATTTACAGATACGTAATCCTCCGCGAGTTATCAGATACCCAAGAGATTTTGTTGAAGCGACTAGTCGATCACAGTTCAAATTTTATGCCCCAGTATGCAGAATCAGACGACTATGGAACTCTCCGTGTGGAGACACGAGGGGTATCCCTCAGTTTGATATTTTCAAGTCACGAATATAAAGAGGTTATTAAATTGGCCAAATTTCGAGTGAAATTCAGTGGGCGTAGCCTCTGCATGTGTTTTCAGTTCTTTCTTTTCTTTTGTTAAAAAAATGAGCGATTTTTTCTTTTTATTTTTATTTTCGTAAGCGTCATCGAGCGATTTCATTCGAAGCGATTGTGGCCACTGCCTGGTTTACAATGAAATTTTATTTTTACTTTTGTAAGGGCCGATGCCCACATACGAATCGAATAAATAAATAAATTAATAACAACTGCGAATGTTCCCGAGGCGCAAATAAAATTTCGAATTTCACTGCTATAATGTACAATAAAAGATCTTTAATTTGCAAAAGAACATATGCCCAGATTCGATGCTCTGATCAAAAGTTATGTCCTTAAAAAAAAAAAATAATAATAATAAGAAACATCCAAATAGCCGATTTTCCCTTTTTTCTCCGTGTACCTCCCCACGTTAAATTCCCATATTCCATTATTTCCATGTTCCTCGGCATTTTTTGTCATCTTTTGGCTTACAGGAGAAAATCCGATTAGTCCGAAAGCTCTAGCTGAAAAGAATTTTTTGTCTAATTCTAGACCAAAGAAAAGTGCATATTTGCAAAATTCGACGTATTCGTATTGTTACGAGCTTACGGTTTTATAAAATCGAAAACGCGCTGCCGTTGTAAAATTAATCTTCAAGATACCGTGCGCACTGCCGTATACATTCTATTCGCCCATCGCAGTTGATTTGCCGAATTTTTCCGAATTTTCGGTGAAAAGCCTCGTTTTAAAAGTGCCTTCACTTAGAGCAATGTTTCGCACTCTCACGCAAGAAAATGACGAGTCTCGAATTTCAATGCGAGCGTGTGGCTCCGTTGTATTCAAATCTTTGAATAAGTCATGAGCGCCGCAAATATACAGAGCCGTTGTGTATCGGGAAAAGTAAATGCGATAGGCTTATTCGTGTGTAACGCACTTGTACACACACGTGGCATACAGATGCAATAAGCGAGATATGGATTTATACGAGATACATGAATTCGCCTCTCGAATGGGGGGGGGGGGGGCGATGCCTTTCCAAGAAAATATGATTTGCGATGCAGCTGTGTAGCGCACCGATTTATCGTCTGCAATTTGTTTCGAAGATTTCGCTACACAGTGCTAGAACAGTTTTTCTCTAATTTCCTCGAACAACAATGCAGGAGTCGATAACAATGCCTCTGTGTCACAGCTTCTGCCCGTTGCACTCGATTTTCGATCCGTATATGGAAAAATCTGCCAAAATAGTTCTGATAATTGCAGCGAAAATCGACCCAAAAATAATCTCGTGAGACAAAAATTTTTCAGTCATTTTTTTGAAAAATTCATACGAACTCTTCGAGTAATATTAAGCATTTTTTTATTCTACAACATTTTTTCGTTGAGGTCATATTTCTCGAGAAAAAAAATCGTGTTCAACATCACGCTCAAAACAAAGTTTAACATTACGCTGTTTCACAAAAGTGGCCATCATTTTGTTAAAAAAAATTCATAGACAAAAAAGCTCGACTAATTTGAAAAGCTCAGACATTTTGAGAACTTTTGTGCATATTTGCGACGGTAACAATAAAATTCCTTATCCCTCAAAATTCGGATTGAAAAAAACGCTTAAAACAACGAATTTTTTAAAAAATTTGTATGCAAATATCGAAATACCCAAAAACACTCATTCGACCTCGTCGGAACGTTATTTTTTTCGTATTCTGAGGGTCCTACAGAACAAAAAAAAAAACGCTGTCCCAGACGAGTCTCACGAGATTTTTTTTTTGGTCGATTTCCGCTGCAATTATCTGAATTATTTTTGGCGGATTTTCCCATATACAGAGTGAGTGCTTCGTGGATCGTTACAGTGTAGGTGTGGAAAACCCCGGCTATACTTTGACGATGATCTGATGAAAATTGTCGAGTCCACGAGAGAGAGTGAGACCAGTGCAGTATACAGTCTTCATACATTTCGTTCTTTTCCATCTCGAGCTTTTACGGAGAAAGAGAGAGAGAGAGTTGTGGTCATACAATGCGAGTTCATGAAGTAGTCGCGGCAATAAAATTCTCCTGATTAAAGTTTATAGCTTGCCGTATACTCCCGCGCCGGGAGACTTACTTATATATGTATACGTGCGAAAGAAGAAAGAATAGTGCGACATTCCGCGCACTTGCCGCGCGTCGGCCAAAGTTTGCCGCGCGAGTAAAAAATCCGAGCTCGCGAATAATAGTGAAGACCTCTCTCTCTCTCTCTCTCTCTCTCTCTCTTTTCCTACCGAGCTTCAACGTTACAGAAACGGCCGCAATAGAGCGACGAGGGCCGCCTTCGAATCAGTTTCACTTAGCGCCTCCTCAAATTTATTCTACACTCCCGTTCTTGTACCGTGAGCGCGACACTCGTCGTATTAGCCGCGTATATACAATCAGCCCGAACGTCTCCGCTACACTTACACGCGGGGACGGAGAAGAATTGGCTTTCGTCCTCGTCGCGCAAAGCCCGCGCTGATCTGACGAAAGTTGCTGATCCTCCGGCCGCCGCGACCCTCCCACGGCAAACAAAGTCACACCTATCACCCGACGACCCACAGCTCCCTAATCCCCGGGCATTATTTAAAAAGCTCGACTTACATACAAACGACTATCAAGGACGCCGCGCAGCTATATATATAACGCTGCGCGTATGTATAGGTGTGCGCGTGTCAGCCGCAGAATGGGGCAATTCGAAAGCGCGGCGGTGAGAGAGGAGAGAGAGAGAGATGAGTCGCTCGTCGCGCGGACTATAACGTATGCGCAGTCACTCTCGGGCGACGACGCATCGGTTAAGCGCCTTTCCGCACTCCTCGCGCGCGACGTACACACACACACACACACACCGAATGCCCCGTTATTGCTCGGCGATAAGCTTCTACTCTGCCGGCTAGAAGATTGAACGATCTGCGGCGAGCTTATGCGCTCGCGCCCCCTTCAGTCCCGCGTCTATTATGCTATATGTGTATATACAGACAGAACGATAGTCGCTCGAAATACCCAGAGGAAATCGCGATTCTTTTGCAGGGGCATACAACGCTCGCCTATATATAATGCCCGATGATTATTATGCAAGGGCTTTGCAAACGGCACTGAGGCAATTTCACGCCGAGGGTGCGGATTGATTTTGCCGTATTTGCACTTTGAGAAGGTTGCGCTTGAGCGACGTGTGCCTCGCGAGGTATTTCGGCGACGATTCGAGGCGACGTGATCTATCGATTGAGATCCATTTGTCTGCAGCGCCATATCTGCCGAGTGAGTTGGAGAGAAACGGATACTCTAATGCACAACTTTAACTTTGACTGAACGGTAAAGGATGAGGCAGTACAAGACAGAAAATTTTCGTCATTGTATGCGAGTACTGGAAATCTCACTTCTCTGAAAAGTCGTTATGGCTCACTGGAAAAAATAGTGAATTTTCATAGTTTTTCAAGTTTACCTTTTGCTAAACTGATTATGTACTGCATAATCAGTGTTCCAGTGACAATTTAAAGCAAATACTTTCTACTGTTCGAATAAGCAAATATTTACTAATTCGATAGTAAACGGATTGAAATGAGCAAAATGATAACTAGTTTTATAAACAGTGACTATTCACTACGTACGTACTATAGCGAATTATAATTTTGTAGAGTCAAAGGCTTCATATATTAAGGCAAAGAATTTTAATTAAATATTTATTATAATGAAAATTAATTTACCATCAAAATCATGAGCAATTTAATTTCCGTAACTTTGCTTCAATAAAACATAAAAAGTACGACAGTTTGCGTTAAAGAAATTATTCAAAAAACCCTTCCCATTTTTAACTGTTCAATGTAGGAAGTACTCAAGGACAAAAAAAAGTAGACTTATGCAAATTCAAAAAGTTTGTATGTGAATTAAATACATACGTAATAGGCAGCGCGTATCCACTATACATGTTAAAGTTTTATCATAAATTTTTTCTATGAAATTAAGACAATATTTTTCCATAAAAAACTTGTAATATAATGTACAAATATTCACGGTACTATTAGGCACTAGGACTTTTATCTTAACGTAATGATTATCGAATTGTTAAAGATCTTGTGACTTCAATTATACGTTCAAGCACCAAAACCAAGATCTGAAGGTGTGACCTCTTAACGGCGTTTAAAAGGGTCGATAAAACTATCGCCAAACATTTTAAACACCAAACATACGCTCTTCGAAAAAATGTGTAGTTTTACATCGCATATATACACACACACACACACACACACACACATTAGTGAATAACTGCCCTGGTGCTCCGACGTCGCGATAAGCGAAGAGAAAAGCCGGGCGAAGCCACGAGATTGAAAATAGATTCGGGAGCCCGCGGAATCACAAGCCCAAAGTCTATTTACCGAGCCATTGACACGAGCCCAGATACTGGAGAGGCTCGTGCGCCGTTAGATAGCATTGTAGAAGGCGAAACAGGTGTACAATGCGCGCTTTCGTGTTCGGCATTGATTGTTTATTTGCTCGCTCGCCGCGGCAGCTGAATTTTCCCGATGCGCGCGCGCGCGCGCGATATTGCGCGGCCGCTAATAAGCGGCGAAGTGAACCGTTTCGTATTTAGCGATTTAACATTTAGTTTCCGCGTGTAAGCGTACGGGACTATTAGGGTATAAAGTTGTACATGTATGAAGTTAGTTTAAAAAAAAAGGAGTGTGAACCATCGGCATGCCTGTATTATTAATATTGTGATATAAAATATTGACGATCATTATACGATTGAGAAGTGAATAAGTATTAAACAATCTCTCATAATATAGATTTTATGTAAACATTTGTGGAAATATTGTACGACGTCACGTTGCCCATCGATGTATATAGGCAACTACTCTGATGAAGAATCTTAGCTAAGATAAATATGCACATTTTTATCGAATCACTTTAAAATTAATGCGCGTTCATTACGAGAGTAATACAAAGAGACTTTTAGTAATCTGCAAAAATGAGCAATGCCAGCTATAATTCGGTTGTCCGTTTAACTATCGTCCTCTCTCACTCTTTACATCTCTCGTGTTGAAATTGCTGAGTTAGTTACTCTCCTAAGTATGCCTGACCATTAAGCGTCATTATTACTGAACGTTTCGGAGCAGTACAGCGCATTTTCAAGGAATTTAACGGCGGCATTAGGTATTTAAGCCTTAATTGCTGCATTATGCGCAGAGGCTTTTAATACTCATTACAGAATCTGGCAGTACACTGAGAGCAAAAAAACAATTTCTAGCTCAAAGCAATACCTATACATCGGCAGATAAGAAAAATGATTTGCATGGATAACATTGTCGCTCTTACCCGTCTACAAGATTTTTACAAAGTTTCAGACTTGCTTATAGGTAAGTAGATCTATGGTGTAATGGCTTTTCAATAGTGACGATTCAAATTCGAACTGATGCATTGGAAAGAGAGCAACTGCTTAATGTCAAAAGAACTTTATTGTTCTTATTGATCGTAAAAACTAATTTAATAATTTTTTAATTTTTCCAGTGTGTCAGTATACGTTGTGCATGCAGCACAGTCCTCGACACACATAGATAAGGGAATTTAATAAAATCTCAAATTTTCGCGCCAGAATCCCAGCTGACTAAATTTCGTTCAAAAAGCACTCCATCGATTTATTTGATTGATCGAGCAGTTTGGCTCGCAGCTCTCAGGCCGAGGTCTTAGCAATAGAAATCCTCTTTTCTCAAGGCACTGGTCTACGCCAACAGTTCTTCCTCCGAGCATAAGGCAATCAATGAAATCATTGGACGCAGCATCAGCGTCAGCATCAGCAGCATCAGCGGCAGCTCTGATGGATTGCCGAAAGGGAAGAAGGAGGACCTCGAGGTTGAGCGAGTGTCGGAAAGGGCGACAAATCCAGCTCTAATGTCTCGTAAATAATGCAGCCTTAGTATGAAATAGGAAAAATTCTCTAGGCGAAAGGGCGTCGGCGAGCGGAGGCAGCAGCAGCAGCAGCAGGCCATTAGTACTCCGCCTCTCTCGCTTCCCCCTTTTCTTCAATGGATCGAGACAGTTCTCCTTTAAATGACGAAGGAGTGGGAGAGCGAGAGAGAGAGAGCGAGACAGAGCAAAAACGAGGCCACTCCACAATGTGGAAAATGATAGCAGGCTTGGCTTTGTGCTGCTGCATTCCCTGCAATCCCCGATTCTACAACCGACCCCGATTCGCTATTGTCGCACAATTCCGCGATAATAAAAAGAGAGAGAGAGAGGGAGAGGGAGAGGGAGAAGGGCGAAACGCTGCAAAGAAAGGTGACTGCGAGCTGTCGCTCCGGCACGCGGGCGTTTCTTCTCTCTCTCTCTCTCTCTCTCGCATTCGCGCGGGCTCTTTGTGGCAGCGCTCTCAACCTTTTTTTTTTCAGCCGAGCTGCTCTACGCTGTTACTGCCCCCCTGGCCAGCCATACCCCATTCGTCCCTCCTTCAATTACGAAGCGTTTCTCTTGTCGCGCAGCTCTTGGACGGGTACGACGCGCACCGAGAGAGCTGCGCTAATGCGAGTCTCCCTCGTCTCCTTCGACGTCCTTCATATACAGCGAAATGCCGCGGCAGGACCGAGAGCCGTAGTTTCCATCAGTGCGCAACATCTGCTACCTCGCTACCGCGTATATAGTATATATATATATAGTATGCACGACTCTGGGCTGGGCTAGTCCGACGAACGACTTGATTCATGTTTACTCGGCCCGACTCATTGGACGACTGATTACCAGCGCTCCAACTGCGCGTTTATTATAGCTATGCGCATTTGCGATACTGCGGCCAAGCTCTCGTATAAGCGATGCGTACGTATGCATATGACCGATTCTCATAGAAAAATGCACTTTTCGGGGGGTTCCCGAAATCGAAATTTTATTTTTAAAGCTAGAGGTTTCGAACCGATCGGACTTTCTTCTATAAGCCGAAGGATAGTGAAAAATGCAGGGGAACATGGGAAAAGTTGCTAGTAACCATTTACGATTTTTTTACAAAGATCTAATGCGTCGAAATACTGGAATAATGACAACTACGAATGTTTCCGAGGCACAAATAAAATTTCAAATGACACCACAATAAGTACAACAAAAGAGCTTTAATTTAAAAAGAAATATGCCAAGATTCGATGCTCTGATCAAAAGTTATGTCTGACAAAAAAAAATAAATAAAAATCCGAATAGCCGATTTTCTTTTTTTTCCACATACCTCCCCATGTTAAATTCTAATGTTCCATGTTTCCCATGTTCCTCTGCATTTTTGACTATCTATCGGCTAATAGAAGAAAATTCTGATTGGTCCAAAACTTCTAGCGTAAAAAGAAATTTTTTGATTTCTGGACCCCCGAAAAGTGCATTTTTCTATGAGAATTGATCATATGTGCGCTGATCCGCGAAACACTGGAAATGACTCACCTCGGAAAATTGCAAAATTTTTTGTTGAATACACATCTACTAGACCTGTGTTTTCTGGCTCCTTAAACCATACTGAAAGAGAAGAAACTCGCGCGAATTGCGAATCGAAGGGTTATAGACAGAATAATGCCCCGGGGCAAAAAAAAGACTCGAAAAATGAGAAATAATTAAGAAAAAAAGAATTTACAGATTTTTTCACGAAAACTATGGATTTTTATAGAAATTTCATTACAACAAAAATGTCTTAGAATTCATCGGAGAGTGCTCTGAAATTTTTTCAGATTTTTAAAGGACGCTTTTCGAAATTTTTCGAAACTTTTCGGAAAAATCGAAAACTCTACCGGATAAATCTGAAAAAATTTCAGAGCACTCTGCAATGAATTTTAAGACATTTTCATTCTAATGAAATTTCTATAAAAGTCCATAGTTTTCGAGAACAAAATCTATGAATTCTCTTTTTGTTAATTTCTCGTCGAGTCATTTTTGCTCCGGCAAAAAGTATACCCTACGATCGGCCATGCACGCGAGCTTTTCCTCTTTCAGAATGACCCAAGGAACGCGAAAAGACAGGTCTGGCAGGTGTGCCTTCAAGACAATTTTTCGCAACCTTTCCGTCCGAGTTGTTTCCGAAATTTCCCGGACGTACTCGTGTATACACGCGCAGTAGTCGCGGTGCGTCGTATCGAAATTACTGGCACTGCGCCGCTGCCCAATTAAATCTGTATAGGAAACGTCGCGAGCCGAAACCATCGGAAATTCAATCGCGTTCGGCAATGCTCATGTCCGCGTTATGATTTCAATAATTTTTCGCTTCCGCCTCGGCGCCGGCCCCGCGGGAGAAAATAATCCCATTGAGAAGGTTTCTCAAAGCTCTCGCTCTGTCTTTCTCTCCCGGCCGCTGCGCACCTCCGGCGCGCCTTATGAGAATGACAGGCTCTTATTCCTTTGAAATCCCAAGCAATATCGTGTACAGCGAGGATTGCTTTCTTATATCGAGCTCGCAGTCTGACACTGAATACAAAGGACGCGCGCAACGCCCGACGACCGTTTTCATATAAATAATCCCTCGCTTACAGGCGCACTCTTCCTTCGTGCCCCCCGAGTGTGCGAGAAAGATAGAGAAAGAGAGAGAGAAAGCGAGAGATTTTCTCAGAAAATAAGCCTTTTTGCGCCACACTCGTCGTACACGCGATCCTCTTCAAGTCTCTCTTCTCGCAAGGCACTTTTTTCCTTTCGAGTTGCAGTCTTCATCAGAAGTATATAGCCCCGGCGTGTGGCATGCTCCACGTCGTTAAGCATATCCGCTTCATATCGTTTTTTTTTTTTTTTTTTTTGATGCGCTCGCGCAGCTCTTCTCCGCGCTTTATACGCGCGATTTCCGAGGATCCATCGATGCGCGCGGGAAATTAAGTTTTTGAAATCTCGCACAGTAGCCGCGCGCACGTATTTCGCATGAATTTTTCATGCAGCGATCTCTCCGAGGAGTCGTCGAATGTAATTCCGGAAAGGATATGAGTCGAGAACTAGGCTACCGCACCAGCACTAGCAGGCTTTTATCGGACACGTGAGCACCTGTCTGGCATACCTTTAACGCTATATACCTATGCAGCCCCGGTATAATTGCTCGATGTTGTATATGTCGAATTTCAAAAAATAAATGCACTTTTCTTTGGTCTAGAAATCGAAAACATTTTTCTGAAGCTAGAGGTTTCGGACCGATCGGACTTTCTTCTGTGAGCCGAAAGATAGTGAAAAGTACTAGTAACCATATTTCTGAGCCATTTTAAGCTTCTTTTACAAAAAATTAATGGGCCAAAATACTGGAATAATAACAACTACGAATGTTTCCGAGGAACCAATAAGATTTCGAATTACACTACAATAAAGTATTTGTACAGAGCTTTAATTTAAAAAATATTTATTCCAAGATTCGATGTTCTGATGAAAAGTCATGCCCGTTAAAAATAAAAATAATAAAAATCCGAATAGAGCCGATTTTTTCTTATTACCCCATATGCCTCCCCGCGTTAAATTTTTATATTCTGTATTTCCCATGTTCTTCGGCATTTTTTATCATCTTCTGGCTTACAGAAAAAAGTGTTATTAGTCCGAAAGCTCTAGCTTAAACAAATTTTTTCGAATTCTAGACCAAAGAAAAGTGCGTTTTTTTAAAATTCGATATATATACACTCGCGCGTCGATCGAGAATTATGCCGATCGACCATATATAGTCTCGGACGTGTACACTCTTTCTCTCACCTGCTAATTCATTTTATTTTTTCCCGTGGCAGTGAAAACCACGACGACGACGACGACGACGAGTCTGTGAGCTTTTTCCGAGACGCGACGACGCAACATCCGCGGAACTCGGCCTTCATTTCATGCAAATCCAGGGGGAGCCGACGAGCTCCAGCGACGCCTCATATAGTCTCTCTCTCTCTCTCTATCTCTTTCCCCCAGCGACGTGCAATTAATTTATGCAGTATGCAAATCCACCTACGCTCGCGCGTGAAATCGAAGTGGCGCGCAGGTACACGGAGCGCATACATGTAATACCATACACCTATATATATAGAGCATGTATAGGGGAATAAGTGTGCCGATGAAAGGGCGAGTGAGAAGTTGCTCGAGAGAACGTTAATGGACCGCAATCGAGTATGCGGTGATCCTTTAGCCGCGGATCCAGTTACTCAGCCATACCTGCATATACATACACGTATATGGAGAACCAACTGCGCGACGCGCTCAAGGCAATTGTTGCAGCTCTACATCCGAAGCCGATTCATTTGCAAATGGTACTGTTGCGGTGTCACGCTTGTGATAAGCCTCGTTTATCCCGCTGCCGGCGCACTCGTACAGTCGAGACCATTAGCGAACTTGATGTTCGGATGCTTGATGTACGACGGCCCAACCGCGAGGGGATAAAGCTTCCGGCGCACATCCGACGTGTCGCGGCGAACAGCCGGTAAATCCGCATATTTTCCAGCGCTACGTTTCGAGCAAAGTCTTTTGCAATTGTATGCGTGGCGCACGAGAACGATGCGTTAACTGTATACATGTATTGTGTAAAAGACACTTGAAAACATCAATTTTTTACACAATTATTTGGTTTGGGATATCGAGAGATTCGAAATTACGCGATGACCGTAACGAGAACCTTACAGCGCAATGTGGCAACAATAATGAAAGATCCCTAATGGCAATTGCCATGTAAACTTTATTCGTGATCGTTATTCGATGGATTATATCGCTTGAATATGGATTATATACATTATGTTGATGCGTTTGTGGATTTCGAAATCGTAAAAAATTCTACCCTAGTAGAATTAATTAGCTAATTTATCGTTAAGTTTCTATCAGGGTACCTTTTTCCCCAATCGCCCCACCTGTCATATAAAAATTATGACTTTGTGCAATATTTATACTTTTTTCGCTATCTCTGACCTATACACTATCACTAAACTGTAAATCGATTTCACCTTATCGTTGTCATTCCAATGAATTATTGCTGAATGCATGTATGCTATAAGATAACAATTTATTTCATACTTATCTCGTATAATTATAAAAAAATTGTTTGCATAACATTATTTAACCTACTCGATTTTATTTGCTCAACTCCATGATAATTGATTTGAGATATACATTATAAAAATTGTACCCATTGCTTCTTTCGAAATCCTTTCCGCAACCGTATTCGCATGGTGACAAAAATTGTTTACTCGTCGCTGTAAAAATCCTGTGAACGAAGAGCTTCGCGTGCTTTATATTTTTTTCTGCTCTTTACTCTATCGCAGCTCGTATATTTCTTCCCTGCACTGATGTATTGCTCTATTAAAATTATTGATACTTGAACTCTAACGATATTTTTTTTTTTACAATACATGCTAATTTTTTGATTGCGTGTTTTCTTCTGCTTTTGACTCAATGCCTCAGCGATAGTTTAAAAATTAATGGTCCGTACATGAGTCATTTAACTGTTGAAAGTGTTAATAAATATTGTATATGTATCTACCAGTCAACTACTATAATTACATAGTTTGCTTATATATGCGTTAAATTGCTTTATTAAGACTTGTAAACGCTCCAAATTGCTTTTAGACAAAACTCGAAATTTTATTCTTAGAATACATTGTAAGCTTCCTAGAAAACGCAAATTGCTATATTTTTAACTGATATGGAAATACCTGTTTTTACAATTAGAGTTTTTTAATAAAAAAAATGTTCTTATATGTTCGTTGTCAATTTCTTTACTATTATAATGAAATTGATGGATAAACTGAATTAACAAACTTAAAGAAAAACTTAGAAATTAAATAAAAACATACATTTTACAAAAGCATATTGTTAAAAATTACATTCAATTTTAAATTATATTTTAACATGAATATATAGATATTCTTTTAGATATAGTAGTTTTCTTCCTACCATTTCCTATACGTACATACAATTATATTGTCCTTGTTAGGCTGCCTACTTATAATACATTGTAATATAGTAAAATAAATAAATAAATAACAAATATTTTGCATTAAATTATCTAATATAACTGTAAGCAGCAATATGCATACAGCTCTCGCTTTGAAGATTTGTCCATAAACGTGAAAGCATGATTAATAATAATTACACTTAAATGATGAAAATTTACGGGCAATGAAATTCATACAGCGATCTCATGAAAATTACACAAACGTGACCTACTGAATCAACCCCCCCCTTCTATTGTCACTTTGAAACTGATATTAAATATCTGAAATCGACAGATCAAATCGTCAATTTCAGAAGATTCGAGTCCCACCCTCTTTTTCATTAGTTGTAACAGTATACGATAGACGTTAATTTACGACGTGTAATCATTATTAACGAACATTGAAGCGTAGCTCGTGTGAGTTTACGTCATTAATTGCGTTTCGCTACAGTACTATTGCACTCGTGAATCAAGGTTCGCGATAACGATTGTGTTATCGGTTTGAATACATATTTTTTTTCGTCGATTACGAAATGGAATGTAATTCCTGATACTTGAAAATGTTTTCCACCATAAGATAAACTATTCGTTCGATATGAAAAGATATCTACTTTGTTATTTTTCGCATGATTTTCAGGTTCTTGTAGTCGAAGCTCTTGTATTTTTTTAAAAATATCATGCGATAACATTGTTTCCTCGATAATGAATTATTGTATTCAAGTACATTTTCCGTGTAATTAAAAATCGTTACGTGTTAAATAGAGCAGTAAACTGGACATAAAGTGCGCACATGACGATATTAGTTTCTAAGAAGGTGACGTTCGCCTAATGTAGGATAAGGACTACGTATATGGAGGAATGCACCAAGAATCGGAATCTTTTTGGCCCAAAAATGGAATCTGAGTAATTATGAGGGCACATTGATCGGACTAGGTTTTTTACCCTCGATCGTACATACAAAAACAGAAAAATGACCGTAGAACATAGGTATTTTATTATACCAATAACAAATTACGGGCCAAAAACTGAAAAAAAGTTAATTCTCTCAACAGTTTAAGAAGCAGGCCGTATTTTAAATAAAATTTCCAGTAAGCAAAAAAAATTATACAAAATAATCTTTAATTTGAGCTATAGAACGTTTAAAACTGTTGTTTAGATCAAAAGTTAGAAGGATCTAAAGAAAGGGAAAAATAGATGAATTTTGTTGAGCGTTTTCATGGAAAGGATGCCGATGTTCTACGGTCGTTTTTCTTTTTTTGTGTGTCCTAACCAGTGTAAAAAATCTAGTTCGGCCAGTGTACCCACAAAATTATACTTGGATTCTACTTTTGGGCCAAAAAGTGGTTGGGGTAAATTTCCCCATGTACGCATAAGCTTATTTCAGTCTTTTAATCTCATGAATGAACTCGAATAATACGTTCGCATATACACTCGCAACAACGCACTTGTATTTCCACTGATAAAACCTATATAAAATATGTATGTTTGCACATAATTATGCGTGGTTTGTGTATTTCAAGCAAATTCGTTCCGTTTGCTTATAAAAATTACTATGTTCCTTATCCGCAAAGAGATACGATGTTTCAGCTCATTATTTAAGTCAAACATCGAAGTCAAACATCGTAAGCACTTTTTTTGCGGACAACATTTTTGCAACTTATGGATAAAATGCCGCCAGTGCAGAAAACTATTTCTTTGAACGAGCGAATTGATATAGCGGAACTTTGGCTTTTATCGACTGGCATATCGAAATGCCTGCGTTATTTTTTAAAATATCTCCCGCGACGTCTCATATAAATTCCTTTATGATTGTGGTTACATGCAAAACCATTCGACGTATGTCTGCTATTTCTTCATCCCACGTACACAAAGAGCTTTCTCAAATATTGAAAAAAATAACAAAAATTTCAATATAGGATCTTCTTTCTCTCGTGCATGGATGCAGTGCATCAGCATTTTGATAGTCGCATCAAAATACCTGAATTATGCATAGCGATTCCCTGATAAAAATTTCGCCGTTCTTGTTAAAGTGAAAGCAAACGAGGATATTTTCATTTGCTATTCGCAGCCGTCGAATCGTGTTTCATAATAATATATTATTATGTATTTGCACAATCTACACTTTCCAATTGGTATGATCAGTGGGTATCTGAAAACAATCAAAGTTGATAGCGTACAATGCGATGTTTTATAACTTCGTAAATTAAATGGTATCATCGGGTGCGGTCGACTTATGGCGATCATTCCTGTTCAAACTTCAAATTTCCAAGGAGCAGCAAACGGTTGTGGGATCGTCGAAGTAACGATCTGCCGAATAGAAATTCCTCCCGCGCACGACTCGGCATTAGATATAACGACAATGCAGGTCAATTAAAACGAGGGTATAAGGTACGTGCTCATAGTAACAATCGGATCCTACACTGCGCGGTCCAAATGCTTGATAAAAGACGCATTAGCGTAATTCGCATCCGACGGAGCGGGGCTCGAAAGAGAAAAGAGAAAAATTTCTAGAGCAGTCGGGAGATCGGGAAAGAGCATTACAGGCCATCATCCCTCAAATCATTGAATGCGCGCGCGAATCGATATTCCGCGCTTGGCCTCGATACACCTACCTATAGATACAGATATACGCGTGCACCGTACACGTACATCTTCTTCGGAATGCCTTCGAATTATTTCGCCGGCAAAAATTTCGCGGCGAGAAGAGATATTCGGATTCGAAGATGCATCGCTCATATATATACGTCCGCGGAACAACTGTGCAGAAAGGGCGCCCGCAGACGTTGGTTTTCGGATGTGCGTCTATCGATATGCGGTATTCGTACTTGTATATTGGATTATCGGGTTCGCGCGCTATGTAGAGATACTGAAGCTTATTTCAAGGCGCTATTCATGCGCTTTTTGGATTTTGGGATTTCGTCCCCCATTGGAAACACGTAGTAATCAGAAATCTATTCCGGTACGGAGAAAGGGATGGATTTAGCGAATTCAGATATATAATTAAATACCCTTTGAAAATTCAGCGTCCGCTCGAAATTCACGTTCTATACTCGGAAATTGCAGACGCGGAAAATCGTATTCGGAAAATAAAAATTCTCATTATTTTTGCAACGATATTCCTGAAATTTTAAAAGCAACGATTTTAGGAAAATCAAAATGTAAACACAATTTTAATTGTAGATGATTTTAATCGATTATTATTGTATTATGTACATATTGCATAATATTTTATCAAGTTCGCTCTACCATTCAAATAAGTAAGTAATAAAGTTTTTTCATATACATATTATATTATCACTTACAACTAAGAATAGCTTAGCTTTAAATAGGCCTAAATTCAATGTACACACGTAACACCTGTAAATAATATAAACTTATCTAGGCTACATACATCACATTTATCACGTTCCAATAGCTTGAATTTATTGTAGAACGCTAAAATTAAGAATTGAAAATCTACCTTTTTTTAAACTGTACTAGTCTTTGTTGGAAGCAAAGATATTATATTCATATTATTACAGAATTCATCCAGTACGGTTAAAATTATGTATGGTTAATTCATAATCTTCACCATGAATTTACTATATTTTTAAAAAATGTTGCTCTCAGTATCTTTATTTTTTTACCTAAATTTTTATAATTTTTCTTTTATTTTCTCAACATTCAACATTAAAAAAAATTTAAATATTTAAAACTTCCTATCAAGATTCTCACATGCAAAGGAATCGATCTGGCTAAAATTATCAGAACTGTATACTATAACTATGACCGAAAAATATCTGAACTGTGCTAATGTTAGTAAGGGACTGACAAATATATTCTGCAGAACTTGTTGCTATATATGTACATTTACACAAAACTAATTTACATAAACATTCAAAGTTTCTCGAACCGTTAAATTTCCGGTTCACTCCGCAAAAGCTAATTTAAGTAGTGTACCTTGGAGTTACATTTAAGCAGCAACGTATCAAGTAATATATTGCGTGGATGCCGGAACTGAGTTGACAGTTGCTCCTTTGTTTCAAAGTTTTTTACCTGTATGCATACACTTTCTGTGTGTGTAAGTGAGAGCTTATCTCCGACCTAGAGTTCGCTTGTTTACGAATTTCCATGCGCCGTTCGTTAATTTTAACGAATTCTCGCGAAACGTTTCATCAAGCCAATTTGGCGATTTTCCCCTTTGCACACTCGCCATTAAATGTTTATATAATATTCCTGCCGTACGCTGTCTACAAATCGATCGATGTTTCATTTATTCACGAATCGTTTGAAGGATGCAGTACGAATTTATTTTAGAATCAAAAGTGCGTTTTGCGCAGTGCTGTGCACACTTTCGGCAAATAAATGCAGAATGTGCAGCAAGATCCACTAAGATTGCAAGAACTGTCGGGACCCAAATCTTTTGGCTTTATAGCTAATGGTTATCTGGCATACGAGAAACATTATTCTAGAAACGAGTTTGCACTCGATGTTATCATAATTGCTCGTGATATTTGCAGTTACCTCCGTGCTATAGAAGTATAAAAATAAATAGCACAGGAATAGAATGGCCTGTGGAAAGTACGAACTGTATAACAGAAAATACGAACACAAATATGTAGCTGAAATATCCAGTAGTCAAAAAAAAAACATTAATTCAGCATCTTGTAGCTGACACATCGTAATAATCGGTTTAAATAAAACACTCCATTTTAATTATGGCAATACAGCTGCGTCGCTCGAACATCTAGTTGAAGGGATGTTCAAACAGATATTTTATCTGCAAAAAGATTAAAAATAACTTTAAGTTCATTAATTATACGTTACTAATTAG
Organism: Philotrypesis tridentata; assembly: GCA_018906965.1. Taxonomy (NCBI): domain Eukaryota; kingdom Metazoa; phylum Arthropoda; class Insecta; order Hymenoptera; family Pteromalidae; genus Philotrypesis; species Philotrypesis tridentata. Next base: position 6,187,237 of record JACCIB010000001.1, on the reverse strand, counting down.
GTAGCATAAAACATTACTCAGTTACGTTATACTGTGTCGGATACAGATCTTTGATTCAATTTAACAAAATAAGAACAATTCGTTTATCCATCATCATTGAATACTACTTGTCTGCAGTTTTTACATACATATTTATATGTATACATATTTATATATATTTCTGTACTTGTGTCGAATTTGAAAAAGAAAGAAAAAGTCAAAAATAAAAGTCAAATACGTTTCCCAAAATTAGATAAATATTGTTGCAGTTAATTAAATTGAGTTGTAATTAATTAAAATAAATTGAAATAAACTTTTGTGCAATTTATACGAGTGGTCCTTTACCGGAAAAATTGATAAATTAGATAAATATTGTTGATTGAGTTGTAATTAGTTAAAATAAATTGAAACAAACTTTTGTGCAATTTATACGAATGGTCCTTTACTGGAAAAATTGATAAATTAGATAAATATTGTTGATTGAGTCGTAATTAATCAAACTAAACTTTTGTGCAATTTATACGAGTGGTCCTTTACCGGAAAAATTGCTAAGTTTATGTACTGATACGAATTATTTTAATTTCGCATTTATGTTCTCATTGTCTAATTGAATAAACAACGGTGTTATAGACTTGGATTTTTAGATCACTACTGAATTCAAGTAAAAAGTGTTTTTCGAAACGTTGACGCATACATGGATTGGCAATTACTTGCAATCCGTTTCACGTGAATCCAATCGATTGAGCGAACGAATGAAACCTTTCCCATATAATCACGGGTCTTCATTAGATTGGGATGTTTTATATAGAGATGTGCGCGCGTGCAGAGCACGTCTTACGGGAACGAGATCGATCGGTCGCGCAAATTTACGGCTAAACGTCTCGGATAAACATTATAAAAGAGTTCGCGACTCATCGTGCCACTGCGGGATGGCGCGGCCCGATTTTATAAAGCTTCCTTTAACGGAGCAAGGGAATTTTAATGTTTCTTTAACGTTTTTTTCAGGGAATATAACGTTGCGCAATAAAATGGATGACGCATATCGATCATTCGCTATTATACGCGCATTTACGAGGCCACAAATGTATCAGTATAAATGAAGAATAAATATAGTCTTTAACGATGATGGTAACGATAATGCGCTTTAGTCATTTATATACACAGCGACAGAGGGAGGAGACCACCGAGTAAGAGAGAGAGAGAGAGGACGCCTGGAAAAGAATAAGAAATTAGATTAACTAAATTAGATTATGTTCTGCAAATATACGCAGACTGTAGCTGCAAATAAAACTAGAGTTCATAAAATGAAAAGGCAGTAAGCAAAATAAAGAGATAAGCAAAAAGAAAGAATAAAAACATCAATCTGGGTAGAAATGAGAACGGCGGGAAATAGTTTGCAAATTAAAAAGAAAGTGGGGCAATTGACACGTAAGAGACTGCGAGGCTGTCATCAAATAAAAGATAGAATAAAATTTAATTAAAAAAATAGAGAGGGTCAGATAGAGATTGAGAGAGCTAGAGATGCTAGGCAAGATTTATTCTAGTAAATTTTCAGCTGGCAGTAACAGGAGCTGCCGAGTTGGGAAAAAAAGCGGAGCGAAGAAAAGTCGAACATCATGAAGCAGATCCCGCCTATATTATACTTGTACACGAACATTTTTTTTTTTTCCCCGACACAATTAATCTCTGGCATTCATCCATCATGATCGAATCCCTCCGAACTGCAATACATTAGATGGGAAAAGCCGGAGTCGTCGCGCGCGCGCGAGGCGTCGACGTTAATTTGCTGAAAACGTGGCGGGGATGCGGTGAAAACTAATAGGAAACGGATTAATTGAATTTGCTAAATGTTGACTTATTCGAAGACCGAGGAAAAGAGATGGACTAATTCCAGGCGCATCTCCCGGCGCAGCGCGCATACCAACGAGTTCAGCGAAAATTCAGGTGATGAGAGACGGAGCGAGATTAAGAGAGAGGAAAAGAGTGCGGGAGAGCGAGCGACTAACGAGACTGAGGCATTAGCGAGATCAACGGCTAGACGCAATACCGTTTCCCCCTCGTAACGACAGAATAAGCTTGCGCATATAAAAAAGAGTCTCTGTATATAGCGTTTCTTAGCGCACTGGTGCACGCCGGAAATCTGGGAAGAATCGACGAAAGTTTCTCTCGTGCTGCGAGAGTAATTTTGGACGATATTCCACTTGGTTTTGGGAAGTAGATAAGAAATTAATTGTTTTCTTTTTTTTTAAAGAATTCTTGTTTGTTGAAAAATTTCGACTAAATTATATACTAATTTGTCACGTAAATGCAAGTTATTCGCTCAAAATTTTTGAAAGAATTGAACCACTATATCAATTACGTACAAATTTTTAGTGCCATTTTATCCAAGAGCATTATCTCGTAAGCGTAATTCGTAGAAATGACCCTGCTGGAAAATTGAGCATAAAATATGGGCTCGAGAACACTGTCTGCGCAGAATTGCAGAACACTATCTAGTATGATAAGTGCCCACATTCGGTCCAGATTCTGTTGAGGGCTTCATGTCCTGAGTTATCCCATAACATAACCTCAACTTCACGTACTCAATCATAGGAGTTATCGACCTTTTATATTAATGTAACATGATATAATACATTGCGCGGTCATCGTTATTTAATTATTATTTTATTCAGACCCTTCCGCACTGCAATTATGCCTGTATAAACTACACTCTGAGTACAGCGTATGAAGACTCGAGAGTATAGCTATATATACTGAGCAGCTGTATATACGCATGAGATGTGCGCTGCGCGTGCGCATAAGCTTTCGCGCTCTCTCTCTCTTTCTCTCTCTGTCTCCCTCTCTCTTATACGCTGTAACCTCAAATGAATAGATAAACAGAATTTTTAACAGATTCTGTTCTGGTTGCCGTCTCGTCACAGCTGCTAAATCTGGGCACGGTCTGGTACAGAATCTGCCCACTCCACAGAAATTTTAACAGATTCTGTACAGAAGTGCCTCAATTTTCCCACAGGGGATCGAACGCAGGATACTGATTATTTTAAATGAAAGCAGTTCGTTACACCCGCAGAAATGCATATCGGTAAATTTTGCTTTAAACGCTAATTTCCCTTGGTCAATTTGAGCGAATGTAGACAGGCAATTGTACACAGCCCGTATATTGCACACGATGTTTATTGTTAGACAATATAGGACCGACGTGCCTTGTCGCGGCCAGGTCCAAGCTAATTTGCATTCGCGAAGGAAATTAATGAAATCAATTAATTCGCAACAGGGACGTCTATGCGCGTGACAATTTGACCCGTCGATGCAGAGCCCAACGTATTCACATAAGAACACGTTAACTTTTATTAAATAATCAAAAAATTTGAATTTACGACGGGCAGTTCGTGATTTTTGATCGCCGTTCCGAAACTTTGGGCTCTCGTAAAAGTTTGCTCACAAGTTGCGCGCGCGCGCGCGAAGAGTTTCCCAGATGGTCGAGATAGTAATATCTTGAAAGTGCTCGCCAACACGAAAATGACGGAAACGTTAAGCCCTTACAAAGTTTCGTGCTATTATTTTGAGGTTGTATAAAATAGTATATTGGAATAGTATGTTGTGCGTCAAGAGGGCAAAAGTATCGCCAAGTCCATATAGAACGTCGAAATCGATACTCCTATATCAATTCTTCGTCTTTTTGAGATCGGATGAAAAGTTTAGATAAAAGTCTGGGATATATAGTCTTGCAGGACGTCAAGTGAGAAATTCTCGGCAAAGCTTACGTATCAAGACCTTTGGCGCTAGACTTTTCTGTTTTTATACCATGAATAAAAGTCGGGTATACTCCTTTAAATGATCGTTACCTCAAAATTTATAAAATTTATTAAAATCACTCTGTTTTTAGATCGAAATTTGACTTGATGAATTTACGGGGAGAGATTAATCACCGAATAAAAGACATAAATTCATGATGAATATACGCTAAAAAATTCATTACGCTCATCAATCAAAGAATCAAAATCGTGAAGTATTTCACGCGTATATGCCGAGTGACTTTGCATTCGCTTCCATGCCATCAAATATATTTTTCTTGTCAATTTTCAAATCGAGTAAGTGATGTTCCACTTAAAAATTTTATCGATATCGCACTAATTCGTGTGAAAGTTCAGACTTACTGTGAGTAACCCGAAATGAATCTATGCAAGAGCAAAAAGTTGAACATAAACATATAAACATTCAGTTAATCTCGAAGAAGAGTCAAAACCGGAATTTTCCACATTACTCGTCGCTCGGATTTAGCGCGACGCTTGAACTGAGTGCACTGAGAAAACCGAATGCGGATGATGTTCTCATCCATAAAATCATGCAGTAAGAGAACTTTCGTTTAGTATCGAGAAATAACCGTTTCGTCGCGAATTTGCGAATTTTCGACGTAAAAAGAAAAAACTCTTGGTCACCTTCTTGCCGCAAGATCAGTATGCGAGCAAAGTTCCTCGCATTAACATCTTGCGAGATAAGTGAAAATGCGCGGTAAGAGAAATTCGTAAAAAAAAAAATTCGTTCTGGAGCTAATTGTAGAGTGCTGTAGTTTTTGTGATTGCTGCTACTCTGGGAAAACAATCCTCTTGAAACAAACGACTTAAGAGGAATTTCATCTCAATCTTAATACCAAAAGGATGTCGTTTAGTGGTAAAAAGAATATCCTCCGGATGCAAGATGATGAAACAATTTTGTACCCATATACGATTTTCCTTTCGTCACAATAGGGAATCCTTCTCCATACCCATCGTAAGTCATTTTTATAAAAAACTACGGCTATATATACATGTCTATCGAATTTGTTAATCCACACTTACACAAACACATAATATACACTCGTCGTGGATGACTCAACGGCATATAACAGCAACATCAATCGCAACAATCTCACCAACGTCCAACATCAGCACTGTTCGATTAGCTCCTGATGCTGCTCGTGCCAACTCGGATGGTGACGCGAGAAGCTATATATTTCCCTAACTTCTTTTGTCCATTGTTCAATTTTGTAGAACGATGAAGGTTAAGCGCACCGGTAACCGCACGGAAAAAATAGATTTTGCAGCTACAGCGAAGTGTACTTATGTAAGGAGACAGCGAGATTTGTTTATTTCGATTGGAGACAGGGACTGTACATCCGCGAAATTTATTGCAACCGGTTAACGCTGAAAATTACGAATTTAACAAGATCTCATCGATTCTCGATGACGTTAGCCGCTCTGGAAAATTTACGCGTTGAAACTTATGGCAGCGACATCTATAGTGGTTTAACGCTGAAAAAATTCATAACTTTTAGCAATTTTTATCGCGAGTATCATTTTATTTAATAATTTATTAAAATCTAATTTATTCATCGCAGTACTCGTGAATTATACGTCTTCTTATATTCCGTCCTTCGACGCAGTCTTTAGCCCCGTACACTGCGCCGGCTGTCTTTCATCTATGTCGTTTTCAACATTTTTTTTTCATTCTTATAATGTATTTTCGTGAAATCAATTTTTGTAATAAAATGTATCATTCGTTCGACTGTCTATTGTTAACAATAAGTCGTCGTTGCATTAACAACTTACGCCCAGCAATAAATGCGCTAATACAGTATTACAGAGCGATCGCATAATTTTCCGTGAAATTTGTAGTCGGGGCCCCATGGAACTGTATAGGATAGTTATTGGAAGTTCGTGCCACTAGCAATTTTATTGTTGGAACTGGTAATGGTTCAGGTACTGATAACTACCAAAAAGTCTCTACAATGTACCTACCCCGGAACATTGTTATTATTGCAAAATTATGGCCAAAAATGCATTTTTTTTTGGTTTATCGTCTCTAGCTCTTTTATTATTAACTTTACGTGAAAAAGTTGAGAATGTTTTTTGTTCAGAATTAAATTTCCTATAAGGTACATGTGTTCTCGGATGCAAAATTGACTTTTTTCATCGCTAAATTGTTTAAAACAAAAAAAGTTTTTGTAAACTTTTATATTGCAATAGTTTATATAAAAAATACTTTTTTTAATCGAACTTACACTCAAACATATCTCTATAGTTCATACAACATAAAAATTTCAGTCCGACCTCGCTATCTCAAAATGGCGGCTTATTGTAAAATTATTAATCAGTATTTTCCAATTCATTTCAATTTTGCTCTAATTGCAATAAATTGATGGGACCACTTGGAATCGATAGCTTATGTCCTACTTAACAAATACTTAAAATAACTTTTTTTCAAATTAATATTTAACAACATTTTTAGCAACAAATGTCTTTTTCAATATTGTTATCTCGGTCAATTTTAAAGTTACAGAAATGTGCTAAAGTGAATCGTAAAGTGCATAAAAAATCATGAATTTTCATATATTTACTTTTAAGATTGGACCAATAGGAGCCGAGATAAAAAAAATTTTTCAATCGCCGATTGCGCCGAAACTACTTGATATTTTTTGTTGAAATTTAGCACAGTGGTTGTTGAAATAATGCTCTAAAAGATGACATTTTATCGAATAGCTCTAGATGGTTTAGTTCGTCTAAAACGACTGACGAACAATGTGAGTTCAGCGCGCGCGGCCGCGCGGCTACTCCTGCGCCGGCCAGGGAGGGCGGTGCAGTGGTGGGGGGACTGCCGCGCGACGGCGGACAGAATTCGGACACCTTAGTTGTAATTTGATTATCTCGTTAACCAAAACTGCTATTGCAATAAACTTTTTTTTCATTTAACCTGCTTTTTTCTCAGCTTTAACGCTATGCTAATTAAATTTTCATGGGTACAATACAAACACCCTAAATTACCAATTTTTTCGACAAAAATCTCTTATACCTATTTTCATAGATTTTACATGCATGCATTGCTTTACTATCATTATATAAGTACTTACATTCATCATAAAAATGTTCTGTAATGCAATGCAGGCTTTGTATATAGCCATAAGAGATTTTTGTCGAAAAAATTGGTAATTTAGGGTGTTTGTATTGTACCCATGAAAATTTAATTAGCATAGCGTTAAAGCTGAGAAAAAAGCAGGTTAAATGAAAAAAAAATTTATTGCAATAGCAGTTTTGGTTAACGAGATAATCAAATTACAACTAAGGTGTCCGAATTCTGTCCGCCGTCGCGCGGCAGTCCCCCCACCACTGCGCCGCCCTCCCTGGCCGGCGCAATAGTAGCCGCGCGGCCGCGCGCGCTGAACTCGCATTGTTCGTCAGTCGTTTTAGACGAACTAAACCATCTAGAGCTATTCAATAAAATGTCATCTTTTAGAGCATTATTTCAACAACCATTGTGCTAAATTTCAACAAAAAATATCAAGTAGTTTCGGCGCAATCGGCGATTGAAAAATTTTTTTTATCTCGGCTCCTATTGGTCCAATCTTAAAAGTAAATATATGAAAATTCATGGTTTTATATGCACTTTACGATGCACTTTAGCACATTTCTGTAACTTTAAAATTGACCGAGATAACAATATTGAAAAAGACATTTGTTGCTAAAAATGTTGTTAAATATTAATTTGAAAAAAAGTTATTTTAAGCGTTTGTTAAGTAGGACATAAGCTATCGATTCCAAGTGGTCCCATCAATTTATTGCAATTAGAGCAAAATTGAAATGAATTGGAAAATACTGATTAATAATTTTACAATAAGCCGCCATTTTGAGATAGCGAGGTCGGACTAAAATTTTTATGTTGTATGAACTATAGAGATATGTTTGAGTGTGAGTTCGATTAAAAAAAGTATTTTTTATATAAACTATTGCAATATAAAAGTTTACAAAAACTTTTTTTATTTTAAACAATTTAGCGATGAAGAAAGTCAATTTTGCATCCGAGAACGCATGTACCTTATAGGAAATTTAATTCTGAACAAAAAACATTCTCAACTTTTTCACGTAAAGTTAATAATAAAAGAGCTAGAGACGATAAACCAAAAAAAAATGCATTTTTGAACATAATTTTGCAATAATAACAATGTTCCGGGGTAGGTACATTGTAGAGACTTTTTGGTAGTTATCAGTACCTGAACCATTACCAGTTCCAACAATAAAATTGCTAGTGGCACGAACTTCCAATCAAAATCCCATGGGGCCCCGACTATTGAGCCTCCCGGCCGATTCGCATCGTACATATAATACTCGTTGTCAAAGGCTTCAGTCGTAAACGACAAATGTAAAACACTGCGAGGATTCGCGAAAATAAGAAACCGACTAAATAGTACACCGAATAATCGTTACATACATTCATTAGCGACGAAAGCTCGAGGCAAAACAACAGCTCGTCCGCCCATCCGTTCATCCGTTCGTCTGCACCGTAAGTATAGCAGCAGTGCGCGCCCGCAAAAGAAATTAACAAGTCGTCGGGCGCGCGTTATCGCGAATGCGCGCGTCCACGATTAATTCCGTTTCGGCCGAGGCAGCGGCTAATGCGCACGTATATTCCGAGCAATCTGCAGAGGAAACCCGCGGAGATACATACTTAGAGTGCAGTGTGTGTGTAGACGAGGTTGCTCGCCCGTCGGCAATCGCTTATCCTATATCGAATTCCAGAAAGCCGTTAGCTTTAGTTTTAATTGATGGGCAGCTTTCGAATGCGCGCGACTCGCTCGCCGCGCGCGGAATCTCCCGTCCCAGTTAAACTGCCCGTGTCGAGGCGCGCTCGTATATACATGCACTCGGATTAACCTTTACAATGTCAGCGGAAGTTGGCGCTCAAGTCCGTGAGAGCTAGCGCGCGACTTTTGCCGAAAGTCTGAGCGTCGCTGCGTCGCGCCGGCCAGCTAGCCACATCTATATATACATATATACACCTATATAAGTATACATAGTTGCGATTGGAAAGTTTTCCGATTTCTTGAATAACACGGTGTGCAACATCGATCAGATGTTATCTCGTCTTGGCACTGCCGCGATAAATTGCCATTATGTATATACCTGTGCGCTATATAATACGAATGTATATATACGTACGATTGCATCGGTTGTACGCTGCGCGCAACAGCTGCGATAGAGATTCTTCGAATCGATTAAAATTGGCATTGATGCGTCGTGGCGTGGCGTGGCGAGTGTGCTGTTCGTAATGCATTCGCGAGCTTCGTAACGAGCTCGAGTTCGTCCGCCTAATTATTGATAAACAAATTGTTTGTCAACTAACTGCGCGCGCGCAAGTTCGAACATTTCCCATTTTACCCGGAAAGATAACCCCCGGAAAAATTCTGTCGAGCGTCCGAATTGATTCCCGATAAATTGTAGGACACGTAACGAACTCCCGCGAGCGCATGTTACACTGCGCATCGCTAATCAGTGGGTATAATGATAATTGCGAGAGCAGTACAGGCGTCCCAGCCCAGTCGAAGAGCGTAACGAGCGCCGTTTAATCCAAAAATAACAAGTATACGTCGAATTTCAAAGAGTAAATTCCCTTTTCTTTGGTCTAGAATTCGCAAAAAAATGTTTTGAGTTAAAGCTTTCGGACCAATAGGACTTTCTTCTGTAAGCCAAAAGATGAAGAAAAATGTCGAGGAACATGCCAAGTACAGAATATGAAAATTTAACACGGGGAGCCATATGGAGGAAAAAGAAAAAATTGGCTGTTCGGATTTTTATGATTTTTTTTTTAATGGGTACAACTTTTGATCAGAGCATCGAAACCTGGCATATTTTTTTTTTAAATTAAAGCTCTTTTGTAATAATTTATTATAGTGTTGTTCGAAATTTTATTGGTGCCTCGGGAACATTCGTAGTTATTATTATTCCAGTATTTTGACGCATTAATTTCCTGTAAAAAAAGCGTAAAATGGCTCAAAAATATGGTTACTAGTAATATTTCGCAAGTTTCCCTGCACTTTTGAAAAGTGCATTTTTTCATTGAAATTCGACATATATGTGTAAATTCACACAATGTCGGAAACAACTCATATGGGCAAGTCGCAAAATTTTTTCTTCAAGGCACACCTACCAGACCTGATTTTTTTCGTTCCTTAGGTCATTCGCGACTCGAAAAAACGAGAAATAATTGGATAAAAAAGAATTCATAGATTTTTTTCTCTAAAACTATGGACTTTTATACAAATTTCATTAGAACAAATGTGTCTTAAAATTCATCAAAGAATGCTGTCAAATTTTCCAGAACGATCCGACACAATTTTTGACTTTTCGTAAATTCAAAAAATCGAAATTTCGAAAAACGTCCTTAAAAAATCTGAAAAAATTTCAGAGTACTCTGTGATGAATTTTAAGTCATTATCGTTCTAATGAAATATTTTTAAAGGCCCATAATTTTCGAGAAAAAAAAATCTATAAATTCTTGTTTTCCAATCGTTTCTCGTTTTTCGAGTCGTTTCTGCTCCGGAAACAAGTGTACCCTGTACGATGGACCATGTACGCGAGCTTTTTCTCCTTCAGAACGACCTAAGGAACGAGAAAAATCAGGTCTGGTGGGCGAGCCATCAAGAAAAAATTTTGCCACTTACTCGTGTGAGTTGTTTCCGAAATCGGATGGATTTACACATATACTATATATACAGTCGGTCGGCTGATCTGTCGCATTGATTAATTTTTGAATTTCCCACTCGGGTAAAACAACCGTGGCGACTCGGCGGAAAGGGAAGAGCTGCAGTCGTGCGGTCCACGCGTGTGTAATCAGACAGTACGTCGAGCGGCGTTAGCGCAACGCGACGCCCCGGCGATAACGCGCGCATGAATTTTTGCATGCCTCTCGTCGCAGCCTATACGTATATCTATATATATATATATATAGTAGACTCACTCGCTATCGTCGCGCGCTCTCCGCACAACAATTGCGCTGAACGAACTAAGAGAGAGAGAGAGAGAGTGTGTGTATGTGGGACAGAGATAGACAGAGCTCACGTGTGTGTGTGTGTGTGTGTGTGTGTGTGTACGCACAACTGGCGGGGGAGTCGAGCTAAGGTCGTCGACCAATGGCGGCGTTGTTTCTCGTTATCAATTCCGTAGCGGGCATGTACGACCGGCCCTGCGTATATAATATCGCCCGGAGATGTCCGGTCTCGGTCAAGTCGCGCTTCACCGAACGACGAGGACGCAGCGACGGCGGCGCGCGTTGTCCCTCTCGATTTCCCTCGTTCGCGGACTGTTACAAACGCGCGTTATACAGCACTATAGAGAGAGAGAGAGCGCGGCGCATTTTTCAACTGCTCGACCTCTCCTCGCCGACACTTTCCATTCGACTCTCGCTCGCTCGCTCGCTCGCGCGCGGCTCCATTGTAGTATACGCGCGTATAGTGCGTCGTTTTCCCGTATACATACGCGCATTGCACGCGGTGCTCGTCGAGGATGGCAATAGCGATGCTTCTGTTGCTGCCGGTGCTGCTGATGTCGATGGCGATCGGCACGAGGGAGGCCCGCCGACAGCCGGACTACTGCATCAAGGACCAGAGCGTCGATTCCGCGGAAGTTTTGGACCTGTGCCAAAGGTGAGAGAGAGAGAGAGAGAGAGATTCTCCCGTCGACGTCTCTTGTATTGTTGTATACGCCGACACAACTTGCTGCCGTGCGGCTGTCATTCCGCGCAGCTTTGAGAGAGAGAGAGAGAGAGAGAGAGATGCGATGTGAAAGGCGAACACGCGCGAGTAACTTGCACGTATATATATACATATATATATGTATATATAGCGCCTGAGTTTACGAGCTCGAGCTTCCCGGCTATAATACACTTGTATACACTCGGCTACATTCGGCTATTTTCCTCCAAATCTCGCCCTTTAACTGCGCGCTTATTTCACCTGTTGGATCTGGCTCTTCCGATGCTGTGTGTGTGTGTGTGCGTGTGCGCGCACGGCGGTTTACCCGCGATGAATAACGCTTTCCGATGCGCGTAATGCATACGCGAGGAAAAAGAGAGGCAACAGTCACGAGAGCGTATATGTCGAATTTCGATGAAAAAATGCACTTTTCTTTGGTCGAGAAATCGAAAAAAATTTGTTAAAGCTAGACGTTTCGAACCGATCAGACATTCTTCTGTGAGCCGAAAGATAGTCAAAAGTGCAGAGGAACATGGGAAAAATTACTAGTAACCATATTTCCAGAGCCATTTTGCGCTTTTTTTGCAGAAAATTAATGCGTCAAAACACTGGAATAATAACAACTACGAATGTTCCCGAGGCACCAATAACATTTCAAATAACACTATAATACAGTATTACAAAAGAGCTTTAATTTAAAAAAAATACGCCGAGTTTTGATGCTCTGATCAAAAGTCATGCCCGATTAAAAAAATAATTAAAATTCTCATATCCTATATTTCGCATGTTCCTCGGCATTTTCCTTCATCTTTTGGCTTACAGAAGAAAGTCCAATTGGTCCGAAAGCTCTAGCTTAAAAAATTTTTTTGCTAATTCTAGACCAAAGAAAAGTGTATTTATTTTTTGAAATTCGACATATAGTTTTTTCTTTCGCGCAGCTCTCGCATACGCGAGAACGTAATTTTAGAAACACAACCAACAGGTCGCGTCGTTAATCTGCTCTGCTGCGTGTGTGCAGGCTTGCCGCGCGTTGAATAATGCATGTATATAGCTATATTACTACTAATAGCGCACGTGGCGCAGTCGTAGATCACGTGCAGCAATTTACGTGCCCGCGGTTTGTTTTCATTGAAAATATTTGTCGCCGGTATAACAGCCAATTGTTTTCGCTGTATATATAGCTGCCCCGTCTTCCGTACACCGCTGGATATGATGGATATATGTTTCGTTTCCTCCAAATCCGTATTAAAATAGCAACCGTTTTCTCGCCGACGCGTCCAGGGGCTGTATCACCGAATTGCAACGCCGCGTTAAATAGTTAGTTAACGATTAAAAATCGTAGTTAACGACATTTTAATCGAATATCGACGGCGTTGAAAAACTTAATGTAAACTATTATTACATTATTATATTATTTTATTATTATTATTGTCAACGATTTACGACGGCGTTCGATAATACAAAATTGGGATTTCTATCGTTATTCAGGCGTTATCATTGATTAAATTATGTGCAAAGGTATAAAAACCAAATTTGAACCCGTGCTCAAAAATAAGTGTTAATTGACTTTAACGCTGGCGTTATTCTATTTTTTTTATGGCACGCGTTAAACCGTATAACGCCAGCGTTAAGCGTTAATTATTGGCGTAAAGTCACATTTGCGACAATTTTTCGGCGTTAAGTCCGACTTAACGCCTGCGTTACAAACACAGAATTCAGCCCCAGGGCTAGTATCACCGAATAGCTACGCCGCGTTAAACCAGTATTATCGAACGCCGTCGTAAATCGTTAATGAAATATTTACATTAAGATAATCAGTTGAAAATAATAATAATAAAATAATATAATAATAGTTTACATTAAGTTTTTCAACGCCGTCGATATTCGATAAGTGTCGTTAACTACGATTTTTAAGCGTTAAACTAACTATTTAACGCGGCGTTGCAGTTCGGTGATACAGCCTCAGACCAAAAACTGTATATAGAATCGAAAGAAAAGACTGCGAAGACGTCGTGGATGAAAAAAAAAAAATATCGGATGATACACAGCTGAAATCACGGCAACAATGACACGGCTTTGTCTGGCGCGTTCGCCGCTTTTACGAGAAGAACGAAAAAATCTTTCACCCGCGTAAACAGAGAGAGAAGAGAAAGAGAGAAAGAGAGAGAGATAAAGAGAGAGAGGTCAGGGTAGGCTAGGTGGGAGGAAAGCGCAAACGCGCGCGCCCATATAGAAACACGTGCGATCTTTATTTGAACAAACGCGGGCGTAAATATGCGTGCGCGAAAAGTGTGTGCGCACACATAGCTCGGAGCTGAGAAAAAAAGCTCGACAAAAAGGAAAGCGTTCTTTTCCGCGTCGGCAAATTTCACGTAGTAATCGTACCAGGAGAAGCAATGTCGCATAGCTCTCGAGTATTTTCGCGATTAAAATTGCATGGAAAGTCCTTGCGCGAAACGAGGATTTTCTTCTTTTCTTTTTTCCGCGAGCGATTTCGAAAACGAAGCAGTAAAGCGAGCTTTCTCAACGGAGCTATACTTACGGAGGCTAATAAACTCGTGGAAACATTGTAATAAACGTTTTTCTAATGTCCTACTTTATTATGCGCGATATGCGCTATATTATGTACGTTGAGGGAACGAGACCAGCGGATATTACAATTTCTGGGCTATCGGCGAGTCCAGTTACGACTGGATTCTGGCTAAGATCGTTTTGCAAGCAAATCTAGTACGTGAGATCTCGAGAGTTTATTCGTGGCTGGAATAAATTCGGAATTTCCTGCCACTATATCGAATGAGCTTCGAATTTTGCTTTCGGCTTCTTTCTGTAATACCATCCGGAAAATTTCGGCGAAGCCGTATACACGCAGTCTCGAAGCTTATTTCAAGAAATAAGGAAACGCGCGAGCACTTCCGGTATAACTCCTTGCTGACAAGGTTATACGCGAACATTGCTTTAAAAAGCACAAAGTTAATGCACTCGTATTACAGTATATGACCAATTCTGTGGTAAAATACACTTTTCGGGCGTCCAGAAACCAAAAATTTTTTTTTTTAAGCTAGACGTTTCAGACCGATCAGACTTTCTTCTGTAAGCTGAAAGATAGTCAAAAATGCAGAGGAACATGGGAAACATGGAACATGAGAATTGAACGTGGGAAGGTATATGGAGGAAAAAGAAAAAATCGGCTATTCAGGTTTTTATTATTTTTTTTTAACGGTCATAACTTTTGATCAGAACATCGAATATTGATATATGTTTTTTAAATTAAAACTCCATAAAAATACTTTATTGGAGTGTAATTTGATATATTAATTGATAATTATTGAGATTAATATTGAGCGTGCGAGTCGCCTCTCGTTAACTCGCTCTCTCCCTCTCGTTCCCTCTAAAGTTAGCCCTTTCACGCGACGCGATTATTACCTTATCGCATTGGCAAATAGATGCTGTACTTGTAATGTTTGCAAGTATAGAATGCATACCTGGAGAGGCGGCAAAGAGAGAAGCAGGTGCGAGAAATGCTTCTATTGTCCGCCTCTCGCGAACCGACTTAGTACTAATTTTACTCCGAGAAACTAAGAGTAAAATGTACTGCTTATACGCATAATAAATTCCGCAGTCTCGCGCGAGAGGGCACACACACACATATATATATATATATATATATATATATATATATATATATATATATATACACACGTGCGAGCTACACACTATACTGATAAGTTATGCGTCGTAACGTTGATGGCCGTTAATGTAGCGACTTTGTAGAAAGCGCCCGAGCTCGCCCTTCCCAAGCTTTTACACCTATATACATACATGTATACTATATGTATATAACTATATATATACATTTATACTTACATTCTTCGTATAAGTACTCGGGCGAGTTGTTGTTTTCTCTGTCGAGCTAAGGTAAATATGAGAGACGCTCCGCGGCGCAGTGGTGGTCAGGCTGTTTATCAATTATGTGCGGAGCCGTATAGATCGGTATATATCGACCTATATACGTGTATATATATATATATATATAGTTATTCTTCCATTGTTGACACCGACGATTGTATACAGAGCAGAGCCGATCCTACGCTGATACACTCGTCGTCTCCACGTATACTGAATTTTCCGCGTCTCGAATTGGAAGAGCTTTTCTCTGGCGCGTGCAGTACATCTACACTCGTCGCGTGTGATTTTGTACGACGGAAAGCGGGAGATTTATTTACGGATCGCTTATACGCACAGTGTCGGACGCGTGTCGGACTCGCGATTTCATTTATTGACGTTAGTCCGCGCCGCTTTATATTGTCTCTGCCCGCTATATATATTATACGGGGAACTTGATTCGTTTTTTCGCCGCAGCCGCCGCACGTGGAGAGCAACGACTCTGCTCGCCAACTTCGCCCCCGCCCCCCCCCCCTAAAGCTTCTTTACGTCTTCGGAAGACAAATAAAATTCGGCAAAACGCGGCGAATAACCCCGAGGGAGAGAGAGAGCGCGCGCAAAGGGGCTGCGTGTACACCTCGTTAATGCGGGCGCAATCCACTGAACTTTTAACAGCTCCCCGCGGGTGACGACGCCAATCCGTTTAGCCGCTCTGTGGGAGGCGCCGCGCGTAAAATCATCTGCTTTTAAACTTTCGGCGCGCGAAACTCTCGCCAACTCGATTATCGGGATGGATTCTAAAACACGTGCTCCGAAACAGACCATGAGCTGCGCCGCGCTAATGCCCTCGCGAAACGCAACGAAATTTCATTTTTGTTGTTTACTATATGTGTAATTGTGTCGAGGCACAGCCATAGGTCGAATTCCAAAAAATAAATGCACTTTTCTTTGGTCTCTGGAATTCGCAATAAAATTTTTTCAGCCAGAGCTTTCGGACCAACGGGACTTTGTTCTGCAAGCCAAAAGGTGCAGAATATGAAAGTTTGACACAAGGAGGCATATGGAGGAAAAAAAATTGGCTATTTGGAATTTTTATTATTTTTTTTTTTAAACGGGCATAAATTTTGATCAGAGCATCGAAACTTTTAAATTAAAGCTCTTTTATAATACTTTATTATAGAATAATTCAAAATTTTATTGGTGTCCCGGAAACATTCGTAGTTGTTATTATTTCAGTATTTTGACGCATTCATTTTTTGTAAAAGAAACGCGTAAAATGGCGTAAAAAACGTAAAAGAAATATGGTTACTAGTGACTTTTCCCATGTTTCTCTGCACTTTTGACTATCTTTCGGCTCACAGAAGAAAGTATATTCGGTCCCGAAACCCCTAGCTTTAAAAAAAATGTTTCGATTTCTAGATCAAAAAAAAGTGCATTTTTTTTTAAATCAACCTATACGAATGCAAAAAATGATAAAACGAGTGAAACAACGGTGATAAACCAAAAACAAAGGTGTTCTGTTTAATTTTTCGCACCTTAATTCGACCGGCGAAAAACCCTGAGAAACGATAATCCAAAAAGACACGTCCCCGGTTTAACCAAGGATAAGCGCCTGTCTCATCAATTGCCCCAATATAGAGACTTGCAAGGCCCAGGCGCGCGCAGAGGCACACATGCGAGAGCTTATCGACGCAATACGAAATTCTCTTTGCACGCACGAGCGCGGACGGCTTCCCCCGATTAGATAACGCCGGCTCTTCTGTCGTTTGTATCTGCCCCTGCCACTCCTCCCCCCTCCCCCCCACCCCACTCCGCTCTCCACTGTCTACGGCATTTATATACACACGTATACATGCATATACACGTATGCTGTGTATACAAGAGTAGCTTTCGCTGTCCTTGCTTTCCATCGCACATTTTTCCCTGGCCGGATTACGCGACGAAGATAAAGGCGCGTATTTTTACCGAACGATTAAACAACCCGATTCGAAAACGTCGCTTAACAGATGCCTCGAGCTCTGTCTCCGATATTCCAGGCAGTAGGTCATTGCTGAAGGACGGCCGAGAGCTGTATTATATTTGCGTTAGGAAAAAATACAGCGCATTCTTTTCTGCACGAAATTCTTCGTGGCCGCGCGTCGCCGGAAATCCGGGATTCCAACTGCTAAATTCTACGGTGATTTTTTTCTTCGCGGCAACTCGTTTTTTTTCGTCCGAACACACGCCGAGCGTACACGTATATGAGTAATTCCACGGGATACTGGAAACTTCTGGGGGCCCCGACTACCGAAAAAATTTGGGTAGGGCACACTTACCAGACCTATTTTTTCTGATTTCTGGGACCCCTCCGAATAAGAAACCGTGCGAGCTGCATCATTATCGGTTGCCACCCGGGTTTCCGATCGAAAAAACGCAAAAATCTTTATACATTTTCTTTTGCATTTTTACTGTTCAGCGCATTATTTGTGTACTGTGAATCCTATGGGACTTGGCGCTATACTTTATATATACAGAACGAAAGTGCAGCTCAAGAGCTTTAAATCGAGCCTAAAATTTTTAAAATCGGATGTTCCGGTCACGAGTTACACAGGCTTCAATACTGCTAACTCTTTATAGGGCTCTCGCGAAACTAATCAATTTTCACTTTTTTTTTCAAATTCTCGAAACTTTTGATCCAGTGACTCGATTTTAAAGTTTAATAGCTTAAATTAAAGCTCTTTTCCTCAACTTTTCGATTTTTGGGTCCAAACTTGATTTTTCTTATCTATTGAGCCTATATATATGCGTTCAGAAAACCAATCCGCTTTAGAAGCATATATATAGATCAACAGATAAAAAAATTTTAATTTAGACCTAAAAACCAAAAAGTAGAGGAAAAGAGCTTTAATTTGAGCTACCAACCGTTAAAATCGAAATATTGGATCGACAGTAATAGGGATTTGAAGAAAGGGAAAAAAGTCTGGTTTTTGCAAAAATCGAGCTATTTCGTGAAAGTCAAACCAAACGACTTTTTTCAAATGGTCATAAATTTTGATCGAGTGATTCGATTTTGACGTTTAATAGCTTAAATTAAAGCTATTTTTTTCAAGCTTTATTGTTGTTATAAATATTTTTTTGTAGTGAGCTATATATATGCTTCTAAAGCCGATTGGTTCTTTGAAAGCATATATATAGCTCACTATATATCAAATTTAAATTTTGACTTAAAATTCAAAAAGTTGAGGAAAATAGCTTTAATTTAAGCTATTAAACGTCAAAATCGAATCACTCGATCAAAATTTATGACCATTTGAAAAAAATCGTTTGGTTTGATTTTCACGAAATAGCTCGATTTTTGCAAAAACCAGACATTTTTCCCTTTCTTCAAATCCCTATTACTGTCGATCCAATGCTTCGATTTTAACGGTTGATAGCTCAAATTAAAGCTCTTTTCCTCTACTTTTTGGTTTTTAGGTCTAAATTTAAATTTTTTTATCTGTTGATCTATATATATGCTTCTAAAGCGGATTGGTTTTCTGAACGCATATATATAGCTCAATAGATAAGAAAAATCAATTTTGGACCTAAAAATCGAAAAGTTGAGGAAAAGAGCTTTAATTTAAGCTATTAAACTTTAAAATCGAGTCACTGGATCAAAAGTTTCGAGAATTTGAAAAAAAAAGTGAAAATTGATTAGTTTCGCGAGAGCCCTATAAAGAGTTAGCAGTATTGAAGCCTGTGTAACTCGTGACCGGAACATCCGATTTTAAAAATTTTAGGCTCGATTTAAAGCTTTTGAGCTGCACTTTCGTTCTGTATATATAAAGTATAGCGCCAAGTCCCATAGGATTCACAGTACACAAATAATGCGCTGAACAGTAAAAATGCAAAAGAAAATGTATAAAGATTTTTGCGTTTTTTCGATCGGAAACCCGGGTGGCAACCGATAATGATGCAGCTCGCACGGTTTCTTATTCGGAGGGGTCCCAGAAATCAGAAAAAATAGGTCTGGTAAGTGTGCCCTACCCAAAATTTTTCGGTAGTCGGGGCCCCCAGAAGTTTCCAGTATCCCGTGGAATGACTCATATATGGGAAAATCCGCCAAAATAATTCAGATAATTGCAGCGGAAATGGACTAAAAAAAAATCTCGGGTGACTCGGCTGGGGCAGCGTTTTTCTTTTTTTTTTTTTTTTTTTTTTTTTGTAGTGTTCCCACGAAATCGAATGAGTGTTTTTGGGTATTTATATATTTCTGTAAAAATTTTAAAAAATGCATTTTTTTTCAATGCGAATTTAGAGGGAGAAGGAATTTTATTTTTAATGTCGCAAATATGCTCAAAAATTCAAAAAATATCTAAGCTTTTCGAATTGATCGAGCTTTTTTGTCTACGATTTTTTTTAACAAAATGACGGCGGTTTTTGTAAATCAGCGTGATGTTAAACTTTGTTGTAAGCGTGATGTTAAACAAAATTTTATTTTTCGAGAAATATGACCTTAACAAAAAAATACTTAAAATTACTCAAAGAATGCGTACAAATTTTTTCGAAAATGGCTCAAAAAAAAGCTGTGCCAGACGAGTCTCACGAGATTTTTTTTGGTCCATTTCCATTCCGCTGCAATTATCCGAATTATTTTGGCGGATTTTCCCATATATAGTCACGGACGAAATGCAAAGCTCACAAAATAACATACATCGAAAAAACAGAAAAGGGCGTGATAAAGCGATCGACGCTGAAAGAAACACTGCTAGTACGTAGTTAATAAACCTTATGTAGGCTAAGAAGTTAGTATATAGCAGGGGTGGGTTACCCTCTTCCCCTTGCACGCTTTGCTCACCAACCCCCAATTTTTAATACTCTGACGACGATGACTAATGCTGAAGTATAAAGTGGAAGCTTAAATTACGATTAATATGCTCAAATCAAATAAAAGCTCGAACATATAACGACTTGTGTTTTCAACTATAATTAAGAAAATTCGAACCTTACGCATAGCAACCGTATAGCAAACGTGAACAAAAAATAGTGACAGATTTTTTAATTCAACATTATTATTTTTTAATTTACACTATTTTCGCGTGTCGCGCGTCGGCTTAATTGTACAATTGTAAATCAAGATTTAAAAGTACTTAATGTCGGTTGTCTAAATGAATTTTAAAACAACTGCTACAAATTAAAGTCTTCTGCGGGATGTGATTATGTTGCTGAATTGCATGCATGTATCTATACTAATAAAATAATGTCGCCACTACCGCCGCCGGCGCTGCCGAAAAAGAGCATCATATCGTCATTATTGAAAGTTAAGTAATTAAAGTTGATAAGCTTTTAATATGATGTTTGACTAAAAAAAATCTTTGGACATGGCAATTGCCGATTTCATTGTTTCCTCGCACTGAAGAAGAGCGTGCATGAAAATTACGACTATAAAATTTTAAAATATATGTCTTTGAAAGTTCGGAGTATTTTGAGCCATTCGTCGTAGGCGACAAATCGCACACTTTATATGAAATTACTAATAAAAATACTTACGAAATGGATACGCCAATGAACGGTGCATTTGTTCGTGTACATACATTCTGTTTGCGTTTCAACTTTGAGAGCAAACTTCATAAATTTTATTACAGTCCAGATAGTGTAACTAACAATGAAAATTAATTGAACTTAGTTGTAGTAAATTTATAATGCATAGTTATAATTGAAATTTTTACGATTCTTATAAAAAAAGCTTTTATAAAAATTCTATAATTAAAAAGAAACGAACTCTATAGTTATAGAGAAAATAGGCTACTAGACTACCATAAAACAACATATTGCATTAAATTTGTAGTATGTTTATGACAGTACCTTATGGATAGTGTGGAAATCTATCTTCATGCTTACGGCTAATTTTCGATATGCTAAGGCTTTCGGTATTATGGGCAATTCGGGATAATGCGTCAGCATATAGCGTCAGTTTTACTCATTTTTACGTAATTTTAATCCAATATCCCGAATAGAGGGGCACCTAATTTTTAGGGGGCGCATCATTCAGTGGCTTGAAATTAAGTCATTTTTACTAAGTAGTTTTAACCTAATTTCGAGAATTGAGGGGGAGTTCATTTCTAGCAAGGTGGGCAGCAGCGAAATCATTTTATTAATATAGAGAGATAGATATATACATATATCAACGCTGCCGAGAGAAAATGATTCACTATAAAAGATTAAACGCATTTTTTTTCTTTCTTCTTAGTTCATGGCTTGAATAATCTCGTCAAATAAACCTCTCAGCGCATAATTCAGACTCACTTATATAGATCGCGGCCTTTTCCCCTTTAGTCAACCTCGAGGAGCTGGACTCGATGAGGTGACGATAAAAGAAAGAAAAACGGTTCCGAAGCTTTTATAGCATCTTACTCTCTTGCGTCGCGGCTGAATTTAAACGTTCGTGATTTTGTAAGAAACAGTCGCATTAGTTGTTATCTCATTATTTTTTCGATTGTCGCATTTTTAGATTGCACTCAGATAATAATACAATTATCTGAAAACGACTGTTTGATTAGAGAAACAAACTGAAAAAATAAAAGAATTCCAATGTTCAATTACGAAATTAAAAATGTACAGACATGTATAGTGTGCGATTGTACGATTAGAATCATACGATCGATTTAAAATCAGAAAAATCATCATAGTTTACACGCATTAATTCAGATATTTTGTAAAATGCTTGCAAGCTCCGATATATATACATTAAATTCAATATTTTATTACTCATAAGCTTCTCCTATAACACGAAAAAAATGAGCAATATTTTAATTTCAAAATTAATGCCAAAAGTATGCGCCAAAGCGTAAAATTCAAGATTATCTTACTTAATATTTTTACCATGAGAAATGTTGAAAATTCTGGCGTGCTCGCCATTAGTAAGTTCAAGAAGTATATGTAAATAGTATTCTAGCTTTCCTGCAAGAGTAATTTTCGGAAGGAAAAAACTTTCTGTTAAGTATTAGAGGCCAGAGTTCTCTTCTATAACTCAATGAACCGGCAAGGTAGCGGAAATTCTTACGAACTTCTTTTGCGAAAAAAGAAGTTTGAAAAGAATTTTTCTCAAGTCGCCAAGTTCAACGTTCGTTTGACTCGACGACAATTACTTACTCGTCTCGCATCTCGTGAGTCAATGAAAAGTCAGGTGCTTAAAAATTCTCCACGACAATCCCACCATCCGCGTAAAATAGTGGAGAATACACTGAGAACACGGTTCTGTGAAAGATTACAATACAGACAATCAAAATTACTGCACTTTCGAGTAACGCAGCCATTTAGCGTCAAAACCATAAAAATATGACTGTACTGAAAGGTAAAATTTACGTGTTAGTCTAGTAAATTTTATTAAAAATCTAGGATTATTTTTCATTTTTACACTATACGGCTATATAATAAAAATTAATAGACCTGGTTTCTCAGTGTAACGTTCACGTCGAGCGAAGGCGCGCGCGATGCAACTATCGCTCAATAAACGCACAATTGCGTTCGATATATTCATTCGCAGTATATATAGAGCGAGGGGTTTCTGCGGTGGTCCTTAAAAAAAAAAAAAAAAAAAATACATATGCCACCTCCGCAATTTCGCAAGTCGGGTCGTTAAAATTCCGCCACCGCCGACGGACAAAGGACTTTACGACACGCACAGCCCGGATTTATACACAGAGCTTTCGTTCTCTTTTTTTCTCGCCGAAAGCGCGCGCGATACAGTAGTTCTTTCTTCCTCCGCCGCTCTCTGTCTCCCTTTATACATATATAGGGCTATACACACATCAGTCGACTCTATGGCCAGAGGGAGAAAGAAAGCTCCTGTGTGTGTATATAGCTATATACGTGTGTGTGTATACATATATACACACACACACACATATATATATATATATATATATATATTATACATAAGATACGGGCGGCTTTTAGTTGAACTTCCGTGCCGTGAATCACCGCCGCCCCGGTGGCACACACGCTCGAATACCAAATTTCCGAATGGCAAAGACGGCGGCTGCGGCGGCGGCATCCTGCTGAGCGACGCTTATTAATAATGTAGCCGCGCGCGCCTGGAATTAGGGCTGCTGCGCGGCCAAATTTTCCTCGAGAATCGTCTTGTTTATGTCATCGTTACGCTGTATTTTCTTCTGATTCCGGGAGGAGAAAAAGTGAATTCGTTAAGGGACCCTCGGGAATGCCTCGCCGCACGGAATACATCACGGACCGCAGTGAATCGCGAGGCAAATGAGAAAAATAGGGATATCTCGTTCGACTCGAATTTTTCGATACGAACTCCTCGTAATATCGCGCAGCATTATGTTATATCTATTTGCGGGGAAGTGAATCGACAAGGAGTCGAAATAAAAGGGAATTATTTGGATAGGCCCCTCGGCAATCTAAGTCGTTTGAATTTTATATACGCTTGGAATTCGTGGGAGCATTAGCTGCAAAATGCGCGAGTGTTAAGTAACACTCGTGGTTTTACGATTTTAATATTTCATATTTTTTCTTTTTCGCTAAATTTTACAATAAACGCAGCAGTACGTATCTGAGTATAAAGGAAATGACACATACGTTTGATATTTGTATAGAATTGCGTTTCGATCGTTTATATCGCGCTGTTCTTTATTTTCCGAGAGCTCAGAGGATTTTCGCCCGGAGACTTATGGCAGAGCTTTTTTTCGAAGCTTTCCGGGGTATTAGAGTGGATCAAACGATGGATTTACATGCAACTCCATGGTTAGTGTTTACTTTTACCTTTATTGTCCTGTACTTTCATCATTTTTCAGTGAATCCGCCTCGGGGCGGATGTATTTGTGTGATACAAGTTGTAATTTCATTCAGGTAGAGTAGAGTAGAATAGAGTGTTTATTATTACAGGCTCAGAACTCGGTGGTTCACGCAGCCCTGGCAAAATGTGCATATTAACAAAAAAATAAAAAAATAAAATAAAATAAAACCAGTGCGCAGAGGTGAAGCGAGCGCACTTATACGCACTATAATTTAGTATACAGGAAAATCCGCCAAAATAATTCAGATAATTGCAGTGGTAATCGACGAAAAAAAAATCTCGCGAGACTCATCTGGAGCAGCGTTTCTTTTCACACGAAACGCACGAAAAATTAGTCTTCCCACGAAATGGAATGAATGTTTTTGGATATTCAGATATTTGTATAAACCTTTTTAAAAAAAATCGTTTTTTAAGCGTTTTTTTCAATCCCAATTTTCACAAAATAGAAAAATGGCTCAAAAATTTTTGAAAAATTTCATACGTATTCTTTGAGTAATTTTAAGCGTTTTTTATTCTACAACATTTTTTCATTAAGGTCAGATTTCTCAAGAAAAAAGATCATGTTTAACGTCTCCCTCACAACAAAGCTTAACATAACGCAATTTCACAAAAACCACCGTCATTCTGTTAAAAAAATCATAGACAAAAAAGCTCGATCAATTTGCAAAGTTCAGATATTTTGTAAAATTTCGTGCACATTTGTGACGTAAATATAAAACTCCTTCTCCCTATAAATTCGGATTGAAAAAAAACGCTTAAAAAAATGATATTTTTAAATAATTTTTACACAAATATCTAAATACCCAAAAACACTCATTCGATCTCGTGGAAACACTATTTTTTTCGTGTTCTGGAGGTTCTACAGAACAAACAAAAAAACGCTACCTTAGACGAGTCTCACGAGATTTTTTTTGGTCGATTTCCGCTGCAATCATCTGAATTATTTTGGCGAATTTTCCCATACACAGCACAAACAAAGATAACGGTATAGAATTACAAGGCGTTAAAACGAAAATGCATACTACAAAATTGATACAAAAACACATAGCCTTACAAGTTAATACAGGTGGATAACAATAAGCGCGCGTTAAAATAAAACAAATAAATTTGCTGCGGCCGTCGATTGCAAGGTGTGTATAGCCGACAAATTGCGCGAAGGGGGCCGGAATTTCGGCGAGCGCTTGATAAATTTATAACCCGCCGCCGCCGCGCGAGATGTCTTGATCTATCGTATATGGCGTCGCCGGTACAAAGTATACAGATGCATCAGCTGCCGTGCGCATAACGCGATTATTATGCAAACTTTGACCTCGTTATTAAGCCGAGAGAGCTTAGACGTTTTATCATAGACTCGTTTTGTGTTTAATATTAGAGTACGTGCTCGGCCGTGCACTCGACGAAATCCCTTGAAATTCCCTTACGCGCACGCGCTCGCGCCGCTCCTTATATATATATATATTTCCTCCATACTCATTCGAAAGTAAAATCATTGAAAATTTACATGGAAATACACACCGAATGCGCGAAAAACGAGGGCGTCTCTATTACCCTGCGGCGGCGGCGGCGGGGCAGGGGGGGGGGGGTAGCTGCGGCAATATTTACAATCTGTACACGCGTTTTTCCAGTCCGAGAATACAAAGGCGGGAGGAGGGCCCGCGCAAGATTATCGAGGGGAAATTTTTCCCTACGCGCTTCTCGACTGTGTGTGTGTGTGTGTAGTATGCAGGGAGAAGGTTGCACGAGATACACAAGAGACGAGGAGAAAAACGATTACTGCGGCGCGCCGAGACGAAGCGGGAGCCAGGCCGTAGGGGAAGGGGAAGTGCGACGAGGCAGAAGTGGATAACTGCAGATTTAGCGTGACGGCTCCGACGCCGAACTTGGAAACCTAATTTGCTTCGCCTCCCATAAATATCCGGGAGCGTGCTCGTGTCCGATAACTTGGCTCTCTCTCTCGCTCTGCGACTGTGTTATTCGGGCGCGGTGTGCGAGAAAATTTTCAAACTCTCCTCGTCCCGTACGTCAGCCCGCGCTCATTTTCCGATACATAAAATTTCCGCGTTCCCTTATATATTCCCTTCACCTGAGATCCGCTGCTGCTGCTGCTCCGCCGAGTCACTTAGGAGGTGCACAAGTGCAGCCTGCGTCTGCAACTTTCTTCGCGGTACCAACACTTTACTCGCTGTTCGCGTATTCGCGCGAGGCTGGAAGTGAG
The DNA here is from genome assembly GCA_018906965.1 of Philotrypesis tridentata. Taxonomy (NCBI): domain Eukaryota; kingdom Metazoa; phylum Arthropoda; class Insecta; order Hymenoptera; family Pteromalidae; genus Philotrypesis; species Philotrypesis tridentata. The sequence continues at coordinate 6,160,885 of JACCIB010000001.1, read as the reverse complement.
AGAGAGAGAGAGAGAGAGAGAGAGAGACAAAGAGCTTCCTCGCACGTGCATATAATGTACATATCCATCGTATTTCGGAAAAGACTCAGACGAGCAAGTCTCAAAAATTTTTCTCGCTCCTTAGGTCAATCTGAAACTGAAAAAGCTCGCGTACATGGCCGATCGAAGGGTGTACTATCTTCCGGAGCAAAAATGACTCCGAAAACGAAAAAAAATATAATTAAATTTCAATGGAACAAATATGTCTTAAAATTCATCAAAAAGTGCTCTCGAATTTTTTCAGATCAATCGGGCACAATTTTTGATTTTTTCAAAAAAATTCAAAAAAATCGAAATTCCGATTAAAAATCAAAAAAAATTTCAGAGCATTCTTTGATGAATTTTGGGTCATTATTGTTCTAATGAAATTTTTATAAAAGTCCATAGCTTTCGAAAAAAAAAATCTGTAAATTCTTTTTTTGTTAATTATTTCTCGTGTTTTCGAGTCGTTTTTGCTCAGGAAAAGGTATACCCTTCGATCGGCCATGCACGCGAGCTTTTTCTTCTTCAGAACGACCTAAGGAACGAGAAAAATCAGGTCTGGTAGGTGTGCCTTCAATAAAAAATGTTGCGACTTACTCGTGTGAATTATTTTCAAAACAGGATGGATATGCACATATGTCGAATTTTAAAAAATAGATGTACTTTTCCTTGGTCTAGAAATCGAAAAATTTTTTTTAAAGCTAGTAACCCGAAAGATAGTGAAAAATGCAAAGGAACATGGAAAAAGATACTAGTAAACATATTTCTGAGCTATTTTAAATTTTTTTTGCAAAAAATTAATACATGGAAATACTGGAATAATAACCATTACGAATGTTTCCGAGGCACCAAGAAAATTTCAAATTACACTGCAATAAAGTATTTTTGTAGAGCTTTAATTTAAAAAAAATATACCAAGATTCAAAAGATACAAAAATACCAAGAAAAATACTAAAAATCTGGAATAGCCGATTTTTTCTTTTTCCTCCAAATGCTTCCCCACGATAAATTTTCATATTCTGTATTCCCCATGTTCCTCAGTATTTTCTACCATCTTTTGGCATACAGAAAAAATTCCCCTTGGTCCGAAAGCTCTAGCTTAAAATATTTTTCTTACGAATTCTAGACCAAAGAAAAGTGCATTTATTTTTTGAAATTCGACGTGCAAGTCAATTTCCAGAATTCCACCGGGAACAGTGCGCCGTCGCGAATGAAATCACTCGCCGATATTCTTTCCTACTCGACGAGCTTTAATTTCTTGCTCCGGACGCGAGACGCGCATTGCTTTTAAAGATTCATCTCGCGCGCGCGCGCGCAGTGATAAAGACTCCCCGAACGTCGTATATTTCGCCCGCGATAGGCGGGAGGAAAAAGCGCGCGGAAGACAAAGTGGGAGCAGCACAGAGCTTGCTCTCTCTCTCTCTCTCTCTCTCTCTTTCTCTCTCGAGCATAAAGTAAATGCAGTTTATAAATGACTTGCGAGAGTAGGCGACGTATAGCGCCGCGACTGGGGACAGCGAATTTAAAATGAATTTTTTCTCTTTCGCGCACTCGCTCTCCTCATCTCCTGATGCTCTCTGCGGAAAGGGACGTAAACGCGGACGAATCTACATTATGTTCACGCTGTATATAAATATATATATATATAAGGCTGCGCTGCACCGGTTTATTATTTTGCCGCGCATTGGAAAACTTTGCGAGCTATGCTACTCTTTTCCAAACTTTTTTGCCATTGGCTCTATGTTTTTCGTTGCTTTTTGTTCGTTTGTCACTCGCGCCGCGTATATTCTCGTTCTCGCGCGCAATTTCCATTCGCAGCATAATCACGAGTAATAATTATCATTATCAAAAATAATTGGATGGTTGCTCTAATTAAATTTTAATGTTTTACGCACACGCGACTGATCGCGAATTAAAATGATGTATCTTCACGGTGCGTATGATACTATAATACAATATTGTTGCGCGATTTATTCTGAAAATTTTGAAACATGATATTTAAAACCGACAAGCAAAGCAAACGATGAAAACGTGTAGTATAAACGATTATTTTTGTTCAATTAAATACCAATATATTTCTAAAATATTATTAATAAATTATTACTAATGTATTACTAATATATTATTAAATACTACAATATTTCTGATGCCATACGTTTAACTGCGTAAGTGACGAATAAAAATTTAATTTTGGCGCTGCGGAAAGTTGTTGAGAGAGATCGATTGGAATTCTGCGAAAAGCAATTTTTTACTAAACGCATTTTCAGTTTGATTCCGCGGGATATTCGCGAAAACTTTGTTCAAATATTGAACCGGATTCGCGAACCTGACGCCGAGAATTCCATTATGAAACTAATTTCAGTAGCTCCTGCTATAGCAGGCTCGAAAAATCAAGTCTCTTGTTTGGACCTCCGCGTAAAATGCGGTGCGCATCGTTGATTATACGTTACACGATAAAACGAACCGAAAAATCGTGCATTTACAAACGGATTCCGTTACGTTTGCGAAACTTGACGCTTTCTTTCAGGGATTAATTTGTCGATTAACAATTATGTTAGCATACGTCTTAGTCGGATTTCGCCACACAGTTGCTTATTCCCCGTATTAATTTCCTTCATCTGCACGAATTCGCCGAGTTATTCGGCGCGGACGTGTGCCAGGCGACGACGAGAGAAACAAGCGAATCACGAGAAATAAATTATAACGCGCTTCGCCCGCAAGATGCCGTGGGTAATAGCGTACAGCGACAAGTCGGTTACGAGTAGCTGCTTGAAATTGACATTTAATTAGCAAAGTTGGCTCGCTGGTTGTAATTCGTTCCGGGCAGAGGCCACTGCAGCAATTGGCTCTGACGTCGATTAGACGGCTGCAATGTATACGTGTCGGCCGGGAACACCTCTTTGCAATGCATTCGCGTCAGCTGCGGCCTCGAGTTAATTTTTGCTTATCACTCGCGCAATCACGACTCCGGCGAACTGCCCCATTCGAGTAGAAATCGAAGCGAAATCGACGGATTTTCCCTCCTCGGGTCATTAGCAATAAAAGTCGTTTCGCATTTTGCTTTGAGTGTGCGCTCGTGAGCTGAATTACTTCGGGCTCTCGATTTATGCGCAGAGCCCCTGCCCCGCGCACACCAACTGCCGGAGTTTAAAATATCTTGACGAGGTTTTCCGAGTAAAACCAACAATTACGGCGCAGAGCCCGGCGAAAATGCTTGCGCGAGTGTATAACGCTTCGCGAATAAAAATATATGGGTCGTGATGGACTGCGTCCTGTAGGACTTCAGCGGCTGAACAGATGTTTTTCTACGGAATACAGAGATAGTGCAGCGTCGGTAAATACCCGGAGTTGCCGAGGACGAGGTCCAGGAAATGTGCTCCGCAGCTTTTCCCGAGTGAATACAGAAAAAGCCAATTTTCTCCCTGCTACACATCGTCTTATTTTCGATAAAAATAATCTCTTGAGCAGCAGTCGAAACGTTTCTCGTTGCATATAACATTTACTCGGCATTCGCGTCAAGAGCTAAGATCCATTGGAAGAATTATACGTTTCTGAAACGCCGTTTTCTACGCCGAAACATAAGGTTCGGTGTCGGCATTTCTTTCCCGAGGGATATAACGTTAGAATTGACTTGCTATACTGTTTAATAATTTTTCCGTACAAAGTAGACGTTAAAAAGCTAAAATCCGGGGTTTGATACCCGTTCAAAGCATCGGATAAGGGTGTGCATTTTAAATCAAAGAAATTCTTGTATCGGAAAAATGTAAATTGCGTACTCGAGAGACTTTTCTCTGTGCGCGATAGCGCAGAGGCCCTTTTTTTCAACTCTTTTAACTTTGAAAATTGCTTGTTCCACCGCGCAGCGGAGAGAAAACTTTTCCTCGCGCTCCTCGCAGAAAAAGTCGCAGTTCTCTATTCGGTTTTCGTGCGCCCTTATCGTGCACGCGTTGATAAAAAAAAAAAAAATAATAATTTTTCGATCATCGAGGATACACGCATTCGAGGCGTATATAGAAGAAATTATCGGACGTTATCGCGAAAATTGTTTTCCTTCGCCGCGGCGAGATGATAAATATAACTTTCGAGTGCGCGTTCACCCGCGCAGAGGCATAAATCAAGCTTAAACCGCGCGCGCAAGAAGGAAAATATGAAGGCGCCGAGTGCGCCGCTCTATTACAGTCGAGAGCGTATATTTAAAATACAGCTGCGGGAATTTACGACGATGCCGGGCAGGGACGGTCGGTCAGAAAATTTGTATACGTAAAAATTTGTATATATGCGTATAAGCGGGCTCCGGTATATATATATAGACTATTCCCATCCACTCGTCGCGCCGCAGGAATATTTATCACAGAAGCCGCCGCGGCTCTTCTCTTCAGACGCGCTCCCCACAATGCACATACACACTCGACGTTCTATATACTCTATAGATATACGCGTAGCGTCGCCCATCAATCATTCGAGCCACTTGTGCTTAAAATGCCGGGTACAAGAAAAAGAAAAAAACAATTAACCTCTTGCGCGCCGCCCTTGAGACCGACGCGCTGCTCGCCTATACGTATACACATAATTCTCGTCTCGCGCGAGCTTGCAAGCTCCGCGCGCCGCTCATTTCGAATTTTCAATCGGATTTCCCCGCGAAAAATCAATTCGATCCTTCTTCGGCGCAAAAAAGTGTGTGTGCGCGCGCGCGCGTTCTTTACGAGCGTATCTCCGACCCCTCGCAACGATTCTCTCGCCCATATAGTTCCCCGCCTTTTATACTGCGATAACAAGCTTTCCCTCGGATTTTATCCTCTTTAAAAAGTCTCTCTCTCTCTCTCTCGCTTTCTCTCGGGCTGATTGATGAAATTGTTTTGTTCCGAGTGTAGCTACGGCTTATTTTCACGACGCCCTCCGCCGCTAATTCTTCTTTTCCTCTCCGCCGTATACCGAAGTGTTCTCGGCGTTTCTCTCGTCGCGCAGTAAATTGCTTCGTAATTTCGCTAAACGAAGGATAAACTTGCGCGCGACGATATTACATAACGCGCGAGCGAAGATTTACAATTTAACGGGGGGGGGGGGGTGAGGGGGAGGATCAGTAGCAGAGCGTGAAATTCGCCGATGCCAGTGGCTATATCGCCGATCAATAGCCGATTTCCTTAAGCCGGACGAGGAAAGTGCTGGGGATAATCAATGGGAACTCGAATCGAGCGGTTTATTACGCGACTTCGACTTAAGGGTGTAAATTGAGGAGAAGTCGATAAGCTCCGGACGGCACGTGCGCGAAAATCAGAGAGAGCCGATCCTGAACTTGGATAACGTGTTGCAGGGTTCCGAAAGAGAAAAGAAAACTGGTTGACGCGCAACGACTCGCCGTGAAAACGAGTTGGAGCCCGAGTTAGGGGTTGAAGGGTGGGGGGTTGTAAAGCACTCACTTGACCAATAAAGCCTTTCCGTTTCTGTTACGACGTACATACACACACACACACACAGAGTGTTCTGTTTTATGAATAACTTGACTCCCGCTTGGCTTCCCGCGAAATGCCGCGGGCAACAATGACGCTCGCGGCCCGAGCCCCGAAGCGCGGCTCCGTTGTGTATATAAGGCGATTACAGGGCTAGACTTGAAAATAAGCTCGACGCGCACAATATAGTTGTCGTAAAATTTCTTCTCCTCTCTCTTCCAGTCCCGTCTACTGTCAAGGCGATCTACTGAGAACGGTCCAGTTGGCAGCCCTCTACAAAGACAGCAAAACCTTCGTCGACCTGTACCAGAAGAACGACGAGGAGGTGACGCTCGCCAAGTGAGTATATATACCGCGTTCAACTATGTACGATGAATTGTTTGCTCTCCTTCTCCTCCTCCTCCTCCTCCTTTATGTGTATATATATACACAACGGCTGCAATATGTTCATACAGCGAGAGCCCAGCTTGATAAGGTGTAGGACGGAGGCGGAGGGGGGCAGGGGGACTTTTTAATTTAGTCGCGCGTTCAATGGAACGCGTTCGGCTGATAAAAAGTGGAAAAAGAGAAGGTAGACGACACGGTTTTGCACTCGGCTCAGTTAGCTGGCTCTCAGTTTTATTGGATGGATTTCCATTGCATATACAGCGAATGGCTCGTTTAAGTGCAGAAGCAGGGATGACTTATAGTTCCCGTTTATATAGAGTTATGCCTTTCGCCTCGTCTTCGAAACGATGATTTTCCTCGTCTAAATCCGCTCGTAGAGAAAACGTCGCGTTGGGGGATAATTGATTACGGTTATTCGTCAAGCATATAGCACACTGTACGCATAATACTGTTTATACGGAAACAAGTTTCAATTTTAATGGTAGTCGCTCAATCTTCTTCGGACGTAGTTATTCAGGCCGTTAATGCAATTCACGCCCAATCCGACCGTTTTTATTCTCTTTTTCTCAAGATTTCTTTTTCCACGCTTTTATCTTAATAATTATCTGCTTTCTGAATTACTTGTTTACTAGTTTCAGAGTAGAAGACGTTCTGAATGTGTGTTCTCAAATAAATCTTTCTGAAATTAATTGAGAAACAGTGCGCTATAAGTATATTCAAATATTGTTCGATAAAAATAGAGAAAAATGTAGAAAATTAATAATGTATTACTTTATGTATGTTAAGCACGTTAATCGAATAAAAGTAGCACAGAACATTTTATCGCGATATAATAAGTATTGTATTATAACATTCGATTAATATAAAAATATATGTATAAATATTAGTTCAAAATTGTTCACTCTGATCGTTCTTGTGATGAATAAGAATAATAATCACTACAATAACTAATGATTACAAATTCTATTTTTAAAACTATCGGGCTAGTGTAGGACAAAAAATCGTGTGCAGAAAGAAAATTAAGGTAATTCGTAGAAGCCTATATTGAAAGTGGTGTATAATTAGAAAGATGAGCCAGGTCAGCAGAGTATCATATAAAATATACATTTCAAAGAATTATTGACTGGCAGTATAGCACGCACTTTTAAAAGCGAAACGTTTGGAACACAGCAAGTTTAATTTTTCCAACAATCAACCGTTCACTTGTCAGTTACAATCATGCGCGTGTAGAGTATACAGATACCAGCAGAGCACACAGGGTATAAATCGTAACGAAATTAATGGTGTGTGTGCCCCGGCAGTTTCAACGCGCTGATGAATGCGACGAGCAACAGTCCGAGCCGCGAGCAGCTGCGGGAATTCGTGGCGGCGAACTTCCTCGAGACGAACGAGCTGCTGAACGTGACTCTGCCGGACTGGAAGCCGAATCCGCGGATACTCCAGCGAATCCAGGATCCGCGTTACCGTCGATGGGCGGCCGACCTCAACGAGATCTGGAAAGGTCTGGCCAGGCGCATGACCACAGACGTCAGGGACAATCCCAAGAGGCACAGCCTGATTTACGTCAACAACACCTTCATCATTCCAGGCGGACGGTTCAAAGGTATGTATACGACACACGACTCTCTCTCTCTCTCTCTCTCTACCTTTGGCCCTCCGCCCGACAAATTGATTTCACTCCGGGCTCGAGTATTCGATGCGATGCATCTCTTTTTATTGCGCAGAGCCTCATCCGCCCGTATCTCTCTCCTGTGCTCGTCTCCGCGAGTAATCTGATTAGCCGACTCGGACTCGCGGAGCATTTGAAAAGCCCGCCGCGCCGGCCGCGCCGGATAAGAAATCGATCGATATCCGTACACTTTCTCCCTGAAAATCTACCCTCTCCCCCCTGCCGGAGAGCTCATTACTAATATATATATAATTTCTCCCGTATTTTCAGCGCTCGTTCCCATTAATTATTTGTGCGCTGGCTATGGCTATACGGGGAGCACAAATACTCTCGTACATGACCGATTCTCGTGGAAAAATGCACTTTTCGGCGGTCCAGAAACCGAAAAAAAATTGTTATTTTTTTTTAAGCTAGAGGTCCGGTCGGACTTTCTTCTGTAAGCTGAGAGATAGTCAAAAGAGCAGAGGAACATGGGAAACATGGAACATGAGAATTTAACATGGGGAGGTATATGGAGAAAAAAAGCAAATCGGCTGTTCGGATTTTTATTTATTTATTTTCTTTAAATGGACATAACTTTTGATCAGAACGTTGAATCTGGGCATATTTTTTTTAATCAAAGCTCTTTTGTTGTACTTTATTGTAGTGCAATTTAAAATTTTATTCGTGCCTTGGGAACACTCTTAGTTGTTATTATTTCAGTATTTCGACGTATTAATTTTTCGTAAAAAAAAACGTAAAACGGCTCAGAAATATGGTTGCTTAATGTGGGCTTATACAGAAGAAAGTTTGATCGGTCCGAAACCTCTGGCTTTAAAAAAAATTTTCGATTTCTGGACCCCCGATCAAAGTGTATTTTTCCAGGAGAATTGGCCATATACGCGCAAAAGCAGCGCGCAACTACTGCGCCGCCGAGTGTTGACGAATTTTTTTTTCTATTCCGGCTAATTGAAAGAACTATAGCTAAATGCATGCCTCGAAGGCTTTAATTCCGAGCTCGCCGAGACACAGCATCGTGAGCTGAAAAATAACGCGAGAAACTTTCGACAATGACGACCCACACATACGGTGTGATTTTAATGCCAAACCCCCGCCCTCAGAGGATCGTCACCTACTTTTTCGCGACGAACGTGAGACAAAACGAAACGCAATTTTTTGTTTTCTTTCCACAGAATTCTACTACTGGGACAGCTACTGGGTAATCGAGGGTCTTCTCCAGCACGAGATGTACGATACCGCCCGGGGCATCATCGAAAACTTCCTCTCGATGGTGAAGACTTACGGATTCATACCCAACGGCGGCCGAGTTTACTACCTAATGAGGAGCCAGCCTCCACTGCTTATACCTATGGTGAGTCGAAAATCTTTGTTGAGTCGCTGTACTACATCCCAATTTATCGTTCACTTCGAACGCTTGGAAACTTGAAAAATATTCAAACGGCGACAGATTGTTTGTCTTGTTCCATACTTGAGTTTGAGTACAGGAAGAAAAATTATTCCATTTTTTGCATTGATGTTTGTGATTTATTAACGGAAAATTATCCGGTATACAATTGTATAGAAATTCAATCTTCACCGAGAAAAGGCTTTGTTTCAAATAAAAGCTCTTGCTTGATTGTGCATCAATTAAAACTGTTCTCTTAATATATCTTTGGAGACACGCCTAAGTATAGTCTATATAATAGCGTAAATATAAACGTATATATATTAATTACCGGTAATTTTCAAGAAAGACGAGTAAAATTCGGAAATTCGCTTGATTTCAATTAAGTTGAATTTAACGAAATGCTGCGCACATTCAGCAAAGCAAAAGCTCGCGTATTCTCGTTATCGAAAGCTTGGTTCGATCACAATAATTCGTCATTCGAGGCAGCCGTATCAATATTGTCGAATGACAAATGGCACTTGGAAATTCACAAGTTTTTGTTTCAACGGCACAGGTTAACAGGTACTACGAAGTCACGAAGGACTGGGCATTCGTTCAGGAGAGTCTACCCACACTTGAGAAGGAATTCAACTTCTGGCAGCGTTACAAAACCGTCAAAATAGCGAAAAACGGGCGTGAATTCAAATTGGCCAGATACGTCACTAATAGCAATGGACCTCGGCCCGAGAGCTATCGGTAAGCTTCGAAAATGCAGGAAATTTGACGGGTGTCTGTAGTCGATCACCTTCTCGTGCAAAATAAGAGAGAGAGAGAAGGAGCACTCGGTTTAATATGCGTAAATGGTCAAAGGGCACTAAATTTCGATATTGTACATGGTCAATTCTCATAAAAAAATACACTTTACGGAGGTCCAGAAGTCAAAAATTCTCTTTTAAAGTTAGAGCTTTCGGACCGATCAGACTTTCTTATGTAAGCCAAAAGATAGTCAAAAATTTAGAGGAACATGGGAAACATGGAACACGAGAATTTAACAAGGGGAGGTACATGGAGCAAAAAAAGGAAATCGGCTATTCCGATTTTTATTTATATTTTTTTTTAACTCACATAACTTTTGATCAAAGCATCTTTTTTTAAATTAAAGCTCTTTTGTTGTACTTTATTGCAGTGTAAATCGAAACTTTATTTGTGCCTCGGAAAAATTCATACTTGTTATTATTCTAGTATTTTGACGCATTCATTTTTTGTAAAAAAAAAACATAAAATATGACTGAGAAATATGCTTCCTAGTAACTTTTCTCATGTTTCTCTGCACTTTTGACTATCTCTTGGCTTACAGAAGAAAGTCTGATCGGTCCGAAACCTTTGGACTCAAAAATTTTTCTTTTCCGGGACCCTCGACAAGTGCATTTCTTCAGAAGAATCGATCATGTGCACAGACGAAAAAACATGGAACATTTCCGGATAAACTACATTAATCTCGTCTCAAATTAACGCTATCGCCCATATACTGAAACAATCAATTACGCCTTGAAGTATATATAAAAAGGAAAAAGAAAAGCCAAGTGCAGATTCGGCGAGAATTACCGCGAAGAAAGAATACATTTAATTTAGTGTCCTCGGGCCGTTTAAAGCGAAGTAGCTCACGAGCGAGACTGTCTTTGCAGAGAGGACTACCTACTGGCGGCGAACATAACCGACGCGGCGAAGAAGCAGGCGTTCTACAACAACGTTAAAGCCGGCGCCGAAAGTGGCTGGGACTTTTCAGCGCGCTGGTTTATTGCCGACAATGGCCAGCCCTCGCTCGACCTCCTCGACATCACCACCGAGAACATTCTCCCCGTCGATCTCAACGCCTTCATCGAGAGGAACGCCCGGATACTCTCGAAATTCACCTGGCAGAACAAGGACTCTGTCGTAAGGGATTTCGTCCTATTCACGTTTATTACACATGCTTCTCCTTAATTTATACCCTCTAAATCTAAAACAGTGAAAACTCACTGTTTTTTAATCCACAATTTGACAATTTGAAAAAGTTATAATGGCGCAACTGTGAACTAGCGAATAATCACAGTTTAAACAGGTTTAAAAAATGAACCAATTGAAAAAGTGTAAAAGGACTACCTAACAAATAGTTACACTACCTACAATGTTGCAAATACATTACTCGAAATAGTTGTGGCCCTAGTAATAGGAGGCTAAAGGGGACATAAATTTTCGCTTATTCTACAAGTTCATTGTTAGCTAATTAAATAGTAAATTTTTCTCATATTGCAAAACGATTAAGTCCATAAAATTTCATTTTTTCTGGGTGGCGGATTCTCCACATGAATAGTGAATTTCTCGGATTTTAAATATGTATAAGTACCAAAAATTTCACTTCTCTTAAAAATCATTCACTGAAAAAATAGTAAATGTTCATAATTTTTCAAATTCACGATGAGTGTTCCAGTGACAATTTAAAGCAAATACTTTCTACTGCTTGAATCAGTAAATATTTACTAATTCGATAGTAAACGCAATGAAATGAGCAAAATGATAACTCATTTCATAAACAGTGACTATTCACTACGTACTATAGCGAATTATAATTTTTAAAACAATTATATGCACCGTATTAATTAGTGAACATTCGCTAATTTGTAAAATGATATTTTTTGCACAAAGTATAAATAGTACAAAATTTCACTATTTGGGAGGTTAATATCATTTAACTATGAGAAATAGTAAATTTTTCGCTGCTTTAGATTTAGAGAGTAGCGGATGTCTTTCCTAAATAGTACTTTTTGTAAAACACGTTCGTAGCGCATCATCCGTTTGGCCTGTGCTTTCGGACGAGACGCAGCGAGTATAAGAGCCAGAGCGCGCGCCTCGTCGCCGTCCCAATCAGAGCAATCAATCGGAGAAAAATGAGTCCGCGTAGGAAGTTATCTCCGGGCGGTAATTGTTTGCAGCGCAACGACGCTCTCTCGCTCTCTTCGACTGATCGACGACTCTTCGTTTATATTGCACGTGCGTGATCGCGCGTCGAGCTCTCTTCGCTATATGCGATGCTCTTTTCTGTCTTCGTAACGCGCAAAATTTACAATATAACGTACGCCGTCGTTAAGCTTAAACGCAACGTCGCTAATTTCAATTGCGTCGAAATAACGGCGTGAAAAAAATTTTACGCGCCAACAGCGTAATTTCATTGAATTAAACAATTTATTTTTCGCTGTAACGTTGTTTTCATTAACGCCAGTATTAATCGTCAAAATTGGAATTTCTAGCGTTACACAGGCGTTATCATTGAATTTGGACCCGTGCTTAAAAATAAGCGTTAATCGACGTTAACGCCTAGCCTTATATTCTACTTTCTTTCTTTATCGCGAACCGCGATTATTGGCGTAAATTTACAATTTGCGACAATTCTTCGGCGTTAAGTCAGACTCAACGCGTGCGTTATACAAATGCCCCCAGCTAAAAGTAATTTCTCGACGAAAAAAAATTGGACGCTCGAGCACACGCGCTTTTCCCCCATATCCCTTGTACGCCCGAGCGAAATGAGCAGCAAGAGGTAACAAGATCGTTCGACGTGATTTGCAGCCGCTATACACGCTGACAAAAGCGGCCAATTTTATCATTCAATTATCTCTCCCTCCGCGACGGCGACGGCGGCGGCGGCGGCCCAATAATTTCCTCGCTAACGCAATCGCGGACGTCCGAGAAGTATGTGTATAGCCGGGTTCGCGCTCGACTCGCCGAAAATTGAATGTGGCGCCGGCGCGAGGACTCTCGCGACCTGTACATAGACGCGGGACGCAGATAAATTCAATTGAATTTACAAGATATATCGTGCGAGCTATGTATACCGGCTTGATTTCGCCGACTTTCATTACAAGCGGCTCTCTCGCGACGTCGCGGCGCGGTTTACACGTGCGGCGCATAACTCTGTGCTGTATTGCCGCGCGGGTGAGAGGAGAAAATCGATGAGGGGGGTGAGGAGGGGTGGGCGGGAGAAAATAGCTGCCGTTTCGCCGCGCGACGAGCTTATCCGCGCGCATCTCTCGTCCCGAGAGGGATGATCATTGAATTCCACGAGACTTTTATTCTCCCTCCTTATACACAGCCCAGAGAGCGAGAGAGGCAGTAACTCTCTCTTTCTTATCGATTCGTTATTGCGACTCATAATTATACAAATGCGCTCGTGATCCCATTTCCAGGCCGCAACCATCATATATCACTGGTGCACGGACAAAAGCGCGGAAAAGCGTTGTCTATAATCTTTCGAGGGTGGCGTCTCCGCCGCCGCCGCCCCCCCCCCCCCAACCACGGCTCTATTCTCGTGTATATACGGACTTGCATCACGCCGGAAACGGATATCCATCTGTAGACGAGGCTCTCGGGGAGTGTTTTTGTCGTGGGAGCAAAGCGACTATTAAGCCCGGCGCTATACCGCTGCTGCGCTGCAGCGCGAGCCGCACGGCTAAGACTGCGCCGGGGAGGGACGAGGGTGTGTGCCCGAGAGAAGAGTCCTCGTAAATCTTCCTTCTCGTCGTCGTCGTCGTCGAGCTGCCAGCGTCGCTGCCATTATTTTTTTTTTTCTTTTTCTTCCTCCTCCTTCTTTCCGCTCGACACGGCGGCCTCCTCGAGTGCAGTGCGCGCGCGGGATTTGTCGCGCGCATGCGATGTCCGCAAGAAAATGAAGCTATACGCATTATATATCCCCGGATTTATCATCGGCGCGCGAATCGACGGGGCTTTCTCTTTTATTGGTATTCGGTCGGCTCTCGGGCCTTCGCTGTCTGTTTATTGTCGACACGGCCGACGAGGGGGAGAATTTTCCGGATCGATGATATAGACGAGTCTGTGCAGGAAATTTCGGAAACAACTCGGACGGAAAAGTTGCAGAAGATTTTCTCGAAGGCGCGCTTAGGCAGACCTGTTTTTTCTCGCTCCTATTGGGCCATTCTGAAACCCGCTCGAAAAACGAGAAATAATTCGCAAGCGTAGAAGTCACAGATTTTTTTTCTGGAAAACTATGGACTTTTGAAAATGTTTCATTAGAACAAAAATGTCTTGAGATTCATCGAAGAATTCTCAGGAATTTTTCAGATTTTTTAAGGAAATTTTTCAAAATTTCGATCTTTTCGATTTTCGAAGAAGTCAAAAATTGTATCGGATTAATCTGCAAAAATTTCAGAGCATTCTTTGCTGAATTTCAAGACATTTTTGTTCTAATGAAATGTTTTTAAAAGTCCATATTTTCAAGAAAAAATCTATAAATTCTCTTTTGTTAATTATTTCTCGTTTTTTCGAGTCGTATTTGCTCCGGAAAAAAGTATACCCTACGATCGGCCATGTACGCGAGCTTTTTCTCTTTCAGAATGACCTAAGGAACGAGAAAAAACAGGTCTGGTAGGTGTGCCTTCAAGAAATGTTTTTGCAACTTTTCCGTCCGAGTTGTTTCCGAAATTTCCTGGACATACTCGTGTATATGTGGGTGATTCTCTGTGAAATTGATCGATTAAATTAAAATTTTTTTCCAACGGTATTAAATTGCTTCAACTTGATGAAATACACTTCCCTAAAGTTTTTCAGATTTTTTGCATCGATTATCTCTGAGTTACAGGAGATCAAAGTTGGTAAAATTAGGTTTTTTGTGCATTTTTTGTTGATTTTCAAAAATTCATAGCTTCTCAGGAAAGCATTTTTCACTATAGACATGAATAGGACCTTTTAAAAAATTTGTATCTAGTTTAAAAAAAAATACTTTAAAAGTTATACATACATGTTGCAACTATGTTATAATACATTTATGCCTTAATGGTAGCAAAAGTGAAAGTTCGCTCCGGACTACAACTACCGAAAAATTCCTGAAGATACCCTTTATCAGTAAACTGGATTGCCTATCTGAAAAAAGAAATAGATTTAAGTAGTAAAAAAGATTCTAAGACAAAAAGTATTCTCGCGATAAAATTTATTACAAAAATTTGACATTTTCATTTTCATTTTCATTTGAAAACTAGACGAAATTTTCTGAAAAAAATCCTTCCCTGAAAAACAATTCAGGGAAGTGTATTTTCCCAAGTTGAAGTGATTTAATATACGGTTGGGAAAAAATTGAAATTTTGGTCGGTCGATTTCACCGAGAATCGCCCATATATACATATATACATGTGTATACGTGTGGCCGGCTGCTGCAGTGGGTATAATGGTATTTTCTTCTCCCCCCCCGCAGAAAAGTAAGCAGTACTCGGGGATAGCGAGGGAGTACCGGGAGGCCATCGAGGAAATAATGTGGAACGAGGCGGACGGAACTTGGTACGACTTCGACATGAAGCACAAGCAGCCCCGCGCTCTCTTCTATCCGTCCAACTTGACGCCCCTCTACACTCGCAGCTACAATCCGAGAAGGTCGGAGGATTACGGCAAGCGAACCGTCCGCTATCTCAAAGCCAATGGAATCACGGACTACGCTGGTAAGCGACACGACGATATGCCCTGTACTATTGCGCCTCTCAATCGATGAGTTTGCCCCCCGCTAATTGAAAGACTTCCGGGAGTGCGAGAGTAGGCTACCGATGAGGCAACTCTCGGAATCCACGCTTACAAACTTTTTTTTCCTCGGCCGACAGCTCTCGCGACAACTGCATTTACGCAGCTGTCGACTATACGTATACGCTTGTTCGTACTTTCTCGGGCAATTAAGAAATTATTGTGTTTTTCCTTGTAAATAATACGTACTGACAGCAGTGCCGTAATAATAAGGTGTAATTTTAACGTTGACAAGTCGAGCAGCAGCAGCAGCAGCAGCACGAGCCGAAGACGATCTCGGGTCTCGTTAGTGCGTTTTTCGTCCTTATTACAGTCTGCGTTGTGCTTGTCGCACGATAACCTAATTAGAGCCGTGGATGTAAATAATAAGCTCAAGATTTATCTCGAGAATCGTGAATTATAGACAAACGTAACTAAATTATCAAAATAAGTCGTATATACGTTTCCGTTTCCTCGCTGTAATAACTAATAAATCGAGGTGAATTGTCCCGGAATTAATTCTATATATATAACGGAAGATGACGCGCACATTGAAATTCCGTGTGAATTAATAGCGTCATAGTATTCACTTTTTCTGTATACAAAGCTTGTAATAATGCGTGGATTTATCGCGTACAAGTCGTAAATTACACTCCCAGTGTGGCTCTTGACGCTAAAGCCAGTGTATACCCCTGCCACCTCCCCCCCCTCCCCCTTATCCTCTTGAATATAACAGGTGCATTTTATATCCCAGAGCATGTATGTATATATATATTTATATGTATATGTATATGTATATATAAATTCGCGAGCGCCTCTCGCAAGGAGAGGAAATTTAGATTTTAATACCGATATCGCTGAGGTGCCACTACCGCCGATAGAAAACTATAGAAACGCTATATAAAAGCTGGTCTTTATACCCTATAGCGGCTGTCTCTCGATTTTATGAAGTTCTAAACTTTGCAGATCCTCACGTCATTATATTACCATATTTATGTCGCCGTGTAAATTATGCCGCGCCAGCTGCCTATCGGGCGATTACACACACCTCTTTTTCAACTTGGCCCGAAAACTATGGGCATATCATTTTCTACCGTAATTTGCCTATTAATGGTATTTGGGATTACGTGTGCTTTCGAACGCCATTCGACTTTCGCTGTAACCTACGGTCAAGAAGAAGTCGTACAATATTAATAAGTACGAAAATTACGTGAATTTTTTAAGCTTTATAGATTCCGTTTAGGGGGAGGGGGGACGCTAAAACCACGCGACAAAAGCGTGTAACAATAAAAAAAAATGTGAGAACTTGGAAAACAACGTTATTCGCGACTATTCGATGATAATTACCGATAGCGCACCGTGTGCATGCGGATAATAACGCGAAAAATATAGGTCAGACCGCTATGTTGCTTGTGATTTCAGTTTGAATCGTTGAAACTAACGCTGCAGTGAAACGCCAAGTAACCCAGCCGTACGAAGTATTTTTGCATGGTATTGTTATCCGCATAGCACGTATATACAACAACGACAATAACAATGAATAGCGATATTTTTCAAGTCGCAAGCTCCCCTGAAAAATTCTATTCTACGCGTCGCTTAATTTATCACGGCAGCTTTAATAAGCCAAGCGATTAATCGTGACTGCGAGCCGAAAGCGTGAAAAATCGACGGAGCCTCGGCGCGCGTTAAAATTCTATAATCTTTTTTGCGCAGCGTCGGGCCGGGCTCTCAATCACCATCCGCGATTTCCGATCGTGAATTTTTCAGCGTCATTCTCAGCTCGAGCCGACGCGCTCCCCTCGTAATCTCGCTCATCTCGCGGGAAATGTTGCGGGGAAAATACAATATACGCGTCGTAATTGATTCGGCGAGCCTATACACGTATATACATACGTGAGTAACGCCGCGTCTGGCCACACTCGTCTCGTTCCACTTGTTCTCCGCGAGAGTGCCGTGCTTCGGGCGGGACATCACGAGTCGACGCCAGCGGCAGTATACAACGGCGATGTTTTCGGTCTTTGAAGAAGCGCCGTATCGATTAGAAAAAGAAAAACAAAGCCGAGGACAGCTTCCGCGGCGAAATCCATTCTCCCCGGGGGGCCTCGCGTTCGACATTCTCGAGAGACGAGAGAAAGAGAGAGATGCTATTATTCCCCGAAGTGCAGGCTTCGCGCGTTAGTCCCGGTGTCCCCGAAGTAAACGGAACGCGGGTAATTCAATGGGATACAGGGTCTCTGATGCGCATATAAAGCAGCGCGCGCGCGACTGACGTGTACCTTGATCTCGGAAAAAAGTGCGAGAGTAGAGAAGGGGGGGGGGGGACTAGAGTGTCACGGAGACGATGTATTGCCGCACGCTGCTCTCGCCAGAGACGTAAATATACGGTCTGTGTTTGCACTCCAATCTGTTGTGCGCGGTCTTCGCGTCTGATCATCCGCCTGAAATTAGATTTCTTACGCGTGCGACGTCGTCGACGTACGCGCGCGTGTCGAATTTAAAAAAAACAGCACTTTTCTTTGGTCTAGAAATCGAAAATTTCTTCTTGAAAGCTGGAGGTCTCAGATTAGACTTTCTTCTAGTAACCATATTTCTGAGACATTTTACGCTTTTTTTACAAAAAATTAATGCGTCATAATACTGGAATAATAACAACTACGAATGTTTCCGCGGCACCAATGAAATTTCGAATTAGGCTATGATAAAGTATTGCAAAAGAATTTTAATTTTAAAAAAAATACGCCGAGTTTCGATGCTCTGATCAAAAGTTATGCCCGTTAAAATAAAATAATAATAAAAATCCGAATAGCCAATTTTTTCTTGTTCCTCCATATGCCTCTCAATGTTAAATTTTCGTAGTCTATATTTCTCATATTCCTTGCCATGTTTCATCATCTTTTGGCTTACAGAAGAAAGTACCATTGGTTCGAAAGCTCTAGCTTAAAACATTTTTTTGCGAATTCTAGACCAAAGAAAAGTGCATTTATGTTTTGAAATTCGACATATATTATGTGCTAATCAATCAAATAGTGAAAGAACTCACCTCAGAAAATCGCAAAATTTTGTATTGAAGGCACACCTACTAGACCTACGTTTTTTGGTTCCTCAAACCATACTGAAAGGGAAAAACGCGCGTGAACGTAGGATATACTTTTTCACAGAACAAAAACGAGAAATAATTAACGAAAACTAGGACCAAAATGGTTTCATTAGAACCAAAATGGTTTAAAATTCATCGAAGAATGTTCTCAAATTTTTCAGATTGATACGGTAAAATTTTTGATTTTTCGAAAAATCAAAAAAATCGAAATTTCGAAAAACGTTCTTTCAAAATCTAAAAAAATTTCAGAGCACTCCTCGATGAATTTCAAGACATTTTTGTTAGTTTCTACGAAAAAAATGTATGAATTATTTTTTCTCTTTCAGTATATGGTCCAAGGAACCAGAAAACGTGAGTCTAGTAGGTACGCCGTGAATAAAAAATTTTGCGATTTTCTGAGGTGAGTTGCTTCCACTATTTCGTGGATTAGCACAATATACACTATATAGAGTGTAGCAGCAGATGGCGAGAGATATTGCCGGTAGGGGAGGAGGAGGAGAAGGATCGCGCGGCAGCAATGCTGAGTCAAATTGCTCGGACGCGTTGATGCCCTCGATGAATTGGATTTGGTTCGCATCAACTCTCGGGGGCTGATCGATACACTCGACTATATGTGCAGCCTTCCATTATATTTCATCGGCGCTTTCCCTTTCTTCTCCGCGCCTCCAGCTCGCTCTCTCTCTCTCTCTCTCTCTCGCATTGTAACCGAAAGCCCCCTTTTGCGGAAGTTAGTTCGATTATTTTTCGCGAGAGGCAATCTACGATGAGTGGCTTTTCGCCCGTGGAAAAGCGGCAGCTGATGTAACGCCGCCGTTGCACCAGAGTGTCGTCGCCCAGTATATAGGTCAAAACGTAATGAAAGCACAAAAGTGCAGTGAAGAGAGAGAGAGAGAGGGGGGGGAGGGGCTGCTGAAGATTCTATTGACTATGCGCTCTACCAGTTGAGTTAACGGGCTGGGCTGCAAAGCACTCTCTCTCTCTCTCTTCCTCTCTCGTTTATTTCGAATTGGCAAATAAAACTGAATGCGCGACAGCCGTTATGGCCGGATGTATACGCGCTAAACAGGGAATTAATGCATGGCGTATTATACAACACAGACTGACAATGTATTGCTGTGCGCAATTCGTTATCGTTGTCGCCGTCGTCGTCGTCGTCGTCGCGTGAAAAGCAGATTATGGCATCGGAAGCCAGGGATAAATAATGAATCGACTCGAGAGGCTGCGTGCGACTATGCAGGCATGCACACTTTGGCCTTGCGCTCTCGCGAAACTCCTGATGCCCTCGTTAGTGCAATCGTTTGATTGAGCGATCGATATCCCGGTTAATCCGATTTTCAAATTTACCAACGTGTGGCCCAACGACGCGGCAACGGCAACGATGACGTAGAGGACAAAAAACAACGACGCCATATACATATATATATATATGTGTGTGTGTGCATATCCATTCCCATTTCGGAAGCAACTCGGACGGAAAAGTCGCAAAATTTTTTCTTGAAGGCACACCTACCAGACCTGATTTTTCTCGCTCCTTAGGTCATTCTGAAAGAGAAAAACCTCGCGTACGTGGCCGATCGAAGGGTATGCTTTTTTTAGGAGCAAAAATGACTCAAAAAAACGAGAAATAATTGGAAAACAAGAACTTATTGATTTTTTTTCTCGAAAACTGTGGACTTTTATAAAAATTTCATTAGAACAATAATGACTGAAAATTCATCAAATAGTACTCTGAAATTTTTTCAGATTTTTAAATGACGACTTTCGAAATTTCGGTTTTTTTGAATTTTCGAAAAATAAAAAATTGTGTCGGATCAATCTGAAAAAAATTCAGAGCATTCTTTGATGAATTTTCAGTCATTATTGTTCTTATGAAATTTTTATAAAAGTCCATAGTTTTCGAGAAAAAAATCTATAAATTCTTTTTTTGTCGATATTATTTCTCATTTTTTCGAGTCGTTCTTTCCCCGGAAAAAGTATACCCTTCGATAAGCCATGTACGCGAGCTTTTTCTCTTTCAGAATGACCTAAGGAACGAGAAGAATCAGGTCTGGTAGGTGTGCCTTCAAGAAAATTTTTTGCGACTTGCTCGGGTGAGTTGTTTCCGAAATAGGATGGATATGCACGTGTATATAGATATGACAAAACGAACGCGTATAAAGTTCGCTTGCTCGGCAATTTCAGCTCGAAACGCGCGACATCGAATTTATCGTCTTGCACGAGTTCTCTGTATATAGGTATATGTGAGGGAGCGACTTGTCGGCGAGCGCGCGCGAAAGCAGAAATTAAAGTTATACTCCGAAGTGGCTTTTATCGGGAAGCCGCGCGCTATCCGCGCGCATGGAGCCAAGAGCTGCCGAGCCATTATTCTTGCTGCCAAAAGTGGCGAGACTTTCGTGCGGCTTTACACCGCGCGCCTTTTAAAGCCGGATTAACTATAACGCGTCGCGGCGAATGAAGCCGTCGCGAAAGAATACACTTCGCCGATTTCTCGAATTTAATAAAATACGCGCGCGCGTAAAGTGATAAACGCATCTGGGGTATTATTCTGTGTTTGTAACGCTCGAAATTTACACTATAACGTGCGCCGTCGTTAAGCGTAAACGCAACGTCGTTAATTTCAATTATTTAGAAATTACGGCGTTAAAAGAAAAATTTTACGTACTAACGCTGTCATTAATCAAAGCAAATTAGGACCCGCGCTTAAAAATAAGCGTTAATCGACGTTAACGCTAGCGTTATTCTATTTTTTTCTTTATCGCACGCGTTATAATTTTTCGGCGTCAAATCAATAATTCCTCTGAAAGTGGCATCGAAATTCGAAGTCGAGACATAATAATAACCGAGCGGCGACTACATCGTATATACAGCAAAAGTATTTCAAGAAAGCGAGAAGCCATTCCGCCATGTAGACGATCTCGCAGGAGGCATTCGCAGTATATAGCCATTTAGGTCCGGCGACTCGAGCCTCGCTTTCTCTCTTGCATTAGCCATTCCGGCCAAGATCCGGAGCGGAGAGCCTACCGTGTCCAGCCATCTCAAAAGCCAATAAAGCTCAACGGCACGGCCCTATAGCGACGCCTTGAAATATGCATTGTGCCGCGCGGCATTGTCGGACGCGAGCTACGTATTCCACCCGCATAAAGTCTACTTACTCCCCACCCCCTCCCCACCACCCTTCAGCAGTTTTCGCTCGCGCACCGCGACTGTCCTGCGAAGCTTTCTCGCAGTTCTTGCATTTTTTTTCTTTCACTCACTCTCTCTCTCTCTCTCCGCACAATTTATTTTGCAGAAAAACAACCTCTCAGCCCCGTAAAAGCGTACGCGGGACCGCACTGCACCCACACCCCGCGCACGAGCGCGCGCAAATGCCTTTTCCCGGTCTCGCCTGCACCCCCTCGGCGTTGAATTACCGCAGGCCCGCAGCTTGCCGGGACATTCGCGAGCGAGTGCGCGTGCGGCTGGCTCGCTGATAAAAATCAAGTATGCATGCGCGGGGATGAATATTAAAAAGATCCCTTTGCATTCGCGCGCAAAGGGAGCTTCATATAATATACGTATATACGCGCACTCGTTAACCGCGTCGCCCCTCGCGCGACTAAATAAACTGCCGAGGTGAGAAAAATCGCGAGAGCCACGAGATTCGATTTAACCCTCGGGGCAACTAAGAGCGGGGCGATCTATATTACTTTTTAAATAACACTTAAGCCGTCGCCCCGACGGACGCTCGTCTCTTTCCCCTCTATTCTGCGCTAAAGGTTATATTATACCCTTATAACTCAACCGCTGAAAATAGCTTTATGAAATCTGACCCAGTTTACGTCGGCGACGCGGCTGTACCGCTGCGAGATATATCCGCGTACACACCCGCGGCGCTGCGTCTTCGTACACACTACTCGCTCGAGCATTTTTCTTCCCGAGTGCTTAATTGCCGGGATAATTTTTCGCTAGATTGCAGTCGCGCGCGGCCTTTTTGCCGCGCGGGCGAAGGAGATGAGTTTGAAATTAAAATTCGACGCGAACGATACCGGGTGTTTTTCGAATGTCAAATACGCGCGAAACTATATAATTATCGCCGCGGATGACAAATCTTTCAGAGCGGGCCGACGTATACAGAAATCGGCGAAAGGGCGAGACGTATAGTTGGCTCTCCGAAAATCCGCCAAGTGTAAAACCTGTGCTACACTCGAGAGGCTTGAGTGTATACATAGTGCTCTCCAGTCGCATTCGCGCAGTAAGGCGATCCTCTCCCTTTTTTTTCTACCCTCTACTGCTTTTTCGTTTGCCTCATCTCGTCGGGGAGCTGCAGCGCAGCTCTGAGGAAACGAGATGGTTGCCGCGCGTGTATATGAGTCGTTCCACGGCCAACTGGAAACTTCTGGTAGGGGGGAGGGGCTGGAAGTCGCCGAGGTCCCACTTGACAGACTTACTTCTGCTTTCCACAGGATCCGTCTGAATGAGAAACCGTATATGCGTGTCAGTAAATTATCGGTTGCCACGCGGCCTTCCGATGGAAAAAAACCCAAAAATGTTGATACACAATTTCTTCAACATTTTTGGTATAGATCCGTATTATTTGCGTATTGTGAATTTCGTTGAAACCGGCGTTTTGCTTCTTATATAGAACGAAAGTACGGATGAAGAGCTTGAAATCGAGTCGAAAATTTTTAAATTCGGATGCTTTGGTCACAAGTTACGCGCGTTTGAATACAGCTGACTCCTTGTAAGGTTCTCGTGAGTTACTATAGTAATCATATTTCTGAGCCATTTTACGCTTTTCTTTGCAAAAAACTCATGCGTCAGAATACTGGAATAATAATAACAATCTGATCAAAAGTTATGTCCTTTTAAAAAAAAAATAAATAAAATTCCATGTTTTCCATGTTCCTCTGCATTTCTGACTATCTTTCAGCTTACAGAAGAAAGTTTGATTGGTCCGAAACCTCTAGCTTTGAAAAAAAAATTTCGATTTCCGCACCCCCGAAAAGTGCATTTTCTCGGAGAATTGGTCATGTAAGAAAAATGCATCAACATTTTTCGATTTTTTCGATCGGAACGCTGCTTGGCAACCGAGAAATAATGGGTTTGATAAGTGTGCTCTCGTGAAAATTTTTCCGACAACTTCCAGCCCCCCCGCCCCAGAAAAATCCTGTCGGCCGTGGAATGACTCTTATAATACTTGTGCGCGCTGCGGACGAAATTTAAACTACTATAAACACTGGACAGGGTGTAAATAGCCGAGGAGCTGCGCTCAAGTGTCCAAATTTTCGAGTGTGTTCTCGCTCTCCCCTCAAAGCAGTGGATAAAATTTATTTCACGAGCTAGCCTGACAGAAGATTTCTCACCTGCCTCTTTCTCTTTCTCTCTCTTGTCTCCCTCAGCTAACAAAAAAGAGCAATTATAGCGTTTGAACAAAGCGTTCTTTCCCATAAACTACACAAACGAGTCGCGGTATATATCTTTGTGTATTCTATGCATATACATATACATACACACACACACATACATATATATAAACATTGTGAAGAGGTGTTAATAAAAAGCAGAGATATTCGAAGCAAGATGGCTCACCCTAGTTATTAAATGCATCTTTATAAAAATTTTTTTGCTCATCGCGCTGCCAAACGATAGTTTTCTCATATAGATATATTAATATTGTTGCTCATACGCTCTTCTCCCTCTCTCTCTCTCATGCGCTCATTCCGTCGCTCTCACTGTCCCGACCGTTCCCGCGAATCGACCGTCATAAAACGACGCGGGCTTCCGTGGAATCGTAAAAGACGAAGAAGCCATTCTCCGTGTGAAATAGATATATCGATACGGTATTAATGTATAGCTCATATATAGTTAATATATATATATATATAGATAGCGAGAGAGAGAGAGAGAGAGAGAGAGAGAGAGAGAGAGAGCTTTGAAGCGCGCGGAAATAGCCGAACGGAAAAAAATAGAAGCGATTTCTCGTCTCAATTTTATTATTTCCTAATCCCCCGATATCTCGCGGGCGAGAGCCGACGTAGAGGAGCTCAGGCTATTCTATACATCAACGCCAAGCGCGCCTTCGGTGCAGGAACTTCAACGCGGTGTCTTGCGGCTGTAATTACTAATTAGTTTTCCCAGTTGAAGACTTCGCGCCGATACGCTTCATTGCCCTCGTTAAGCCATAAGCGGCGAATTCAATTTTATTTCGTAAAAATGTACTTTACTGAAGCGCTCGCCCTCCAGCAATATTGTGCGCGGATAACGTTGGAGTGGCTTCAATTTAAGTTCGACGGGAAGTGTGTGGCCTCTGCTAATAAAATCCCAATGCGAATTTTGTAATTAATACGCCATAGCGTAATCAATGACTTTTGCGCGCAACGCCATTATTGTCAATGCCGAGATCTCAGACGAAGGAACAAAGCACTTTCTCTCTCTCTCTCTCTCTTTCCTCTCTTCGTGCAGCCAAGATACCGGCAAAGCGGGCGGCTGCGTTGAAAAGCTCGATTTTACATTGTCGAGAAAGTTTCCGCTGCTTCGAAACTTTCTTTAACGATCGGACGGTTTCATTTAATTAATTTTCCAAACTCACTCGCACGCGCGCAACAGAAAGCGAACTCTCTCTCTCTCTCTCTCTCTCTCTCTCTCTCTCTCTCTCAAAAAAAAAAATTATATCGCGTATATGTCGTATTTCAATGAAAAAATGTACTTTTCTTTGGTCTAGAAATCGAAAAAATTTTTCGAAAAAATTTCGAAAGATAGTCAAAAGTGCAAAGGAGCACGGGAAAAATTACTAGTAACCATATTTCTGAGCCATTTTGCGCTTTTTTTTACAGAAAATTAATGCGTCAAAACACTGGAATAATTAACAACTACGAATGTTCCCGAGGCACCAATATAATTTCGAATAACACTATAATAAAGTATTACAAAAGAGCTTTAATTTAAAAAAAATACATGCCATAAGTTTCGATGCTCTGATCAAAAGTTATGCCCATTTAAAAAAAAAGAAAATAATAAAAATCCGAATAGCCAATTTTTTCTTTTTCCTCCACATGCCTATCCCCATGTTAAATTTTCATATTCTATACTTCGCATGTATCTCGGCATTTTTCATCATCTTTTGGCTTACAGAAGAAAGTCTAAAGGGCGAGCTGATGCGCCTGAACGATCTCGTCCCGGTGTACTCGCTCTTGGGGCCACTCGAGACGTTGCGATGAATCGATCGCTTTCCCTCGGAACAACGGATTCTATTTATTTATCGCCGCGCACGCCGTGTTCCGCTGAGCTGTCGTTACATTTTTTTCACCCCCCCCCCCCCCCCGCCCCGCGCAAAACGTGTCGCGCGGCGTTTCGTCTTTCCCGTTGCTCTCCCGAGTCCCCTTTTTCAGCAGACGGAGCGAAAGAAAAAGATAGCTCTCCGGCCAGACAGGCGAATGCTATTTGCATTCGTAATTTTTTGCGTTTTGCAGAGACAGTGAGAAAGAGAGAGAGAGAAGGTAGGTACAACACGTTACGTTGAGCAAATACGGTATATGTTACAGTGATATTTCGCCTTCTTTTTTCCAGCATTGCGTGCAATTAGAGAGCGTGGATTTTTTTTTCGTGTGAGGTGAAAATAAAATAGTTGCGGAGTTGCTGCATTTTACGTATATATGTGTAATTCTCCGAAAAAAAATGCAATTTTCGGGGATCCCCGGAAGTAAAAGAAAATATTTTTTATGAATAGCCAGAACTTTCGGACCGATCGGACTTTCTTCTGTGAGCCAAAATACGATGAAAGCTGCCGAGGAACATGGGAAACATGGAACACAAAAATTTAACATGGGAATAGGTGTATGAAAAAAACAGATTTTTATTATTATTTTTTTTCTTAAACGGACATAACTTTTGATCAGAGCATGGAATCTGGGCATATTTTTTTTTAAATCAAAGCTGCTACTATCCCAGTACTTGACGCATTAGTTTTTTGTGAAATAAAGAACGTAAAATGGCTCAAAAATGTGGTTGCCAGTAATTTATCACATTCTGACCATCTTTCGGCTTGCGGAAGAAAGTCTAACAGGTCCGAAGCCGCTAGCTTTAAAAAAAAATTTTCGATTTCTAGACTTCGGAAAGGTGAATTTTTTTAGGAGAATCGTGCATATACCCCAAGCTTCTCGAGAATTTCAAACGCACGCGCATGCAGCTGATAAAATGGATTAAAACCTTGTCATGCGAAAGGTACGAGGTTGAGATGTTTTTTTCTTTCCTTTTTATTTACACGAGTAGAGGTCGGACGAGCTAATATGATCCTTTGGGCTTCGTTATATTAGATGCCGAGCTTCAATTATAAGAGCAAAAAGGTAGAGATTTGCGGAAAAAAGTCTGTTTACTGAAAAATTGCTGCGTCCGCAGTGATTAACGTGAAATGCCAGGTCTATCTAACTCGAGAGGCGGTATACCGTCACTTCTGTATGTATATATGTAGCACAGCTAAAGGGGAAAAAAAGCAGCGTAATGCGCAGCTTCGATAAAAGTCGGAAAATTCGGCGCTATCCCCCCCTCCCGCCTCCCCACTGACGTGCATTACTTATGAAAAATGCCTGTACTCCTCGGGCTCTTCTCGAGCGAAGCTCTCAAGAAGCTCAGCTCTCAGCTGCGGTCGTGTGCTGCCGCTGCCTCGAGTTTTTCATTAGAGCCGAGAGTCTCCCCTATACTACTACACCCTTCCCCCCCCCCCCTATTCCGATAGTCTCATTTCTCAGCTGCGGACGAGCCCGCATAAATTATACGCTATACATACCTATATATACACGTTGTTATGTGTCTATAGGTGGTACCCCAACTTCGCTGGACAACAGCAGCCAGCAGTGGGACTTCCCGAACGCCTGGCCGCCGCTCCAGTCGATCGTTGTCCAGGGCTTGCGGCAAACCAACTATCCGCCGGCTATGAACCTCGCCAAGAGCCTCGCCAGCACGTGGCTCAAGGCCAATTTCATAGGCTTCAATCGCACCGCCAAGATGTACGAGAAGGTCAGTGACTCAGTGGGAATGTTCGATTTAAAATTTTTTCAAAATGCACACAAAAAAATCCGGCAGCTCCAACAAGCGAAACTCACGCAATGCATGGCGCCCGAAGAGAAAGGCGAGGAACGTCTCGTGTCGAGATAAAGTAGGATCGCGTAAGTTATAGGGGTGTCTTGCCGAGTCAGCAGCGAGATGTAGAGCCGCGGCGATGATCTATGCTCGCGCAAAAGTGTACACGTATTTTTGTATCTCACCTTCGTCGAGAGAGAAATGCACTCGTCTATACATAAGATTATGTTCCGATGAGCTTGCGAAATTCAAGGTCCTACACATACGCGAGGGATGCAATGTAAACGAATTCTGTTCAGCAGCTCGCCGCTCCCTTTGTTCGGTGTGCGCTGCACCGGGCAATTTTCTCTCGATTCACGTCTACGCAGCGCCCGTGATTTTTGTCCGATGCGCACGGCAGCGCAAAAGCAAAATCGCTCGTTTCGTCGGGAAATAAAGTTTGCTCGTGTCGCTATGTACTCTACAAATCTAAAATAGTGTAAATTCACTGTTTTTTAGTCCACATTAACAATTTGAAAAAGTTATAATGATGCAACTGTGAATTGGTGAGTAATCACAGTTTAAACGGGTTAAAAGAATGAACCAATTGAAAAAGTGTAGAAGGACTATCTAAAATAGTAAATATGAACATTGCAAATAGTGAATAAAAATAATATTTAGGTAGGAATATACATTAACTGAAATAGTGAAAATAGACTACCTACAATGTTGCAAATATAACATTAATCAAAATAGTGAATGGCCCTAGTAACAGGAGGCTGAAGGGGACATACATTTTCGCTTCACCTACAAGTTCAGTGTTGGCTAATTAAATAGTAAATTTTTCTCGAGTTGCAAAACGATTAAGTCCATAAAATTTTTTCTGAGTGATGGACTCTCCACTTGAATAGTGAATTTCTCGGATCTTAAAAATGTATAAGTACCGAAAATTTCACTTCTCTTAAAAGTCATTATGACTCACTGAAAAAATAGTAAATTTTCATAATTTTTCAAACTCACCTTTTGCTAAAGTGATTATGTACTGGATAATCGGTGTTCCAGTGACAATTTAAAGCAAATACTTTCAAGTGTTTGAATCAGTACATGTTTACTAATTCGATAGTAAAGGCAATTAAATAATAGCAAAATGATAATTCGGTTCATAAACAGTGACTACTCACTATGTACTATAGCGAATTATAATTTTGACAACAATGCACCGTATTAATTAGCGAATATTCTCTAATCTGTAAAATAATATATTTTATAATACGTGTAATTAGTGAAATATTTTACTACTTGGGAGTTTAATATTATTTAACTATGAGAAATAGTAAATTTTTCGCTGTTTTAGATTTAGAGAGTATACACACGCGTATATAGATTCCGTCTCTACGGGAAAGAATGTTCACGAAACGCTAGATGAAATGTACATATCGGACTTCTGTGAGAGTCAAGTTAGCGCGAAAAAATGCGAAAATGAATACTGCGCGGCGTGTACTAGATTTCGCTTTTGCAACTCTATATCGACGGAATCTATACGAAGAACAGCGATGCTGTGGAAAAAGTTCAAACAAAATCGACAGTACCCAAAGTTCGCTTGGTACAAGCAAACAGGCAACAGAAATTAAAAAAAAAAATAGAACAGAAAGTGCTGACAAAAGTAAACTTGTTCGAGAACGATATGTATACAATCCAGTGTGTCAACTGTGTAGGCCGAACCAAACGCGGACTTTTCTACTCGCGTAGGAGCTGTTAAGTCCTGATATTGGGGCTATTAGCCGGATGTGCCGTGCGTTTATCCGGCGATGATTTTTTTTTTTCTCCCCCGAAATAGCTGCGCGTCGACGAGCTGCCGAGCTCGCAAAAGCGATAGCCCGATGGATTATTTAGCCTCTCTCTCTCTCTCTCTCTCGAAGGAATTTAATGGGTCGAAGCGAGAAGAAAAAAATCTCAGGCCAACTAGCGCGGCTATAGTGGCCTTTTGATTAATTTCCGCGGAGACGAGAAGAGCGAGAAAAGGACGGCGATGGCGTGACTTGGCAATTTTTTCCACGTACTCGCTGCTCTCCTCCCCCTCCCCCATTACCGGCGACTGCGTGAGTCTGTGAGTGTCTGTGCTTGAATGATTACGTCTGGGTCATCCGGACACACACACACACACACACACACAAACGCACAGCGCACCGCGTACAGCTTTGACGAAGGCGTATATAATTGATGAGCGAGCGCCGGCGACGCGAAGAGAGATAGGGAAAGAGCGAGGAATTTCTCGTGTGTCGATGACGAGAGAGCAGATTAACAAAGCAAAGCCCAACTATTAATTGAATCACGAGTTTTACACGCGCGGCAAGAGCTAATTATAAGAGCCATCGAATTTTCCGGTAATTAATACGATATACGTCCCAGTCCGAGGCGAGAGCTGTAGGAGTTAACTTTGCCGCGGCGGCGGTTGCGCGCAGTTTCCCGCGGCTGTATATAAAGCAAAGTGTACGTCGCGCCGAGAGTGGCGTCGACGACGACGACGACGACGACCGACGCGACGCGTCGCCAGTGAGATCGTTGAAGAAACTTTTGCTGCTCGAGCTGCGCGGAGATACGGGAAAACCGAGTGGTATACCGGTGTAATAATCGTTATTGGATGACGTGTACTGCGCGAATGTCCCGAGCGTATCCGTATATAAAGAAGAGAAAAGAAAAGTGAATAATCTCACCGTGAAATCGGTGGGAAAAATTCTCCCGAGCGATATAAGCGTAAAAGTGAAGAGAACAAACTCGCAGCTCACCGCGCCGCGTTCCGGTTTAATTAAAATACTCGACTTTCGCGCCGAGCGCGAGCCACTCAATTTCCAAACGCCTCGTCTATACACTCGCCGACACTTTTCTTCCGGAGTATCTCTGTATATTACGCGTACAATTCACGCGTGCGACAAATATAAATATTTTTTTAAGCGAATAAACTTGTTTTTGTTTTCGAATAATTGAGAATCTAATCGTCTCTTCGAGCTAACGATTGTTTATTAATTTCCAGCGTTTCGAGGCCAGTAAGGCTGCCCTTCGGGGCTGTACGGTATCGAGAGGAAATAAAAATTTTTTTACAAATTTTGAATTTACAATAGCTTGCAAACGATGAACAAATTAAAATTATCAAATAATAATAATAATGATGCTTATTTACGGCGACGTACCGAAAAAAAACACTCCGGATCGTAAAAGCTTAAGGATATTAAAGAAAAAAACTAACTAAACAAATAAATAAAACGTCAATTAAAAGGAAACCGAAATATCGCATAGATCCGCACCTTCCACCGACTCGACATGCGAACTGAAACATTTTTTTTCCCGACCCGCCATTACGGGCGCGTTCGTTTAGATTTAGCTCGAATCCGAGGCGGCGCGCGACAAAGTGGAGTAGGCAATATGAATCAGGCGACTGTGAGACAAGTCGTTTGCCGTATAATTGTGTCGCGCCCCGCTGCCGTGTTGCTCAAAGTGCTTATTAACCCAGATTGTGTCGGGATGGCTCTGATCTTCGGACCCTTTAGACTCGTCTGTATATAGGCGCGCCGTAGTAGCTCTCGAGAGACGCATTAACCACTCGTGTACACCTGCAATTTCAGGACAAATAATTATCATCTGGGTTACAGAGAGTGGCGATGATATTGCTGGGGGGGGGGGGGGCTATAGCTCGGTAGACCGAAGCTTTTGCAAATTCTCGTCTCGGCGTCCGCGTGAGTTTATGAGAGAATACAGGGAAATCTTTGTTTAACGAACAGTTGCAATGTGTCTCTGGCGCGAGTTTGAGGACTTGGGATGAGAAAAATGCCTTATTCATGCGAAAATTAGCTTTTTTTGTGTTCACTTATGCACCGTCGCATCCGCTTGTAGTGGGGCATTAGCGACAATTACTTTGCATAAACTTTTCATATATGTTGTTTTACATAATTTTTATGTTTCACTTTTTATCTGCAGTTGCATATTTATTGGTATTTACAGATCAGAAACTGTTAACCGTCTCTTTCATATAAAAAGTACAGTTTTTATTATTATCGCGCATATGAGTAAAAATATAAAAGCTAAAGTGAAAAAAGTTTTGCTTTCAACTAGAATTAGACGTACGAGATAATAGACATAATATAAAAATAATTAAACGGAACGATCGTTCCCTCAAGTTTTGAAATAGCGCCATCTAAGATAATTGGAAGCAATAATCATATTAAAAAAAAATAGTCCTAAGTACTGTACAGGTATATACAGACTTTAAAAGAAAAAGGAAAAATACAGCGAATCGCACGTTAAAAGAGTGAATGCAGATTTCCTTTATAACGTAACGAGCCAATTAACGTCGGCGAACGGAAAATAATTCCAGAGTCGTAACGAACGCACGAGTGTCAAGAGTACAGCTTATTCAATCAAAATTTGTAACGCAACGGAAGAGCTTTAGTCGTATGCGTATATGGAGACTGCGGAAGGAGGTATTCGCGGCAGTAGTAAAGTCCGGGTTTAGTCAGACGCGGACGCAGCGATAGCGTATACAGTCGTTGCCTCCTCTCGGATTCGATCTCGCGTTTGCGAGACGCGAAGAAGAAAAGTTTTTTAAGGACGGCATCAGCGAGTTCCGCGCCGTTTCCCCCTAATGCAGTCGAGAGCGGAAGAATTCTTCTTCGACGCCGCGACGGCGGCGATAAGGTTTATTTGCAAAACGGACGCGAGACTACGCAGTGTTCTTAAATATACTATCCGCGCAATATAACGTTGCAGTTGGAAAGCCGAGCGTATAAAGTTTTCAATTAGCTTTAGGAACATCAGCCGGCAAGTTTCCGTCGGCTGCGTCGCAGCGTCGCGTAGCCCCGCGGGACTTTAAAGGAATGGGTCTCTCTCTTTCTCTCCGCGATAATGCAGTTAGATAGACTGGAAGAAAAGTCGAGCCTCCATTGAGAAGCTTTTAATTTGAAAGCTCGATTAGCATAGCGCGGAAATCCCGGGAATAGCGCGGGCGAGAGGGAAAGAGTTGGCAGGTCAAAGCTTTCATGAAGATTTGCTCGTGATCTTGAGCGGGAGAGCCGGCGATGCGTCTAACTATATAATTCAATCGCCGCAACGAGCAGCGAGCTCTGAAATTGTTCTTTTGCATAATTCAGAGGCTCTCTCGCGACGAGAGGCGAGAGCCGGCCGTCGGGCGTGTAAATGGAAAATCAAGCCAATATTGTCCGCCGACAGCGCTTGTCTCGCTCTGCGCGGAGAAGCGATCGGTTCTCGAGGATCGATTACGTCTCTCGCGCCTCTCGCGCCGCTCATGCTAATGGAAATGGCGATTACATCAAACTCGCGGGTAAGATCCTTTCGGCCGTCGACTCGTCGTCGCACGCCTATATACATCACCGATTCTCCTCTCTCTAAATCGAAAACAGTGAAATTTCACTGTTTTCAGTCCATATTGACAATTTGAAAAAGTTATAATCACAGTTTAAACGGGTTAAAAGAATGAACCAATTGAAAGAGTGTAGAAACACTACCTAAAATAGTAAATATGAACATGGCAAATGGTGAATATAAACATTGCAAATAGTGAATAGAAATAATATTTGGGCAGCGATATACATTAGCTGAAATAGTGAAAATACACTACCCACAATGTTGCAAATACATTACTCAAAATAGTTGTGGCCCTAGCAACAGGAGGCTAAAGGGGACATAAATTTTCGCTTAACTACAAGTTCATTGTTGGCTAATTCAATATTTTCTCATGTTGAAAAACGATTAAGTCCATAAAATTTCACTTTTTCTGGGTGGTGAATTCTCCACTTGAATAGTGAATTTCTCGGATCTAAAAATGTATAAGTACCGAAAATTTCACTTCTCTTAAAAGTCATTATGACTCACTGAAAAAATAGTAAATTTTCATAATTATTCAAGTTCACCTTTTGCTAAAGTGATTATGTACAGGATAATCAGTGTTCCAGTGGCAATTTAAAGCAAATACGTTCTACCATTTGAATGAGTAAATATTATTAAGTCGATAGCAAACGCATTGAAATGAGCAAAATGATAGATCATTTCGTAAACAGTGACTATTCACTACGTACTATAGCGAATTATAATTTTTAAAACAATTATATGCACCGAATTAATTAGTGAATATTCTCTAATTTGTCAAATGATATTTTTTGCACTACGTGTAAATAGTGAAACATTTCACTACTTGGCAGTTTAATATTATTTAAGTATGAGAAATAGTAAATTTTTCGCTGTATTAGATTTAGAGAGCTAGAAATATGCACTTTTCGGGGGGTCCAGAAATTAAAAGTTTTCTTTGAAAGCTAGAGGTTTCGGACCGATGAGACTTTCTTCTGTAAGCCAAAAGATAGTCAAAAGTGCAGAGAAACATGGGAAAAGTTACTAGTAACCATATTTCTAAGTCATTTTACGTTATTTTTACAAAAAATTAATGGGTCGAAATACTGGAATAATGACAACTACGAATGCTTCCGAGGCACAAATAAAATTTCAAATTACACCACAATAAAATACAACAAAAGAGCTTTAATTTAAAGAAAAATATGCCCAGATTATATGCTCTGATCAAAAGTTATGTCCGTTTGACAAAAAAAAAAGTAAATAAAAATCCGAATAGCCGATTTTCTTTTTTTTTCATATACCTCCCCATGTTAAATTCTTATGTTCCATGTTTCCCATGTTGCTTTGCATTTTCGACTATCTTTCGGCTTACAGAAGAAAGTCTGACCACTCCGAAAGCTCTAACGTTAAAAAAAATTTGTCGATTTCAGAAGCCCCCGAAAAGTGCGTTTTTCTAGGAGAATCGTTCATATACTCTTTCATTCATTCATCCGATTTAATCTGCCGCGACTGCGTTCTCTTTTGTTCTCTTCGCGCTCGCGACTTTCGCGCAGGATCGCTTGCCCTCGGCCAGCAGCAACGACGACGACGACAACGACGACGGCTCATTCACAGATTCTATGCACAGGAAGTAGAGGTCGTTCATCGACGTTTCTCTATATCCCGCGGATTAATTATTCCGCGATTCTGAGCCGCAGCGGTAGAAGCCGGTCGATGTCGGCCTCGCCGACTTTCAATATCCTTCCGACGCGCGGGGGACTACTCTGCAGCGGATAGTCGACGACTTATTTTCCAGAGATTGAGGAATTGCAGGTTCGGCCGCCGAGTTTGCCTCAACTTGGCTATACGCGCGTACACTTGATTGATTTATATTCAACTCTCCGGGGCGTGTTTTTCCCTCTTTCGACTATATATATATAATACGCGAGCGTCGAACACGCTATGGTTAACCGCTTATTCGTGTTATCGACGCGTTCGATTAAATGCGCGAAATTGCGGGACGAATTCATATATCGTCGTTCTCCGCGGAAATTCGCTCGCGCGTAAACAGCAAGTAATAATCGAGCGATCGAGTCCGATTTCTAAATTTAAATTTAAAATTATTTCACTTGGAATATACGTCGTCGTCAGCGCGCGCGCGCGCGCGGCTTTGAAACGCAATAGCGTAAGCGAATTCGCTTTGCCCTCGGGTTCCCTCTCTTTCGCTCGGTGCGCCTGTTTAGCCCCTCGCCAATCCGTAGTGGAACTTAATGATGATTGAGTTCGATATACACGGATTTTGAAGTACGCGCTTTGAAAGTTTGGATGAAAAATTCGGGCTGAATTCACTTTGGCCTCGCGAGCTATCGTCGCGATAATCCGTCTAATATACCGGCTCAATTCGTTCTATGTATATGAGGAGATCCGTATTTTTTATTCAGTTTCTTGCTCCAAAAAGTTGCGAAAAAAAAATCTCGGGCTACATCGACTGGACAAGGTTTTTTTATGTTCTTTGGGACGTATAGAACAGGAAAACATAGTATACCCACGAAATCGATCTTAATTGTGACACTGTTTTTTTGGCGATCTTTTTGATTTTCTGCGGAGATTATTAGGCATTTTGTACTTTTTAAATAAACGAATTTTGCTTCAGACTCCCTTTAGGCTGTTGCCAAAATCCTTGATTTTACTTTTCTTTCTTTCAACCCTCGTAACTTTTGAAACAATAACTCGATTTCAATGTTTAACAGCTCAAATTAAAGCTCTTTTCTTCTACTTTTTTCGGTAGTCTACGTTTGAATTTTCTAAAGCAGTGAGCTATATGTATGCTTCTCAAGTAGATCATTATTTGAAAGCAGATTATAGCTCACTGCATAAGAAAATTTATATCTAGACTTTTTGGTAGAAAAGTAGAAGAAAGGAGCTTTAGTTTGAGCAATTAAACGTTGAAATAGAGTGACTCAATTAAAAATTACAAAAATTGAAGAAAAAAATGTAAAATCGACGATTTTGGTAACAGCCTAAAGGGAGTCTGAAGTAAAACTCGTTTATTTCAAAAGTACGCGACTTTTGATCGGTGCGTCCGATCTAAATCAATTTGGGTTTAAATGACGGCTCTTTTTACTAAAAAATGCGTAATAATCTCTGTATAAAATTACAAAGATGGCCAAAAAAGACAGTGTCACAAGATCGATTTCGTGGGTACACTCTTTTCTCCTTGTTCTGCACATCCTATTGAACAGAAAAAACCTTATCCGGTCGATGTAGCCCGAGATTTTTTCCTCGCAACTTTTGGGGTCAAAAGAGCGAATGAAAAATGCGGATTTCCTCATATACACGCTCGGAAAAACAGCTGGGAATCAATCAGGAAAAAAGGCCATCGGGACATCCAGCACGGCGGATCTTTGCCAAGAAGAATTTGGAAAAATTCTAGCTCGCGATCGGTGTTTTGTTCTTGCCCTACAAGCATCGATTGATCGAAAAAAGGAAAGCTGTCCTTATATACTTACGTGTAACGAGTTGGCGCGCGCGCGCCCGTGAAAAGTTGAAAGCTCGAACGCGGCAATTCAAGGGACATATATATACACGGCGTATTTGGGGTGTCTATTGTTCGGTACTTGGAGTGTACGTGCGACATCTCGACAGGAAGAAGAGGGAGGGGGGGGGGGAGGGAAGGATGGAGAAAGAGCCGTTAAAAGATATACGAGATCGATTCAAGTGCCGGCGCGCGGCGGGAAGGGAGCGTATATA
This sequence comes from Philotrypesis tridentata, assembly GCA_018906965.1. NCBI lineage: Eukaryota > Metazoa > Arthropoda > Insecta > Hymenoptera > Pteromalidae > Philotrypesis > Philotrypesis tridentata. The sequence continues at coordinate 6,124,244 of JACCIB010000001.1, read as the reverse complement.
TAGAGCCGGGCAGAGCTTTAGTGGATAGTTCGAACGAAATGAGACCGGTCGTTCGTATTTTGCGCGTAACTCGCGCTTTGAAAGTCGATCGCGGACGCGTTTCGCACTAATTATTTCATTTCATCGATTTCGCACGGCTTTCGAATCCTCTGCGCTTTTTTATTGACCTACACGTGTATATACGTCGAATTTCAATGAAAAAATGCACTTTTCTTTGGTCTAGAAATCGAAAAAAATTGTTTAAAACTAGAGGTTTCAGACCGATGAGACTTTGTTCTGTAAACCAAAAGATAGTCAAAAGTGCAGAGAAACATGGGAAAAGTTACTAGTAACCATATTTCCAAGTCATTTTACGTTATTTTTACAAAAAATTAATGGGTCGAAACACTGGAATAATGACAACTACGAATGTTTCCGAGGCACCAATATAATTTCGAATAACACTATAATAACGTATTACAAAAGAGCTTTAATTTAAAAAAAATACATGCCATAAGTTTCAATGCTCTGATCAATAGTTATGCCTTGTTAAAAAAAAAGAAAATAATAAAAATCCGAATAGCCAATTTTTTCTTTTTCCTCCATATGCCTATCCCCATGTTAAATTTTCATATTCTATATTTCTCATGTTCCTCGGCATTTTTCATCATGTTTTGGCTCGCAGAAGAAAGTCCCATTGGTCCGAAAGCTCTTTTAAGCTCTAGCTTAAAAGTGCATTTTTTCATTGAAATTCGACGTATATAGGCGAATAGAGGATATTTCATTATTGGCGTCTGCTCTCGCTGCCCCGCGACTCCTCTAATTTGACGTTTGGCCGGGATTTCGGATCGCCGCCGCCGCGGCAAATTAGATTGCAGTACAAGCGTGCGCGCGACTGATACGAATAAATCGCGGCAAGTGAGCTCATGACTTGTGTCTATTCGCTAATGCCAAAGAGAGAAAGGCTTCGCTACTCTCGCTCTCTCTCTCTCTCTCTCTCTCTCTCTCTCTCTCTCGGTCGCGGAGTATCGACAAGCAGAAATTCAATTTCCGCGCAGAAGGGAATTAGATGTGCATAATGCGCCTGCTACATATTATACACGTATTTCCAATCAATCGTGCGTTGCATTGAATTTTACCCGCAATTATAAGTTCGTCGCATAGCTGTGCGGCATTAAATTAAATTCTGCAGTTGACAGCCCGAGCGGATGCACTGGTTTCCGAGCATCTCTGCATCTCTTTGTCGATCTCTCTCTCTCTCTCTCTCTCTCTCTCTCTCTCTCTCGCTTTCTCTCTCGGAAAAGTCCGAACTCGGAAAATGACTTATTGGACGGCGCGTTCGAAAGTTCGCATTTTCACGATCGTACGTATACGTGGCAATTTTCATTTTCCGACAAGTACAAAAGCGAAATAAAAATCGCGAAAAAGAATAACGCATCGCGGATATGTATCCACGAGAAAAATGTGACGCAATCGATTCCAAAAATTCTCGAAGCACTCGCTCTCTCTCTCTCTCTCTCGCTCTCTCGAAAATACGACGTTATTTGGATTTTCATGCATTTACAAAACACAGTGATTTCGCTCGTATAAATCCGAGAGAGAGAGAGAGGCGAATATATATAATCCGCGGAGCCGCGGGAGTGTGCGAAATAAATTGGTCTCTCTCTCTCTCTCTCTCGCTCTATCCCCGGCGAATTTCGTATATTTTTAGACAAATCGAATTTCCGCAGATCGTCATCGGGCTGATGACTTTTTCCTCGCGAGCGAAGCGCACGATTTTTCAAGTTTCACGCGCCAAAGGAATCTCGCCCGCGCGCTGCGGAAAATATCGCGCGGAAAGTTTGCACCGTAAATTTACGTCTTCCTCCCCGAGAAAGCATATACCAGTCCCGGGAGAAGAATCGCTCTCGACTATATATACATTAGTTTTCGCTCCTTTTCTCTCCATATTCTCCCCGTTCGCCGAACTTTGGCTCGACGACGGTCATTATATTAAAGGACGCGCGAGCGTATATAATGCGATGCAAAAAGATGAAGGAGATGGGAGCTTGATTTGACTCGTTTGATGTTGGTCGAGAAAGAGAGAGAGAGAGCAAGTTACTTTGCACGAACTTTGGAAAGAGATATTCCCTATTAGGATGGGAACGAGTTCATCCTCGAGTTTTTCCCCTCCAGTTTTTCGCTCATCCTTAATATATCTTTTTCGCCGGTCGTCGGGCCTCGAGATCTCCTCGCTATCTCGCTCTACACGGATCTTCTTTATGCGGTGCGTGACGAGCTGCTATATATTATACACTCGCTTGTCTATATCTTCCGATGCGCGGAAATCGATGCGGTTAAGAGAAAAAGACGCTTCCGATTTCAGCAGCTGTAGTGTCTACATGAGTATGTCCAGGAAATTTCGGAAACAATTTGGACGGAAAAGTTGTAAAAAATTTTCTTGAAGGCACACCCATCACTCCTGTTTTTTCTCGTTGCTTGCGGGTCATTCTGAAAGAGAAAAAGCTCGCGTACGTGGCCGAGCGTAGGGTATACTTTCTACCGGGGCAAAAACGACTCGAAAAAACGAGATAATTAATGAAAAGATAATTCGTAGATTTTTTTCTCGAAAACTATGGACTTTTAGAAAAATTTCATTAAAACAAGAACGTCTTAGAATTCATGAAAAAATGCTCTGAATTTTTTTTTAGATAATTTAAGACGTTTTTGTTCTAATCCATGAATTATCTTTTTGTTAATTATTTCTCGTTTTTTCGAGCCGTTCTTGCCCCGGAAAAAAGTATGCCCTACGATCGGCCATATACGCGAGCTTTTTCTCTTTCAGAATGACCTAAGGAATGAGAAAAAACAGGTCTGGTAGGTGCGCCTTCAAGAAAATTTTTTACAACTTTTCCGTCCAAGTTGTTTTCGAAATTTCCTAGACATAGTCATATATACGTGTATAGGTATATATAGACACGGTGCAGACGGGATTTTCAGTTGGCCATGTGCACGTGTGTGCGTCGGTGGCACACAGAGGAGGAAAAAAATTAAGTGCCACGGTAATGCGCTCCTTCGTCGTCGTCGTCGTTGCGCGCGCGCGGAAAGGAAGATTTTATAGCGCGAATCGAGCGTATAATACTAAAACGGACGATTGATCGCGACTTTTATGATTAACGCGGGCGGATCCCCCTGAAATTTTAAAGCTTCTGAGAGAAACTTTCTGAGATTTCCCAATATTAATATCGGAGGAGTTGCTATATAGCGGGACTTCTATATAGTACAAAGTGTGTTAGCACGGAAAAATTATTACTTACTTTGAGCATTATTCTGTATTTGTAACGCTCAAAATTTACAGTATAACGTACTCCGTCGTTAAGCGTAAACGCAACGCCACTAATTTCAATTATATTGAAATTATGGCATTAAAAAAAAATTTTTTATACACTAATAGCGCGTAATTTCAATGAATGAAACAATTTATTTTTACGCTATAACGCTAGTGCGTCAAAAACACTTTACGTATTAATAGCGTAAAAATGAACTCTAGTGCGTTCAAAAAATTTTACGCATTAATAGCGAAAAAGTAAATTCTTTCGTTCCATACGGTTTCATTTTTAACGACGACATGTATTTTTTAGTGCTAGCGTTATTTTAATTAACGCTAGTATTAATCGTTAAAATTAGGGATTTCTATCGTTATTCAGGCGTTATCATTGATCAAGGCATGCGAAACGGTACAAAAATCAAATTTAAAAATAAGCGTTAATGACATTAACGCTCGCGTTATTCTATTTTCGTCTCTATCGCACGCGTTAAACCGTATGATGCCAGCGTTAAGCGTTAATTATTGGCGTAAAGTCCCATTCGCGACAATTATTCGGCGTTAAGTCGGACTTAACGCCGCATGCGTCACAAACACGCAGAATAATCCGCCGCTAGTGGATAATTTCAATCTCTTCGATTCGTAAATCCGATTCGTAATTCCTCCAGGGGCATTATTCTGTGCTTGTAACGCACGCGTTAAGTCGGACTTAACGCGTGCGTTACAAACACAGAATAATGCCCCTGTCCAATAAGTATAACATCGCTTCGGGAGAACGACGCGCACAGCCGGAGTTCATCGAGCGGAAGTAGGTGAAAGAAGTCCTTTCCTTCCCGGAAGCTTGCGCTAGCAGCTTTCCTGCGAAACAAGCGCCGCATACGCGCATAATAAACTCCTCGACGTGCCCGCCGCACTTGCCTCGCGGTATAGCCGAATTTTTTTCGTCGAGCTTAATAAGCCGCTCGTATATAACCGCGAGAGCGAGAGAGCTTGCGGCGCAACGCGAGTATATACACTAATAAATTATCGAGATTCTTGGCGCGCAGAGCCGCGGTATAGCGCTTAAAATTTGATGCGCGCGCGCCGCGCTATAAATTTACGATCGGAGGCTGCGTCGTCTCTTCTCTCCCCATCCCCCCTCCATATTCTCTCTCTCTCTCTCACAGAGATTGAATGGAGCATTACGCATTCTTCGTCGTTCTTTGGCTGTACACCGTTTATGTATATATAACGTGTATAGGTGCGCATTGCACATAGCGAGCTACAAGAGGGACAGAGCCACCGCCGCCGCCGCCGTCGTCGTCGGCGTCGTATACAATAGGTACGAAATCGACCCAGATTGGCATCGCGCGGAAACCTCCCGGAGTAGCAATTACTATTCAAATCAGGTATTTAAGTCGCGCTGGCGACGCCGAGCATAGTATTTACGAGCAGAGCAACAGCAGCAGCAGCAGCAGCCCGAGAGGGAAAGGGGTATGGGGGAGTAAGGAGGCGGAGGGGTTGGAGTAGACCGCTGTGCTGCCGCAGTGTCAGTTTTGCGTAACACACAGGCCAACTTATCCCCCTCCGCTGCCGCCGTCCCCCCCCCCCCTGCCATCGCTCTCGAGCCACATTTCAATTCGCGCGCTGCACTTGCGGGCCGCATATATAGGCAGCCGCTGCTGCCGCTGCTGCAGGACGACGACGAGCTTATATATTTGCGGAGCGATGAGTTCGATTCGACACTTGACGCTGGCGTTCGAGCAGCTGCATTAATATAAGTTTACGTATTGACCCCATTGCTATGTGTGCAGCGAGCTGCGCTTCTGTGTGCATCGTGTATATATATATGTGTGTATATACGCGTGCAAGTACATCGATTCCGAATTCCAAGCTCATCCCGACAAACTTTCCACCAATTTCCGGGCTCGCGAGCATTATACCTTTGCCAGCTTGTTTGGCATTCCATCTCCCGAGTCCCTGCCTATATATATATATATAATATATATAGCTGCGCGCCGACTCTGTGCACTGCAGCAGCGCTAACTTTTTCTCCGCGCGGGGCTCGTCGCTCCATTCGAAACTCCTTATAGAAAATTCGAGCGACGACTGCGGATATCGCCCGCCCGTTCAATTTAAATTCCTCAACTTGATTAGATATGGATCTCTCGCGAAACTCCCGAACTACACGGCCGCGCGCGCGTCAATACACTTCGCGAAGCTTGAGATCTGCGCGGTATATATATATGTGCATATCCATCCTATTTCGGAAACAACTCACCCGAGCAAGTCGCAAAACATTTTTTTGAAGGCAGACCTACCAGACCTGATTCTTCTCGTTCCTTAGGTCGTTCTGAAAATATTTGATTGGAACAATAATGACTTAAAATTCATCAAAGAATACTCTGAAATTTTTTCAGATTTTTCAATGATGGTTATCGAAATTTCGATTTTTTCGAATTTTCCATGAAAAACATAAATTGTGTCGTATCAATCTGAAAAAATTTCGAAGTACTCTTTGATGAATTTTAAGTCATTATTGTTCCAATGAAATTGTTTTAAAAGCCCGTAGTTTACGAGAAAAAAATCTATAAATTCTTTTTTTGTCGATTGTTTCTCGTTTTTTTAAGTCGTTTTTGCTCCGGAAAAAAGTATACCCTTCGATCGGCCATGTACGCGAGCTTTTTCTCTTTCGGAATGGCCTAAGGAAGGAGAAAAATCAGATCTGGTAGGTGTGCCCTCAAAAAAATTTTTTGCGACTTGCTCGGGTAAGTTGTTTCCGAAATAGGATGGATATGCACATATATACAGCATTGCCGTGGCAGTGATTGTTGCGGTGGCCCTTTCGGCGATTCGAGAATTATAACGATCGAAAGACTTTGCGTACCGCGCGAGTTGGGAGCTAGTTGGAAAAGCGTTTGTCGGAAAGACTTTTACGATCTTTCATCTATTTTTAATGGATCCGCTCTTGTATGTTATTTTTCGAATTATGTATACTCATAACTTTTCATAGAGATCGTCGCGTTGAACGACTTTTCGCGGGGGGTCAAAGTCACGATCGCATTTCCACGTTTATTTCCGCTTTGAGAGACATCTTCTGCGCGGCTGTACGTCTCCGCGTAATAAATTACTTGTATATAAGTACATTTGCGTGTGGCGCGAGCAAAAAAAGAAAAGCGCAAAATTTAATAGCTATCGCTTAGAGCGCCAAAAAGCATGAATTATAAAAACATTCGAGAGACGATCCCCCCCCCCCCCGGGACCGCGGGCGAAAGTAAAGTAATTACGGAATAAAGTTTTCGTCTCTCCTTTATCGCTTGCAAAGTTTAATCTGTCTACATAAAAGGGATTTGGTCCATGAATAAAAAGGAGACGGCCGCGTTTTAATCTCGAACGATGTATATCTCGCGGATTCGAGCTCTCGCCCATACCAGTGGAGTCAATTTCCGGACGTTTAAACAATTTTTTCGCAATATTAATTCAATCTCTCTATACAGCTCTCGGTACGACCAGCGCGGCGCAGTTGTAAAATGCAAATATCCGCATCGCATGCGTGGGGACGTTAAAGCCAGTGGTAAAAAGAAGTGGAATTTTTAATCGACTACTACTGCAAATGAAAAATATAGCTCGCAAATAGTAAGCAGCTGGGAATGTTTTGATTTTGATCGCTAAATACGCCCCTGGTGGAAACGTTCTAAGCCATTTTTTAGAACGAAAATGCAGGACGAAAATATTAATATACCGTATTACAAGGTATTTTCAAGCTTGCAAATATAGATTATACTGAATAAAGTAGTCTACAAAAAATGGCCAGTAAATGGCTATGAAAACGATATTCAACCGTGGAACCGATCGAAAAATTAAAAAATTGAGTAAATCACAAATATCTTAGTAATCGACGTATTTACAGCTTTGAACGTTCGTTTATCCCATAAATTCTATGGAAACTGACTGAAATACGTGCACCTCTCTGTACTCAGCGTACAATATAAGCAGTAAAATTAGTGAACTGATTCGGAGGTTACGGGCATTCCATATCATGAAATGCTCGATTAACGCGAGAAAAAGCGCTTCATCGCGCTTTAAGCACCAAGTATTCCTCACAGCCATTTTCTAGTTAACGGACCATTTTAGACATTTCGATTTCTGCCCGATAAGCGCGCATATCATCATAGCATTGTATATTACCGGCGACGTGTGCGTATATTAATGAAACGCACGTCAAATCGCGTCCCCAAAGCGTTATTTTCGACGCTGCCTTTCGCGGGCTCGTCGTTTTAATGACATTCGCTCGCGGTATTTGCCAGTCGTCGAGTGGCATCCTAATCCGGAATAAACACGCGCGCGCAGAGCCGAAAGCGCGGCCATTCGATATCGGGCAAACGCTAATTAAAAGGCGCGCGCGCGCGCAACATTTTCCGAATTACTTGCCCGCGAAATTCCCCAGCTCTCGCGTGCCGCGCTTTGGAATCAAACTGCGCTCGGACACTGCGCTCATTAACTTTACGGCGTCGAAGCTTTGTTCGCTGAGCTTTACGCAACAGATGAAAGCGATCTTCATTTCCATCTCTCTCTCTCTCTCTCTCTCTCTATCTCTGTCTCTCTGCAATTCTGACGTTGGCTTTGGCACGTATATGACGCATGAGAGAATATCGAGCGCAATAGACGCACATATGCGCGCATATATAGAGAGCTCAAGTATATTATAATCGAGAGATGCGCGCAGCTCTATATATATATATATATATACGCAACTCACTACTTCACGTTTAATGAACACTCGGTCATCCGGCGCGGAGGTAGGTATGCCCGCGACGCGACGCGTAGAACATGTAATTAAATAAATGAAACGGACGGGGAGGCCGCAACACTGCATACACTGCGGATGGGAGTCGGGACGGGCCGTTAGACTCCTAAATATTATACAAGTGCTACACTTGAGCGTATATGTATGCGTCGAGCAATAATTCAACGCTCCCGCCTTTTAATGTAAGTCCGTACAAATTAATCCGCTCTCTCTCTCGCCGGTAGCGCCGCCAGCGACGGAAGCCGGATATTCGTAAATTGCCGCGGGGCTTTGGAATATATTCGCTCGCGCAACTTTTGCCGAATAAGTAATAGCGCGTCGACTGAGGCGCGGACATCACAATACATGTAGTACGGGCATACCTTCGCCAATTTTCCGAAACAACTCTCCCCCCAAAAGTTGCGAATTTCTTTTTTGGGAGGCACACCCGCTAGACCTATATACTTAATTTTCTTCTTCCTCAGGTCGTTCCGAACGAGAAATTCGTGTGCACGGCCAATCGAAGGGTTTGTACTTTTCTCTCCGGAGCGAAAACGACCCGAAAAACAAGAAATAATTAACAAAAAACGAGAATTCATAGGCGGTCTTTTTTTCTCGATAACTATATGGACGTTTATAAAAATTTCATTAGAACGAAAATATCTGGAAATTCATCAAAGAATGATCTGAAATTTTTTCGGAATTTTCACGATGTTTCCCGAAATTTCGAATGTTTTTTTTTTGGATTTTTGAAAAATTAAAAATTGTATCGGATCGATCTGAAAAAATTTCAGAGCAATCTTTCGTGAATTTCAAAGCATTTTCGTTCGAACGAAATACATAAATAAGTCCACAGTTTTCGAGAAAAAAAATCTATGGATTCTAATTGTTTTTTAATTATTTCTCGTGTTTCGAGTCGTTTCTGCCCCAGAAAAAAGTATGCCCTATACGATCGGACATACACGCGAGCTTTTTCTCTTTGAGAATTACCTGAGGAACGAGAGAAAAAATGCCTGATAGGTGTACCTTCAAAAAAAATTTTTGCAATTTTTGAGAAGGGTTGTTTCCGAAAATTGCTGCGGATATGCACATATAAACGTCCCTGCAGAGAAGCGGCAAAGCTGCTCAAACCCGCGTTTTCCGACTACTCGTCCACTGCAGCGTATGTACGCACGCGAGGGCTAAGCGGATATTATATGTATTGTGCAGCCGTCGACGATCTAAATGGAAATCCGAGGCGTATTCAACAATGCAGCGGGCCGGAGTAGTAGTCGCGGCGAGTCGGTAATCCGCCATTATTTAACGAAGAGTCCGCGCGCATTGACAATTGAATGTACATCGTCGCTTCCAACGAAGACTAGCACAGTTCAGAAAAGGTCGATTTTCTTGAAAATTTTATTGAGAAGCCAAAAATATTCCTGGATTTTCAATAAAATTTATTAGATAGTTCTAAAAACATTTACTAGACTAACGCGTAACTTTTACCTTTCAGTATATAGCAATTTTTATAGTCTGTATTGTAATCTTTCATAGTTACTTTCACAGAACTGTTTCTCTCAGTGTACGATAAATTTGAGCTACTACAACGTGTTAAATACTACGTGTACGCGGATGAAAGTGCGTAAATTTTTGAATATTGTCAGATTTCCTTGAATTCAGGTGTATACTTCGAAGTGTGCTAGTCTTCGTTGGAAGCGACGAATTACAGGGAATCCCGCGCACCGGAGGAAAGAATCTGATCGGCCGAATGAATCGCGGGTGCGCACAGCTGCTAAACCTAAGAGAACTAATTATATCGGCTTCTCACCGCCGTCCGTGTCTACGTGTACGCGTATATATAATACGCGTGCATTACGAAGAGGTATATAGTGCTCGTTAAACGAACTGCTGCCGCTCGGACTTTTCTCGAAGCGAGCGCGAATACATACGAGTGCATTAAGGAATTCGGCTCTAGTGAATCAGTATACGATCTTCGAATTCGCTCGTAAAGTCGGCGTCGGTATATATGTAGGGGGGGGGGGGGTAGTCGACTTCTCTCGGCTCGACCATTATATATACGAGCCCCGGGGGTAGTCTCCTGCTTTTAGGAGATCGAGAGAGTATGTGTGCCGTACGCTTGACGGAGTTTTTCGCGCACACTCGACTGCCATGATGAATATAAAAATCGAAGATTGACCGCGGCGTTCCCCGAACGGCTTCTATAAGCGCCCCGCCGACGAGAGAGAGATCGGTGTGCGCGAGCTTTCGATCGTAATGCAAGACCGCAGAGACGTGTATATATAGCGCGGCACACACGATCGGGGGGAAGAGAATCGATCCCGATTCCGCACGTCTATAAGCTCCCTTTTTTTCGCGCGCTTATACGGCCGCTCGTAAATTTCCAGCAGCAGCAACAGCTCGTGTCCGCGAGAAAGCGCCTCCCCCCTGCAATAAGCATATCTGCGCATTTCCCATACACGTATATTCATCTCCCCCCGTTTCTATACATATGCGGACGGAGAGAAGCGCAGACACTACTATAGCCGTTATACGAGCGGAAACTTTTCGCGAAATTGCACTCGGGCACTGCTGCTGCTGCTGCTGCTGCTGCTGCTGCACGTGTGCGATTTGCCCCATTTTTTACTCTCTCTTTCTCTCTATCTTCTCTCTTCTTCCCTCGACACCTATTGCCGCGCCAGAGCAGCGCGCGATACGACTTGCGCGCCGTTGATATCGCGCACGCGTCTGAAATGTTGAAGGTACTTTATGGGCCGACTACTGCAACCTCTTGCATTTTTCTCCATCTCTTCGTCATCCGCGCGCTCGCTATACTTATATATGTACAAACGCGTTCGCCGCCTTTTTTCCCGGGGGGAGGGGAGGGGGGGGGGGCTCCGCGTGAAAGTCTCGCGTCCTCGGGCCAGTTCCGCCGCGCGGCTTCGACTTACCAAACACCTGCGCGGTTGCTATGTACTTTCGATTGGGGTAAACAGCCAACAGTGAATTGACAATTTGTTATGAATTTGAAAATGCAAAAAACGATCGAATGCTCTTTACAACGGTAAAACTAAAGTTTCGACGTTTGTTTACGGTAAGGATAACTTTTTGAACATTTGAATTTCGTGCGCGCAGAAAAATAGCGAAAGTTATAGCTCTCGTAGTCGAAGCTTCGTTCGCGTGCGACATGAGAAGTCTGTGTCCATCTTTACTGGGTATGGGTATATTATGTTTTTTCTCGTTTCTTGTAATTTAAAGTGATTAAAATTGTTATTAACGACTTAATTCTTTTTGTAGTGCAATCCTCGATAGTTGATTAAGTAGATCAAAACTTTGCTTGTACAACAAAAACTAATTTTCAGTGGACGAGTTTATGTACGAATAATTCCTTAAGTATCCATCTATTAGTCTGTTTACCCTATATATAATCGTTTATTGGTGAGGAGGCGAATTTTTCGGGCAGTCATCGGATCGATTCGCTTGGCTGTCAGTCTTTCAATATAGCGTATATATGCGTCGAGCCTTTTCGGCGTGTATAATATGCGCCTTTGCAGCGCCGAGTACGGGGCAAATTGACAGTTAATTGAAAAAGGCCGCCGAGCTTTTTTAATCAATATCCGGAATATCCGCGACGAGATGGCGATGCAGAAATCTAATAAGTTTTTCCTTCTTTGCGGGTATACCCGCGAGACGAAGCAATGATTAAGTCTTTGGGAGCTTGTACGAGACGACGAAAGTTTCATTAAATCCGCAGGCGAAGCTTCGCGGGAAATTCAAGTTTTTCCTCGGCGCCGACTTCGGAAGAGGGTGAGGGGGGGGGGGGAGGACAGGTTTTTCCGTGGAGAATTTTTCTTTCTTCGGGATCGTCGACTAATTGACTTCGAATTTCGATCAGTCTTTCTTCCCAACATTTATACAAATTGTTTTCAGATATTCTTCGAAATAATGTGCAAACAATTATATTTTTAATTATACGAGTACGACGAAAGTTTTTTCATCACACAAATGCATGAAAAAGGTCTTTTTCCACTATTTTTCCAAACAAATATTATTCAAAAAATATTATTAAAATATTATTATCAAAAAAATATTTTTTGAGCAATAAAAAGAAAATCGAGTGTTTCATGTGCAAGGGGTTTAATTTCTGCGCATTTGTAATAAAAAAAATACTATATAATATGCCAGATCTAGTCGAGGACGCCGTCTTCCCCCTCAGTTACACAAAGTACTGTATTAACAACTAGATTTAGTATATAAAAGTAATTCTCCTCGTGCATCAGTCGAGCAAACATTCTGAAATTGACAACTATTTTCCATCGATGAAAATTTTTGATAATATATTCTGAATATATCGGCTCCCTGCAGTAGGATAATCAGGCTGATCTATCAGTAAGAAGCTTAGAGGACGCTTATTAGAGATAGGCCGCGATAGTCAAATTAGCCATTATAAATCGACGAATAACAAGTTAAATCCATGAGGAGCTTGAGAGCTAAAAGTTTACTCAACGAAAGTAGAGTTTAACGGTGCGGGTCTCCCTTTGTGCCGCACAAAGCCAAGTGAATAAATCACGCGGTCGACCGCCAACGAGCGCTAAATTCCAATTTGCCTTAACCCTTTTCAGCTCACAATAGTATCTCGTTACGGTATCTCGTCCCGTAGCCCGACACCGTGTCCAACGTCGCCCTTTATTCGCACGACTCCGAGGAAGAAAGAACAGCAACGAAGGTGCGCACAGTCGTCGCGTACATATATATATACACACACTATACAGAGCCTCGCAGCAGTAGAACAAAGTCCCCGTAATATTTCCTTATCTATCCGGCTGTATAGAAAACTCGACGACTGCCCCTCCCGGCGCGTAGACGAGAAGATACGGCGATGGAGCGCGAGAACGAGGAAAAAAAATGAAAATGCTTCTCTGCTTTCAGTACGACGCGACGGAGCCGGGCAAGTTCGGCGGCGGCGGCGAGTACGACGTTCAGGAGGGCTTCGGCTGGACGAACGGAGTCGTCCTGGAATTCCTCGACACGTATCCCAACGCCAACTCGAGCTACGAGCCCGTCAATCCTCCGCACGGTAAGTCGCACAAGCGCCGCGTAGTCCCGTGGAAGAGAGCTGCGCCCGCCTAATCCCTTCCCCTCGGCGTATCGGCTTATGAACAAACTTCCCGATAGCGACGCGATGCGAGAGCTGCGTTTATCTCTCTATAAAGGGTATACGAGACCTTAAGGAGGAGAGAATCGAGCTCCTCTATATACTTCTCTCTATCTCTCGAGAGCCTCTGCTGCGTATATATATATATATATATAGTATACGCAGCAGTTTGACTGTTCGACCCAGTTCTCGGCGGGCGGACGGATTTCGGCGTACTGCCGCACGCGCGCGTCACTCGCGCGCTGGAAATTAATTTTTCACCGATCGCTGCTGCTGCTGCTGCTGATGATGATGATGTGCTTCTTTCTGGATTTTCCTCCTCGCGAGACGAGTTTCGTCGATTCTTCCTGCTCTATAACTCTCTAAATCTAAAACAGTGAAAATTCACTGTTTCTTCAGTCCACATTAACAATTTGAAAAAGTTGTAATGGTGCAACTGTGAACTAGTGAATAATCACAGTTTAAATAGGTTAAAAAAAATTGAAAAAGTGCAGGACTACCTAAAATGGTAAATATAAACATTGCAAATAGTGAATAAAAATAATATTTAGGTAGGAATATACATTAACTGAAATAGTGAAAATACACTACCTACAATGTTGCAAATATAACATTAATCAAAATAGTGAATGGCCCTAGTAACAGGAGGCTGAAGGGGACATAAATTTTCGCTTAACCTACAAGTTCATTGTTGGCTAATTCAATAGTAAATTTTTCTCGTGTTGCAAAACGATTAAGTCCATAAAATCTTTTCTGAGTGATGGATTCTCCACTTGAATAGTGAATTTCTCGGATGTTAAAAATGTATAAGTACCGAAAATTTCACTTCTCTTAAAAGTCATTATGACTCACTGAAAAAATAGTAAATTTTCATAATTTTTCAAGTTCACCTTTTGTTAAAGTGATTATGTATTGGATAATCAGTGTTCCAGTGACAATTTAAAGCAAATACTTTCAAGTGTTTGAATCAGTACATGTTTACTAATTCGATAGTAAAGGCGCAATGAAATAATAGCAAAATGATAATTCATTTCATAAACAGTGACTATTCACTACGTACTATAGCGAATTATAATTTTTACAACAATGCACGGTATTAATTAGTGAATATTCTCTAATTTGTAAAATGTTATTTTTTGTAATACGTGTAAATAGTGAAATATTTCACTACTTGGGACTTTAATATTATTTAACTATGAGAAGTAGTAAATTTTTTGCTGTTTTAGATTTAGAGAGTAGTGATTCGCGATCGGCAAAGATGAACTATTAAAATTCATTTCTCGAGCCAATTGTTTCTTACGATTCAACGTTAATAAAATGAAAAAAACAAGCGCAATCAATCACTGTGCAAAACCGAGTCGAAAACGGAAATTACAAAAAGTAAAAGCAGCGCGCGTGACGAAGTTGCAATAGAGTCGCGTCGAACGGCGATATGTATTCTTCCGATGTGCCGGAGAGTCTTCGCTTCCCCCCCCCCCCCTACCCCCCACGTGTATATACACGGTTCGCATTCGCCGCGTCACGTTTCGTCCTTCCCCCCCAAATCCAGCGACGTAAATTCCGATTGCGACGCATCTTCGAACCCGTAGTCCCACGGATTTATGCCTCTTCGGGCTTATATACCCATATAGTAGCAAGGACAATGGAAAAGCCATATGCGCTCAAAACGTCGACTTTATATCCGGCTTGATACATCCCAATCCTGTTAAATAAATGCAATATCAGCCGTTAAAACACAAGGCGTATTTAAGTTGACGGCTCTTCTCCGGTATCGCGCAGTATAGCACGCAGTCGCGCCGAGACGACGTTTACGTATTACACAGAAAAAGTATACGTGTTTTTCTTTTTCTGGAATGCCGGGGTGAACCTACGTTTTCCGCAATATTTCTGCACTTTCCCGTATTTGCCGTGTTTCCGCAATTTACATGTCCGCATAAAGTTTTCACGAGGTTCGAGCTACGGCTGCGCAGCCGTGGAAATCCTGGGCTTTGGTAAAATGCGCGTCAACCGAATCAGAGAGCGTATATATCTTTTCTTCGTCGCGAGAGCATCTCCCTCCACGGAGTCTTATATATGAATAAATCGCGAATCCGAACGTTTTTCCGATGTTCTTCTTTATTTCCTCGCTTCTCGACCCGACTCCTTTTAAGCCGGCAAATAACGAAATGTCTCCGATTCTTGCGCCAGTCTCCCCCCTCCGCTAAAGTCGACTCTCTGCGCACTTTGCTACTTTAGAAAATGCATCTCTTCTGCTTATTAATTGCTGACATCTGTTCCACCCGTCGTACATACTTTCCTCGGGATTATTTTTTCTCCCCCGGGAGGATGACATTTCGTGGAATATTTACGTAGTCGCGTTTTTAACCAAAGTGGGGTGCGTTATATAAAAAAGAAAGTTATTAAAAAATTTCGACGAACGCATTCACGCGGTTTTGAGAACGCGACGTGTAAATCGTTAAATACGCGCATTTCAGTAAAGAGGCCACACATTTTCAATGGCAGTTTAGAATTTCACCCCAATTTTTCAAACATCAATTTACCATTAATGCCGAGGCAATCTACGTGCGGCAGTTCGCGTATCTGATGCGAAGGGCTTTGTTTTACAGGCTACGGGAGTCTTCATCCGAGAACCGGTGTAATTAACAGCGCAGCACATCCTCCTCACAGAGTACCCATTCTGAGATCTGTCTGGAGCCACTACTGTCGCTAACCGTAGCGAAACGTCCAAGTCACATCGAAACTGCAAGTATATCGATGAATGGGAGTTCGCGAAACAAGAATAATTATTCCAAAGGATATCTTAAGTATTATTTATATTAAGTTATAAATCATCGATTGTTACTGCTAACGAAGCGTTTCCTTGGCATCTTTCAAGTTATTATAAATAAAATGTAATCGCATTACTTACAATCAATATTGTACAACGTCTGCGATATTAGGTAATCTATATATATGTATGTATAAATCTAACTTATGCTATTATACACGTGTGAAGTTCATTGACGGCAATTCATTACAATTCCCCTCACCGCTCTCCGTTGTCGTATCCCAGTTGAAAGAAATCCTTCAGCACAACGTTGAACGTCGCGTTGACGAAACCTTGAACCTTCATCCGCGTCACTGTAACATATATACCGAGAGCTTAGTAAATACTATATCCTCAATTTTTCTGACGATCTAAAATAAATCAATGGTTCATTAAAGTACGCACTGATAAATCGTTATTTTCGATAGCGATTATACCCGAGTGATTTACAGTTTTCCAATGACAATCAAAGTCTTTGCTTCCGTCAGCCTCAAATTGTTTGTGAATAATAACTCTGGAATGTGACGAATTCCGCTGTAGTACGGCCAAGCGAAAATTTACGTCGACGAGGCAATTTAGAAATAGTTTTACGGCGCACTTGTCAAGCTACAAACTGACTCTTATACAACGTTTGATGATCCATCGTTCGTAAGCTGTACGAAAACTTTATCGCGAAACAATACATCGTTTCTAACAGTTTATGATTGTCACTATACAAAACTCGGCTCGAAAGTAAAATACGCGTACTTTGCAAACGAGGTTCAAACTTATGTTACCGAGTTAGAAAATATTAATGAAAAATTTTGCCTTTCAACTTGGCACATAATTGCACGACTTATGTGAAAATTTCGCGCCGTGCGATTTGAAAAAGTTTTGTTTATTCGGTTATTAAAACTTTGCAAAACGACGGATTGTCGCGACGATCGTAAAGGACTCCTGCGTACACGTTTTGTTTTTATTTTAAGTTCGGTCTGCCGAGACTCTGAAATCGGCCCGAAAGAGTCGATAAAAGTCGAAAATAAAAGAGCCGCGATTTTCATCTCAAGAACGGCATTTCCAACTCACGCTCTCGTCCCTCTCCAGTGGCGAGTATTCCAATGTCGATAAGTTCAGGTCTGCGTCCCGTCAGCCAGGCTGCAAACTGTTGCATCAGCGAGGCGGACTCCGGCACGTAGACGGCGATCCTGCAATGCGAGAGAGCGTAAATCACGACTTGCGCTATATGTAGTCGCCCCGCACAGACTTGTTTTCCGATGGCTCTCGTCCCGGCGGCTCTAAGGAAACGACGCGCGAGACAAGTGGCGATTGATTAGACCGTAAGGCTATCTCTGTACGCCGAGCTTTTATCCTCGGAATTCCAAGGTTTTTCAAAGTACAGCGAGTGCGCAAATTTATTTCTGCGAGAGACGCCACGCGCGCGCACAGTATACGGAGTTGTTTCATCAAATTCAAGTATGTTGATCTTGCAAACTTTACATTTTTCGGATTTATCCCATTTTATACGCGTATACTCTGAATAATTGAAAATATACCGCAAGCTTTTTCGCATTGATTACTGTATACGCGAATTTACGGGGATGCCGCGACAGCGGACAAAAATAATCTCTAATGAATAACGAAAACTGAAGTTTGAAGAGCTGAAACAGAATCAGTATCCAGATTTCAATATCAACGGAAGCTAGTATTGAAATGTCTCTCCAAATGCCGTTTGAATAACATGATTGCGAGGTATTATTCGGATGCCGCGGTACGAAATATTTGTATAAAGGCTTCAAACTTCGTGAAATCGTTGATAATTAATTACCGCGGGATAACTATGTTAAAATTCGAAGGTTTAATTGACAAAGGCATTACCTTAACACAACTAGCGCGACACACGCGGCCCAGAGGGCTTGCATACGAGGCACGATCCACTTGCCCTCGCGATTCGCACTCGCCGTACGATCATTGGATATTCATGCATATTATATAACTATTTGATTATTTCGTACTATTCATTATTTCTAAATCGTTATTCAGAAGCGTGAGTGATGCTTTTTTTTAATCCTTTCTTTTCGTATACTAAAAGCGTGAATTTATGCTGAGCCTTTTCGATTCTGGGTCTTCAACTCGATGCAAAAGCAGTTCTCAGATTTGACTTTAAGAGAAAAAAGTTGTATTTCGATGAAATCTACTATTTTCTATGATTCAACTTTTTTATAGAATGCATTATTATTAAGTATTACGCACAAAAGCTGATTCTTTAATTATAGAATTCGGTTTTGGGTCGTTAAGCATTTCTCAGCTTTGATGTCAATATAGAAAAAAGTTGTATTTTATGGAGTTTTACAAATTTTTTTTGTTTATAAAATGCTTGGAATTAAAACAATAGCGTGAAAATTGTTTGTGCCGATTTTTCAAAATGACCGTATAATTAATGTGTAAATAGGATCGGACAAATTGTATTATCGTATATATATGTATTATTAACAGATTTTTTGTTAATAATACATATAAAAATAAGCAAAAATGCTCGCATTTAAAAGACAAATAAATTTTCGGAAAACGGAAAAAGATTGCCGTTTTTATGTCTCAAGAAGAGTATTTTCCAAAAGGTTCCAGCCCGATTGTTCAAAAACTAAGGGAGATACGGCTCATATATTTGAATGATAAAAGACATAAGGCTCTCCCACGTTGCAGTCGTGCCTAGAAAGGTTGATCGTACGCAATATATTTTATAATAAATTTCAATCAAATTTCAAATTATTACATATTTTTCATGAATACTTAATTGATTAATTACTCTGATGAATTATTCTTATTTTAATTAATGAAACACTCGACGCAAAATACTAATAATATTGTTAATTTAAAATTTTTTAAATTTACGTTTCGTTATTTGACAAAGGCAAACACGTGCGTGATTCTGCACCACCAGTTCATACATTTTTCTATTAACTTTTAAATATACATTGCATTCGTCGTTATCTCTAGAATTTACGTTTTCTCGTTGAAACTTTATTGGAACGGTATAAATTTGCAAAAAAAAATGTAAAAAAAAAGAAAATAAACCGAACGACGATGGGAAATATAATGAAATAAAAAATTTCCATGAAAATACATGAACCCTCGGCTCCGTCAAACGATGAGTTAATCTACGGATGAGCGCATAATGCATAATGCCTCGGTATTCATACACCGAACACGATTCGCCGTATTAAGTTGTTATTGGCATACTGAATATTTTTTTCCTTAATCATGAGAAGGTCCGTGGCATCTGTATTAGCGCAGTGTACACCGACAAACAAGACTGAAATAGTTATCTCGTGAATTTCTCGCATACTTTCAGGCGGGGAAAACGTACGAGCGCGCATTGTGTACCTATCATCGTTCAAGCGATGAAAAAAGAAGAACAAATATCCATCATCGAAATATAATGTACTCTCTCTCTCTCTCGTGAATAATGTATTTTTCTGCAGAGCTCCGCGGAGATAATAAAAGTTGAACCATTAATCGCTGCTCGACACATTGTGCGAGGCATTCTCGTCGATCCGGGCAAATATGTACACAATTTTTCTCGGCGTATTAACTTGGCCGCGCGGAGAGACGGCTCCGACTCTCGTCTTAAATTCTCGGCGACAAGTTTGATAGCTTCGCTCTCTGACCCAGTTCGGCGACTTGAACGTGTACCGCCGCCCAGCCTTCCGCTCGCGCGTCGTCGAGCCTTTCAATCGGGCAATCCTTACAAACGGAGCGGAATTTCCATCGACGTAATACACTTATTTTTCTCTCTCGTTCGTCGTCTTTTTTTCATATATCCATAACTCGAGTCGAGTGCGCGCAGATAATTGCAAGTGACGACAAGCAGCCGAGGTATATATGCAGCGTATATAGCGAGACGAGCCGACGAGGAGCAGATGATGCGCGACTTACCGTTTCTCGTGTCTGCCGGTAATTAACGGCAAACGACAGGCGCCGTAGCCCCTGATGACATCGTGCCCGAAAGTGTCCAGTCCGTAAATTGAGAGCAGTAACTGCGGCCCTGCAATTAACATCGTCGTTGCATTAACTCATGTCCTGTCCGCCTAGTTTCCCGTAGGGATTAGTGCTCTCTGATGCCGCTCTCCTATTACACATACGCGTATATACGTTACACAAGTTTCTAACGCCGCGAAAGGCTCACGTGGAGCTTGATGTAACAATGACCGAGTCGAGCTAATCTCGTATTAAGCATATTGTTATTATACATATGCCGGGCCTCCCTTTCAGTTTATAGAGCACTTGCCACTTGCTCTGGATATTGTAATCGACAATTGTAATCGTCGACCTGAGACCTGTGCAATTCATGGACATTTTTGACTGCGCCGTGCAAATTTCAATGAAAATTTTTTACGCAATTTAATTTAAATTAACTGAAAGTCATTCTAATCATAGATGCAGTACTAAAGAAGAAAATTCATTTAAAACTCTTGATTTTCATTACACACGAATTAAAAGGTGAGCGCCAACTCTTATGGAAATATTCTCATAGTCGAGGATGAATTGACACTCTCGACTAATGCATACAGTAATAATGTCCGAGAACGCCAATTTATCCTCAATTCAGACTTTTTTTGCCAGTAGGGAAATTACTAGCCATACAGTGATAGAGGGCGTCTCCTGTGAATACCTTATATACATATATATATATATATATGAGGAAATCCGCATTTTTCATTCACTTTTTTGCCCCTAAAAGTTGCGGAAAAAAAATCTCGGGCTACATCGACCGGACAAGGTTTTTTCTGTTCTATAGGACGTACAGAACAAGAAAAAAATAGTGTACCTACCAAATCGATCTTGTGACACAGTCTTTTTTGGCCGTCTTTGTGATTTTAGGCAGATATTATCATGCATTTTTTAGTTAAATATTCTGGATTACAAACGTATATGTAACTAACTATTTAAAAAAAATTGAATTTAGATTGATAGGAAAAGTAGAAGGAAAGAGCTTTAATTCGAGTTATTAAATGTTAAAATTGAGTCACTGTACCAAAAGTTACGAGGATTGAAAGACAAAAAATGTAAAATCGAGAATTTTGGTAACAGCCTAAAGGGAGTCTGATCTGAAGCAAAATTCGTTTCAAATGACAGCTTACTATATTTTAAGCCTATCTTTATGCCTATTTAGCCTTGCATTCGAAAAAATCCAGAATATTTTACCAAAAAATGCGTAATAATCTCTGTATAAAACTACAAAGATATGGCCAAAAAAGACAGTGTCTGCACAAGATCGAGTTTGTAGGTACACTATTTTTTTCTGGTTCTAATAAACGTCCTCCAGAACAGACAAAATGTCCTTGTCCGGTCGATGTATAGCCCGAGATTTTTTTTCGCTTGTTTCGGGGTCAAAAAAGCGAATGAAAATTACGGATTTCCTCATATATACTGTGCGTAAAAACATGTAAACGCAAGTTAATGGATTAATTCGATACAGTAGAAGAAGAGGAAAAAAAAACGAGCAGCGCGTTTAGCATTCCGAAAAGGGCAGTCCCGGTCATTAGCTAATAGCCCGATAGCATCGTCGAAATCCGCACGACACATAGGCGCAGTTGCCGTACACACACACGCACCTGCGGCAAAGTGCACTTTCGACTTTACAGCGATGCGCGCCTTTCTCTCTCTCTCTCCCAACCCTATCTGTATACGCTGCGGGAGCGGCCGCAACGCTAATCCTACTGAAAGGGCTCGCGCTTATCTGCTAAACTTTCTGTCTTTTATAGTGCAGCAAGCCCCCGCCGAGTTTTTCCTCGGCCGCCGGAACTACGAGCTACTAATGAGCGGCGGCGAAGTGCAGAGCGCGCACAGCGCGCCCTCGCGGGCTTGATGCGAAAACTTTCGGGACTAGTCGGCGAGCCTTTTGCCATTATAGCGCGGTGTGCTATATTTGATTTTTAGCTCGCGAACTGCGCGCTCCGTTGCCGTTTTATACTTTCAGTGCGCGTCCCCGATAAAATCCTGGCTTTTAATGCCGCGCGCTCTCGCGGAATTTTTTTGGTAATAGCTCGGGATCGCACTAAAATTTGTTTATTTCGGGCTTTCCAATAAATGCGTACGTTTCGCTGTTCTCGTTCGAAACTCCCATACTCGCGCTTACTTTTTCGCGCAACTCGCGCAACAATGTGGCTTTCAAACTCCGCGTGCGATTCGCAATAATTAAACTGGAGAGGAATTATACCTGCGGCGTATAATATGGCAACTTTTTTCACGTATACGCATAAGCTTGCTAATAACTATAACGTGCAAACTTTGAAATAAGCTTGCCCCACAGGACACCTTGTGGAGGAGGACATTATGCTCGATATTTCACGGATTTCTCCGATAATAATGACCGAACTAACGGGTGACTCTGCCTTAACGAAAGAATTTCATCGGCAAGGCGTGCAAAGTTTTGAGAGAAGAAAAAAGAGAGAGAGAGAGAGAGAGCCGCTTTCAAGCACGCGTCCCCGAGCGACGGACTCCCCGCGCATTCGGCCTTTAATTTACTCTCCACAATGACCCGCGCTTTCTTCGCCGCCCTCGATTGCAAAACTTCGAGCGCGCTCAGCTGAGCCAGTAATCGAAATTCCAAATAATAAAATGTAAACAGGCGCTAGTGCCGCGCGCGTCGTATTAAAGTTAAGGGGAAAGAGAGGAAAAGAAAGGGGGAAGGCTGGAAGGGGTGTGGGCGGGGAGAAAAGAGCGAACAATCAGAGGCAAACTTCTCGTAAAAGCTCGTTTTAGAGAGTAAAGCAGCGGCAGCAGCAGCAGCCGGGAGAATTAAAAGAAAAAGGAGCGCGAGGCGCGCCGAGAAGAATGGATAGACCGTATATAGACGATCGTCTTACATCCGTGGGGACTGGTGCTTTTGAAGGCGGCGTCGAGCGGGAAATTCCAAACAGCCAGGCGCCTCGCGTCGTTGCTGCACTTGCTCATCTGCGTCAAGCCCTCCTCGATGCCCTTGGATGAATGCGAAGATTAGTTCGGTTTAATCGAATGAGACGCAAGTCGAGAAAAAGAAGCGCCAAAGCGCGCGACTCAACCCGTGTATATATATATATAAGAAGCTCGACGAAGAATTCGATCACGGGGAAAAATCGCGTCGCGCGATTGTCAACGAGAAAGAGAGAGAGAGAGAAGATTCGTTAACGCGGATCAATTGGAGCGCGATAATTTTATCGGCAAAATTAATCGAGAGCGAATTTCACGCGCACAGCTGTACGTGTACACGTATAGTGAATTATATATATACGGAGTCACGCTGGCCCGTCTTAGCCGCGAGGCTTAATTAAAATGTTTCCGACTCAACAGTCGCGCTTATTGTACGCGTGTAGTACGATAATTATAATCGGAGCAAAGAATGACAAAAACAATGGAAACTCGAGAGCGCACAGTAAAAAAGAAGAAGAAGATGAAGAAGCAGAGGACGACTCTCACCGCGAGGACGCTCCATTCCGGGCCGAATTGGTAGGCGTACTTGCAGTAGGCGTTGCTGACCTCGTAAAAGTCCGCCGACTCGAGGGAACCGCTGACGCTGAGGAAGAACTCGCCCTCGGCGGACATCCTCGCCGTCTACGTCTCGCCGCGCTAATGCCGACTCTTAGCTTTCGCCCCGGCTCTGTGTACACGCTCGCCCCGGACGCGTCGCCATGGCAACTTTTCTCCGTCGCCGCCTGTCGTGTATTGTATACGCGCCCTAAGTGTTTTTCAGCGCCTGTATTATACGGGCAAATATTATAAGGCGGTATAGCGCAGCAGCTGTCGAACTGTCACTGCAGTACTCGCCACTCTCAGCTGTGCGGGCGCATGTATACGAGCTCATGTTTGCTGTATCAGATTCTTTTTTTTCTTTTGTCAACCGCGCGCGGGGAGTCGCCTGTCAGAAGGGGCTGATTTCTTCGCGGAAATTTCATGCGCGTGTGGAGAGACGGTGTATTTGACTTCGAGGGCGGTTGATGGGTGTCGATGCGTATTATACCCTTTGGCGATGATATGCGCGTATACCCTTTTCTCCGTCGCCGCACTTTTCTTCTTCTTCTTCTTCTTCTTCTCCCAAGTTCTGGGTTCTTATGCGCGTCTTGAGGGGATGCTTTTTTCGAAGCCTGGCCAGTCCCGTTGAGTACGACTTACTGTAGCTCGCTGAGGAATCGCGACGAATAACATACAAAGCTAATTAAACATTGATTCGCATTAAATATTGTTGCCCTGCAAATGTAAGATGACTTTTTCGAGTCTTTGGTCACGTACGCAGACACTGCGCTTCACTTATTTGCACAAAGACGGAACATCAGAGAGATACGGAACATCAAAGTTAAAACTTTTTTACTTAGTTAAACGTGAACAAAGCTACATTCGATTTCATCGATTCCGAGCGAGATGAAACGAAAAGTATTGCTTGCGATGTCAACAAAGTTATAATGAAACGCATTTCAACTAGAAAAGTATTGTACTGTGACTTCATACTATTACGGCGCATTTTATCTCGATACTGAAAAAGCTTAAAAACAAAAGTATTTATTCTGCAGGCCGAGTTAATGATGGAATTAAAAGTTGAAATAAACAACTTGCAATGTACATATGTATGTCATGAAATATCCAAAGAACATGAAGTTTGATTTAATGGATTTTTTTGCAGTCAATTCAGTTATAATGCGTCCGATTGCCGGCACAATTAATGAAGTCGAGTGAAAAATAATATCGCACTATGAGTGCAAGAATTTTAATAAAAATCAACTCTAAACTTTTATTTTGATTATTCTTTTATTAACTTTATCTTTTCGAAAAAAACCTTTTCGGAAATAATGACGATGATTCGATCGTTCGATTACAATGGGGCTATCCGCGCGCTCGCACGCAATTGCCAAAACGGCAACGCCACCTCGAAGGTAGCTTTACATACATGTAAAAATCAAAGAAGGAATCACAGTTTAGAAAAAGAAATTCCATCAAACAAATTATTTATCTGCTATTACAGATAAATACCTGTGATATTTTTTACATTCAATATAATCGATTAATCATTGTATATAAGATTTGCCTTTCTTGATAAAAATATTTACACACGATCAGGAGACGAACTATTGGCGACAAAACAAAACTCGGCTAGTATCTTAGGACGCACGCTCGCCCAGCCCGGGGCGTACACGAATTTCATTTTCCACGATGGTATAACTGGCCGAGCGAACAACTCGATCCTTGCCGATATTTCTTTTGGCGTACAGTCGATGACTTGATTGCTTACGATTTTTTTTATAACCACGCTAAAAACGGAAAAAAACGCATAATTCATAAATTGAATTTCTTGAGCTATTCCGCGTAAGATTGAATCTTAAAATGCTCGATACGATTATTCTAAATTTTATCGTTCAATATCTTTGTCGTGGATTTTGTGTTATTATTTTTCAAATGTTAACACTTCGAACACGATCTCCACGCTTTCGTTAATTATTTAATTTCATAGCAACCTTGGGTTGTCCATTTAGCAAATCTCACGGTAAGCGTTGGACGTACTTAAAAAATATCTGCAACACTGTACAAATGTGCACGCCTTTTGTATAAGAAGTGCATGTCAGTACATGATTAAAGAACCTGTCTTGCATTGCTACGTTACATTGTTCATATCTTTTCTTATTTCATTTATACGTACATATCAACTAAGTTATTGTTATCGTGTCGGCTTACTGTTCGCACGTTTTTTCTTTGACGAAATTTTATTGCACGATTGAAAAATTGCAGCTTTTCGTCGTGAAAGAAAATACGCGAGGACGCAGAAGCCGCGAAAATTTCCCCTCTAACGTTTTAATCGGCCTAAGCATAACTAGCAATAGAAACGTGTTCGTTGCGTCGAGGCGTGGGTGTTGCGATTAGTGCAACGAACTTCACTTGCCAGCGGCAATCTCCTTCATGCGGTTGAGGGCCGAACCGGCTTTGAACCACTGAATTTGCTGCTCATTAAGTGTGTGGTTGAGAGTGATACTGT
This sequence comes from Philotrypesis tridentata, assembly GCA_018906965.1. Taxonomy (NCBI): domain Eukaryota; kingdom Metazoa; phylum Arthropoda; class Insecta; order Hymenoptera; family Pteromalidae; genus Philotrypesis; species Philotrypesis tridentata. The sequence goes on along the minus strand of JACCIB010000001.1, from coordinate 6,098,283 downwards.
CGACTTTGCCGTCCTTGTGTTTGACTTCGCATTTCACAGGCTAAGGTTAGAAAAAATATTACTGATTAGATAATGAAAATTAATCAACGTATGTTGGATCCTCTAATTAAAGTCTGTCAAGTGGAATTTAATTAGAAGATTAGATGTGCATTGCGATTACGAAAGGATTACAGTGCGAATAGTCACAGCTTTTTATAAGTATGACGCTCAATAGTCTGATAACAATATTTAACTGTTACTGATATTAACATAATTTTTTTACCAGATTATCATTTTTTACTTAGTTATTACTATAAATATGTGTAAAAAGATTTTTTAATTTTATCATTGTCACGGCGGAAGTACGATAAGAAGGTTCGCAATGATCTTGTCAGTACACCGATAAGCCATATATCGCTTATGCGAAATCAGTCGTTTCAATTGAAAAGGAAAGATTAAAGTCCAAAATGAATGATTCTAGCAATTCCTAAGGTTTTATAAAGATGTGACAATAATGTTGTATGGTAATAATGTTTACACAGTACCTTTCCAGGAGCGAGATCCTTCAGGCCAAGAATGCTGATCTTGTCGGTCGGCTGAATCTTGTCATAGTCGGAGGCGTTGGCAAAGGTAAGAGGCAACATACCTTGCTTCTTCAAGTTGGTCTCGTGAATTCGGGCAAAGCTTTTGACAATGATGGCTCGACCACCCAGATGACGGGGTTCAAGAGCAGCGTGCTCCCGAGACGAACCTTCGCCGTAGTTCTCGTCGCCAACAGTAACCCACCTGACTCCATTCTTCTTGTAATGACGCGCCACGTCCGGTACACCGCCCCACTCACCGGTCAACTGATTTTTGATTTTGTTCATCTCACCGTTCTCAAAGTTGGTGGCACTGTAAGCATAGTTTATTATAATTGCATAGTATACAATATTATTTTTAAGTCATAGTTTGAAATAGTATTTTACCCAATGAACATGTTGTTGGAGATGTTGTCCAAGTGTCCACGATACTTGAGCCATGGTCCAGCAGCAGAGATGTGATCGGTTGTGCACTTTCCTTTCACTTTAATCAACACAGTGAGATCGGTCAGATCTTTGCCGTCCCACTTGTCAAACGGTGCTAATAGTTGAAGACGCTGGGATTTTGGATCAACATCGACCTTGACACCACTGCCATTGGCTGGTGGCGCGTCATACGTGTCCATACCGGGATCAAATCCTTTGCTGGGCAGCTCGTCGCCTGTAAAGAATAAATTTCACGATACACATAATTGGTATCTATGTACAATCATATTTAACAGAATTGTAAATTAACTGACCGTAAGGACTGTCAAGAAGGAATTCCTTTCCATCAGAACCTTTCAGCTTGTCGGTCTGGGGATTGAAGTCAAGGCGACCAGCTAAAGCGAGAGCGGTTGTGAGCTCAGGACTGGTGACGAAGGCGTGGGTGGCGGGGTTGGCGTCGTTCCTACCGGTGAAGTTACGATTATAAGAGGTAACAATGGTGTTCTTGTCTCCTTTCTTGATGTCTTGTCGATCCCACTGACCGATGCATGGTCCACAGGCGTTGGCAAGGACGGTGCCTCCGAATTCTTTGAAGATTTGAGCCTACGCATAAAAGCATGACGTAAGTAAAAATATGTAACGAACGTGCAATTAATTTACAATCAAATAAGTACATACTTGGATGTAAGATCAGAATCGTTCATTCTCTTCGTAAATCAATGAAAGTAACAGTTCAGTACAGAAACGATAAAAAAATTAACGTCATGAATTTCAACTTATTTGTCAAGCGAATCAAATAAACTGTTTGATTAGTTACTAACAAAATAAAGTATTAAGTGCTTCCTTGCCCTAACGTTAATGTTAAAAAGACTTCAGAGTCAATGTCAGACTGAGCGTCTCGACCGCTCTCGAAGCCACTTGGCAAGCCAATATTTTCCGCTCATAAACTATGTATATAATATACTTATTCAGTATTTGGCAAGTGGCAAGGGATTAACTAATCATATGGATCAGTTCTAGTTATAGATTGCGAAAAAGGGCGCGTGCGCTCAAAAGTACTTACAATACCGTCACGCTCGATGGTGGCACGGATCTGTTCGGAACCTGGGGTAACATTGAAGGCGGCCTTAGCTTTGAGACCGTGTTTCATGGCCTGCTTAGCGATGCTGGCACATCTGCCCATGTCTTCGTAAGAGCTGTTTGTGCAGGAGCCAATAAGACCGACCTTGACTTCATTGGGCCAGCCATTTTTCTTTGCTTCAGCGCCTGTATTTTGGTTAAAATTTTAAAGAATTATGTTAGAAGAAACGAACCAAAGATAAATCTAATTTACTCAAATAGTATAGACAATTCTTAATAAAAGCTTACCTAATTTTGAAATGGGATTGGCAAGATCGGGAGTGAAGGGTCCATTGACATGAGGCTCGAGGGTTGATAGATCGAGTTCGATAACCTGGTCGTACTTGGCGTTGCTGTCAGCAGTTAGAAGTGATCCTTTGAATTGATCAGCAGCAGAGGCTATTCCGCCACGTTGAGTGGCCTTAAGGTAATCCTTCATTCTGTCATTATAGGGAAAAACAGATGTGGTGGCTCCAATCTCAGCACCCATGTTACAGATGGTAGCCATACCTGTGCAGCTGATGCTATCTACACCCGGTCCAAAGTATTCGACAATAGCGCCGGTACCTCCCTTGACAGTTAAGATTCCAGCGACTTTCAAGATGATATCCTTGGGGCTAGTCCACCCTTTGAGTTCTCCAGTGAGTTTTACACCAATTACCTAAAGTTTGAAATTGTATTTGTAACAATCCAAAAATAAATTGATTCAGGTATCCGAAGATATATTTTCGCAAATTAATAAAAGTTTATAACTTAGTAAATTGATAAAAATTGTGTACAAACCTTAGGACACTTAAGCTCCCATGGGATATTAGCCATCACATCAACTGCATCAGCACCACCAACACCAATGCACAGACCACCTAGACCTCCTCCATTTGGAGTGTGCGAATCAGTACCAATCATTAGAAGACCAGGGAAGGCATAGTTTTCAAGAATAATTTGATGGATGATTCCAGAACCAGGGTTCCAGAAGCCTACACCGTATTTAGCACCAGCAGTTTTCAAAAAGTTGTAAACTTCCTTATTGATATCCTTTGCACGTTTCAAATCTTTGTCTCCACCCAACTGGGCTTCGATCAAGTGATCGCAGTGAATTGTTGATGGAACAGCAACTTTTGGTAATCCTTTGAAAATTAAATTTATATTGAATGTTTCAAGTGAAAGAAAAAGTTATATTTTATGCATCGATTTGAGAACTACTACTTACCAGAGCTGATAAATTGAAGCATGGCCATTTGCGCTGTAGCATCCTGCATGGCGACACGATCAGGACGCAGACGCAAATAACTGGTTCCACGCTCAATATCCTGTTTTTGAGGTTCATCCAAATGAGAGTACAAAATCTTTTCAGAAAGTGTCAAAGGCCTGTTCAACCTGGAAATAAGCAGAAATTTATTTACCATCAGAGCATTTAACAATGAAGATAGTTATATGTATTTAAGTTATATAACATGTTTTTGTCTGCCAAATATTCAATAACATTTCATTGAGTGTTGAGTAATGCAGTTCATAGAAATTTTTTGCTTACAAGATTAGAGAATACAAAAGATAATTTATTTACCTCTTTTTAACTACTTTGATATTTTCATCCAGTTTGTCGTAAGGTAGGTAACTGCTGGAGTCGAATTTTGACATAGCCACCTTTGCAGCTGCAGAAGAAAGAGGACTTGTATTGAAACATCTTTGTTGCACTTCAGCAGCTAAACCAGCTACTTTCTGTAAAAGAAAAATAATAAAATTTAGCAACGATGATGTAGATAAGTAACCTTGTCTGAGTAATTGGGACGCATCAAATTTTATTGAACTCTTATTTGCAATCTTATCTTTGTAAACCAGTTGCAGATATCTGCTTTATTTTTGCGATGATAAATACAAACTCAATGACACGAGTCAAGAGTGTAATTCATTTGAAACATGCTTTTCTCAAGCATCTACACATATTAAATGCATTACATCTTTTTTAAATTACAACAATTGGATAGATGTAAAATTTACTTTTAAATCTTTTGCTTATGTCTCTTCAGTTGATGAATACTATAAAAATTCCAAACTACCACTTCAAATGAAAAACCTTATAAATAGATATTTTTTAAAAAATGCTGTTAATCTAACTTTTATAATGATTTTAAATGAACATTTAAGAAAGATAAACTTTTTTCGATTCCAGTTCGCGGCTCGCAAAAGTCGAATTTCGACTTGAATCGTCGGAGAAAATTGAACGAGTAAATTTCGTGGAAAAAGCGGAAATTTGAAAATTGTGTCGGATCGGCGGGAGGAGCGCGCATGCCTCGTGCACAACTGGCGAGCAGAAGATTCTAACCTTGAAATCGAGCGCATCACACCTTGGCAGACGGGAGGCACTCGGCGGCGGATTACATAACTCGCGCAAAGAGTTTTTCCCCGTCGGGAAAATGATAATTTCTCAACGGCGCCGACAATTCAAACGTCTCCGCCGCGGGGAACGTCTCGCGAGGTGCGCATCGAGCCGCGGGGAGCAGTTTCCCGCAGCTTCGGTACGTCCGAGACGCGAGACGAACGACGAGAAAACGTAAGTGATTATAGTCGCGTTACTAAGTTCTTCGATTACGACTCTCGGTATAGACGGCGCAGAACAGCTGGGATTTCCGAGGCGGAAAGAAAAACTACAGAATCCGAGTTGACATTGGAAAAGACGCCAAATGGAGCCGCCAGCGTTATAAGTATAGAGTTTATAGACGCAGCGCAGCAGAGCAGCAGCGGCTCTAGAGACAAAAATAAGTCGCTCGTCCGCGTAAAGATCCTTTTTGACCTTTGCACAAGAGCGTGCGTGCGCGACGATAAAGTCTCGGCTGCGTTGAAAAAAACGAGCCGATTGGGAAAGCGACGTGCGCAGGGGACCGAGTGTTTATCGGTCGAACAACGGGGCCAGAGAATCTCGGCGTATACGCGTATTATACGCAGCTTGACGAAAGCTCGAGAGCGCGAGAAAATTCTCACCTGCGCCTGCAAAATCCTCGTGCAGTACGACATCGTGGATCGTCCCAGCTGATTGAAGGCAGTAGTGTCGGGGAAGGTCGCTTATTATCTCGACTGATGTGCGAGACCTCGTCGGTCCTCTCGCCTCGCAGTCGCGCACTCGTATTCGCTATTCCTGTGTGGCAGTCCTTCTCGAACCGGCCACCAGTGTACTGCGCTCCGCTTATTTCGTCTCCGGACTCCGGATCGCCCGTCACCCAGTTTCGACGCTCTATACAGCTTATGCGCGTGCAGTGTATTATAGCGCTCGCGACTCGTGACGTATCCCCCTCGTAACCGACGTGCATCGAATAGGGGGACACGGCTCCGCGCGCACGCGCGCGCTCGCGCGGTTTCTCTTTTTAGCGAGCGCGGGCAAAGTAGGGAATCCAGTTGGCGATTCGCGGTAATGCCTCGAGCATTATGCGGGGGTGTCGCGGCGCTGTTGTGCGCTATACTCGCCGCGGTGCACTTGGCGCCACGTTCCAGCTATTTTTGGAATGTTTGTGTTTTTATTGCTGTCCCTGTCGCGCGCGCGGCGCGTTGGATCGCGATTCGCGATCGGAACGGACTTCCTATGTATATTATATACAGCTGTGATATGTAACTCGCGAACACAAACTGCCGGGGAAAATGTTTTTTTTCTTTTATCGTACAGTTAAAGCTAAAAAGAAGTCGACGTCCAAAGAGTGGCTTTCTACTTTCAGGTTATTTATGCGCCATTATGGATTGATATAAACAAGTGGATTTTAATTGGGTTTGCTTGTAAGGAAATGGTCTTGTTGTTGAGGCAAGTTTTTTCGAGCTCTGAATTTACGATATCACACGCAGTATATTTTTGTATGGATTTATAATAAACGCATATAGGTGCCTTCCTAATTCAATTAGTTAAACTCCCGCGTCTCTATATGGGAATCGAAAGTGTAATTTGCAAAGGCTTCAATTAGAATAAACGAATACAATTTTCTCGCTACGTTTAAAACTGCGCTGCATCGAGACAATATAATGTATATATAATTAGAGTTATGCATCCGGCACTCTGTACTACCCTATATATACACCAACACAACACGATATACACAGTATATACACCGGCGCTATAGCCAGATACGCTACTCGCAAAGCGCGCACACGTATACACATGGAAATTACTTGCACGATTGAGAATTCATTGGTAACCGTTCAATCTCCTGTTGATTTTAATCCAGTCCACTCTGCACCTGATTCGATCTCTCTCCGCCCCGGTCGTTTCAATCGTATTAAATTTACATCGGATCTTATCGATCCCCGCGTCCATGTGTATAATACACCCGCTATATATACTCTCGAAACTTAGAAAATGTAATCTCCGCTAATGTAAGCGTTAAATTAAAAATCTAGGCCTCTCGCGCGGGTTTGCGAATTGTATTCGTGCGCGCGCGCGCTCGCCAGCGCTCAATTATACATATATAGCTAATCGAACACTTTGGAAAATATATACCAGGAGAATATTACGGAGCTTTTGAAAAAAAGCATCTCCTCGCTTATTACTTATCTATACTCGAGTAGGTACATAAGTATCCCTCGAAAAATCCACGACAAAGGCGCACGCGGGACAACGGCAGCGGCTCTGCTCTTTTTTTTCCCCATCGCAGCTCTCTCGAGAGAGAGCAGAGTATGCGTGCTTTCGATGCGTCTATATATATATATAAAGCGCTGCGCCTTTCTCGCGCGCTTAACCGGCCAATTTACGCAAAAAGAAAAAAGTTGGCGGCTCGTTGCAACATTATTGTTTTTGCGGATCGCGCGCGCTCTCCGGGTGTAATCTCGAAAAAGTAGTTATGCCAGATGATCAGCTGCAGCGCGGCTGCAGCGGCGCAGCCTCGGAGCTCTCCGCTCGGCTCGTTTTCCTTGAACCAAGCCCTTCTACGATCAGAAGTGGATCTCAATCGTGGGTATATACTCGCCCTTATCGGCACCGCGGCTATTTTTATCTCTCGCGCTCCGCGCGCGCGCCTGCTGGCTTTTTCGACTTTCCTTTTTCTTCTCGTCTCTCTCTCTCTCTCTCTCTTCGGCGCGCGCGCAACCAAGTTCCCGCGATTATTTACTTGTCAATCGAAGGCGAGCGGCGGGTGGCTTTCGAAGGACCTTGACACGAATTTTTCGCGCGCACGCGGCGCCTAATAGTCCTCCTCTCCCTGCAGGCGTTATCGCTATACGCCGGAGAAAGGGAGATGCGGTTCCGGATTCGCGCTTCCGTTTCTCTCCGCGCTCGCATATATATATATATAAGTATACTTGTACTCGCTTAGCGCGCGCAGTTACGCGGCAATTTCTGCTGCAATTTTGCGCGGGGATTAATTAATTTAATATGCGCTACTCGCGGAAAATGGCAAAATTCAATTTAACGATAGTTTACGAGCCGCTCGATTGTGCCACTGTGTGTGTACCTCGCTGACAGATCGACCGCGTCGGTATTGGTATAGAGAGAAATTTAAATTATTCGACGTTCGCTCTGAATTTTCCTCAATATTCAAGGCACACACAGTGCGGTGAGCGCACTGAGTGATTTCATCAGCATCGTGTAATTGCGAGCTATTATATACCTTGTACGGTTTTAAATGTACGTTCGAAGCTACCAGATAAATCCTCTGTTTTCTAATATGTGATTAAAAATCATCGGACTAATGAAAGCCCAACGCGTGCGTATACACTTGAAACGCACTCGATGCCCGAGATTCTTTTGTCTCGTCCGCTGTTCTTTGTTCTCTTTCGCGCGCTCGGGCGCGCAACGGACGAGGGGTGTACATACAGTGCCGTCCCGCGCCACGATTATATATCGAATTTCAAAAGATAAATGCACTTTTCTTTGGTCTAGAATTCGCAAAAAAAATGTTTAAGTCGGAGCTTTCGGGCCAATGGGACTTTCTTCTGTAAGCCGAAAGATGATGAAAAATGCCGAGGAACCTGGGAAATGTAGAATATGAAAATGTCACATGGGGAGGTACGTGGAGGAAAAAGAAAAAATTGTCTATTCGAATTTTTATTTTATTTTATTTTATTTTTTTTAACGCGCATAACTTCTGATCAGAGCATCGAAACTCGGCATATTCTTTTTTTAATTAAAACCCTTTTGTAATACTTTATTATAGTGTAATTCGATATTTTATTGATGCGCCGGAAACATTCGTGGTTGTTATTGTTCCAGTATTTTGACGCATTCGGTCCGAAACCTCTGACTTTAAAAAAATTTTTTCGATTTCCAGACCAAAGAAAAATGCGTTTTTTTTTTTTTGAAATTCGACGTATAGGCCACTTTTGAAAAACGTTCACCACACTGGTATGGCAGGAGAAAAATCCATGGGCTTATTGCGCAACCTCCATGCACACGTGCAATTTTACAATCATTTTCTCCATATATAAAAATGCTCCCATGCGCCGCGCAGTCCGCGATACCAAATATAATTCAGGTAAAAGCTCCATTTGCTGCAACGAGGCCCTTATGTATTGCCACACATACAAACACATCGCTCGCGCGATATACAGAGAGCAGAAAAAGTCCTATTATCTACAAACTACTCGCGACAACTGTAGCCCCGATGACTTATGTCACGCGTTGCGGCTCAAATAAAAATCTCACGAGATTGCTCTCTCAGGTTCACATACATATATATATATATATATATATATACACACACACACACACGCGCGCAACAAGAGCAGCGCACGCTTTACTCGTGTGTGCAATACGTATCCTGCGATTGATCCATCGCGTCGTCCAGAATCCGCTTATGTGTCCGCAGTTATATACAAACGCACTTATATATCTTCTCGCTCTCGAGACTCGGGAGAGAAGGCAGAAGCATATAGCTCCGATGCATCAAGACGGCCTCGGCTCTGTTTTTCCAAGGGAGTCAGCTGCAAATTATATTTTCGGGATCACCGAAGGATGCAACGGTCCTTTCACGCCGCTGCTAAGTAGCCGACTCATCCTTGCGAAACCAGTCGGCGCGCGCGCGAGGAAAGGTAAAAAGTGGGCCCTCGGGCCGCCCGCAGCTCTCCCAATCGGCGCGTGTGTATCAAGGATGCGACCCAGGGTGGACATTACTATAATGAAGTCGAAAGGAAAATTGCGCGAGACAGCTCCGAGTGCAGTTGAAAGAAGGAGCCGAGCGATGCCTTGTCGAGCCCTGTGTATTACGCGCTATATAGATATATAGTTGTATGGATTCAAGTATAATAGCTGTATACTTAACGCTCAGAATAGACTTAACGCCGATGCGCTTGTCGATTCTATAAAGCTGAATGGCTCTTTTGCGTGTATCCATAGCAAATTATCACTTGCCTTAAACTCGACTTGAGAAGTCTGCGAGTCAATTAAAAATTTCAAAGAGGATGCCCATATGCGCGTGTATATAGAAGCGTCAGGAAACGTATATGCGCCGCAGGCCTTATTCGGAATTTTAATCGCTTTCAATTAAATTACTGTTTAACGCTAAAGACAATGGCGTAATAAAATAAATTATCGACTCCGCCGGAGGCGCTATTGATGTTTACACAGTGTAAAAAGTCGGGGAAGCACCCCCCCCCCCCCCGATAATAATAATGTAAAGTTTTTCGTTAAACAGTAGTTTAGCTAAAATAGTTCCAATACCAACCAAAGTACTCTATAGTCAGTACTTAAACATCATCTTCGAAAGGATATTGATTTTATTCTTTTTTTTTAATTTTTGCTAACGTATATGTGCATATCCACCAATTTTTGGAAACAACTCTCCCCAAAAGATACAAATTTTTTTTTTTTGAAGACGCACCTTAGGTCATTTTGAACGAGAAAAAGCTCGCGTATACGGTCGATCGTAGGGTATATTTTTTCCGGAGCAAAAACGACTCAAAAAATGAGAATTAATTTAAAAAAAAAAGAATTATTCATACATTTTTTTTCTCGAAAACTATGGACCTTTATAAAAATTTCATTAGAACAAAAATGTCTTAAAATTCATCAAAGAATGTCGAAACGCAACGATAAATTAGCTAATTTCCTTATAAATTAGCTAATTTATCGTTAAGTTTCTATCAGGGATGTTGTGGAATTTTTTTAGATTTTTTTCAGAACATTTTCCGAAATTTCGATTTTTTTGGATTTTTGAAAAATCAAAAATTGTATCGGATCAATCTGAAAAAATTTCAGAGCATTCTTTAATGCACTTTAATAGATTTAAATTTAATCATCTGCTACGTTAATGCGGCGCAAAATTCAAAATCCGATTTTTTAATTGATTTTTAGACCTGATGCCTCATTATTAACATTATACCAAAAGCTAATTCAATTAAATCAAGACAATTAGCCAACATATAGAAAAAACATGTTATACATACTTGTAAATTTTAAGATATATAAAATCAACTCGATCGATAGCGGGAAACGCGTTCTTTCGATGATTAAAACAAGCCTGCGACATTGATTAAAGAACCCTTAACGTATTATGTACTTAGCACTGCACATTTACTATAACGAGCACTGCCACGTTATGGTTATAAAAAATTTGTTAAAGGATCGTAAACTTTAGAGAATAAGGCCCCTGCTCTGACTCTCGGCAGTGACGTTGAGCCAAATATTTTTGAGCTTGCACAGAATAACAGGGGGGGGGGGGGGTCCGGATGACGTCTGCATCGGTCTTGCGCGCGCAGAATCCGTTGGGATCGCGGCTCGCGTCAGTCCGCGGCGCTTCGATGACATAATTTTCCACGGTTTTGTTGCTATAGTTGGAAAAACATTATGTAAGCCGGTATCTCTGCGCGCATCTCGAAAATTACCGTTAATTGCGCTACTGCCGCGCTGCTCTCCTTCGTATATAAAATATACCATTAATTACCATACGTACACGCGCTCGCGCGCCTTCTCAAAACTGTAAACTCAATAAATACTCCTAACTCGTAAAGTTAAACTATCCCCGAGTTAATAACAATGTTTGCACACCGCGCACTGTCCTTCGATGCTGTTCTTTTTTTTTTCTTTCATCCCGTCGCAATCCACGACCATTAACGGCCCTCTTCACCCCCGTTCACGTCTATACATCGCGATTCTATATATCGGCATCAAAATAACGCGCAATTAAAAGGCGAGTGTATAGCGGCGCGTAGGCCGCAGTAGCTGCGTGTGGCAATAAATTCAGTGGGAGAAAAACAGCATCGACTCTATGCGTACACCATCGGATCTCCGCAGCGTAAAGTCGACAATTAACGAGCGAAAATAAGCTTGTAATTACGGGCGCCGATGCTGTGGGGGTGATCGCCGTTACACCGAGCCGAGGGCTATAATGCTATACGCGCATAGCCAGTTCACGTGTGCGTGTGTGCGCTGATTCGAAGAAAAAATAACGGCGTTATTCAATTCTCGGAAAATTTCCAGGAGGATATTCAAAGTAAGCGTTTTCGATAACTGCGGACGCATTAGGCTACGCAGTCGCGAGCGATAATCTGTTGGGAATGTCACCGTCGATTTTTCATTATTCACGCAGGATTATTACATCGTCGTAATGTGCCCGCATTCGATTGGAATTCCAAGTGATTTCAACTGTGCTTGTAAGAAGTTGATCGATTTAACTGAGCCTAACGTTTAGACACAGTCGAATTGTCGAATCTACCGCGAGTTGCGTTTACGTTATTTGCTTACAGGAGTGTCGAAATAATCGCAACATTCGCATTTCGCGCGTATCAAAAAGAGAAGTGAAAATAATTATACGCGCAGCGATTGTACGAATAAATAGAGCTTACAATACCCTCGTTACAACAATAATAAATACAAACAGAAGATCTGAATGAAGAATCTGAGAGAACGGCTTAACGGCCGGCACTAGAAAGTTGACAAGAGAATAATTTTTTCTGCGCTAACGCTTACGCAACTCTTCTCCTCTACACGTGTGACAAGTAAACATTTTGCTCGAGGACTTGTTTAGACGGGGCAATAAGCTAGTTTGTATACACGCGACTATCCGTGCGCTTTTAATTTTGAAAATTCTTATCTGCGTCTCGCGCGTGATTTATTCTATAATTTTGTTGTGTCGTAAATCCATGAAAATCCCTTTTTTTATTGGTGGAAAGTAAACCAGTGCGCTAATGGCCTGAAATGTGAGCTCTGCATATTATACGAGTGTAATATACATTAATAAAAAGACATTCATAGATATGGGAAATATACACGTCTCAAATTAATTGTTTTCGCGTATAACGGCCTACGAATTCGTTCCAATTTTCTCGCACAGCTTCAATCAAATGAAATTTTCTCGGAAAAAATTCTTCATCTAACGACGCTCACGCGGAGGCTGTATTTTCGTCGTGCGCCGCTTGTACAATTATCTTAGAATCAAACATCTTTGATGCCTTTTTACAAGTGTGCACATTCAACGGAAAACAGTATAGTTAAACTTTATTTTACCAAGTTTGCCAATGGTCGACGTGCCTTCGAGCGTCGAAACGAAACTTTGTCGATTTTTTTTTTTTTTGGAAAAAAGTGGATATTATACAATCGATATAAATGAGAATAAATTTTTATTCAAAATAAAAGAAGTTTACGAAACCCGTTTCGATGCAATCTTTTTTCGACCCTATAACAACGCATTCGCTCCAATTACTTAATCAGACCGAAGCTTTCACTTAAATCTGTTGATATACACCTGCGAGTTGCTTCACTTATCTCGCGAACACTTTATATTCCAAGTATTACATAAAAAAGTCGCGACCGGATGTTTTCGAGACAAAATGAACGTGGAGATATTGACATGTATAATAGTCCCCACTGCGCTTTAAATGGCGCTAAATTTAAAAAGTACGGGAACAGCGTAATTATAATCTTTCTCTCTTGGCATTCACATTAAAAAAAATCATCCCAATCGTTTACGCAAAGCGTATAGTACATGGCCTTGCGAAGAAAAAGTAGCTTCTGCTGGTCTCGCTGAAAAACGTCCCATGCAAAAATTGTCACACTTAATCCCAAATTAGCTAATAGCATGTGAGCAACAAAAAAAGCAGCTAACGCCAACGCATCGCAGCTGTCATTATGCAGCTGTAGAAAGCGCAACATCCTCGGCATCAGAGCTGCTTGACGTAATCGAGTTACGCGCGATATATTGTTCCGAGAGCTCCGCGAGAAATGCCGTTCGACTGCTGGAATAGATCTGAGTCAGACCTTTTATTTCGCTGCAGCATATAGGCGCAGGCCGTGTGTCGCGGGGATTTTGTAATATTTTCGAATTCATTATATCTCCTCTTGTACAGCTCGCGTCAAGAATGCGCGATGCGATTCGACTTTCGCATACACTCGTATAGTAGACGATAATTTAACGGGAAATCATCGCGCTATCAAGATGACCCCCGTCAAACGCCGCACTTTGAATCTCAATAATCTTTTTCTCCCGAGCGAGCGGGGAGCTTATCGCTATATTCTTCTTCGTCGACTAGAATTTAAATTTGCGCGCGCTCTTTCCGGAAAATCGGCGATAACGCGCCGCGTATGGCACAGCGTAAAATCCACGATAATTCTCGCGGCATATTGCAAATATACAACGCAGTTGCAGCCCTTTCACCGCGTCGCGACGGGGCACACGATATATATATTTTTCGTCGACTGACAGCGATCTCTCGTCAATAAGTTAACCCACTTTAAAATGTGTATACATAATACATCACGCCGTGTTTATCTATGGGGCTCTACATGTAGATATATATATATATAAGTACGCAGAGCCGTACGCGCGTGTCGATAATATTCGCGCTTATATTAATTATAGAAAAAAAGAAAAAAGAATAAAGGCGCGCAGGACTCCCGTTCCCGCGCCACTTGACAGTTGAAAGGCAATTCGAGATAGTCCGATTAGCCCGGCAACTATCCTCGATCCTTTATATATATATACACGCGAACTTTGCGCAATGATGCTTGCCTGGGCATTTTATACGTATATAATATACATGTATATATATACACATCGGAGAGTCGGCCAGGGAGAGTATTACGGGCGAACTTTGTATTATTTTCTTTTTTTCTGCCCAGCTCGTCCTTGATATCCTCGGAACAATTAATATGGCACAGCCTCGCGATGTAAATTCGCGACGCTACGGAGTCATTCGTCAAATTAAGGATCTTACCCACATACGAGTCTCTTGTGGTGTACAGCTTACGGAGCTCACCGAAATCCGTATGATTTATGCGTGGCACTGGTCTCGCGAATGGGCGGTGTACACGTATACACCAGGAGCGCACTGAATCATGAGATAAATCTTTTGGTCAAGGATCGCAGAGGTGTATATATATACATTCGATTCGTACCTGGTAACCTTTGTGGGATGATTTTTTTAGAGGTCCACATGCGCGTGCAGCAAATGTATCGAATTGACATTCCATTCGTAAGCCTTCGCTAAAAAAAAAATTATTCGTTTTCGTGTATAGTTCAAATATTATAGATTGCAATTGGTCGTGGCGCGCGGCAAGTGTATACAGACGTTCGATAAAAACACTTGAAGAATTTCGCAACGACAACTATGTCATTATTGAATCAATCCCGCAGTCAGTTCATCATTCGAGTTACGCATATAATGAACCCTGTATCGATCGCTCGCGCGACGAAAATACCGGCTCCGGCGCAGTATATCGATTTCTGCGGACGTGACGCAACTGTATGTGTGTGTGTGTGTGTAGCTCTGAAAAAGTGGCGAACAAGAGTAAATATAATGACACGTACACATCGGCGGTAATGAAAGAGCTCTGTGTACCGTCGGGTGTACAAAGCTGCGTGTCATTCCGCGACAGATAAAAGCAGCAAAAGAATTAAAGACCGCTATATAGTCGCAGAAGTATTATAAGTACGGCAGAAGGAAGCATAGCATCTCGATCGCTCCCCGCCGCGGATCATCGACCTGTAAAATTGCTCTTGCCTCAAGTCGGAAGTATATCGCGGGTATGCAGTCCTTTCGACAATAGGTCGCGGAAGCAAGTGCAATATAACACACATATACACGTGTATATAGCCAGGCGTGTACTTGGGTATATAATACGCTGAAGCAGCGAGGCGCAAGTCGTCGAAGCGTGGCGCAAGCGCCGCGGCCGTGGTGCTCGCTCGGACATGACTGCGCGACTCTTTTTTGCTCTCTGCCGCGGCGAACGGGGATGATGATGTGGTCTAAGTGTGTACCGGCTATTGTTGAGTGCTTACTTACACTTATCCGTAGCGCTGGGCTAATGAATCGTCGGAAATTGTATAGCTGTCGCTCTTTTCAATTTTTTTGTTTTACGCTCATTGCGCTTTTGCCTATGATTACGAGCCAAGTCTGAGAACACTTTTTTTTCTCGGGTTTGTTCGGTAGCGGAGATTGGAATTCATTATCGATGTTTGCCAATATTTCGGAGGACACTTTAACTTTAGAAGCTTGTAAAATTTTGCATTTTTTTATCATTTTTTTTTTTTTTTTTTCATTATTCTTACAGTACTGGATTATATTTTCAATTTAAGGGGATATTCTAGTGCTGCGTGGGGCCGTTCTTCAACCGCCTTTTTGGGGGATTTTCTCGGGCAAGTCGTTCAAGTAAAATGATTTATAAGTGATAAAAAATTCTTTATTAACTCTTGAACAATATTTCTGAATTTTTTGACGTTGATGTCTTGAATAGAAAGGGAAACGCGTAGCCCAGCAACGACCCACGTAAAAAAAAGATGCTAAACTGCTACCGTGATTGCGGCCGGTCTGCTTATCCGAAACAAAAAAATTCAACTGTCATTTTAATCGTGAGACTTTAAACTACAAACACTATCAAAATTAAAAAAAAATAAACAAAAAATTCCAAAATACAAATTTTTTGCCCACTTTTGAAAAAAATTCAATTTTATGTACTTTTTTGGAAGTTTATTTAGGTCGTAAAAGACTAACGAACCAAATCTTAATTATTTCAGTTCATTTTGCAGAAAAACATATAGTGAAGCTGCTGTAAAAATATGAGCCAAATCGGTTCGGTATAGTTTTGGAGGAATCGTGGCAGCAGTATTTAAAAATCACGTTTTAAGAATAACGCGCTCAAAGTTTTTTGTACATAATTCTTCATAAGGAAATGGTCTTATCTTTACGGCTGTAACTTTCGAACGGCTTCGAATTTCAAAAAATCCTTTCACATGCCTATTTTACACATGCTTTAGATGTGATTTATGAAAACAAAAATATCAATATCAATTTTTTTGATCGGTCACACCAGAATAACCCCTTAAGTGATTATACGGTTCGAAATATCGATCCCAGAACTCACAAATCCGTCGCGGAAATGACAAGTCTTTTATTGCAGGGGCAATGCCGATCTGAGTAACAGAATAAATTTTTTTTTTCAGGAATCTATCTGACTCCTTCCGAGACTCGTGGTAAAATTTGAATAGAACTGATCTTATTAAAATTACTTTTTTTCAGTTTATCTGATTCTATCTTCTTAACAGAAAATTTAATATAATTAAGACCCTATAAAAAAATCATGTTATTTAAACCACTCAGAAGCGCAAAAGTCTGTTTCGGAGGAGCCTAAATATTCATCGTATTCTAAGATCATCCCCAATCTCCAATAAAGAAATAAACAAATCGCACATTGGCGATGGATTAGTCCTAACGCAGAACCAACATTTCAAATTGCGCGACCCCATTCGAATTGAGAATAAACAAGTGCCTTTAAATTAGAAATTCAAACTTTTCATTTGGCCATACCGCCCCTTTAATAATTCATCCTTTACATACTCTCGAGAGGTCTCGTACCTCCCGATCGCGAAAAGGAAACGACTCCGATTCTCTCAATGAGAATCATCAGCTGCGCATTAACGCGCACGTCTACACGCAGGCGTCTCTCGATAGAGACGTAAAAATAGCATAAACGGTCTGATGTACGAGGCCGGGACTGGATCAGCTCTGTAGCCGTTATAGGTAGGGCGGGAAAAAAAAGTTGGAGAGAGGCTTTTCCGAGAAAACGCCCAGACCGCGCAAACTCGCACAGGCGCGCGTGTGTATATATATGATTCATTCGCGCGAGATCGACTTTGAACGCGTTTTACGGATAAGGCGCGCCGCCACCGCGCGGTATATATATATGTATATACAGGATACACACTGCAGTTTGTTTTTTCAGCGGTGCACGCATCGCATGAAATTTCATGAAGCTCCGCGTATTGTTCAATCGAGCAGCTTATACTTTCGATGCCGTAATGTCGCCTTGTATAGGACAGTTTTATTGCTCGCATTTGTCGGCTGATTCCGAGGATAATAGGCAGCTGCGCTCTCTCGGCTCTACGGGAAGGCCGAAGAGATGCCAGAGTAAAGGATTATAGCAGTCAACATTTCGAGAACTGCGCGCGCGTTTTTAAAGCTCCTGCAGCTTATATATTTTTATTCGCGCTGAATATATATATACCTCCGACTGTAACGTCGAGATCGATCGGAGCGTTTTGCCGATTTGTAGGTCGCGGCTGCGTCGATTGATCGATCTCGGCTCGTGGCGTTCGCGCAGACAAATGCCTCGCCATTGTAAAGAGGACGATAAAAGCGGCTGATCGGACTGTCCGCTTTGTGTATGCAGAAAGCAATTTGCTCTCCGATGACATAATATTATTGCACAGCTATATACGTATTAAGAGATATGTGAGCGTCTAATTAATTATTGTAACTCATTCCCAATGCAGTATATAACACTCTGATTAACTCACGAATCGCGCGCGGAAAAAATGATAAAGTCGTAATGGACGCGTAAACGAGTTTTTACAGCGCTGTAAATCAGATGCCCCTCTAAATAGAGCTGTCCCTTTTTAAAAGCTCGGCAAATATGATATACGGCGCACGCACCGCGTCCGTTACACATGTATATGCGATATCAGAGCTTTTCGTCTGCCTTCGCGCGCATTTCCACATTAAGAGTGTATTACAGCCGCGCATAAGGATCCATTACGCGAAAATCTGTAAAAACAGTCTAGCGAGCAGCTATACGGGCCTCGGATAATCATTTCATTTTTTTCCCCACTTTTTCCAAACGCCAAATTCCGAGAAACGCGGAAAGTATCCGCAGCGCAGAGGCCGCGTGTAGTAGTTGAATTCTCGTTAAGTAAGATTGTAGCTATCCGCGCCGCAGTTTTTTCGTCGCTATACTGCACTGCACACACGCGGCGGCTACTCGCGCGCAATTAGCAGCGGCTTATCAAGAAATACGCGGACTTTGGATTCCGAACTGGCCAGGGATGGTTTATGGCCGCGGCATTGCGCGCGTCGGCGAATGATTGACCGGTGCGCGACGTTATTTATGGAGTCCATAGCCGAGAGAGAGGAGAGTTTCTTCCGATAGCGCACCAGTGCGATGTGTTCGACAAGAGGCACTTTTTTCTCCTCAGTGCGCACAGCCTCACATTTATCATTATATAAGGGAGAGCCGCCTCTCTAGTATACATATATATACGGCTGTATACCCGTACAGCCATTTTTGGAATATCTTTCAATCGTGTCTGCAGTAGACATTTAAAATGGATATTGCGCTCGTTTGGGCCGCGGCCGGGCGTATGTTTAAAAAGTGAAAATTGATATGCGAGCCAAGAGAAGCGGCGTTAAAAGGAATGTCGCTATCTCGATCTGCGGCAATGAGAGGAGGTGCGATTTACGGGCTTTCAAAAAATTTGCAAGATATCGCAGGGCCGTTATGCTTTTTAGACATAATACCTCTTTTCAATATTATTCAAAGCAATGGAATGCATAAAATTTATTGCATACAAGCATGTTTACAGTTAAGTATAAAAATGTTTCGGTACAAACGCGAAAAAAATTGATTCTCTGCGCGCTAGTCTGTGCTTTTGTCAGCCGAATCTCGAATTAATTTTTGAGATAGGAATCGTACAATGCGATTTAAACAGAAAATTATACAAAAAATCAAGGCGTACTGCTGCACCGCGATGTATCATTATCCATCATTTTATGAAGTTTAAACCTTGTGCATACTTAAACATCTCGCAGAATAGCATTTGAATTACGATATGGTTTTGACGTATTATTAAAATTTCGTTTCGCGAGATATTAGTACATGTTGCAGCTTCAAATTTTGTAAAACGAAAGACAATCATGTAACGGACTGCTAATATGTCTCAGTTTTCCATAATATTGATTTTATTTGTAGATATTTGTAACATAAGCAAGTTAATTAGTTGCTCTTTTATATCTGCGATATATATTCTGCTGCAAAATTTACATTTTTAATTGGCTTTCATACCTCGTCGCGCCTCTGAAGTCTTTGCTTTGATTTTAACGAGACTTTTTTACTATTATACGTAACCTGAGAAATGATATTGTATTAATTTAATCGGAGTGTTCAATTATTATGAGATCAGATACGGGAAAGAGAAAAACGAGTATTCTAATTGGCACTTAATCCAAACGAATTGATTGAAGTTCAGCAAGCTATTAATATTATGAAGTAAATTAAATAGAACCAAATATAAAATTGATCAACTGGAAAGGGCTCTATCATTTATTGGTGCAAAGCTCGCGTGCGCAAATGTTTTCGCGGTGAGATTGAGAAACTCGATCGATATCGTGAAATATACGCGACGGTACGGAGAAAAGTTCCAGTCTTGATCTTCCCAACGCAACCATTGTCTCGAGCTTCATTGCATTCGTCGACTCTTTCAGGATTATGTCAAACGATCGCTCCAATTTCACGTTCAGCTCTAATTTTTTCGATGCCCCGCTTATATTTTTCGTATACCACGATCGAATAGGTCCGATAGTTGAATTAATACAACAATTTTCGATACTTTCCTGTGCGAATATATAAATCATCAGGAAGGAAAGGCGTCACCCACTGCGCGAGCTATCGAGTTTTACACTTTAAATTCGTCCGACAAGTTTAAAAGGGATACTTAACTGTATGCACGTGTGAGTGATTATTTTGTAGTTAAGTGATTTATCGACAACGGATAATTTATGCCAGATTGTTCTCACGAGAATTTCGAAAAGGCTCTGCTCCTGCGAAAAATGAGTAATTGCAATGCAAAGGAATATTTTAACATTTCTCAGAGAGTGTATGCACCCTGTAACATCGCCCATACGAAGGAAGACGCGAAATCGTTAACAATTCAAATCAATTTTTTTCCACCAACGACGTATATGTTTACTCAGAATATAATCACCGCTTCACATCGTTATAATCACCGTAACACATCTCATATCGTAAAATATACACCTCTCACGCGGTTTATTAGGACCAGATAAATTACAGGCTCAATATCGATACAAAGCAATCATTGTATCACTCGGACTGACGCCTGTGCCATATATCGCCAAGGAAAAAAATAATCCTGCAACCGTCCGCACTTCCTACTTTTACGCCAAGGCTCTCCGGGCCGTTCCTCAAAACGAAAAACAAAAATTAAAAAAAAGTCGAAAGCACGGAGAGGCCATAAGCAGAGCCGCCTCGGGGCGGCGGCGGGGGGGGGGGGGTAAAAAGGAGAAAAAAGATTAAAGAGCCATGCGCAGCGAGCAGCCGATAATAAAAGCGAGAAAAAAGGTGCGGGGAAGAAGGACTCGGGCGCGAATCCTGTTCGACGCGCGCAGCTGACGTCAGGGCGAATCTCGCGAGAAAAGAGACTGCGGGCTGCGCGTCTATATAGAAAGAGGCGCGCAGCGAGATCTCCGAGAGACAAAGAGCGCAAAAAAAAATACAGGTGGCCTGTACTGCTGCTGCTGCTGCTGCTGCCGCGGGCCGACCGTGACGTAATTTCAGTGCCAGAGAAAGTGCACTCCGCACACGCCCGTCTCCATATATATAAACTTACCCGTGTCGTGTATATTTACGCGTGTATATTTATACCGTGGCTTTGTACACTTTTATCCAAAGCAGCCTTTTTTTCCCGTCCGCGCGCGCGCAGCTTCTCGATTCCGCGCGCGCGCGCGTTCAATTCGATTTTGGATTGCGCAAGCCCGCGTATATAGCGCTCCGGAAAAGCACTTGGCATTTCTCGCGTCTGACCTGGCAAAGGCCGTGTATATACTCTCGCGAGAGAGAGAGAGAGAGAGAGAGACAGATCGTATCTCATTGTAAGAACTCAGTGAGTCGTACAGCGCCGCCGCCACCGCCGTATATGACGTACGATGTGATTCGATTTGATCGTCCAGGAGATATATATAAAGAGCGCAATGAGATTAAGACACACACGCGGGAGTTGCGGCTATTGTCATTGCGACTTTCTCCGGGGAGTCCTTCTGTACATTAATGCTACGTTAATTTTTTTCGCCGAATTTCTCGGCGCGCGTATCATCGGCTATTGTGGCGCGTGTAAGTACATAACGTCGCTCCTAACGAAGACTAGATCAACAGTTGAAAAAGATCGATTTGCAATGGTTAATATTAGAGCGTTGCAATAGATTTAAACTAATACTGTAACGCGATGAATATATTAAGTACGTTGGACAAAAGTACAAATTTATGTGAGTCTAGATGAGTTTGTATTATTCGCAGACGTTCGATGTAGCATTCAATTTAGGCTTACTTTGAAGTGTGCTAGTCTTCGTTATAGAAACGACGATATCGTATACTTCTCGCGGCGCCGTATATATACCTTCTTCACAAGCAACGAATGGCACACTGCGCCGTTCCTTTTTATTCTACACGAGAAATTCAAATGAGCGATTCCTGCAAGCGATGACCTTCGCGCGATTGTGAATTGTTTATCCCGCGCGCGTGGAAATTGGGCTTGCGAAAGTCGACGGGAGAGAGAGAGAGAGAAACGTGTTCTTCGATAAGGCACAAGTCGAAATGCGCGCGACGATTCGAGACCAGTTCGTTGATTTCCTTGGCCAGGCTTTCAAAATGCGTGTATACTGTATATATATAGAATTATAAATGCTGTATGTATACCTAT
This sequence comes from Philotrypesis tridentata, assembly GCA_018906965.1. Classification (NCBI taxonomy): domain Eukaryota; kingdom Metazoa; phylum Arthropoda; class Insecta; order Hymenoptera; family Pteromalidae; genus Philotrypesis; species Philotrypesis tridentata. The sequence goes on along the minus strand of JACCIB010000001.1, from coordinate 6,076,289 downwards.
GTATTATACTCGCGAATGCGGTAACGCGACGCGGGCGAGAGAGCTTTGTGCTCGTGCATCGTGAAATTCGTAAATCAGCGCCAAAGCCATATAATTAAATTTGCGGTCGGGGAACAATCGATTGTTATTTTGCAGTGTAGCTCTCCGATGAAAAAGAGTTAGGTATGATTTAGGCTGTCGAAAAGCCGCTTCTTGTATTATATATACGTATATATGTAGACGAGAAAGAGCGCAGCGCGCGTTTCGCAAAGGATTTTGTTATTGTTGCATGGGAAACGGCTTAAACACGATGTAAATCAATGTAGATTCCGAATTCGCGTGCATTATACGTGTGGAAATAATTAATGAAGAAATTCCTGGGCTTTTGGGGGGGGGAGGGGGGATATGCCCTGCGGATTGTGCGGAAACGCGATGGACGTGTCACTCCGCGATAGACGCGCGGAGTGACGGCGGAAAAATTAGCCGTCGCGACAGCGAGAGACCTAATAAATAAAGATTAATCCAGCGATATAAAAGTGTTGGACTTTGAGAAATTACTTCTGCGCTCACACTGCAGGGCATATTACACGTCGATGCTTGTATTTATATATATGTGGAATAATTTCAAAAAATAAATGCACTTTTCTTTGGTCTATAGAATTTGGTTTATAGAGCTTTCGGACCAGTGGGACTTTCGTCGGAAAGCCAAAAAATGATGAAAAATACCGAGGAACGCGGGAAATATAGAATATGAAAATTTAACATGGGGAGGCATAGAACAAGAAAAAATTGGCTAATCGGATTTTTATTATTATTTGTTTTAAACGGGCATAACTTTTGATCAGAGAATCGGAATCTGAGTAAATTTTTTTTTGAATTAAAGCTTTTTTGTACTACTTTATTATAGTGTAATTCGAAATTTTATTGGTGCCTCAGAAACATTCGCAGTTGCTATTATTCCAGTATTTTGTTCCTCTGCACTTTTGACTGTCTTTCGGCTCACAGAAGAAAGTCTAATCGTTCCGAAACCTCTAGCTTTAAAAAAAATTTTCGATTTCTGGCCCAAAGACAAGTGCATTTGTTTTTTTTTTTTTTGTTTTTTATTGAAATTTGACATATACGCGCGTCGATCGCCGAAAATGCATCTAAAAAGAAAATTCCTTAGTGGCAGACAGAATCTGAAAAATCATGAAAATTTATGCTCAGCCCGTTATTCAAGTACGATATAAGACGCTCGCAATTAACGTATAATATACCGACGATGTACGCCGCAAAGCGCGGCTGCACAGCGGCGCGATTGCCTTCAAACGTGATTACGATGCGTGAAGTACATTTTTCTATTCCAACGCACTTCACTTTCCGGCGTCTTACGTAAATTCAAGAGCGTCGTCCTGGGACTAATTAACCCTCGCGGCGCGCGCCAACAAAAAAAAAATCGCCCCAACGCGATTCACGGGTTACGCTTCACTTTCACGCGTATCGCGCCAATATGCGTTGAAACAAAAAACAACTGCTCGTCGTGCGATATAAGTAGACAGCGATCGATCTAATGTACTCTCTGTCCTCGCGGCCGCGCAACAAGTCGAGTATACCTTTTAATTGACTGCAGAAATTCGCTACAAAAACATAAATTCGATACAAAAACTGGAAATTGAATTTGATTCGGCGACGCGCGGCTTTCCGGATTCCTCGCAGCCGAATTTCCAGTCTGGAGCTCCGAGCGAGAAACAAAGAGGAAAAAACACGACGGGCGAGATTGCGCGAGATCGAACCGATTGTAAAACCGCGGACTGGAACTGAATTCGCAATGACGAATCAAAATTGACAGGATTCTTAAGTGCCTTTTTCAAAGCGCGCGGCCCGCATAAATGCGAATATACATTGTGCAATTGGCACTATACACGTATATACACACGCGGGGCCGCGCCAGTTTCTTTTTCTCTCCCCGATCGTCTCCCTCTCTCGCTAAAATAGATTTATACACTTGTCAGTCGGCAGTATAGACACGCTCTTATCGTCATACGCGAATAATATAATAAGAGCCGACAAATTGCCCTCGTCCCTCCTCGGCGCGCGCTTATATATATATATATGTATATCCGCGTTTTATTGCTCGTAAAGCCGTGTCTATATAGAGCCGTATTCTCCCACTGTATTATAAATACGCGGAGCTGTAAATTTCTGGCAGTTCTCCTCAAGTCGAAAGTCGTATTTCCGAGCGGCAACTAAAACGTCGGAGAGTTACGGGGACGAAGAAAAATTGGATCATATACGGACAGCCGACAGGCTTCCAAGGCTTACGGTTGCACACGCAGCGGGTATACATATATACATTATACAGGCTTCACACCCCGTCGACTCGAATGAAAATACTTGCCGCGCACGAGACACACGCCGACGAATTCCTTTAGTCGGCGAAAACGATCGAGTGTCCGGCCGCATAGACGTATACAGAGTCGCTCGCACTATCCTGCCGCGACACAATATATGCGCGCGCGAGAAGGAAAAAAAGTGTCGGAGAGCGCGTATTATCCCGGAATTACGCGAGCCCTCCTGAGGTTATAGAGCTGCCGTGGGAGACGCGTAAAAAAAATGGATAAATTACACGGGAGCCGACTATGCTACTCTACACAGCGCCGTGTGTGTCAGTCTCGCGGGGAGTATATAGCCCGCGCGATTGGCAGATAGTCATCGAGTATAGCCGCGCGAGGGAAAGCCCGCGTGTGTGTAACTTTGCTCCCGCGGGCCCCTGCTCTCTATACTCTATATGTAGACTATAACGCCTTGGGGCTAAAAACAGCAAAGTAGCGGATATACGCCGGGCCGGTATTATGTAGTCGAGTGTCTGCATATACCAAGCTCGATCCTTGCGAAACGCCGTGTGTTGTTTTTGTTTTCTATGTGTATATATAGCTAGACGGTCGCGTTGACTGTTTATGTGGGTTAAAAGGAAGTGTCCGCGCGCGCAGGGGTGTCGGCGCTGGAGAGGCTCTAATTACACGCTTGTCGCCTATATATCGAGACCGGCACTTTTACTCGAAGGTCACCGCGACTGTAATCTTGATCCCGAAGTATATAGATGCGAGAGGAGCTTTTCGCTTGTCGAAACGCACACCGATCGCTGATATATAGTACAGCTCGTAATATTGCGTGTGTACATGTATACCTATATGCGCTCGCGGACTCTGCTCTAGATCGTCGCGCGGATTATGTAGGTCAGAGGCAAGATCAGGAATGCTTCGGATCGATTAGTTTCGTAACGAGCATCGAGGCGTTCTTGTTGTGTATGTATGTGTTCAAGTGCTCTGAGGTATACATATGCGGATCCCGAGGTGAAATGTTATTGGGAGCACCCAAAACCAATATTCGTGATTCTCAATTTTTTATCTTTGACGAAGATCGGCTCGCGGCATTCGTATCTTCGCGATCTAATCCGGATGCGAGACTTGTCTCAGTGTATATGGGAATATCTTTTTTTTTTAGTTTTTATTAGTTTTTTTTTGTTCTATAGGACCCCTAGAACACGAAGAGAAAATGTTTCCACGAAATCGAATGAGTGTTTTTGGGTATTTAGATATTTATGTAAAAATTTTTTTAAAAAATCGTTGTTTTAAGCGTTTTTTTTTCAATCCGAATTTAGAGGGAGGCGGAATTTTATTTTTACCGTCGCAAATATGCAAAAAAGTTCACAAAATATCTGACGAGTCTCATAAGATTTTTTTTTTTGTCGATTTCCGCTGCAATTATCTGAATTATTTTGGCGGATTTTCCCATACACAATAGTCCTTTCTATCGCTTATCCGGATCATTAGGTCAAGCGTTTCGCGCGACCTGCGTTGCGTAAAAAAAGAAAATCGGCGAATTAACGAAGTAAATGAACATCGCGGACGATGAAGAACAAGAGTACATGCGTATGCGCGCATTATGAAAAACTCGAGAAAATTGCCAGACTCGCGCGGCGAAATGGAAAGAGAGACACGCGGGTGCGCGCGATCGAACGCTATCATTGCAAACGTTGGAGTTTCTCTCCCTCTCGTCCGGTTTTCACATACCCACAGAGCCAACGATAATCGAGTTTCCCAGAGTATACAGTGCGCACAGTTACACACACGCGAGTTATCGCGATTTTATATATCAGCGAAACGTATATAGAAACGTAAATATCTCGGTGTGTCCTTCGGGCAGAGCCGAGATCTCTGCAACCACGCCCCAATGCTATGCAGTAGCGCAGCGGCAGTGACATGCAATATTGTATCCGCGAACGCGTCGATCTCCGCAGGAGGATGTGAAATTGTTTTTTGCCGACGAGTAGGCCGGACTTTTGCCTTCGCCAATGGATTCGAACGTGCGTAGTTAATTGGAGTATACCTGCAAGAGGCGGCATTCGTCTTGCTGAAAAAACTGCGAAAACGTCAGTGTACTTTTACTCACAGACTCGCGCATATAGATAAATAATCCCCGGCGAACATTCGCGGAATCTAGCGCGAAAAAGTCAGGCGCGGAGAATAGAAAGAGCGCGTTCGCGATGCGTTCCGAATTTTTCCTTCCCCGCGCACACCCCTTACGGCCGCGCGCGGCGACACACACACACATACGTTGCGACAGGTGTAATTGCGGTTACGCGACTTTTGTTATCTCGCGCGCGCTCTTTTTGTCTCGCCGTCGAATTGCTCGCGATGTTGCTCGGCGGCGCGCAGCTATACGCTCGTAATCGATGGAATCTCGACCGGAGAGCTATAGCGAGCGAGCGAGCGAGCAATCGTGAGAAGCCCGTGTCTCATCGTTAGTGTCACTCTTTGCCTGTAACCATACGGTATCTCTCTGTTTCTATAGTTTTTATCCCTGATTTGGACTTGGTTGTTCTTTCGAAATGAACAAGACAGGCTGATTAGGCGCTCGGAGGATCTGATCTGTTTCCCCGTGTGCTTATAATTCTTATGAATTGCGGCTCGACCGAGGGTTTGATGGAGTTTTCAATCTGTATATATACGAGGTTCTAGAGACGTAATCGGCCGATTTTTTTTCTTTGTTTTACAAATAAATTGAACGATATCGTACTTGCCAGGTGGCCGAAATAATAAAAGATTTCGTTAATTTGATTAATTTTTGTGATTAAACATTTTAAAATGTTAGAGACTTTAGTTGAATCTGATCATGGGCATCGGAGAACTCTCTGGCAGGTACAGACCTGCTTTAAAAAACTTCCAAATAATTAAGATTCAAAAAAGTTATAAACAATTTAAGAAGACTTTTTTACATTTTTTAAATTAATTTTTGTAATAAATTGTATCCAACTTTATTGAATCTTAATTATTTGGAAATCTACACTCTCATCCGGAAACCACATGTTTTTAAAGCAGATCTGGATCTGCCAGAGTTCTCTCCGATGCCCAGATTCAACTAAAGTCTGTGGTGAATGAAAAAAAATGGAATTCATGCGGATTTTGGCCTTCGAAGACACGTTGTACCTGGAATATGGCTTATACAAAAATTGTTTTATGTTGATAACATTATTTATACCATTATATAAAACATTATTTAAGCAATCTCAAGTTAATAAAAAAATAAAATTCAATTTTTCATTTTTTAACATTTTATTAAAGGTGTATCAATCTTCTTAATTAATATGGCTCAAATCGCAATTTTTCATGAAAGTCCACGGCCACACACTGCGAAAACTGAAAGCAATAAAATCTTGGCTTGTACATAAGAAGCTGCAGCTTCTTGAAAATTTACATAACTTACTTCTGGTCGTATATTAACCGATAAACAAAGTTTTTCCACACTTTTTTTTTATTTCACTCGCGAGAACTCCCTTAATGAAGGATCCAATGGAACCGTGACCATATTCAGAATTTTTATAGCCCGCGTGCGGCAAAAGTCGGTATAACGCCTGCGTAATCGACAATTTCTGTCATTACACCATTATCGTTAACGCAAAGCCATGAAAGCGTACGAAAAATCTATACGTACAGACTCGATCGTTGCGCGGAATAACATCTGCCGCGACGTGTCTCTCGCGAGAAAAACAAACGAACGAATCGACCGGTTCACCTTCGCTAACTATTTCTATATGGCGCACGATCGGCCAAGGGACTAAATAAAGTATGTAAACTGGAAAGCAAGTGCTGTTATGTCGCAGCTATTACGTCCATCGCTCGAATTCGATGATTCAATCCGGAGCACCGCCACCGCGACGCTCGCAATCTTATATTTACTTTTTCCGAGATTATTCGCGCGCACTATATAAGCCGACTGAGAGAGTCTCGAGTACTGTACACCTCCCACTCTTCACTTTCTCCGTTCGTACGTCGCGCCTCTAACGCTCGCCGCGGCCGCGCTTTTTTTATTTTCATCCCCGGAAATTTCAGCGGGCAAAAGTCGGAAGCGCCGCCGCGATCCGAGCCTCTCGGCGCAGTGTTTCACGGATAATCGATCGGGGATCGATGCGGAAAAAACAAATATCTTTCGAGCCGCGGCGCTGTTCGTTTTTACCGTGTGCGCACTGTTACTCGTGATGTCGGAGGTATGCGTGTGTGAGATAACGTGTGCCCCTCATTCCGAGGAAAAGCTAATTACACATCGGGGGAAACGGTCCACTTCGGCGCGACTCTATATGTGTGTCTGTGTGTATATATATATATAGGTAATTACTGTAAACGCGCCTGGAGATTTCGAGCGCGCAGATGTAATACACATTAGGAAAGGATACTGCAAAGTCTCAACCGCGGAAACGTAATTCCCAATTGATTGACTGATAGCGAACGCACCGCGTTACGTTCGAGCGTTGTGTTTACGTTCTCGGCAGTTTACTGCTCGGTGCAAATTTGTTTATAGCTGTTCTCGTGCAGGTGTGTGCCTCGGGTATTTAGTTCGAATTAGACTTTATCTTCGAAGGGTGCGCTTTTCGATGAATAAACAAATTTTCTTGTGATACGCAATGTTAATCGGGTTTTTTTTAATTTTTATAAGGGAGCCGTCGCGATTACAAATTTAAATTTCGTGCCCGCAATATGAAGAGGAAAAAAAATAACTCGGTTGTTCAGAATTATGCGCGACGATCTATTATTTTACAAAGCTGCAAGTTTATGTTTGAGTAACACCCAGCAAATGAAAAAAACTTTGAATTTATAACAGCGCATTTTTGTGTTTTATACCGAAAGCTTTATGTTCAGATTAATGAAAATAAAAACTGAAAACTTTGCAAAATGTTGTATTATTAATGTATACTGCTCAGGGGAGGGCAAGTATCTCATAATTCCCAGTAAATTTCTAGATGTAATTTGCGAATAAGACCAAATTGATTGTGGGCGGGAAATTTGAATTTTTAATTGACTTTCAGACTTCCGCAACGCTGGAAAGCTCAATTTAGATTCTGGACTCGCTCCTCATGCATGAAAAAAAAAACGACTTTATATACAAAAGCTATAAATTTGAGCAGAACAAAAATCTAGAGGGCAACACGCGCGTATACGTTATATGTATATATCATGTATACGAATGGAGCCCGCGGCTCTAATACGCTCATTGATTGCAACATTGGCACACGAGTGATTCACAGCTTAACGGCACACAACGTGATAATGTGTATCCCGCGCAATTAGCTACTGTTTGAGAGGAAAATTTCATCTGATCTTTCAAAGGCGGCTGCACTGTTATTAAGCTAGTCGCTGAGGGCCGATTGATTTTCACACTCGCGTTGATTTAATCATATGCCTGAGTATAGCATAATATCCAGGATTTTTCGCGCGGAAGCTCCACCATATGGTTACGGAACTGAAGCTCATACTGTATAATATCTTCGCCCGATATGGAGGTTAATTGAATTCAACAGCCTCTTACTTATCCAGTGCGAGATCTGGAAAAGTTGAAATAAAAGCTATTTTACTATCTTAATCTAAAACAGCGAAAAATTTACTACTTCTCATAGTTAAATAATATGATCCTCCCAAATAGTCAAAATGTTCACTATTTACACGTAGTACAAAATCTATCATTTTACAAATTAGTGAATATTCACTCATTAATACGGTGCATTGTTGTAAAAATTACAATTCGCTAAAGTACGTAGTGAACAGTCACTGTTTATGAAATGAGTTATCATTTTGCTCATTTCATTGCGTTTACTATCCAATTAGTAAATATTTACTTATTCAAAATGTAGAAAATATTTGCTTTAAATTGTCAATGGAACACTGATTATCCACTACATAATCACTTTAGCAAAAGGTGAACTTGGAAAATTATGAAACTTTACTATTTTTTCAATGAGTCGCATAATGACTATTACGAGAAGTGAAATTTCCGGCATTTATACATTTTTAACATCCGAGAAATTCACTATTCCAGTGGAGAATTCACCATCCAGAAAAAGTAAAATTTTATGGACTTAATCGTTTTGCAACATGAGAAAAATTTACTATTTAATTAGCTATCAATGAACTTGTAGAACAATCGAAAATTTATGTTCCCATTAGCCTCCTGTTATCAGGGCCACACACTATTTTGATTAATGCATTTGCAACATTGTAGGGAGTGTACTTTCACTGTTTCAGCTAATGTAAATTGCTACTCAAATATTATTTTTATTCACTATTTGCAATGTTCATATTTACTATTTCACGCATTTTCAATTGGTTCATTTTTTTTACCTGTTTAAACTGTGATTATTCACTAGTTTACAGTTGCACCATTACACATTTTTCAATATATTAATACGGACTAAGAAAACAGTGAATTTTCACTGCTTCAGATTTAGAGAGTACGTATATTCGCGGTGAAAATGTTCAAGAGTTACATACGGCTGTATTATACATAAGAAAAACAAACAAAACAGACAAACGCTCGTTAATAAGGCGCAAATAACGCTCACACGCGCTGATTAGCATAATCAATGAAAAAGTTCCTCTCACGGCCGGCTTCCGCTGCGGCGATTTGTCATCGGCCTCTGAATCCAAGACGATTAAATATAGCCATTCGCATGCGTATACACGATGGTGCGCGAGCGTCCTGAGAAAATCAATCGCGGATTCGCGGCGCTCGCAGCTTGCAATACCGCTGCGCACACATTTGTGCAGCCGCGTGGGCGTTTTGCCGACGTGGGCTCCTCTGCAGCGGCTCTCCCCGCACTGAAATGACGCGAGGCTCGCATTCTCATTATGGCACGAGACTCACTCATCATAATGTATATATACGTCACTGCAATGTATATAACGATCGTCGCTATTATTTTCGCCGTTAAATCGCGTCTTAAGCCCGATTCTCTTTTTCCTCCGCATCTTTCTCCCCGCAGCACTTATCGAACGAAAACTATTGTTTGCCGAGCGAGTGACGTTAGGCGATATTACAGGCGCTTACTGTGTCAAGGAGCTGCTCTCGCGCGCCGCGTATATGATCGAATTACTATACGCCGACGACGACTACACGCCATTGTCGGGATGTGTACACTCCCGATTGTTTACCGCCAAGCTCTGGGATGCTGTTCTTTTCCGCGCTGCAGTCGAACTTTCCGCAGTTGAGTGACGCAATTAAATTGCACTACATCATGCGTTTCTCGTGCTTTATGAAGTCCGCCGCGATCATCGCGCGTCGGCGGGCCAATTGAGCGGGGAATTTATACCTCGGCGTGATTGTTACGGTTGCTTAATGATAAAAACTGCTGTTGTTAACCGTAAACGTAACGCGCGGGAGTTGGAGTGTAAATAACAAAGAAACGTGCTGTAGGTACTACTGTACGAATTTTATTTATTTAAGGACACAAATTTTAATAAACTATCAATCGATGATTTTTTATGCGAGGAATTTGACTAGAAATTGGAACTATTGCATTTGCAATTTGAATATTTTTTCATTTTGCGACTGAAAATTCGTTTAAAAATATTATTTCTATTATCTTACCATTTTCTATGTCCATATTCTTTTAAAGCGCCCAATATTATTCGAAACTAATTCTTCATCGCGAAATCTAAACTGCCATGGTCTTCGAAAACCGAACTCAATTCTTGACATTTTGCAAAAAATATCGTTGTAAAGTTACATGACATTATCAACGAAACTAAAATTAAAGTTACAGGCAAAAGTAACATTTTTAAATAAAATTATTTACTGCGAAATGATGTTATATTAAATGACGTTATGAAATTGAGTTACACAGCGTGTCATATAGACCAGAATAAAATTAATATCATAACGTGATGCCATCTTATTATTGTTACTTATCATACCATGACTGTTATTAATAATGTAAAGGCAGTTAAAACACTTGCGATAGATCCAGGTGACAGCCTCGGCAGCCTTCGCGCTACCAATATAATTTCGCTAATAAAAAAACAATAATAAAATAACGCTATTTCATGAGGTTACTTTTTACAGCTCAACGACAAAGCTGACGACGCTGAAGACGAGTCGGCTCTAAAAAGAAAATGAAATCGGTACAAGGCTCGACCGGTCGAAAAGACTAGCAAGGCTGAACTAGCTATATAGCGCGTATACCTATACATAGTCTGCATAGTCTACATGTACGATCGGTATATAAAGAGCTCTCGAAGAAAACCAGAACGCGGCGATTTTCGTGCCGGTAAACAAAAGACTGAGAGATTCTAATTGCCCTTTTCGACCTCACCCATACGACGCTGTCTTGCGCTCGCCTGAGAATTGAGAAGTTAACGACGCTTTAAGCACCGGATTTCGCAACTCGTTGACGAGTTTGTCCTTTTAATTGTATACGCATCGATTGCGCAACGACGTACGTATACGTCCTTTTTTTTCGGTGGCTCCGGTAATTTATTCGCCCGAAATGCGCTGGAAGACGAACGCTTGTACGAACGGTACATGGTGTAGGCTGTGGCTATACTTGAACAAGATGACTTTCTTTCGAAATTGACTTTGACCTCAAGTGCATACATTAGTCGTAAAACTGTCTTCGAAAACAATGTATAGTCTTTCCGGTCATTTTCGCGCATTTGTTGCAGACTATTTTCTCCGACTTGATGGTCTGATGCAAAGGTATAAGTTTGCGACTCTTTTTCAACTTGTGCATGTATTTGCGAAGAAAAATAAACTATATAACTCATTTTCCAATTTTGCACGAAACACAAGTATACGACAGTGTGAGACGGCAGGAAATAAAAAAATAATAGCCTCAATTTCTTTTTAATTCGTTTACATAGTGAATATTCTCTAGAATTATTAGGGGGGTATGAAAGTCAATTTAAAAATCACATTTTTCGTGATAATGCATACGAAAAGAGTAATCGACGATTCAATCGTAATCTTATTTTTCCACGCGTGAAATATTTCAAATCAACATTTTTCTTCTAATTTCCCTAGATATCGTACGAAACGACGCTAAATTTGCATTTTTAATTTTAGTATTCAAAGCAACAAACTGATCCACATGACAGTGGTTCGCGCAAAAGTCATAAAGTCCAAAATTACTTTCTACTCTCTAAATCTAAAACAGCAAAAAATTTACTATTTCTCATAGTTAAATAATATTAACCTCCCAAATAGTGAAATTTTTCACTATTTACATGCAGTCCAAAAAATATCATTTTACAAATCAGTGAATGTTCACTAATTAATACGGTGCATTAATTGTTATAAAAATTATAATTCGCTACAGTATGTAGGGAATAGTTACTGTTTATGAAATGCGTTATCATTTCGCTCATTTTTCATTGCGTTTACTATCGAATTAGTAAATATTTACTGATTCAAAATGTAGAAAGTATTTGCTTTAAATTGTCACTGCAATACTGATTATCCAGTACATAAACACTATAGCAAAAGGTGAACTTGAAAAATTATGAAAATTTACTATTTTTCCAATGAGTCATGATTTTAAGAAAAGTGAAATTTTCGGTACTAATACATTTTTAACATTCGAGAAATTCACTATTCCAGTGGAGAATCCACCACCCAGAAAAAGTGAAATTTTATGGAAAAATTTACTATTTAATTAGTTAAGCCCCTTTAGCCTCCTGTTACTATAGGACCACACACCATTTTGAGTAATGTATTTGCAACGTTGTAGGTAGTGTATTCTCACTATTTCAGCTAATGTATATTGCTTCCTAAATATTATTTTTATTCACAGTTTGCAATGTTTCTATTCACTATTGGCAATGTTCACATTTACTGTTCTCGGCAGTCCTTCTCCCCTTTTTAATTGGTTCATTTTTTAAACCTGTTTAAACTGTGATTATTCACTAGTTCACAGTTGCACCATTACAACTTTTTCAAAAAGACAGTGAATTCTCACTGTTTTAGGTTCAGAGAGTATAGGTCCAAAAAATAACGAATGCGGCCCACTGACAGGCGAATCACCGATTCGCGAGCGAGACACCCAATTCAACCCTCGAAGCATATATTACAAAAAAGACAAGATTCCTTTCCCCCAAAAAAAATCTCAGTACACCCCTCCTCCCGCGCGGAGCCACTCCGCAAACGCACAATCGATCGAGATCCCGCGAGGAAGAACGAAACGAAGCCTCCTCGCTCCCGAGCGCAGTATGTATAGTCCCTCTCATCGGCGCTCTCGAGAGTAAGAGCGAGAGCGAGAGAGGTATACGCGGCGGCGGCGGCGGCCGCGGGAATTGGCAAGGTGTGCGCGGCGCGCCGTCGAGAGAGGCGGTGGCTCACCTCGGCGGCGGCGGCGGCTCGCCCTCCCCCGTTTCCTTCCCGCGAGATATACGGCAGCGCGGCAACTCTTAAAGTCCGCGGCCGCAGAATCCCCGGCTTCAGTCACAGGCCAGACCCCCGACCGGTCGCCGTATCGGGAACGCACGCACCTCGAGCCAGCAACCCCGAGGAGGGAGACACGCGTCCACGCGCACGCTCGATGTAGAATACGAGGCGCCGAGAGGAGGAGCTTCGTGGCCAGTGACTTGATTCGAATTTTTTTTTTTTTTTTTTTTTTTGTTTTTTGGTTTCGCATTCAACATTCGCGCTGGGCGCAGGGATCTCGGCGCGAGACGACGCAGCGTGTGCAAGATAGAGACGGAGGCAGGATGACGCGAATCCGGCGCGCGCAGTGCCACCTCGTCGGACTGTTACTACTCGTTAGTGCGACGACTGCCCTGAGTAAGTGCTTCGCCATTTTTTTTGTTTTTTTTTTTTTTGTGGTTTTTTGCTTTGGATTATTGCATTTCGCGGTTACGCCGCGCGGCGCATGGCTAATGGGAAGTGCGCGGGAGACTCTGGAAACGCCGATGATCGATTTCGATCGGCATTACGCGAGCTTAACCCGTATATATATACCTGTCGTTCAGATACGTTCTGCTTGCGTAATTCTTCGAGATTGTTTTTCTCTCTCCCTCTCTCTCTCTCGACAAATAATTCGCCTGCTGCGCCCTTCCCTCTCCTTCTCTTTCCCTCGAAATGCACCGCTTGCGAGATAGAGGTGAGCTGATTTTTTTTCTCCGCGCTCGCACACATATAATACGTATATGTCGCGCTGCACCGATTATGCTTTCCCTTTTTCAATGCGCAGCGCCGCGGCCTCCTCGACTGCCCCGCGCTCCCCTTAACATTTAATTTTTGCGATCGGCTTACGTAAAAATAAAATTCAGCAGCGCATTTGACTGACTCGTAAGAGCAGCTTTCACGATGCCGAACTCGTTTCTAATTATTTAATGTACGAGAGCTCACGCAACCATAAGTGTTTATGCTTTGCGCGTTGTTTATGCAAACAATGTTATAATACGCGCGCGCTTTTCACTCGCCCGGCGATTCGCGATTCGCGAATAATTAACCGCATCTGCGACCGAACGATTCAAACGGTTTTGGCGCTTGCAACGAAAGCTCGATCGTGTATATATATACGTATATACATATCCACCGCGACGAGATTCATCGCTCTTGCAGCGCATACCTCCGTCTCACATTGGAATATCGCGACCGAGTGATAAACGGCCCTCAATTCGACTAACAGATTTCCTTATTGTTCTCGTCGCCCCGCACGCGGGACGCTCCTTTTCCGATGCGCGCGCGCGCGATACAAGACGCAGCGACGAGCGGTTTCTCCCAAACAATCCCGCGTCTTCTCGCGTCGCAACTCTTATATATATATATATATACTGATCGCAAAGAACGGGCCGCATTGCTCGGAGGTAAAAAAGAGTCTCGCGGAAAGTACTGTATATACACAGCGTGTAATACGTATGGACGGACGCGGTGCATCGCCGCTGCGCATTGGAGCGCCGTGCACGTGTGCGCCGTTACCGAAAGTATATATATGTAACCATGAGCGTCGACGACGGCGGTATAGTAGTAGCAGCCGGTCTATATACTCGGCGGGCAAAAAAGGCCCGCTTTCTCGTAAAAGCCGACGAAAGCGCATCTGCCACATAACTCGGTTGCGGTGCTGTAGCCGGTCGAAGGCCCCCGGAGGCGGCCGAGCGCGAAATCCCTGCTTCCCATTTTTGCGTTCGAGTGCCAGGAATTTTTCTCTCTTTTCTCTGTCTCGCTCTCTCTCTCTCTCTCTCTCTCTCTCTCTCTCTCTCTCTCTCTCTCTCATTGCGTTTGATGTTTCGGTGCGTATAATATACGCTACGCGCCATACGTATATTATACACTCGATGTGAAAATATGAAGGGAAAAAAAATGGACTTTTATTGCCGTCTGAGGTAATAGGAGGGTAATAAAATTTATTGCACTGTAATACGAATCTAACAGCGGGTCTTACTCATTCGAGCGGTCATCGATTTCATAAAAAATCGAGAAACCGTATATCCCTCTGCATCGCATTTATACATGCATTACACACACACACACACACACACACACACACACACATGTATATAGATATATATATGAGGGAATCCGTATTTTTCATTCAGTTTTTTGCTCGCAAAAATTGTGAAGAAAAAAATCTCGGGCTACATCGACCGGATAAGGTTTTTTCTGTTCTGTAGGACGTATAGAACAAGGAAAAAATAGTGTACCCATACAAAATCGACTTTTCACGTACTTTTGAAATAAACGAAACTATATATACGAAGAAATAGACGAACTCGTAACTTTCGATTCAGTGACTCGACTTTAACTTCTAATAGCTCAAATTAAAGTTTTTTTCTTATTCTTTTCTACCGATGAGTATATAAATTAAATTTTTTTAATATAGTGGGCTATACATACGCTTTCAAAAAATGATCTGCTTGAGAAGCATATATGTAGCTCACTAATTAAAAAAATTGGAAGAAAAGAGCTTTAATTGGACCTACTAAAAGTTACGAGGATTCGAAGAAGAAAAATGTAAAATCGAGAATTTTCGTAACTACCTAAAGGGAGTGTCTGAAGCGAAATTCGTTAATTTCAAAAGTACGTGATTTTTGATCAGTGCAGCCTATCTAGGCCAATTTAGGTTAAAATGACAGCTCTTTTACTACACTTTAAGCCTGTCTATATACCTAGTTAGCCTTGCATTCGAGAAAATCACGAAGATCGCCAAAAAAGACAGTGTCACAAGATCGCTTCTTCCTTGCTCTCCACATCCTATAGAACAGAAAAAACCTCATCCAGCCGACGTATCCCGAGATTTTTTTCCGCGACTTTTCGGGTCAAAAGAATTGCAAATGAAAAATACGGATCTCCCCGGTAATAATACGTTTTGCGCTCTCGTTCTCGCAAGCGCAGCCGGAATCGGTGCGCGGCGGCGCTAAACAAACAGAGACGCACGTATATAACACACTCGCGCTAATCATCGCGAGAGAGAGGGCAACGAGTGCATAAAAACTGATTGTAAAACACGCCCACTCGGCCGCGCCGGAGAATTTTTCGCGGCACGTATATAATGCGCGCAGCGCGAAAACGAAACTCTGATTAGCAGCGGGCGGCGCACGTCTGGCATAACTCGAAATTCCGTCGGCGGCGGATTACTTCACGAAGTTCTCCCGCGAGCGACCCTCTCGCGCGCGCGTGGATTTCTTTCCCTTTCGGTAAACCTATATCCCGCGTGTGTTCCAATCCGCGCATGCGAACGGCTGAATTACGCGCGTTTATTGACGTCCGGGAGCAATTACCTCACTCTCTCTCTCTCTGTCACAATTAGATAATCTCTCCGCTCGCTCGCCGCCTTTGAATTTCGCGCGCTAAACCGCATGTGCTGCAGCCGCGGCGTCGATTACACGACGCACACAGCTCTAATGTGTCTACGCGAGAACGTTTGCGCTGCTGTCTTGTGTTTTTATTTTTATTTCCTTTTCTTACAGTACGGTAAATAAGGACTGTATACTGCAGCGTCGATGGTGTCACGTGCTACACGCGCCCGCCGCCACTTTTCCGGTTATAATGTATATTTGCGCGCGGCCTTCCCTCCTCGATTTCCGCCGCGCGCTCCGATGCCGCATCACTATTATTATTCCTCCTCCTCCTCCTCCTCCTCCTTTTCACGGCTTTGCATATAGTTGCGATATACGTAGCGGGCGTATACTCGAGTTGGTCTGATCGATTGTTTCTTTTCTTTTCTTTCCTCGAGACGTCTAATTAGCGCGAAGGTTCGTATATATACGTTGCACATACGAGCGCGATGAGGGTGCAGTAGACACGTCGCATTTCACATTGGCCTACACTAATTACGTCAACTCTTGTTTCTCGAAATTTCGTAACTCGCGAGTGTTTAATTACGCGCCCGATTTTTCAGTTCGCGTAATTTTTAGCCACACGTGCGCCGGCCGGGCGTCTGAGAGTTATAAGTATACATCACCGGAATGTCAAATCGAATGTTAAGTTTAAAGCGTTTAGAGGCGCGCGCTTTAGCACCGCCTAAACGGCTCGTCTCGTAACGCGGCCGCGAATCGATTGCGGAATAATTGCAATGTATTAAAATGGTATTATATCCTTTAGACGCGCCGTATAAGCGGCCGATTATGAGCGCGTGGCCGTTTACGTTTGTTTTTTTCTTCTACGTAAGTTCAAGCCGCCGCGCGGAGCGCAATATACATCGAGACGATCGAGCTAAAGTTCGCTCCAGTTGGCGGAAAATAATAAAAAGACTCTCCCCGCGCGGCTCTTCCAAGTCAATCAGGGGGAGAACGAGAGAGAAGAATGTTAAATCGTTTTAGCCATATTCAAGCCATATAGCTGCAGCGCCGAGCAGATCTAGATTTTGTATATATACGTATATGCAAGCGAGCTGCTGCGCGCCAGCTGATGATATACATTTATTCTCGGTAAAAAGCCGACTTAAATTCTCCCTTCACTTAATTGCCGCGGCCTAAGTGTACATGTACAACATATGCTCGTTGCGCGCCGCCTTTTTTTTCAAAAGCCCTTGAATCGCCCATCCGCGGTCTAGTTAGTCGACTTTCGCAAGCCGTCGTCGGAAGGGGGTAATAACGAAACGAAAGCGCCGCAACGGCTGTGTGTATACCGTATAGATGCGCCACTCTGCTCTGCGGCAGAAATTATTGTATACGAGAGCGCTGTTAATACTTAAGGTGGAATAACTTTCGCTTGGACCTTTGCAGAATGCCCGGATCGCGACGCAACGCCCGGTCGGGAGATCCTCTGCTACACGAGCCGTGGGGATCTCGAGCTGCTGGAGAACGCCGTCTGCCGCTGCACGACGCTCGTCCATCAAGGCCACGATCTACGGGATCTCGACGCTTCCGGTGAGTTTTGCGCCGAGACGGCTGAGATGTGCACTAATTTTTCAAGCGTTCAGTATACGGAAAGTTGAAAGAAATTGTAAGGTAAATCGTGAACGGAAGACTTACCAAACACTAACTTTTACAATACAATGTATAGTAATTTTTACTCGGGTTGATATAATTTAAAAATTTTTTTGTTTTGTTTATCTGTTTTTAACTTTGCAGAATATTGTTGTTTTATGATTACTATTGTTTATTGAATCGAACTGAAACGTAGAAATTAAAAATTCTTGACTTGAGCTGGATTCGAACCTGCTGCAGTCAGGAGCGCTAGCCACTCGCCTAAACAGAATTCTTACGCGTAAAACTTTGGATCTAGTATACAAATTGAATCTATTTATAATCTCAAACAAAAATAATTTTTATCATTTTATACAGTCAATTTTAATAAAAATAATTTTTACTATAAGTAATATAGTAATTTTTTCTACTGTGACTCGTATAATATTCGAACTTGAAATAGTGAATATCAGTACAATTGCAGTAAAAATTCTGATAATGTCAGTCTGTGCTCAAATTACTATAATTTCTTGTAATTTTTCGTACTCACAGTTATAAAAATTACCGCTTTTTTCTCAGTGCTTATATGTAGCCCACATTGTATGCTCACACTACGCGTGGGTTGCTGAGAGAATTAATACGCGGCCATAGAAAGACGCTTTCTGGTGTCCTTAAGCGCACAGTCGAGCCCGAGTCTATATCGTATAAGCTCCGGTTCGAGCGCAACATTAAACGGCAGAGAGCCGAGGTTGATACGCGTGTAAGCTTCGAGCCGCGTTTCGAAAGAAAATTTGCGAAAGAGGATTTTCCGTTAAGCGCGTGAACTTTCATACCTCCGTTACATACACTTCTATTTGCCCCCCCCCCCCTCGACTCTTCTAAAATAAACGCACACTGCACCTTTTTCTATTAAATCGGGCAACAATGCACACCTGCATGATAATAATTATTCCACTTAATTAGAGTAATATAGCATTCCATTAAAATTGATTGGCACGAGGCACGCGGCGGCGCGCATACGCGTCAGACTAATTACGAGCGCGTGAAACGGCTGAAAAAAATGCGCGCAGAGCAGATCAGTATTATACATACATACACGCGTATGCGTACGTGTGTACGGAGCGATGCAATTAACCGCGAAAAAGCTGCGTCGGCCAATTACTCCCCGGCGCAATTATACGCGAGGCTGCGCCGTTGTGTTTTTGCCTGTATATACATACCCGCGACGACCCGCCGTCGAGGATTTACCCTCGGAAACGACGCTTCGCGCGCGAAAAGTAGTCGAAGCGCGCAGCTATGTATACCGTGAAATGACAGGCGCGACGACGACGTCGAGGTGGATGACTCGGCGAGGAGCCCGCGAGGGTTGCCATCTGGAACGAGGACAGCCGGCTCCGGCGTTTCTTGCCCTTACGCACACCGCGCGGTGTAGCCTACTCTGCGCGCGATGCGCTCAATAGCGCGTTTCGCAACGCGACGCGCGCAATTATCTGGGTAATTATCAGCGCGTGTACTCGCGCGCTTCTCGGGAGTGGCACTCGCGCTTACTCTCGATTCTCGATCGTCCAAATTCGAGTGAAAATCGCTCCTTCGGCCTTAAATTCCTACGGACTCGATGACACGCCAGAAGGCTATAGTTACCTTGACATTTCGCGACAGAGCTTGTACTTGTGTATCACCGTCAATATGGGAATATAGGGATAGTCCCTGCGACGATCGGTTAAATTATCGTAATTGAATTGTAAAACGCTTCGGGAACATTTGAATACTCCGAGTGTACGGGGGGTATAAGCTAGAACTTTCTTAAAGCGCCCGCCATGCGGCTAATGCATTTTTCTGTAATATTGCGTATAAATTTGCGCGTGGAATTGCGCGTCCCGAAGAATTCCGCGTTATTTCGCGCGCATTTGTATGTATACACGATTCCGTAACGCTCATAGCCCGCTTACGTGTAATTGTGCATAGGATATATTTGGCGCGCGTTTCCGTAACCTTAAAAGAAATCTCTTGCATTCATTTGCAATGATCATTTAGATTTTCGCGAATAATTTGTTTTATAGCTGCACTGCGCGCGCTGTATAAATCCATATACTTATGTCACAGCCGTGCAATCCGAGACGCGATTAATATTAATTATTGGCGCCAAGCTTACGGTGTCAGAATGAACTGCTTATCGCACGGACGAGCTATTAGCACGCATATACGGACGGCTTATAATACGCATGTCACAAGTCGTCCTTCGAGCATTGGCGCTTAAACGCATTATGCACTTATATTGTGCATTATATATATTGTGAAGTAAATACGTTCTTACATACCCGCATAAAATACCGTATCTGCGAAATGCAAAGACACGTAATACACGCAATCGCTTTATAAAAGTATCTCGGCTTAAAATACCTGATTTTGCATTTAAGTTGCATCGAGGTATATAATACTTGAATTTTTTTCTTATCATCGAGTCGCGATATATATTCGTAACGACGATTCGGATCCGCCCGCATTACGCCATAAGTGTATAACTCACGTAATATCTACATATAATGCAGACGTGATCGCGAGAGCTTACGAGTATAGCAATGACGGAGGAATTTCGGCAGAGTTAGCCCGCAGGCGACGAGCGAACTCGTTTCTTTCTCTCTTATTCTCGGCGGGCATCTCGCTCGCATCTCTCTCGGCATTGTATACGGCATTATGTATGTTCCTCCGGATCGATTAACTTACATACTCGGCTGCGCCGAGAGTATGTTGCGCAAGAGAAAATCGGTCGCGCGAGTATACGCAGCTATACGAATATTTTGCATTTGGGCCGCTGCGATACGCCGCGGAGAGAAGATCGATCGCGGATGAATATCGAGAGCAGCGCGACGACACGGGGTAAAATGAGTATGAAACGAGCACGTGTCCTTTACATGAGTACGCTCCAGGAAATTTCGGAATAAAACTCGGACGGAAGAGTTGCAAAAAATTTTCTTGAAGGCATACTTACCGCAGACCTGTTTTTTCTCGTTCCTTAGGTCATTCTGAAAGAGAAAAAGTTCGTGTACATGGCCGATCGTGGGGTATACTATTTTCCGGAGCAAAAACGACTGGAAAAACGAGAAATAATTAAAAAACCAGAATTTTATAAAAATTTCATAAAATTCATCGGAGAATGTATGAAATTTTTTCAGATTCATCCGATACAATTATTGATTTTTCGAAAATCCAAAAGAATCGAAATTTCGAAAAACGTTCTTAAAAAATCTTTATAAAAGTGCATAGTTTTCGCAAAAAATCTATGAATTCTTTCATTATTAATTATTTCTCAGTTATCGAGTCGTTTTTGCGCCGGAAAAAAGTATACCCTATGCGATTCACCGTTCCCGCGAGCCTTTTCTGTTTCAGTGTGGTCTAAGGAACCAGAAAACATAGGTCTATAAGTAGATGTGCCTTCAATAAACAATATTTGCGATTTTCTTAGATGAGTTGTTTCCACAATTTCGTGGATCAGCACGTATGTTGAATTTCAAAAAATAAATGCACTTTGCTTTGGTCTAGAATTCGAAAAAAAATTTTTTAAGCAAGAGCTTTCGGACCACTGACACTTTTTTCTGTAAGCCAAAAGATGATGAAAAATTCTGAGGAACATGAGAAGTACAGAATATGAAAATTTTAAATGAGGCGGCATAGGGAGGAAAAACAATCGGCTATTCAGATTTTTATTATTTTTTCTTTTTAAACGGGCATAACTTTTGATCAGAACGCATCGAGTCTTGGTATATCTTTTTTTAATTAAAGCTCTATAAAAATACTTTACTAGTGGAATTTGAAATTTTATTGGTGCCTCGGGGACATTTGTAGTGGTTATTATTCCAGTATTTTCACGCATTAATTTTTTATAAAAAAAATTAAAATAGCTCAGAAATATGGTTACCAGAAACTTTTTCCATGTTCCTCTGCATTTTTCAGTATCTTTCCGGTTACAGAAGAAAGTCTGATCAATCCGGAACCTCTAGCTTTAAAAAATCTTTTTCGATTTCTAGACCAAAGAAAAGTGCATTTATTTTTTTTTGAAATTCGACGTATACGTATACCCGCAGCTAGTGCTTGCACTTGAAAAAAAAAGTTGTTGGAGGACAAGGACTGCTTGCTTTTGGCGGGCGATTACGGCGAGTTTCGCACGCGCTCGCAGAGTACATAGCTTTTCACGATTTTCGCGCGCGCGGATCCGACGTACTACTTTATTGCGCTTGAGATCATTATTACGGCGTCCATTGTCCGAACGGAGCGCGTGTATATATGGGAGCTCCGCGCGATTAACATTTTTCGTCTTTATATACGTGCGCGCAATTATAATTGCACACTTATATATATATATACGAATAATACACGCACTGCGGCGCATAGATCGAAATGATTTTCTCATGAGACACAGACGCACACATACACAGACAGATACACCAAGAGAGACGATAAAATAGAAAAATTTACTGCCGCGCGTTACGGATTCTGAAGGCACAAGGATTTGCTATTAAATCGCGGAGCGCGAGCTGCGCAGGTGAGTCGCGCTTTGAAATTCGCAAACAACTGTTTTCAATACAAGTGTACTAAAGCCTGATAAAGGCGATAACGAGAGATCGAGCCGAGCGATCGTCGAGCGATCACACGCGGGACAGGTGGGAAACGAGGCGAATTACATCGAGCGCATTATTATATATATATATATATATATACGTGCATGCTAGCGTATATACATGTATCCAGTGCGCGCATATAGCTGTAAAGAGGATATATACTCCTCGTATTCGGATGATATAACCGGGGCTGCGCTGCGGCGCGGCCAAAGTCCTTATTCGGACGTATTAAAAATCGGTATAGATAGAAGCGGTATGTACTGCTGCCGCGAAACTGGAAAATAAAGCGGGCGCGCGTTGACGGACACGTCGCTCTCTCTCTGTATAACGTCTGCGCGACGATTACGAAATCTCGCACTGACGCATAAATCGCAGCGGCGTCGTTGCATACACAGAGTCAAGATATATATATATAAGCTGATTACCGATCTCGAGACACGTGTCAATACTGTTCCGAATCGCTAGCTCTATCAATACGCAGAAGTCGTTAAATGACTACCGAACTACGTAAACGAGTTAATTTAGAAAAGTCTTTGTGTATATAAGCGAGGGGGGTGGGGGATAAAAATGGCCGCACTTTTCAATTTGTTGTTGCATTAATAGGTGTGTAATGATAGGGCGGCGACCGTAACGCTATACGTATATCGGCCCCGAACGATCCAATTTTCAGGTGAGCTAACGATGTAATCGTCCAATTCATAAAATCTATCTCTTTTATACACACACACACACACACACACACACACACACACACGTGTATACACACGGGGACTTTCACTTTCGCGCGTGCGCGCGAGCAGTGGCACTTCATTAAAATCTCTTGACACACTGCGTATGCACAAACTGTTTGTATTTTACGCGTACTTTATTTTTTTTTTTTTATAGAAAATTAGGAAAATTCGAAAAGCGCGCGCTGCAGTGATTCGGAGTCTATCAGAAGCAGTACATAGTGAATGTATGCACACAAATCGTAAAAAGCATTAATGGCACATCCTGCGAGTTTTGCAAACGGCATTTTTCAGCAAAAACATATATAGCCGACGAGCGATAACAACCGTGGGATTCGCGTGTGCGTATATATATAAAGCAGGTCGACCACGCCAGGCGGTGCATTATAGCCATCTTTGTCAAAATGATAATAAAACGTAACCCTTTCTACGATTTTATTATCGCTCTAAGCCAATGCCTCATTTGGCGAGTATATACGCCGCGCTCGAGATATATACTTTTTTTCGCGTTCCGAGAACGAAATGGCAAAAGGAGGAGAGTACATATAAGCGGCGGTAAAAAGCGAAGGATAGACCAAAAAAAAAGAAAAAAAAAGAAATATTCGAATTTCCGAGCGGCGCGTACGGTAGTATTAAAAAATTTCGAAACGCGCGGTTGCCGTGCCAGCCTGTATATATAGGTATATATACATATATATACGCGAAGGGAGCTGCTCTTTCGTCGGGGGGGCTCGGACTCTCGTTTATCTTCCAAGGCGTCCAACTATACGCAGCCGCCGCAGTAATCCACTTACGCACCTCCGACAGCGCGTCGTTAGGCCCGAAAGTGAAAGCTCATTATTCGGCTGCTCTAAATAAGCGCGAATCATCGCGTGGGAGGCGCGCGCGCGCGCGTCCTTCGCGCGCGGCCGCCTATACGTCCAGTTATTCAATGCGATGCTTATCCGGCCGAGCGTATACTTACAAGAATAATGCGCGAATCGTGTATTACGCGAGCGGCCGCGGGTCCTTTTCAATTTGCGCGCGCGCTGGACATGCCAGACATGTGTATATATATATACGGGTCGGGGGACGATTGATCGAGCGGCTATGGAGAGCAGCGCTTCGGTGGCGGTCAGCCTCTCTCTCTCTCTGTCGGAAGGTCGTGAAAAGGCGATCGCGAGTACATAAGCCTTCTGTAATTGCGCAACTTTTCTTTTTTTTTTACGAGAGACACACACGCGCGCGCATTTGAGTTTCGACGATGCGAAGGACTCGCCCGGAGATAAGAGCCGGGTAAAGTTTGCTTAATGAACCAGAGGCGCGCGTGCATTATGGCTGACTTGCAAGATTTGCCCGGCAAAAGTTATATGGCTGTAAATAGTTGCACTTTTACCCGACGATTGCTAAAGTTTTTTTTCATTTTTTTTCGCATTTAAATCTCGACTGCAGCAGCCGCCGCCGCCTTTTCTTTCATTCATGTATACGGAAAAATCCGCCAAAATAATTCAGACTCGTCTGGGATAGCATTTTTTTTTATTCTATAGGACCCCCAGAACACGAAAAAAGTAGTGTTCCCACAAAATCGAATGAGTGTTTTTCGGTATATAGATATTTGTGTGAAAATTGGAAAAAAAATTCGTTTTTTAAGCGATTTTTTTTTCAATCCGAATTTAGAGGGAGAAGCAATTTTATTTTTAATGTCGCAAGAATGCACAAAAGTTCGCAAAATATCTAAGCTTTTCAAATTGGTCGAGCTTTTTTGTCTATGATTGTTTTTTTAACAAAATGACGGCGGTTTTTGTGAAACAGCGCGATGTTAAACTTTGTTGTGAGCGTGATGTTAAACATGATCTTTTTTTACAATTACCCAAAGAATACGCATGAATTTTTTCAAAAAATTTTGAGCAAATTTAAAATTTTTTCAATTTTAACAATTTTTGAAAAATTAAAAAATGGCTCAAAAATTTTTGAAAAAGTTCACACGCATTCTTTGAGTAATTTTAAGTATTTATTATTCTAATGCATTTTTTCGTTAAGGTCATATTTCTCGAAAAAAATGATGTTTAACATTACTCTGTTAATTCACAAAAACCGCCGTCATTTTGTTAAAAGAAATCGGACATATAAGCTCAGATATTTTATAAGCTTTTGTACATATTTACGACACTAAAAATAAAATTCCTTCTCCCTCTAAATTCGGATTGCAAAAAGAAACGCTTAAAAAACGAATTTTGTTTTAATTTGTACACAAATATTTAAATACCCCAAGACACTCATTCGATTTCGCGGGACCACTATTTGTTTTCGTGTTCTAGAGGTCCTACAGAACAAAAGAAAAACGCTGCCCCAGACGAGTCTCGCGAGATTTTCTTTTGTCGATTTCCGCCCCAAATTATCTGAATTATTTCGGCGGATTTTCCCATGTACATGCACGTCTCGTCGAGCATTCGTGTATAACCGAGTTTGCGCGGCCTGTGCGCATACACCAATATACATGAGCGCTACAGCCGCGTAACGGAAGCGCATTATCTTCGCGCTTCATAAAGCGGGGATATATCTTCATTGTTTACATATATACGATTGCGCAACGCGACGAGCCGGCGCGATTGCGATCCGACCTTTCAAATGAAATTCCGAGTTTATTGAGAGCATAAACATCTCGCGAATTAATTGATCCGCGCGCACAATAAATCGAGCTGCGCGCTCTGCACTGCGCGGTCGGCGTTAATTGCTCTTTGTTTACGCCGCATTTGGAGAAAAACGCACGGTGGCGCGTTCGCAATGAAAAATGCTCCAATCGCAATGAATTTCTCGAGAAAAACTCCCGAAACACACGCACACCGTACAATAACAGGCAGAACAAGCGCGCAATTTCGCAGCGGCCCATCTAGGGACAATTAGGCAGAAAGGCGCGCGTTCCGAGCGCGGAGATAACTATATGCTCGCTCGCCACTCCCAATTAAAGTCCGGCATCGTCGAATTCCCCGGGCGAGATATATAATAGCCTGTGTGCATATACAGCCCGATACGTGCCTTCGTCGACCTTCACCTTAATACGCCGAAGAAAAAGAACGTCTGCCAGCTCTTTCCACGTATATATATATCAGCCTCTGAAAAAAACGCAATATAGCTCGTTGCGCATGGCTCAGACGCGCGGACTTTCCATCTGGGCATCTCGCGATGCAATTCGATAATGACTCAACGAATCAATTCCGCGCGCGCGCGCGCAGGCACTTTATCTTTCTCTCGGGCGCTACACACTGCGCGTATATATCTATACACACGCATTATATATACCCGATGATTGATTCGCTCGTAAAAACGCGCGCTGATTTAAGGCTCGATCGTACGCGGGAGGAAGGGTATAATAATTTTTTTCGTCTTCCGCAGTTCCGCGTGTCCGCGTGTATAGATTTAAATTTTAAAGCGCCAACTCGATATATATCTGTATACATCTGTATACGATTTTTTTTTTCGTCGCTCGGCGCGCGCATTGCGCTCGCTATATACGTCGAATCTCGACTTTACACGGGGCGAGAGAAAAAAAGTTTGGAAATCGGCGGTGATGTATTTGTCGAAACTTTTACTTCTCTCTCGTCGCGCATCCATGAATATGATGATTTTCGCCTGCCGACGCGAGAATCGAGAAATGTACACGGGGGGAAATTCAAATTGAGCTCGTGGCAATACGTTACGCTATGCGTCTACCCTGTTGCAGAAGTGAAAAGCCTCCGTGACGCGGCTCAAGAAGCGAATCCTGGCATCAGAGTCGTCCTGTCCGTCGGCGACGAGCGCGGCATCCTCAAGAGCTCGGCGAAGGCGCGAGAAGAGGCCGCCAGCCGTTTGACCGACATTCTGAGAGAGGTAAGAAAAAAAATCCACGATTCTCACACAGTATATTCCACGCACGACATCATATTGTTTTCACGTCCACAATTCGCGCGGTTTTATAATCGCCTCGCAATAATCGCGTACGGCGATCATATATTTCGCGCTAATTTATGCGCGCGCGAATTCCTCAAAGTCGACAAAAAAAAAAAAAAAAAAAAACAGAAAAGAAATTCAGGGAGCCTATGCATAATTTACGCGCGCTCTATACTTAATTCTGGAGAATTGTGTTCACAGCGCGCCAACGAGCGCGTGTGTCGCGCGTGCAAAAAGCCACGACTAAATTTTCCCGAACTCGCGCAATCTTCGCATCGATCGATTCGCGATCCATGTAGGCGCGCGTCGTCGTCATTGTCGCGGAGTTTGAAAAACAAAAAAAAAATTGCACAGAAAAGAAAAATGTCATCACCCGCCGCGCCGCCGCCGCCGCTTGGCAGTGTAATAAAGCGAGAGAGGCGAAACGGGTCAAAAAAATCAAAGTGCGTTGTGCATATATAATAACTATAAGTTGCGCGCGGAGTTGCGCAAGGCAAAAGCTCGTTACGCCGCGGCGGCAGCAGCAGCGCACGGATCCATCTGAGAGCTGCCGTTATTTGCATGCGCGCCAGCGAGAAATCCTCGGTGTAAGCTCGAGGCTGTATACACGTATATATATATGTATATCGTATATATTATACATATTACGGGAGTATACATAGAGCTGGCCCCGCGGAGAGTCTCTGCGCGACCATGAAAGCGAATCGATCTGCAATAATAATAGGTATATACAAGCCCGCGGGTCGACGGCCCGGAGCGATCTCCGGGGCTTTTTCTTACTTTCCTTCGCGGATATCGCCTCGCGGCTCCGTATCTGTACATATATATATACACACACACAGCTGTAGGCTCGTGTGCCGTCTAGAGTCCTGTCGAGCCGAGCGAGGACCCGCGGGCGATCCAGCTCGCTTGATCTTTTTTTCTTTTTCGTCTATATCTCTCTCTCTCTCTCTCTCTCGCAGGCTTTTCAGCTGCAATGAATTACGTCTCAATTGTCGCGCAGCAGCTGCTGCTCTATTCTTTTTGCCCGGCCGAGCTCTTTCCCGACGTATTATATCGCGGCTCGGTCATTTGTCTTTGCTTTCCGCGTTTCGTCGCCGCCGTCGTCTCTTTTTTCCTTTATATACATAAGCCATTCCTTCTTTACTCTCGACTGTCCGGAGGGATTTCTGCGCAGCTGCAGCCGTTTCTATGCGCCGCGACCACTACGCGAGCGTATAGATACGGTGTCGTGCGTACGGCGGGGCAGCAGGTTTGCAGTCGCGTCGATTCTTTTTCTTTTTGTT
The DNA here is from genome assembly GCA_018906965.1 of Philotrypesis tridentata. NCBI lineage: Eukaryota > Metazoa > Arthropoda > Insecta > Hymenoptera > Pteromalidae > Philotrypesis > Philotrypesis tridentata. The sequence continues at coordinate 6,048,123 of JACCIB010000001.1, read as the reverse complement.
CGCCGCAGCGCTTACAGGCCGAGAGCTTTTCCCCGACAATTTTCCGCGGCGCATTGTTCATTGATTACGGTAGTCTTTTTCATTTTCTCCCGTAATTAATCGTCTAATTGCTCATGCGGGAGCGTTTTCGAGTGCTGTATAGTGGCTTCGCGCGGCAGGTTGTTTCGCTGCAATTGCAAGTACAAAAAATTTATTGCGCCGAGATTCCGGACTGGTTTCTGCGCCCGCGCACACAACCAATGTCGCGCCTATATAAATTTTGACGTTTTACATCGCGGTTTAACGATCGCTCGCACTTCGACCAATCCACGCGTGTGTATTCAGTACATAATCAATTAGTCGATTAATAAAGCGATAAATATAAGCTGCGCCTGAATTTCGGGCTTTTCACCGGCAGGCCGCATCCAATGCACTGCGAGGGGACACCTGAAAGTTTATCGCCGACTAATATCGTTACGTAACTGAACTGGATATCAGCTTGAGACTTTGTAAAATTATAAATTTTTAGTACCTCACACTTTGTTCGGAGAGTTAATTGTTTTTTCGCCTGTTGCGTTGTGGCGCGAAATTTGAATTTTTAATTGCCTTTCAGATCCCCGTCAAGCCTATCATTACACTATACTTATTCATTGTACGCGCATACTATAACCGCAAGGATTTCCCGATGCTACACCATTAGAAATTCTAATGGACTTTTTCATCGGCATTGTACGCAGTTGTTTTGTACACTGCAAATATTGTGTTAACATTTGACTGACGCAGACTTTATTTCAGGCGTTCATTTCCCTCTGCCTCTCATTGCGTGCAGATATTGATACTTGAAACAATCTCTAAATAGAATGATTGACAAGCCTTTTACGACGTTAAATAGACGTCCAACGGTGGCTTAACGAGAATCGCGCCGCGAAAGAATCGAGCATATTTTCCCACTCGTTTCGAGCCGTAAAGCGACGCGTCTGTCATCCCAATAGTCGTAATGCGAGCTTGGACGAAAAAAAAAAGAAAAGATTGACAATGATTTTCTCGATTTCCATTGAAGGTCGACGGTGTCGAGCTGAACGTGACGCTCGGTAGCAAGGAGCGGCTGGTCACCTTCGTCAAGGGCCTGAAGACCGAGATGGCGAACAAGAGCTTGGAAAAGATGATCCTGCTGTCGCTGCCGACGAAACCCGAAGACCTGGCTAAGCAGTTCGAGCTCAAGGAGCTCTCCAAGTACGTTACGGCTTTTCGCGCTCGTGTGTCTTTATATGATTATGTCTTAACGCTCGACCGTTTCTTTCCTATCCACGCGATTCTCCCGCGTGTATCCACATGCGCGCGAAGGCAGATTAAAAGCAGATAAAACTCTAGCGGGATCAGTTTCAGGGAAAACTAGAGAATCTACTCTGTAAACCAGAAACGGTGTAAATGCACTGGTTCTTTTAGTCCGTATTAACAATTTGAAAAAGTTGTAGTGGTGTAATTGCGAACTAGTAAATAATAACAGTTTAAATAGGGTTTAAAAAATGAACCAGTTGAAAAAGTGTAGAAGGACTACCTAAAATTTAGTAAATATGAACATTCCAAATAGTAAATGTAAATATTGCAAAAAGTGAATAAAAATAATATTTGGATAGCAACATACATTAGCTGAAATAGTGAAAATATACTACCTACAATGTTGCAAATACATCAGTCAAAATAGTGTGTGGCCCTAGTAACAGGAGGCTAAAGGGGACATAAATTTTCGCTTGTTCTACAAGTTCATTGATAGCTAATTAAATAGTAAATGTTTCTCATGTTGCAAAACGATTAAGTCCATAAATTTCATTTTTTCTGGGCGGTGGATCCTCCACTGGAATAGTGAATTTCTCGGGTGTTAAAAATGTATAAGTATCGAAAATTTCACTTCTCTTAAAAGTCATTCTAACTCGTTGAAAAAATAGTAAATTTTCACAATTTTTCAAGTTCATCTTTTGCTAAAGTGATTATGTACTGGATAATCAGTGTTCCAGTGGCAATTTAAAGCAAATACTTTCTATACTTTTTGAATGAGTAAATATTATTAATTCGATAGCAAACGCATTGAAATGAGAAAAATGATAAATCATTTAAAAAACAGTGACTATTCACTACGTACTACAGCGAATTCTAATTTTTACAACAACGCACCGTATTAATCAGTGAACATTCACTAATTTGTAAAATGATATTTTTTGTACTGCGTGTAAATAGCGAAAAATTTCACTATTCGGGTGGTTAATAGATTTAGAGAGTATGCAAAGATGCATTGATCGTTAGGAGCTGTTAACGGTACGCGTATTTTACTGCACGTATATACGTTCTCGCGTTGTGTCTATACCGATATAATACATCGTTTACACGTAATCGTTTTCCCGCGCGAAAAAGAGTATTCGGCTCCAGGTCGAAAATCGGAAAATCGCACCTGCGGTTACACCTGCCGTTCGCATACAGGAGAAAAATGCCGATGTTTATAAGGTACGCTACACGAGTCTCTTACCAATTCTCACGGGAGATATATAGATAGCAGTGGCGCGCCGCAGTCGACAAATCACTCGCTGCGCTAACTAAGGTAAAAGCCGCGGCTACTCGCGTCCGGCCGATTCCGGCGACCAGTCCAACTCGCGGCGTCCAAAAGGAAGAAGCTCCGATGGGACGCACCAGCCTATAGAGGGAGATGAAAAGAAAAAAAAAACGAATCGGAACAAGAGCGCCCATCATCGCGGGCGCCTATCCTTCGGTATATATGGATGCAAGCGCTCGCTATATATACTCACGCGGCTGGAATGCGCGCGCGCGCATCGGGCGCTGCTGCACCAGTTTTTCGAATGACTCGTCGCGCGCTAAGGAAAGACGATAGATTTCCTCGTTGAATATGGATGACGGAGGAGAAAAAGGCGAAGCGCCCGAAGATTCATTGACGCATCGGCTCTTCGAGAGCAATAAATATGCCTCTCGCCGCGTCTATTTTAGGACGGCACGTCGCATCCTTGCAACGAGAGCAAAACTGCGCGAGTACTCGGGAAGCTTTATTTGCTTTTCAACGACCGCGCGTACACCGCGTTACACAGCGTCGTTACTCGAGTTTGAGGCCGACGATGCTTTGCATACGAGATCGTAAGCGCTTCTCTTCGAGTCAACTTTTTTCCCCTCGCGCCGCAGCGCTCGCTGAGGTCGCGAGAGTGCGATCGTATACCGAGAGAGCACGACGGACCGAAATAGATATTGCAATCGATATTATGATCTATCGCTCGTTACAACGACGGCTCGGTATGAGTTCATCGCGATCTCGTAATAGTCAACCTGCATCCGATTAGAATTAAGCGCGCGAACAACTCGGAATAATTCATCCTGCGGCAACCGTACGATTGTCTGATCGTTGAAAAATTTTGATAAACAGGTACGTCGACTTGTTCACGGTGGCGACGCACTACTTGCGAGACAGCGACGAGGCCTACCGAGCCTTCCATCCGTCCCGGCTGATGGGCCTCTTCGACATGCTCAACACCGACAGCCTCGTGGACCTCATCAGCGGCATGGGCGCGCCCAAACGGAAAATTCTCATTTCCGTGCCCGTCAGCGCCTACCGATTCACCCTCAAGCGGGCCCAGGACAATACGCCGCGCTCTCTCACCGTCGACGAGCAGCCGGCCGTTTTGGACCGTAGATCGGTACGCGATACCGATTTTGGGTTTTTCTTTCTTTTATTCCACGTAGCCGTGCCGATGTGCGATGTTACATAAAGCCCTTTTCTTTCTCATGCGTACACAGCTGTGCGACTCGATGAGCGACGGCGAATGGACGGTGGAGAGGGACGAGGATCTCACGGCGCCTTACGCCTTCAGGAACACCACGTGGATCGCGTTCGAAGACGAGACCTCGTTGAAGATCAAGGTTAATATTTAAATTGACGTTGAGGTTAACGTTGGATTGAACATTTTGTTTTTTTAAGACTTTTTGTCAAGCATTACAGCGTAAGCTGTATTATATCGACTGAATCGTAGCGTTAAATCGTTAAGATCCCGATGTTGTAACATCAATGAGCTTGTTTATTAAAAACATCAGTCAATTGCAATTTCCAAGTATTTTAGCGTACCGAGAAAACTGTTTTTGTTCAAACATTTGAAAAAAAAGAAAAAAAAAATAAGATAATCGCTAGTATTTTTGTGTAATGAGTGCTCGCGGCTCGCCGATCAATAATCAATTACATAAAGGTTATGCTCACTTACAGAGCGAATTATTAAAGTTTAGAGAAAAAAAATATATCATTCGATTATACGAGCCAGAACAATAGGCTTCGGCTGTTTCGCTGCGTTTCAACGGCTGAAATTTTCGCGAAGGTTAATTCTGCATCGATTGAGCGGAGCGCTGCTTTTTTTAAAAAAAAAATTTTACTCCGTAATTCAATCAACAGGGCAAATACGTGATCTTGAGAGAATTAGCGGGTGTGGGATTACGAGACGTGGAGAACGATCTGAGCAACGACTGCGGAATTCCCGTGGCCCAGGCGGTCCAACGAGCTTTCACGGAAATGAAAAGGAAAAGCAGGGAAGTCGTACTTTCGTCGCTGGAAAAAGACTTGAAGGTAAAGAATGAAGATTACGTCGCGTCGTGTTTGCGATTTTAAACGTTCCCCCCCACCCCGACAATGTGCGCATTTTATCGGCTTAACGAGCGGCGCAGCATCGCGTGCGCTGCTCGGCCGATAATACGCGCGAACCAAATGGTATACTGTATCGAGACGAAAGTGAAAGGTTCGTAGCGCAGACGTCCTCAAAGCGCAATTACTTACCAACTCGAAGTGTAGACAGTGCTGACACCTCTTGCGCCTCGCTTCAACTTGCGTTTGAATTTCAAGGAGAAATCGCTGGATACGTAAAAGCGTCTTTACCGTCAAATGCATAAAACATATATGCGGTCGTGTTGGCAGCGGAAAGCGAAAAATTTATTGCGCGAAAGTGTGAAAAAAAAAAAACGAACAATTGAACTCGACGCTTTGCGAGAGTCGATCTGACAATTTATCGTTCGCTCATTTCAGGGAACTGAAATCTCTTACCCGAGGCACGTAAGGTCGTCGAACTTTAGGATAGTACGAGTGGTCGACACCGCGGGAAAAATTCGAGCTGTGCGTGAAAATACGCAGACCGCTTTTGGATGCCCTCATCAAGGCTACTTTGTGCATCCGAAAAGCTGCAATAGGTAAAATTCGGGAATCCGAGCGGCAGAACAGTTTCTCGTAATTTTCTGAGCCGAAAAATGTTCTTATACTTTCCTTTTGATTGCAGATTTTATCGGTGCGTTAAGTTTAATCAAGACATCGATGATTTTTCCGTCTTCGAGTTTGATTGTCCAGCTGGCCTGGCTTTCGATGACAAGACCGAGGTTTGCTCGTGGCCAGGCTCAATATCCAGAGGCTCGGCTTGTCCGGGAAGCAGTGAAATCGAGCCAGTTCCTCGTGGAAGATTCCATTGCCCAAGCAAACCTGGTTACTACGCGGATCCTTACAATTGTAGATGGTTCTTCGCCTGCTACGATCTTGGTAATTGATTTTTATTGCTTTTTTTATCACGCAGCATCGAAAGTACCCCCGCATATCTCGTGTTCGTCAATTTGCACTAACCATGGACTATCAAAAATTGTTTTCCTCCTCCCTAAAATAAAATAAAATCAAATACTTACCGCCATACTACAATAATTTGCTTTCCAAAGAAAAATCATAACAATCGATTTGACATTGTTATTACAGGAGGTCCTGAAATGGTTCCTTACGAGTTCCGCTGCCCATTCGGTTTGGTATTCGATGAACACCGATTAGTCTGCGAATGGCCGTGGAAAGTACCCAACTGCAATGGTCCCGGACACGGTGACGGACATAACGAATATGCTTATGGAAATTCTTACACCGAACACATTGGACCAATACCTCAGGGTGGAATAATTGGTCAAGGAGGATTTGTAGGACAAGTTGGATATACTGGTGAAGGTTTCGACTCTGATGTATTTGGTAATCAAGGTGGGCACGGTACCGCGTATAATAGTGGAGTATTAAATGAGCAAAACACTCATTTCGCTAATGCTTTTGTAACAGGAGTAAGCGGCAGTGGACAAGCTTACGATGCTGCTGGTGCCGGAGAAAAATACGATCATCAATTTTACGATAACGCTGGTACCAGCGGAGCATCTGGCCACGGTGGACAAATTTATAACGCAGGCCAGGGTTTTGGATACGATGGACAGACTTACAATGCTGGCGGAATTCACGCTGGTGCTGGTTTCGCTGGACAAACGTATAATTCCGAAGGCACCGGGGCTGATCCAGGATATAGTGGGCAAACGTATAATTCAGCTAATGAAGGCGCGGGATACAAAGGACAAGTATATATTGGAGGTAGCGCTGGAATTGGCACTGGAAATGCGTTCGACGTTCAAACACAGACCGAGGCATCCAATTTGAAAGCTCCTTACGATGACCAGAAATACAATGCAGGTAATACAGGAACAGGATATGACGAACAATCGTACAATGCCGGAAGTGCTTTTGGATCTGGTGCTGGGTATGACGCGCAAACTGATGTATACAAACAAAACGGAGTTGGCCACAATGAAGGCAGACCCGCAAAACCCGAAAGCGACGGGCCCTCATATAGCATTGGTGGAGTTATTCCAGGTGGAATTAACTATGACATACATAACTATCCCTCGGCTGGACCTAGCAAGCCAGATTACTACCAGCCGCATTTTAAACCGGTTTATGAACAGCAATATTACGATGGACCTGCATTCGCAGGCGCTGGAGTCGATTATTATGGTCATCATCACAATCAGAATGAAGGTACTCATGATACACACGGAGCTGGTTGTGGTGGACATAATTACGATGATAATGGACAGAATTACAATGGTAATGGAGCACCTGCTAATAAGGACGTTAATTTTAATGATAGATTTAATGACCAAGGAAGCTCCGTTACAAACTCAGCTAAATATGATGACAGAGGTGGTCAAAGTACTATCTATTCCAATGACGAAATCAAAAATACCCAGTTTAATGCAGCAGGTACAGCCACCACCGCTGGGGTGAATAAATTTGCTGGAAACACGCGTGTACCAACTGGATTCACAGGCGGCCCAAACAATTATGCAAATGGTTTGACTACCAATTATGCAGGTGGAGTGACAAACGATTACACAGGAGGTGTGACCACAAGTGGACAAACTGTCACTTCGCAAAATAAGCTGGTGACAGGAGAAAGATACAATACCAACTTTGCTCAAAGTCAATACCCTAATTACAATAACTTCGGCTCTACTGCGCAAACTGGCCTATTTGACGGATCAGGCACAACACTTGGAATCGATTTAGATAGAAATGGTAAAACTCCAAATCCAAGTTTTTCAACAATTATCCAAGGCAATACTGGATTATTTAACGGAGGTATTAATGGACCTAAAGTATATAACTCCACGTTCAGTCCCAATGCTGGATACCCTACATCTACTATTATACCGTTTGTACAAATCGAAAATACAGTAAATCCAAATGATGATCAGGGATTAAATCCAGTAAACTGTAAGTATTATATATTTTATTTTACTAACACATCACGCACCCAAGTAATCTTTGTATTCGATCGATGTAGCTATAATTTACCATTCGCACGTAGCTATGGGACTTTCATCAACTGAGACTTTCAGTACTGAATATACCAATCAAGCCGAAAAAAGTTTCGCAACTCAAGGACGAATCCCGGCGGGATTCGCATTTAATGGGCGAACACAAAATAATCAAAATTTCAATACGGCTACGAATATTTATGACAATTCGAAAGCAAATTTAGGTAATTTAAATAGCTTCATTCTTCAATATCTTATCGAATTACACAATTTGAATAAAAATTTTGTAAATCAGTTACTTTTTATTTGAAGAATTACGTTTTTAAAAAATAATTATTTACATTCCTAGAAAATTTATGATTCTAATAAGCTTTTTTCGAGTTTTTGATTGAGAGATGCCAAGATACATTTTAGTTCATTAAATACCACAAACTTTCAAAACTGTTATTTCATGTTCACCTGAATTAACTAGTCATTACAAATCATTGATTCAAGTAAAATATTTTTAAAACTTAACTGCACTAATACCACATTTTGCTCTTCATATGTTGGTAACTTTATTCATGTCTAATTGCTATTAATTTCATTGAAATAATTTGACTGATTTCAAAGTTATAACACATAAAAACCTGTAATTAACACGTTTTAAATAGTACATTGTCACGATTGTAAGTTAAGTGGCCCATTACTAATTTGGCGTATTGATATTCATGCCGTGCAATGGGACCATTTGATTTATATATATTAATCATGTATTATAAAATAAATATATGATAAATTTGTTACTTATAGCTGGTGTAACGCCTTCTATTACGATAATACGTGATGGAACGTACAATAATGGAGCTCCGAATTTCGGAAGTACTATTTCTCCTAACAACTTTAATACAGCTGCCGGTCAAACGAACGATTACGAAAATTCACAAATAATTGGATCCAGTATTACAACGTCAAATAATCTAATTACAAGGTACCCATCCAGCACTGACAACTTCAATCAAGCTGGTTTTAGAACAGAAGACAACAGCGCTACATCCTTTAATCAAAAAACTACAGCCAATCAAAATCCATACGTATCAGTTAGTTTTACACAAACACCTCAAAATCCAGTAACTCCTTCGACCATCGGTCAAAACTTTAATAATGAAGGTAAAATTTAAATGATTTTAAATGGATCACGCAACTATTTATTTTATGTTTTTGTTACAATTTTTTTTTTAATTTTAGTTACACCAGTTCCTGGTGTCATACCCTAACTAATAGCCAACCTTCGGTTGATTTAGATAATTCAGGTATAACCGGGAATAAATTTAGGCCATCAACGACGATCGCTCCAGATTTCAAAAATACGAATTTCCAATCAACTACTCCACAGTATTATAGACCAAATGAATATTTGGGTAACAATGGGCGCGGAACAATTCGTTACCAAAATGGTGCAGTTACAAACAAGGTTACTGAAACCGATATTCCAGATTACAGGACACCTTACACAAGAATACCAAATTCGTTTATTATCAACGACGGAAATACTCAGTCAACTATTCAAAGGGCTGACACTAATGCGGGTACTGTCGACGGAACTTACACAGTAGGCGGATTTACTAAAACAGGGCCCACCAAAACGGGTATTACAACCGCTCAAGTTGGTGGAAGTGGCAGTTATGTTTTCGGGCCTAGTACTCCGCGACCGCAACCAAACCCTAATTTTATTGGTGAACAAGCATTTGCTGGAAGCTTTGGACCAACAGGCTCAGTGCCTGTCTTCCGCACGGAGGGAGCAGCAACGAACTTTGGCGAAAGAGGAAATGGAGCGAACTTTGGCACAACTCCAGGTGCTGCCAGTTTCAATTCTCCCGGATACAACTTTGGTACTGCAGGAACAACGAACTTTAACACCGAAGGAGCAGCAAATAACTTTGGAGCAAGAGGACCTGTAAACAACTTTGGCACTACCGCAGGTGCTGCCAATTTCAACACTGCCGGATCCAACTTTGGAACTGCAGGAGTGCCAAACTACAACACCAATGGAGCAGCCACGAACTTTGGGCCGAGGCAGCCTACAAGCAATTTTGGCACCACCGCAGCTCCAGCAGACTATGATTCTACGGGTGGTACAGGCAACTTTGGATCATCTCAATTTGCTAATGGTTATTTCACCTCAAATAATGTAATAAAAGCCAATACTGTGTCCGGAACTAATGCTGAAACCGACGGCTACTCTTATCCAAAACCATTGGTACAATTGGAACTCGGTGGAATCTCTACGACACCTGGACCGCAAAGAAATACTTTTAATCCTACTACTTCCTCTCCAATATATCAGCCTCAGCCTTTTAGAAATCAAAATTCGGTTATTATCGAAACAGCACAAGACAATAGAGATTACAGCACAACTATTTCTCCGGTTGGATTTACTACTGGACCGCTAGAAAATTTCAGAACGACAGTTTATGCAGCTGCTAAATTACCCCAAGCCGTTACGATTGTTCGACCCGTGTTAGATACAGGTTCTAGAACTGTTGTGTCAACAACTCCGATACCAGCAATTATCAGCACGCAAAGACCACCATATCAAACTGATAAAACGCGCCTAGACTTTGGACTATCGTTTGATCAAGGAAGCGATTACGGTGCGGTGGATAACATTGATTATTCGGATATTACACCAAACACGTATCAATCAACCTTCGGTCAGAGAATATCAGGTCAACCAGGATTCATAAGCACAAACTATCCACAAAATACAGTTAAGGAGGTAAGCTTCCAGACAATGTTGTATTAAATTTATAAATTTGAGTGATTTTATAAAACGATATTTGATTTCAGGCGAACGGTAACAGTCCAATCATTACGTCTACGCAAGACTTCAATTTGTTTACCGGAAGTGATGTCACTGCGCAGACAGCATCTTCGCGTTCTAATGAAGCAAATGGATTTAGATCTACTGTAAACATTCCTAGCCCGGTAATTAATCGTTATTCAAAATACACAGTTTACTTTTAATTTTTTACAAGAATTATTAAAACAATTAAAATATTCGTCTAGGTTTACATACCGTCAACCACGCCCGCCCCGGAACCTGGTGTCACATTTAGAACGCCAATAATTTCCGCAGAATTTGGCCAATCTTCGACAGCTGTCCATTCTGAAAACTTGAACGCGGCTGCCGATTTTACTCGACGAACCGGCAATCAATTTTTAAGCAATCAAGCTTCGACAAACGCTCCTCCACAGACAATTTTAGGTGGAGTCTTGAAGAATCAAGCATCCGAGGAGTCCGATGCAGACGAATTCACTAACAATCAAGCTGCAGGCAACTTTGGCGCTCGCGAGTCTATTAATGGAATGTACAAGAACCGAGCAGGTTCCAATTTCGCTGCTCAAGGACAAGTCAAGGAAGCCTCTGGCAACCAAGCTTCAGCGAATTTCGGTTCTCGAGGATCGACAAATGGCATATATGGCACTCAAGGCTCAGGAGCCTTCGATGCTCGAGTATCAGCCGGTAGAAACTCAAACAACCATCAAGCCACTTCCTATTCGAACCAAAATCAAGGCTTCAGTGGTCAAACGAGAACCCTGATTGGCTCAAACGTTGTTACATCAATCGGTGGTGCAGATCTCAACAGCGAAATCATTCGTCAAAATGCGGGAGGTCAATCGAATATTCAAATCGTTGCGGACTTCAATAACGACGCCAAGTTTGGCCCTAGAAATCAGCAAAGTACGACAGTTGCTCCTGAAATTACGACTTATGCCGGCGATTACAGTAGAGTGCGCAGTCGTGTCGAGGGTAAAGGACAATCCGATGTCAGAAATCAGAACAGAAAGGTCATTGTCAAGCTCAGTGACTTGCATCCGTTGATTCTGAACAAATTAGGAGCCGAGTGCACCTGCAGAGCCGATCCATTCGCTGTGTTCCGTGGACCGAACAGACCGAACCTACCGATCAATTCTCGTAATCGTGGCCCCGTTGATCTGGCTAATTACGACGAAAGTGATATCTACGTCGACGTGGACAGCGACAAAGAAAACGAAAAGGAAATCGAGTTTGCCAAGAACATTCCATCCAGTAGGATAATAAAGACTTCTAATACAAGAATCAACAAAGGAGATGAGTCGAGCATAATTATAACTTCTCGAGGAGAATCAGTGTCTTCCAGTTATTTACCTCCAACCACTGCTAAACCGCCATCGACTTACCTTCCACCACAGCCTGCGCGAAAGGAATACGTGACAGTGGAGACCAGCCCAACCCCATCTCCATTGGCATCAAGTCCAAGGTCGAGAAATCTTCAACCCCTGTTGATCAGAGTCGATGAGAAACCGAACGGACAGCTGCGATCGGCGCAAGGCCGAGCCGGCAAGGCTCTGATTAACGGAGCCCGTGGCTCGCCCAATAACCTGAAGGGCCAGGAAGAATCGCCCGACCGTTACGGACCTGCCCATTCCAGGAGCAACGAGGAGACGCTCGAGGGCAGCATGGAGTGCGTCAGGCCGGGTCTCTTCCGGCATCCCAAATTCTGCAACAAGTTCTACGCCTGCCACTGGGACGAGTGGAAGAAGCGCTACACGTTGCACGTGTTCAACTGCCCGGTTCATCTGGCGTTCGACGCGAGCGCCGGGGCTTGCAACTACCCCAGCAAAGGACCCGCTTGCCAAGATAACAAACTCCTCCTGTGAGGTGACACACTGCCATGCGAATATAGTAATGTGCGCGATTCCGAATGAAAGTATTTCACGTGAAACTCATTTCGAGTGATGAGGCATGCTATTAGTTTGTTTGTTTCTTTTTCTTCTCGACGCCGCAGCTTTGCCGGAAACGCGAAAAATTCGAAGACCCGCGAAGATGCGCGACGTTGAATAAAGTTGTGGAGTTGTAATATCTTCGAGACGTGACGTGAAATCAAAGTATACAGCGAAATGCTATGCTCTATTTTGATAAGCAAGTTTTAATCACGCTCATGACCTCTAATGTAGAATAGTTATTAATATTAAATTATTAAATTTTCATCTTATTATTGCCGCGTGCGAAGTAAGCAAGCTTGAATTTCACGCGCAAGGAAAACAACGAAATGAATCCTAGAATATGTAGATCTTGTGCTTTTGTTTAAGAGCGCTAGTCGTGACTGTAAGATTGCAGAAACTGTGGACAGATCTTGTTTTTAACGTGCCTAAATATACTAATCAAACGCATTAGCTCTTTTAATTATACGTTCATAATTGTATCGAGATCTACATATTTTACGTTTTGCCACATATATTTTGTATTAGTAATATGAAGAAAAGAGTCAAAGTGTACTTAATTAAAGAAAGGAGTGAAAGGATCGTTAAGATAATGTAAATAAGATTATGACGGAGCCGGATTGTAAATACAAGCAATAACATGAGAAATCCTGTGGTTTTGAAAAATCCTCGAAAATTTAAAGCGTACACGAAATCTTTGAAGAGCTCGACGAAAGCAGTACATGTGCCTAATACTCGATCGTATTTTATACTAGTATATTTTATAAATAATGTAAGATTGAATATTTTGTAAATAAATGCGTAATTATATGTACGATAGAATTACTAAAAAATAATTTTTCCTTTCTAACATTTTACGTACAATAGCCAAAAGAGAATACTACATTTGTATGAACAATCGTGTCTTGAAACGTCAAAAAATTTGTATACTATCCGCGCATAAACGAGGAAAGCGTAAAATGCTCGTCTCGAGTGTATCACTCGAGGGATCCTAGGCGCCAAAGTAATAGAGCTGCACAGCCGAGTGAATCTGAAACTGAAGTAGAACGCGCTGACAAGGAAAGCTTTCTCGGTGGGAAGAGAAATTCATTAACTCAGGACGAGATGATTAATTAACATCGCTACGCACAAGATACAAAATTTCAAGAAAGTCTCGGCGCACCATTCGATAGAGAAACGTTTTATATTATACACGTCCCTCAAAACTTTGGCAAGAAAAGACTGGATTTCAACAAAAGAGATCAATTATCATAACCGGTCGCGGCTGCAGTTGGATGAGAAAAATGTAGAAAGCCGCAATGCAAAGTTCAGCGAGCTGTAGACGGAATAACGGGTATGTAAGGCAACGCGAAATATTTGCTGATATAACGAAGGCAATTGCCGTCCCAAAGAACGGCGGCGCGGGCTGAGGACGTGCAAACCGCAGAAGCGCCTCATTCTCGTGTATATAGCGAAGAAAAATATGAATACAACGCGCCGGCGATTTCGTCAACGATTTCGTTACGTACGTCGAATAGGATTGTATAGGAAAGCAAAAGGTGGCCTTACGGCCAAGTAAAAAGAAGCGGTCAAGGAAGGCGTATACAGTCGGTTGGGAACGGCCTAAGTATAGGTATATACACGAAGCGAGTCTTTTTATTTTCTGTGCGAGTAGAGCGCGAGAGTCGCGCGCGGGAAAGGTGAAAGGACCCCCCCGAAAGGGCGTATCATTCGTGTATATATATACTGGCCTGTATAAGTAGAGATGCGGTTCTGCGGCCGATTAAACGCGAAGAAAGAGAAACGAAGGAAGAAATAAGTGTATATACGGGTAAGTAGGTAAAGCCGAAATGGAAAGTATGTCGGCTGAAGTGAGGGTGCTTCGATGACCTACTGATATCTTTTCGGGCTTTTGCGCTTAGCGCAGAACTAAAGGAATAATCCTCAATTTCTGGGATTTCCATTGTTTTGCCTTCTAAGGCTTATAATCGATGGCCGATCTTCTAATGAACTTATACGGCTCTTACCCGGCGTGTACAGTGTAATTTCGGCTTGCCGTATGTATCAGTCGTTACCCGTTAATTCCACGTGTTCGTACCTTTCGAAAACATATTTTCCGTTATATAAACATTGTTTTCTACAAACAGCAGGCGGTTGCAGAAAAAATCGCGAGGCTCGCGGAAATTTTCCTAAATACAAATTGGCCGTCCCCGCATTATGTCGTTTTTAAAGCAGAAAGAAATTCTGATGGGAATGAAAAAACCTATAAAACTGTAATTGCTGCGCGTATAGTGCAGGAGCGTGCGAGCTTGTGGAAACGCGAATGGAAATGCAGAAAAATGTTGAGTCGTGTAACATATTTATGTTTTCCCACAAAAACGTAGTTTTTTATACACAGCGGCGGCTCCCGCGCATTTATATTTACTTCCACATTTACGCGAGGGGGGACAAAAAAAAAGTTTAAACATCGATTCAACTTTTTCTATATACAAACCATAAGTTTTAACTGTACATTCTTTGCAGTTAAGTTGTTCAAAGTTGCATACATTAAAATAAATTGCGACGAATGATTAGCGTACAATGTTTCGATAAAAAAAGCAGATGTAAAAGCAAATGAATGTTAAAACCCAGGTGTAAAGTTGATTTTCCACTTTCCACGTCAACGCGCGCAACGAATCGACTTATCTAACGCGCGATTTCAAAGATTCGCGGTAGTAAAAGCGAACGCGTCTATGCGCGCATAACAAACTAATCGTGCAATGATCAAGACGGATCGGCCCAACTGACAAAATGCGACACGCGTGTCCCTAAGCTTCACATACGGCTCGGTATTGGCCCAGTAATGGCAGAGTTCATAGCAGTACTGACAGCCAGTATACTTGCCCATTGTTGGATCAGTATCGAAGTGATAAGAACGGCCCAATTTCGTTGTAATTTACTGGCAAATTATACTGGAGACCGTCAGATACTGCGTCGTTAATGCAGAATAAAGAAAATGAAGTGTATATACAAAATTATAAATATATATATATTTCTATATGTATAGAGAGAGAGAGAGAGAGATAGAGAAAGTTGTATATCATAATAATCTATGAATTATTTTTATTTTAATTACTTATTATTTATTACATTATTGTAATATTTATTGTATCATAGACAAAAAATCTTATTTTCTGTTCAATATACTGAGCCACAGTACTTTCGCGCTGGTATTTAATTCACACGAATATTTGAGCTGCTAAATTTATTGGGCCAGTATACATTTTTGCAGTATTGGCCCGTTCTGGTCAAATCAGTCCGCCAGTATACTGGTACGGACAATATTCTGACCGACAGTGTAGGGGGCCCAATGCTGGCCCCGTACCGTCAGTCTCGGCAGTTCTCGCAAGGGGCGGGAAAGCAAAGAGGAAACTCCGAATTTTCCAGCCACAGCAGCCTCGAGTCCGAAAGAAAGAGAGAGAGAGAGAGAGAGTGAAAAGAAGTATACATATATATATATAGAGACAAGGTGCAGGTAAAGGGGCCGCCCGCGCGCGCGCGCCGAGGAAGGAAAGGTAGGCGGCGGCGGCGGCGACGGCCGACTGGAAGGAGTCGGCGGCCCGACGCTAGGTGATATAAAGCCGCGTCTCCCCGGGCTCGGAGTCCGAGGAACAGCTTTGGCGCCGCGCAGTGAAAGAGAGCGCGAAACTCGCGAGTCCGCCGCTGAGCGCGCGAGCGCCGAACCTGCGCGCCGCAGTACAGCTGGGCCCGCTGCAGTCGAGCCGGACACCTCTGCAGCAGCGCAGCGACGATCCAACATCATGTGAGTACACTGCGCGTTAATTGCCCTGCTTATACTTGTCGTTTTATTTTTATTTTTAATCGGCCCCCCCTACCACCACCCCCCACGCGTATGTCGAATTTTCACTGGAATTACGTATGCGTACGTCTCGCGTTTTATATGCGTAATCGACTTTATACCTGCACGCGCAGCTTTCGATCGATTCATTCGCTGCGCGGAGCTGGCCTCGCTGATATTATTGCAAATGCCGCGACGAATTACGTAAACGCAAGCGTCGTATCGCCTATCGCTTCGGCGACGGAAGCACAATTATCTCGTACGTGTCCATTCGAATCGCGATCGAAAATTTCATTCGGTCTCTCGATTGTGCCAGAGCCGCGAGATGTAAAATTGTATATAATACTTGCATGCGTATTGTGCACGCGCGCAAAACTGCTTCGCAATCGTCGCAGTAAAAACTGCGCGTTACATCCGCTATAACAAGCGCAAGTCGACGGCGACGTAATCGTGCACTGCAGCAAATTAATGAGCTTGCCGAGGAGCGAGTTTTTAGCGTTGTTTAAAAGCGCGCGTTTAAATACTGTATAATTGGAAAATAAGTAAATTGGAAAATAATGGAATAGTAAAGCATCTCGATCGGTCACTTACAAGCCGCGACTCGTTGACGCCTCGCAACTCTGTATACCTACATGTATAATGTTTATGTATACATTATACATACGGAATAAAAGTGCGCGGAAAGCTTGCGCTTCGTCAACGAGACGAATAACGGAAAAAGAGTCTTTCGCAGGTCGGAAAGAAAATGCTCATGCAACGTATATCGCTATACATAGAATGAATTTTACGTTTCGGCCCGCTGAAAACTCAGCCGTTATTACATTCAGGAGCTGCGCGTTAACGATCTCGCGGCTGCGCTGCCGCGCGCACTATATTTTACGCTGCACTACTGTAACGCGAAAGTGAAAGGTGTACTTTTCTCGCGCGTTGCCCTTCTCTTTTTTTTGTCGTCTCTCTTCGCGTCATTTTCCGTTCCTGCGTGTGTCCCACGTACACATATCCCGTTATCTATCGCCGTCGTCGTCGTCGTCGTCGTCGTCGTAGTCGTATAGTCGTCGCCGAGGGAGAGAAAGAGAAAAGAGGCTGCGCGGATAAAAAAGGTCGGCTGCGGCACTTTCTCTCCGAGTAGAAAGCGGAACAGTCCGGTCAGACGCCGCCGCCGCCGGTCGAGCGTGAACGTCTCGTTGCCGATCTTTTTGCGAGTGTAATCTCAGCGGCGGCGACGGCCGTTGATTAATAGACCTCTCCGGGGCGGAGGGGAGGGGGGGGGGGCTTTACGTCCGTAGCACATAGCGTCGTCGAGTTTATCGATTTGTTGAACTCGCGGAAAGTTCAAACGCTCGCGCGGTTTACGCAACGGAATTGCGATTGGCCGGTTAACGACTTTCCCGAGAGCCTTAATGGAAAAGTCGGAATTTTATGGATGCTCTCTCTCTCTCTCGCGCGCGCGCGCGGGAATTTCGCCGCCGAGTGAACTGGTGCTGCTGCGATGCTATACTCGTCGTTTTGTGTATTGCTTCGGTTTTTCAAGTTCCGAGCTTTTTGCCTTCTTTGTAAAACGTCGAATTTCAAAGAATAAAAATGCGCTTGTCTCTGGTTTAGAATTCGAAAAATAATTTTTAAGCCAGAGCTCTCGGATCAATGGGACTTTCTTCTGTAAGCCGAGAAACAATGGGAAATACAGAATATGAAAATTTAACATGCGAGGAGGCATGTGGAGGAAAAAGAAAGGATTGGCTATTCGGATTTTTATTATCATTTTTATTATCATTAAACGGGCATAACTTTTGATCAGAGCATCGAAACTGGGCATATTTTTTTTTGATTAAAGCTCTTTTGTAATACTTTAATTATAGTGTAATTCGAAATTTTATTCGCGCTTCCAGTATTTTGACGCATGAATTTTTTGTAAAAGAACGCGTAAAAATGGCTCACTATCTTTCGGCTCACAGAAGAAAGTCCGATCGGTCCAAAATCTCTACAGCTTTAAAAGAAATTTTTCGATTTCTAGACCAAAGAAAAGTGCATTTTTGTTTTGAAATTCGACGTATATACTTTCTATCGAACGCCGCGCGCGCAGTCCTCGTCGTGGTCGTCGTCGTCGCTCATCACGAGCTATTACACAGCAATTAATATAAAATCTGGCCGCAGCGCGTCGAGAGAGCCGCGCGGCGTTTCGTAACGACGCGGCGGCCGCTGCAGCGGATAAAAAAGCTAATTGCCGCTGCATATTGCGCGCGTGGATTAATGCGCTGCGTCCGTAATTGAAAACACCTCGTAGGCACCGTGCATTTCTTGGGACACAATTTTTCCGGCACGCGCGCTATACATGCAAATAAGCAGCGCATCGTCTCTCGCTCGTCACCGGAATATTTATGAGCCATACTCGCATAATATCTGAGCCGCGGCTGTACTTGGACGTTTCCGATATACTCCGCGGATAAAAGTGCGAAAGTCCTCGTTACGAAGCGCGGGGGTGCAAATGCGCGCAGAGAAAGTCACTATGTGGACTCAGAGAAAAATCTGGTTCTCGCAACCAAGTGTATTTATTTAAATCTCATTTCCCTATGTACGTTTGGTTCAAAAAAATTTGATTATAGCTCACAGTTGCCTCAAATATTATTCGGTTGTGACAAGCATTGTATTGCGTTGCTCAACTAATACGAATAAGGATTTGGTTGTGGCAACCGAATACAATCGTCGGGACGAAAATCTCTTCTCTCACGTGTATGCGTATCCGCGCAGAGTTTTCCATATCTTCCATTTGACGCAACGCGCACACGTATACAGACGCGATATTACAACGAGGCAGTTGCGGAGCAAACGAAATTCGTTGCGCAAATTCACATGTACGTGTGTAAGCAGCTCGGCAGAGTGCCTTTCACTTTTAAAACGACTGCAGTCGGACAGCGCGAGCGAGTAGGTCCAGGCTCCGCCGAGCGCGTATTATATAGACTCTCACTCCTCTCCGGCCGGCCGACGAGTCGCCTTCTCCAGTCTACGAGTCCTTTGCCACATCTGCATACGTAATTTTCAACGCCGCTTTCATTATCATATATACCCGGGGCATATTATTTCTGTGTCTGTAACGCTCGAAATTTACAATATAACGCACGCCGCGCCGTTAAGCGTAAACGCAACGTCGCTGATTTCCATTATATAGAAATTACGGCGTTAAAAAAAAATTGTACGCGCACTAACAGCGTAATTTCATTGAATGAAACAATTTATTTTTCGATGTAACGCCAGTGCGTTAAAACAATTGCACGCACTAATAGCGTTAAAATGAACTCTTACGCGTTTAAAAAGTTTTATACGCACTAATAGCGAAAAAATAAATTCTTTCATTCGATGCCGTTTCATTTTTAACGGTATATATTTTTTAACGCTAGCGTTATTTTAATTAACGCTAGCATTAATCGTCAAAATTGAGATTTCTATCGTTATACAGGCATTATCATCGATCAAAGTATACGCAAAAGGTATAAAAACCAAATTTGGACCCGTGCTTAAAAATAAGCGTCAATTGTCGTTAACGCTAGCGTTATTCAATTTTTTTCTTTGTCGCACGCGTTAAGCGTTAATTATTGGCGTAAAGTCGACTTTACGACGATTTTTCGGCGTTAAGTCAGACTTAACGCGTCCGTTACAAACACAGGGGCATTATTCTGTGAGAAATTGTCGCGAATGTGACTTTACGCCAATAATTAACGCTTAAAGTCGACTTTACGACGATTTTTCGGCGTAAAGTCCGATTTTTCGGCGTAAAGTCAGACTTAACGCATGCGTTACATACACAGAATTCAGCCCCAGGGCTAGTATCACCGAATAGCTACGCCACCTTAAACCAGTATTATCGAATGCCGTCGTAAATCGTTAATGAAATATTTACATTAAGACAATAAGTTAAAAATAATAATAAAAAAATAATATAATAATAGTTTAGATTACGATTTTTAACGCCATCGATAAAAGTGTCGTAAACTAAGATTTTTAAGCATTAACTAGCCACTTAACGCGGCGTTGCAATTCAGTGATACAGCCCCAGAATAATGCTTCAGGTACCGCAACCGAATCGTCGAGACGTAACGTAATCCGCCGAGTCGCGTCGATTCTCCCAGTTTTTTTTCGAGCTGAGCACATTGAGAGGAAAAATCGCATGAAATGCTTGCAGGCTGGTGTGGGCGGTACTGTTACTAGCGGCCGGTTTTCTGGTTGACGCGGCCAAACCCGATCCTCCGGAAGTCATCACGACCGTGGGCTCGCAGAAACTGGCCACCGCGTCCGACTGCTCCAAGCCAGTGGCCTTCTCCGGCTCTCACGCCGACATCGAGGTACTTCAACTCGTCTTCGACGATAAATCAATAAATGAATAGATAAATAAATGAGTATGTCCAGGAAAGTTGTAAGAAATTACCAGACCCGTTTTTTCTCGATCCTCGGGTCATATACTGAATGAAAAAAAGCTCGCGTACATGGCCGATCGTGTAGGGTATACTTTTATCCGGAGCGAAAACTACTCGAAAAACGAGAAATAATTTTAAAAAACGAGAATTCATAGATTTTGTTCTCGAAAACTATGTGGACTTTTGAAAATATTTCATTAGAACAAAAATGTATTAAAATTCATCGACGATTGCTCTGAAACAGATTTCTTAATCGAAATTTCGATTTTTGGGTACTTGGATCAATCTGAAAAAATTTCCGAGCCTTCTTCCGTCAATTTCAAGACATTTTTGTTCCAATCAAATTTCCATGAAAGTCCCTACTTTTCGAGAGAAAAAAATCCCTGAATTCTCTTTTTGCTAATTATTCCTCGTTTTTTCGAGTCGTTTTTGCTCGGATAAAAAAGTATATACCACGATGTACGCGAATAAGCCGACGAGAAACGAAAAAAAAACAGGTCTGGCAGGCGTGCCCTCGAGAAAATTTATTGCTACTCTCCGAAATTTCCCTATACACAATACTCGAGCGAACGAGTCGATCGAGCGAGCGGAACTTAACGCAAAACTGCAAATCTGCGCACAGGACGCCAGGCTGGTGCTGAGGGAGACGCTGCTGGACCGGGGCGTCGGCTACGCCTCCAACACCGGCATCTTCACGACGTTCTGCCCGGGCCTCTACCAGTTCAGCTTCGCGGGCTACGGCAGCGCCGATCTCCGGCTCAGCCTCAAGCGCAAGCTCAGCAAGACCGAGTCTTGGCAGCCGGTCGTGAGCTCGGGACCCGCGGGCGGCGCCAACCTTGTCCTCCTGCGGATGGCCGTCGGCGATCAGATCGCCGTCTTCGTCGAGTCCGGCAAGACCGACGACAGCACCACCTTCAGCGGCTACCGCATCGCCAAGGAGTAGCCGTCTACGCATCTCTCTTTCGCTATATCTCTCGTTAGCTTCGTTTCACCCACCCCCTCCCCCTTTTTGTCAAACACACAAGAGGAAATCGCTGCTCCGCGTACGCTTATACACTGTGATAGCTCGACTTTGTCCTTCCGACTCCGCGTCGCTGTCCTCGAGCTGCTTTGGCGAAATTTTCGCTCGTTCGCCGCCTGGAAGAATCGCTGAGACTATACTGAGGTGACTCGGCGACAGCGGCGTCGCGTAACTCTTTCTTCAAACTCCGGTCACTGTGTCTTTACACTTTAAATTCTCTCCGTCGCTCTGTCTCTGTTAATTCACTGTTGTACATAAACTCTATACTTTCCTGACTTTTCCAACTTTGACTATTCTCTCTGTCTCTCTTTTTTCTCTCTTTCTCTCTTTTTTCGAGCTCTACTCTCCCTCTCGTCGTCTTGCTCTCCTGCCCTCTATACTTCTTCTCGTTTACGTCTTCGTTCTATCGCCAATCGTATACTTCTCCGTTCCGAGACTCTACCTACCAGTATTACCACTTCTACTTTCAATGGACGCCAAATCTTGCCAATCCACTGTTTACTTTTACGTCTGCCTGCTCATACCGGGACTCTTCATTTTCAGTTTTCTACTAGCTCTGTCCGCCTATTTCTTTCAACCTGTTTACTCTTTACTCTGTTTCTCGTACTTTCTGCTCTCTTCTATGCTAGAGATCTTCTTCTATCTTTTACTCTTCACTTTCTTCTTCTTTGCGTCTTAAATGAACGTTTTCTTTCTAGTGATCTATCAATCAACTCGAACTGCTATTGCATCTCTCTTTACTTTCTCTAGATCTCAGAATTTTTCTTTTTCATCTAATAAACAAATACATTACTTTTTTTTATACTTTTCGTCGTTCTATTCTAAGCTGTTTCTTTGTAAATAGTTCGTTTTTGCCTAAAAATTTTATCCTCTTCCTGCGATATCTCTATTTTTACTGAGTATTTCAACTGTTGTCTAGTAAATTTTCTAATCCTGTAGAAATCATTATTTTTCATTACTGTACCTAATAACTCGCTACTTTTCGTTAACTTTCTTTACTTTTTCTGTATTATATTTTCTTAAAATTGTAAATATTCTTTTCTCATGTTTACTCATGTTTATCTGTCTGTAGTACTTACACTATATCTTTAAAACTTTTATCGCTCTATCATTTTATTTTCGAATTACTATTTCCTATTTTCAAGCTTTTTGTTTCCTGATTTCCTTCAAATTCTTCTGTATTCATTCTTTATCGTAAATGTACGACTAAAAAAACTGTTTTTCTTTTAATCCTTTAGTTTCTACTTACGCTATTTCTCTTCTTTTCTTGTAAAAATCTTTTTCTTCTCTAAACATTCCTTTCACTCTTGTCTTTTTTCGTTCTTTACTATGCTTGTCTAGTCCATGTTTTCGTGTGATTACTATATACATCTGTGTTATTGCTGAGCGAACGTAATTCAATATCTGTGTTGCGTGCGTGTAGAAAATTTTACTGCGACTCTTGTATTTTCACACTTGTTCTACGAAATTATCTCTTTGTTTCTATTCTACCGCATCTAAATCTATGTTCTATCTTTTCTACAAACTATTTTTTAAACTAAATGTTTCTTTTCCGTTTCTCTCTCACTTTCTCTCTATCTCTCTCTCTCTCTCTCTCTCTCTCTCTCTCTCTCTCTCATGCGTATGCTATCACAGCAGAAAAAAAGTAAAAAAATGAAGAAAAAATCGAAAATACTATAAATGTATAACGAAACGTTTTAATATGCAAATCTATATGTTTGTTACGTTTGTCATATAATCTGTATTGTATTCACAAGAGATTTTTATAGTTACCATTTCACTCGTTCGATAAAAGAAAAAGGCACAAAGCCGCTTTATTTACATATTGTACAAGCGAAATATGTTGAATAAAAAGTATGACTAAAGAAAGCAGGGTGTGTTTCCGATCAAGTCACTGCGACCCCACGACTCCGCTTCGAGATTCAGAAGCGATACAGTAAAATTTCAGTAAAAAAAATATATGTACGATATTTGGATAGGAAAAAATGTAAAAAAGTCTAAATGCTGAGCTCGACGGGCGATACGTCCTGGCCCTCGTAGTTGGCCAGGACGGGCTCGACCTCTTCCCGAAGGAACTCGAGCACCTGGTCGGGTGCTCTGCCGACGAAAGTCGACGGCTCCAGGAGGGCGTCCAGCTGGCCGAGGATGGGCGCGAAGTAATCGTCGCGGCGTATCCGCTCGATCAGGTCGTTGTCCCTGCCGTGCTGCTTGACCTGGGCGCCGGCTTCCTGCGAGAGCACGCGAATCTTCTCGTGGCACACCTATATCCAGAGGGGGGAGGGGGGTTGAAAATGGTAAAAATGAACGAAACTACTGAATAAAAGAAGGGATAGAGAGGCCTCTGACCTGTCTGTCACCGCCGGCCTTGACCATGGCCATGATGATGTTCTCGGCGGTCATGAAGGGCAGCTCCTGGGCGATGTGCCTGGCGATGACCTTGGGATAGACGACGAGGCCCTCGGCGATGTTCTGGAGGGTCATGAGGACCACGTCGGCGGAGAGGTAGGCCTCGGCGAGGGTGATGCGCCGGTTGGCCGAGTCGTCGAGGGTGCGCTCCATCCACTGGTTGGCGGCGGTCTGCAGCGTGTTGTTCACGAGGGTCATGAGGTGGCGGGCTATGCTGCAGCAGCGCTCGCTGCGCATCGGGTTGCGCTTGTACGGCATTGCCGAGGAGCCGATCTGCGTCGACTCGAACGGCTCCTCGATCTCCTTCATGTTGGCGAGAATGCGGATGTCGCTGCAGATCTGAAGGGCAAACGGACGTCCCGGTTTCTGTCGTTACTCGTGTTTCTCGTAATCGCCTGCCTAATGTACATTCTGACTCGTACGTCGTTTAGACATTGTACTGATTTACCAATCAAAATATATTCCCTTACGGAAACATCCTGCAGGAAATCCTGCAGGCGATTCTACAGGATGCCCTGCATGGCATTTAACGACATTTTCCTGCAGGAAAATCTTATAATATAATGTTTAAATACTCGATTTAACATAAATATAGAGTATGAAATAAAATTCATATTTTTGTTGTTTGTTGTCCAGTAATGGAAGTACCATCCGGATGATAACATGAATGATATGTCACATGCCTACCTTATTTGCCATTTTTTACTTAATTCATTTTAGTTAATAACTTAAATTTTAAATAATTTATTGCGAATAAAATGCAAGGCGTCACCTGCAAGACATCCTATACGATATCCTGCAGGGAATTTACAAAAGGATTCAAATCTGGTTAGAATTATTTTTAAATGTTTCTATTTTTTCGAATAATTTTGAATAATTTATTACAGAATTTACATAGAAACGCAGCTCTCTTACTATTACAATTTTTTTCAAGTACCCATATACCGCGTACATTTCCGTAGGCTACAAAAAATTCGACCGGAAAAAGTCGTAAGTATATAGCGTAAGAAATGCCAGAAGAATTTAAAAGCCCCCGACGTAAAGGCATAACGTTATAGAAAGTAAATTTCGGCGAGATATAATACGTAGGCTAGAAAAGTCGTTTAACGCGATGTCGAAATTCATAATCACCTTGTGCACCGTAGCGCCGAGCGAGCTGAGAACGTTCAAGCACTCGAGGTCGACTTTTCTGCTGTAGGTCTGACCGGTAACGGCGTAACGCTTCTCGAATCCTGCCATTTTCGTCACGAGCTCGTCCAACTGTTTCACCTTCTCGCCGTCACCTGCAAACATATTATTATTGCTCAACACTCGCCATAAACTGCACCAGTCGCATATATGGGAAAATCCGCCAAAATATTCAGATAATTGCAGCGGAAATCGACCACAACGAATCTCGTGAGACTCGTCTGGGACAGCACTTTTTTGTTCTATAGGACCCCCAGAAAACGAAAACAAACAGTGTGCCCACGCAATCAAGTGATTCAATTTTCAAAAATTGTGAAAATTGAAAAAAATTTTAATTTGCTCAAAAATTTTTGAAAAAATTCATGCGTATTCGTTTGAGCAATTTTAAGTATTTTAAATTCTGTAACATTTTTTCGTTAAGGTGATATTTCTCGAGAGAAAAAAATCGTGTTTAACATCACGCTGTTTCACAAAAACCGCCGTCATTTTGTTAAACAAAATCATAGACAAAAAAGCTCGACCAATTTGAAAAGCTCAGTTATTTTATGAACTTTTGTGCATATTTACGACGTTAAAAATCAAATTTCTTCTCCCTCTAAATTCGAATTGGAAAAAAACGCTTAAAAACGAATTTTTTTGAATACAAAAAAGCTCATTCGATTTCATGGGAATACTAGCTTTTTCGTGTTCCGGGGGTCCCAAAGAACAAAAAAAGACGTTGCCCCAGACGAGTCACGCAAGACTGTTTTTTTTTTTTTGGTCGATTTCCGCTGGCAATTATCTGAATTATTTTCGCGGATTTTCCCATATACAATTAAAAAGCATTTATACCGTTAAACAATTGTAGAAACGAGGCCTGCGTGCCGGTCGTGCCCTTGACGCCTCGGAAGCGCAGATCGTTTCTCGCGCGGCGAATCGCCCGCTCGTCCATGAGGAGGTCGTGAAGCCAGAGGCTCGCCCTCTTGCCGACGGTCGTCAGTTGGGCGGGTTGCAGGTGGGTGAAGCCGAGGGTCGGCAGCGACCGATTGTCCCGGGCGAATTTCGCCAGGCGACCGATCACGGCGGCCAATTTCGGCAGGACGATGTCGAAGCCGTCGCGCAAGACGATCAGGTCCTGCGATTGACACAAGGCTTAGAAAAAAGCTTACGCACGTTAATTTTTCAAACGTTCAGCACGATAAGTCACAGGAAATTATAGTTAATTTTATGCGCAGACTTATCCCAAACACTGACTTTTACAGTACAATATATATTGTATGGTATTACCATATACAGTATGATACAGTATATACTATATACCATATGGTAAATTTTATTTTAGTTGAAATAATTTAAAAACTTAGTTTCTTCTATGTTTTTCTGCTTGAACTTTGTAGAATATTATGATTTTATGATTATTGTTATCGTTTATCGATTACTTATTGAATGAAATTGAAACATAGGAATTAAAAATTTTTTTAATTCATATGTTCCGGGATTGCAGTTAGGAGCGCTAACCGCTCACCTAAACAGAATTCTTACGCGTCAAGCACTGGATCTAATACACAAATTGAATCTATTTATAATCTCAAACAAAAATAATTTTTACTATAAGTAATACAGTAACGTTTTCCATTGTGCCTTGTAACATTCGAAGTTAAAATAGTGAATATCAGCGTAATCCTAGTAAAAATTCCGATAATGGCAGTCCGCCCTCAGATCACCGTAATTTCTTGTACCTTTACCGTACTCACAGTTGTGAAAATTACTGCTCTACTTCTAAAATTTTGGATTTTGGCTTACGGTGTTGTCGCCGACGTAGCAGCTCGTCGCCCCGAGATGGATTATGGGGGCGGCTTTGGGGCACTGAGCGCCGAAAACGTGAACGTGGGCCATGACGTCGTGCCTGGTGGCCTTCTCCTCCTTGGCGGCCGCCTCGAAGTCGATGTCGCTCACGTGCGCCTCCATCTCGGCGATCTGCTCGGCCGTTATCGCCAGGCCCAGATCCTGAAAGATGCGCGTGTAACGTCACATTGGTGCAAAAAAACTTCCTACACGTGTATCGTTTACTAGCTGCAAATCGCATTCCATATATGAATCAGACAAACATAACAGCGAGCTGCACTTGAAGGAAGCGTCATTCCTACGCGACGATTCATAAAATCATCGATCAACTGCTCATCGAGTCTTTCTCCTACGGAGTGAGTCATTTCCTGCGTTTGTATCGTAAGAAACTCATTTTTAACGCAAAACGGAAAATCGGCCGCATTATACCGGTACGTATAGTACGGCCGCAACAAAGCCGCGGCTTCGACTCTCGAAATCGAGAGAGCTGAAAGAAAAACGAGAGAATACGCTCGTCTCCGTTTGGTCGGGCTGGAAAATAGGTCGTCGCACGCGCTGGACGCGTCGCTATGGATTTACGAAGCGTTATGTAGTATAGAGAGAAGGCTCGAGATAAGGGCTCGGGTCGAAAGCGTATATATACATATATATATACGACTATAACGCAAGCGCAGGTGTAGAGACTCGCTATCCGGCGGCGCTTATCTCCCGGCGCGCCCGTTATCAGTTTAGATAAGACTGCGGGTTTGGCGTCTCTTCTCCTTTCGGGCGAAACTTGCTCGTTAGTTCACCTGGGATCAGTCCGCCGTGCGTCCGCTCGGGGTTTTATTTCTCTCTCTCTCTCTTGCTCTTCGCCGTTTCTTTCCGGACGCGAGCGCGCGATCGAGAGGCTCGAAAATGGTGTCTGTTCAGACGATCGGTAGCATCGTCATCAAGGGCTTGAAATTGGTAAGTTAGTATACTGCGTATTTTGTGTGTGTGTGTGTGGTTTGCCGTGACTCGAGCAGTTCCGAGGACTCGTGTCCGGGGTTGGTCCGTCGGAGAATTGCTGTATGTCGTTTGGTTAATGGAGCTGAATAAAACTCTACTACTGCATAGCGTATACTAAACTGAAAAATGCATAATCGTTAATTGATCGGCTGGACTACGCGAGATTGGAATTTAATTTGATTTCACTAACGAAGTTAGTGAAAGTCACTTACAATTCTAGGTGTGTGTAGTGATTCACTAGGTGTATATCAGTCGAGCGATAAGAGCGTGTGTGGCATTGTTTATCGAGCGATACTATAATATACGCGACTACGTCGTGACGAAGCGCGCATGCAACACATGTATATATATGAAATTTTACACGGCGCTTCCTCGAACAAAATAAAAAATATTACAACAGTCCCCCAACGATTTGTCAATGCATCGAAGTCTCGCGATATTAACGAGGAACACATGCTTTGCGCAGATACTGAATCTAATCATCCTGATACTCTATCGGACCGGCTACAGCGGCGAGTTCCTGGGCGTCGGCGGCACATGGAACCTGAACGAGGAGAAGAATCCGGACGCGGAGATCGTCGCTTCCGGCGTTTTCGTCGGCTTCTTCATCTACACGAGCGTCGTGCTTATCAGCTTCTGCTTCGGCACGATGGAGCACAAGAAGTCGATCGTCGTCAGTATAGCCTAAATTTTGTTTCCTCCACTTTTTCGCTCAACGACGAATCAAGGCGATTAATCCTCTCTTCTATTCTTTTTTGTCGCGACAAGCAGGAAATCATCATGAACTTCGTGGGCATGTTCATGTTCATCGCGGTGGGCGGCACTGCTCTGCACTACTGGCACGGATACATGTCCGAGCATAAGTACCTGCACGTCACGACGGAGAGACAGGTGAGATTAATAGGTTAAAATTTTTTCTATCCTTACAACCAATGAAAAAGTACAGTTTAGACGCGAAGGACCAAAGTTTCGAGATTCGGTCCAATTAGCGGTAGAGCAATGTTTTTGTCCCGCCCGACGAGTAAAACGTGTATGCGTCTGCGGCATTGTTCGCAGGTCGGCTTGGCGCTGGGATCTCTCTGCGTGCTGGAAGGCGCGGCGTACCTCATCGATCTCATACTGACCTTCCTGCACTTCGCCAAGGAGGAATTCGCCTAAATCCAAGAGGACTCGGGAGGGACACACAGCGGAAAACTTGACGCGTCGCGGCTGACACGAGCCTGATTTCAACAGCTCGGGAGACAATCGCGCAGAGGACTAGATGTATCAATTTACCGATTTATTTTTAAGGATCATTGCATTTATTTGTACCGCAAGTTTGAATTACAAATACGGCGAGATAGATGTGTTCGTATGACGTTTGCATGCGCGGTTAAGTGTAACGGATTATTTTTTCTGAGCGCAATCTTTTGTTCAGTTTACTTTTAAAAACTGTTTTTGTACAATTGAATTTTGAGGGGACCTATAATGCAATACATTGGCAAAAGATTGGAAAATTGGATATTATTATTGTGTGCGACGGGAAACATTTAAATAGCCTTAAATTAAACATTTTTTCAATGATAAAAAAAAATACTAAAGCAAATATCGGCTGCGAGTGAAACAATGAATTTTGGAATTTTGAGCATGTGTCAAAATTGTTTTCTGTGGCTCACTGCTTCTGAATGTCTATTCTGAAAATAGTATCGAAATTTTAATGTTTTGTCAATGTAAGCCGATTAGGTAATCTATTTAATCAAAATAAGAAGTAAGATAAGTAGGGTTTTCATCGTTCGTTTCCACATACGATATGTAGGAAACTAGAATAAACATAGGCTTAAGATAATATTTTGTAGAAAATAATTCATAACAATAAAATTTTTGTAAGGTGAAGACACTATTTCGTTCGTGATTTCTAGAGTATTCTTTTGACTTTGCAACTTTCTGTAATCAAGCGCGTGATCTCTAAGAAAAAGAATCAAAAGTCAGAATCGTCGGTAAGGAAATGACGAAATCGATGAATTTAAAAAAAAAGAACGCTTACGCGATTTACGCGTTTTACCAACCCAAAGTCGAAATTCAGATTTTTCAACGGTTCCTGATTGGTTCTCGTCGTTTTGACGAATGAATTAAACGCGACGATGCTCAGTACTCTCCTGAGCTTTTCGGACAAATTTTGAAAGTTCCAAGTTTGATCTTGTACAATTGATTCGGATCGGCTGATAGCGTCAGCGTCACGTCAATCAAAACAATGGAATTCTTGGAAAGCGCGATCGTTAAACAAAAATAGAATCCCCATAACTATATAGCATACATATATATATATATATATATATTATATATATACGTGTGTGTGTGCGTTCGACAGCTTGTAAGAACGGCAGTAAAAAAAATGCAGAACAAGAATAATCGCTGGACGTAATGCGATAATAAAACATTTCGTGTCACGGCCATCGCTTCGCACGATTCGAGCGTTTCAAGTACTGTGCAACTTGCCCGGCTACGCTTATTCTCGCGTCTTGAAAATTTCAACGCCCCGGAAACGATTCACGCGCGCGTATAAGGTCACTTATTCAACGCCGCGTGTATTCCGCGCGAGAAAAACACGTTAGATCCGTAAATAAACACGATTGGCTCTGACAGGCCCGACGACGACGAGAGCGCCGGAGATGAAATTTACTCGCCGGCTGATTACAATATATATATATATATGCATATAGACGCGCGCTGACTAATAACAAGTGCGCGAGCGCCGCTGAAAATTCGAACGTCGTTAATTTTCATCGGTAGTATTGCAACCGTGACAAGAGTTGCCGGACGATTTAGTTCCGACAATAATGCCGCCGCCGCCGTCGCTTAGCCAACACAATGACAAGGTAACTGCACTTTTCCTCTCGCTCTCTCGTGTCATATATATATATACGTAGCGATCGCCTAAGGGAAGTCGTGAAAATTAGCGTGCGTTCAAACGCTCCCCAGAAGCTTTCAATCAGCGTAATCGAGCGTTTAAAAAAATTTGCGTCTATTTCTGCGAATTTTTTTATTTTGCTTTTTTTCTGCTAAGGTATAGGAATAAATTTCCGCACGGCGTGTGTGTGTGTGTACAGACGATATATACGAAGAGAAACGTAGCAATTTTCATAAAACGCGAAGCTCAGCGTATTATTTGTGCAAATGAGTATACATCACGGTAAATCAGACCTGGGAGTGTAACGAGGAGAAATTTTGAAAATATTGCACTCTTTCAACCGACTTGATGCTACGTGAGAAAATCACTTTATTTTTGTATAATAATATAAAGCTAAAAATAAGAAGTAACTTACACATCGACTATGTATCTCCAAACGATCTGTTATTTTAATTAAAGCTCTTTTTTCATAACTCTATAACGTCAAGAGAATCGTCGATAAATAGTAGAGTAAAATAAAGGGAGCTTTAATCATTGAAAACAATCTTATTTAAATTAGCTTATTCAAAAAAAGCCTTATTATACTCGAGGAGCTTTCGAACAGAGTAAAACAAACCGTATAAAGAAAAAGAAATCATATAAAGAAAACTATCGCCTCCTGGCATATAACTGCCGATTTTGAAGGGACGTCTCCACGCACATCCGGACAGCGTGTAACGCACGGCTTATTCAGCCGATTGTCATACGGCGCGTAAGTAAGTCGCCCAGTGTTATTACGTGCACCGGAACGCAGTGCGCCTACTATTGGCCTGCATCGCGATGCCCATTATTGTCGTGTGCATCAATTAGGCCTACTTGACCTCGGACGCGAGTCTCCACGTGCCAGACTCGTATGAGGCTCACCCACGATCCCCCCCCCCCTCCCCCCATGTTTTTCCGACTTTTTTCCAGCTCAACCGCTTCAACGACGACCCATACTGCGACGACGGCGTAATTTAGCGCTCGGACCGTCGCATTGGCGAAGCGAGCCGAATTTGCATTAGAAAGCTGCGCGAGCGTCGTTATGTCAATTGCGAGTACTTTCTCTCTCTCTCTCTTTCTCGACGAGAGCAGCTTTGTTCCTGAATCTCTCGCGAGGCGATATGCTGTTTGTTTATACGAGGGACTCGTATTATTGCTCTGGATCGCGAGATTAATGAGTTTTTCTGATGTCTGGCGGGTATGAAATTCGTCTTGAAGCAAAAACATCATAGTCGTCGTAATTTGTATGTGATACAAGTGCGCAGAACGGTATATATATCAAACGATTTTCATCGTGAAACCGCAGAGTGTATCGCGGCTCTCGGGGTCCCAGAATATGAGCAAAAAAAAGGTATTATAAGCCTCGGTTATAGAACAGGAACCTTTTACCGCAGCGCGTAAACGCGTAGGACCTTTTTTTGACATTACGTTTATACTGCACTCATCTGTACAGAGTATACAACGTATCAATATTCGTGTACCACATAGCCGTTATTTTTTCTCTGCTCCGCTTTTTTTGAAGTTATACGTTCTCGAGGCTATCGATTTATATATATGTATATATATGTATACCTGTGAACGTTAGGATCTCGGGACGTGAGTTATATCGCGGGAGGAAACGAGTTTTTTTTTCCTACACGCACAGTTTCAGGGCCACGGGAAATTCGATAGAACAAAACACGTCTTCTCAGGGAAGAAACTTCGTCTTCGTCTGTACATACGTGAATACGTAACTCGAGCGTGTCGCGTAAAGCATACGTAATAAGCCTCGAGCTTAATGAAATAATTGGGTTAATACACGACGAGTGACGAAGTTCGTTATTTTCAAGCTCCCCCACGAGACTATCTCTCTATCTATCTCTCTCTCCCTTTATTTCGTCGCTGAGAGCTCGTAACTCGGCCGGAAGAAGATTTGCCGGATTTTCGTCTTTCTCGAAATTAAGCAGGCACAGCTCTGCTTTGAATTCCAATAGAAGAAAGTCGACTCGACTTTCCCGAGAACGGAGTACAGGACTGTTTAGGCATTCGAACTGTGTATTACAACGGGTGATTAGTTTTATTGTTGTTTGGAAATCCGTAAAAGTTGCACTTTCACGCGCGGTGCGCATGCGCGATAGATCGCGTCGAAATACTAACCCATCGTAATTTCCAATAAGCCGTTGCAACTATAGTCCATCGAGTCCGCGTGTATAAGTGTACTACACCGAGCGCCGCGCGATCAGCTCTCAAAGTCACGCAAATGCGATGGGCCGCTGATGCCGAGTCGACGCTGCGGGGTCGACGACCTCCTCGGCTCGATAATTTTTCTATTCAAATCTGTATCTGTGTGTATCAGGTGTATATAGCGACTATTCGCGTGCGCGGCTCTGAGGCGCGATCGATTTGAGGGAAGCGAGCCTCCTCGGCGAGCTTGGCTTTTCCGCTGGATTTCCTTTTTCTTCTTTGTTATTGAAATACACGTACACGCGACCGAAATCATATAATATTAGCATAAATTGCACCTGCGCAGCCGGAGTGTTCGCGTTGGACGCTGTGCATAGCAGGTGCTCGATTGTTGTACTTTTTTAACACGGCGCACTCGTCGTTGGAAAGTGAATCGGAAAGAGAGAGAGAGATAAGTAATCTAAGGCGGAAAAAAGCCAATCGTTACAAAAGGAGTGTCGGTAAGGCAGATTTCTGGCCGCGAGCTGCGCTCCGGCTGCTCGTGAATGAAGTCCACGCGTTACGTATACACACCTACGTGGACGAGTGTATTATATCGAGTGTACGCGCGTAGGGAGTAGGGAGAGAGAGAGAGAGAGAGACAGAAAGAAAAAAGTGAGCCACATACACATGAGCTGGGAGAGCCGCGCCCATCGTCGCGTTGGCCCCGCAAGTGTATAATGCACGCACGTGCATACGTGTGTATAGCAGATCGTATACGTGTGTACTGTATTATATAGTGGAGCGTACACTGTAGCCACATACCGTAAACCGTAAGGCCTCGTGGAACTGTGTTTACGTTTCCAGTCTGCAGCGTATAGTAGGTATATGCCGATCTCGCGTGGGACTTTATATATATATATACATATACATGTACGCGTGTGCGCTCGGCTGCATTCATTTCGAGCGCCCACTGCTTACGATATAGGTTGCTATACATATACTGCTTTTTCTCTGGGATTCCTCGATAAACAATCGTTGATACGACTAAGAGCACGTGTATATACACAAGCAGATTGCAGCAACGGAGCGTTCTCGCTTTTGACGCTCTTGTAATTTCGCGTTACGGTTATGCATTACATTATGCCCATAGCGCGCGAGCCTGGATCACTTTTCTCTCGCGCTCTCGCGTTTCAACTACTCGCACTCTCCGGATCGTTCTCTCTTTCGTGTGCACATTACGAGTGCGCGCGCGGCGTTAATTTCTTCATTTTTCTCACTCTCCGCAGACGTACACTAAAAGTGAGTATATTTACTCGCGCGCTTAATGTCGCGGAATCGTCACGTGGCGCGAGATTGGAAAACTGTGTCAGTGTAAAAATTAAAAAGAGAAGAAAAAAATTGTCTTGTCCAGATTGCAGAAGGGAGAGAGAGAGAGAGAGAGATCGGTATCGCGGGAGGTGCAGCAGCCTCGGGGCAAAGCAGTGCATCGACGACAATAACAAAGCATACTTGTATATTGCCCTCGAAAGTCGCGAGGGGGGTAATGACTCATGCGCCAGCGCATATTTTTTTTTTCAGATGCGGCAAAGCCCAGAGCTCGGATCCTCTCCCACTATGCCCGCGTATAACGTATGTCGATGTATACCTATACGCACTGCTTCAGACGAAGGGCAGGTCCCATGCGTTACGTGGCTCCGGCTAGTATAATATACACGCCGCGGTGCAGCGTTTCATTTGAACGCAGACGCGAGGACGCAACGCCAGGCTCGTGTCGCTCTCTCTCTCTCTCTCTCTCCTTCTTTTCCCCTCCCGCCTCCCGCGCGCGAGAGAGCGACGAGCGAGCGCGGCGCTGCACGTATATATATAGTAGCGGCGACCCTTTTACACTCCGACGCGCCAGGTATAAGGAGGAAAACTCTCTCGAGGCCTCGCTCGCCCTCTTCTCCAAGGCTCGGACTGCGACTGTATCCGATTATCTTACATCCGAGCTGCAGGGGAAAAATCGGCTGCCAATGGGGGCCGGCCAAGCGATATAGCTATATGTAAAGGAAAAGGTCGCGACGCAGGTATCGTACAACCTATACGCGAAGCATAAAAGGGGCGATACGCCGATGTATAGCGTGCAAGCAGCGAGACAGCCTTTCCGCAGCGTCATTACCTACGCCGCACGGAGAACCTGCGCGCGCGCGCGCGCGTATAGTATAGTATACAGCGTAAGTATAGGCCGGCCGCTGCGGCGCGCGAGCCGCGAGTCTCTCGCGGCGGCGTTCCAGTTTAGTCAGAGCTAAGCCGCGCGGCTGTGCAGTCCGCGCTTCTCTCGTGTATTTTCGCGCGCACGAGTCCCCCCTACCCCTCCCCCCGAGTTGTACCACTGCGAGAGACGCAGAGAGAGAGAGAGAGGTGAGATCGAGCCCTATGAATCGTATATACAATACGCGCGTATATAGTGTGCTTCGGCTGGAAAAAAGAGTATACACCATGCGCTACGCAGTGAATAACCCTAATACAGTGAATCATTGACTCGTGTGCAGCGAGACGATCCCATGTACTCTCCGTTATGTCACGATTTAAAGGAGCCGCTGTGTACTACACGTATCTATACGCTCGGTGCGCGCGCGCGGCCTAATTGGGACTTTGGGAGTACATAGAGAGCTGCAGCGCTGCGAGCACGTTGTTTTACGCGGCGCGCGCTAGATCTAGGCCGCGCCTTTCTGTGCCAGGTTTTCTTTCTACATACTTATATTATACCTATATACCGTTTCTACATGTGCGCGCTCATGTATATACACTGCTGAAATAGCAACACAGCGCTCGCACTGCGGACAATCGGACGGATCGCGGGTTTCGTATACGTATATACTGTCGCTTTTTGCAGGCCTCGCCGATGCGGAAAGAGCCGCGCAGCTGACGCGCGGCTAAACTCTCGCGCACTTTGCGCCGCCAACTAACTAGCGCCTTTCCATTCAGGAGTTATGCAAAGGACCGATATGTATACTCGACTTATCGCCGGGCAAATAACTCGCGTGCCACTTGTAATCCTGCGCAGCAGCAGCAGCAGCGGAGAGTCGAGTCGACGCGCGGCCCCCCCTCCCCCCCTCGAGCTCTCGCGCCGATTCACGGAAAAAAAGTGGGTCGGACACTTGTGTGTACGTGTGTATTTCGAGTCCGCTAGTGCAGCGCGTATGCGTTACGTACGTTGTATATAGGCCAGTAGTGCCAATCGAACCGATAATTACGTTCAATTTTATTCGATTATATACGCGAGCCTCCGTTTCCGTCTGCGTTGCACTTTCCCGTATTTCCGACATTGCTCGCGTAGTACGCGCTCTTCCCGACGATCGCCTCGCCGATCCGCCCGCGGTCTTGTGCAAGACGCACTTGCACTTTGTAACGCACGACACGAGCAGGAATTCTCGCGCGAGCGGCGAGTCGTTGCGGCCCCGAAATTTCGCTTGTTTGTTTTTTCAATGAGCGCGCGCGCGCGCGCAAGTCGACGAACCCGATCGAGAGCTCCACATAATTTTGCCGATCGCTTTTATTACACCTGTATACTTGGTTTGTTCCACGTACGCGGACGCGCAGCTCATTCAAATTCCGCGGCACAGCGGCTTTCCGAGATTCGACTCTGTATTAAGGTCTTGTTTCGAGGTCGGCGAACGAAACCGTGTTTACACACACACTACACTTGCATGCATAGCCTTATATACGAGACTGTTATTGTTGAGGAGCTCCCACAGACTGCAGCGGCGGTGAAATGATACAAGTCGCGGGGAAAATCCGTGCCATGTCGCCTAAAACAGAGTCGTTATTCCGCTGCAATCTATATAAGCATTATGTCCAAACGATAGTAGAAAGAGTTGCCCGCGGCGGGGCTTAATTAGTCTTTGTCACGAATGCGCGTACTTATGCGGTGTGCGGGGCAATGTTGGCGCGCGCGCGCAGGATTGTGGAAGGAAAGCCAAAACGAGCGGCGCGGAGGCTTATCGCATTCCGGGAATGCCTCGAACAATAGCGCAGGAGAGAAACTCCTTCGTTTCCACTGGGTAAACAGTTAAATTTTCCATTTCCAGTTTATAAGTAACGGAAGGTGCCCTTGACACCGCGTAGTACAAGAGGAGAGAGAAGCGGCTGCGGCGGCGGCGGCGGCGGCGGCACACAAGGCGGCGAGGGAAGGAGAAAACGAGGCGCTGGGGAAGGGGAAAAGGGACTGAGTGCGGCGGTCCACGTTCTAAGCGTTCGGTCTGGACACGGACAAGTCAGTCAAACTGGGAGACAGGCGAGGAAAGCACAAGCGAGTCAGGATGGCGGACGAGGGTGGCATGCAGAGCTCGCAAGTTGCCAAAGACGAGGACTTCGACGCCGTCAACTCCAGGTCGATCGTCTTCAAAGTTGCCGAAGTCGTGAGTACCTTCATGCACTCGCTGAGCAACTTGCTTTTTATTCCCGCGCGCGAGCGTTCCGCAGCGCGATCGAGTGAAAAAAGTCATTGAGACGCGACGATGAAGTCATAGAACGGTGTAGTGTCATCTTCTGCTTATTACGTATTCTATACGCTGTTGCTCGTATATGCTGCTGCGTAAGCCTGTATATAACACTGAACAGCCGAGTGGAAGCGCTATAGAAGACCTATATTCGCCCCGCGATCGGTTACAGGGTTAATAAACGCTACTAATCTCTAGTCAGTGCTTATGCATCATCTATAGCGTGCAAATAAATGTTGACTTAATGCAGCGGGTGGAGAACGCCCATCGTCTCGTTGTGTACACGGCGAATCAACGCTCCAGTTTTCCCATGGCTTTAGTGCATAACATATAACTTTGCATTTTTGCGGTCAGAATTTATAAACGCGCGCTTTACGCGCAGACATAGATATACACATTTGTCATGTTTGAACGCAGTGAATTTATGCGAAAATTATTCTTGTTTTTTTTTTCTCTTTCTTACAGATAGTATCCGTCTTCGCGGTGGGCTTGATAGTCGACCCGTTCGACTCGTTTCACCAAGTCTTCAACTATCCGCCGAAACCTAAGCTCGACGACATCGCTGTGATTTACGTGACAATCGCGGGCTTCATCGTCATCAATGCCATCTTAATTCTGGGTCACTTGTTGGGCGACCGCATGCCCAAGAGAACGGTAAGCCTCGAAAACGCATTATTTTTTTTCGTCTCTTTACAATCTGAAAGTTCGGCTCTCGATTATACACTTTTCGTCAACTTGCGCGCACGAAA
The DNA here is from genome assembly GCA_018906965.1 of Philotrypesis tridentata. Taxonomy (NCBI): domain Eukaryota; kingdom Metazoa; phylum Arthropoda; class Insecta; order Hymenoptera; family Pteromalidae; genus Philotrypesis; species Philotrypesis tridentata. The sequence goes on along the minus strand of JACCIB010000001.1, from coordinate 6,009,828 downwards.
CTCGTGGTTTCGTCGGGGCACAAGCATTGGTATTGGCAGTTTTGCGCGATATTGCCAACGCGTTTATACTGCAGCGCGTGTGTGCATTGTGTATACACTGCGTGTACACTGTAATTATAGAAACACGTCAATGATGCCTCATTACGAAATGATGATACACATTGTTAACGAATTCATTTCCAGTCAAGTGTAACGATTTTAATAACATTTGTCGAGTTCTCAGTAAGCCCGTACCGATGTATATAGAGTGAATCATGTAATTGAAGACCTCAACCGTTTAAACAGCGCGTTTGACTAAAATTTAATGCTTGACTATTGGTCGAGTTACTGTCACTTGTACTGAAAATTGATTTCCTCAATTTACTCGAATACACGAGTCAAAGATGAATTAAAAAAAAAATCTGTAACACCTGTTCCTACCACACAGCGGTAAAGTAAATGTCCTTGAGAACAAGCCCCCCATGGTTTCTTCGACAAACATGCAGTAAATTAAATATATACAGAAAGCCATGGCGCTGTACGAGTTGGTGCGCGAGGAATGTCAAGCCTCGCACAACCGAATCCACGTTCCGAGCGCAAACGAGCTCAAGTACTTAAGAAATTCCCTTCTCGCATTCTCTTCTCTCTCTCTCTCTCTTTTTCTCTCTAAACTCTGATGCACCTTTTCTTTGCTCGCAGTCATTGCTGTTCTCGGCCACGGGGGCGATTCTCCACGTCGTAGCGGGCAGCGTCATCGTCCACAACTGGAGAAAGCTGCACAGGAACTACGCCTTCGTCTACAACAGCAACACGTACCCGAGCAAGCAGTACCAGGATATGCTGATAGCCGGTGCCTTCTTCACGTTCGTCGACGCCGTCGTCTTCGCCGTCGACGTCTTCTTCACCATCAAGTACTTCTAGACGAGGCGGATCATCGGCCAGTTTATTTTCCTCCCTCTCTCCCCCCCCCCCCTCACTTTCATTGCATTCTTGCGTCTGTCCTCTTGTTTTCTTGAATTAATCTCGTTCCGCGAGTGCCATTGAGCGACTCCTCGCGCGATGCTGCCGCGATTACGCATACGCGCGCGCGCGACGTGGGCAGCGACGGCAATTCCGCACGTCATCACAATCGGAGACAACTTTGTATACAAGTGTTATCTTTTTATTAACGCATTACTTTAGTTTATCGAACAGTTATCTTGTTAAATGCCTAGTTGCGAATAATCTAGTTGTGCATATGCGTCGTAGACGATTAGAGAGAATGCCCGTGGCATTCGTCGCAAGAAAGATTTTTGCAAATGATTGGACAGATTTTATGTTTCACCGATTTTATTGTTCGTCGGTGCAATCTGAAAAAATTTTTTTTAATAGTTTTTTTTTAACGTTTGACATTTTTATAACGTATTTGTCCGAAAAGACAAAACCTTTTTTTACATTTTATACGTCTACTACAAAATTATGTGTTTGATGAAATATTTAAACCTTCGTACAACCAACGAAAGTGCAATGTAATTTTAAGATGCACAGTGTTTTCGCTTTTGTCTAAAATGTTTGTTAGACGAAAGCAATTCAAATTTTAAAGATTCGCTTGAATAACTTTAAGCTGCTTGCTTCTCGTAACTTATGCATATACAATTACATAATATATAATATATGTAATATGTATATATATATATTATAAATAGTATACGCATATAATATATATATTACATAAACACATAGATCTAGACGTCCTCTATTGTCCATAATAATTAACACTTTGTTGTTTACGTGGCAAAATTTTACACTTGTAAACACAATGCTGCAATCCCAAAGTATGAACTGTAATTAATCTCTACAATTCCTGAGATATCGAACGTTCCACGATTCGATGTCGAAAGATTGTTTTGTTTATTATTGTAATCTGAGAAAAATGTTGACATTCCACGCCTTTTTGTGCTTTGCTTCTCCAATATAGCTGTATGATAGTTGCAAGACCTTCATTGCAAATAAATTTTTTGCAAAATCAATTCGCGCATGTACAAAAAGCAGTGGAATTTATGCGTGTATGTCGAAGACAAATTTTTCTCCACTCTATTCGAGCGAAGCACATTTGAGTGTGCGAATAAGATGCGTGCGTGCGCATCGGCATAATCCGTCCTACATATTTATGCGATATACGAAGTCGTCGTGCCCCGCACGGACTTTTGTAATTAGTTCTATTCCGTCCATAATCAATCAAGCGACACGTATGTATTATACAAGTCAAAGCATAATTAATCGCCTCTTCGTGTTCGTTGTACTAATTAAGACACATTCTAATAATGAAAAAAGAAGTATTTTTATTTTTTTAAGTTGTAACGTTTCTTTTTATGTTATACAGAACAAATTATATTATAGATTACTATGTATACATCTGTAAAGGTACAATTTATGCTACAAATTGAAGTTCTGCTATGTATAAAAGAATTATATCTATCGCACATTGCCTTATACCGTTATTATTATCCTCTTTATTGTGCATGAATGAGTTGTACATTACGTACAATCATAGTTCAACAACTGAAAAAGAATGAAGAATCTCAAAATCCATAAATATGCATGTAAAAATATTTATAAGAGTTATAACTTTACGATAGACATAGATTTATACGCATATAACAAATTTTTCGACAATCTCATCGTCTCCGTTTTTTTTCAGATATTCTTACGTAAAACAGCATTGAATAAAATGTTAAGTTTATGGTTTTTTAACATTTCTAACGCTTTACACTTCATCGCGTTGCATTCATCGAGCAATTTAATATTGCCTATTAACAAGTGTTTGAAATGTCACGTGTAGTTAACCTCAACAAATATTTTAGCGAAGGAAAAAGATGTCGACTTAAAAATTACAATAATGGTTGGACCGATCTACACTACGCCTGTTGAAGTCTACGATGATGGACAAACCGTACCTTTGATCAAACCAATAAGATTATTCCAGTTTGTAATTTCTTACTTTCAGAAATTCGTTGATTTTATTAAAGTTTTAAATTTAACTAACGCGATTTTTATTATTAACCACAACGAAGATTTTGGTTATTTTGCTTTTTTGGCTAACATCGTACTCGATTTCCGACGATTCACCATATGGGGACAAGGAAGCCACTGTGATATGGGCTCTGTTCGCATGTTTTCTTTTCATAATTCTCATAGACATTGTGAGCCAGTGCGGTAGCGATCCGATTCCCGATACACCGGTTAGTACGCTTTCATACGCAAGCAATCATTTTATGATGGAAAATGAATGTATCTTATCGTTTCTTATCTCATTCCTGATATTTCACAAGCTAGATGTTCTTGTTTGGACTGCTGGGGACTTTGTTTTTTTTCATGGCAGCTGTTGATATTTTCATCGCGTCGAGAAGAGACGGCGTAAAAAGTGTCTGGAGACTTACGATTGCAGTAATACTTTCTATAACATGCGCAATACTTTTTCTATTGGACGTATTGCTAATTTTTTTATATGGCTACTGAATTTAACTACTTAAGTATCGTTATTGAGCGCACTTAAAAAATTCATTTGTAAAATTTTCTTCTACTAACAATCACGCCATGTACGTATTATAATTACACGACGACATTAAAAACATATATGGATTAATATTCAAATAAAATTCGACTATCCCCTCCACGAAAACAATTTTAATCTCTTATATACCACGACAGCGAAATTAAAAAATGTTGTAGCAGGTTTCCTCGAGAATCTTTTTCATCAATAGTAAGCAAATTCTTTGAACACTGTAAGCTACTAGCCAAGGTGACTCTGTCCTCCTTGTACATCCGTAGAGCTCGGCTTGTCGGAATTTTTCTATCCTTGATGCATTGTTCAAAAGTTGCCTAATATTTGGTTTCCCATGATTATCTTCCAAGAGATTTATAGCCGCACGCTTTGCAGCACGTATACACATTTCTCGTGCGAAGTACGCAATTCACGTTTAATCGGAAGCTTAAAACCTGATACAGTTTTGTATCCAGTTTTTATTAATCATTATTATAAATTATACTTTTTTTAGAAAACAAATCGCAACATTTTCAATAAGTTACTTTAATGAAACAAATTTATTAACATAAATAACACGATACAAACTGATTATTTAAACACGCATATGCCACGAATATTAGGAACATTTGTAACATTAAAATACAAATTAGTCTGGTAGAACGTGAAATTACAATGTGAATCAATGTGAACATGCAAACAGAGGGCAAAGTGGAATATTATAAAAGTTATAATATTGTTATCTTATGAGGTTGTACATACATAAATAAAACTTATAGAATTATTATTCATTTATTATTCTGGGATATTCATATCCAAGCGTAAAATAATCAAGTTTATTAAGAATCTTCATGCTATAGACTATTATCATGATAAAAATCTGTTCTTTTTCCATTTTTTTAAATAGATTTAGCTTATTTTAAAAAATTTTAGTTTAAATATTACATCTATAAAATCACATAAAAAATTGCCATGCAAATGATTGACTTTATACTCTAACTTAAAGCTATCCTAAAAAAACTGTTTAACATACATCCCCCATGATTGTCCTTTTTTGTTTTAAAAATTGAAATAAACATAATCATTATTATTGCAAGTTGAGACTTGCATAAATGTAGAAAACTCGAACTGGAGTTTACAAAATAAGAGAAAACAAAAATCTATTTCATTATTATAAAGCTTCAAATCCTTACAAAACAATGCAAAATTAAGACACATAAAAGACTACTATGAAATAATTATAAATAATTAAGGAAGTTAATAAAAGTGGAGTATCAATAAAACAATGTTTTACGATTCAGAATGGGTCTTGCATTTCGATTAATCCCATCGCATGATTTAAAATTTTCAATATTTTTAATATTGTTAACAACATAATTTGGTATTGCATTGGTTATCACATGATTTTGTACGGGTGTTCCAGTGATTGGTAAATTATAAGAATTTGGTCCTATAACTTTCATTAGATGCCAAGGAAATCTTACTGTATGGAAATTAATGTTGTTATGATAAAGATTTGGGGTTTGATTTACAGGGTAATGTCCCCATGGAAATCGTACTACAGCACAATTAGACTGATTCATGAAAGGCAGTGTCATTTTAGCATGCGGTGTACTGGTTCCACAGGGTGTATACGAGTAGTAACTATCATCAGTTTCAGAACTTTTAGAATAATCTGATAACGATTCATCCGATCTTATGGAGTACTTTAACTGATCAAAATAGTTCATGGAAGTATTTTCAATAGAGTTACTGAATTGCTGTTGGTATACATTTTGATTCACATCAAATTGTTGAAAATTATTTTTTGTCTTTTCAATAGAATAATCATTATGGCAAAAGCCTGGCTTTTGATATCTATTGCACGGAATTGGTTTTTGAACTGCATGCATATTCTTCATTTCTGCGATAGACTTTGAAGAACTTTGAGCTGATCGCTTCTTGATATTGACATTCTTCTTGTCAGTTAATATTTGTTTTATAGTTATTGTAACTTTTCCATCTTCATCGCAATAACCACATTCTTCTATCTTTTAAATAATATTAATGTTTAAATATTCTTATGCTGTAAAAGATTATTTATCACATGAATCTGCTTTCTAAATACTTTTTTGTTAAATTGAAACTTTCATTTGCTATACAAATATTCTTAAAAATTGAAATTAATAAAAGTGGTAGTCAAAAGTAAAACTTCTTAGATTCATTAAACCTATTCATTCACAAATGATTCAGAAAACGATTTGGAACTTTGAATTTTTAGAATTCGAACGACCTTTACATAATAATTTACAATTACGAAATTCTAAGTATGTAAAAATAACTGATTAATTTACCTATATATAATGTATTGAAATCTTGTAACTTGCCTGTGGGGGTCTTTTAAAAAATTTCAATAATTTAAAACTTAAGAAATATAAGTTGTAAAACATAAAACTCCAGTTAGAAAAACATAAATTCAAAAGTTATTTTCATGACATTATTCAAAACAATTGAATAAACAATTTTGTATGTGGATTAAACAAAATTCTAGATGAATAAATGTAAGAGCATCAAATTACTTTGCAAAAGTAGCAAGTAAAAAGTGTACGAAATAAAAGAAAATTTGAAAATAACTAACCATTTCAGCTTTGGCTAAGTAGATCCATAATTTACGCCACGTGCTGAATTTGTTTTGATCACTGAAGTTAAAACGCATTTCCTTGGAGGCATATCGTGTAGCCAGAGGGCTTCTATAATCACAGAACTCACTATTCTTCTCTGACATTTTCACTATTTTTTAGACTAGCCGACGATAAAAAAAATACGAACGATGTATGAATGCGAGAGAAACGCGGTTAACACTATCAGCTGATTTTGCGAACTGCGATACGCAAACGAGTGAGGCAGCCGGCTGCTTGTGGTCGGCTAGAAGGAGTGTCGCCGTCTACTGGCAACTTACGAAACTCTGAAAGTGCTCTGCCGCGTTTCGGGAGTTATTTGAATTGAATATTGTAATCTGAATCGTTATCTGGATAGTTTCGTAGTTTAAAACGTAAGATTTTTAGACTTCAGCGATAACTCTATTATGTTCACAATAGAAAAAAATTATAAAAAATGCATGAGAACTAAGTTTAAATTGCTGAAACTATAAAAACTAATGAAATTTAGTAATTCACGTTTTTAAAATTATAAAAGTTCACATAAAAAAATGTTGAGTCTTCAAAATTCATGTGATATTTGCACATTGCGCGCTGCATTAAAGAAGCGCAAAGGAAAGGTTATTTTCTGTTTTCTAATCGGAATCTCTCGCGTGCTAGATTTCCGCCACTGATAGGCCGGAGAGAGAAATATACGCGAAAAGGGACTGGCAAGGTCATCTTGTCAAGCGACTGTTGGAACCCCGACTGGCGGAAAAATCTTAATAAGTACATGTACGTGCGATGCGTGAATCGAGTAAAAAGTCGAGTCGTGCACTCGGCGAAAGTACCCACGTTCTATTTTCACGTGTAACGACGACTTGACTCGTCATTATGTTCTTCTCCATGGTAAATGCGCTATACTACAGTTGTTCTTAGTGTTTATAGAATTCTCGTTTCCTTATTTTTTCCATGACTTTTAGCTATTATGTGCCTTTGACGATTCATAAATTTTGCAAGATTATAATAAAACATAAATGTCTTGACATATGTAGAAAGCAGATTCTTAAATTATACTATTACTTGTTTTTGAACTTACGACATCTGAAATTAACATTTTTGGATGTGCCCACTCGATGTGAACATCTGCCTTATCAAAAAAGTTTCCTTGTTCTGGCAACAGTCTTCTTCTAGCCATTGCTGCACTTCTATGCGTCCTAAATGAGATTAGGGCATGTTTCACCGTTGGGTTTAATGTGTTTGTGTAAACTGAGACTTTTTCAACATCTTCACAAACAGGCCAAATTTTCTGAAAGAATAATTTTAAAAACAATAAAATTAGTTATAAGTTATAATTTTGATTGCAAGAATGATATATGAATAAAAATAATACCTTAATTAATTTTTGTACATCCGTATTAGTTGGCAGTTCAGTGATATGCAATCTGCAATTATTTACACTGGCAACAACTCCAATTTGCCAATCAGGATGTATTTCGTAGTTGTTAAGTTCTTTAATTGCCCTTTGAGCATATTCAGGCTTTGTGTACATGATGAAGCAAAATCCTCTATTCGTACCAGAAAAATTCATCATTAAACGGATTTCATATATTTCCCCTACTGATCGAAATACAGGGTAAATAACATCTTCGTAAATGTTTCTTGGTATTCTTCCAATAAAGACCTCACACCCTGGTCCAGGTGGAGGGCCTGTCCAATCTGGAGGTGGACCAAGCTTCCTTTGGCCATTTTTTTGTACCATTGTCAGGCCAGTTCTTTTTTGAAGATCGAGAATATTTTGGTTTATCTTTACTTGAGCATCGATATCAAGCAATGAATTTTGAAGTGAATTATTTTTGGATAAGGGTTTTTTAGCCTTTTTATTTGAAAACTCTGAAAAATTGTAAGCATCATTAATTTTACAAATTGTACTCTAATAAACTGCACGACAGTAGCATAATGTTTAAAGCACACGAATAATAATTTAAATGGATTTTCATTTGAAAATTTGTGGTTTTCAATGATAAACTAAAATACGACTGAAAATAGTGCGAAACGTGATTCTGAAACGTGAATCGACAACGTCCATCGCTTTCATGAAAATTCGTCCGACTCTCGGATTCCCCAGAAATTCATGCAATCAACGTAAATCCAAAAATTAATCTCCTAACCACTGCAGTTATCTATGCAACTTTCTACTCACCAAAATTCCTGTTCCCCAAGAAGGTCCTCCGGAACAGCTTCGGTATTTTCCTCTTCATGTTTCCATCCGACTTCCGGTGGTCGTTCTCGAGTGGCACGTCGTCCTCGCCGCCGTTCAGGAACTGCCACCCGGTTGTCATCCTGCCGTCGTTGAAAGGCAGATATTAACTGTCGCGTATCGGCAATTATTACGAACGATTCGAAGCAGTTTCAGCCGCAGTCGGTGAGGAAAGTGCCCAACAAAGAATTTCGATTGCCGCCGGACCCGCGTGTGCTCGCATCGGCGAAAAGCGACGGAATGAGAAGACGATCCGAGTCCGCGACCTCTGTTATACTGCGGAGAGCAGCTCCCGGGACGACGTGACGTATGTATAGCTGATTTTCGGCGAAACCCCCAAACAGTCCGATTGTCGAGTACTTCGCGCTGCACGTGCTCTAATGTGATTCGTCTACGCAATTGCACATGTATAAACGTATATAGGTATACAGACTGTCAGACGAGGGATGGGCTCTGGGGACTGACACGGGGAGCCGCGAGCTTATTATTGTGACGGCTATCCCGCGGTACTTCAGCGACTAAGTAAACTGCCGAGTAAGTATTGCCGAGGGCCGAAGGAAGACTATCACGATTTCTTGGCTGCGATTCGCCGAAAAACAATCAAGATCGGCGCTACTATACTTATACACACTGAGCATCGGACGGGCGTCATAGTCGGCGGAGGCTCAGTACTGGGAAGAGAAGAGCCGCGTAGTACTACTGCTTGATACTTGATATTATTGTGACTGGCTCTCGTGTCAATACATGTATACACTAGATTTTTTTACGTATGCCGTACGTAATGTAATGTTCATTCGCGAGTCAACTGCTCCGATTAGTATAAAGGCTTCGCAAAACTTCGAGGGCGAGCATGCAAATTAAAAATTTATTGTCGGATAAGCATTTCGAGGCGACGTCGTTCCTTCGATGTCGTTCGAAAATTGACGGTTATCGAGAAAGGTCAGTTTGAAAAATTAAGTTAAAAGTCTGCTCTCATGCGAAACTGCGAATGTGCGATGTGTGCGAAACGGTAGCCATGTTTGTTTTTTGCAGGAGACTCGCAAGAGGTCGGTGCGGGGGGAGATAAGGTCTGCCGTCTGTCTATGCATATTTTGGACAAATGAACACTCGCCACATAACAGCCCCGACTCCCAGGACGTAGGGAATAATCGACGGCTCCAACGAGTGCGGATATATACCTATATAGGTGAGTTCGAAGAGAGGCGAACGAAAGACTTTGACGCGAGCATGTGCAGGATTTGTTACATCAAATACATATAGCTTCATTCCAAACTCGTGAGTTTCTCTCCGTGTTGGAGGAGAAAAAACGGTTTGAAATAATACAATCTTACTTATAATAAGATGTAGTAGTTTTATGACGGACATATTTTTTGTTTTACGGAATTTATAAGTAGGTGGGGGGGGGGGGGAGTAGCTATGTGGTGGTTGACCGTTGGATTGGAACATTGCGAATTCAGTTGAAATCCAGCCGCGGAAGAGGAATGTTCTCAAATGAAAATTTCATATAAAGAAGTCATGCGAAAGAATAGGAGAGACGATGTAATGCATAGTTGGAAGTTCGAATGTAGACGGTTAGAACTGTTTTTAATTTTTTTTGCAAGGAGATCAACGACGGAAGAGGAAATTCAATCGAGCAGCTATCGAAAAATGTTCTTATCGGGTAAAAAATCATAGTCAATTTTTTCATCTTTCTTCAAAATGAAAAGTCTTTGAAAAGTAAGCAATTGCGTAATGATTATGATGCGTAATTTGTTAAATTGTAAAAGGCGGAGGAATGGGTGATATAGGTAGCCGGTGGCTATTATTGTAGCAGCAGCAGCTTATATCGCAAAACGATCGTGGAGGAAACAAACGGGAAATTTTTCATAAGGTGAAGATCGAATAATTGTGCAAACTTTTCGCCCGAGATAGCAGCCATTTTGATTTTGAACTTTTCGATTCGGGAATTAAGCTGTTGGAGGGGAGGAACAGTGGTGACATATGGCCGTTGCAATTTCCGAATTTATTTGAACATCAGTCGTGTAGAGTTTTTGCATATTTAAAGAAATCCATTCACACAAGCGATGTGCAGCCATTGCAAAATAAAATTGAGTAATAACATTTATTATAAGTCATGATTGTGTAATTGTAAAAAAAATGGTGGTTTTGATATTTGACTTTACAATTTCTGGAAGTCATAATAGCAAGAGGGGTAGAGGGCAGTTTGCTTCAATTCATTTTACTTCGAGTGCAGTATAATAAAATATACTTAATATGCTAAAGAAGACAAATGTCAAGATGCAATACAACTATGTGCAAGATATCATTTTTATTTGATTATTCCTAGAAATAGTTTCATGCCTGTTTGTACAAAATGCATGTATAAATAAATAAATACATGAATATAAAGAGTCAAAGTTAACGTGAATCAATCATAATTCATTCAAAAACTGTTTCTTTAGTAGCTTTTCTTTTTTGTTCCAGTTTGTGGATGATCGCAGCCTTTGGAGTTGAATTTTTTCCGAATGTGCTAGGTATAATTTTTGTTTTTGTTAACAATTAAATTATACTGTAAGAGAAACTGTATTAAACATATTCTTGTTACGATGTTTTTGCAATTAATACATTAACAATCTTTGCTTACATTTAGTTCAAAAAGTAGCCTACTGAGTGCCAATTTCTAAATTTTCCACATGTTTGATAACTACAGTACCTTTTTTCATTACAGCTTATGAAGATTATTTGAGTGCTAACAACTATAAATATGAGCAGTTATAAAGAGAGGATACTTTGAACATTCTTTCAAACTTTCTGCAACTTTGATACATTTGATCGCAGTGTATGAGGTAACTTTTACTTTTATTGAAGTTAATTCTACATTATCTTATCTATATAGTAAAAATTTTGATGTTTTATGCTATTTATATATTTTAAACTTTTTTATTTTTTGTGCAAGATGAAATTTTTGGTTTTAATCAGAACTTTACGTTAATAAAAAAAGCTTTTTCTTCGTGTTTATGTTACATTCTTGCAAACAATTTATAAAAATTTAATCATTTTCAAAAGTATTTATTTGCTTTGTATAAAACATGCTGAATATATAGTGCAGAGGTCAATCAAGTCAATCCAAAATTAATTAAAAAAATTAAAATTAAATTAAATTAAATGCTTTTTCTTTGTTACAGTTTATGGAAAATCTTACAAGAGTCAATCCTGATAAATAGTGGAATGCTCGATTTACTAAAGTAGTCTCTCAAGTTCAGTTGAATTTTGTCCAAATACTTGAGGTATAATTATTATTCTTAATACTTGAATTGCGTTATAAAAAAACAGTATACTTTGATTTTTACAAGTTAAACATAATATAATTTAACATACTTTTACAATATCAATATTTTTAGTAATGCTTGCTTATTTTTATTACATAAAATGTTTAGTGTAAAGTATTTTATTAGCGCGTGACATTTTTTTTAAAATGAATTGTACACTCTATTTTTAAAATAAAATGATTATGTACACGAATCAAATATTTTTGCTAATTATTATATCAAATGCACGCAAAATATTTTTTGTTTGTTCTAACTAGTACTTTATGCTCTAAGAAAAAAAAATTATTATTTGTTGTGAAAAAAATTATTTGTAATAGAAGCTTTTTTTGTGTTACAGTTTGTGGAAAATCATTCCAGAGTTGATCATAATGAAAAGATGCCTAATTGTTTCCAATTGTGTGAGGTATAGTTTTTGTTTTAGTTAATACTCTAATTGCGCTATAAGAGATATAGTATATTTAGCTTTTTGCATCTTAATTGTATGATAATAATATCAAGTTGTTGATATATTTCTACAGTTTAAACGCTTTAGTAACGTTCAATTACATATATGCTGTAAATTTACTATAAACTATAGGCCACTGAGTGCCAGCTTTTCAGCTGTTTCAATGTTTTATAACTGTAGCAACTTTTTTTTTATTACAGCATGTGAAGACCATTTGAGAGTCGACCATTACAAATATGGATTGTCATAAGCAAAGGATATTTCAAGCTTACTTTGGAAGCTTTAGGAAATTCAAAACATTTTTGAGCAGTGTATAAGGTAATTTTTTATGGAATAATAATCTACACTTCGTTAACAAAATCGCGAGAATTTTTTTGTTTTGAGTATTAAATATATGTAAATATAGTAGTAGACTTATATCATATATAATAGGTAACAAAGAGGTCATTAAAGTACGACAAATTTTTTAAATTCTGAGTGAAATTTAGATAAGTTTAATATTCTGTGGGATGTAAAAAGTATCGGTTAGTCGTTAAATGCAGCCAGTGTATACATAAATTAGAATTTTATAATTTTTATCGTCCCACCTTTATATTAGTCATCTTAATATTAATACTTTTATAAAACCAACCCATTTGTGTGCATACGAAATTGCCCAATGTTCACTGATACTATTGAGACTTAAAAAGATTAAGTTTAAAGATAACATAACTTATGGTTTTTTCTCTTAGTAAGAATAGTATAATCTTTTAGCTATATTTTTGAGTATTAGCAAGATGAATCGACTTTATTTTACAGTTTGAAAAATTTGAAGTAAATTGTTTTGCCTGTATTGGTATTATGACTCACCACATTTACGTAATGTAAATATTGTGTAAATACCAATGTTTACGATTGTCATGCATATCTCTCCTTTTTTTATTTATAATATTAGAGGTTTTAAAACCTTGCAGTTTTTTGTCAATCCTAATGCCAACAAAGTATACGAGAATTATTACTTGTCAATGTAAGGTGTAACAAAAGCTTGAGCGCTCAACCAACACTTTTTTCCATAAACTCGACAAGTCTGCCTATATAGCTATCCCACGCACATGGTGAGGATTCTTCCAACCTATGTTACTTTGCGCGATAATGGCATTGTCTTGGCTCGTACTGCAAGAGACAGAGATATACATGCGCTATACGCATGTGTATACGCAGGACTCATTACGTGACACAATCCGTCCATAGAGCCTATAGCCGCGCGCGCGCGCGCGGCGTCGGTGAGACCCCCCTTTATCTCCGTCCTGTGAACGCGCGCAGTTCAGTCGTCGTTCGTTCGTCGCCCGAGGTCTGAACGACTCGCGGCTTTGCAGCTCACTCGCTGCGCTTCCGTTTTTCATTTATTTTTTTTTTACTATTATTGAATAGTTCTAATCTAAGGTAAGTCGGCCAGTGAGTGAACTTGTTTTTTTCTGGTTTAGTGTGTTTTTGTGATATGAGATTTTTTTTAATTTCACGTGGAAATAAATAATAGCAAAAATATTTTTTTACCGCTCTATCTTTGGTATGTCAACTTCTTTATGCGTATTGCTGCATAGAATATGCTTCAAAATCAGTAATAGCTTAAGTTTAAAAGGAGATAAAATTAAAGTCTAGTTCACTCACTAATCGACTTTTCGAAAATCAATTTCTAAATACAAGAGTTTCGCTTGAAAAAAAGTGAATCAACAAGTGCTACATAAATGTTCTTACACACAATTTCTTTTAAGTGCGTTGTTAAAACCAATGTTCGAATGAGAATAATTGTATGTGACCCAATGGAAGTAAAAACGACGAGGAATAGCTGCGAGTCGATGGTTGTTGTGTTGCTTGCTTTCATTTGAAATCGCACTCGGCCTTCTTTTGATTAGTCCCGTGCATGCTACCGCTGCTCTCGCTGTGAAATCATGTGGAACCGAAAAGTGTGTATTAGGGTAATTGAGCTGGTAAGTGTTAATATTTTGCGTGTAGAACACATGAGAATTGTTATGCTCTAAAAGGCAAAAGTAAAGTTTTACAAAAACGGCGAATCCAGTAATATTGCATCTTTCTATGCCAATTATCTGGCAGTTTTTATTAATAGAATTAGATTTATAGTCGGATGGCTGATATACTGTTAAAACATTTTTAAATTTTCATTTAGATAAAATTCTATAGGGTAGTTCCCACAAATGTCCAAAAATTTGTATCTAATGCATGTACAGTATTGAATATTATTTTCTAAATAATTAAATGATTATATTTTTAAAACTTTCTTCCAATTTATTGATTTGTTACATTACAGTAAAGCTTTGAATTTAAAAGATAATATTTATTTGACATTGGAAAACTTTATGAAAAAACTTTAAAAGTTATTTGAAATTCTTTAATTATACGTTTTACTTTTACGTTTAACAATACAGCTTCTATGCATTGCCTGTGTTGTCGCTTTGAGGGTGACGGACGACGAAAGTAGAAGAGTCTTCCATTATCTTCGTAACAGAAGTCTTGAGTGGTCTCTTCTAAACAATGTAACCTGGGGTGCCATTGGTAAGCATATCAACAAATCATTTTTACTGCGTACTTTACAAACATAATCATTATTGTACTAAATTACTTTCCCACTATTTTTTGTTCCTCTTCTCGAGAAGTCTTTTTACGTCCAAAGAAATAACGTCTTACATACATAAAAAAAAAAACAATTTTTTCAATCTAAATTCTGTATTATCGGAAGCTTTCACTGTCCACCATTATATACCGACTATGTAAATCCTATCGCTTTTAAACGTAGTACTCCGCAATATTTAAAATGCACATCAACATCCTGATAATTCGTTTGTATATACAGCGAAAACGACGTTACACTTCTCAAAAGCCATTGTCTTTCGCGCACACGCGACACACAAAGCAACGCGCGCCGTTTCACTTAACATGCGCGCAACCTCTGAAACGAAAGTTGATAAACGCTTCATAGGTCTTCACAAATTTCGAAAACCAACAGCCTCTCCCATCTCTTTGAAAACGGCTCCACCTTCGCTCTCGGCTCAATTCCTCCAGTACACGTGGAAGAAAAAAAGCTGGGAGCTAGATTAGAGGCATATAACGCAAAAGAGCGAGCGAAATCGCTTCGTGACAGACAAACGACCAACGTGCATATATGTGTTCACAGGTGCCGCTCTTGCGACAGCGACTTGCGGAGGCTACATCATCGTAACCTGGGGTCTGCTCGTCGCAGCCGCCAGCGGGGAGCTCAGGGGCCGACTCACGGTAATGACACACGACAACATCTATACGCGAGTCTCTCGCGACGGCGCTTCGTCGCAGTGGTGCGTCTACCGGAGCAATTAAACCTGCGGCTGTACAGGATCGTTTCTTCGCGAGCTTGATTCACGCTTTCCTGCGCCTCGCCTCGCGCGCTCGCAGCCTCGCCCATATCTAGACTAAATGCTTGCGATTGTTTCGCAGATTTATACTTGAAAATCCGGAGAATAGGCGTGTGTGTGAGTGTGCGTTTGAGAATTGACGAAAAGTATCGAATCCGCGCGCGGCAGGTGTACGCAATTGTGTCGTAATTCATTAGCGTTGCTTAGCGAGTTGTGGCGCGTATCACGAAGTTATATTCAAATAAGTGTAAGCAGAATTACGTTCATCAAGGCTCGCGAACAAAAAACGTGCGTAGACTTACAAGTTTCATTTCTTTTCATTCGGTTGAAGTTTCACATAGGAGTCGCGTATGCTTTAGAATTAGTTGTGCACAGATTGCGCAACGCGTGTCGACTACATGCGTTTTCCTGTTTATATACATACGTATATATGGAAGTGGCGAAATTTCGTTTTGTTTACGAGTTTTTCACGTGGGGAGTATCCTTTTGCTATATGTTTAATAAACTCGATGGCGAGAATTGAGATCACTTGTATGTTTACGCGGAAAACGGGTTTGCGAAGCTGGCGTAGAAGAATTTCCGAGGCCGAGTCATTCGATTGGAATTCACACGATTTATTGTATGCGATGTATAATTATTGCATGTATCGAGGGGCTTAATCCATTCGCTTATTAACTGTTCCTAGACTACTACGATAGGAAATGCGTATATGAGTATGTCCAGGAAATTTCGGAAACAACTCGGACACAAAAAATTTTCTTGAAGGCACACCTACCAGACCTGTTTTTTCTCGTTCCTTAGGCCATTCTGAAAGAGAAAAAGCTCGCGTGCACGGCAAATCTTAGGGTATATTTTTTTCCTGAGTAAAAACGACTCGAAAAAAACAAGAAATAATTAACAAAAAGAGAAATCATAGATTTTTTTCTCGAAAACTATGGACTCTTAGAAAAATTTCATTAGAACAAAAACGTCTTGGGTGTGTGCCTTCAAGAACATTTTTCGCAACTTTTACGTCCGAGTTGTTTCCGAAATCTCCTGGACATACTCGCATGTATAAACTCACAATTTCAGTTCAGCAGCGTTTCGTAGGCCTTTCGCAAACTTCAGTTTCGGTTTACATGGTCATCGACAATAGTCGAATCTCTCATTGAAAGCCCGTAAATTAGCGCAGCGCTGTAAACAAGAAGAAAAAGCAAAGCCACTAAATCAAGAAGATGTAAACGCCTAAGCGTCGCACAAAAGCAGCAGCTCCGCTTTCACGAGTCTATCGCAGCCCCGCGTGGCCGTTTCAGATGCAAATGCGACGCGCGCATATATATGCACAAACGACCGCGTATAATAGCTATAGCGAGCGACGAACAAAAAAAAAGTAGAAAAAAATAATTAAACGAGAAGCTCGTCGCGAAGCATAAACAGCTTATATATACGAGCTGCGCTGAGTCGTCGTCGCGCGGCTAAAATGGGTCGCCCTCGCCCGCAGCATCCTAAGCGTGAGAACTCGCGCGACGTAATCCGCGCGCATGAGTTTACATATTACATGTATATATACACAGGTGACATTGAGAGCGGATAGACAAGGTCTAGTCCTTTTTTCCCCCTCGCGCTTTTCTCTTTTTTTCTCTCTCTCTCTCTCTCTTGTCTTATGTATCCTCGTCGCGAGCGCGCAATATCTTGTACGCTTACGAACTGCGCGCGAGGATAGCTCCCGAGCGCTGCGGACGTAACGAGGCGTGTACGGCGGGACGTACAGACATAGGTACGCCGCAAACTGCCTATCGAGGCACGCAATGCTGTCGCGATTATATTGGGCCCGGCCTCGCGCGTCTCTGCAGCTCTGTTACGCTCGCGCTTATGGGATAATATGTGTAACGCGCTCCTATGTGCAGCGCGTACACGTACACGTACACAGGTATATAGGCGCTCGTTGCTTTGCGGCGGCGCTATTTCAATGACTCACATGTAAAGCGGAACGCGATTATTATTCCACTTCGGACGCGCGATCACGCCCGTCTTTCTTTTTCCGTCTCGCGTATATATGTATCTTGAGATAGATATATACATCTATCCATTTTTTCCAGTCTCGTTATAAGTGTGGACTGGGCGAAGGACTGCCGGCGATGAGATTTCGTTGTGGCGCGCGGGACCGAAGGATACGTGTACATAGGCGAGCTTAGCTTCTCTCGAGACGTGAGAGAGTGCGTTTATGGGTGCGCGCGCGTGATGATGGAGGCCTTTGTCGCGCGGCTTGTCTCACAGACAATGGGGTATTTTTGTGCGCGAGTCGAGCCTTTTTCGGCGGGCCAATTATATCTGTACGTGACTAATTCGTTATGAAACGCGGTAATTATGAATTTTTTATTCGGGCGTCGATCCCGCGTTTCAATAGTTATACGTACGGGTATATATATATACGCTGTAGCGCGTAAACGAAACCATTCTGGAAGAATATGACCGATCGTTAAGAAAAGGAAATTAGCGCGCAGCTCACCTTTGATTTTTTTTTCTTGTGGGATGCTAAGCGCTTGGAGTGGATGCATGTGGTTGGAAATAATTAAAAAGGCATGAATGTAATTCCTATTTTTAAGCCTGGCTGAGTGAGGTTAATGTCTGTAAATGGGTTTCGCTCTTTTTATACTAAAGTCAATTTACGCGCGTATGATACAGCGTAAAAAAATAATTTGACGTAATAAATATTCTAACGATTTCCATAACAAGCCGGTTAAACGTTTAAGTAGTTCAAGTCACTCGTGTTCGGACGGGAGGTGAAGCGACTGTCAATATCTACGATACGTAATTGTAGTACTGTAGATTCTTAAATAGTTTATTATTTTTCAGGAGCGATGTTTGCTGGGACTGGGCGTGATCCTGTTCGGCATAGTGGGAGCACTTTCGCTTGCCTCCATCGACAGTGTTCCCGGTGACCTTATCGATAACGCTGCAGTCCTGGGTGCCTTATGCCTCGTCACGGCTCTGGTTTTTATCGCAGATATGCTCATGAGTCCTAGCGTTGGTAAAAAGAAGCACGACGGTACCCAGACCATCTCTACTAAAGAACAAGGTCTGTCGTAAATGTCTGCAATGTGTTTGTAAGAGCAGATTATATACAGCATTATTGCTGCTAAGTGTTATTTTTAATTTTCTTATGTAGTTTAGAATAAATTGATGTGTTTGTTTCAAAATTATTCAATTGGCACCATCGCGATGAGAACTAAATTTTAAGACAAAAATCTGTAGATTGTCAAGGATTATAATTAAAGATTACTTGAACATCAAAATTTGTATACACTTCCTGTTCATAGGTTACGAATGCAAAATTTATCTTTTGGCCTTTAGAATCTGCGTTTGTATCGCATTTAAGTGTTTAAAAAATATATGTATAACATTTAGCAATACATTCACCAAACCAAAATAATTTTACACGCTACATGTATACGTATTGTCAAAAATTCTATGATTGCTTCGCTTCTAACAAGTCTATGTTGACTCGCAATCTTATTGTATACTCTTGCGACATTTCAGTCACGCTAATCTTTGCACATTTGTTTTAGATGTAAAAAATTACATTGCTCTATACAGAAATATTTTGTCAAATTTTTGATAATTATGTTTCAAACATGAGACCAGCTTACAAATGCTGATCCGGTTTAAATCAAATTATTAAAACTGAATCCAACATTAAATCGCACATTTTGCAATCTTACGTTATGTGACTAAAAGAATACTTCAAAAAGCATGATTATTCATTCGTTGAGAAATAAGAAACATTGCATTTGTTACGAAGTCAGAATTTTATAACGGAAATTCAAAAAAGCAGTTACTTTGCCGATTCATTTTTGAGTCATCAGTTCGTTTTTAAACTCAACGATTCATGTATAGATGCCTTTTAAGTTTAATATTTACAGTAACGAGTACTCATTAAATTATATATTCATCTAAGTGTTGTATATGTAATATGTATGCATCACATCCATATCGATGTAACAAACGCAGTCATGCATTATTAACAAAATTGAAGAGCAAGGGAGGAGCGAAGCGCCGAGTGCACATATGGCGGACTCGCTTTCTGTTCACAGCCAAACAGTACGTAACTACTACAACAATGACGATTAATGAGAAAGAACCTAGTAAGAAAGTATCAACTTGGCGATCTCCAACTCCAGAGATGACAGAGAAACACAACAGTATGAACGACTCGATGGTGGAAGACGACGAACACGATAACAGGGAAAATAGACTTGAACGAGCCGAACGACAAATGCGCGAGTATGCGCAAAATATCGAGAATGGTAGAAGTGCGCGAGGTAAACAAATGGTAAGTGTTGTTTAACTGTTTTAAAATCATTTCTTGATTCTTTTTAACTTGGACTTCTAGGCGAAAAGTAATCTTCGAGTCATAAGTATATTTATATATTATATAAGTATTTAGCATGTTCATTATACTCAATAGAGATATTGTATAATAAATTAATATTGTTTACTTTGAATTTTAGAGAGATCGCGATGATATACCAAGAAAGATGAACGGATACTATCGAAACGACGACGTATATCAGAGGCCGGTTGACGAAGTGGACGATGTACCGCCTTTTCCGACGAATGGAAATACGCCGGTTTTCGCCAAGGTCATCAATCCGGGCGTTAAAATCATGCGTGTTGATCGCGATGACGAGAGAGGATATGACAATTACAGGCAAGTTTAGGGTGGACTGTCAGGTGGCTTGGTTTTGTTAACGAATTATTTACTTGGAGGCCTTGGGGAACAACCGCTTTCGCTCACGCTTTGACGTAAAAAGTCTGGTAGAAGCACTGTTAGTGACACGCACGTGTTTTCTTCGTTTTCTTACCATGAGATACAGTGATGTGGATGTGCGAGTCACCAGGAAATGTTGTTGAAGGAAATTCTTTGCGATTAATTTTTGTTGTACACATTAGTTCAATATAAACAAAAATTTTTGGTTTCTACAGATGAATTACCAGACTTTGTAATATTTAAGAGTTTGTATAAATTTATGATTTACATGTGTAAATAACATTTTTGAATTCGCTACAATCAGCATAAATTAATTAATGCTTGAAAAGATTCAGATCAATTATTTTTACATTTTTAATTAAGGTGCGATCGTATCAAACATTTTTTTTTCAACCTCATTCTCGCAACGAACATGTACACCTCAACTTTCCTTCAACTTCTTTGCACATCAGTTTTTTTTATTATATATCACGTTCAATTCACACAAGAATTCTGATTCCACAAAAAGAATCAGAATAAAGAACCGAACAGAATCGTTCTTGTAGCAGCACGACGACGTCACTTTTAATACAAATAATCAACGTCACAAACATAGGAGAAAAGTGTCGATATCTTCTACCCGATTTTTTCCGGCCGTACATCGCCGACATGCAGGGGCAAAGATTGCTTACAGGTATTCCGATTCAAGTCAGTATGACAACGTTCCGACGCGAATGCGTGGCTCTTCCCCAGGAATCTTAAAGAAGCAGCGCGACGTATCCTTCGTCGATCCGCGTCGTTCGCGCGGTTATCGGCCTCAGGAGATGGCAGAGGATCACCTCGAGCAGCAGCGCAGGCGGCGTCCAGGCACACGGGACGAGATCGAGATGTTGGAGGAGTGTTTCGACGCGCTGAGAACGTCGACAGCGACTACAACTATGACGAGCGCAGCCACTCAAACTACCGGCGCTGATAAGAAGTCCAGCACAGCGACGATGGCGGTTGAAGCTCCAATTTCACCCAACCATCCTGGATATGTACGACACATGTCCAGCAACTGGCCACAGAACCTCAAGCCTAAAACTCCTTGAACTAACCTTGCATTTTACGAGCCGTATTTCTGAGAGGATTATTTTGAAATCTGGAATTGAACTGCAGTATAAAACAATTGGCGTCAGATTTCAATAATGTCTATGCTCTTTTTTATGAAAAATTATAATTTAACGAAATTCCAAACCAAATATTAGTCGCATATCTGCATTTAAAAATAAGCCTGCAACTGCATTCGAATCTATGTGCGATTACCGTAGACTTTACAGACTGTCTAATCTATTTATTATTTAACTATGACGTTTGTTTCAAAATTTGAAGTAAATTTAATATTTTAATGATTATAGACTCCATGTTTTTAATGAAAATGAAAATAGCATTTGTATTGAGTTGTAGTATTTCGATCGAATGATTTGTAATCACTATTGTGCTAGACAATAGAGGATGTTACATATTTTACTCCACTTTTTGTAGCCGTTATATATAACGTTCAACATTTACTGTTAGCACCATTCATGTTTAGAATAAAAGTCGTTCAGCTTACGACCTCAAAAAATATTGTCCTGTGCATGTCTGAAAAAAATGCCTTCGTATATATTCAATTATTCACACTTAAGTTGTACATGATTTTACTTTGATATTGTTAAAGTTTACTATTATTATTATTATATTTGGTTTAGTTGTAAGCGTATATCACAAAAAGAAATATTTTTGTACATCAAAGTTTGAAATATATTATATTGATTGTTGACTGTAAACTGTAAATGAATATATACTAAGTGTTGTAATCAATGAAATTGAAGAGCGCATTGTTTCTTAACCTTTTATCAATATTTCTATAAAATATGTGTAATTGTATAGTCCTTTTTTAATTTTATAGTATTTGCATGTAATTTTATGTTATACTGAAACAATCGAAACCGAATGTATACTTCATACGGTTTTTTTTAATTCTAGACTAGAATTAATTCATTAAACTAAACTGTAATTGTGCGTATGCATTACATCGTTAAGTCGCGATGTAATCGCATTCGTCTAAGCGGAAAGTAAGGCGAATGAAAATAAAAACATCAACATTTTAAAATATCAATTTTTTTTTAATACAAACTTTCAACGTCGATTCGCTTCCTCCTTGCACTACACTTATATGCGCATGTAATACAGTGTTAATAATCAGAAATAACAATCGCAAAACGGTTAGTTTTGTTCAATAATTATAAGACAATTAAATCGTTATGATTAGTGTAACTTCTCATGCTTCCATGTAAATTGTACCATTAGAAAATGAAACAATAGTGAACAATCATTTTTTTCGTTGCACTTTATATAATGTTAATGTTTATGTATACATTTATATATATTTATATAAATAATAAAGTCTCGTACGTATCAACTTGTATTTTGAGAAGAATAATGACCGGTCGAGTCCGCGCACTGGACCCGCGCGAACCCATGCGATATACAACCGCATCTCGTATATGTATAAATTTTTATATTAAAAAGATCCTATATATTTGTTCTCGTTTTCCTCGGCACGTCGTCATTCTTCGGCTCTCTGTCCCGTAACTCTCGGCATCATTGGAAGACACATACGCGACAACAAAGTAGAAAAAAAAAGTCTTTCGCCGTCTGCTCGGCAAATCAGCGCATTGCAGTCTCTCTCTCTCACGCGCCCACCCGCTGATTCGCCCTTCGGCAGCCCTTAGCTAATTACAAAGTACAAAATGAAATTGAACGAAGACCTTCGCTTCCTTCGCTAATCGTTACTACGCGTATTTACATTGAGTGTAAGAGTTATGGGCCTGTGTGTGTGTGTGTGTGCGTGTGTGTGTGCGTGTGATGATAAATCGATCGATTTCGATTGATTTGAGCATTGTCCCTCCTTCCCTTCCCTCCTCTCCTCCTCCCTTCCTTCCCGCACTCCCAAATCGCGCGAGGGACAATTACAAGATTTATCGCATGGCGAAGCTGATCGGCGGCACGCCCTGATTGTTGGTCGACCTCTGCTCCATCGTGATGTACTGGCGTATCAGTCGGGATATCTCGTGGGCCTGCTCGGTCTGCAGCCTCGTGATCCGCTGCTGCATCAGGTTGCCGCACTTCATGTCCAGGTATAGGGCGCCCTCTTCGGACTTGACCTTGCGCGTCGAGATCACCTCGGAGTAGGGGTAGTGATACAGTGTCTCCTGCAACGGCAGTGCCAGCGATTAGTCTCCGAAAGTTCGGCAATTTCAAAAAAATAAATGCACGCTTCTTTGGTCTGGAGATCGAAAAAAAATTTTTCACAGACTTTCCTCTGTGATCCCCGAAAGACAGTCGAAAATGCAGAGGAACACGGAAAAAGTTACTGGATAACCATATCTCTGAGCTGTCTTAAGTATTTTTTACAAAAAATTCATGAGTGAAAGTACTGGAGTAATAACAACTGCGAATGTTTCCGAGGCACCAATAAAATTTCAAATTACACTACGATAAAGTATTTTTATAGAGCTTTAATCCATAAAGTATGTATACCAAGATTCGATGTTCCGATGAAAAGTTGTGCCCGTTTGAAAAAGTAAAGAATAATAAAAATGCCTGTCCATGTTCAATTTTCCAGACCAAAGAAAAGTGCATTAATATTTTTTGCAATTCGACTTATATACGAATTCGGCGATGCTTACGTGCGTTATGAGGTCGATGAAGTGGACGCCGTGCCGATTTAGAGCGAGAATGTGGTCTCCGCCCTTCTCCTTGCCCTCCGGCACTCTCTTCACCGCGAAGAAGCTGGAGCCGAACAGCGGCCACTTGGAGAGTATCTCTGCGAGAGGAGAATCGTTTGAGTAATCGCGGCATTACAGAGAGACACGGGGGGTATAGAGAGCAGGACGTTTTTCTCACCTAACACTTGGGCTTTGCAGCTGGCGATACTGTTGTGCTGGACGTTAGACCAAGCCTGCTGTACCATGTTGGCCCACTGCTGGGGCCTGGGCTCCCTCAGGCTGAGAGCCGGTTTTGGCAGGAGGTACTTGATGCGCTTCGTCGTCGGCTCCTCCCTCTCGTTCTTCAAGTCCGCCGCTCTGTGAAGCAGAGCCGCGATTTGCGCCATGTCGTACTGGAAAAAGAGTCATTTCGTTGTTATTGCCGTCATACGAGTCGCGAGCTCGCGGTTGAGTTTGGGAAAAAAAGCCGTAGTGACACCGCGGTCGGTAACGATGCGGCAGAAAAGTGCTCCGATCTCTCAAATAATGTAACGAATTACGGAAAACCAAGAGATACTGGCCCTTCGTATTGGCATCGTCTCTCGTTGTGCAAAGTTTGGAATGAAAATGTTCACGAGTTGGAGAGAAGAGCTTCGTCCGAAAATCAGTGGTTGTAATCTGACGTAACTTACTTCTGCCGACAGCTACTGATTTTCGGACAAGGTTGTCTCTCCAACGCCTGAATATTTTGATTCCAAACCTTTCGTAGTGATGGACAATGACAGTACGAAGAGCAAGTATCTCTGGGTTTTGTATATAGTTCATTATGAGTATTAACTGAGATCTAAGTATTTTTCTGCTGCGTCGTTACTGACCGCTCGCTGTAGGCTTCAGACCCCCTTAACTTGAAAACACTTACAATGACCTCCTGAGGCAAATGTTCCCCGGGCAACACTAGAAGCAATCCTTCGAGGTAGTCGGGCGCGATTTGGTTGAACACGACTTCGACGTAGAGCGGCGCGTCCAAACGCAGAGGGTAGTACCAAACGGACCTGCAAATTTTCCATGACAATAACGAATTAACCATTGGCACACGCGCCACTTGCGAATATCGCGGAGCTTTGCTCGACTTACCTGCAGAAGATAAGGTAGAACAGCTGATGGTTCTTGTGCAGCTCGGTGGTGACGTCAAGCACGTACTCGTCTCTCGCGAGAGGCATCGTGAATGCGTCCCCGTCGACGATGCAGTACAACGAGAACTCGTCCATCTCGTGGGGATTCCTCACAGATATTATGTTGCACATTTCCTCGATGACGTCCTGAAAGGGGTAAACAATGATTTTTCAATGGGGGACTTCCTCTTCGCGAATTTGAGAACCTCATTGCTTTTATCCGCGGTTAATGTCGTGTGAAAGTTGAAATGGCAAGTTGGGGCAGAATAGAATGACAATGCCCGCATTTTATTCTTTCCCGTGTATTCGCGAGTACAAAGAGAGCCTGTCAGTTCCACAGAGGTTTGAATAGACTACTCGGCTCTCTGTGTCCGGAATAAGAATCCTGCGCGTTATTATGTGCAGTAACGAAATTGTAGGGGCTGTTATCCGAACGAGAATTACACCTGATTATAACGTAGTAACAATTTTCATTGGTTAATTGATAAATTGAATGATGTTTTTTTTCCTTTCAGTGAATCAGTGCGCTGAAGATAATTTCCCGACGGCCAACGGAAGTAGCGAGCGGGATCGCATCGCATCGCACGAAGTAAGCGATCTCAGTGATACTTTTGAATGGAATTAGGAGGGGCGCGGGTATACCTGCACGACGGTGGTGCACTTGGTGTTGATGACGCGCTCGGTGCCGCCGGGCAGCCTGTAGATCTGCCTCTTGGCGTTGCGGCCGGCGCTGATCGCCATGATCTCCTCGACGCTGGGCACGTTCTTGCGGCCGCCGTACTTGACGGTCTTGCGGAGGTTCTGGAGGCAGACGGTGGCGGTGCCGTGGTAGGCCCGGCGCTTGTCGTACGCCGCGGTCTCGAGGTACTTGCTGAGGTAGGGCTTGAGGCCGTCGCTGCAGGTGAAGTAGGCGGCGACGATGCTGAAGAGCCGCCAGCCCCGCTGGCAGCTGTCCGGGTTGGGGCTCTTGTTGTTGGTCGTCTGCTTCATCAGCTGGCAGTAGACCTCGTCGCGCAGGAGCTCGAATTTATGGCAGTGCTAAAGTAGGAGGAAAGCAGCGCGTGTGAGAGAGGCCGATCGGTCTGCGCGAGCTAGCAGTAGAACGAGCGCTCGGCAAGTTTTTGCGCCCGGCCTCGCGCCATACCCACCATTAGGATCGTGTAGACGCATTTGACCTCGCTCATGTCGGCCGGCAGCGGCTGATCGCTCATGTAGCGCATGAGGCAGAGGAAGCACTCGACCGCCAGGGCGCTGAGCTCGTTGTCCAGCCGGAGCAGGCTCTGCTCGATCGGGACGGCCGAGTACTTGACCAGGTCGACCTGCTCCTTCCACGTCCACTCGGCGCCGTCCTGGCTCTTGCCCTTCTTGCTCTTCTTCTTGCCCTTCAGCGACTCGATCACCTTGAGCGAGCCGCTTATCGAGCCGTCCGCCGTCTTCAGCATCTCGAATCTGAAAATAGTCGCCGCGCCAAATGTAATTGCGGAGAGCTCGGCGACTCCCAAGCGCTGCGCTCTATGCGCACCGTTATCATAATTTGCCTCTTTCGCATTCCTAACGCCGCGGCTCTAATCGCCCGCTCAACTGCAGCTTCGACCAACGCCAGCGGAGGATCGCGATCCCAAAGGCAAACAAATGCGCCGCTCGCACTTAAAGCGACTCCGAAGACGCAGCCGAGTTCTCCGCAGAGCAGAGGACGCAATCGTATCTTCTGTGCGCGTTCTGCTTTCTCGAGTACACTTACCGGGCTGCGAGGACGTTATTTACTCGAATACGTATATAGGCGCACGTATATGCCGTCGGCCCTTCGTTTCAAGCTCGCCTCGCTCGGAAATTCGGATATATGTGCTAATCCACGAAATAGTGGAAACAACTCACCTCGGAAAATCGCAAAATGTTTCCTTAAACCATTCAAAACCATTAAAAATGACATTAGAACGTATTTTATAAAAGTCCATAGTTTTCGCGAGAAAAATCTATGAATTAATTCTTTTTTTCTTCATTATTTCTCATTTTTCGAGTCGGTTTTTGCTCCGGAAAAAAGTGTATACCCTACGGTTCGCCGTTCATACGTGAGTTTTTTCTCCTTCACTGTGCTCCTATAAGGAACCAGAAAACATAGGTCTAGTATAGGTGTGCCTTCAATAAAAAATTTTGTGATTTTCTGAGGTGAGTTGTTCCCACTATTTCGTGGATTATTACACATACGTAATTAGGCGGTTTGTATCGACTTTCTTTTCCTGGATCGGCCGGTCGCGGTGCGCAACATCGTTATTTCGGTTGATAATACGCGCGTATGTAACATGCGCTGGAATCGCAGTTATATTATACTTTTCCGCGTCACGCACATTTTTTTCCTTTGACGGACGTATCGCGTCGAGTGTTATTATACTTGTATATGTGGAACGCGCTCTTATGACATCGCGGCGGCGGGGGGGGGGGGGGGCAATTGCTATTAACGAGACGGAATTCGTCGGAAACATTGGAAACGTCGAATCATCATTTCAGGAGGTCGAAATGTGCGAATGTGACTGTCGCTTTGTGCGCGTCGCGTCGAAAAGGCCGTTGCGGATAATACGAGAGAGCGAATCTATAGAGCCGCTTCCGGAGCGATGTCTCAACGTTTCACGCTGACGATTAAAAAAGCATCTTTGAGGGGACTGATACACCTTTAAAATGTTAAATAATGAAAAATTGAATTTTATTTTGTATTACAACTTGACATTGTTTAAATAATGTTTTATATAATGGTATTAGCTTATATATTATGTTACACACGTAAAACAATTTTTATATATGCCATATTCCAGGTACAACATGTCTTCGAAGGCCAAAATCCATGAAATCCATTTTTTTCATTCACCGCAGACTTTAGTTGAATCAGGGCATCGGAGAATTCTCTGGCAGGTACAGATCTGCTTTGAAAACATATAGTTCCCAGATGAGTGTGGGGATTCTCAAATAATTAAGATTCAAAAAAGTTATAAACAATTTAAGAACATTTATAATTTTTTACATTTTTTAATTAATTTTTGTAATAAATTGTATCTAGCTCCGATGCCCAGATTCAACTAAAGTCTGCGGTGAATGAAAAAAATGGAATTCATGAATTTAGGCCTTCGAAGACACGTTGTACCTGGAATATGGCATATACAAGAATTGTTTTGTGTTGTTAACATTATTTATAAGCTAATACCATTGCATAAAACATTATTTAAACAATGTCAAGTCAATAAAACAATAAGATCAAATTTTCCGTTTTACAACACTTTAAAGCTTTATCAGTCCTCTTAAGTCGGCTCGCGGTCTCTTTGTTGTAAGCCGCGGGGCGATGCCCGAAAAACTGACAGCGGCACGGAGAATCGAACTCACTTGTCGGTGCTCTGCCGGAAGTTGAGCATGGCGTACTGGAGCAGCGAGTGCTTGCCGTCGTTGACGACGGTCCGCGTGCCGTCGAGCGAGCCGTCGTAGAGCCCGTTCTCGTTCCTGGCCGCGGCCGCGGCGTCGTCCTGCTGCCTCCACTCCTGATTCGCGAGCTGCTGCTGCTGCTGCTGCTGCTGCTGGTGCAGCTGGTGCGAGCTGCCGGAGATCTTGCCGTTCTTCTGGTAGTGCATGCCGCCGTTGAGCTGGGGCCCGTGGCCGTTGCGGCCGTTGGCCAGGCCGTTCTGCGGATAGTCGGCATGGTGCTGGGGACTCGTCGAGGGCGGCACGGGACTGCCGTACTGGTGCCCGTGACTGGACAGGGGCGTCGAGTGGATCGCCTGGGAGGCGATGCTCTTGCTGATCTGCGAGACGTGATTGTCCTGGTGCTGCAGCTGGTGAATCTTGGACTGGTGAATCGGCTTCTGCTCGATCTGCAATCACGGAATCAGTGTCGCGCGGTTCGTCAGTAAAATTCGCTCGTTCGCTCATGATTTCCCGCTATGGGGAATCGCGTAACGGGGCTTCCCCGTACGCGTATTTACAAGTTTTCCTCAAAACCGGCCCGAGCGGCCATATGGCGCGGGGAGGAAAAATCAATCGCGCTTACGCTCGCAGTTTTACGCGTAATGACCGCTCGCTCCGCGCGGATTCGTGTATATTATTACGGGGCAACGGTTTTTTGCGATAAAAACGGGGGCTAATGATGATTGCTTTATAGAGACAGAGAGAGGGGGGGGGAGGAGAGGGAGATACGCGCGCGGCAATCAGACTCAACGGTTTTACGCGGGCACTAAAGTCTTTCGTCTGCTTTTTGACAAAGGCAGAGAGATTCTCGCAATCGTGATTAGCCATATGTCTGAGGTGCATCTGTTCCCTCTCGGACGTAATTATCATCGGGTACATTATCGCCGACGTATCTCGTAAAACATATACAGCTTGGTCATCTGGCGTTGAGCTATTTACGGTTGTTATTATATTCTCGGGGGGAGGTTCGCAAATGCAGTTAATCGCAATCGCCGCGCGCGTTTAATTTAATCGCCAATTTATGGATTACCCATTTTTCTTCTGCGTACATATATAGTTACCATTTCTGTATTCTATACGCTTGTTTCTTATACAATTACATTTACGCTTAATTTATATACCCCGAGTGTCTTTAAACAAATTGCTCGCAATTTTTACTCGCGTTACATCGCGTACGGCCGCGGCGAATGCTTAACGGCGGCGCGCAAATTTCTTCTGTCGGTAAACACCGACTTTCTCAATAAATTTTGCCAGTTTTTCTGGACGTATACTCTGCTCTGCAACTTTCCTATGATAAAACTGATCGAGTGCGCGTGCTTTTATATATTTTTTTTGTTTGTTTTCGTTTCTCCTGGAAAATTCCCAGCTAAACGCAAAGTGAAAATCCGCAGCGGGGATTGTTGCTTGGCCAACGTATCCTCGGGCCATTATGCGTTTAGAGGCAAAAGCGTTGCGCGCAGCGTACACACATAAATCCAATTCTTATCTCGGAGCTTTACGACGACTTAACAAGACAATTATAAACGCCGGCGTACAGCATCGCGAAAAAGTAAAGTAAATCCGATGCTGCGCAGTGTGCAATCGAATCAACGCGACGACCTCGATTAAGTGCGCGGCCGCGATGTGAGCTCTGCGCGCGTCTTATCAAACTGCTTGGATCGATTCATCGTCCTCTTCGCTCCCTTTCTTCCTTGACCGATAAGTCGATCCCTTTGCATTCGTAACGCGCTCGTGCCTCGACTACACAAAGAGCTCGAGTTCGCGAGAATAATCGATTATATCGCGACGTACATATATTTACGCTCGCGAACTCAGCTGAATTGGTAAATTTAATTCCTCGGTGCATTATTTCATCGACGTATGCTGCAGCGGGTTTATACATCGGGCACATGTCTCGCAGCCCGAGATAAATAAGCGGCGGCAGAGAGGCCGCGTATGGAGGCAAAAAATTACGTACCATCGGCGAAGACGCGCGCGGCGTATGTACCGGTACTCTCTCCGTCTCGATTCTCGGCGCCTCGAGGATATCTCGCGTCGTAGAGCCAGTACAGAGAGAGAGAGAGAGATGCAGCCCGGCAATTCCGCGGTCCGGCATAATTCTGCATCTCCTCGACGGTGCGAGAACGCGCTCCGAGCGCTTTCTCTCCTCCTCTTATTCGCGTTTCGTTAGGGAGAGGCGCTGCTGCCGCGGCTCGAGGAATTATTTATAATGATCAGAACTGGATTGCCTTAAACCGTCGCCTTAAACCTTGTCGCGTTGCGCGAATCCACGCGATTGTTCGGATCGGCTTTTGATATACACGCGAAATATAAGTGGGTTAAAGCAGCTTTTCAAATGGCATTTTAATTCGATGCCGATATGAGCTTTCTCTTTCATATGTGCCGCAGTGCACAGCTACCGTTGCCGACTGTTTTCGTTTACTTTCGCGAATCCGTTATAGTAGCGCGAGAGCAAAATCGAAAATTGATGCGTTTAATTCGAGCGTAATATATGTGCATATCCATCAATGTTCGGAAACGACTCGCGCCCAATGATTGCAAAATTTTTTTTTCAAGGCACACCTACCAGGTTTGTTTTTTTCAAAAACAAATCAAGAGCAAAAAAGACTCGAAAAAACGAGAAATAATAATTAACAAAAAATGAATTCATAGATTTTTCTCTCGAAAACTATGGAATTTCATGAAAATTTCATTACAACGAAAATGTCTTAAAATTCGTCAAAGAATGCTCTGAAATTTTTTCAGATCGATCAGAGACAATTTTTGGTTTTTCGAAAATCCAAAAAAATCGAAATGTCGACAAATGTTCTTGAAAAATCTGAAAAAAATTCAGAGCATTCTTTGATGAATTTCAAGACATTTTCATTCTAATGAAATTTTTATAAAAGTCCATAGTTTTCACGAAAAAAATCTATGAACTCATTTTTCGAGTCGTTTTTGCTCCGGAAAAAAGTATATACCCTTCGATTGACCGTGTACGAATTTTTTCTCGTTCAGAATGACCTAAGGAACGAGAAAAAGTAGATCTAATATAGGTGTGCCTAAAAAAAAAATGCAACTTTTGAGAGTTGTTTCCGAAAATTGGCGGATTTGTACTTATATGTCGAATTTCAATGAAAAAATGCACTTTTCTTTGGTCTAGAAATCGCAAAAAATTTTTTTAAAACTAGAGGTTTCGGACCGATCAGACTTTCTTCTGTAAGCCATAAGATAATAAAAAGTGCTGAGGAACATGGGAAATATAGAATATGAAAATTTAACATGGGGAGGCCTACGGAGGAAAAAGAAAAAATTGGCTATTCGGATTTTTATTATTATTTTTTTAAACGGGCATAACTTTTGATCAGAGCATCGAAACTTGGCATATTTTTTTAAAATTCAAGCTCTTTTGTAATACTTTATTATAGTGTTATTCGAAATTATATTGGTGACTCGGGAACATTCGTAGTTGTTATTATTCCAGTGTTTTGACGCATTAATTTTCTGTAAAAAAAGCGTAAAATGGCTCAGAAATCTGGTTACTAGTAATTTTTCCCATGTTCCTCTACACTCTTGACTATCTTTCGGCTCACAGAAGAAAGTCTGATCGGTCCGAGACCTCTAGTTTAAAAAAAATTTTCGATTTCTAGACCAAAGAAAAGTACATGTTTTCATTGAAATTCGACATATACATGTAGGACAAAGCGGAGTACCCCCCGTCTGATGCAACGACGACGCGAGTGTTTCGCGTAAAGGGCACTTTTTACGCGGGCGGTATGCATATATTGCTTCTGCGCGGTGACAGGTGGCTTTCACATTCTCCGTAGATTCTCCGTAATTATAAACTCGCGGACTTTTTGCTTGCGTAAAAGGAGAGGCCCGCGCGCATACGCGCGCGCTCGCCTTCGTCTAATAATATCGTCTCAATCTGAAAACGGTGTATTTTCCGCAGGCCGCAGGAGAAAAAAGTGGCTGTATACCTTCCGATGCGTGTAATACAGTCGTGAAAAAAACGTCATTGCTATACACACAACTTTCGTTAAATCTTTTCCGCGCTACTCCGCCGCAAAGTCCGAAAATAAAAGGCAGAGGAAAAAGCCACCCCCCCCTTCTCCCCTGAAGGACATTACGACGAAACTCCGAAGAATCTCAATATAAGCGCAGCCGAATTTTTCCTGTTTATGCATATAGAATTATCCCCGATGTTCCGCTATTGCTCGCGGAAAGACACGCATACGCGTGCGTGAAAAGCAGGCCTATATATATCGGAAAAGTAATTTCGCGCTGTCCCAGATACCAGCGCGACATGTTCGTATACCAGGCGCCTAAGATGAACTCCTCTCCAATCGTCGCTGAATAAAGAGAGAGAGAGAGAGAGACGGAGAGAGACGACCCTGACCCAGATAATCCGCGATATGAACATCGCCGATGCAACTACGGCTCGCTCATACGCACACGTACACGTATACACGCACACGCGCACGCAGACACGGACAGTTTACAGTTACAGGTTTCTTAGCGCGGATGAGGGGGCTTTTTCGTTCGCTCGGCGCTTTTTGTCACGACGAGTGCGCGTATATACTTATAATATCGCGGGCAACAGCAGTGGCGCATCGAGCGCGTGTATATATATATACTGCAGGCCAGAGCCGCAGCACAGCAGGATGCGGTAATTTTTGTGCCCGCGTTTTTTTTCTTCCTTTTCTCCTTCTTCGAGCAGCGCGAGAGGCAGCTTGCAGTTGTTACATTATTACATTAACGGCGCCGATGAAATTCTTTATTAGAAACCTGCACGGATGCTCCGCGGAGCATATCTATATATAGAAAGTATAGCTGCTCGTGCCGTTTCTCGTTCCAATATACTACACCGTACACACGTATACGCAGGGCTCTTATCGATGGGTTATCGATTTTTGCGCTTTGCGCGTGAAAGCGCGCTTTTTCCTACGTCATATATATAGTGTCACTCACAGGGAGCTTATTCTTTTGTTTCACCAGCGTATATGTCGAATTTAAAAGAAAAATGCACTTTTCTTTGGTCTAGAAATTGAAAAATTTTTTTTAAATGTAGAAGTTTCGGACCGATGAGACTTTTCTTCTGTAAATCGAAGGATAGTCAAAAGTGCAGAGGAACGTGGAAAAAGTTACTAGTAAAAAAATTAATGCGTCAAAATACTGGAATAATAACAACTACAATTTCGAATCACACTATAATAAAGTAGTACAAAAGAGCTTTAATTTAAAAAAAATATGCCCAGTTTCGATGCTCTGATCAAAAGTTATGATCGTAAAAAAAAAATAATAATAATAAAAAAAAAATCTGAATACAGACAATTTTTTCTTTTTCCTCCACGCGTGCCTCCCCATGCTAAATTTCCTCAGGCATTTTTCATCATCTTTCGGCTGACGGAAGAAAGTCCCATCGGTCCGAGATTACGTATAATTCTAGAGCAAAGAAAAGTGCGCGTATTTTTTGAAATTCGACGCATACAATGCGAATTCCGCGTCGCGAGGGAAGTGCACCGAGTTCGGGCGCCAACGACACACCGCGTGAACTTGAAAAGCGCCGCAGCGGCGCAGCTTCCGTGCGCTGCGTACGTTCCCCTGTTGGGTGCGGCGTACCTATATATATACATACATACACACGTGTGTGTACGGCGGGGATATATAGGTTGCTCGCACGTGTACTTACACATGCGCGAGAAAAAATTACGAGCAAGAGCGCGAGTCGGCGTAACGGGCGCGTTAATAAGGAACAAAACGAAACTCAATCCCGAGAGGTCGTTGATCTCGGGAGAGCGCGTGCGAGCTCTGCCGACTGAGCGTTGCTCTCTATCTCCCTCTCGCATAATTGTGGAAATCCGTCGCCTCGTTACGTATAGTCGCTTCCCTGATTCTCGAGGATCGTCCTCGTCGTCGTCCTCGTCATCTGAATATCCCCTCGTGTCTTTGTTTTGTCAAACCGATCTCGCGCGCTCGCTTGTAAGATTTTCAGCATGCAAATTCGCGCAGGTGTATAATCGAGCTTGCGCCGATTTGTTATATGGAATTCGCGCGTCGTATAGCAGCGACGCATATAATAATAGCGCGCGCATAGGCGGATCATCGAATGGGATCTCGTTTGTTTGACTCGTGGCGAGACAAATTATATCGGAGATGTGCACCGTGTAATCTTCGGTGACGAGCTATGGAAGTATATCAAGGAGAAGAAAGCTTTACCTGCTGCACATTGCGCGCTTAACTAGATGTGTACACACGCAATTGAATGACACTTGTGTGTGTGTGTGGCGCCGTCGCCACCGCAGTGACTCCCTATTCCGGTCGCCCGTCGCGGCTTTAATTACACCGTCTTCAAAAATACGGAATTTGCACGGCTAACATACGAACGGTATAATAGCAAAGTTTCGGCGAAAGGGAAGAAGAAGAAGAAAATGAACGGATTTTAATAGTACGTTTCTCGCGCAGAAATGTACGCATGTAACTTAGGCGTAATAGCGCAAATTGCCGCGAGTGACGACTTTTCTGTTGTAAGATACTTTTGTGTAACACGTGCGGCGCACAACTGTCGCACAAGTAAAATACGCGCGCTCGTTTCGCTCGTAACCTTTATTTTAGATTCGTTCGATTACTGCAGAAACGAATAGCTTTCATTCTCACGACCGCGGAATCCCATATGGGACACGTGTCCCGCTATGTACATAAATTCAAGCTGACTCTCTCGGCCGCGACTCGTCGAGATGCCAATAAGATAAAAATTTTACGCATAAGGAGCCTGTTTACGGGGCATTAATTATTTATTAGTCTACAGCGTCGTCCTGCGCTCCGCGTGGCTATACGCTCGATCGCATAGATCAGCGGGTCTTTGTGATAGATTATTCATACGCATATCGGCGGCCAATCAATATCGTCCCCTTCTATACAAGAGAGCGATCCTCTTCTGTTCATCTCTCGCTGTGCGCGCGCGAGTCGCGAAAGGAGGATGGATTAAAAAAATTGAAAAAGCAAAAAATATAAGAAGCGTGCGCGGGCTCGCTCGAACTCTCGACTCGCGTATATATACATCAAGGCAGACGTTAACGACGACCCGCAAAACAGTTGCTTCCGTTCTGAATTTCACATTCTGCAGTGAAAGGTGAGCAGCTCTCGAGCGCGGCTCTCGAGATTAATCGGCGAAAGTATATATACAGGAGGCGGGGGGGAGGGGGGACTTTTTCGATGTGTCGCCCGGCTGCTGCGAAGCGATGAGTGCGCGAGAAAAACGCGACGCGTCCCACAGCAAAGGGGGGGGGGGAGGACCGGAGCTTAACAATTCGGGTATAGGAAATCGTTTAACGGTGAATTAGAAAGAGGGGGGGGGGGGATCACGGTGATGGATGCGCGCTCGGGATTCATTGAAAATCGGGTATTTGGGTATACATCATAGTTGCGGAGCTCTCGGGGGGTACGATTTACGGATTTACGGCTACTTGCGCAAAGTGTGCTAATGTCTCGCTTTATAGCGGTATACGTATAATTGGTTAGGATAAAATTTGACTTTTAGAGGCCGCCACTATTCCCGGGTAAATATTCTAGGTATGTACACGCATGCAGGTGTGTAGTACGCGGTGTGCGCGGGCTGACGAGGACGATAAGCAGACCTGATAGCTCTTGACCTTCTCGTCGAGCTTCTTGAGGGTCTCCTGGATGGTGGTGAGGGTGCGATCGCTCGACCTCTCGTCCATCGCCTGGGAGTCGTTCTGCGACCTGAGCTCCTCGAACCTCTTGAGTATTTCGCGGACGCTGAGCTTGCTGCCGTCCTTCTCCTCGCGTATGGTCTCCATTTTGGAGAGCTTGCGCTCGGCGGCGCCGCTCCTGGCCTCGTCGCCGTCGTAGTAGTCCTTGATGAGGCCCTCGAGCCTCATCTCCTCGACGCTCCTCGACTGCTCGTAGCCGTCGTAGAGCGAGCTGCTGGTCGAGTTGCGCCGGTTCCTCAGCTGGCAGCCCTCCTCCGCCCTCAGCTGCTCGATCGTGGGCTGCGGCTGGTGTTGCTGCTGCTGCTGCTGGCTGGACTTGTTCCAGAGTGCGCAGGAGCTCGCGCTGCGCTGCTCGAGCTTGGCGATGTCGATCCGCGGGATGTTCTCGTAGTCGAACCTCTGGGCGAGGCTCTCCTTCCTTCCTCCGGGCGCCGCGACGTTGTTCTTGTTGACGTCGAGCTTCGACTCGTGGGCGGACTTGCCGTTCGCGCTCTTGGGCTCCTCGCTGGACTTGGCGAAGAACTTGGCGAAGCGGTGCCTCAGCGGTATCGACTGCTGCGGCTGGGGCTGCTGCTGGATCTCGGCCTCGAAGCGCCTGCCGTTGGAGCTGCTGCTGCTGCTGCGCTTCTTGCTGTTCTCCAGGGACGAGGGCTTCTCGAGGAAGGCGCCGGAGTCGTCGGTGTGGCCGTACTCGTCGCTGATGCTCGACTCGGACTCCGAGGACCTCACCAGCAGACTGTCCGGCGAGTTGGTTTTGCGGTCGTCGTCGGACAGGTGGAGCTTGGCGCTGTACTTGTCGTGCAAGTGCGCCGTCGAGTTGCCGTTGTCGAGGTTCACCAAACTGCGGCACCTCATGTCCTGGGCCTCGTATCTCAGCCTGTAGTCCGGCACGGAGCGTCTGTTGTACTGCTGCTGCAGTATCTGACTCTGCGACTGGTACTGTATGGGACTCGGTACAGGAGCCGGTACATGATGCTGCTGCTGCTGCTGCTGCTGCAGGTGCAAGAGGTTTCTGTTCTCGAGTCGCCTGAGGAACTCGGAGCGTTTGACGATCCTCTTGTTCACTGGTTGATTGTTGTTGTTGCTGCTGCCGTTGTTATTGTTGTTGCTGTGGTTCTTATTGTTACTGTGGCCGTTCGGCTGATAATGACTACTGGCACTGCTGTCGACGCGCCGGTACTCGCACTCGGACTCGGACATGTCCGTGAACTGGCTGAGGATTTCCGGGCGGTGCTTCTGCTTCTTGCGCAGCGTCTGGGGCAACTCGGCCCAGTTGCTCGAGAGCCGGCGAGAGAAGACGCCCTCGGAGTCTGCGACCTCTCGCTCCATCATCATCTTGGATGACAGGGACTGAGGCCGCGAGATTCGTGCTTCTTCGCTCAGTCCAAGGGGACTCTCAGGGCAGCGTCATCGGGAGCTTCACACGCGACACTTTCCCGCCGCTGGACCACGCGCTGGCCTTCACTTCTTCCTTCGCGCGGCTAACGACATGAGTAATCTCAATTATTTTCACGAGATTGAATAAAGTCGTCTCCGGGAGATTGTTTACACGCTGCGCGCGGCCTCGTTTCTGCTCTCGCCGGAAATAATCGACTAATCTCCCTGATAATGCGTGATTGCGCGCGTTTCTTAAAAAAAAAAAAAACGAGAAGAAGAAAAAAAAACACGAAGGGAGATGACGAGCGCAGATAATTCAATATGAAGACGCGAGAAAATTCACCAATCGCAGGAACAATATATATATGCGCGTGTTAAAGTGGATTAAAATATACGGAACGCGAACCGGTCGAGGCGAGGCGAGTCGCAGCGTGTACACGCGACTTTCCCCAATAGTATTCATCGCGTCTGACTCCGTGGAAATGATTGTTGCTTTGGAAAAGAAGCGCATCGCCGAGAGAACAACGCGGGTCGAACGCCAAGGAGAGGCGCGCGCGTATATATATACAGCGAGAGAGGAAATTACATTCCACTTCCGCGATGAGACGCCTGCACCGCATAGGTCGGCTCATCATTCCTAATCATAATCATCGTTCCTTAATCATAATCATCGTCGTCGTCGTCGTCGTCGTCGTCATCATCGAGATCCGCTTTGGTTCGAAGGTCGAGTTCACGTTTCATCGAGTCACTCGAGAGAGTTGCGTACGATTACGAGGTGTATTTGTTAGCGCTGAGAGCCGTTGCGAGGCGCTGGTAATGGACCGTGTCCTAGATCCTCGAGGTGTGTATAGAAGTCGAAGCCGGAGCCTCGGCGACTGCGGATTATAGGTGGGAAAAGAGGTCAGATGCATATTTCGCTTCGAGGCACCGGTTCTTTCTTCTCTCCCGGCTCTTTTTGCAGACGCGGCCGTCTGTTTTTGCGCGGCTCGCGCTCGATGCCCCTTTGACAATCGTTCAATGTCGAATATTCCGTGCGATTCGTAATTGCGCTGAGATTAACAGAAAAATTAATTTGCGCAACTCTCTCTCTCTCTCTCCGCGATGGCCGAAGAAAACTTTCTCACGGTCCGCGGAGGCCACGGAATTACGCGCGGACTCTTAAGACGCGAATTTGAAGATTGAACATTATTTTGAAATAACTCAACTCGTTAGGACGCGAGAGCGGTTTATTCGAATGTAAAATCGCGATAAGCGCGAGAGTACACGGCTAAATTGTCCGGTAAATTCAAGCCACGCGGCTAATTTATCTCGTCGCGGCTAATCCGGCCGATCTTCAAAATCCAACGGCACCTATATCACCTGCGCTCATCAGGCGATGGGGCGGTGGAGGGGGGGGGGGCGACGAGCTAATTATTCACGCTCACTCGCGTCTGCGCCGCTCGAGTCTAATTACCGAATCCCCTTTTACCGATTATATCCACGAGAACATCATCGAACAATGAAGAAGAAAAAGAAGACAAGTCAAACATTCTCATAGAAAATGAAAGCCGCGGCGGCGCGGAAGTTTCGATATATATAGGCGCGCGCGCTCGCGCGCAGAGGCTCTGTTTAATTTTCGGTCGCGCGCGCGGCTCTCTAATCTGCCGCGGCGACCGAGATGTAGATACAGACGGAAGGAGGAAACTCGCGGAGGAGAAAGAGAGAGAGAGGAGAGCAAGTTCGAGCATCTTCTTCTCGGCTCGTCGCGGCGGCGGCCGGGGTTACATACAACCGTGAGAAAACTCGTGAGATCCCGACCTCGTCGGGACAATGAAGCAGCAGCTTTCATTACGATTACTTCGCGTAGCGGTGAGTGAGCGCGCGAAAACCGACTCGCCTGCCATTCGGCAGTGAGATAGAGAGAGAGAGAGAGCCTCTATACTTCACGCGTGCAGTGCGTGCGTTCTGTATGCAAAAGCGACGTTGCTGTACGCGCCGTGTAAACACGGCAGAGGTGGGCCTATTAAAGATACGGGATAGAGCTATCGGTGAATTTGAGAATGTAATTGGCCGCGCGCTGTTGCCAAACGCGCCCCGGCTGTTATTCCGAGAAGAAAAGGGAGTTTAACGCGAGGAAACGCCGTTTTTTTTTTTATCGATCGATCGAAACGTCTGCGATTGGTATTTGGGTTACACTCGGCGTATACAGCGGGTATTGTTCGATACGTTAATAGTCGGCGTTGTGTCATTTGTACGCTCGTTTCTCGAAATGTACAGCTACGTATCGATCTTTTGTTTACCGACTCGCGGGGCACCTGCCGCGCACTTTTGCAACGTAGCTATGTATATACACACACACGAGCATAACGCACTGTAACAATATGCCGGCGTTCGGATCACTATTGTTTTACATAAGCGAGAAGCGCCATTAGGTTTTAGAAGAAAGGAAAAATGCGAATTGCAACGATGTAACTTTTCCGCGCGCGAGCATATAATGCGCCTCGGAGTATAAACAATTTTTTGCGCGAGCCTCGAGCTTTAAGGCGTTTACATAACTGAATTATACGCCCG
Source organism: Philotrypesis tridentata (assembly GCA_018906965.1). Taxonomy (NCBI): domain Eukaryota; kingdom Metazoa; phylum Arthropoda; class Insecta; order Hymenoptera; family Pteromalidae; genus Philotrypesis; species Philotrypesis tridentata. The sequence goes on along the minus strand of JACCIB010000001.1, from coordinate 5,969,600 downwards.
GGCATTAACTCGAGTGACTCTTGCAAAACTTTGCAATTGTCCAATTATTCGCTTTTCAGCTCGCGAAATCCCATATGCTTAAAGAGCCCCGTTTGACTTTTTCTCGCAATAATCCCGCAGCAAATTTTTATACGCACTCGAAAAAAGAGCCGCGTGCGCGCCGCGGTTTCGTAATGGTTCCCTCCCCGCAGACCGTCGCTTGCGCTGAATCGAACAGTTTCGAATTCAGCCGATTCTATCGGCATCTTCCTTCGACGCCACTGTATACGCCAAACGAACAAAGCAGCAGCACTTGTGAATAATGAGCTTACATAACGCGTACGGGCACAGCGTATAGGCAGCGACTAATTAAAAATGTGTAGCTTCAAATATAATTACTGCAGAGTACGAGCAAAGTGTGCGCACGAGCTGAAACTTATAGCGCCTATAACATCCTCGAAGGTGTCTGCGTATATCTCTCCGATTGATGCACCGATTGAAAATCCTTTTATCTCGCGCGCACGAAAACCCGAGGCTATATATATACGAGAGAAGCTCCTCTTCGCGCTTGCATAAGCCCGGAGTTTGTTTTTGCCACGTTATTAAAGCAATTGGCGAGGCGTGCGAGACGAGAGAGAGAGAGAGAGGGACTGCAACGATCCGTGAGCGCAGAGGTGGCGCTCGTCTTTCCGGATCGAAAAGGAGCTATGCAGCAGCGCTGCCGTTACGTAAATCTCTTATACACACAGAGCGGCCTTTATTGCGGCGTTCTATTATTGCGCGTAGTTTCAATTATTTGCCGATGTATACGTATATGCGAACGAGAACGTGTATTTCGGGTAGAAAAAGCTCTGTTCTCGCGGGCGGGACGGATCGGCGAGAGACCGGCGCGCGATGATTCATGCGGTCGCGCTCTTTTTGGGGAATGGCTCTCTTTCTCTCTCTCTCTCTCTCTGCGTGATGCAGACTTCCTTTGACGCAGCGGCAACAGCGGGGAGAGAGAACCATAGGTCGTCGCTCGCGTTTTCGCTTGTATTACACGCATATTTCGTCTCGAGAATTCAGCGAAGAAAGAACGTTTCTTTTGCATTCGCGCAGCTATACGGATGTATATATACGTATATATAGGTGTGCGCGCACGCGAGATGAATAACGCATACGATGCGGTGTGTGTGTGTGTGTGTCGTAAATTCCGTAAGGATGGGTTGCGAACGGCAGCTGCAACGGCGAGTTTCGTTCACTCGTTAAATTGAAGAAAATTTTCCAGCTCGCGCGCTATGCACGCGCGGAGAGGAAGAATATATAGAAAAGATCGCTAAACTGCACCTTCGGCCAAAGCTGAAAACTGCTGGCTCTTGTTAATAATATAAATCACGATAGAGGGAGCGGGGGGAGGAAGGGACCTCCAGGCACGGCCAAGCTGCTATATATGCAACAGCTCTCGCGTGGCTCTCTTCGCGCATCGCGGCGCATCTCTTTCTCTCGATGTATATGTGTGCAGTATACACATACAGTATGTACGTATACACGTATATATCAATAGCGCACTTATAGAGTTCCTGCGGCTCTAACTTTCGATATTAAATAACGCGCATACGATTACGTATAGACGAGCGCGAGATGCTATCTGTCCCGTGTGGCAGCTCTCGCGGGCGCCGCGAGAGAGAGAGAGAGAGAGCCGGGGATCTCTCCTCTGTGCACTTTCGCGCGAGCGTAGCGTTTGCGACCGCGACGTCAATACATAAACAATGCAACGCAAGGCTCCGCAACTCTCCGCGGCTCGAACGAGCTGCTTTGCATTAATTGCGCTCGCGCGTTGCGTATGCAATATTTTGTAAACATCGCGATCGCGCGCGTCGCGAAATTTCTCATAATCGACGACGACGACGAGACCGGCATTGAGGAATTACGCGATAGAGAGAGAGAGAGAGAGAGTAATCCTTGCGTCAGAAATGTTTTTCTGTATATATATATATACAAGCAACGCGCGTCGCAATGTGTGTCACGTCGTCACGTGCGACAATACGAGCAGGACAGACAGCGGCTGTATACGTATAGCGGTCGCTCGTATTACGTATACCTCGTATAAGTCTCTCTGGCGCATTTGTATATTATATACGAGAGAGCTATGGCAAATAGCAAATACCCGGGAGACACACGCAATATCTGTATAGCCGAACGCCGCTGTGTATATACATATTGCGCAAGTGCGCGAGCGCATAGTGTCGGATCAAAACCGCGTCGAGATTTGTTGCGCGAGTGCAGCGGTCTCTCTCTCTCTCTGTTGTCCCTCTCTCGAGTGTATATAGAAATCATCGAATGCCAGGCGGCCTTACGAAGGATGCGGAACACTCGAGATGTGAGAGACTTTCCTTTCTCCCGCCTTCAGTCGCCGTCTATATATCCGTTTGTTTATTTATACAGCTGATGTGGACTCGAGGCGCGCGCCGCGAGATGGCCGCGCAGTTATGCTTGCAATATGCTAATGTTTTCGCGCTGTTTGCTTTATCAATGAATTGCTCTCTCTGTCTCGCGCCTCTCTCCCTACACTCGTGTAATAAACGGCTCGTAAAGTCCTCGGCGGATTTCCGCATATCTCTCTGTATACATACATACGTATAAATTTTAACTGCGCGCGAGGATACGCGCGCTTTTTGCGCTTCGAGTTCGAAAGTTCTCTCTCTCTCTCTCTCGCCGATGCGATAATTGTGCGCTCTATTATCTCGCGCGCGGGCGCGACTCTATACATACATGTATGTGTGTGTGCGTGTGTATATATATAACGCGCTGCAGCTCGTCCGCGTGGATTCGCGAGCCGGGGAAAATTCGTTGAATGGGAATGCGCCGCGCTACCATTATACACAGAAACTATTAAGTGCGCGTGCGCACTGTACTCTGCGTTTCGCAAAGTACACACGCAGTTAGAGAAAAGCAGCCCGACGTTGAGAAATGAAAAATTTTTGAGGAAAAAATAATTGCAGCCGCGCGCGCGCGCATTGCAGGCGAGGTATTTACGCGCGCAGTAGGCCTTTTTTTTCGTATACTCTAACGTCGCCGCGCGCGCGCCAATGAGCCTTTCACTCTTGTGCCATTCAAATGTAGACGGAAATCCCGACACAATCCCGCAGCCAAAGCGGCTGTACAGTACACGAGATACATTTTAGTCGGTGGACTCGCTTGAAGATCGGGGTGACGATTTTGACGTATGCTATGTATATCGAGGCTCTAAGCGCAGGCCCCGTCTGTTGCAATTCGAGGCTCGACTTCGCTATAAAGAACACTCGCCGCCTTCGCTTTGGATTAGCGGAGAAAATTCCGAGAGATAATCGCTCCTGACGTCCCTGCTCCGCTGTCTCGCCGGGCAGCACTTGCGAAACTTTCGACGAATTTTCATTGGCGCGCGCGTGGATATACGTGCAATTTTAACGACTGCAGCCGTAATCGTCAACTTTTTCCCCCGCAGATTCGATCGGCTCTTACACGACGAGCGAAGGATCCTCTCTCCGAACGATTACTAATTCCGATGGACATACAGCCGCACGAACACTGTATACGTACGCGCCTCGACTCTACAATTCAACCGAGACTGTCTGCGCGCGCGCCTATAGAAACATGCGCTCGCATTCGAGGCGTCATTTGCATTACAGATGGCAGGGAATTGTACAGAGTAAACAGGAAACGGCCGTCTATAGGATTAGTCGGCCCAACAGTTTTCCGATGCCGCGACTCGTCTATATGCATTATATATACAATATACAGCGCAAAGTCGAAACATCCTGGGCACGAATTTCCAAAGCAACTTATTCATTTCCACAGATATCGGAGTGTATGCTGTATCGAGTATAGCACACGGGCGAATCAAAATTTCCACACGTCCAATCCAACAAACCTATATACAATGTATCGCGAGAACTCGCTATAACGAATCCTCGAAAGACTGCTATCCCGCGCACTCGCGTCGTCTCCGCGATCGCCGAACAATAAAACCAACTGCGCGTACAACGTGTATCACGTGTATACCGTCGAAGCCGCCGATGTACACGCTGAATCGCACATCAGCCGAGACGGAGAAAAGCGCAGTCGCGCTCGCGCGGCGGTCGACGCGGAGAGGAAGAGGCGCGCGCGCGTCGACGACGCTCGGCCAACTGAAAACGCGCGCGCTCCACTGCGGCGTTCCTTCCCCTCTTAGCCGCGCGTATACTTACGAGTGTATACGAGAGAGCGAGAGGGAGCGCGCGCGGCGCGCGGAGAACGCGCGATGCTGGAGCGTATATATATAGCGTGTATACTTGCATGCGCTTAATCTGGGTCGCACTACCGCCGCAGCCGCTGCTACTTGTGGAATTTGCATTTCACGGACGGGATATCTCGTGTGCGCACGTGTGTGTGTGTGTCCGATCCGTAGTCCCTTCTATTTCTGGATAGCGCATGGGAAAAGGGACGGCGAGTACTGTGTGTTACTGTATGTGTGGGTCGAGTCGCGGAGGAGATGCGGCTAGAGAAGCATCAGCGATTGGATTCCGAGAGAGAGGTAATGGAGGCTGCATGATAGTACTCGCTCGACGGAGTCTCCTCGACTCTTTCCTTCGCTTCGATTATTATTTTCCTTCGGATTCGGAGTCGTGGGTGGACTTGCCCGGGACAGAGAGAGTCGAGTAGGAAACCGATGTGTGGGATATATCGCGGTTCTCTCTGCGGCCCGCATAAATCACTGGCTGTTTACACAATGAATATTTACGCGGTTCTCCCGTGAAAATCTGAAATCTGGACTATGACTATATAACGCAGAGATATATCGATGGGCGAGGGGAATGCGCGCCAATTATACATCGCGAGATGCCGGGGGAATTATTGGTGGGCTGTGTAACGCGCGATTAGTTTATAATTCATAACCGCCAATTTTAATTGATTCAATTAGATCGTTGTAGGCGCGTCGGGATTCCAGAAACTGCGTTTACCTCAAATGATTAGCGCGCACATATATATATATATACACACGTATACATATACGTATACGTGCGCGCGCGCGCAAGAAGCGGGGAAAAAATCGCTTTTATTATCAATGAAAATTAATTGGACCTAACTGTACGAAGGAGGAACGGCCGCGATCTTCATTAACGTTATATTCTTCTGCGTTGTGCTGTGCGCGCACCGTATATATAAGAATCCGCTGATCTCCGGCGAGCTTCGCGGAAAATCATCGCACGGAACTAACCTCATATATATATACGTGTATATCTCGCGCGAGGAGAGCGTAGCTCTTGTACACTATACGCGTATTCGGTATTACTGATTAAAATCCCTCTCGATCGTACATTCATTACGGCGCACGTAAGAGACTATATAAAGCGCGTAATTCAGTCACCCCCGCGGTGCGCGCCGCGGCTGCAGAAATTCCCCGGCGCGCTACATATCCCGTGTAAACTGCACGCGAACGGCTCAGCTCGAAACAATTCACGCGAACGGCGACTCGCACGTGCGTAATTGCTCAGGCGAGCGCGCGAGTAACATAAGCCGGAGACGCGTGACCGGATTCCCGAGCCGTGCGCGGCGCCGATTATACATGCGCACTGCTGCAACGCCACACAACAACCATCCCGCGGATTTATCGCACCCGTTCGATTGCCCGTTTGTATATGCAGACGCGCGAGCTGCCAAGGCTTCCCTAATGCGAGAGAGAGTGAGTGAGTGAGACTTTGATTTTTCCGGAGCGGAAAATGCGGAGAAAACGGAGACACAAGGGAAATCGTGACCTCGGCTTGGTCAAGAGCTGCGCGCGCACACACTGTGCAATTATTGTACGCGGCATGTATTGAGAGGCGCGGCGCTTTCGTGTATAAAGGGGAATCAAGTGTGCAGTCTGATGAGTACGGCGCGCGTGTGTATATATACTTTTTTATCGGCCTGATTTTCACTGGATGCTCCAGTAATTTTCGGGTCGTGCGGCGCGTATATAATACAGCCGACGAGCCGAAGACACGCGCGCGCATTGCTTTTCCATTAATTATACCGTCTCTTATATGTGCCTAAGTCTACATATACCCGTACGCGTTGTGTTATACGTGCGGTTATACGGGGGCAAGATCGTCGATGCATAGGGAAATGAGTAATATAATTATAACGACGTTTTAATGTGTACTTATACTTCTAACTCGAGCAGTGTCTATCTCGATCTCCTTCCCGTCGTTCCCGATTGCCACACTGGCTTCTCGCATCGTTGGGATATACGATTACTTTTTTTCTTCTTCTCCGCTCTCGATTCGCGATACCATTACTTTAATTAGTCGGAGCTGTAGCGCATAACTGGACACAGCTTCTATCGTAATTATGAATGTGGAGCAGCCGCGAATTCCTAGCCTCCAATTTTCCAATATTGAATATATTTCAGGTGTGTGTGCAGCGTGTTATAATATTCGCCCGCTAGCTGCCGCGGATCGATCTTAATACTCCGGGGAATGCGAATCGCACACGCGTGTCGGAGAGCTTACGTCAGTCACCGTCCTTTTTACCACGATAGATATAGAGATAGGTGTACATAACTACGCATTACGAGCTGCTATACACACCCATGAGCTTGTATTACCCATATAACCATCGTCAACCCCCTCCCCCCCCCCCCTGTATATTCTCGCTGTGCGGCGAGCGCGTTTTTACTAAATTTTTTGCTCGCGCGCAAAAGCCGAGCCTACGCACGCACACAACAGCTACTCCAATTTAAAATAATAATAAACAATCTGCATCGCATGGTATACGAGCAGCTCGCTGACCAAATTCGAAGAAACTCCCGTGTGTGTGTGTATAACGTACTTGCACGCTGTTGTGCACATAGCCGCATATATACGTTTGCCGGTGCGACTATATATATGTATACATATGGAGCTCGCGCAACCGCTCTCCGGCGCAATTAAACTGTCGGAGCGTGAGCGCGAAAAAAAGTTGGAAAAAAAAAGCAGGGAAAACGTCGAGCGAGTCGGTTAGGAAAGCGGAAAATCGAGAAACAGCCCCTCGCGGGAAAGCGCGAGTTGAGAAAAAAAATGCGACCGCGCACGCGCGTGCGTGCGTATACGAGGAAATCCGTGTTTTTCTTTCACTTTTTTACCCCGAAAAGTTGCGAAATGAAAATCTCGGGCTACATCGACCGGATAAGGTTTTTTTTTGGTCTATAGGACGTACAAATCAAGAAAAAACTAGTGTCTTGTCGATCTTGTGACACTGTTTTATATATATTATTTATTTTATAAAATATTCTAGATTTCTTCGAATGCAAACCTAGACAGGCGTATAGATAGGCTTAAAGTACAGTAAAAGGATGCACTGATTCAGTGACTGGATTTTAACGTTTAATAGCTCAAATTTAAGATCTTTTCTTGTATTTTGGTGGCCAAATGGTTCAAAATTAAATTTTTTATGTAGTGAGCTATGTGTATATGTGCTTTTCGAGTAGATCATTTTTTGAAAGCATATAAATGTAAAATCGAGAATTTTCATAACAGCCTAGAGAGAGTCTGAAGCAAAATTCGTTTATTTCAAAAGTATGTGACTTTTGATCAGTACGTCCGATCTAGACCAATTTAGGTTTAAATGACAGCTCTTTTACTGTACTTCAAGTCTTGCATTCGAAGAAATCCAGAGTATTTTACTACAAAATGCGTAATAATCTGCATAAATCGCAAAGATCGCCAAAAAAGCAGTGTCACAAGATCGATTTCGGGTGTACACTATTTTTCTCTTGTTCTGTATGTCCTATCAAACAGAAAAAACCTTATCCGATCGATGCAGCCCGAGATTTTTTTCCCCAACTTTTGGGCCCAAAAAAGCGGATTTCCTCATAATATATATATACATTGCAAGTCGCCAGCGCTATATGCATAAAACAGTGCGTGCGATATAGTTGAAGTACAAGTATAGCGAGCCGGAAGACGCGCTGATGGCTAGCCGGAAACAATCGTGCGTATATGCGTGTGTGTGTGTGCGCGCGCGCGCTCGCGCACCTATATGTATAGCTCGTCACCTCTCCTGTGCGCGCGGCTACTTCTTTTTACGCCGCGCCGCCGCCGCCGACTTGTCTGCATCGGTGCGCGAAATCTATCTGCGTTTCCGGCGGAGGTGAGCTGGATAGCGGCTACTATATACTCGCACATTGGCTGTCGGTCCAAGTTTTTTTTATCTGCCTGGCTGAATGTGTGTATGCGTATGTGCGCGCGTGTGTGTATACTGTATATATACGTTTTATGCGCGAATACATGCTGCTGCTGCGCTCTGCGTGTACGAGGGGATTCGTGCTCGCCGCGGCAACTTTTTATTTATTTTTTTTTTTGTGAGCTGCAGCAGGAGTCACGGTTCGTTGTTCCTCCCCTTCTTCTGGTTTTGTTTTCGGTTTTGCGTGCGGAGACACTCGAGATCGCGGCTCTCCGCACACACACACGCGACGCACACATCGGAGCCCTGAGACTCGAGGACGCGCGTATACGCGATTGTCTGCGCTGCTCGCGCGTCCTCCTCGAGGCGAGCTTCCTTTGTATTTTATCGCGTTTCACCGCGACGTCGTATATAATAATCGGGAGACTTTTGTAATATACACGCATAATAGTGCGCGCATCGAGTATAGGAAATTTGTTTTGTTGTTACGCGCAGCTTTCTCCTCGACGTCGACTTGTATGTGTGTCTGTGTGTGCGTGTGTGTGTGTGTAAGCTGGGCGATAGAGGTATAATAAGCACCGAATTGTGCTCATTAGGAAACCGGCAATTTACCAAGAGTTTATTATTAAAGACGCTCGATAATCCCGTCAACGCGAGCTGTATGCATATAATTGAGACTAATCGATCAATTGATGCTCGTCGCGTCTCTCGTTCACTAACTCGCGCGCATTTTTCGTTGACTTTTCATTTCTTCGAAGAGAAATCTACGCATCCGTGCGAGAGAGCACTTTTACTTTTACCCGAGTCGTCGCTCGCGCAGCGATGTATATAACGCTGTATACCTTATACATATATATACGCAGGCATTACAGGCGCCCACGAGAGGAAGACTTTGAAAGACGTTTGAGAGACGACGAGGAGCCCTTCACCGTTTTCCAACTGAACCGCATCCCACCTATATATACTCCGACGAGTACAACATCTCCGATTATCCGAGAAGAGCTGCGCCTCCTTCCTAGAAAGATATTCGGCGCTGTAGCGCGCGGCGCGGGCGCCTTTCCTTTAATCCCCATACCTATACACATACTCGCTTTCGTCAAGTCATATTCTACGAGTCGCTATATGCTGCAGTCGAGCGGGATTCCGGCAACAAAGGGCCCTGGGAGATTTTCCAGTTTTTTTTTCCCACCTCGCTGCATCCTCGGGTGTAGGTATACGATATACCTGCGCGGCTCTGTGCCTCGTTGTGTGCACGAGAGAGAGAGAGATGCGCCACGGTAATGACGTCGGCTCACGGCGACGATCCACGGAATACGCATAGCGGCAGGTTCACGCGATTCTCGTGCGGCAGGTGTATATATATACACGCATGTGCGTCCGGAAAAGGAATGCGCGCGAGCACACAGAAGATACGATGAGAAAACAAGCGCGACATTCGGAATTTAGGGAAGAGGAGTGTGAGGAAACGTTAAACGCGTCGCGATGAAAGTACACTGGCGTACGTACACTCGTTTGCCGCTGCAGCAGCGAGATTCCAGAGTCTCGTGCGCGAGATTTAAGCATTGAAATTACGTCGGCGCCAGCGCTCGGGAGGTCGAATTTAAAATTAATTTCTAACACTACGTAATGCACCTGTCACACTCGAGCTCGACGTAGCAGCAAAATTCGACTCTCGCCCCTCGTCGATAAAACTGCCGGAGGAAAAAAGACACTCCTACTGCGTCATACTCCCGTACGCGCGACCCCCTCCCTCCCCCCCTGCAATTTGTAACCCAAGCATCGCGAAAAATAAAAATGAACAACGGCGGGAGGAAAAGAAATGCGCTCTTGTAAATGGCGCACGAAGAAACCGTTCGTAAATACGTTTCATTATCGGAGGAAGGACGGGGAGGAGCACGAAGGATTGCAGCAAGAGAGGCCCGAAAAGCACTGGTGGTAAAAGAAGAGAAACGGCGGGGAAGGGAGAGAAGAAACGACGGAGAATCAATGAAGGAGAGCTGCTGATGCGAAAGGGCCACCTTTAATCGCTCGCTTCCGCCTCCTGTGATGCGCAGGTGCTCATCCCTCCGGCTGGCGCGGAATTCGAGGAGGCTTTTAGCTGCGGCGGAAAAATTCAAGAGAGAGAGAGAGAGAGATGACGACGATTGACGAGCGTGTGCGGCTTCTCGAGGATGTATACGAGACAAGTGGGGCTTCGGTCTGAAGGAAGGGGGCCCTGTTTGTGTAGAGGCGATATTAACGGCGCGGTTTGCACGCGCTCTTTTGTTTTGGCTTTTCGAATTCGGTGTAGTTAACGCGTAAAGTCTCGGGTCTATTGTTATTCGCGACTATTGCCCTGTCCTGGCGCCTATACGTTTCCGGACTCGGCAAATCAAGCTCTTACAACGACGAATGTTCCTTCGTGGAAATACACCGGGGAGTAAAACTGCGCCAACTCTTTATTTGCGTATTTAATTCCACGCAGTTGAATTACGCAAGCTCTAATTTAAGCTGCAGAACGTTAAAGTCGTAATTTTATCAATTTTTCAAAAATCGTTATCTTGCCGAGTTGAAAAATTCAGGTGTATTCTTTGGCCAATTTAAGAACTTTATATTTTTTACCAATTTTTTTAGAAAATTTACAGTTTTTCAATTAAAAATTTATCAATGTTTTCACGAAAATTTGTCATTTCAGGCACCATCGCTGTGATTAAGTGCCAATAACTCCCAATCTAACAATCCAATTTTAATGTTCTATAGCTTAAATTGAAGCTATCTCTTTCCCTACTAAATAGCAATTATACGTGAGAAACATTTAGGTTCTCGAGAATTGTGCAGTGTGTAAAGTGATTTTTCGCTTTTAAATTTCCTTGTTAAAAGTCAAAAACAGTGTCACACGAGCTTGTTAGTGAGAACACTATTTTTTTTGTATTCTGTGTGTCCTACAGAAGAATAAAAACGCTGTTCCAGAGGTGTAACGCAAAATTTTTGTTTTTTTAACTTTCCAACCAATTATCCGAGTATTAGTGGCGGAATTTCCCATGTACTATTTTTCGATTCGAGACTGGAAGGCCAACTATTTCAGGCTAATTTTTGTGCCATCATATATCGTGAGCACGAGGAGTATTTCAAAACATCTTCCAGCTCGGGTTATAATTCGTTTCATTATAGCGCCTTTCGCTTCGATTGCTCATATTTGTCGTTAAGCTAAAGGAAACCCCGGCGCTTTATCTTCATTAAAGTCCGTCCCTATATCCGGCATTTTTATATCAAGTCCACACACGCGAATGGGATTTTATAATTATCGAAACGAGTTTCCGTATCGAAGATATCGCATCTCCTGATGATATATATATACATATAGTGTATAATACTTTCAAATTTATGGGATCGAGCCTGCGCTGGCGTTGATATACATTCAGTTTATTTAGTTCGGCTTCATAATCATAATGCACGGAGATATTACTCGCCTATATCGGGCGAAATCATCTCGTCGGTTGTATAAGGAAGCGCGCGAATAAATCTAATAACGTTTATACATCCGCGCGCCGCATATATTTTTCTTCCTCAAAAGTGGACGCGATTGAAATTGAAATGATTTTCCAAATCAACTGACTATAATTGCCAAGTGATTTGTTTACGAGGAACAGCGAAATGTAACTATATAAGCTTCAATGCTTTCCGCGAAGCGCCAACTCATTACAGATTTCTCCCACCAAAGCGAGTTTTTAATGCCAATAGCAAAGCCATCGCTGTGTGTATACTGTACATATACACATTCTGCGAAAATAAAACTCTTTACCGCGGCCAGGAAGGAACTTTTCTAATTTTCGCACAGATCGCGCGTGTATACATTGTAAACAAACGCAATGCGCAGCAGCAGTGAAGAAAGCATTGGAAAATAATCAAACTAATTTGCGCGGAGTAACCCGTACAGCTTCGAAAAAAATTTTTCTGCCTCGTAAAACGACTCCCGCAAACACACACTCGCGCAGACGTATAGCTCTCGGCACAGCTGCAGGCCTCGTGGCATCGGGAAGAAATTCTATTACTGCAAGATAGGTGTGAGCGCGGGCGAGCCAGGTTTATTAAACTTTCTCGCGCGCGGGCTTTTCACCTGGCTCTTTTTTGCCGGCTGGCCACTGCGGCTCGTAGTTGCTGCTACTGCTGCGGCTGTTTGGCGAAAAAGAAACGGCTATGCACACGGCCGTACACGGCGCTCTGCGATTTTGCGCAGAGTCTAGTGTTGCGTTGACACCAGTTCGACTCGTCGGTATGGCATATAGATCGGAGCGCGCTGCCACTAGCGTTGTGTATATATACGGTAACGATCAATGCTCGCGCGGATATTTTTTTTCTCGGCTTTGGAGAGCGGCGGGTCGCGCGGCTTGTTTACGAGGCGACAGCGCAGCCGAGTAGAAAGTGGGAGGAGCCCGACGGCTTTGCGGAGTAAAAGTTTTTTGCGATCCTCTCGCCGTTTGGGGAAATTCGAGGGAAAAACCGATGGAATTTCCGAGAGCGCGAAGCTCGCGCGCCTATATACTGTCGTCGAAAGTGCACGGCTCCTCTGGAATTATCATTGTGATATAATTGCGCCCTTTTTCTGGCTGTCGTGAACGGTATATTTTCCATAGTGTGCTACTCGCGAAAAAAAAATCTAATAAACACACTTTGCGCGCGCGGGGAAAAAGTTGAAATCCTGCACGCTGTGCGCGGCTATATGGCTTTTTCCGTAGAAAAAAACGCGCGCGCGCGCGCACACCCCCTTTTGGGCAAAAAGCCACGCGATCCGCAGAGAGCCGATCGTATACATTCGATCGATGTACTGCAAATCCATATATTTGTACTGGGAAAACTCTCGCTTCGAAACACCAGCAGCAGCAGCAGCGGCGCAGTTACACAAACCCGACTCGTTCGTCGCTGCGCTTTTTTTTCCGCGCTTGTCCGGGAATGTCCAGGATCGCCTATTTCGATTCCTGCTGTACAGTTGCGTTCCGCGTATCCGCAGCGGGAAGACCGGCTACTGCTCGCGAGAGAAGTTACTTTCTTTAGTCGCGGCCTGACGCGGCGGGGAAAGAAAAAGTGCGTCTGCGCCTTCGCGAACGCGGGGGGACTTTTCCGAGTCGAAAGGTTAAGTCTGAAAAATCGACGGAAGCTTCGGGCAGACGGATATACGCCGCTCGGCTTTCTCGCGCACACTCCGCGGCGAGAGAAAGCCGTTAATGGCCTGTATTTAGTGACACTTGCCGCCGTATTATCGATCATCCGATAAACGGCCATTTGAATAATCATGTTTATCCGTGGAAATTTGTGGACACGCGCATAACACACCGCGGCGGCTGCGTTTATTTCTCCCAGTCAAATTTATCACTCGCTATGTGCCCGCGTGACGGGCATTAGCTGCGGCTTATACGTTTATATAGTAAATTCAAATTAAATGTATATACATAAATATGGTATACAATTTATTATACGATTGAAATTTTATAATTCACGCGGATATTCATCAGTTGACGTTTATCGATTGACGATACTCGCCGAAGAAATTCTAATATCCCTGGCACAGCGAGAAACCTGCGTATAGCGTGCCGCACATGAGAAATTCTCAGCTGTCCGAGCGTATACTATAAACTATACACTTTTTTCTATTATAGAATCTGCCGTGCACGTGCGTGTGAAAATGCACTGCGCGAGTCGAATGTTGAATGAATCGGTTAGCATTCGAGCGACTCGGCTGTCTCGAGTATAGCCTGTCAATATTGAAAGCGCCAGTCGCGTATATACACCTATAAGAATTCAATAGAAAAGAAGTAATTTTAGGTTTTCCGCAGCGACTGCTGTCTGTAAAACTTTCTACACCTTTGCTTTTCTCCACTCGGGTTTGCGTAAGCGTATACGCGGAGCATCGTATCAATCATAAATGAATAAACCATACACACGCCTGTCAAACAAATTACGTGACGATAGAAACAGTGCGACACACTTGATACTTTGATCAATATAGTCCACGCTCGATTCGATTCGAATGGTTAAATTTTAATAATTGCACTTGTTTTTAAATTTGAGTCGGAGAAAGAGTTCCTGGGTGCGTTTTTACGCCTTGTCAGCGACACCCGGGGAGGTGTATTGTTTCCGTATCCTCAGTGTTTTTTATACAAATGTGGTTTTTCAATTTTGTATAAGCCTTGATAAGCGACTTCGCGAGTCCGAAACGTCGGCTGATATGTTGAATTAAAGTACTACCTCGAAGAGTTGCATTAATTTCATTCTCCTTATCTATCACGATCGAGAAATAGCAGAATTTGTTATATTTGTTTTAAATTTGTTTAACTAAATTCGAACTTAATTTTGTAATTGCATACATTTGATAATTTTTATTGATATACCAACGCAATATAATTTTTGCTCACTATAAGGCGTCAATTTTTGAAACACGATGTTTTAAACAATAAAAATTATTATTTATGGAAGTATTTCACACTGTTACATTGTGACATGCATATCAATTTTAACTGTGTCATAACAGTAAGTTTTCCTACTACGTCTTCTCGCTGCAGTCAGAGACATGCGCAGGTTCGTCAGAAGGACCGACTCCTGTGGGCGATTGTTGACACAACATTACAGGCACTTGTCACACGCTCGATTTCTCCGGATCTTTTGCAGTCAAGATCACGCAAGCAATTATCATGTAATTCCAGTTTTGCAATGCAAATCAATGAAAGTTCGGTCGACGTTCGAGAGTCCGCATCACCATAAAGACACACGGCCATCGCGTCCGGAGAAATATTTCAAAACAAACCTGGTGTGTAGCTGCAACAATTTCTTTTCCCAAAGGCATATTATACAGACGAGTGAAGATACGTATATACATGCAGGAGAAAGAGGGTCGAGACTCGAGAGGAGCAGCAGGTGAATTTGGGGCAGATGCCAGGCCAAAAGGAGATAGGCACTTGTCGGCTCGCGCGAGTCATTAGCAATTCTAACGGCTTCCGGTTTCCCCTACCCTTGGCCTCTCACTCCTATATATACAGCCGCGTATGCGCACAAATATACACACACACACACACGTGCGTGTATATATGTATATACGCGCACACAAACAGCGCGTGTCTGTGCACCGCTGCGGACGAGTTGCTTGAACTTCCACGCAGAACAGGCGGTTTTTCCAGAAGCCGGAAGGCATCGACAAATGTTTTTTTTCTCTCTCTCTCGTTCTCGGCTCGACATCGCGTGCGCTGCGAGCGTCTCATCTATCGAGGCGCTTCGTCGACCATTTTTTCCCCGGCGGGCTTTCATTAGGAGGTGGCTTTCTTTGATGAGGCGCTGCGCACACGGCCGCGCGGTTGTCTGCATATATGTATAGGATGTAGGAAGTCGTTGGGGTTTATGGGTGTTGGCGGTTACGTCGTACGTGCGCGCGAGGCTTGCGCGCCTGGAAAAATTCTGTTCCGTTGAATTTTCGTGATCTGCTTGTGCGCCTTAACGAGGAAACGACGGGGCGCGATAGCCTCGAGGCCTCGTTACATACGTGGAGGTGTGCATAGTTTCGTTTCGTGATCGGCTATCGTATATAAAAGGCGCGAGAGATGACGCAAGTTTTAACGCGAATAATCGACGATTCAAACGCCAAGAGGATACGCGTTACACGCGACTAATTCTCCATAGAAAAATGCACTTCTCGGGGGTCGAGAAATCGAAAAGTTGTTTTTAAAACTAGAGGTTTCGGACTTTCTTCTGTAAGCTAAAAGATAATCAAAAATGCAGAGGAACATGGAAATCATGTAACACGAGAACTTAACATGGGGAGATGTACGGACAAAAAAGAAAATTAATCGCGGCTGTTCGGATTTTTATTTATTTTATTTTTTTAAGTGAACACAGCTTTTGATCAGAGCATCGAATCTGGGCATATTTTTTTAAAATTAAAGCTCTTTTGTTGTATTTTGTTATAGTGCAATTTGAAATTTTATTTGTGTCCTGAAAACATTCATAGTTATTAGCATTCCAGTATATATATTGACGCATTAATTTTTTGTAAAAAACAAGTAACTTCACCCATGTTCCTCTGCACTTTTGGCCAACTTTTGGCTTACAGAAGCAAGTCTCATCGGTCCGAAGCCTCGTAGCTTTAAAAAAAATTTTCGTTTTCTAGACTCCCGAAAAGTGCATTGTTCTAGGAGAATAGGTCATGCACACGCATGTGCAGCTGGTTTTGCTTTGGTCGATTTGGGAAAAGGCTCGTAATTAAGCTTTGTAATTATGCATTTAATTTACTCGTCGCTCGGCGGACCGACTGGTTTCTTGAATACCTCCTCCGATCGTACACAGGTATGCGCATACACCTGAGCGGAACGAGATTTAAAAAAGACTTTCGAATAACTTTTTAATCGCGACTCGCGCGCACCCTTTCACTTAAACATATCAGAGCGAGAGCTAAAGCATCGGGCGCGGCGCAATTATTCCCAGCGAAATTTATCACTCGCAGCTCGCGAAAATCGACGACAAACGCCGTGTGGCAATTGGCCGATCTTATCTCGCGCCGCGCGGCTCGCACTCGTCGTGTAAAGTACAAATCATCGGATATATGTACAGCCACGCGAGTAATTTCACCTCTCTCGGAACATTCGCGTCGCGTCATTCACGCGGCATATATATATGTATATCGAACGGCGCGTGCGAGGGAAAAAAAACATTGATCGGCGCATACAATAAACAATGCGTGTATATACGTACGAGCGAGAAAGCGAGAACGAGCGCGTAATAAGATCGTTTCACCGCGGCGAGAAAAGTATAGGAGCTATGTACGCGCGCGTAGAAAAAGACATAGGCTACCGACGCGTATACGTACACGCAGGTATATATCACACGGACACATGCGCGCTAAGTTGAATGAATAGGATCGAAAGTTCCAAGCGTGGCTATACGCGGCCTCGTCTGTGTACACGCAGAGGTATATGCACAGTGCGCACAGCGCGCACACAGACCTCGTACACGCATAGCCCGCACCGCCGCGTATGATTCGACACGGCATTTAAAGCGGAGATCTCGATGCGATCGGTGCAAGCCCCGCGGCCGGAGGAGGAGACTTTTCCGTTATGGTCTCGCGGCTCTCTCGCCTGCGATGCGTATGCGCGTACTGCATGTACACTGCTGTGTATGTGTAGGGATAAGCTGCATGTGCACTTGTTGCGTCGAGTCGAGTTCCTCAACAGCTCTTTCCGATGTCGGTCTTTCTCGCCGGCCATTCTGTCCAAAGACGCGATATATGTGTATATAGGGACGGATTTTTTTCTCGCCGAGAGCCAACGGCTTAATTATTTGACAGTTTGTATAATGTGACGCGCGAATGAAACTAGGTTTATTTCCCTCCTATTTTTTTTTTTTTTTTTTTTGTTATTTTTTCACGAGTGTGACTGGATTTACGAAAGAGCTTTTTCTCACACGTAAAAAGACAACAAAAAAAATGGATCGAAAAACAGCATATTACCAAGACCTTCGAGAGGCACGTGAGCTCGCAATCTGATTTCACACGATAGTTTATTCCGCGTATATATAGTGTAAAGACTTTCGAATCGTTGTATGTGTATTGTGTATATATAATACAATCGCGGCGAGGAAGGGAACGAGAATTCGGAAAAATCGAATACTCTTTTCTTTTCTGTATTATACGAATGAACGTTGACTTTTAAAAGGCTGGTAGCCCATCTTTATTTGCAGACTAAAATATCACGCCGATAACTCGTCTTTCAAACCTTTCGCGCATCAGATATGCGGGATCTCGATGCGCTTATGTGGCCATTCGATTTCGCGCGTATATATATCGACGAATCGATTTGCATCGTCGATAAGACGATCTGCGGCTCTCTCGGATGTAATCGTCGTCGTCATCTCGCGATTAATGGAGTACGTGCTAAGGTTCGTTTTGTTCCTGCGGCACGTGTGTCTGCACCACACACATGGGCGCGGAGCTGTGAATATATATATATATACACACACACACACACAGATATACACGATAGGTGGGAGAGCCTCCCCGAGATAATAATTTGAAGAAGCATATAGCCAGGAATAGAAATTTTATCGCGCGAGATTTCACCTTGGATACAAGCCTATACACGTATGCGCGCGCGAGAGGAAACGTCTTGTTTCCACTGATTAAACGCGCGATCAAACGACTATTAGCGCGCAGATGACTCTCTCGAGACAATAAAACGCGTTCGAGTTTCTCCCTTTTCGCTTTGTTGCTTTCGCGCGAACGATTCCTTCGTGCCAAGCATCTTCGGATATGAGCTGTACGCAGAAAACGAGAAATTATCGGTCAATATTGTTTCCTGAAACGTTCGATTATTTCATCGAACGCCTATAGTGTGCCATTATCGATCTTCCATCTGACTCGTCGACGTAATACGGTGTAAAAATGTTGATTGTTCAATTTGGCGTGTGAGGCCGAGCTGCTCGCGAAGAATGCGAAGTATTCGTGCGTACACCTTTCAGATACAGCCTGAACTCCATCCGAGGCATGATATGCGAAAACGCCGCGTGATAAATCGCTAATGGTAAACACGTGCAGTACAAGTATATGTCCGCGTCGAAATAAAAATCCAAATGATTTTAGCCATATTTCATCCCGTATATACTCGCCACGGCCGCTGGTGCGTGATCTTCGAGTTTTCGAATTTCACATTTCACTGCGGCGCAGTGTGGTACACATACAGCGCGAGTTAAAGGAAAAGAAAAAAAAACAGATAATCCTAGCGGTACAATATATATACAGAACGCGCGCCGCGCGCGAACCGTAATTAACGTTCGGCGCAGCGTATATATACGATCAAGGCCAGGTCGCAGCTCTCGTAACTTTCGCGACGCGCGTTGTACATATACACGGGCGTTATCTTTATTATCGACTGCACGGACCGCGCGAGCGAGAGCTCTCGGGATCTCTTTTTTGCCCCGCTTCAATGGCCCGCGCGCGAACGCGCTGCATTTAACGCGCTGCAGTGCTGCTGCTGTGGCATTCGGCGCCCGGGAAAGAGTTCAATCCGATTACGCGTAATTGCGGTGTAATGACGCGTCGTAATGACTCTCTCGCGCATTGATTCGCGTGAATTTCGGTTTCCGCGGGGGGGCATCTCGCCCGTAACGTCTGTACATCTTTCTCTCTAAATTTTTTTGTTTCTTGTTTCTTCCCTTTCCAAACGCCCGGCTCGCTGCGAAAAAAAGTGGCTCGTTACGTAAAGAAGGCCGTTGTCCACCGGACTGAGAGATTATTTTTCAAATTGCTGCCGCGCGGTATAATATTGAATTTGATTATAACGCTCTCGCGGGCTGTGTGTGCCACGTGAGAATTTTTTAAACGCCGCGAGAATGGATTTCGCACGTGTAGCGCGCAGGATTATTACAAAATGCCGCGGCGAAGGATAATGGAGAACGCGCGCCGTGGGAGCTTTTTTTCCGTATAATTGCGCCGCTCGATATATATAAGTAGACGCGGGCTATATATAAGAGAATGCTAATGACCCCTCGAGTTTCGAGAGTATATACGCGATTGGATGATCCCATCGTTGACACATGCGCGCACAGGGACATTCGCACACGCACACCCCAACGCTTCGGAGAAATCTCGAGACAGACAAGCGAGGAGGAGAAGAAGAGAGAAAAAAAAGAGTCAACGGTTCGCCGAGCATCCCTCCAATTAAGCCGCGGCTGTAAGCGCGCGCCGGTAATGAATTTAATTGTGGCTCGGTGCGCGCATTATCTGCGCCCGGAAGCGCGCGCGAAGAAAGCCGCAACTATACACAATATATCGGAGCGTTGCCGCGAGGAGGAGGTGACTTCACCTTGAAACTATCTCTCGAGATAGTATATGCGTATACATCGAATGGCATTATGAAAGTGCATGACGCATAGCCTGGCTTTTGCTATTGCTTATTGTCTGGCCTCAAGATTCCGCTTTGTCTCCTCGTCGAGAGGCTGAGATTCGAATTTCAGGCTTTGCGAGACGAATAAGCTTTCTTGAAAAATGTGAATTGCTAATTTGCCTGAATCAATAACGTACAGCAGTTCCTTGGCCGCGCGTGGACGAGCTGAGAAACGGCAGTATTTCCCGTATACGTGCAGCTAGTGCACAATATATAGGCGCATAGCTCGGACGTATACGGTCTACAATATGTACGTATACGCGCATCGAGGCGGCACAAGTGCAATCGACTCCGGTCGATGGAGCTAGGACAGCGTGACGGGCCCGCGAGCGGGTGCGCGTAACGTAACGAACGGGGATAGGGTAACGCCTGGCGCGAATTTTCTTTCCAGTCGCTGCCCATATGTGCTGCCGCTGCCGCTGCTACTGCTGTAGAACAGCTATGTACTTCATCGGGGTATTCTTCTTCTTCTTGGCTCTCGACGCGTTTCATTAATACTCGAGACGCTGCGCTGAGCGCAGAACAACACATCGGGAGCTGCGGATTATTTTTGCGCGCGGCTTATTACACCGTGTATACGAGTAACTATTCCAGGAAGACGGGGGGGGGGGGCCCAGTTTAGTTTTACGTAATAACGCGTTGACGACGATGCGGTCAATACCGTAAACAAACGGAACGTAATTACGGAAAATCAGTGCGGAGATACATGCCGTCGACGACGGCCGCGGCGATATAGCATTCAAATGCGAAAATAATGCCGAGCGCCGCATTCCGTCGCCACGAGAATTTTATAATTGACATTCCATAATCCTTTCCTTTTTTCGTCTCCTTCGCCCGCAGTGTGCCCTCCTTCTCTCCCCCTTCCCCTCCTCCGCCTGCTTCTCCTCCTCCTATACTTCTCTGCACGCCGTAGCCTAATCGCTCGCATCACCGCAGTCTCAGAGGTAATCTTATACGCTCGACTTTTTTTCTGCCCTCTCGAGGAGAAAACCTGTTTAGAATACGAGTCTTCTTCCTTATAGACTCGAACCCGACGTCATAGGACTAGGAAAATTCCTGTGCTCGGATTTTCAATCATCGCCCAGGCGCGGGATGATGCCGGGCACAGATATATATGTGGGAGAGAGACAAATGAAGTCACGAGTCAGCGAGAATTTATATGCTGATTGCGATGATGCCGAGTGATTATGGGATTTTTCAGCGCGGATTCTGATTATGCGAAAGTGATAGGCCTCTTGTCGAGAGGATGACGTGGAAATATGTATTAATGGCTTGTGCTGCGTATTGCTGTAGACGCGAGATTGTACGTGTTCGGTATTCATTGTCGAAAGCGAGGAAAAAAATCGATTAGCGAATCGCGATATGTTCATAAATTGATTGTGCATCTCGTGATGATGTGTACGTGCGAACAGCCAAACAAACGAAATAGTTTGCGCGCTCGTAGCACGTACAACTCTATTCTAAAACCTGCGCGGCATTATAAATTTAAATTGCATTTCTAGCGATGGTGGCTCCCGATTATATTCCCGTGAGCAGGCGCGAGCTCCCTAGCGAGATAATGCGAAATTGATAGGGTCGTCGCATTATTATAACCCGAGGATGACGCGTCGGCGACTTTCATTCAGAGCCACGCTGCTGAGCTCGTTAATATAAAGTGAGCGTGTCTTGCACGTGGAATGCCGACCGCTCGATTTTATTTAGTCGAAGCCGCGAAGGGAATAGATACACGTGCAAGCGCGACCACACCCATCAGCTATGCTAATTTCTATGGGCGAGCCTGTGTTTGTCGTCGCTCGCTTAGCATTGGATACCACTTAGAGGCTTCTGTACTGGTTTTTCAATGAAAGTCAAAGGACTGCTCTGGTGGTAGATCCATTTTTTTTTCTTACTTTGTAAGCCACAGTTTGTGGTCTATGAATGACTCATTGTTATCGGCTTATGTAATTATAACTGCGTTCAATGGGTAATGAAAGTAGCAAAAAGTATTGGACTCACCATGTGAATATACTTGGCGATCATGTCGGCGAGCTGCGCTGACCGATTGGTATGCAACGGTAACCTAACGCCTGAGGCCACCTGTAAGGTACAGACACCCGGTCTGGAGCTGTTGACCGAAACGATTTCCTCAAGAGGCAATGTCTCTAGAATGATGAGGTCACCACTGTTACTACGTTTGATCAGTCTTAGGCCATGGTGCGACACTGCAACGTGCTGAACATCCGGGTGCTGAGGTCCGATCTAAATTCACAGGAAAAAAACTGATGATGGCTGCAATTAAAGATAAAAACGGATTCCAGAGTTAAAAGATCTTACCGAAACTGGGAATATTCTGGCGAAGTAAAGGGGCCATTGCTTGGCCATGTCAACAACGTTCTTTTTGATTGTGATCTTGTGTTGAGTGCTTTGTAAATTATCAAGCGTTACTCCATAATTGTCCAAGAGTTTTAGCATGTTTTGTCGGTCTTCCTTTGAAATTCTGATGTTCGACGTCGCGAGGACATCATAGGCCACCTGGCAAAAGACCAAATGCAATGCTAGCGGCGTTGTTAGAGTTTCGTTTGGAGCAAACACTTCTTTTTTCACGCGCAGAGTCCAAGTCACGCGATTGTATGTAAAGTGAGTGCTAGAAGTTTGAGGGTACAGTTTTGTATCGACAATTTCCTGAACTTTCTCTATTTCAGGCTTTTCAGCTGGTGGTAAAACCGGTTTCAGGAACTCTGGCCATTCTTCAATCTCGATTCTTTCCATTTTATCGGTGCGTTGAGTACCCTGAAATAATTCATTTTATTCGAACAACATACAATTTTTTGCATTTCTAATAAATAAAAAATGAAATTTACCATCGTGGATGCTACACTGGACCGACGATCGGGATCCCCATCCATTTTCTTAAAGCTCTGTCTGGCTGCTGCAAAGGAATCTCTGGTATTTGGCACCACACCAATATCCCTGGATGAAGGCATGCCAAAGCTGTCCCTTGATTTGGGTGAAACATCTCTCGTCATACCAAATGGATCCCTCTTCGAGTTCGAACTTTCAAACATGTCTCTCGAGTATTTGGCTTCGGAGAAGATATCAGAGCCGATATCGCGACGTGAATCAAAGTCAGAATTTCTGGTAGTCATACTACCACCAAGATCGGTAATGTCTTTACCATAGTAGTCCTTTGAAACCTTGGAATCGTGCTGCTGTGCTTGCTGCGAACTGTACATGTCGCGATTTTGTCCAAACATGTCCCTTTGACTCTTAACAAACTGATCGAAAGCATCGGAGTCAGGAGATGTACGGTATACCTCTCGTTGGCCTTTCGGTTCTACTGGCGCAGGTGGTGAACGTGGTTGGGCAACTCCAGATTGACTGAAATTAGTAGGTCTTTTATTAGTATGTAGAAATATTTTATTAACATACGCCTTATTCTAAAGCTGTATTCTTATGTAATCAGTCTGCACTTTTGTATTTACATTAACTTCGATTGCGTAGTGCCAACGGAGAACAAACTCTATTTCAATGATATTCATTTTCCTACATGATGGCATATACTATTAAAGCATCTCCATATAAAAGCACTTTCGCTGTGGTAACTCAATATAAATAGACTAAATCCGAGTGCACAAAAGAAACTCTTTCAGCCAAAATATCTGTTATTACCTATTGGTAAAGACACTTCCTCCGCGAGGACTGGGGGGTTGCGGGGGCGATATGGGCGGCGGTGGTGGTACTGGTCGTTCCATTCTCTCAATCTGTGTCTTGACGACTTGGGCCTGTGTCATCATGTCAGTTGTGCCTTTCGAGGTGACGCTCTGCGTGTCGTCGGCCGTTGAGGCGTAATCGTCCCACCTCCCGCCTGTACGCATGAGCAGATGGTGAAAGTGAAAGATTTTCAAATCATATCTGACTGCAGTAATGTGTATATGTTGCGCATTCGTTACGTTTAGAAGTATACAGCAATCTGAGAGTTTGTGTGTTGTACAATAGATGATTCACGCGACAGATATTTTTGAGTAATATGAATATAGTGGATCCGTTTTACTTCAATTGCAAGTATATTAATTGCTTGACTATCAAGATTGAGTCAAAAAGAATTTGAATGTCTCCTCAAATCAAAGAAGTAGAATAAAAAATATCTACCAGCTGTCACACACAATTAAAAAAGAGCTGGACAATTATTTTTATCATCATTTTTATCTTAGTATATTTTTTATCTTAATACAGATAAACCTAGATTTAGAAATTGAGGTGTTAATATTCTAATAATTTTTCCCAACTCTGCAATAAAATAGCCTTTTTTAACTGCCTCAAACCAGATGGCAAAATTTTATATTTCAAGCATAATATTAAAAAGTGTTTTATTATTTTATGAGTATGTTGTGTAACTTCAGATATATAAAAAGACTTTTTATACCGTCTTTGAAAAGAATCTGAAGTGTAACGCGTAGAAAAAAGTTAAATAATTTGTTTTTTCTCTTCTTACACAATCAGCTATTAGACGTTTATAGTCTTTGATTTATTTAGTTCCTTCATAATATTTTACACTTCAATATTGCTTGGTGATGATTTCGATTAAGCGATGAGGAAAATATGTCTAATCATTATTAGTTTAATTAGCGTAAATCAAATTGCCGTACCTAGTTGTTGCTCAAGTAGAAGCTTTCTGTTATCCTCTAGCCGCTTGACTTTACCGTCGTCGCGTATCAGGGCCGGTTTCTCAGTGGTCTTGGTCGATCTAACGCTGTGGTTGGCCGTCACCTTTTCCAGTCTTTGGCGCATCTCTGAGCTGAGTTTGAGCTTGCCTATACTGCCTGGTGATGGCCTATGTGCACCAATTTCAAAGCCAGATCTGTAATGTTTTCGTAAACCCCAATAAAGTGATAAAGGTTGATTTTTATGTCAAGGAGGTTGTAATGTTATTTTGATATCTATTACAAAAGGACTTGACTCGTTGTTGAATGAGCAAGTACAACCAAGTGAAAAAAAAGTCAAGAGACCCGTGTTTCCATTACAAAACATGCTTTCTCGAGAATTCAAACTTCTCTCGAATAATGATTCTCTGGTCGAAGATACTGACAACATTACAACCTCCTCAAGCATTGCATAGCAATTGATTACTGACTTTTTCTTCTTTTTCTTGTCACTTTCCTCTTTGTATCCGTTTTCATGACGCACGGCCGTAGCCCCTGCGTGGACTGTACGCTCTTCATTGTTGACGATGTTTTCGATTTCGAATTCCTCCCACTCGACGCCCCCCTCTGTCATTGGTTCGTTGTCGCCCTGTTGATATTCCTGATATTGAGGCGTGATTTTTCTCATTTGTTGATGTTGGCGCATCTTAAATTCAATGAAACTATCCTGGTTTTGAGCCTCATTTGAGTCACTCGGTGGTGGCCATCTGAAATAACAAGAATAGATTTTAAAAAATTAGTTTCAACATTTTTTTTATTACTGATCAAAATTTGTTAAGGATTACCTCCACTTTCCAATCCGAACGGTCTTAGCTCTTCCGTAAGGATCTATAAATGGTCTAGATTCGGATGGATCGTGTAACTCTAATGGTGGTGGCATTGGAGGTGGTGGTGGAACCCCTTTACTGTTTACAATGTTGTTTGGGCCGTCAATACTGCTCTTTCGATTCTTCAATTCACTTAGCACATTTGTAAAGTTGTTTTGTACGTTAGCTTTATTGGGACCGGGCCGTTTGATATCGCTCGCATTAATTTTTCGCTCGACACTAATCTTACGATTACCAAAGTCCGCAGATTTGCGGGATGGGTCAGCACCTTTCTTCGGTGGGCTTTGCGAACGATGTACCTGGGCTTTGACTGTAACTGTTTCTTGCCGAGCGTTTGCTGAACTGGCGTTCAGGGGCGTTGAAGTACGCTTATCCTGAGACCACATGTCGCCGTCTTCTTGAAATGATGCCTAGAAAAAAATTTAAACAAAGAATTGATTTAAAGTTGTACAATAAATGAAGAGGCTTAAGAGATATCAATAATTCGGACGAACCGGTTGATTAGAATTGGGACTCTGCACTAAGAGCTGCTGCAGTGCTTGGTTTTGAGCCAACAGCTGTTGCTGAATTTGAATATTTTGAGCCATGGCACTTTGCAGGAAAGCTCTTTGGAGGTTCTGCTGGTAAGCTGCAATGTCGTTGTTCTGTCCTGGTGGCGAGTTCGGAAATTGGGGTATACTCGGACCTTGCATATTGAAAATTGGTACAGGCACGAATCCCGGACCCATGTTGATGGTTGGACTCTGAGGAGCTTGTACTTGTTGCGTAGGTCCGAAGATTGGCATCATCATGGGCGAGGACATCATTGGACTGTAGTTGAAACCACCGTTTTGGTTCGGAATATCCATGTTGCCGCCACCTTTTATCTTTTTCGATAATTCCTCTGCCGTGATACTACTGATCGGACTCGTTTTCAGCAGACTATTAACAAAGTCTTCTGTGTTAACAGAATCCGTGGCTTCTCGCAGTCCTTTGATACTGGCTGCCAAGCTTCTGGCATCTGAGAGCTCGTCGAGATTTCCGTCCAATACCGGCATAAACAACTCATCAAGAAACTGATCGACATCAGAGGCTTGACTGGGTACTCGTACTCTGCGCACGTGAGACGCTAGAGATGGAGCCTCGCTTGTATCTGACATCGCCGACGATTTCACGCCGTACTCACTTTTCTCGATGTAAGCTCTACTTGATTGACTTCCTGGTAGTGCTCGTTTACCTACAATTTTGAATATTACAATAGCTATAGTCAAAATCTACTGCAAATGTAAATAATGTAGAAAAATTATTCTCACCTGGATACTGTGACTTGATGAACCTAGTTTGAGACCTGATATAACTACTCTTATCATCTTCAGACCTGCCAGTCTGGCTAACAGACTGGATATCCGGGTACTCAAAATCAATTGTTAGATCTTCTTCTTCTAGAATGTTTGGTTCAGAACTTCTTGTGATTCTACTATACTTTCTTTCGGGTACGACCTGAACTTCCGATCTGGACATGTATTCAGAACTATTGGCGGTTGTCACTTCCCCGATGCGTTCGAGGCTGTGGTAACGTTCGTTTAGTTTAGACGACGATAGTCCAAGATTAGCGAGTTTACTGCCGGCTGAAGGACTAACACCATTGCTGACTTCGCTACCCTCTGCTTGTAACAAATTGTCCAAGCTGCGACTACGCTGTTTTTCTTTCTCGAAATAGCGATCGTTCAGAGCTGATTTTCGAGATAAGCCCATTTCTGCAGATGACTCGAGGACAGCTTCATGTGACTGTTTGCGCATCTGTTGAATAGTGAATACATGAAACTATTGTATCATTTTTTAATAATAATTAAATATATCCAAAAATTTTAATTTTAAAAAAATTTTTGAAGCTATACAATATACGTTTCATATAGTTCAGCATAGAGAGGAACTAGTATAAAATTCACTAATTCATCATACCGAAAAGGAAAGCACACTCGTCAAACAATTATTACCACGTAATGACAGGTCACATCCTGTGTCGTGCCCACCGCGTTCGCAAAAGTCACAGTCTAAGTCTTCTCGAAGAAAAGATCCTCAAAATATAGAGATATATTCAAACGAAGCTAATATAGCGGCGAAGCGTCAAAGCTTCGAGTTCAGCGACCCGCGGCACTCGCCGAATCTCACATGAAGAATCAGCTCCGGAACAGCTGAACACTAAGTACTGCGGCGCTCTCGCAACCCGAAGATCCGCGCACGAGGCTGCTGTTACTCGCGCGATCCGATCGATATGACCTAAGAGCTGCCGCCGCATTTCCTTGCACGCGTCTTCCTCTCTCTCTCTCTTCTCTCTCCAGCTATGCGTGCAGTATACGTGTGCAAAGCGTTTTCACCAGGAGCAGCCTTTCGTCAGAGCGATCCATGGCTCAGACGCCTTGCCTCACTTTAGAATAGTCACTTTTTTTCCCCGATTGTGTCATGCTTTCTTTTTTTCTTTTGAGAGTTTACGCTTTTTCTTTTTAGTTTAAAGCAAATAAATATGATTTATAGGATCTGTTATTCTTATTAGTTTTCTAGGCGGTTTGTTTCGAAATTCGAGCATTCGTATTCTTTTGCAACCCGGTCTTGCTAAAGAAAATTGTATTAATAATTTTTGAAAAATTTTCGAATCTAAACGCGGCTAGCGGAAAAAAATATTTGCACATAGTATACTCTCGAGAAGTGTCTTAGCTGAGCACTTAGAGCAACTTTCTTGACTCATAAAGATCCGCGATACTTTAAAGTTGTGGAAATTCGCGGGAAACCACGAGATAAATACTGTCGGCTCTATACTCTTATTTCTCAAACCAGTCTTTTTCAGCCTCACTAAAATCTGTTTATTAAATACAAAACGTGTATAATTCCACGAGGCGTTGCGTCACTCGCCAGGCACTCAACAGACTTCATCGTCGATTATTTCTAAACAACAGCGCGACCGATCATTCACAAACACATTGCGAAAACAATAACTCACTCGGCAGCGAAAAAAAAAACAAGACAGCTACTTGTAGAGCGACGCGTCCGCGCGCGCGCGCGATGCATTGGAAAGAGGCGCTCGAGCCGTACTGAGCGAAATAAGGAGATCAGTGTATAGTATATTACAGTAGCTAGTAACTACTGCCAGTAGCGCCGTATAGCAAAACTAACAATGCAACGATGCTCACCGGTACTTTGGAGAGTGGCGGCTGGGGCGGTGGAACCGCGGGTCTCCTGGGCGACTGGAGCTCGGGCTCCAAGGGTTTGTCCATCGGCTGAATCGGCGCTAGTGGTGGCGGTGGGGTGGCCACCACCACCGGTTTCGGCACCGCTGACAGCTTCCTCTCGAGCGGTTGGAACGTTTTGAGCACTGGTGTCTCCTGTTGAGGGTGATGGAGGTGGTGGTGATGTAGCAGTTGTTCCTGTTCCAATTCGCGTATCACCAGCGCGTGCTGCGAGAATTCGTTCGAGATTTTAGCACACATATGCGTGGGTGCGAGCTATACTTTCTTTCCATTGTTGCGTCGCGTATATGCTTTGACTTTCCGCGAGTGCGAGCTCAATAATTAATTTGCCGTTGCTCACGCTCGCGAGCTGGGGAGTGGGATAGACATGTGAAAAGATTGCCGGTCGCACTGTACGTTTCAAGTGCAAGAGCACGGCATATACTCTGGTTTTTTGAAATTAATTTTTTCCTGCGTACTAAAATTCTTTTTCTTTGTTTACGAAACTACAATTTTCTTTCTTATTTTATGCTAGTTGTGGAATTTCGGCATTTGGTTTCAAGACTTTCTATAAGGCATGTAAATTATGCTAATTATAATTAAGTAATTGGTTTCGAATTTTCTGTGAACAGGCATTTACCTCAGTGATCTATATTAGAGTTTAGTCCCCGTACATTACAATTTGTAATTCTGACTAAAGCGAGTAAAGTATAAGTGTTTGGTGATACCTGACCTACTTATGGATTGCACTTTCGAACGCCAAACAAAAACGAATAAACTGAAAAATGAATTTTTCCACTCTTGCGCACCTTCACTTGTATTTAAACATTACATGGTGCAGCTGAAGATAATATCACTAATTTTTCGTTGAATACAAACACAAAGAAATCATTTCACTTAACGCTGAAATACTGATCCAACACCGTATCGATCCTCTGATCCCGAGTAACATCGCGTCTCAAAAAAAAAAAAAAAAAAAATTAGCGCAGAAAAAATAACTCGTCGAACAACCACGCGGAGTTCACAGGCATGATATCCCCCCACGACTCATATTCGCGTCGCTCGAGAGCCTCTGCCGAGAGGGACTCTCTCGGCAGTTCTGCTGCTGCCGCCGCCGTGCTATGATTCCCACGCTCGTATTATCTTTCTCTTACCGTTTTCCCATTTCACCGTACGACGTGGACTACTACGACGAGACTCGATTCTCCTTTTTTTTCCTCCCCTCCCTCACGCCTGTCCCCATGCCGCCCAGGAGAAAGGTCGACAACTATGGGTGAACGCGTGTGCGTCGCATTGTCGCGTGTATGGCAGTATTAGTATACACGTATACGAGACGGCTTACCTCTCTCTTTTTAATAGGCGGGAAGCTGTTCTTCCGCTGTTCGAGGAACATGTGCTTGGCTGCAGGGAATGCCGGCGCTAGCTCCATTTCGGACACCAGGTCAAGGACGTAGTCGAAGCCATTGGTCTCGGTGACGATGGCATCACTGCCCTCTAGCTGGTTCCAAAGGGTTATGGTCCAGCCACTGTTCTCCACTCCGTGGTCTTGAATAGCTAGGTTTGCCAACTCTTCGCATGTCGTCCACGAATCAACGGCACATGTCGTTGTTTCACCTAGCAGGTTATTGAAAACTGATGTATTTTGAATATTTTAGGAAGCATCATTTCATTTACTTTTCAGACTTACCATCGTAAAAGCCAACTGTTAGGGCCATGTTCACTCTGTTTCTATTTGCACGCCACTCGAGAACTGACGGTGGATAATTCCTTGGTACTTGTTGAACAGTTGGTTGATTGTTACTATTTAACGTCTTTAGCAAAACTCTTTCACCTTGCAATAATTTTCGTTGACAGAAGGCTTTGTAACCGTCGTAAGCGTGATCTGACACGTATCTTAAATAGAAGAGAAATCAGATGTTAAAAACGTGCAATTATTTTTACAGTACATCGTCTCGTTAAGAAAGTATATGAACTTACTTTAATATGTATTTATACAATGTGCGACTGGGATGGAAAGCCGAGAGACAATTCGACAGCAGCAGCCAACCCCTTTCCTTGTTAGCATCGTTCTCATTTTTCCATGTCTGATTAGCCAGCTGACAGAGTATCTCGTCACGCAGTTTTTCGTTAACTATACCCTTATTGACAATGTAGTCACCCAAGGCCTGTTCTCTCTTGCCGCTAAGGTTATTCTCGTTCATGAATCGCAAAATTAGCTTAAAAATCATTAATGAATCAGAATAATCCTGATCACGAGCTTTTGCCAAGAAAGGTGTTTTTATGGGTTCACGTTTCATGCCGAAGATGTGACTTTTGAAGTAAATGTTTGTGAATTTTGAGAACTGGTACTGATCTATGTCGGATGGCAGAGCATAATTTATCGGCAATGGCACCACAGTACCAACAACTTTAATCAAATTCCTTTCTGTGTGTGTTGGTTGCCAGTCTGAAACAAATTCATCTGGTCAAATATGATCGCTATTTAACACTTAAGGTGTAAGCAAAAAGACGCTCCAACTTACCATCTAATTTACTGTAGATAAATGCAAGCTCCGCAGGAATCTCCAAATGGTTGACTCCAGCCACAGCTCTGGATGCCCTTTCTTGTTCCTCTCGCTGTTGCTTTGCTTTAGCTCTCTCCCTACTAGCTCTTTCAATCTCTGCACGCTTAGCGATCTCCTCCTTCAAAACGCGGAACTTTTCACGTTGCTTTTTACCTCTGTACAGTTTCTGAGCCATCATAGCTCCACGTTTTTGTGCACGGAACTTCTTTCTTTCACGGTAACCTCGGTAGACTGCTTGCAGCAATACAGTGCTGCGAGAGATATTGAGGAATCGACGCCTGGCAAGAAATCCTCGAGTGTACCTTTGAACGGTCACAGCAGCGCGTTCCAGAATCAATGCTCTATTATACTCCAGAGTTCTCTCAAGAGATTCTCTTAAGAAGACCCTAGTTAATCCTAGCTGATACTGAGTTTCGCTCTCCTTAGGCGCAGCCTTTTCAAGAATCATACGGCAGAGTTCCTTGTTAGGGGCTCCTCGCGGTAAGCTGGTGGGTACGAGGTAGCGATAACGATCCACAAAATGAGCAAAGGGCAAGCGCACTGGATAACCAGTCTTTCGAATGCGTATAGTCTCGAGCATTCCAGTGTAACGAAGTTGTTCCAGAACGCATGGCATATCAAACTTCATCGGAGCTTTTTCCGAGTTGGGTTTGATACAGCGGACGAACCAGGGATTACATCTGTTAAAAGTGATTTTGGATTAGATGGATTCGATTAACAGTAATAATTCACGTATTCTATCTCGTTTTAAAGTACTCACTGTGACATGGACTCCAAGAGTTGTTGCAAGCTGTCATGAAACCGTGCGGAAACAGTTGGAGTTCTTGGCTTCATAGTGACGAATCTACCGTTGGGTTTGTTGATTGTTTTATTGGCTTCATGCGCATTTCTTACATGTTGGAACATCTTGCTCACCATCTGAATCAAAGTTAATAGTTAGTAAAAAGAAAAGATGCTTTGACAAGAATTTTAAAAATTTAGACATAATTAGGCTTACGTTGATTTTACTACTGATCAAGAGTTCAACCACGTCAGGTCTTAGTGTATCTCGATTCTTGTCCAGGAATCCATCCACATTGTACCAGACTTGTCCAGCGTAATGCCTGATAGCGAATTCGGCCGAGTTCATTCTCGGTCTTGAGTACAATTCGCTGAGCGCATGGTTGTAATGACATTTTTCGAGAAATGACAAATCCGTCGCTTTTGGGAAATTGCTCTCGTCGTCCAGCAAGTGCAAGATGCCAACAGGCTTCTTGGCAATCAGGTGAATTATTGGTAGATTATCCTGAAAAAGCAGGATAACGTTTTATTACAACAGTTTAATTCTCAAAAATGATCTCATAGATGATAACAAAAAAGCGATTAGAAAATAAAAAGAGCATACTTTCTTATAGAGTCAATGTGACAAAACTTACGGTATAATTGATGGTGGTCCAGTCAATTTTTTCCTTGGCGTATTCTTGCTGCTCTAATTTGAATATGTGCTTGTTGAAGTAGAAGTGGAGATTCTCATTGGCATAATTTATGCAGAGCTGCTCAAAGCTGTTCTCTGCGAAGTTTTCGAAGCCGAAGATGTCGAGAATAGAAATGGCAGCGGTCTGCTTGGTTCCCTTGTAGACAATGTGATTAACTCGAGCAACCAACCAGGAAAACAGTGAACTATACAAAGCCTTGGCGAACGCGTCACGGGCGTCTAGCGCCTGATCGATATTCAGGGCTGTTAGAACTCGCTCGTTTCGGGCTTCCTATACGTACAGTGAAGAAAAGAGAAAACGATGCTTTAGAAAAGTCAGTTGCATGTAATGTGCGATTATGATGGATCTTAGTATGCCTCTATTAAATTCAACAAATTATTCGTGAAACTTATTGTCTGTGTCAGTGTAAGAAGAAAAAAGTCAGGAAGGAGTGCCCGAATACAGTTAGATTATTTCTGCAGCGGCGAAGCAATTTTTTTATTGTTGATGCTAGGTTATCATGGGCTGGGGATCACACTTCAGAAGTTATTAATATTACAGTGAAAGCTGGATGTATTGAGTATTTGTAATATAATCCTTTTCCAATGTCAGCAGAACGCTAAATAAATCAGCAGCGTTTTATTAGAAAGAAACTGCATAAATATTCATGAGACAAAAATGGCAAAGTACTTTAAAGACGTAAAAGCAAAACTTGAACTATTACCGTTTATCAGTAATGTCAAGTCATAAGCAATAGACTAGCCTGACAACAGCCTGTACTTACCGTGGTCTTGGTCGTCAAAGCTCGTATGATTCCGTCCGAGTTGATCTGTAATAGATGGGCTGCCCATCGTATTTCAGCGTCGGAACCAACCTCCACGCCCTCTTGACCATGTCTCATCTGCTTACGATGGAAGTAGACGTTACCGAGATGCAGAACGCTGCTCAGAATTTTGAATATAGTATCTTGTTCTTCGGACGTGAAGCCCAAGACTTGCATGGCTGACAGCAGAGCTTTGAAGTCTTGCGTGTCATTCTTCCCATCTATGTCACAGCTTCCACCCTGCAATTAAATTACAATAATTAATAAAAGGTTCCCCTTCTAGTGACACCATGAGTATCAAACAATGAGCTTCACTCGCATACCTGGTTAAGATAGAAGTATTTATCGGGAGTAAGGAGACCGTATTTATCTCGAAGTTGCTGATCGAGTCCAGCCAAAAGTTCATAGAAGACATGGTAATTTCGTTCGTCGGTCGCTTGCGTGACGATCCTACTTTTTTCCAGAAGATACTGCGTCACTCTCCCTCCGACGATGACACCACTGATGAAGAATCAAAATCATAGCTGGTTTAGCAATCGATCCTCAAAAAATGTACATCACGACAGCATAAGCCGCAGCAAAAACAAGTCAATAACTCACTCTCGGAAGAAGACTTCGAGGTACTTTCCGAAACGACTGCTGTTGTCGTTCCTCGGAGTCTTGGCATTGCCGAAGCTCTCGAGCAGTGGCGCAGCCTCGAGGATCTGCTCGGTGACGAGATTGCTTGGAGCCCGGTTCACCTGCGGCCAGGTATTGCATCACTAGTTTCGTCGACTCGGTCTTTCCCGAACCGGATTCTCCAGAAATCACGACCACCTGATTGGCACTGGCATTGTTCGCCGCGCTCACCTGGCTGTACGCCGATGAACCCACGGCAAATAGGTGTCTGAAAGTTAAAAGACGCTGATGTAGTTTTTACTCGAGCTTCATGCATATGCAAATACAATTTTTTGCCATCAATATGCTTTGCGATCGCTCACTGATACGAGGCTCCGTATATAAAAAGCAGAAGACTATATTTTGTCCTTTCACTTGTTCTCGCGCAACTGACATGAGTTATTGGGAAGGCGAAAAACAAGCCTCGCGTCGCACAGATGTGCAATTATACAAGTAGGAAGAGCAGCGAAAACGAAAGTCAAGCGGCTTGTCGACGTTAAAAATAAACGATTGTTTTTTTATACTTACGGTGGTAAAGTTCCGAGTATTCTTCCTTCATAGAGCTTGACTTGGTCTAAGCCGTAAATATCAAACATTTTGTAAGGATTGACAGCGACTAGGATACTCCCGGTGTACGTCTGCGCAGCGAGTAAAAGGAAAAGTTAAGTGTTGTCATGGGGCAACGGGAGATGCAATGAATAATTATTTAAAGAAAGCCTTAAAGGGGATACTCACATAAATTAGTTCTTTGTCATAGCGAATTTTGAGATTCCAGAGGAGAGACGCCTCGTTCAAGTCACTGAAACAAATTGCAAGTTAATGGGCTGCGCGTAAAACAGAGCGTACATCATGTTAATTGTCTTTTAAATGCGATATCGGATTTACCTAAGCTGAATCATGTCCTCTACGCCATTTTGGCCTAAGTCTTGTCTCGGCTTGACGCCATTGAGATTCGTAAGCGTAAATACTTGTGGCTGCAACAAATACATTAATATCAATCACTCGTACG
Organism: Philotrypesis tridentata; assembly: GCA_018906965.1. Taxonomy (NCBI): domain Eukaryota; kingdom Metazoa; phylum Arthropoda; class Insecta; order Hymenoptera; family Pteromalidae; genus Philotrypesis; species Philotrypesis tridentata. The sequence continues at coordinate 5,934,369 of JACCIB010000001.1, read as the reverse complement.
CATATTGTCGGCCGTGCCAACGAACCATTAATACCAATACTCGGCGTAAAAATAAAGCAGTACACGATACGGCCCGCGCTAAAGTCATAAACCATAAGCAGAAACAATGATCGTTAATCACGCGAGAATTGATGCAAAAAATTTACGTACATTACTTTCGAATGTATATTCCGCCGCGGTATTCTCCAATTAACCGTGTGAGTACGAGGAAAAAAAAAGAGAAAAATTACGAGATCTTGCGCCACGTGTCATTGACCCCGAAGGTAATATACGCGCGTATTGCATGCGCGCGAGTTCCTTCCCGGTCTCGAAAATAAAACGAAACGTCCGTCTAATCGGGAGTCTTTAATCAAACGGCTATAAGCTCGGAGTTTCGAGTCAACCGCTCCGTTTCGTTTTATCGTCCACATGAAAATGAATGCTTGTTTACGTATACATATATATATATACGCAAATGCGCGAGAGATACCGCGTGCGGCACTTTCGCGGAAGCGTCGCCGTTCAGCACACGCGAGTTATCCGTGCATTATCCAATGCGTCGCGCACGCGACTTTCTATATACACACGCAGGCGTGCGATATCGACGCGATTTGCGTATAGAGTCGATACTGCGTCAGCGTACGGTGATTATCCTTAAATTATGCCTTAATTTTAAAGTACACTTTTCGTTTTCGCCTCGTCTCGGTCTCACCTTTCCTGCGATGACGGCCTGGACCGACAGGACGTTCGCCGCTCTGTGGTACTCCAGCACCTCTCCGGGAAGAACATGGCCGACTCCTGGGTCGAACCACACGAGTTCGCCCTGAAAAACAGACGAAGCAATTTAGCGGAAGAGTCCCCGCGTGTAAAAGTATATATGCATAGTTAATTGAAAGAGGCCGCTTGAATGAAAATTTGTGCACTCTCATTGCGTAAAGATTGAATTATTGCTCGCGCACGGTATATGGGCGCAATATGATTAATAGTTGGCGCACACGGGTGTTATAGCTGTTTTGAAGAATGCGAAATTCCGTATATAGGAGCACGCGAAGAGGTTTAACGAATTCAGTAATTAGCCGCGTACATATCTACATTGGATCTTGCGCGTCTGGAACGTTATTCAAGTTGTAAAGCAGCTCGTACAGGCGGCCGGGTGAAACTTTATCGGTTTTCTTCGCGGCTCGTGCCACGAGCGAGCGAGAAATTTCCGTGCATGTGCGGCTGCGACGAGAGACACAAGTGCGTATGTGACCGTTCGTGGGTGATATACGCTAACGCAATCTAACTAAATAATAAAGGATAGAATGTTTTCTCCTAAGGAGTAAAAGCACTGCTTGCGAGGGTTACTGATTAGAGTCGATTTAAAACAATGTGGGTACATTATTGTAATGCAATGCAATTCTATATGCTCTGATTGTTACGCATCGAGTGTACAGTCTCGGGCGTTTGCACGAACGCGCAACGCAAGTATGAGAGAAGTTCGCAAGTTTAGTCGGTTAATCGCTATACACGTATATATGTATTCGCTAATCTCAGTGTCGACATCTAAAAATAGAAGCTGGTGTGTTGTGACATCTAGATTTCGGTGCTCGGAAGGTTTAAAAAATGCTGGTATATTATGTTATGCAATGGTCTGCGAAAGGAGAATCCTCGCTCGCACCGTTCTCGGATTCCTCGCCCTGTAAGGACTCGTCGCGGGGCTTTCCTCCTCCTCTGCCTCCGTCCTCGAGGCTGGCCTCGACGTCTGCTGCACCTTCCGCCTCCCGGTGCACAATCCGAAGATCGAGTAGGCCTGATTGGGGCTCGAGGCCTTGTTCCTCAGGCCGTTCTCAGCGATGCCGCCGGCACGACTGAGGCTCCTCGAGGCCAAGTCGTCCCGAGGTCTGTCGATCCTCAGCGGAATGCAGGAGGCTTTCCTCGTCTTCTTCGCGTAGGAGGGCAGGCTCCGCGAGGAGCCGGTGATCATGCTGGAGTCCGGCGAGCTGGCGACGAGGGCGACGCTGTTCTTCCTGGGCGGAGCCACCGGCGGAGGCAGCTCGTACCAGTGTCCGTTTCTGCGCCTCGGCCGATCCTCGTGAGCCAGACTGGGCAGCGTGTTGGCGCGAGCCTCGTCCTGCGCGGTCCTGTCCCGCCTCGCGCGTCCGAGGCTCTTGACCGCCCGGGCCTCCTCCGCGTTGTCGATTATCCGGCGCCTGGACATGGTGCGCTGCGGCAGGTTGGGCAGAGACGCGCCGCCTCCGTTCGACCGGTAGTCCAGCATGCCGTAGTTGACTGGGTCGCTCGCCGGGTCGCGGATGCTGCGGTAGGCGCTCCTCCTGGCGACCCTCGTCAGAGTCACCTCGCCGATGGAGCTGGAGTCGCCATTTCTCGCGGAAAGGCTCGGCACCGAGGCCTTGCGCCGTCTGATCCTGCCGTAAACGGGCGCCTCCTGCTTGCTCGCCGAGTCCTTGGCGAGCTGCAGGCCCCGGCCGTTCGCGTACTCGGCCCGACCGGCCTCTCCGCGCTGGCCCCTGGCGATCTTCGGCAGAGTCGAGGGTCTCGGCACCTGCACGGCCGGCGGCCTCTCCTCCAGGCCGGAGCTCCACCTGTCGGAGCCGCGCGTCCTCGAGCGCGTCGTGCCGGGCCCGCTGTTCTTCACGAAGCATCCGGCGTGCCTCGACTCCGCGGTGCCGTGGACCGAGCCGCAGGACTTGCGCCGCTGAGCCTGCTCGTTGCCGCTGGAGGTCCGCCGGATGATCTCTTGTCGCGAGATCCGCGTCAGCGGCACGAGGGTCATCGTGCTGCCGTCCCGGTCCTTGCCGCTCGATCGTCGGCAGACGGACGGCAGAGTCCTGGGCCGCCTGGACTCGTCCTCCTCCTCGCTCCCGTCCCCGTTGCGCTTCCTCACGAGGGACGAGCGTCTCCATCGCTTCCGCAGCGACTGAGTCAGCCTCGTGATCGGGTCGTTCTGGTCCTCCGCCTTGGAGAGAGTCCTGCGCACGATGTCCTTCCTGGAGATCATGGGGAAGGGCTCGCGCTGCAGCGTGTGGAACGACTCGGACTTGAGTTTGCTCCTGACGGGCTTGGTCTGGCCGTGGTTCTTGGCCGGCGGGCCGTTGACAGCCGCGTCGTCCCGTTGAGCGGAGGGCCGGGAGTCGGGGCTCGGCGGCTCCGGCAGTCGGGGTCCACGTCTGATCGGCATGGCAGCAGCTCTGGGCTTGTCCAGCTTCGACGACTTTCGCGCCGGCGCTTGCCTCATCGCCTCGGCCGCGCTCATTTCTCTGCTCGCGTCGCGTCGGGAGGAGAATCAGGCGAGAGGAGGACAGCTGCGGCGACACGTCGTCGGCAGCGGCAGCGGCAGCGGCGGCGGCGGCGCTTCTGCCCTACTCGCGCGGGACACGGAAACGAGTTTGCCGTATCTCATTCTATAGTCGAGATATCGCTGCTGAGGACGACTCGTCGCTCCCGGGAGATTCTTCGCATACTCCGAGGTGTCGACGCTCTCTCCTCGCCGCGTTAACGAGGACGCGAAGGTCGCGCACGTCCTATTTGCATTGGAAATTTCGGAAGCTGTGCGGCCTGCCCTCTCGCTCTAGACGCAGAGATTTCAACGCGCACGCGGCGGAGACAGGAATTCCGAGGTATCTTCGAAATCCATCGGGTTATAACGGTTAGTCTCCTTCCTCGGTATGCACCACACTGTATGGAGCGATGTCAACTGTCTTCGGGACGTAGCGCGGAGTCTTCGATGCTGTACACTTCGAGTCTTCTGGTGTCCGCGGAGAACAAGGCGACTCCCGACTCCCTGCAATAAACTGCCAGTAACAGACGAAATTTCGTAAGCTATCGCGCGCATAAAGCCGTTAATGCACACTGCATACGCGCTATTATAAGCGGCTTCGCCACGAGCTTGCCCAACCTTTGTTTTGTAATTTGCACGCGCTGCTCGCTCTCGTACTCGCTGAAGGCGCACGCGTTCGCGTCCTACGCGCGCCGCAGCTCCGATTACAATTTCAAATGCGTCGGTTATTTCTCCACAATTGCAGCCGCCGCCGCAGTGCGGGCCCCGATCAGAAGGATAAACAAAAAGCTCGGGCGGCCGATTTTACTTTTTTCGGCCGCGAGATGCTCGGAAAAGTGTCCGGGGCCGCGGACGTTATCGGGATCATTGGGTCGTCCTCGTCGCGGGGCGAAAGAGCTCCAAGTCCAACTGTGAGAAGCAGCGCGCACGCGTCTCGCATTTACGATTATGCGGAGACAGCTGTGCTACACACGTATGCGCGCACGTGGGCGCGTCGACGAGCTCCGTGTCGTGTTGTCGTCGCTCGAAGCCGTAGGACGAATTTCCACTGAGCTGACTTGTGTTCGCGCTGCGCGCGCGGGGAAATCGTCGGATATATCGAACGTTAACTATCGTGGAATATTGGGCGCTCAGTCATCGGAACGCGCGAGCGCATCAGTGAAAGTTTTCGTAGCGATAATTTGGCCGCTGATTCATCTTGCTCTTCTTCACGCAGTCGTCGGACGCGCACCGCACGCTACACTACTGCGGCCGTATATCGACGCGTTCTCGTTGTTCATGGTCTGAAAAACGCATTTAACAATCTCGCGCGCGGCTCAGATTCGACGTGCCGCGGAGCACTTGGCTCTCGTCCGCTTCTTCGAATTGCGGAGTAATCTTCTCTTTCTCTCTCTCTCTCGGCTGCTTTGAAGTATTGCCAGCTCCTGCGTATGTATAGGCAGAATCGTCGAAGCGAGAGAGAGAGCTTTGGCGAAACGTTGCGATGAAACGGCGCACTGCACTACGCGATTACACAGACGAGTCTGCCACTCGGGGTTCCACTGCGCTTTTCCGAAGTTGTCCACGCGAACGAATGAAAAATCGGCGATCAGGCCGCGCATCCTCGCGGCAGGATGCTCGACGCGCTACTAGCGCGGCCAGACGCGAGCGTATGGTTACTCGGACTGCGCGCTCGCCTCGCAACAATTGCCTCTCGCGCAGTGGCGTAAAGCCGCGGCTTCATTTCATAATTAACGGCGGCGGTGGTGGCGTCGACGGCGCCGCTAATTGCCCACGTATATATATGTAAACCGTCGAGGGAGCTGCAGCGTCGCGCGAGTCCGTCCGACGAGCTGTGCCAGCGAGGAGACGAAATATATAAGCCGTGCGCGATTGTGGAGATCGAGTCCCCGATCGGAGTGTGCGCACCGCTCCCAAGCGCGATTTTCGCGAGACTGCGAGTTTCCTCGGCGTGGCTTTCCAGCGCAGGGGAAATCCGCGGCCGCCGACGCCTCTGCGGGATCGAAGCGCTTCGGGGTGGAACCAAGCGTGCGCGCCTCTCTCGTCTGTGCGAGCGCATCGCTCTCTTATATAAATTGCGCGCTAAATGCGAGCCGCACACGCTACTCGCTGCGTAGGTGTGTCTGCGTGTGTGCTGCAGTTGCCGTGTGTACACACGGTTGTGTCTGTGTATATGTTCAGATTACGGGAGGAGGAAGTGTCTGCGTGGGCATCGTGTAACGTAAGCGGTGGATCGGGTACGAAGCCGCAGTTGAGTTGCATCTGCGGAACCGGAAGAACAGCGCGGACGAACCGTGTGTGTGTGGGCTGTCCGCGGGAGTTATGACTATAGAGTGAGAGCAGGGAGGCGCTTCTTTTGCAGAGTCGTTTTCGGTAAGCGAGCAACTCGGAAAAGCTCGTGTAAGCACGGAAAGTCGCATGATTACTCGCGTACTGCACGCAGTATTTTGGTGGTGCACTGAGAAAACTGTGGTAGTAAAATTTAATACGTATCTACGAAAAATGACTATTTAAGGGGGTCCCGAAATAGCCACTAATGACCCGTCACTAACCGTATGATAGAAAAGTACTTGATACTCAATAAATATAATGAAATACGCAAGTTCAAGAGATAGTTGCTCTGCGCCTCAGCGTCATCTATCAATATGCAAAATTTGAAATTAAAATATTCAGGTATCGAAAAGAACGGTTGGAACGAAAATTGGTAGATGTAACATGACTAACCAGCGTAAGATGACGGGTACTGATTTTCGTTCCAACCGTTCTTTTCGATACCTGAATATTTTAATTTCAAATTTTGCATATTGATAGATGACGCTGAGACGCAGAGCAATTATCTCTTGAACGTGCGTATTTCATTATATTTATTGAGTATCAAGTACTTTTCTATCATACGGTTAGTGACGGGTCATTAGTGGCTGTCGGGACCCCCTTCAGATAGTAAAGTAATTTTATAAATTACTATTTCGTATTTTAATTCCTATTTTAATTTGAATAATTTAAAAATTTATTGTTTTTTATGTTTATCTGTTTTGTACTTTGTTGAACATTATTATTTTATAATTATTGTTATTACATATTAAATTAAATTGAAATGTGGAATTAAATTTTTTTGACTCTGGCGGTGATTCGAACCTGGATCTCCGGGACTAAACACTCACCTAAACAGGATTGTTACGCTTAAAAGTTTGGATCCAATATATAATTAAATAATAGAATTAAATAATAGAAGTTAAACATATTGTAATAATTTCATTATATCAAATAAATTAATTAAAAGAGTAAACTAATCTTTATAAGCCGTATTATAACCTGAAATTTAAAATTTATGTAAAACATAATTTTTACCATTTTATGATAGATTAATAAAAATAATTTTTACTACATGGACATAATAAAAATTAATGTATTCAAAATTTCAATAGGAAAAATTACTATTTAAATAGTAAAATTCCTCATAAGTCAATTATGTTACTATTTTATATATACTAATTTATATAATATAGCACGGTTACAATTTTGTATATAGTAATTTTTCGTAGACATACGTATTAATTTTTACTACCACAGTTTTCTCAGTGTAAGGCAGGACGTTTCAATAAAAGTCAGCGCCTCGTTTTCGAAAATTTCACGCACTTTTAATAGCACGTGTACAAACATGGAAGCACAGTGGGGCGCGCGCTCGTGTCGTAACGATCTCTACCGCGGTAAATGAGGGATCTGCAGGAGCGGTGACGTCGCGTAGGAGTACACGCAGCCGAGGTAAATTGACCCGAGTGTCACAGTTTCTTGAGCACGTCTGAAAAAATATCTACGTAATGGCATATCCAGCGCCGCGCGCCGCCGGGGGGATCGTTAGCCTAATTGATAGGACAAGTCGCTGCGATTACAATGCAACGTGTGCATATAGTATCTCATTTGCGCGGGGAATTCGGAAATCGTCATTTTGACTCTCGTCCCGCGGTGGGGCGTTTCACCGCCGCGGAATTGAAATATCGCGTTGTTAAAACCGAGCGAAATGAAAGGAGCGCGTTATGTAAATAACGTAATCACGTGTAATTTTCAATACTCGTCTGCTTTCTACAATCGAACCCGCGCGCGCCTCGGTATTCCCGCACCTACGTATTACGCAATCTTTAATAAATAAACCGTACAAACGCTGTAAAAAAAGTTGGCGCATCGACTCTAAGACGCGGCAGGCTGGACTTGGTTTCAAAATCACTTCTGCGAATCAATCGCGGCTTCTCTCTCGGCGTTCAGTGAGAAATTAGGATTCGTGTAGCACATATCGTACTTACTCCACGTTATTATTATATCATTACGTGTATCGACGAGGGGCTCATCATCGGACTACCATAATAACACGGCGCGCCATCGGCTCGTTACATCCTGGCTTATCGCTTATTATCGCGAGCGCGTGAGATTCTGTTTTGCCGTCTCTGCGCGTCGGTCGCGCAGCTTTCCTTGTTTGCGATTCCGTATACTGCAATCGCCTTTCCTAAATGCACAAACACCGATCGCGGGGACTGTAATCAATTACTTTTCGTTAGCAAAGTCGCTGAAAGATGAAAAGACAATAATCGACTGGTGGTTTCCTTGCGGGAGCTCTTACATTACGAGATGTTCGCGTAGAAAATTTTAACGGATCATTAGTCTCTCGAGCCTTTCGAGTAGTGTATATATTTAAAACGGTATATAGCGCGATGCTTGTATTATGGTACCACTGACGTTTCTTGTTTGGAATTTGCGAGAGTCTTCCACTATATGTATACGTGTGACAGCTGCGCGGCTTGTTATATACAGTCGACTCGTTTGGAAAGTGCAGTATTGGATTCCTGGCAACATTTTTGCGCTTTTTTCTTATTTTTCTGCCGCCCGTTAATTTTTCTTTTCTCGCATAGGTATAGACGCGTTTTTTGCCCGGTCGATTGTTCCCTCGATAAACGCGCGCGCCTGGGCTTCTTTCGCAAAAGTTTCATCGATGCAGCTGAATGTAGGCCGATTAGACTTTGAAATTATAATGAGCGAGAAACCGAGTGTCTTTCGCGTAGTTTTAGCGCGATTTTCGTCGCGCGTTAGTTTTTGTAACGTAAGAAAGTTGTAGCGAGCGTCGCATGGGAAACTGCACCAGGCACTGCGTATAGCGCGCGACCTTCCACCCGCAGCGGAACAATCTTGAGAAACGCTTGTATTTAACTCAATGCCGCTTTAATTGCACGCGCATAGTTGTACTTTGTTCTATTCAAAGGTATAACCGACTCAAAGTCAATGTAAAGCAATTAAACGAATACGCCGCGCATCGTTGAATTATATTGCAGTTTTTCAAAAGTATAAGCGACAATTCGTTAAATTGCGCAACAGCTCCCTGGAAAGCAGCTGTGGTCTTAATTAGAGAATATTCAAATTCGTGGCGATATATATTCCCGATACTCCCGATACCCGCGACGAGCTGTACAAGCTAAGTTCTTATACGATATTAATCGATGGAAATCGACGAAAATCTAATCGCATCAATGATAGGCGTATAATCGTGGTTTAATGAAGAAAAGCCCTCCAGCGTCGATATGTATATATTCAGAAAAGCTTTCTATATCGAGTTCCAGCCTGAAACGGGTTTTGCCTCGAGAGTAGGATGAAAAAAAAGAGCCAAATTTACAATCGCGCCGAGGGAATTCCATTAAATAAAGTATAAACACGAAGGCGTGAATGAAGAATTCCAATGGCCGCTGTTATAAGTGTATACAGTTAAGCGCGCGCGCAGGGCGCGGTAAGTATGCTGAGAAATCGGCAAGGCTCTCGCGCGCGCGCATTCGTGAACTACATACGCGCGGAATCGAGCGATGATCGCCAGAGACAAAACGTTATTATAGCCGCGCAAAACATTCTTCGTAAACAATAAACTCTAACGGCTCGTACAATCTCTCAAATCGACGCAACGATGCGCGTATATATATAGTTTATTTTATTGGGAGTATAGCGATACTTAATGCGTTTTTCCCCTACATCCTTCGGAGCCAATACCGCGTTTGAAGGTATTCGCGCTAACGATCTCTAAATCTCGCGTCTCATGCCCCATCAGCTCCTTATTGCAATGAAAAGAGCAGGAAACAAGAACAAATGTGTCTTTGCGTGTACACAGGTATATAGTGACCGATTCTCATAGAAAAATGCACTTGTCGCGGGGGTCCAGAAATCGAAAATTTCTTTTTTACGCCAGAGGTTTCGGACCAATCACACTTTCTTCTGTTAGCTGATAGATAGTCAAAAATGCATAGAGGAACATGGGAAACATGGAACATTAGAATTGAACATGGGGAGGTATATGCGGGAAAAAAAGAAAATCGGCTATTCGAATTTTTATTTACTTTTTTTTTTGCCAACCCGGCATAACTTTTGATCAGATCATCGAATCTGGGCATATTTTTTTAAAATTAAAGCTCTTTTGTTGTACTTTATTGTGGTATAATTCGAAATTTTATTTGTACCTCGGAAACATTCGTATAGTTGTCATTATTCCAGTATTTCGACGCATTAATTTTTTGTAAAGAAAAAAACGTAAAATGGCTCAGAAATACGGTTACTAGTAACATTTCCCATGTTCCTCTGCACTCTTGACTATCGTTTGGCTTACAGAAGAAAGTCTCATCGGTCCGAAACCTCGATAGCTTTGAAAATAAAATTTCGATTTCTGGATCCCCGAAAAGTGAATTTTTCTACGAGAATTAGTCATATACATGAACAGTATACACACTGGCAATCGCGAAATAGAAAAGCGCCACAGCGCATCGAAGCAGCCCAAATACCTCCGCGCAGCTATACGGCAGAGCGCAGAGCGAGGCGTGCGCTATTGGCCTAAGAAATTTCATAACCGCGGCGTCGAAATTCCAGCGCGGCGAGTTGAGGATCATCGACTCGTATATAGCACTGCGCTGCAGACACACGCACACCTATGTGCACAAGTGTAGGGAAGGCGCTGGCTGCAGAGACACGCGGCACGAGATGTGCCGTTATATACCTCCGTGACGGCGGCGGCTAACGACGCGCGTAATTGATGCAGCTCCGCGCGCGGCTGTCGCGTCTCTGGCGCTCGACGTTATGGCGCATCGCGGCCTGCGATATGCGAGAGAGGGAAGGGAGAAATGGACGTCGTCCTCGTCGCCTCGCGATATGTGCAGCAGCAGCAGCAGCCCCCGGTGAAAGTACTGCACGCAGTGCGCGTATGGGTGTACGTCTGGCGCGCAGCATCAGCCGCGCGAGCTGACGACGAGCCCATATAATATAACGTCGATAATAGCGCGAGGAATGTATCGGCGAACCGGTGAAACGGATTTTAGCGAAACTTTCATTCCCACGAGCGCCGCCGCCGTCGTGGCGTACAGTCCTCGTCGTCGCTGCTTTTTATTTTCTCGCGATATTCGCGCCGCAGGATCGCTTCCGCGGTTATTAGCGTTGCTTGCGGCGGCGGCGGCGGCTGGGGATTTTTTCGTAGGATTCTTTTTTTCGAGCGCGTACACTTTTTTTCTCTGTATATTCTCTCCTACGCGGTGAACTGCTGGCGCAGACAGTTTATATATACTGTCCGTCGTCGCCGCCGGGATTTATGATTCCAGCCGTTTTCATTTCTGCTGCTTCCAAGAGATTTTCGAGGCGCGAGCGAGACCGTCGGTTTTCTTTACACGTTTTACGAGCGCCGACAATCGTGCTCGTAATTTTTTTCTTCTCTCCCGCCCGCGGACGACTCGCTGTCTCTCGCTTCTCGTGATACTTTTTGCAGCTACAACCCACAGCGATGTTCCAGCGTCGGAGCAGTAACCCGTAACCCGTTGTGTAAATATTGTACGAGCGCAATTTGACTGTACGTAAGCGTTTATTGCGTACACACGCGACCGTTTCCATGATAAAAAGAGATTATTTCCTCGATTCGGTCTCGCGCCGCGCCGAGAAGGCGAGCAGTCCACGGCGAAATTAACATACGACACGGGCGGCCCGGACAGGCGCGGGAAGAAAAGTTCGGGCTCTCCGAGAGAGAGAGAAACTCAGTCAGTAGGTCGACTTCTGATGGCATGGCGAACCGCGATGATCCGCGCTGAAATTCAAAGCCTTCGGCGCATCGCTTTTTTTTTCACTCTTCGCCCAGACGATCGACTCGAGTCGTCGATGCGATGCGCAGCGCGAAAGCCGAAGGAAAGAAAGCCGAACCGATTGATATAGCGCGTGCGTGGATTCTCGCACGTGAGAAAGAGAAAGAGAAAAAAGGGGGGGGGGGCGTAGACTCACCTTCTGCCACTCGGTAAGCATTTTGTCCACCGAGTCGCGAGTTAAATGGCACCACGACGAGAATTCGCCCTCATTTTCTCTTCTCGTAGCCTCGGCTTCCTCTGCGCGCCACTTATCGCCACAGCCGCCTCGATGCTGAAACAAACGCGCAGAAAAGTGAAAAATGTAGAGAGACGTTGACGAGTCGTAAAGCGAAGAGAGGGATGGGGAATTCGCCGTATAATGCGCGTACTACGTCGTTCCGCTCGTTCTGCGCCAATGTGTGCGCGTATATATCAGTGTGTTTACAGTGTTTACACACGCGCATCTCGCAGCCCGGGAAGACGAGCGCGGCGATGGAAATTCCTCGGGAATATATAGCTATATTGGAAAAGCGGCGACTCTTGGTTCTCTCTCCGGCTCTCGGCGGATGATAATTCGTGTAATTTGCAAAAACTTTTACTTTCCAACGTCGCTCGCTTTTTTACATTATACGTATACGCTTTATCCGAGGAATTGCGTTTTTTAGAAAATTGCCGAGGATTAAGATGGACGCAGTAACTGTGCCGTAGCCCCTCCTGTATATTCAAGGAGCGACTGTACGCGAGGTCGTCAATCGTCACTTATATATAACTCTAACGGATTGTATTCCGGCCTGCATATCATTGCCCCGTGTACGCAACTTCCGGTCTGAACGCACTTTTTTCATATACCGCGGCACAGCGCACCTGTCACCGCAAGAGACTCTATATACTTTAGTTCCAGCGGAAAATTCAATCGACTCGTCGTTAAACCTAATGCAAATTATTATTATTACGGCGATGATTTTAATGACGCTTTACTCGTGCGCTTAATTTGCTGCGCGCTTGCGAATCGAGTCGATCGCGCGCACGATTAATATATAAAGTTATCTTTGGCTGTCGCTGAGCTGTATTAATGCGTAAATTCGATGCTAATGGCATACAAGTGGAACAAGACTGGTATGCGCGCAGACGATATTTCGCGCACTTACATTTGAGCGTGTTTACAAGATTCGCAACGTATCAAGTCGAAATTAACGTTGGATTGTTAAATTCTTATAAAATACCTCGCGAACACGAGCGAAACCGGTTCGATCGCGCGCCACGGAATGTTCAACAATAATGCTCTATACGACTATTCGCTCATGAGAAATTTGTTTATCTTCGATAGCCGAATTCTCTCTGAAATTCCCGATGAAAAAAATGCGGTTATCCCGCGCACTGCACACACACACACACACCACACATTTGGCGTACTACAAAAATCCCAACAAGACGTCTCAATAGCATCTCGGCAACGAGCGCATAAGCAGGCCATCCGAAGCGTCGGCATCTCTATAAGCATTCCAAAACGTCCCGCAGCTTATACTCACATTTGGATTCCTGACTTGGCGCACGCGCCTGTGTGTGTGTGTGTGTGTGTGTGTGTATATATATAAAGAAGAAACACAAACACACAGCGCATACACTCTACACTGTCCGCTACTACTCACAATATATACATGTATGTGTACACACACGCACACATATTGGAACAGAGGATCAGCGAGAGCAGAAGTTGCTCTCGCGGTGAACGGACTCTCGGCTCGCGTTTATTTTCACGAGGAGCAGCAGCAGCAGCAGCAGCGGCATAGCAGCAGGGGCGTGCGGTGGCCTTGAAAGAATGAACGGAATGTGGATCCTACGGCGGCGAGCCAATGTCAAGCGCGCGAGACTGCGAATTTTTAGCCGAGGAAGCCGCGATTTCGCGATTGATTGTGCTCTGGGGTACGGGCTGTATCACTATGGCATAAGTAGTTTTGTTATCTGCGTCGATGCTGATTGGTTCTGAAGATATCTGGGACTGGTACTCAATACGTATAATATGCAAGATTTGACTTTGTGACCGAGAAGTCAATTATCTGTCACCTCGAGCCAAGAACGAATAATAAAAATTGTTAAAAATTTTTTAATGATTTATCGAAAATATGTGTGTGTGTGTGTATATATATATAAGGACCACTCGTTGGGCTTATCAGTATAAGATCATGCGAGTAGTCCTATCTTATGTCACTAAGGATCCTTTCAATTTCCACTATAAGCGCAAGCGTTTCGGGAGTAAGCGTTTGTTAAGTTCGAAAGCAAGCGAATTTATTTTCCAGCGATTGAGTAAATTAAAAGATTTAACTTTTGCGCACGCACGTACGTTATTCGGATAAATGTGTACGATTCGTCTGCGTCGCTGTTGATTCGAGTGTATAAAAAAGTTGAATACAATCCATAGCGAACGTGTCCCCCCTCCCTCGGGGTGAAGTCCGTATCGTAATAAAATGAAAATGTCGTCAAGAGCCAGGCCAGTTTTCCTCGCTCGCTATATAATCACAAGTTTGAAATGCATATTGACCGAGTCGGTGCGAGGCAAAGGCGTCAACTTTTATATACGTCGCGCGCGCCGCACCGCAGTCCGATATACATATTATAGAGCGCGGCGCGCGGCAGACAAAATTATGTGTGCCGCTAGATTTCGCCATCGTCATCTCGCGTATTACCCGCGTATAGGTATATACGTACGCGTGCGACAAGCGATTACAGGGCCGTATGTGGACGCACGTGTGCGCAGCTCGGCGAGCGCGCCGCGAGAGTGAAAAGTGAAATATGCACGCGCGGTGTTTATATACATACACAGCGTAAGCGGGTATATACGCGATCGAATCGCGCCGCGGGAAAATATATACAGGTCGCGTTGCGCACGCACTTTATGTATATGCGCGCAAAGCTCGCGTGAATCACCCGGCGAGATTACGATCCAGAGCAGATTCATTTGTTTCACGGCCTGATTAAAGGGAAATCAATTTTCAACCGAAGTACGCTATATATATATGTGCGCGTGTACGCATGCCTCGCACACCAGTCATGCGAATTTCCTCTTGCGCGTTATGTGTACACATTGCATGGCTTCGTCCGCGCGCTGCACACCACACGCGAGCTCGTGCGTGCGCAAGAGAGAGAGAGAGAGAATCAAAAATTCCCGAAGCTGCGCGGCGGCACAGCTGCGGGATAGGCTCCTCGAGGGGAATGCGTTTTCTGCAGTTTCGCAATGTTATGCTAATGAGCGTATAAGCTGCGCCCGTATAATCGCGCGCGTGACTATTAAGCGAGCGCTCGCGGCGACGGGATTTTCTCTTTAAAAAAGAAGGGAGGAGTGGGGGGTATCGGGTGTCCCGCGCGTTAACGCGCGCCAAAATTGTTATCGACCTCGTTTTCAACCTGCAGTCTACGCGTGCGTGTGGCTGGGAAGGAAATCGACTGCTTTGTTTACCGCCGCGTCGCCTATCCCCCAAGACTAGTATAGGCGCCTACTTTGCTCTATACGCATCCGTGGAAAGCCGTAACTTTCTTCAACACAGGCAATTAACTCATCGACGGAGAGCCGGTACACTGAGAGAAGAGAAATTTAACCGAAAAGTGGCATTGTAACTATTACAATGTACATTGTAATAGTTACAATGCCACGTTTCGGTTAAACATGCCACATTTCGGTTAAACATTCTCTTCTCTCAGTGTACACGGGAAAAAAATCGTCGCCGCAATCAACGATCGCGATGGATATAATAATCGGCGTAGCCTACGGCGGTGTTTTCCGTTTTTTTTTTTCTACTCTACAGCTCCTTTCGTAAAACTTGCCGCGCGCGCATAATAGCGCGGCCGCGTCTTACATCGCGGCCCGCCGCCGCGGTAAAAGAGATATTCGTCATAATTAAGGAAACACGATCGCTCTCGGCGCGCGCTATCAACGCTTTTACGACGGTGGACAGCTGATAGTGGAAATAGAGCCCGGGATCAGAAGGAAATTTATGCGCTGCAGCGCGCGCGCGAGGCTGCGAGCGTTGAGAAAATAAGGAAGGCGCGCGCGAGTAGGGAGGAGATAAGTTGTCGTCGCAGGAACAATGGATGCGCGCGGCAATTGGCTCTTTCGTCAGAGCGCGATTGTCCATTGTATATCTAGGAGCGCGCCCCGAAGCTCTCTCTCTCTCTCTGCGCCTCGGCTGCAGTCGGCTTTCTCGGAAAACCCGTACAGTCTCCGTGATTTTTTAATTGGACGATTGTGGCGCGCTTTTGAACGGCGGCGCGGCGCTCTGGTCGTTCGCACTTCCTTGATGCGCTCGGAATCCAGATCGATCGACGAGAAGAAGCGACGCGTCCTCCTCCGCTGCTATGCGCTTTCGGTTTATTCATCTTTTATTTATAATCCTGCGCTGACAACGGCTTGCCTATATACTTTCGCGCTCTAATGCGATTCGAGGCTCTACGGGCTGAAAGGATTGCTGCCGCGCTGTTCTCCGCGAACACTCGATGTCGGACGGTTCTCGGAAGCGCTAGAAAGTTAAATAAATCAAAATAGAACAATCCGAGAGTCGATCGGTCTCGGGCGAGGAATCTAATTAACTTATCGCGGGCGTATATCGTTGGACGCGGTGCGCAAAATACAAATAAACGACGTGAGAATTCATTATATACCATTGGCGATCCCGATAAGGAAGAATTCCTCCTGGCTTTTACAATTCAATTACAGCAGAAGCGCGTAAAAACTTTTGAGAATGTTACATCGTCATTTCTCGCTAATTTGCCTGATAAAAATCGCCAACGCATCTACGGTAATGTGCGGGCGGTTTTCCACGAGAAAAGCCTATGTACTTCGTGACTAAGAAACCTGCCTACGCAATGACGGTGATAACGCGCAGTACACTTTCTACGGGCGAACGAAAAAAAAAAAAACACAACAGAATGTAACTCATCATCGGGCCGCAGTGAAGCAAAAAAAGCCACGTATACGCGGCCCTCCCGTCGTCGCAGCCTCGTCATTGAATTTCAAAATAATACTCTCCGGCCAGTGCGTACATAGCCTAGAAAGTCTCCGACTCATCCATCGGCCAAGGGTCGTCGGCATGAATGAGTCCGACGACCCATTGACGAAGGAGAAAATCCGAAATATTGCGGAGCGAGTGCGCTATCCGGGTCAGACAGAGAAAGCCGCTTGACTGCAAGAGAGAGAGAGAGAGAGAGAGAGAGAGAGAGAGAGAGAGAGAAAGAGAGAGAGAGACAGAGAAAGAGAGAGATGCGCCTTGATCCCCCCTCCCTTACGTAATCGCGGTCCGGCTCTCATACTCGTGGGTACATAATGTAACAACATGAGAGGGGAAAATTTGCCCGTCGTGAGGCTCGATCATCTGCCAGACGTGCAAGTACGCGCCGACGAAACGAAACCCGACGTATGTGCGTGTGTGCCGCTTGTGCGGGCATTCTGATGTGTTGCGCACACGTCCCAAGGAACACCGTTGGCGATTGTGCAAACTTTGATTTTTTTCTGTATGACTGCTGTAATGGTTATGGATATCTTCCTTGTATTTTTTTTTAAGATCGGCTTGTCGTTTGGGAAGGTGTTTTGAAAGGATTTATTTCCAACAAAAACCACGATTCAATAATGCGTGCATTAATTACATTCAGACTCTTCGAGATGAATGGATGTTAAAATATTTTAATTGAGAGAGTCGCTGCGTTCTCATTCGAGTGAATAAATTTCAATAAAAATTCTTGGAAAATATGGCTTTAATCGTCAATTTTTTACTAATTTAGTGCCCAATTATGTTGTTTCTCGATAGCATTATAAGTGCAATCATACGTTCGAGGTAAGCACATTCTAAAATGTCAAAATCCCTCCAACTTATTATGACTGAAGATTTCCTGTTCGACTGGTGTGCGTCAAAGCTCAAGTCCATATCCCGTTAATAGGGTGTATATCGCCATAAGCTTCGCGCACGGCGGATGCGAAATCATGAAAAAACCAACATTAAATGTTCAATTTATGGGAAATTCCAATTTAATATACAGTTACATTTTTTTCTCACTCTGTAAAGGGCTCACTAAATACAAAATAGTTTATATTTATAATCTTATGTGATGTGAAAAAATTAATAAAAAAAAAAGTATTTATTTTGTGTCTAGTGTATGAATATAAACTCGATATTGAAAACTCTCGCTAACAATTCATTAGCATGTATTGTGCATAGCTTTTTTTAAACTAAGTTATTACGCTTTATACTATTATACTATATCAATCGAGAAATCAAATCTATAGGTTTGGCTTTTTAAAAGAAATCAATTGGTTAATTATCATTAATCCTTCATTTTCTACGTTTTCTTCATTATTTAACATTGTTTATGCTATTTTTTATTTGTAAACGATATTTTAATAAGAGTTTACTCGCTTTTAAAAATTTAGGTTTCAATGTTACTCTCGTTATCTAGGTGTACCCACTACCCGCTATTTTGTTTCGAGCAGTCTAGTAAAATTATTTGTTTTTCTACTTTAATATTTAATATAATGATTTTCGTAATATTTCGATCCGTACTTTTCACGCTAAAAAAATATTTTTCTGTAACCACAATGCAAAACTGTAAAAATTTGGTAAAAAAAGTTTTACTAAAAGCACTATAATATTAATTCACAGTAGTGTAAAATTATGGATAAGAGTACAGTGGTAAATAATTGAATTTTTACTTTTTTATTGAAACCTTTTTAATTTGTCACTAACATAGTTATTTTTGTGACGTATATATTGAAATAAATACTCTTTTTCTCAACATTCCAATTCATCTGTCGTCATAAGCGTATTTTGAAGGATTATAGCTGCATAATTTATTGTACAGTTCGAATTAATAATTTACCCATTTCGATATTTAAATTTCTTTCAGTTCAGATAAAATGAGTCCGGCCTGCTAGGACACCAATGACGAAATTTATAATACGCGCGCTCGCGGTTTTCTCGCTCGGCTATAGCCGAGGGGTCAATAACTTTTCACTCTCGCGTGTATAAATGTGTATAGAAAAGTGCGGATGCGTTTTTTCCTCAATGTTTTATTGCGAAATCAACGAGCTTTCTCAGGTTGAATATTTAAAAATTCATGATTTATTCCCAGCTTTAACGATTCGGCTCTCGATCATATATTATACATATATATTATACATGGACGACGATGATTTTCGTAAGTGCTTTAAGTAAATTGCATTTTGTCGATTTTATTCGGACGTATAATTGACTCGTCATTCGAATAAATCGCGGAGGAAGAAATCTGTATTTAATCATGATGAGCTATTTGAACATTATACTTTATTACGGTTTGATCATAAATTTTCTGGAACTAATCGAGACGCAGTAGTTTCGGTGTCATCTCTTCAGCACAAGTTCAGCCAATTCAAATCTAGTTAGCGAAATTTAAATATCCGTTCTTCCGACTCGCGAAATCTATTAACCCGTACACAAATTATAAGCTCTCGGTTGAGCATCAGCAAACAAAGGAAAACGCCAACAAAAAAAGTCGAAAGCTGTACACAAATGTGCGCGTCGTTTAGCCCGCCGCAAGACATTTCCTCGAATTAGATGAATTATCTTCGTTGACCAAGAGATGCAACAGCAGTAAAACCATGTTATTTACCGAGCGAAACAAGGTGATGCTGCCGAGTGCGCGGAGCCCGTCTATTCGCGACAAAACAAACATTGCGAAAGCCTCCAACCCGCGAGACCTAATTTCCAAGTCATTCGCTCTCTCCGGCGATAGCTCGGATTTAAATCGATCTCTTTTCGATTCAGCCGATCTTTCTCGATTACACGTGGGCACGTAACGCTGTATTGATAAAATATGGGATGTGTCGGCTGCGGGGAACATCTCTTCGAAAGAAAAAAATCGCCTCTCGCCAATAGAGCACGGCTATAGATGCGCTCTGGGAATTTCAATGCTCGCGCGTCGGGAATAAGAACGGTCACCGCGATTCTTTACGACTTTTACCGCGCGAATCATCGGCTTAGGATACACGTGATAAATTTTTACTGTTATTTGATCTATACGATTCTATGCAGAGAGATTTAAGCTTCGCTATCGGACTCTTGATGGATTACGATTGCAGTATATAGATTGTAAGTTAATGTCTTGTCGAAAGTGATTTTTGAATGCAGGTTTCGTTGTGAGAAACGAAGTGAAGTTCGGACATGGATTTATAGAATATACAGAATAATTTTCAAAAGAATATTCGGCGATACTTTGTGAACTGAAAGATTACAGAATTGAAAAAGCGCGCCAGGGAAAAATGAGTATGATTAATGGCGAGCTGGGCCGCGACTTTGCGCTTGAACACGAGCGAGGATGAAATTAATAATAAGCGCGTATTCGATTCACCGTTAACTTTGACCATACGCGGATTTTATGAAGATCAGGCGATCGAAAGCACAAGTCACCGTCGTAATGAATGTCAAGTCGATGGAGTTGACTATTCAACTTCATTTATCAAGTATTCGATGTTAAATCATCGAGTGTCTCTCCGAATCATTATACACTTGAAAAGCGATCCGCGGGAACGAAGTTATGCGCAGGTATGCGTTGCTACGTATTAGAGACCTGCCGATCCAAGTAATATCAAGTCACGAGTGCAGTGTGCTGTTGTGTCAATGAAATATTTCATTGAATACGCGTATACCTAGTAAGAAAATGCAGTTATATAAATTGCTACACCGCGCACACACACACACACAGTAGTGGGAGCAAAAAATTTAGGTCAAGCATTCCCTGCGAGCGATCGTACCTTTGCATGCGTGTGAATCTAAATCATATCAACCTTCGATGTACGTGATCCTCTCCGTAATGCGTAATAATAATATAATTTGAGACAAAAGTGGGAGGATAACCCTTGGATTCACCTTCAGTGAAATAAACAAACAAAAGCTTATTTTAACCAAACATTTGGCAACGTTTCGTCCTTGATGAGACAGGTTAGTCTCCACAGTCACATGTTTAGTCAGTCTCAATAAACCTCGTTGCGTGTTCACCCTAATGAAGCTGTCGCTGCTTTATCGCCGTGAAAAATGATGGGTTAGGAATTTTTACTTTCTTGAATGCAATCCCTAGATTATAGCAGCGACGAACTAAATATATGTCTTCTCGTGAACGCAAGTCTACAAGGTTGTTTCCTCGCGCGTACATCGGCGGCGTGTGATAATGTTAGAAATAACATTCGCTCTGTGTCACTAACGAACGCTAAGAAGTCAGCTACTGGGTGGCGAACCGAAAACTATGTCACGGTTGCTGCTCTATAACTTAAAAAGAACTCCAAGTTGACTCACATACTTGAGATGTGTTCTGGGTGCTCGGGCATGCGTGTATTGGTTTTTTCGCGTATCGCGTAGAAAGTATAATCGGTCACGGGCAGCATTTGTACGTATATTGCGTGCATAAGACACAGCGTTTATCTGACCACTAATTGATGCCGTTTAAAATGATTTATAAAGAGCGATTGCTCTTAAAACGCGTTAGCCTCAAAAAAAGTGATTCAAATGAGCTTCTTTACGGGATTTTTTTTTTATTGATAATTAGTATAACATCTGTATAATGCTGTAGACGTAAAGAGTATTAATTTTGACCGTGGATATGTTGCGTGTTATAAAACCAATTCAATTTTTGACGTCGATTTTGATACCGATGCGTTTGTTTTCTTTTTTTGACTGCTTCGTGTATACCAAAGGCTTATTACAATGAAGATCCCGAAAGTGCGACTTAATCGAACGATCGTCGTGTGAGTTACAACGCTTGGAGCGTGTATAGCTGGTAACAAAAGCTGACGTTAAAACTATGCTCATAGAAAAAGTGTACACCTTATCGTTTCCGAGCCATCGCCCGATCAAGAAAAAAACCACATATTTTATTGACACATACACGGCGGTAAGAAGTTGTCTCAAGCCCAAATATAATTTATGCGTTAAACGAATTACTCAAACAGCTATATTAAGCAATCGCGCCTTATTAATTCCTCGAGTTAAAAGCGTTTCCGTCGTAAATCAAGAGTACGTAATGAGAAAAAAAAAACGAGGCATCCGCGCGTTCTAATTCGGCGAGACGACGATCCGAAACACGTGTCAAATCCAAGCGAAACAAGCGAACCAAGCCAATACGAGAGAGATCTGAGCGCGAGTCGCAGCGATCAGGCCTGGCAAGTCGACTTAGCGGGAGAGAATTGCGATAACGGTCTGCGAGCCCGTTAATGCTGCGCTCACGGGTATGTACAGTGTGTACACACGTATACACGTACAGGTATGTGTACGTATACACATGTACACAATATACATCCCCAGAAGCGCTCGGTTCGTCCGACGCAGACAATGTCATGAGGCCAGCACAGCGCGCAACAACGGCAATTCATTGCCCTTGCCTTGTACTTTCACCCAATCATGCCTGAGAAAAAGAATATCGCGCGCGGAGGCCGGTTTTTCTCTCTTCGCTCGGCTCTCGGTTTTTCTTTCTTTTTCTTCCTTTTTTTCGTTGCACACATACGTCGAGCGGCCCGCGCACACGTGGACAGCTCCCGGGAGGACACAGCGCGCGTTCGTCTGCAGGCGGCGAAGTTCTCCGCGCGTAAGTCTTCTTTTTTTTTGCGCGCGCACGCGAGAGAGTTTTGATATCCCGGTACTTTATATGCCCGTAATTCCCAAGCCCGTTTGATCGATCGGCGCTAAAAAGTATATGCTATACGTGCGCGCGGCGAGAGCGAGTCGACGATTTCGGGACGATTGCCGCGGGTGCACGAATTCGAGAAACCGCACCGCTTGATAAGCAATTTTTTACGGATAGATCGCCGCAACGATATTATTCGCCGTTACGCGATTGACATAATTGACAGGAGGTTGGGGCGAGGGAGCGGGAGGAGGTGGGGGGGTTACTGTATGGGTATTACGACGGTTTCTCAATCGAAACGGATACGTTGCTTAAGGATAGGAAATGAAGGTGCCGCTTTTCCGACGAAATAAACTATCGCGCGGCGTTTTTCTCTGCCGGCAGTGTTATAAACAGAGCAGCCGCAATCGTCGTCAGCTGCGGAGCGCAGAGATCTGTAATATGCAATACGTCGAATTATCGCTCGCCGCGCGAGTTTCACCACCGCCGTAAGTCTTTAATCGCTCCTCGGCCAATGATTCCGGTCGCTCCAACCGGATAGCTGTGTGCTGTGTGTATATATATACTTGGCTCGCGTCGAGAAAAATCAGAGCCTATGTATTCGACTGGCGTTGCGCTGAAAGTCGAAAACAGCTGGTGCCAGAGCGAGCGAGTATATAACGGCGCTGATTTCGTCATTTCTCTCTGTCTCTCTCTCTCTCTCTCTCTCTCTCTCTCTCTCTCTCGCGACAATAGCCGCGCAGAGACGAGCAGCATCCGATCGATCAGTATGGAAGCATTCCTTTTGAGTAGCACATAATAGTTGTATTCATCTCTCGGATAGAGACAGACGTATAGAGAGGCGGAGAAAGGCAAAGGAGCAAGAGTATATATGTATAAGCTATATGTAGTTCTCTTTAGGCATGTGTATCTCTCTCTGTCTCTCTCTCTATATATATATTATATATGTTACAACTCTCTGTATTTCGTTGTAAGAAATTATTATTTTTGTTACTACTCGCTAAAGTCCGTTAAAATTTATTTTTTAGTTGCCAAACTGTCAAAAAATTACGTCTACAAATTTTCCTCTCATAATACGTGCAATATTATCTTAAGCTGCCTTTCGGTCCTTGTGACCTAGGCAGAAAAATAAATAACGTAAATCTCTCTCTCTCTTTCTCTCTCTCTCGAGTCACCGGTTTAATTTTCGAGTTGGCGTATACACATCTCGGTGGTGCACGCGCAGCGCACTGGCGTATACTATATTCTTTCCCTCTCTCGTCGTTATATTCCGGAGGTATATGGAAAAGCGCGCTGCAGCAGCAGCAGCAGCAGCAGCCGCTTACTTTTACTTATCGCGCTGCCGCCGCTGCCGCTGCTGCTGTTGCAGGCGAGCGAGGCAGAGCGAGAGCGTGATCTCGAGGTATGCGCCGCGCCGATGGAATTCGCGGTGGCGAACGGTGTGCGCGCAAGCGCTCTCCTCGGCGAGTCGGTGAGTATTATTACAAGTACGCACCCAGCTCTCCGCTGGAGATTGGAATTCGGGATCTGGAGAAACGCTCCTTCATCGATTATCCGGCTCTGTATAATACATCTCGTTTTGGTATTTCGGACGATTCGTACGCGTTTTTCCTTGTGTGTTTTTCTTTTCGAAGGAGGGCATCGATTGTTCTCTTCCTTGTCTCGGCGAATAAACGTCGGTTGTCGCGTAATCAAGATTTCGACTACTTTCGTCACTCGCGAGGGCGCAACGTCCGATCCGCGACGCGAGCCGATTCCCCGTTGCCGATTGCGACGAGGTTTCGTCGCAAGTATTATATATATAATAGCGAGCATCGAACTCTTTTAGACTCCCCCGCCCGCCGCGTCCACGAGAGAGCATATCTCGCTGGCGCGCGGCACTCGTAAACCGCGGACCAAGAGCTTATACGTCCACGTCCAGGCGTCGGCTCTAAACGAGTCGCGACTCTTTGGATTCTAAACCGGCCATTCAGGTATCTCAACCGGACGTCGATGTCTCTCCCGTTCGGGGCTGACTCGTCTCTCTCTCTCTCTCTCTCTCTCTCTTTCTCTCGGGCTCTCTTTCTCCGCTGCTGCTGCTGCTGCTGCTGCTGCGCGGCGCAAGACGAAGGATACGTAGACGGGCGAGAAAGAGAAAAGGACGAGGATGGAGGCGCGCGAGGCGAAGAACGAGAGACGAAGGGAAGTTTTTACTCACCTCCGTGCGCTGCGCAGGATCAGTGTATATACAATATTTTCTCCGCTCCGCGAGAGAGCCGGGCGTTTCTCCTCTCCTCGATTGGCCCCGCAATATCTGCGCTGCACTCTCGGATTTTCTCCCGACTCCGATGTTACGTCTCGCGGGTTTCGCTGTATACCCCGAGCACACCTGGAGACACCTCGCTGGCTCTGTATTGCACCTGTACACCGCGCGCACCAAACAACTATATACTCTCGGCGATAACAGCACACTATACAATACGCGACGAGGCGGCCGAGCTTGGAATATACCTTTTGGCTGCGTGTACTGAACGAAGGAGCGAGAAAAATCGGCACAGACCGCTGCTCGCTTGTCACCCGCGTTCGTCCAGTGCGCGGCGCACACACCACACGCTGCTGCTGCTGCTGCTGCGAGCGAACCGTCCGCGACGAGGCTCACGACGGAACTGAGGGAAAAGATAGCGAGAGAGAGTGAGAGAGAGAGAGAGAAAGACGGCGCGGCGACAGAGAGCCGATCGAGCCGG
The DNA here is from genome assembly GCA_018906965.1 of Philotrypesis tridentata. Taxonomy (NCBI): domain Eukaryota; kingdom Metazoa; phylum Arthropoda; class Insecta; order Hymenoptera; family Pteromalidae; genus Philotrypesis; species Philotrypesis tridentata. Next base: position 5,909,635 of record JACCIB010000001.1, on the reverse strand, counting down.
ACACTCACTGCGCTGCCTTTGCGGGGACGAGCTCTCGCGGTCTCTCCTCGCAGGTATGCGGGGCTCGACCTCGCCTAGGAGAGCTGTGGCTCTGCGCGGCGGCAGAAACGCACGCTGCTGCACACGGTGAGAGCGAGAGAGAGAAAGAGTCGTCGTCGACGCCGCCGAGCACCACGTGGCGCCACCGTCCGTTCGTGCAGCTCTCCTCTCTCGCGCCGCACACACAGACACACACGCACCGCGCACGACTCTCTCTCTCTCTCACTCTCTTTCTCGGGGTATATACCGTTAGAGGCGCAGGTTCTACACACGGAGGAGAGCCTCTCGCTCGCTCGCTCGCTCGCTCTCCACCTCGCCGTGTATAGCGCGCGGCTTTGTGCGGCTCTTGTACCACGTCTGTGTACAGGTGAGTCAACTCCGTGGTGGTGCGCCTGGGCGCGAGAGTGCCTTCGTCTCTTTTTTAGAGTCGACGCAGAGCGAGCAAGAGAGAGAGAGGGAGGGAGGAGCTGTGGAGAACGGAGAGAAGTTGGGCATTACTCGGCTGTACACACCGAGCGGACAGCGAACGATCGCGTCGTAAAATCCTTTTCCCCCCGCTCTTTGTTTACGCGCTTTTTTCCCTTCAATCTCACGGCAATGCAGCTCGCCTGCTGCTGCTGCTGCGTCGCTCGCGAAAAATTCACCGCTGAGCTTTCTCAGCCAATCGCTTCCTCGTTCATCCCTTTGGATACTCGCGCTGCTCTCTGTGGGCTGCAGATATATCGAATCGGTCCCCCGGCGCACGTGTGAAATCAGCGCTGCATTCCACCGTTGTCGTCCTTTTCCCCGCGCCTCCTTCTCTCTCCTTCCGTACGGCGATGCGTATTACGCTTACGATAGACGTTGCTCTGTAATGCAGTCGCTTCGGCTGCTCTTTCCTCCAAATGTAGATGCCAATGGGAAAGCCGGACCTCTCGGTGCGTTACACAGTGTTTTACGCGCTTTAAGCCTGCAGCGCGTATATAGATATAGCGTATAGCGCGAGCGCGCGCGCGGTTCTCTCTCGCGGCGTATGTATATATACGCACGAGAGAGGGAACGCAGCCGATCAGGCCATTGTCCTCTGTACCGCCGCCGTGTGTGAGAACGGAGGCACTCCGCTGATTTCTCGTCGCCGCGCGAGCTGCAGCGCGCAGCGCATATTATACATTACACGCGTCCTATAGGTCGTGTGCCTCTTTTGCCGTTTGCTTTATCAATCGCAATATATAATCCCAATGTATCGGCATATTAGGCTGTACACTACAGCTCGTTTCGAGCCTATTATAAAGACATTTGAACTCGACCGCTATACTCTTGCCCGTACAGTGTACACAGTTGTTAGGTCTAATTGTCGAGAGATTCGACGTAATGAGTCGCGCGCAGTGTATACGCGCCCGCGGCGACGCAAGCCAATCAGGATTATCGCTCGCGATAGGCGATATCGATCGTCTATGCGTACATTTGTTATATGTGGATTAATCAGCGTCTCAGCGTTCAGGCGTGCACTTATAATATGCGACCGAATTGCGCGCGTCGGGAAAGTGGATTACACGTTCGGCTGCAATTTTTCATGCGCTCGCGCGCGCAGGCAGCTCGTCGCCGCTGCCGTATCGTTCCGCGTATGTGTACCGCGCTGCTCTTTCACGAGGTCAAAGGCTCGGTCTCCGCCGTGCATTTTTATGCGCCGCGGGCGACCGGGTTGACTTTCTTCGCTTATAAACCAACTGTAAAATACATTCTTCCACCGGCGATATATTTGGGTCAGGCGTATATACGTATATATCGCCTCGACCGCGATCGATGCAATTAGATTTCAAGCGCTTGCGGGGAGCGAGAGCCGCGGCTCGTCTCTCTCTCCTGGCGACGTCTCATTTATGTTTAAGGACGTTTTAATTCTCGCTGAATTTCGCGTATAGTATGTACCGGTTTTTCGTCGCCGTTTTTTTTCCTCGCGTATCGGTATATTGGATCGGCTCAGGCGATCGCGTTTATGGGCTCGTTGCAGACCGTGCGACGCCGCAAAACAGAAACTCGTCTCGAGAGCGCTTTCGCCTCTTCGGCAGCCTGAGTGTATATACTGTATACGCACGCGGGCATTCCTCTCCTCTATACTTGCTAGACAAACAGAGACGCGTTTAACGCAAAAAAAAACAAACGGACGCATTCTAGGAGTACATAGTAATGAGTATACTATAAGTAGTCCTATACATAGCGCGTCGCGAATAAGGTCGACACGCGGCAACGTCTCGATGCTGCGCGAGAGGTCATTATTCCCGGCGTCTACGCCCTAATGAAGCTTCGGAGTTATGCGTATAGGTATCTGGTATATACTTAACGCATATATACAGGGGAGAGAGAGAGAAAGCGCGACGATCCGTTATTCACTTTCTGGAGGTGTGCGTGAATTTGAAAAGTGCACCTGTGTACCGTTACATTTATTGGCTCAAAAATTTATACGTGTGCGCGCGCATAGCCGACGAGTCAGACGTATACACGCTGCAAAGTTCTCCGGCAGGTTTAAAAGGGTGCTCGAGGCATTTACAAGGTGTAACTGCATCATTACCGCTCATTCGCGTTGCGCACAATGTAACTCGTATGTATGCATGATTTGTTAATTAATTGCTTCGGGATACGTGAATAACATTTTTTCACCTGAAAACATTAATATAACAATACCATTTGTTAATCAATAATTGGCTATTTGTTTGCAATGTTTCGAGATTTGAATTCCGTGGTTGATATACCTTGCCAGTATTTATCCACTGCCGTCTGTCCCGTCGGGCATACGAAATCGGCTGAGCACTTACAGCCTGTGGGTAAGGTAGATCGCTTGCTAACCATCCAAGATTCTTATGGTACTTTCTGCAGGATACACTCTTCAGTAACACAGGGTTTCTGGTTACTATCGAATGTTATCTTATGGTGTAAGGTTACAAGTAATTTATTTTCTACGAAAGATGGCAGTATTGTGTTTTAAATTGTTCCAAAGTAACAATAACGAATCGCTTTTATTGTAATAGCTTTTGTAACGAAACTACAAACCTCGTCTACAAAGATTAAGCAAACATCATTGTACTTTACGGGTAAAATAATTTTTAATAAATAATTACTTTGAATTCGTGCGTTGATAATTAATTAAATACATTTCTCGATTGTTTTAATTAGCAAACAATTAGAAATCATGGCTCGTAGAAATGTTTCTTTTATAAACTCTGATATATAAGTCGAACGACGTGATAAGAAAAGTCCCCGACCCTCCTAAGTGTTAGATAATCCTGACATCGAACTTTTACTTTGTCGGAACGCGGCGACGAAATTAGAAAGATAAACAAACCAGTGGTGGGTGAGCGCATTTTCGATAAAATTTTCTGGTATATACATACCGCCGAATGAAATAAAGATTCGATAAATTGTAGGGGGAAAGCACATCCGAGATATTTCGAAACACTCTGTTCGTTCTGTTATCGGTTATCGGGCTAATACATCTATTCCGATCGTATATGGTAGGAAATTTAATTCCCCTTCCGGAACGCCGCGATAAGGATTTCGGATAATCCGACAATCGAATAAAATATCAATGTGACAAATGAGTATTGTACGTAAAACTGCAGTTTGTGTACTGTAATGCGTCGTATATATATATATAATATATATGGTGCGAGAGAGAGCGAGAAAGAAACGTTATGATTGATATGGATGAGACGCTCGACGTTTGATATCCGCTCGATTTGAAATGGAAAATCGCGTCCTGGATTGAGTTCGCACGTGAGTTGAAATAAAAAGCTGAAAGTCCCAGGTATCACTGTGTACTGCTATTCCCCTTCTGCGCTAACACTGCGGGCGCATTTGGATTATCGGCAGAATTGACGACTTAATATTTCACGCGCCTTCTTGTATTCGAAGAATCTTCAATGTTATATAGGCACGACTGAATCGATCGAATGAATTCAAATTTCGAGCTGGCAATGTATTACGATTGCCAATTCGTTACTGTACTGTTTATACATTCTGGTAAAAATGGATTTCACGTCGGCGATATTAGAATTTTAATAAAATTACGAAAAGCTTTATAAAATCTATCCCGCGTGTGTGTTAAACATAAAAACAAAAAGAGAAGTAGGAAAAAATGTGTAGCCGGGGAGCTCTGGAAATTTAAAAATTCTCAGCGCACACTCTCTTGGCTGTCAGTTATTAAGTTTAAAATTTCCTTGGCCCCACTGTATACCTAAGACTTTAAATCCCTCTTTCGTAACCTCTTGGCTCTCTTTCTCTCACGGTGTACTTTTAACGCTCGAGCTAAGAGAGGTAGAGGAAAGAAAGACGCGGCTTCGAGAATTTATGTCGTCCGCCGCCGCAGCGGAGGTTCGCTCTCGCTCGCTCTCCCTAATCGAATCCCTTAACATTATTATACAATGATAATAAGAAGCCGTAGAGCAGCAGCAGCAGCAGCAGCAGCAACGAGCTCTACATACTGATTGAGTACAGCGGCAGGCAGGCGAAATAAAGTTGAAGAAAAGGACGACAGGGAAGAGTATGTATGTATGTATGTACGTATAAGGCTATATGCGTGTATATACCTATACAGGAGAGAAGCAAACGCGTCCGAGCTCCGAGGGGGATGAAATACACTCTGCCCCCCCCCCCTGCTCCCTCCTCCCTCTCCCCCTGGACGTCGCGCAGTCGCAACTTAAATTGACTCGATAAAAGTTCGTGGAGTAAAACGGCCTTGGGGTCTGCCGCCGCTCTATATCTGAAACATCTGCCAAACGTTATTACAAGTTTGAATAAAGAACGAGCGCGTGCACGCTTCTCTCTCGGAACGCAACTTTTCTTTTCTCCTCTCTGCGCGCGCGGCGCTGAGACGAGCGCAAACCGAGCCGATGCTCTCTTTTCCCGTGTCGCGCTACTCCTCGCCTCATCTTCCGCGCGCGCACTTCGTTTGGGCGCGGCTATACGTAGGATGTTGCCGGAAACTCCTCGAGCAAAATAAGCCGCGCGGATGAAACTTCTTTCTTTCTTTCTTGCTCCCCTCTCTGTCGCACCAGATTCTTGCCTCCTTCCCGGCCACTCGTAATTAATTCCTCGTTGGCGACTGTACACTGTATAAGAGTCACCGGCGAATACCGAGCGATCCGATTCTATTGCACAACCGCAACAACAAAAAAAAAAGCGGGGGAGAAGAAAAAAAGAATAAACGAATTAATAACCTCCGGCTGATCGATGTGAAAGAAAAACGTACAGTCTTTCTCGTTCGCTATCTCTCGCCTATAGCGTAGTATAAGTGCGCCGAAGCTCCGCAGAAAAAGAGTCTCGTCGCACGCGATTAATTGAAGGGGACTTATATTGTACTCGCCGAGGCGCTCGATGAAAGGAGTTTGCGGCGAAGGCGGCAATCCTTCGTCACGGCCTTCTGGGCCGCCGCCGCGCGCTCTGGCAGTCGTCGGCTTTTCATCAGCCGCGACGATCGTCGCTCTCGTTCATTCAGAAAAGAGTCGAGATCGCTTCCTTTATCGGGGCAAAGCAGGAAGGGTATGCCCCGCCGCCGATGCTCTTTTGTCCGATTCCGAGTAATTGCTGCGAGCCCCCGCTGTTTGCTCGCAAAATCCATTAAAGACGGCGTTGCACACTGTAGAGTGTGTGTACTGTGTATAATGTATATATAATATATATATATATATGTGCATGTGCGCAGGATCGAACTTTTTGCCCGCTCGCAAAGTTGAGACGTTGCCCCCGTATTATTGACAGGCGTGTATACTTTTCTAAACATTTTTCTATAGAAAACAAAAAGTGCAATTCAATAAGAAGGAAATTCCAAGTGTTATACGCTATGTACAGTACGTGTGAAATCATTCAGGACTCGTTTCGCCCCACTCGCGCGCGCGCGCGCGCTGCAGAGACCGCAGACGTGAAGCCGATATAACTGCGCGCGAACGGCTTTAATTAGCTCGGAATCGTGGCAATTTCAGCGCGCAGTGCATATATACGCTGCGGAAGACCGGCGACTGAGATCGAGAGAATGCCAAAGCAGCGCGTATACGTATAGCCCGGGCGTACAGTTCGATCCCGACTGTGCGCTGCATGCGGTAGCCATTAGTAACCGAATTAATTAGGCAAATCGCGCCGGACCCGCAGCCGCCCGCGCGCATGATGCAGTTACAATTAATCTGCAATCTCCGACCCATACGCGTGTGCCCTCTTGCGCTGCACAGCTATATACCTGTATACACGCGTTGATCTCGCTTTTCGCGTTTATACCCGCTCTATTGGCCATTATTGTTATTACAGACGCTCCTGCGCCGCTATATGCGCGTGTACTCTGCTAAATAATTTTGTATGCTAAGCTGTGCGACTGCACCTGTGTATATATATTTGATTTTTTTTTACCCCCGTCTTCTCCTGCCTCTCGCGCGTGTAGATAAGCATTTGGACGAAATTTGTGTTGGAAATCCTGTTTACGACGCAAGCGCGCGAAATTGGTAATTTTTACACGGTTTAGTCGCGTAGAGCGTAGAACGAGAGCGAAATATGTTATACATGTAGTTTGATACCGCGAGTGGGCAAAAAAATAATTGTATAAAAAGCACTTCACACGCGGCTTGGTTTAGTGTCTAGAAATAAAAAAATAATGCTACTTTGTGACGAAGTACACTGTCAAGAGCACTAATCGGATGCTATTGCAGTGTCTTACTTTTTCTATTTTGTATACTAAACAATAGTTTGCCAACTTTATTCACACAATCCTGAATACAGGATTTTTACATGAACTTAAGAAAAATGTGCTATTCTTGAAAACGTTTTACAATATGGTATAATAATGTTGTTTGCCTGCAAATTTACTCGATTGAACGTCTAAAAAAGATTGGAAAGAGTTATAAGTTTCAGCAAAACTGCTTCTTTTTCACCGTTTCCATCAATATTTCCACCAGTTTTGCGTCAACGACGATATAGCATGAAAATCAGCGTGAAAATCTTTCGTTTATCCGGCAGGTGCGATGGGTATACACCACCTTCGTACTACCACTAGGATTAAAGTGGAACAATTTAAAGGCGCTTACAAATCAATAAATAATACCCTACAGCACGTGTAGATGCGCAGGCATATACATGTATACAGGCCGATCCTTAGCGGCACATATACAGAAACGCAGTATTGCGTCGGTATATGCGGCTCCAGCTGCATACGTCCGCTAATGAGTCAAAATTCGAGCGTTAATTCGGGACTTTAAGCTAGGCGGCTTGCGCGCAGATATTCGCCAATTACCGTCGGCGCTGCAGAGTCGGCAGCGTAATCTGAATTTAAATGCGCCGCGACGTGATTTATACTGACCGCACACGTGCTTAGGTCGAAATTGCGCGCTTGGCTATATACGCGTACTCCTGCCAATGCTCCGCGCGCTTTACGCTCGTATACCCCGATGATTAGGCCTTATTGACGTTTCATTCGTTAAATTCAGCTTTAAACGCGCCGCGTTAAATTCAACTGCGCGCGCTAAGCTACCCGCGCGTCTGTAATCTCGTTTAGTTCACTTGTTGTGTGCTGTCTGCGCAGTTGCGCACTCGACTGCCGGCAGCAGCGGCAGCAGCAGCAGCAGCCTTTTAGTTATACGCGCACTTTTCCAGTTTCGCCTCTGTTTATACGGGACGCATAGTGCGCAGCGCGCGCTCGACGTAAAATGGAATAGTTACGCAAAGCTATGCGCCTGTAGACGTGAACTCTGTGATGCATATATGCGCGCGCGCGCTTTGAGAAAAAAAAACGCGCATGTTTATTCCTCGCATCGGTCGCTCTAGCCGCGCGAGTGATGAAAGGCTGCAAATCTTTTGCGTTTCTGCGCATGAAAATTTTTATAGCGAGAGGCGGCGGCGGCGGCGGCTTTTTCCGCGCAAACACGCGAGGATTTATACGTTGGAGCGCGAGTCGCGCGCCGCCGCAGCAGCAGCCGCCTTCTCGCAAAATCCGAGCCTTGATGCGTGAAAAATTGGAATGATTTTTACGACACGACGTGCGCTGTCTCCTAAAGTGTAATTTTTCAGATCGTTCGTACGTCCCATTTGGATTTTCCTTCCGCGCAGTAAGTGTAATATAACGTATATAAGGATCGCGAGTGCGATAAAGGTACATACTTATTTATTTCGCGGTGAACCGAAGCGAATAGCGGAGACGTGATGCGGAAACGATATCTCGATATATACGCGGAATAACAGGGGTCTGTACAGTCTCTTGAAGAATTTTCTTTACCGCCTTTACGTAATTTTCTTGTTCCTTTTTTTCGTAACTTTTCCAGTTTCGTATTTGCGCACTCTGTCAATGTTGTTCGGTAATAAAACTGCGTTACTTTTAAATTCTTCGTTCCTACGTCATTTGAATTAACAATTTGCTTCGTTCTACTGAGAATAGGAAAATCTTCTTCTACGTAAAAATTCCCATGCCATTCGATATAATTTTGATATTATGTGCATCAGTCTTTAAAATCCAGACAAGCTTCCGAGAGAGAGAGAGAGAGAGAGAGAGGGAGAGAAAAGCTCTGGCAGAATAAAAGCTACGCCCTGAAATATTCCCTCTTCAAATAGCACACTTCAGCGGAGGGAAAAAAGGGTCGTTCTTTCGGAATTTCGCGGAGCGACTGTACGCTTCGCGAGGCACCCACAGACCCATAAAGTATATAGATGTGCCGGCTCGCGTTTTATATTCCAATGAACAGCTCGCGAGCAGCGACGATGTACATCATGCTGATTTCAAATCGAAGCGTCGCTTAGTCGAGCGTGAAGCACATTTATACGCGCGAATTCTCTCGCAGCTATATATATATCTATATATATATAGCGCTCGTTCTCTCTGGCATAATACGCGCGCGGCTCTTGACCAATCCGATCGTTGGACGAAATTCGGCTTTAATGCCCGGTTTCACGCGAGTGGCTCGCCGAGGAAATTCATTTTATGGCGCCGGTACTAGTCTAATTTTCGACTCACACACACACACACACACACGCACAGACACACATTTCGCCAATAACGAAAAATTTCGGTCTACGCTGAGCGATTATTCCCCCTCGCGCTGTGTATACGCGATGGTTATGTAAATGGCCAAGCGTATATCGTTAGAAATAAATGGGCTGCGCTACGCCTTTATGTGTCCAGTCTTTTTTTACGTAAAGCTTCGATACTGTTTTGTCATCGAACGTTGCGCGGTTTTTTACGTGCATTTTTTTTTCATAAAAAATATTAGTTTCGCCCTCGAGCGAGGCATTTTCCGCGGTCAATAGCAACCAAATGAAAAGCTCGGCTCCACGAATGTACGAGCGGCCGTTGGCACGCGGAATATCCGTAAAAAAACACTTTTACAGAGTGAAAAAAGTTGGACAACAAAATGCAGCGCTCGGAAAGAGCGAGGAAGAGAGAGAAACAGATAAAGAATGAAAGAGAGGCCGAATCAGCAGGATTCAGGAACAAAAAGTAATATACACGAGCACGTAATAAAATTCGTTCTCACGGCTCCGTTTGCGCCGCGGTACGGCTTAATTTCTCAAAGAAAACTTTTTCCATATCAGCTTGGCCCATTAGGAAGTCATTCGCGTTGGCCTGCGCGCTCTGTATATATATGTACACCGTAGTGCCGGGCTAAAGCTCGAGAGAGAGAGACAGAAAATCCTGCTCGTCTGCGAGGAAAACAGAGAAGAAGAAAGAGTCGTTGCGCGCGCGCGCGGAAAAAAGGGGGAAAGAGAGGCGCAGAGCGCGCGAGATTTAAAAATAATTCTCGCGCCGGGATTTTTATTCGCGAAAACGATTTGCGACTCGCGACGAGGATGAAGCTAAAAGTACGCGCGAGAAGGAAAGAAGCGCGAGAGAGAGAGAGAGAGAGGCGGCTGTGCACGCGGCGTCCGAATGGAATTGAGCGCGGGATAATTGTTTCGAACAATCCCGAAGGCGATCCGGGAACGGTGGCGGTGGTATAGCGGCGGCAGAGAGCGTCAGCAGCGCTCCCGTTGCCATGGTTACGGCGTCGTCGCCGGATTGGCCGGCGCGTTCCTCCCGCGTCGTGGTGGGGGCCAGAGCCGCGGCTCCCATTGGCCGGGAGCCCCGCGACGGGCGGATCCGCGCTCGCGAGGAGAAAGAAAAGGCTCGCGGTTTAGGTCGCGCGGGCGACGCCTCTTCCGCCGCCACCTTTCCCCACGGGCTGATTTTTCTGCAGCCCTTCTCCGCCGCCCGGCGGACACCTCTATACCTCTGGCCTATACCTTGGCTCGAGTCGCGCTATAGCCCCGGAGTCAGGGAGAGAATCATTTCATTTTTATTATCGCGCCTGCTCTCGCGCGAGCTCGAGCAGCTGGCTTTCGTCTCCTCTCGTGCCGGCGGTGCACGGGCTTTTCTCCCAAGGAGGGAGAGAGAGAGAGAGGAGACTGTCGCATCGATCCACATTACCTGCTAATTTGCCTCATTACTCGGAGGGAGAAGAAGAGAGGTGCGACTTGTGTACTGCAAGCCGATTTTTCAGTTTCGAGAGTACAGAAGCTTTGTCATTGGTGGTTGACTCGAGCTGCTCTCATTTTTCACCCTTTTGTCCTGAACTTGATACGACTTGTTTTTCATTCATGCTCGTGCCTTCTTCCACGTATAGTTATCTTTGCCTGCTTTGTTTGAATTCGGCACACTTTGCTTTTGTGTAGTCTGCTTATTTAGGAGCTTTAAGAATATTTTTTATTGTTCGTACTTTATTAATTCATTCGCAAAATATTAGTTACGACGCCTCTCTTCTTTCTTATGATTCATTTCCAATTCTCGGATATGTGTTAAATTGTTATTTCGTAAGTGACTCGTTAAAAACGTATGTTCATTATAGTAAACACTCGTGTTAATTATACTTAAAAGAAAAGAATTCGTCAAGGATATCTACTTCTGCATTTCAAATATTTACCGTATTAATTTACCGTAAAAAAGCTTTCCGGCAAGCAGAGTAGCACTTCATCATTTTTCCAGTTACAAAGAGCCATACGCTATAAATACACCGCGTGCCTGCGAGTTAAACGTCCTTTTCTTACATAAGTCACATATTAATTTTCGTGCGAAGCCAAGATGCTTTGAAGCCAGTATACAAGAGGTTGAAATTAATAATTTGTAACGATAGCCTCATAAAAACGTCCGGCGCCGCAATTAATGCAGCATGTTCGTATACATTTCGCGCACACGAACATTGACCAACGTCAGCTGCAATGTAGAAAGACCTTTAGCATAAGTACATGTATAATGTATGCATATATTTATGTATAATGCGTTTATATGTGTATTATATATATGGATACTTATTTGTCAAATGAAAAAATTTTTTATTTTCTTATAAAATGTATAATTATATAAACAACAATTTCCACAGTGTGATTTTTATTGTGTATTCATGATATAAACTATTTTTAGATTTTTTTTTATAAACGATATTCGAGTAATTATTTTTTTTCTTTTCGTAAGCTTTGTGTAGCATATCTAAAACACGGTGTAAATCAATTTATAAGAAATGTTCAACTGAATACATATCACGAACCCAACCCGACCCAATCCAACCTAACCCATTTAATGGTTATTTAATTGTAATTCTTGTATTGATTTCTGCCAGGAAAAATTTTGATCATATTTTTATCTAGTTTTCATCAACCGTTTACTAAAAAATATATATGTTTATGAATTATTTAGTATTAATCCAAAGGACTAAACTATACGTTTTTTTTAGTTTAAGCTTTAAACTGCATATAAATTAGTTTAAAATGATACAGTGTGCATCTAAATATTTAAATTTTAAAAAACAGGAAAATTCTACAAATAACTATAAGTTTGCCAGTTTTGACCACCCGCAACATAAAAATGAAAGAAATCAACTGAAAAAATTCAAGAAAATCTTTGGTCTAACCTTTATAAATAAAAATCAAATTTGATTTGACACAGAAGTACCCATGTATATTATATATACTCGGAGGCACATGTATACGCATCACACGTTTAATGGACTGCAAGCAGCATATGCGCGTCGTGAGGCTTCGTTCAATTTAAGCTTTTTTTCGCATCGTCTTGTTTTATGCGGTTCATGGCAATTAGGGCATCGAGTTATAAAGATGTGTATATATAATTAGTCGTCATGCACCCGTGAGTCGGCTGAATGAAGGAAGAAGTTAATATGCTGAGAGTAGAATTAATGTTAGCACGAATGGGTTTGATCATGTGGTTGGGTTCGTTACATACTCATACTTAGGCAGTGTTAAAGTTGTGAAATCATATTTTGAAATAATTTAGTCTCTATATAATACAATGAATATAAAGTATTTTGAGAATTGTTGATGTACAACTATAATTACGATACTTATATACATAATGGATACTCCGGAGAATCGTCGATATGCATATGAGATATATGTGCTATTTGGCAAAGCTGAAAATTATAATTCTTTGATATAATTTCTGTAATTACTAATACGTCAAATGCTATTAAAACCGTCAAAGAGAAAATTGAACGGCGTGATTCATACGTGCTGTAAATTAATAGAAGCGAAATTATAAAACGTCAGCGCATCTCTCATCAATTATCATAATCACCAAGTAAAAGAAGAAAAGACTTTTTTCCGATAAATTTGAAAAACCTGCTTGAACGATCAAAAGTCAAATTTCCAATCTTCGTAAACCATTTGGCCTAAAAAAGTATTCCCTTTTTCAGTCTCATAATGTCTTTTTTTATTAAGTTCCTTCGCAAATAATGTGTATATTAGTTTGCTTGAGAAGAAAACTAAGACGAATCCATAATTACAGATGCTCTTGGGTGAACTGCGCATTATCCCTTCCATCAATCGAAAAACCTTCATGATTATTTTCGTATTACCGCGCTGTGACGCTTTACACCATGTGAGAGTCAAATGAACGTCTTTATAAAGAGCTCTGATGTTTTTGCGCTTTTCATCGTTACCGGGCTGTCTCGACACAAGAAATCATGGGAAGATGCGCGCCTGCACTTTGATTTTGTTAATGATGACGCGTGTTTTTCTGTAGAACGTGAAGTGAACTCTTGTGACTTTAGTACGAATTCCAAACATGATTTATGAGAGATAGAAGTAAAATCTCGATTGCTGCTTGAAAAACAGTCTGTTAAAGAATTCGTTTTTTTTTTGTTAATTCTTTGAGCTACCAACACTTTATTCTGATCTTCATTTTGTTTTATATTTGTCTTGTCGATATTTCAGCTTAAAAATTTGCAAAAATATTAGCATATGATATTCGAAATAATACTTAAATAGCTTATTGTTAGTTTATTATATTAATTCATAATGTAATGTAATATTGCTAATTCTTTAATATAATTAATGTCCAGTAAAATAACTTGTTATTTTTCATCCTTAAAAGTGGATCACGAACAAATGGAATAAAGAAATGAATTTTCGATATAGCTACAATATTCCGACTGAAATTCACAAATTTAATGAGCAAGCAGGTATCGTTCTTTTGACACAAAACTTTGATTATTAAAATGTAATTTAAATGGAAAAAATCAAAGATTCCTGCATCTTTTGATATAATCTGTTTTTGATAAGTAATACTATAACTACTGTATGTCAATATAGGTTTGAATAAGGTTCTTCTTCACTCTTAATCTCTGGCTCTTTTTAGATGCACTTACTAGAACATTTAAAAATAGAATCAACTAAAAAAAGCAATTTTCGAAAGTTAAGCTCTTTTTTTATGAGTCTACTATAAATCGACATACATTGCCTTCAGAATCGATGTAAGTACATCATCAGTTGTGAAATACAGTTAATTGGATCTGAAAACAACCCAATAGGAATTCATAACGTGTGCATATAGGAAAACGCCCCACAAAAAATCACAATACCTTAAGGGGCGATTATTTTCACTTGGAATAATAAAAGCCCAATCGGACCGTCATCCAGTTAATCTGTTCGGGAGAATATATGTCGAATCATCGACGAAGCGCGAAACAAGTTGATCATTTCTATAAAAGGTTGCCGTTTCCATTTCCGGAGCATTATATGTAGGTTACAACTGGTAAATGCACAAGGGTCCTCGAGAAAATCGAAGGGTGAGATAGCCAACACAATGCACAGGGCATACATAGGCCAAAAAGGACCCGCACACTTTGGCGTTTTGACGAGGCCCTTCAACACTGAAGAGACGGAGAAAGGCAATGTCGAGCCCCTCCATTCGTGTTAGAGCATAGGGTGAAATCGTGCGTCAACATTACAACGATGTAACAATGAGCTCTACTGCATTGTGGCGTGTATAATGTTGCGTGGTAGTATTGCTACCGTTTCTCGAGATAGTTTTTTGTTCTTTCCTCGGTGTTGGATGCTTCAAGTTTGAAGTTATCGAATAATTAGAAAGAGATGAATTAATTGACCGAGCTTCGTTTCCCGATTTTGTAGATTCGATAAATGTTATAAAACAAGCAACTTTCGAAAAATAAATAAACAAATGTTATATACGAGACAATTAAAAATTGTCTGCCTACCTCATCTGACCTAATAAACACATGGTTTAATGTCGCCCATCACGCATTCCAAATATATTTAATTTAGACCTATGTGTAAATGTTAAAAATGTAGTATCACCGCCGAAAAATTAGTTGAAATATTAATTCTTCTTTCCTTTGAATACATTTCTTTCTAATAATTTGTGGATAATTATAGTTGTTGTGGATCATTTTCCACGCGTATATACAATGTGGATAGTATCTTTTCTATAATATAATAGTTCATCCATAGGTTTTCTGCTCATTTTCAATCAGCACTTATCAAGTAGGGGCAATTTAATTAAATTTAATTAAATCACTAAACGACTAAGCCCTTCACAATAATGTCATCTGTTGATACTTGTTTAGTAATTTACATTGAAATTTAATGCTTAATTTTGTATTAAGGTATTTTCCATATAAAAGATATATGTATAGCATTAAACCGTTTATTTGGCACATATCTTTTATAAAATTAATTTATTTTCCAATGCGGAATAACAATAAATTAAAATTACGATTTTGCAAATCATTTGATTTTCTTTGGCTTTACTTCCAAATCTCTGTTCAACGCCTATTTTGAACAAAAGCACTCAGATCAAAATAATCGATTTTAGTGTTTACGCAGAAAATTCTTGATAAAAAAAAACTATAAGTATGATCGGACAACCCTCATAAATGCAGTTCAACCCTTCGGTCATAGAATCGCATTGTACCAACTCATCGTCACCGAGTACGACGATCTGCCGCTGCTGCGGCGGCTGCTGCTGAGTCAACCCCATTCTATGTTCCGTCGTTTCTCTCCTCTGGGACAGAAGCGACGCAGTTCGCGGCGTTCAAGATTGATGACCGCGATAGCGCCTGTCTCTTCCGTCCTTTTTTCTTTCCCGATATGCTGCTGGTACGCAGTCTGCTGCTTGCGCAATCGCTACATATGCGGTCACATATTTCGCTGCGCGTGACTGCTTTTTGATCGATTCGGGGACGCGGGGTGTATGCGGAAAAAGGCCCATATCTCGAGGAATTAATACCGGTGAGTCTGTGGCACTGGCTTCATTGATTGAGGATGGCTGCAAAGTTTTACGAGCTCGTTCGGAAATGTGGAGTGTGACTTTGTAGATTTTATGCTGAGCAGAGAAAGAAGTGAGACCTATTTTTCCAGAGTTATTTTTTTAGCCGAGGGGAGTTATAATTACACCTTTGTGCATTATCAATAAATTTGGACTATTTTATCTATCGCAAACAGAATTATCGTTAATCACGAAACATTCAATACTGCCAACAGGGTGCAATAACGCAATGCATTTATTTTCTCAGATAAAATCCATTGCATGCCATAAGCGCACGCATACATACATGTTTAACAGCAACACGTTATCTCAGGCGATTATTCGTCTTAAGCTTTGATCGAAACTACGATAAAGTCAAGTGGTGACTAATGTTTTCAGTAAGACAATAATTACATGTGTATTATATACTTTCTTTTGCAAATCTCATTAAGGGCTTTTTTTTGTTCTAAAATATGCTCTTTTTAAAAAGGATCATAACTATTTCTCGCTGTACAATTTATAAAACGCACATAATCCACAAAAGTGTTTAAACTCAAAAAAAAAAATTGCATCCTGACGTAGCACTTGCAGTCTTTTGTTACATCGAGAGGTCGACAGCACAGGAGCGCGACCCTCCTCGCGGCGGAATAAAGCTGATAAAAATAAAGCTAGCCAAGCGTGGGCGGCGGCACAGCGCGTCGCGGCTTGCTTTAAAAACCATTTTCTCGTATCGAAAAAACCATTTTCCGCGGGTGGCGCAGCGCACCGAAACCTCGCTCGTGATTTATTCAGTTGGTGGCCGCGCGCGGCGCGTTGCGCCGAGATAGAAGAGAGCGGAGCGCCCCGGAATTCGAGTCGTTAAAAAATAATCACCGAATTAAATCGAGTCGACGGCGCCGTGTAAACAACCCCCCCACCAAGTCTCGAGCTGCGACTGCTACTTCAAACCAGCGAGTGCAAAGCGTGTGCTGGTGGGGAGGGGGTGGGGGGAGGGGGAGCGAGAGAGTATGCGTAGGAGAGAGAAAGAGAGAGATGGGGGCCTAGAGGCGAACCCCGATAATGGATGGTACCCTTGGGTACCGCAAATGAACCACGAAATGCTGCCGGTGCCTGCGCCTGCGACCTGCAACCTGTCGTTGCTCTCTGTCCCTCTCTCTCTCTCTCTTGTTTACTCGCCACGCAAGCTCTTGCTCGGCAAGGGAGGAGAAATTAAGCGCTAGAGATAGAGGAAGATATAATGAGAGACAAAGCGATGCGTGGGTGTATGTATGATATTGTATAGCGGCGTTAAAGCCGGACGGTGTGGACAACGACAGCGAGTTCTATTTATTAATAATTTGCTGTAGGTTATTTTGGCATTTGCCTTCAATTAATAAATTTAACTAATTGTAATCTTTTTAAATTGAACGGGAGCTTTTATTTCTTCGAACACGTTATTTCTGTTACAAGTTTTACGAACTTTTAAAATTTTTTCCCTTTCTCAAGATGGCATATGATATTTAGTTTATTATTGTCAACTATACGAAGTGTATGAGCCATCGCGATATGGTTTCGTTTCCTATTATTCTTACAGACTATTCAATACGCGAGTTCGATAAACTGAAAAGACAATAGTAGATTAAGCCTAACAAAAGGCAAAAACTGTATGGAGCAATTGTCTGATTCGTCATTACTGTGTCGTCGTTAGTCCGCATACAGAATCATAATAATTTTATGGTTTATAATCTTAGATTTTATTCTAAATTATTACTTATATTAACTTTGGCCGTATTCTAAAGTCCTATTAAAAATAAAAAAATTATCGAAATTTTTATCATAACAGTTTCCTTGTAAATTCTATGCATTCTATTTCGCATTAGTAGGTTTTATTTTTCTCCTCTAAATGCATCAGCTGTCGCCGAAGTAGGTCGGAGTAATTTTTACCCCGAAAACGACGGCACGATCGGGTTGAAAGTAGAGGGAGCAGTGTTACGCAGTCTAAAGTGTAGAATGTAGATAGCGTAGTTATGTAGTCAAAGTTTATGTTCAATGACTAATCGCTGGTGCTGCCTTGTACAAAGTCATTTTTCTTGAAAAATTTCTGTCTTGCTTGTTGCACAGAAGAAAAAAATAGTTACGTAAATAAAAGAATCGTTTTAACCTAAAGAAGCCTGTTTTTACACTTTTTTTTGGAAACTTGTTCGTAGCATCATAAATGATTTTGTTATTACGACCAATCTTTTTACTATGTTATGCATTATGCTTGTGGAGCTAATGAATGCAAATAATATTTTGTAAGCGTGATCTTTTAAACTTCTTTATCACGTGTCAGTTTTTTTATTGGTAATTGTTTTTTTTCGCTTAATATTTGATTATTATTTCTTTATACAAATAAATACTCATTTAAAATTCTCAATGAATCTTTCAGATTTTTATATAGTTATGTATAATCCACATGAAAGACACATGAATATTACATAGGTAAATGTAGAGAGATCGTCTATTCGCGAACACATTGATTCGTGAAAAATATGAATAAATATTGGGAGTCATTGCGATATTAAGTGAAATTAACATAAAAATATTTCTTTCCAATAGTACAGAACTAATTACCATTTCGAAATCAACATCCATGTCATGTATAAAAATAGGATACAAGGAAAAAAATGTGCTGCAAGTAAATAATGCGGTGCTGATATGTTATACCTACATACAGTGTTACATTTAAGGAAACACTGTATTCTACCACAAATTATCATGGCGTTAGCATCAGAAGAAGAATAGAAAGGGAGTTTGCAGTTGGACCGAACCATCTGTCCTGCTTTAGTCAATTTACGGGTCTGCTATATATGGTACAGGCAGTGACACCCTATTGCTGCTGATACAAAAAGACAAGGCGACAGTTTTGATGACCATGTCGAGATAAGCTGAACTTGCCGTATCTAGATTTTTGCTTGTTGCAACAATAAGATAAGCGATCCGATTTATGCGCTCAGGTTTTAGCATTCGAAATTGCAATCGTCAAAGTCTCATGACGTTTCTGTGGTTACAGCTGAAGTTTTACGAGTAAAATATGCATCGGCTTGCATTCAGACCGAAATCCGTTTTATTCAATGCGAGGAATGCCAAAGCACTTTTCCCGATATTATTTATACATTTCACGTAATTGCTTTTGTGCTCGCAGTGCCGTATAAAATCTGCGAATATTTATTAAATGATTCAAAATACTCGATTCAAAACGGACGCAGCTCTCTCGAGCATTAAATAAAAATCCGGAGTCCGGAGTGAAATAAATAATTCATGCCGATCTCGGGCGGCTCTTGCTGACATTCGAACGCGCGACGTGGGGGTAAGAACAGCATCGACAACGACTATGCGACACACGTCGTTGGGTCATTACGATTAAATCATTTCTCTTCATTGAAACTCGCCACGGATTCGATTATTATTTTTTCGATTTCACAGCGCGGTAGCAGTGCGGAGCGACTAGAGCAACAGAAGGTGTTACATACACACGTCGGGACGAGGTGCGGTTCTCGATTTGACGATCCGTAGCGACGCGGGGTATAATATGAATTCGAGACGCCACTGAGATAAGGCATTATGATTTTAATGTGCCAAATGTCGTTCAGCCGTACCGTATAATCGAGCGTGAAATTTGAAAGTTTCAAGTGCGCCATATGAACTATACTCGCGCGCCAGTGGGCGCATTAACTTCTGCCTCATTTCACGCTACTTTTCCGAAATCCATGAACGTTTAATATACGTGCGAGCGGTGTCTGGTAGACATCGCGCTTAAAAGGGCGCCTCTGCGCGCTGCATTGTAGGCTGACCCGTTTATTGGCTGCTTTCGTCGCAACTGCGATTCGTATAGATGCATTTTGCGCGCATACGCGATTGTCAACGTGTGCGTTACACCGTTTAACATGTGTAAACTTGAAATCGGCAATTGAATTGAAGGGTGTAATTAATTAAGGGGGTATGAAAGCCATACACGGAGAAAACAGTTCTATTAATTTTTACTGTACCGTCGAGTAACGCAGCCATGTGGTGTAAAAACTAAAGGTACTCCTAGATTTTCAATAAAATTTACTAGACTAACACGTAAATTTTATCTTTCATAGTATAGTAATTTTTACAGTTTTGACGCTATATGGCTGCGTTACTGGAAGGTATAGTAATTTTTATAGCCTGTATTGTAATGTTTCATAAAACGGTTTTCTCAGTGTAGTGCCCGGTCATAGTAACGGCATACCAGAAAAATACTTAGATTGCAAATAATATAATGAATTGGGCAAAGCCAAGAGATACTTACCCTTCGTCTCGGCGTTATCTATCATTGTGCAAAATTTGGAATCAAAATATGCAGGCATTGCGGAGAGAAAAATGCGAACGAAAATCAATAGTCGTAACCTGACGTAACTGCTTCTCTTGACAGCTACTGATTTTCGTTCACATTTTTCTCTCCAATGCCAGAATATTTTTATTCCAAACTTTGTACAATGATAGATAGGCCAAATATTTCTTGGTTTTGCGTAATTTCTTATATTATTTGAGATCTGAGTATTTTTCTGTCGTGTCGTTACTGACCGATCACTACAGGCTTCAGACCCCCTTCAACACGAATTGTAATGCACGATATAATAATATTGTCTTACAATGCAAACTACGTGTTAATATTTATGGGCTAGAAATTTTATTTAAACAAGAGTCAACTTTAAAAAGGGTTGATACGATCTAATTCTGAATATATAATATTCACATTTTGTTTTTACATCAAGCACACTCGTGACAGCTATATCTTTTTTAAAATACAAAAAGCGAGAAAAATTGCGACACAATATTATAATTACAAAAAGTTCGACGCACGTTGGAATAAAATGTTGAAAAGCTACCACCCAAAGCCATTAGCCACGATAGATATATATAGAATAAAGCCGGGCGAAATTCGAAAGCCAAATGAATACAAATCAATGATAAATCAAAGTGGCCGGGGCCGCCGAAAATTCCATAAATCTCGAACGCGAGCCAGGAATTTTCAGACGCGTCGAAGCCTCGCTCTCCGCCCAATAATTCATTCTATCGTCATTTTCGAGCAGAGCTGCGCGCGCGCGCGCCTATAAACTCGCTGCATTTCTTCATTAACCCATCGGAAAATCAGAGCGGCGCGCGCGCGCGCAGATCGATGCGACAGGTATCTGTAAAATCCGGGCGGCGCCGCATAAATCCCGATCGGCGTCCGCGGCTGATCGTTTTACTCGTAACTCACGATTAGCCAGTTTTCGCGAGGTCGTCCGCAGCCCGCGATTTCCGAGCGACGGCGGACCGTCACTTTTAATTCGGCCGGGGGAGCCCGCGGCGCGCGTTTTGATTTTCGCGGATTTATGGCCGCCGAATGCGACGCGCTCGCGAGATCCGTGATTTATCGACGTACAGTGTATACTCTACCTGACTATTATAACTCTGGGGAGCTGTGAGAGTTCGGGGCAACGGCTTTCGTCTCACTCTCTCTGTTACACACGCGCGGGGGAGCTGCGGCTTGAGCGTTTAATTGGTTTGGAGTGCTTATTGTCGTACGCGCCGTTATAATTGACGTTCGCGCTGTGCTGCTTTATTTTTGTTAGTTTACACGTCCGCGCATGTATTTGTCTTCTCTTCTTTGTCTATCTGGAAATCGCGCATAAGAAATTGCGAGATATGCACGCGTAATTGACATGTTTATTAATATAAGTTTGAGTCGTTATCGACGGGAAGTGCGAGCGTTTAATTTGTCAGGGATCCGAAATTTTATGCATATAACGCATATAACGTGGGTAGTTGGCGCGCTCAAAGATATACTTTAATTACCAATACTGCGGGCCATTGAATAAATTAATATAACGTGAATTCCAACATTCCTTTAATTGCATTTCCGTAAAGTCCATTCGGCTTTCATATATTAATAACGTAAAATTCGATCGGAGAAACTGTCGGCGATATGCATGTATATATACGAATCATTTGCGTTGCACAAGTTGGAATAAGAAGGCGGGATCGCGCGCGCGCTGCGCAGATAATAAAATTACAATTCACGCAGTAGGTTGAGTTGCAATAAGAGTCGATCGTGCAAACGGGAGTCGAAATTAACGATATTTTCCATTAAACCGGCCGTTAATTATCCGCGGGAGGGTAGATCCCGGAATTCCGTTATCTCGCGCATTTACATACGATAATACATGAATATAATGCCGGAGGGGGCAGAGTATAGCGCGACGGGCTCGAGCGAGAGCGATATAAAATCAGTAAGCTTTCGTAAATTTCGTTTAAACAATCTGGGACTAAACAATTTTCCGGGCTCGTGGTCGGCAGAGTAACGGCACCCCAGTGGCACCGCCGCGTATGCCGTGTACACACACACACACACACACACTCGAGAGGGACTGGAAAATCACGGGAGAAGAATTGAGAGAGGGAGAAAGATGATGCGGATGTAAAGATATAGAGAGACAGAGAGAGAGAGAGAAATCGATGCAGCGATGTTTGCCATGCAGCATAGCCCGTATGCCGCTGTATATACATGTACGGCGTCGGCAGCGCGTTTGCTCCCCGAGGCCTAACGTCCCACATCCCACCCTGATTCGATTATGATAAATACCGTATTGTCACATAAATCACTCCCCCGATGGATCGCGCGCGATATGCATTTTTCTGTCTGTCTCTCTCTCTCTCTATCTTTCTCGTTTGCTTTTTGCTCTTCTAAATCATTTTGGTTACGCGTGTTTTCGAAGAGTTGCTCGTATACATGTATACGCATCTATTCTCGGATTCTGGATACACCGCATCGACAAAGTGCACGTTTGGGAATTATCTCGCTCTTCCTCCCTCTCTCTCTCTCGCGCGTTAGCCGCCATAGTCTCGCTTTTTGTTCCCGTAATTTTTTTCCTTATCTTAAATAATAAATTTTAAATTTCCCCTGTCACGAAGCGCGCGGGAGGATCTCGCGACTTTACGACGGGCATCAATCTGACGTTCGTCTCTCGACGGGGTATCGATAACAATTAACGACGAGCTTTTTACGTCGGGGGAATACCTTGTATGGGTTCGATAAATAATCCTTATGGGGCTTATGTTCCAGAATTTCATGGTTTATGCCGCGCGTAAAACTTTGCGCGCGCGCGCGCGCGCCGTTTCTTTCCCCCACCCCGACCCCCCTTTTTTTATACCGCAACACATCTCGCGAGAGATGCGCATAACAATGATCGACGATACGTCTGAAAGGCTATATATTGTATACGTAATGAAGCACTTAGCGAGGTCGTGGCTGTCAGCGATATTTAATACACGCGCGCGTATAGAATTAATAACCGCGCGTTTTCTTGAAAAAAAAAAAACAAAAACGATCGAAATTAAGCGATCTCGCGCGCCGACAGGCTATCGATCGGGCGACAAAATCATTTCACCTGGCGCGCCAATAAAGATCTCTCGAATCCTGCGAGAGAGCTGCAAACATTTAACTCTCGCAAGCGGTCATTACGATAATCGCTCTCTCGCTCTCTCTCTCTCTCAAATTCCGCAGTGATCGACGCTGCGGATAAAAGTGATTTATAATCCTCGCGCGCGCGCGCGCGTATAATCGAAACGAGAAAAGGCGAGAGAGTCGCGTATTCTTTTAAATCGTTGTAAATTCACACCCGGCCGCGATCTATACCTGTGCAGCGCCTCTTGTCGTTTCTTCTCCGTCGGCAGCTGCGCGCTCGCGTCTCACGCGTAAGCTATATATACACCAATATTATACATATATAGGAAAAAGCTGGTGCCGCTCTGAAATTTCCGAAAAAAGGGGCGACAGATACATCATGCGCGCGCGCGCGAGTCCGAGTCTCTGAAAGCAAGGTGTCTATATTTATGAGGTCCCATATGTATTGGACTACATCGAGTCTAGCGAGCGCCCCGAAAAACGCACGGAATCGCTGATCGATCACTCGCTGGCCTCTTCCACTTTTTGCCGCTGCTGCCGCTGCTGCTGCTGCTGCTGCTGCTGCTCTTGTTTTTGAGATTCGACCGTGCGAGGTTCTGAATAGTTCAACAGACGGTCTGGTGCGCACGCACCTACTGACTTACGAGCTATACTTCAATTCGGACGTATATATAATGCATCGTCTTTCCCGTGACGCGCCAACTCATTGCATTATGACAATTTTAAATTTCGACAATGAGCATCTAGAATTGAAATCAGTTTGCGTTCGCCGCATTAAGCTTAACGCGCCATAATTCGTCTTATTTATCTCCCGCTCCGGGGATACGAGCATCTGGTCAACTTCTGGGCATACGTCGTCCAGGAGGACTTGCAGCTCTCGGCTTTCCATTGCCTCGCCGCGCGACGCGTCCCGCCCGGATATCGCCCATAATTTGCGCTCGCTCGCTGCGCCGACTTAATATATTACCTGGCAATTTGCTGGGCGCACATGCAGGCCTCGTCCGGGCCCTCGACTCTTTTCTGCTTGCGCCCGGCTGCAATTATGAATGGTCAGCCCTTTGACCCTCGGACACGTCCTTCTCGCTCTTTCTCTCCTCCGCTATTCGTATTATAATGCGCCGCGTTCGCCACATGTCCCGCTCGCAAAATTTCGGCTCCTTTTTTCGCTTGGATAGTCAGCGACGTGTGCGCGCTTTACGCGCAATGACGTGTATACATCCTTCATCGCTTCTTACGCGTTGTACGCTTGGGAGGGTGAGACAATGGCATGAAAATCGTTGCATTTAATTATGGGAAATGTTGAGCAGAGCTCCTATTCCGTTTCAGGCCAGGAAATCTTGCATTGTACGAATGACCAGGACTTTAAGGTTATGTTGGTTTTGCTCATGTAAAGCATATTAGATCCGGATTGGAATCTGGCTAGTTTTCCCTACGTACAACACGATGACTACTCCTGCTTCGTTTCGGGCCAGAAAACCTTACGTTTTACGAATGACCATGAATTTTGAGGTTATGTCAAGTAAAGCAGACTAGATCCAGTTTGGTTTCTGGCTAGTTTTCCCGGCGTAGAACATGATTAGTACTCCTACTCCGTTTCAGACCAGGAAACCTTACGTTTTACGCATGACCATGAACTTTGAGGTTATGTCACGTAAAGCAGATTAGATCTAGTTTGGTTTCTAGCTCCAAGTAGGTACAAGTGTAGGCAGATTTCCTATACGGGATTCTCTTTCGAAATGCGGGATTCGGGCGAAATTGTTTGTGAAAAACGCGCGAGGCGAGCGCGGGCCGGAAAGTCTAAACTTAATTGAAGGGTTAAGCAGAGTCAGTGCGGGGAAAAGAGGCAGATTAGACTTGTAATAAAGTGAGCCCCGGGCAGCCGCTAGTTTGCGCTGAAAACGGCCGACGAGGGAGTCGCTAAGGCATTGCCTCGCGGAAACTACACCGAAACAGATTTAAACTCGAGCTCTCTTCGACCTTCGAGTTTCCAGAGCTGAAAGTTTCGCTTTGCGCCTTTTAATTAGTCACGCCGCCCGGCGCGCGCGCGCAAGCTCTCAGTGAAATAAAAATGTCTCGCTCGCGAAAGATGCTCGCCGGTCTTATACATACAATTTTCCGCGACCTTTTCCCATGTACAATACGTACGTCGTACATATTACGCCGCGGAAAGTTAATCGTTATACAATCTCCGCGAGATGATCGAACAAAATAAAAAATAAAAAGAAACAGGCGAGTGGCCGTGCGAGATCTCGAGCTGATCCCTCTCGGATTTTCCGTCAGCTAATATCTCCGTCGAATTGGACGAATGAGCGCTCGTGGGCAGTAACGAGCGCGCAGGAGCCTGCTCTCACGCGAGATGGAGGAAGGAGATATAAAGATAGGACGAGCCGGCGGAAAGTTGCTCCGCCGCGCTCTCGGGCAAAGTAATTCGGCAGGAGAAATTACTTAACTCTCGGATGATACATAAATTAAGACGGAATCGTAAAAGGGTCTGGAGCGCCTGCGGAACAGTAGCAGCAGCAGCAGCAGCAGCAGCGGCGGCAGTAGTGGTGCTAGCGCTAGTAGAGAGCAGCCAGTTAGCGTGAGGGTGCCCCAGGGGGCTGTACAAGCCTTCCTTCTCGCTCGCACTATCCTCTCTCTCTCTCTCTCTGTCTCTCCCTCCCTCTCTCTCTCTCTCGCTCGCTCTCTGTCTCTAGCTTGTTCTCTCTTTCAACCCTTTACGATGCCACGCCACTGCTTAATAGAATTACCCTCCGAGCTCAAGTTAGCCGCGTTAGATTGAAATCGCCATCACATTTTTAAAATCTCATTAATTAAGTTAAAGTCTGCAGCTCGCTGCAGCGCCGCGCTCGAGCTATATATAGACACTCTACTGCGGTTGTGCGCCGCCGCGGCTGCGCGCCTTTTTTTACTTTTCCTTCCTCTCGTTTTTTTTTTATTCGCCCCCCGCGCGCGCCGAGAGAAAAGGAGACTGTGTAGGCGAGCTCTTGAGTGTGGGGCATTAGTGCGCTGGTGTTTTTTTTTTATTCTATAGACGAGTTTGATAGCTACTGCTTCTGCCGTTTCTTTTCTTTGCGATCCCGATGTTTTTACGTGCATCTTTTACGAGATAGCCGCGTGCTTTGCTTCATTCTAGTTGGAAAGTCGAGATGGATTTTTAAGGGCGTCGTGGATTCTTGCCCCTTCCATACGGTTAGACTGTAACGAGGTTAAGAGAGTTTTCTTTAAAGAGTAATCTTGCGATTCGACGTACGCGAATTAGTCGCGGAATCGCGACAATCAATTCCGGGCGCAGGGCAACGTTTTTTCTCACATTAATAATTCAGTCCGCGCAGCAAGAACAATGGGAACGGCGTCGCATGCAAGCCGCTCGATAAGCATCGAAATCCTTTGATCCTTCGACAAGGCGAAACTAAAGATCGACGCAATGCACGCGCGGTATATATAGCAAATGCTCAGCCCCTCGGAAAAAAAAAAGAATCGAATCGGCGTTTCGAAGCGGGAAACCGCATCGATTAGCTCGTCATAATAGACTATAAGCAGCGAGACGAGCAGTCGCGATCGAATATACACACGTAAGAGGACGCGTATATAGCGTCGAGGGCTAACGTCGCCCACAAGTGGATAGTCCGTTAATGGCGCTACGTATATAAGTCTCGTGTGAAACGATGTCTCGTCGAGATACATTTGTGGCACACATACACGAGGATTTCTGCGATAGTCGCCTAATCCTCGCACCCCTTGCGCGAGATTACGAAATATGCTATCCCCGCGCCGCCTCCTCCTTCCCCCTCACCTTCCCCCCCGGGATTACCGCGTAAGCAGCGATAAGCTAATTCGTTTCAGGTTTTTCATGCGGTGCGCTTTTTCGCTTGCGCTTTTAGCATTGTAATTTTGGGATTCGAAGCGACGAACTGCGTATATATGGGAACCGCGACGCAGGCACGACAGCGCGATCGGCGAAACGACGCCGAGCTAAGTTATGTCTGGGATATGCCACTTGGCGCCGCGAGTACACCGAGGGAGGGGCTGTTTTTTTCTGGGTTCGTTGTTGTGGGAGAATTTCTTATCAGCGCCGGGGATCTTGGGTCGTCGCTCGACGCAAGCTTGACATTTTATTACGGGATGATTTGATACGAGTATTAAAATATCAGAGGGGGGAGTACCACGTAATCTGGTTCGCTCGCCTTCAGAGAAATGTTTTGTAATTTGTTCGACTTTTGAGGATTTTTATTGGTTGGGTTTTTTTTTCTGATTTTTTTGGGGGGGAACTTTTTGTGAGTGCCTAATTTATTCGGAGTTAACAAGTAATGTATGCTGTGAACGTATGAGAGCGAGAAACGAGTCTTTTTAGACCAAGTTTGGTCGCCAATAAGTATTTGTTTGTGGCCTTAAATTTCAAAATAATTGAAAAAATGTGCTACACGTGTTTTGCGATCTTACAGAAGTATAACTCAAAGTATTTAAAAATATACTAGAATATTCCAACAGATTTTTGGTAAATCCGAAAAACGTACTTTTCCAAAGATCATACGAATAAGGTAATTTGCATGCTTAAAAATAAAGAGTGCATTATACAGAATTTATACAAAGAACAATCGCGAGTGCAACGCGTGCGCAAGAAAAATTTACTCATAATATTTTTTGTTTCAGAATTATATTTTTTATGAAATAATCATCAAAAAAGAAAAAAAAAAATTATAAACCCGTAATGTAAGGCAATACATGCCACTGATTTTAATTTCTCATTAATGCGAGATAATCATTGCAGAGGCCGTAAGTATAGTTCGTGAATAATTCGCTTTCACCTCGACCGAGAACAACCGCGGAATACATACAGCCAAGCCGGAATAATCATACTCTCTCGCGTGCAGCGTGTAAAAGGCAAACCGCAAAAGGATTAAGTGTCACCCCTCCTTAATGCGAACAATGCGCGGTGCACTTCATCCAAAGTCTGCTCTCTCTCTCTCTCTCTCGCTCTTTCGCGACACACATTATAATGGCGTCTTTATCGCGCTCATGGGATGCGCGGCCGAGAGAGCGCGCGATATATCAAGCCGGCAATATCGCGGGCACATGTATATTCGGGCCCGGAGGCGCTGCTCGCGCACTTCTGGGACTGCAGAGGCATTCAATATGCCGCCGCCGGCGGCAGTACATCTCCGGCGCGGGGACACTTTAATGAAAAATCATATACACGCGCGCGGACGAGGGTGGCGGCGGCAACTCCGGAATAAGCATTGTTGGAGAGAGAGAGAGAGAGAGAGACACCGAGCGCCGCCGGAATGGAAATTGTGTGTCTGCTCTTTCAATTTTATGCCACTGTGCTCTTGCATAAATCTCTGCGTTTCCCTTCCTTTTGCGCGAATTCGCGTATATAGCTCCGCGTAGATTCCGCGCAGTGTTTCTGCAGTAATAAATACACAGGCGGCCCGTGCCTATGCGTCTACAATACACATTACACATAGATATATACCAAGTCAGCGCGCCTCGTTGTCGCGTGGCGGCCTCTCGCCGAATTCCGGAAATTCAGGAAATTCGTCAGCGATGACACGGCCGAAAGAGCGAAATGCAGCTCTTGTATAAAATTGTGATATCCATGCTTAGCCCCTCGGACTGTAATATATAGATCGCGCCTATCCACGGCGCGCGCGCACACACATAATACGGAGAAAGTTGGCCGGCCTCTGCAAACACATTAGTGCCCGACATCCGGCGGACGCTAAGTGCCATTGTCGAGGTGGCGCGTGCGGCCGAGGAAATGGGAAAGTCGAGTGGGATCCTTCCTCGCTCGCCTTCTTTTTTTTTTTCTTCTTCGACTCCTCTTTATTTGCACCTTTTTCCGGGGGCTGGCGGGGGAGGGGGGGGGGGCCCAACTGTAGCACTTCTCGCTGCGCGCCCGACGCGATATTCCAATGCACTGGGCTCGCGCGCGGATGTGCAGCGTCACGTCCGATCTCGTCGGGAGAAAAGAGAGAGAGAGAGAGAGAGAAAAAAGGGAGGAAAGAAAGAAGCGGAGCATTCGCGTGACTTTTGTGCGCGCGAGGAAAAGAGACGCGTGTTTCGTGATTGTCAGCCGGCAGAGTGCCGGACGATGATGGTGGAATCCTTTGTGCCGCGCGGCGGATAGCCTCGAGAGCGAATGAGAGTATTGCCGCCGCCGCCGCCGCCGCCTTTTGCGTTAATGCCTTGAAAATTTATTGCAACGCAAAATATATCGCTCGCGCGGGATGTGCTTTCCATTAAAAAGAATCTAAGGATCATAGGATATATACAGCTATATATACCGCGGTAACGAGTTTTCTCCGCGCGCAGCTTCCCTTCGAATTTCCCACGAAACAAGGAGGACTCGCTCGCGAGCGAAAGACAGAGAGAGAGGGAGGGAGGGAGGGAGCGAGCGAAGCCGAGCCAGCGTCCATTGATTCGCGTATCATCGTAATTTCACGGCGCGTTACCTACGCGAAATAACTCGAGGGACCTGCGCGCCGCCGCCACTTCGCCGGAGCCGCTCGTCCTCTTTTCCTTCGGCTTTAAACAAGCCACGAAATTGGTTTACTTTTGCGAGAGAAAAGAGAGACGCGAACGAGAAGCTACTCGATCCAGTGAGCAGCTCACCCCCCCCCCCATACAGCTCTAGAGGAGAGATGAAAAGAGAAGGTTAGCCGAAGCGGACCGACAAGCGAAATCAAGTGTCGGTCGGAGCTGTGCGCAGCCGATGCGACTATATATGTATAAAGAAGGTATACACGAGCCGGAGCTTTGCTCGCATTTGAATCGCCGCGCGCGCGAGAGCAGCTTCCGGTGAAAAAAATCACATTTCGCGCGGGGCGCGCGGCATTACAACTTTCCGAAGCGATTAAAAAAGAATCCCGCGCAGTAGCGCCGCTCCAATTTGTCGCGAGAGCGCGGGGACGAGTGTATACTGCGCGCACAGCGATAGCGCGAAAGAGAATTAACGAGAGATGGGCTGCAAGGCAGCAGAAGTGGGCGCGGGAAGAGAAAGGAAAAGCCGGGCCCTCTCGCTCGTCGATGAAAAAGAGAGCGCGAGATTGAACGAGCGCTGCAGCGGTATAGTGCGCGCGGCGCGAGGGTGAGTCGGGAGCTTGCGTTTGAATTACGCCGGGCGTATACGCGCGCGCATGTAGGAGCGAGCGTATAGGCGACAGGCCGCGCGGCGGCGCAAAAAACATCGAGCCTAATTCCGATCCCCCCCTCCCTCGGGTCCAGAGCGAGCTCCATCCGAGCTCGCGTCGACTCGCCGGTGAATTAGCCTTTTAAATTGCTTCACCTATACAGCCACAGCCCGGGCTCGGTATACGCCAAAAAATGACCAAATAGCCAATGAAATTTCTGCCGTTCCGCAATTAAACTGCGCTGGCCCCTTTGTGCCGCTGCTGCTGCTGCTGCTGCTGCTGCTACGCTGCAGCTGCGGCGTCCGCGAAAAATCGAAAAGCGAGATTGAAAGTCAATGCCGTCGCTCGTGGAATGACTTCGTTATACGCCGCGACGCAGAGAAAACTCGCGTATATACGCTATGTGTGCGCGTGCAGTAGCGGCAGCTCTCTATATGGCTAAAAGTGCGGATCTTCAATTAAAACGGATGTATGGTAAAGGGCAAAAAATGGATGCGTGTATTGCATATTCAAATTCGTTGAAGATTCCCGAGGGAGTAGCGCGAGGGGGGGAGGCGCGCGCGGCTCGCGAATGTATATATAGTTCCGAGTATACCGGAATTTTACGATCGTCGGATGAATCGTATGTGTATGTATATATGCGCTTGTACCTCGGGTTCAGCTTGTTCGAGTGTAATGCGTCAGCGAGTCGATTTAAATCTCAACGTTTTCACCATCTTCTCGTCGCGCGGGATCAAATCGTATTTCGTGGGTGTGCAACGCTTTTTGCATTCGCTTTCGTGTTTACGCATGATTTATTGTTATACGAGAAAAATACAGGAAGCATAGATGTTTACGCTATTTTTAAGTATTTAAGCTGCAGCCGCGTATGAAAATCGATATACTATAGCTATGATGTCAAGATACAACGAATTGAAAATAAACTTCATCATTGTATCCACACTGTATAAACATTTTCGAGCTATTCTCGCGATAGTTGCATTCGTCATTGCAATTTTTCTTTATTCGCCGATGTCTTAACTTTTTAATGTTTGCAAGATTTGATTTACGACTTTTTGTGCACCCTACAATCTATATGAATCGATTATCGACTCTGCCATTCGATTTCATTAATATTCTAAGCAGCTGCTTACAAGAGTATTCTCAGTGGAATCGTATCATAGTAAATGAGTCTTTGCTGACTCTTAATCATCGAATGAAAAATTTTGTAGCCTCGACTCCAGAGTATATACGCTTGACTCTCTCAGTTTATACGCATATATCGATTCTCCTGCACCCTCTCGAAGAGGCATAGCGCGCGATATATTTAAAAGTGTATATAGAGCCTCTACAACGAGCGACTCTCACTCTCAAAGCGACTTTCAATTTCGGAAAATGATTATCCGAATTCGGAATTCTCTCAGCGGCGCGACGCTGCGCGCGCGCGCGCATCAAATGAAAATTTATTCTCGTTAAGATGGCCGATAAGGCGCTGGTGCGGTGCGGTGTGTGTGTGTGTGTGAAGCAGCGTGGCCGAGAAAATCCGAGGGCGTCCTGCTCGTAAAGCGGGAATCCACCCCGTGATAGCTCAGCCGAGCGCCGCTCGCGCATGAGAGCCTGCAGTCGGAGAGGAGAAGAAGTTCGCCCGAATAAATCTCGAGCACATTTTCGTCGAGTTAGCGAAATTCGCTGACCAGTGCGTGCGAGCGGGGCTCGACTATATATCCCCGGGGGATGTGTTATCTCGCGCGCGAGATTCTTCGGACGCTGGTGCTGCTGCTGCGCGTGCTTCTACGCTTTTTTCCCTCTCGTTCTCGACTAATGCGCGAGAGCTGCTCGGGGAAACGCCTACGTTGCGGCTGGGAGTGTATAGTAGCTCTCTAGGTGTGTGTATAGCCTCGTTTTTTTCATTGGCTTTTTTCTCGCGCCGCGCGCAGTTTAATGCGCGAGAGGGGCAGAGAGAGAGAGAGAGCAAAGATTGAAAATTAAGAGAAGTTTTTTTTTGGAAAGTTGGCTAATTGCCCTTGTCTTACATTGTTGCGACTGCGCGGCGGTGCTCGGGAAAAATGTCGGCGAGCGATGTAGCGGTGGAGGGGTGGGGGGGGCAAACTATATTCGAAAGTCGATTTCGGAGAAGCCCAGTGTGCGGCTGCCGACTGCGTCCCGCGGGTGCCATAAAGGCTCGCTCACCCCGAGCCGTTATCGCTCGCCATATGCACAGCGCCCTCGAAAAACCGTCCTTCTGCTCTTCCTATTTCTCTCTCTTTCTCTCTCTCTCTCTGCTGGACAAAGTATATATACGCGCGAATTTCTATGCATGCCATGTATAACGGGTACCGTCGGTTAAGGGCCCGCTGGTTTTTTTTTTACAAGCTTGACGCTTGATTACCCGTTAAAAACACGCAGTTTATGGCTTTGTATACGTTCTGGACACTTTGGAAAACTCTTTCGGAGACTAAGGCGCGTCATGTCTTATCTGATAAATTGAATCTGATAAAACAAACAGTGATAGCATGTGCAATTATGTCAAAGTAAATTTTATTTTCTGTACAACATTCGATGCGATAATATGCTAATAAGACAGCGTTTCAGACAAATGAATGAATGAATCATTCTTTTTCCATTCAAACTGAATCCCTCTATTTACATATCGGAACGAATATTCTTTGAAACAAAACATTAAAAAAAAAATATGAGTCCGTTCATCTATTCGTTCGTCCCGAATCTTAAATCTAATTCCAGATATAAATCTTTGAATTAACCCCATTTTTGAGATAAAAATAAAATGAAAATAAATATTGTTATACATGCGAGGGGAATTTTTTTTTTTTCACCGAAGCGCGCGTTGCGCCGCCCTTTTCAATAAAATTACTGCGCACAACCGCCGAGATATCGCGCCCTCGAGAAAATAATGCGATGCGAACAATTTAATTTGGATAATGTATACTACAGCGCGGAGAAAGAGAAAAACAAGGTCTCGGAAGGAAAAGCCGCAGAGGAGAGGCGCTCGATTGGAGAGAGAGAGACCGAGCGATTCTTTCTGATTTGCCACGGCGATATTGCGGCTTCCACGTCTACTCCCCCCCCCCCCCGCAGTAAAGCTTATATTTATTTATGAGGAAAGCAGCCGCGAAATATATAAGGAAGAGCAGCGATCTGCGCGACCCTTCCTCCCTCTCCTCTCTCTCTCTCTCCTCGAGGTTATGAAATGCCAGCTGAGGAGACACCGCGTTGCTTGACGAATGATTGCGCTCGAGAGGAGAGTATAATAAAGTAGCTTCTTTACTTTCAGAGCGACGCGCGCCCGCCGCGAGGATTTTCCATTTTCTCCCGCTGAACTTTCTCTTCTGCTACATTAAACCCCGCCTCCCGACGTTTCCTTCGTGGAAATCTGCGCTCGCGCGCGCGCTTGTATTCCTCTCGTGTCCCGCGCACGCGAATCGAGATATGTTCGCTTTGCGTATATATACATCCTGTCCGTGTACTGTCTGTACGTTAATAATACCTCTTAAGGGGATGTCGTGGCCAAAGTGACCGTTTGTGACCTCACCTCGGGCCGTATTTCTCATTGTTTGATTATCGCATTAATTTCGTACTACTAAAAGTCAAATTGGTAACTATTTGTTATTGACCTCGGAACGCAGAGTTTTCGTCGATTCGGTTGAGGAAAAATTTAATGTTATTAAAAGTATAGTTATTAAACGTGACGGTAGCCTTACTCTTCCGTCTCTCTCGCGACGTATTTTTCATTGTTTACAAAAACAACCCCCAAAATTAGATGAACACGAGACTTATTAAGCATAAACAATTGTAATAGCTACCTCGGAACACTGCGTTTCTATGTGGTAAACAAGAGTAAGCACTCATCATTCACGATCGAATACAATTTTTGAGGTTATGCAATACCTCATTCGATTTTTACTGGCTTCGATATCCCCTCGATTAAACGTCTCTAGTGGACACCGCAATCTTCGATGCCGGACAGTAGGCAGAATTTCCCATTCTATATATACCCGCGTGGCACGCGCGCGATTCTTTCCCCGTATTACACAGGCTGGGATTCGCCTGTTTTCCTCGTATATTCAGCGACCGCGGCCTACAATCGAGCGAGCCTGCAAGCTCGTAATATTCCGCAAGCCCTCGTCGCGGTAGTAAAAAAATTATCAATCCCTCCGTCGTCTTATCTATACGCACATGTGTATCTATAGCTATACATTATATTCCGAGACGAAGCGACCGCTCAGGGAGAAAATAGAGTATAGCTAAAGAAGACGAAGAAGAAACAGTCGGACTCTTTAATCTTGGCCGACGAAGCTAGTCTCTCTTTCTCTCTCTCTCGCGAAACGAATGCGTGTCGCCCGAGGGCAGTTGCGCGCCAAGTCGGGAGAGTAAGTCGGAGAGCTGCCGCTGCAGCTTGGAAAGAGAAAAGCGTCTCGCTTCGCATCACCGCGAGATAATGGACTAATTAATTCCGTCGCTAATTGCCGACGGCTCGGGGCCGCCGGCGTGTCACGGCTAATTGGTTTGAGTTATTGCCAAGCCCAGCCCAGCGCTTCGCTTATTTCCCCTGCCCCCCACCCCCCTCGCGCTCCCGCCTCGTCTCTCTCTCTCTCTCCCTCTACGTAAAACTGCATGACTTTTTATTTCGATGAATTTGTGCGTCCTCTCTCTCCTTGCTTTTTATTGTCCACGCCCTCCTGTGTGTGTTTCTCGTGTACGCCGATGTTCTAGTGGACTCGATGCAGCGTATATTATTTCATTAAAATCTACCCTTGTGTCAAATAGTAATGCGCGAGAAAAGAAGCTTGTAATAAGTTTTGTCCCCCTTTTTTTAAAGAAAAATATATTTTCGGAATATGAATAGGAAAAGTACGTGAACTGAAATCCACCCGAGGCGTCGAGATAAAAACTATACGAGCAGAGCGTTTCTGTTCTTCTCTTATATTTTATTTCAGCTTCTGTTTAGACTCTCTCTACTCTCTCTCTCTCTCTCTCTCTCTCTCTCTCTCTCTCTCTGGGTATACAAGGGGGAGTAAAACCTTCGGTGAGATTCGCCCGATAAGCGCGAGCTTATTTGACATAATAATTTAGACTCGTACGAGGTAATCGGAGATACAAGTTAAATTCGATGTTAATCGCGTTATTACTTAACTTACGCTGCCGGCGGTGTATGCATCGCGCATACGTATGTGTATATATACACTGACGGCGCGCGCGGTGTCGTTCATTGAAACAAATGCGATCGTTGCCATAATTTTTCCACGAGTTCGCGGAGAGCGAGTGCCGAGGCGGCATAAATCACACTCAAAGTGCGTATGTGTGTGTATAATACGCGAATTCTCGGAGAATATAAACGCCGGTGTAATAAAGCACTTGTCGCGCGACTCTCGGCCGCGCGTAAAGTCGGAATTCGTCGTAAACGCGATCGCAGCGGGCATTAGCGGAGGGCTTAATGTTTCCGTGATTTGTCATAATTAAGCGGGCCGGACGTGTGCGCGCTCGCGGCCGTCCACTATTTTTCTTTTATTGCGAGCCGTCGGCGCAGCCGCCGCGTCGAATCGAAGAAATTAGCAGAAGCGAGAGAGAGAGAAAGCCCCCGAAACGGTCCCGACGCACGCGATTTCATCTCTCACTCTCGCTCCGAGTTCGTGTGTGTGTAGACGTTGTATACGGCGCTGTACAACGGACTGCGGAGGAGCCACGAGAGCAGCAGCGGACAGGACGAAGTGTGCGCGCTCGAGAGTAATTCGTTTATTTATGAAAGCCATCCGAGTCCATTTAGCGACGCTTAAGGATGATGAAGTGTAACGGATGTCGGGACATTAGGTGCTTCGGAGCATAGGAGAGAGAGAGAGAGGGGGAGGGGGGAGGTGTTCAAATTGTAATTTTTATGAATTAGCCCTAGACGCTGCGCAGTGTCGCGAAGAGCGAGCGGAACAAACGGGGCCTCGTTTAGTCATCATCGGGCGTTTAGCGTCGAGCAATATAAATCGAGAGAGCGCCGAGTCGCGCGGCGCAGATTGGCAATCAGTATAGGCGCCGTTCTCGAAAAATGCCAAGTTCAGTAAATCGAGTAATTAGGTCAGCGGCATGCGAAGTAATATTATGTATGTATATAGAAAAAGAGTTATACCCGATAGCCCGAGCTCTCCTCGTCGACGTTAACAAATGCCTCTCCGGGCTTGCCTCCTCCAATTCGCTCTACATATACGTATAAGTATATATATACATGTATACGTTCGCACTTGCAGTTAGTATAATACGCAGGGGGCGCACTGCATATCCAGCGGAATTGTATAAAAGCGGGCTTAGCTCGCGCTCCCTCTCCTCTCGCGGGTATATATAAGCTCGAGCTGATTTGCTAAGCCCGCTAACAAATAGAACGATAGATGGCGAAGCTTGCGCAGCCCCTCTCTACGTTCGTATATATATACATATGTATAGTTTGAGAGACACAGTGAGACGGAAAGCGGTATCGCGCGCCGCACGTCGTTTGCTAAAGTCACCCCCTATCGACTGCTGCTATGCTAAGGGGACGGGGGAGAGGGGTGGGGGGGGGGTGATGGTGAGATGGAAGAGGACGGGGGGAGGGGGGAGGGCGGCGAAGAGATATACGCAGCCCTTATACGAGCTGAGCAGCGCCAACAAATTACACGCGGATCACGAGGCTGCTCTTTGAGCTTCAATTTGACACACTCGAGCTGCGAGAACGAGGCGCTGGCGTTCGTCGAGGCTTTGATGCATACACGACTATACACGTGCGCGTGTGCGCGCCGCGTCTAGTATGCTTGCGATATCCCGGGCTTTTATTTTGCGGCTGTAGGCGAGAAGCGAAAATTGCATGCGTATATAGCGTTGGGGGAGGATTCATTTTTCTTTTTATTACAAGGCTGATACCGCTGTTGCTGATGCTGTTGCTGCTGCTGCTGCTGCTGCTGCGGCTGCTGCGTCATTCACGAGGGAGATTAAATTTTTGAGCTGGGGTTATAGGGCTGAATGAAGTGTTTCATTCCTCTTCTTCGAATTGAGTTAATAAAGAACGGTTTTTGCACTGCTGCGACTTAACTGCGTAATGATATCGTTACATTTGGTTCGCATTACAGTTCAATTGAAGTATATGCGTCGAGTTTCAAAAAATGAATGCATTTTTCTTTGGTCTAGAATTCAAAAAAAAATTTTTTCAAGCCAGAGCTTTCGGATCAATGGGACTTTTAAGCCAAGAGACGATAAAAAATGTTGAGGAATATGGGGAATACAGAATACGAAAATTTAACGTGGGGAGACATATGGAGGAAAAAGAAAAAAATCTCGGATTTTTATTATTTTTTTTTTTACATCGAATCTTGGTATATATATATTTTTTAAATTAAAGCTCTACAAAAATACTTTATTGTAGTGATGATTTCAAATTTTGTACGTGCCTCGGAAGCATTCGTAATTGTTATTATTCCAGTATTTTTACGCATTAATTAATTAATATGGTTACTAGTAACTTTTTCCGCGTTCCTCTGCATTTTTTACTATCTTTCGGGTTACAGACGAAAATCTGATCGGTCCGAAATCTCTAGCTTTAAAAAAAAAATTTCGATTTCTAAACCAAAGAAAAGCGCATTTATTCTTTGAAATTCGACACACACATGCGACAGTTAGGCGAGTTTGTACTGGATTCGCACCAACAGAGTCTCAGTGAAGATCTTGGAATTCTCGTTGATCTCTGATCGAGCGCAATAATACGATGGCGCCCCGCAATCCGATATTCCCCCCCACCAAAAAAAATCGAATCAGAGCACGACTACATAAGCCGTGTGTCCCCCTATCAAGCTCGGCAGATTAAATGCCGAAATAACAGCGAGTAAAGTTGCAGAGCAGCAGAAAAGCGCGGGCTGTTTGGCAGGTAGTTAGCGATGCTCATAAAATAATAATCACCCGACTATAGGAGTCGCATTACAATACAGCCCCATAGGCATGCTCGGGCTGTATAGTGATCGACGAAATAAAATCCCGGCGGCGCGTACGCGCATCGACTCGCTATTATCGACTTGAGTGTATAACACGCGCTATAACATCCCTTATTCGGTCGTCGCCGCCGCTGCCGCCGTCGCTCATGAATGAACATGTGGCGCGCTTCTGTACATCCTGCGTATAGTTCAGGGGTCGCGACTTTTCCGTGCCGAGAGAGCGTAGAACGGCAGAGAGAGAGGAACGAAAGCTCGGAGGCAGTTACGCGACGTGAATCAGTACCCAAGGTGACCGTAAATCTGCCCCTGATCCCGAGGCGGTGGAGGGAGAGAGAGAGAGAGAGCGAGAGATGAGAAACCCCCCACGGAAGGCTCATAATGCCCTCGGACAAGTGTTATGGTATGGCTTATAAGTGAATGCCACCCTCTAATCGGAAAATACGAGCGCGATTGTCGCGCTGCTGTTCGTTCCTCTTCTCTCTTGAATTCGCGCTTCTTTTTCGTACCGTTATATATATATGTTATATATCCTTCTCGCCTCTGCGCGCATACGCTCATACGCGCGACGGTCCTTCATCGCCGACGTTTTCAGCACTGCTGTGCGCGATTTTTTCTCAAGCGAGATCTGTACACAAATGGAAAATTTCGATTCTTTGTCTTCTCGTAGAAGCGACGTCCACGTTTCTGCTCCAACCCTTTCTCAAATAATCACCTAAACAAACGAATTCTTTTCTATGCATGGGAAGACGAGGTACACGCAGTAAACGAAAGCGAGCCTTAGAAATCGATCCCACGCATCCGATGCGAGTATTCGAATGCGCGTTTGGCGTATATATACGTATATAGCCATATAGCTCGCCGCTCTTATTTCCCGCGATAAAAGTGAGCCGCCGCGTTTTATGGACAAATTTGTAAGTTTAAATTGGCGCGCACGCACCGGCTCCGTGAAATTTCCTGCGGTTTTCCCCGCATCTCCCCCTCCTCCCCTCGCCATCCTCTCTCCCTTTGTGCTTCTATACTGCCGAGTAATCAAGTTTCTTTCGCGCCGCAGCGTCGCGTTTTTTTTTTTGAGTGTAAATAAAGGAAAAAAATTAATTACGCAAGATGCTTCTATATCGCTCGAACTGCGCGAACAGTTAGTATCGAGAATTTACGCGTCTCTTCGAGCAGTGCTGTAACCAAAAGAAAAAAATCTCATGGTTTTTCTCTTTTATTTATACTCGTATAGCTTGTTCGGCGTTAGAAACGCGTTTGACATTTGAAGCCGCGCCGCGGCGGGCGATGGTGCGCAGCGCGAGCTAATTTTACGCAATGGGTCCGCAAGAAGAAGAGACACGATAATTATCGAAAGCTCTCCCTCGTAGCAAAAATGGAAGATACGCGTATACGCAGCGCGTATATAGGGAGAGCTTGGGGCCCCACAGCGACGACGAGAAATTCTCTCTCGAAAATGCGAGGAGCTCGAGGCGGCGCATTCTTGAGTCTCGGCGGCGGCGGCAAAAAATATCATTCTAGAATCCCTAAAGAGCGGAAAAAGCGCGGAGCGTACCGCCACCGTCGGTCGGCGCTTTTTCGAACATCGTAAACCGATCTCATCTCTCTCTGTTTCTCTCTTGGCGGCAACAAACTCGTGCAACTATATACGTAACCGGCAGCGCGCCTAGTCGAGGCGAAAAAAAACTAGCGCATTAGGGGAGTTCCAGCGCAATTGCTCGGTAGCGCTTGTGGTCTCTCTCTTTCTCTCTGCGCGGCTCTCAAAAAATGCAAATAAGCCTATAGCCGATCGGTTTTGCGCGCGTAAAATCGTCGATCGCGCGGCGCGCGAGCTTGACCATTACGCGCCGCAGTAAAACGCCGCGCTCCTTCTTGCTGCCGTTTATTTTAATTTCGCAACGGCGGCGGCGGCTCGCTGCCTTTGTTCTCTCTCTCTCTCTCGCTCTCCGCAGGCTCCTCTTCTTGCGCTTTCGGACGCGGAGAGAAAGAGCGAGCGAGCGAGAGAGAGAGAGAGAGAGAATCTGCTCGCGCAGGAGGCGTGTGATCGTTTTTATGGGAAAATTGAGAGATTTGCGTAAGTTATGGCGGTATGTAAGCTTCGAAAGCTGTAGTTTAAGACTATTTAAAGGCAGTTTCGGCTCGATGATTATTGGAGGAAAAAGTGCGCTCTCTGCGTATAGCCTCTCTGCGCGTGTGTGTGTGTGTGCGCGCGCGGCTCTTAATGGAGACGTTCCGCATGGCTATTATTCGAGCATTTTCTTTTTTCTCCCTTTTCGCCGCTGAGTCGATGTTGACACGGCCGGCCGCATGCGCGTGCAGCGCGTACTGTGCACGATAATAATTTCAGAGCGCGGATCGAGGGGAAAAAGCGATATTGATATTGCGGAGCCTCTTATCTCGCGCGACTCGACGAGATATCGATGTCCTGAGCACCGATGTTCAACTGCCCTGCATACGCGTTGATAAAAATTAAAATATCGTCGAAAGTACTCTGTAATACTAGCTATCCCGCGTGGCAGTAGTTCTTTCGATGTGTCTAATCTTATCTTCAATTTGTAGGCAGGATTTTTTTTTTGTCGAATACGCGCGCATAGTACACGCAGTATTGCTCGTCTTTTAACGCATTACATAATTGCGAGAGAGTAAATCAGAAAAAGATAATCGGGACCTCGGTATGTACTGCGCGGATGCTAAAGGTTGAGATGAGCCAGTTGGTGCGTGGTGCGGCTCAAAGGCATATAACTGATGGTGTATAGAGAGGCGAGTATATATAGACATCGAAAGCAGGAGCCGCGGCCGTCGCATCGCGCTTTAGAGCCCGCGCGTATATAATAAAAGCTATACGGTAGTCGGCCTCGGCGGAGATGTATAACATCGTCGCTGGGGTTGCACATATAACGTTTAACATTCGCTCGCCGCCGCAGCGCGCAGCAAAGAGTAGAGAGCGAGAGAGAGAGAGAAAGAGAGAGAGAGCCTTTAGAAGGCTGTAAGATTGGCTCCCTGTAATTATCGCCGAGGCGCGGCGCCTTGAGGTCTTCATTACAGGCCTCTTCTCTCCCTCCTTCGCTTCGCCTTGTCGTTATATATACTCTCCGTTTCTCTCTCTCTCTCTCTCTCTCTCTCCCTCTTTCCTCCGCGCATACTTGTTATATTTCTCCCTCTATCTCTATCTCTCTCTGTCTGTGCAACTTGTACACGTAGTACACGTATATATATACGCGGAGAGAAAGAGAAAGAGGAAGAGGAAGAGAGAGAGAGAGAGAGAGAGAGAGAAAAAAGGCGTTTCGGGTCTTCTCTCTCACTCTCTCGCGCGCGAGCTGTCATAAAGCTCGGCTCGCGCGCGCGCTCAGAGAACACGGCGGAGAGCGAGACAACTCTTTCGCTCGCCGCTGCACGAATGGGATGTGACGGCGCGATCGGCTCGAGCGAGCCGGGCGCTCGTAAATAGCCGCGATGCAATTTGCGAAATTGTTTGCCGCGCGTCCGCTGCTTCCCTTCGCCCTTTCTTTTTCAGCCGCGCGATGGATGTGCGGGTAAGTGTATTCTTTTCAGAGGGCTATACGATGTATTTGCGCCGCGTCGAGCAGCTGCGTTATTTTGATCGGACGCGTTGTTGGGCTTGAGGAATTGCGCCGCCGCGGCCAGTAAATTACCGAGGAAGTGGTGTGTAATGGCCTGTTTCGTTTATTGGATTATTAAATAGAGGTTGCGCGCGCGCGCGTTCGGCTGCACGCTCGATTAATCGCCGAATTAATTAGAATGTCAGTTGTGCTATGCGCGGCGGAGTTAGATAATACGGGCGGCGGTTTTTCGAGTTCGGCCGCGAGCTCTCGCCGAAAAGAGATTTGATATATATATTTTCATTTATACCGGGTCAGCACTGTACACTGCGTGCGCGCGCAGGATGCGCCGCTTTATAAATATTGATGCGAGCGCGTTTGTTTAACGCAGCGTTGCGAATTGTTGTTTGCTGATCGTCGTCGTATACGTGAAGCTTTTTTTCTCACGTCGAGAGAGAAAGAGCGAGAGATATGTGCCTCGGCGGTTCGACTTTTAAACGACTATGTGCGTACACGTACACACAGCTCTGCCGCGTAACGATGACTCGGCCCCTTCGAGTGCAATCTAATCTTCGGCCGAGTGTACAATTAATTAGTATACCAGCGGGATCGATAAGCGCAAGGTGTGAGTGCAAGTATATAGCAGTCCCGAAAGCCAGAGCGCGCACGCACAGTACGCGGCTTTTGAGAAAAATTAACGAATCGGATTTCCGCAGTTTGCTCCCGATAACGAGCCGTGCGATGCCCGTGTGTACACAGCGGGCTACATTGTAATATAAAACACGCTGCGGATTTTCGGAATCGCCCACCCCAATCTCGCGCAGACATCGCGCGATTATAGCGGTCAACTGGTGAGCATAATACAGCTTCGACGCGCGCGTGTTTTCGTCGAAAAGAAACGATGTATCTCGGGCTCGCGAAAATTTAAAAGTCCCGCCGAGTCGACCCCGGACAGCCATGAGAATTGACCAATTAAAAAACACTCCGTGAATTCGAACGCGACGAGTGCGCCAGAAGAAGAAAATCCCTCCCGCCAATTAAATATATAGACAAAGCGTCGCGGGCCACGAAGATCCCGCGGAGCGACATCGCGAACAAAGACTCGTCTCGCTTCCATATCCTATCTGTCTATCCGTCTATCTATCTATCGAGAGTTGCGCGCCCGGCGGAATTCGCTCGCGCCATATTTCAGCGACGAGAGAGAGAGAGAGAGCGGGAGTATAGGGGGTGGCAGCGGCTGGCGTTGCTATGGCAATTAATTACCTTCGTCCCTTCCCAGCAGCAGCGGCAGCGGCGGAGGAGACGCGCTTATAACGGGTGTGTCGAAGATTCCCAGAGGCAGGGAAGGGCTTCCTCTTTCCGCCGTTTCCGGCTCGGCCGCGCGAAGGAGCGCGTTATACGTTCCACTCGTGTTCTCGCTCGAATGGCGCCCTCGATCGACTCTCCGCTACATTATACACACGGCGATGTGTGTACTCTTGTCGTTTCTCGCGCACGAATTTCGGACTGCGGCTCCCCGTCGGAGTATCGAAGATGTATTAGGCAAAACTTTCTGCTCCCTGCGGCAGAGTATGCGGACAGATAATCCTGCGCAGAAATAGCAGCTGCAGTGAGCAGCGATGGTTTTTGCCGCGGAATTTGCGAAAATTTTGCTGAATCGCATTAATTTGAGGGCTTTATGACGTCAAATTAATCAGCAGATAAATAATGATATAATTTTAATAACAAAAAAGAAAAATTGGGTTAGATAATAATGAGTGTGACACTGTTAACAATTTTAAAAAATATATTATTTATTACATTTCTTTAAGTAAACAAACATTTACTTTGTGTCTTCTGCGCCTATAGTTCTATATGTATAGGATAATA
This sequence comes from Philotrypesis tridentata, assembly GCA_018906965.1. Lineage (NCBI taxonomy): Eukaryota > Metazoa > Arthropoda > Insecta > Hymenoptera > Pteromalidae > Philotrypesis > Philotrypesis tridentata. Next base: position 5,866,136 of record JACCIB010000001.1, on the reverse strand, counting down.
TATATATATATATATGTATATTCTTATACTCTATACACGGAATATATTTTACACATAATCGCGCCGCGCAAAGGTATTAATTAAATAATAATTAAATAACGTTAATTATATAAGCGTTGTAATAGTATGTAGAACGTATAAACAGCTCCTATTATTTTATTTGGGAATGGCGTTTATTATCATACATTCTGTTCAAAAACTCTGGGCAAGAGTTATTCTCGAGGACAGATCTTATGGTTAATTTCCGGCTGCAGGGCTGCTTTTCGAAAAAAGTCCTTATCCGACGCGGCTCTTGCTTTTCCAATTGCGCCATACTAGACGCTCGAGTCCGCGTGTCGAGCGCGCTTGTATAAATTTAATTGTTACAGGCGGCCCGTTGTATGTTTCCTTTTCAATAATGATGCGATTTTCCGGGGACGCAACGCAAAAGCAAAAAAAAAAGTCGAAACGTCTAACCGGCCGGGGAGGGCTATTATTTCGGCGCGGCAAGGCAATTTCGTTTTACGGCCGGCTGCGAGAGAGAGATAGTAATACGTTACGCAAACTTTAATCGCCGCTACCTCATAGCAGTCGCAATTCAATATCAACGCTCGCCGCCCAAAAGAATGTAACCCTTTCGGTTGCGCGGCGGAAAGGGGTCGTTTAAACGTCGATTGTGTATTGCTGTATCTGCTGTAAATAGAAAGCATATAAGATACAGTGTGCAGTATATCAACCTCCCAATTCGTTGACTAACAAACTCCAAAGCGAATTATCGATCGCGCACGATTCCTTCAATCGTCGTCGTACACAATATAATTCTATGTGCAACAGCTGCACAGTGTATTGCGGCACTGCGTCTTAAAAAACAGCTGACCCCAAGCTTGCGTAAGCTTCGCCCGTCGTCGGCGCGATCTGCGCAGGCGGTGAGAAGAGAAATCGGGCGTATAAGCTGCGAAGGCATTACGCGCGGCAAACATTGTCTGCGCGCGTTTACCAAGACTGCGGCGCGACTGGCCCGTGTGTGCACCAAACGTGTGTGTACGTGTAACACTCACACACGGAGCTCGATGAGAGACGCGCGTGGGGTGCGAGCCGAGGACGTTTTCCCCCTTGCCGCCAGTGTACCGCAGATAATAGTGTAACTGATAGGAACGGACAACTGCGAGGAAGCTTCTTCTCCTCTCGCTTAATTTTCGGAGCCAAGAGAGAGAGAGAGAGAGCCGCCCCGATGTAGTTATACAATATGTGTGTAGGAACCAGCTTCGCGCGCGGGCGTCTCTTCCAATTAATTTGGCCAATCCACATAGGATTGGAGGGAAGCGGCTTGGATTAATGAAAATATCTGCATTCGAGCACGTGACGCATTGTTTCTCTCGCTTCGATCTTACGCGCGGAGGGAAAAAGAAAACTTAACTATACGAGTTCTTCGGCCGCTGCGTCGAGAGAGCAGTGTGTCCTAATCTAATTTATATCTCCGCGCGGCGGACACCGCAAATGCGCAGCGGCCGCGGGGCGACGGCGCTCAATGAAGTCATCGCGCCGGCCGCAATGTTTAATTATCATAAATTTCGCGAGAAACCGCAAAGCGGTCCGCCTTCGCTCGCGCTCTCTCTCGTCGCGGCTTTTTCTTAGACAATAAGTCTTCCCTTATGTCTTCATTATTTGCGGTCGGCGACGCCGCGAGAGAGAGAGACGGGAACGCCGTCTTAATGACGTCTGCGCGAGAGTGTCATCGTCGCCTCGTTCGGATGCTTGCGCTTTTTATCCCGAGTGCGCGGCGACGATTATGTGCGTTTGCATATTTTTCGAATGCGGCCAAGGCGCGACGGAGCGGCGCTCTCTGAATTATTCGCTGTACGGACGACTTTATTGCTGTGCATTGCGGGGACTCTTGTCGTAAGCGTCGACGAACGATTCAGCGTGTAGTCGTACACGATGTTTTCGTTACGGATGAACAGTCAATTTTTACGCGGATGTCTGTAGCAAGAGAGACGTTACGGGAAAGGCCCTGCGTGTCTACACGTGAAAAAGCGTGAACTTTGCAAAAGTTACGCGTAAAGTTACGTGCATTGCAATGAATGCAGTATTAATGTTTGATTTTGATGTAGAGATTGCTGAAGCGTAATTTTGAGTGCTTGGACTAATTTGTGAGTTAGCGCACGTTGAATGTAAATTACTTCTCTTTGGCTGAAAGAAAAATTGAAAGTCTTATTCCGCAAGCAAACAACTGTTCCATCAGATGTATCTGTTGTATCATATACAAATTATGAACTGCGATTGAATCGAATAGCCCAATAACAAAATCAATGAATCAAAGTAGATAGAATGATCGGCATACGCTTTTGTAATAAAAAGCCAAATACAAGCCGTTACAAACTACATAATCGTAGAGCGTACAGCTCAATAATGCATAAATCACTATGGGTATTCATATACAGACAATCGCGCGATCGGTCGGAATTGAAAGAACCGATTAAAAACACCTTAAAACAATGTGCGCTCGAGACCCTATACGCCTTGGCTCCGAAAAGCGCCGAGGATTTCCAAGATCGAATCAAAGGCACATAGTCGGAGCGGAGCCTCGAGAAACTTACCTGGAGAGAACTGCTGCTGCTGCTGCCGCCGCCGCTCCAGCCGTTCTCCCACTAAATTTGATTTATTCCTCGCGCCGCGCTGCGATCTCTTTTCGTATGCCTCGGAGCAATCGAAATCCGCTGGTCTAACCAGTTTCTCGTAGCTTGTCCTTGCCCTCCTCCTCCTCCTCCTCCTCCTCCTCCTTCTCGACCGAACGTGCCCAGCGACCGTCCAGGAATTTTCTATTATCCACCGGATCGATTTCAATCCTTTGCAGCGGAGCCGCTGTACCACAGCTATATATATGTGGCCTCCTACTGGCCGCTTTATTACACACCCCTTTCTATTAATTTCCTTTTAATGGATTTTAAATTTTAATTGAGCTACGGGCAATGCACGACTCTCTTCTCTCTCTCGGTATGTTATTAAACACTTCTCTATCCACTGGCTTGGATTATTTATGATTATTTTAATTGTTTTGCTCGAACATTACAACGCGCAGAATTCGAATTCGGACGTGGAATATGTTGAAGTAATAAACTAATAGTAATAATAAGCTTGAATTGGCTGTCGTAACTTTCAAAGCGCACAGATTCGAACGTTTCGCAATTGGATTACAACTAAACTTATGTTTTCAACAAGTTATCGAACGCACTTCTCTCACAGTACAAATAATGCACTTGCGCGAATAAAATTTAATGCGCACGCGCCGAACGAAATTTTTACTTTACCACAAACATGTAGATTTTGACATTACACGATGTGAAGCAAATTAGATACTATTATAGCGCTACATGATTCCCGGTATACGAATGTATATGTTTACATCGGGATCTGTCGGCGATAATGACTTCTGCCATATGCTTGCTGTATACGAAGCCAATTGAAGAGAGAAGAGAGAAACAGAGAGAGAGAGAGGGAGAGAAATTGAAGTTGTCGGGATTTCCGGGAAACGAGATTACTACTAAATGACGGAGCGCGCGAACGAGAGAAGGATTGAGGATGCGCGCTAAAGTTTAAATTAATGCCGAGGAATCGGGAATTGATGACGTTTGCTCGCGCGCGCCTCTATACATTTGCGCGCAGAGAATTACAAGATCCACTTATAATAGCACGACATTGGGAAAAAATTAATATTGATCACCGATCGTCTTGTTGCTCTCTTCGGGATCGTACATTAAATAAAAGCGACGATGAGCGATGGAAAGTATTGCGTGAAAAATAAAGGAAGGAAAATAAATCAAAGCGATTGTTGCAGACACGCAAAACAACGTGGCTTGGAAAGTTGCGAGCGTATGTAGCCGTAGCTTTGTAAGAATAAAACTTAAGGAGGTTCCAGTGTAAAATAGAAATAATGCCAAGATATTTTTGAGATTTAGTGCGCAGGTTCACATACGCCTCAAAAGTAGCCACATAAATTTTCCGAAAGCTGGAGTATTATTTCTTAGTCGAGAGATTAATGTTTTAATTTTTTTTCCTCTGCTTAGTGCAGCCTCTCGTGGAAAATTGCAATTTTGTTGCATTTATTTATGGATATGGATAATAAACATTTAATGCCAAGCTTTTTTTTTTTGAAAGAAATTTCAGTGAAAGACGAATATACCATGAGGTATAATCTCTAAGGCATATAAAGTCCTTATTACTAATCATGTAGTCGGCTTAGTTCAGCCTTTTAAATATAGCAGGCACTCAAAAAAAATATGCGAAAAATAAACAATTATTTTGATTAAGAGTTCACCCGAATAGATCTGCATTTCGGACGAACGTGAATATAACGCACGTTGTGAAGGATGTTCACGCGCGGGGGGAAAATTCCGCGGGTACGAGTTCGACGTTCTGGTAAGAAGCGAGTGCGCGGTCAGCGCGTGTACAACGACGCAAAAGACGTAAATCTCCGCCGAAGATATTTCGCTCTCACGATAAATAAATTCTGGAAATTCGAGAAGACAAGCCGTGTCAATGACTTACAGCTGTCTCGTGACGACGCGTTTCCAGTGAAAAATCCGCAGTATATATACATATAGAGACAGAAGTAAAATCATAACAGCGTTAGACGCTCCGGTAACAACCTTGTATATACCTCGATTCGACAATGGCTAAATTATTTATACGCACTGAAAAGCCGCAGTGCATTAAAAAATTATTAGATCGGCCAGTGGTGCGAGATGAAAAGGCGCAATGTTACCGAAGCGCGGTGTTATTAATAATTAACAATGGCAACAAGCCCTAAGTGATAAATATGTCCGCGCGTCTTCCCGCACTGTGTTGTCCGAAAAAGCTTTCTCACCGGGCCGATATACAACGCCTTCATCGAGGCGTGCACGCGCGCGCTCGTGAAAGTCCCAAAGACATCTCGAAGAGAGTAAGAAAGAGGGGGGGGGGGCGTAGGGGGAGAAAAGAAACAACGAAATCAACGCAACAAAAGCACTGTGGTGCGCGAGAGAATACAAAAAGAGGCAACTGCGCGCGCGCGAACGGCATAACGTATCAATCTAAATTACAAATTCCATCGCACAATAGGCTTTCTGCTTCTCGCCGACGAAGGATACACGAGTTAACGCGTTCTCTCCCCTTCCTCCCGGCTTCTCTCCTCTCTTCCTTTCGCCGCGCTCCGACGTAGCTCTCGCTCTCTCTCTCTCTCTCTCTCTCTCTTTCTCACTCGAGCCTATTAATTTATTTGCTCTTTATTTGGCTGTCAGTGCAGGCCGCTCCTCCGCCTTTTCTCTTCCCTTGGAAACGTCTTAATCTTGTAGCTCGTGCTTCGGTTAATTCACCGCGACGAGTTTGTAGTCGCGCTCTTGGATGTGTATCTCCTTCGGCGAAACTAGCCAGGATTATATGTGCACGTGTGCGAGAGAAAATATAACTACTGCTGCTGCTGCTGCTGCTATAGCCTCAGCTCTCTCTCTCTCTCTCTCTCTCGTTTGTATATACATATTACATGGATCGAGTGCGATAATGTTTTCTGTCGATCGGGAGTCGATAATCCGATTATAACCGGATTCGCTGATTCCTGTGATGACATAAACAACATTGTTCCCCTGAATTTTCTATGTAATCATATACTGCTCGACTTGTGTAAGCATTGTTTTCGTTCGCATGGAAATTATGACAAATTGTATATGATGTGAAACGATCGTATCGCTTTTTGAAACTTCTTTTTTCCTTATGCTGAAGAGATTTTGTATCCAGTTTCAACGTCAACTTTGTTTGTTTATTTTATTTTGTTTTGCGACGTATTTCGTACAGTCAAAGAGCAAATTGGTCACTGCTGTTCTATCGATTGTCCCTACGAAAACTAGCACATTTCAAGTTTTTAATACGAAAACTGGTATTTTTTAAGTTTGTATTACGAAGACTAAAACATTTCACATTTTCATTTCTAAAAACTCATATATTTCAAGAATGGTGTATAAAATTTAATGAAATACATGTTTAAATTTGATAGTATAATACATAACTGGCAGAAAGAATGTAAAATTTGCTTCGTGACAAAGATCTAAAATGTGCTAAAATCTTTAACGCAAATTATAAAATTAATATGAAACATACTATATTTTGTTGGTACCGTAAACATAAGTTAGCAAGCAATGCATATTTCCTATTAATAAAATTAACTACTAATTTTATAGTATTTAATATTTTATGTGAAAGTTGTGGTCATATTATTAATTCTGAACTTTATTATTGTATCATGTTTTTGCAAAACAACGAATCAAAAAGGATTTGGTTCAAACTATAAAAAATGTTTGTTTGTTCAAAATAATATTTTAAATGGATTTCATTCTGCTGGATTTTAAATGTATCAGAGACGCACATGTGTTAAGTTGATTCAAATCAAGTAGTATGTGTTTATGTATATTAAAAAGAAAAGTGAAGTAGATATTCTATTTTTTTTTATCCACCCCTGGTAGAAACCTTAAAGGATGTGTTGGCGAATAGTTGTTTAAGTTTGAAGTTAAAAACGTCATACTGGCTTATTTCATTCTATTTCATTCTAGCTTATTTTAAATATAATAAAAATTACATGTTATTGCATATGATCTCTTTCAATTGCACATAATTGAAAACTCTATCATAGTTACAGATATTTTTTATACAGGTTTTACGTTGACTTTAGTCAAAAATACTTACGTTTACTCAACACGCTCAGCAACCAAAATCGTTAATTTTATACCACACACGAAAGCTATTTTTCATTCTAAACCAGATCCGTAGCTCGAAGAAAGCTCTATTTAACGCAAAAGTGCAAATAGCCGGAAAAAAATGGATATTGATGAAAAGAAAGAAGAGTGAGCAATATGTGAGCCCCCGCGTTAAATTCGACGCAGCCATAAAAGTCAAGTTTATTTCGCGGCGATAATGCTTGTAATCCAAATATAATTCCGCCTTTCGAGGGTGGAGGGATACAAGCGAGTCGGTTTATTCGAATTAGCACCCTCCGCAGGGGGTTACTCTTGTATTTCTGCTCTTGCTTCTGCTGCTGTCCTTCTCTATCTTTTATTCTCTGGCTATCTTTCTGTATATTGCCTCTACGTGACGTTCATACACTTGCTGGAATCATATACATTTCTTTCCACCGCTAGAAGTGAATGACAAATGTCCATCATTCTTCCAGAAATAATGTTGCTAGAATTTCTCGAGCTGACATTGGCACAGTCTAAATGACCTGTACAGAATATTGCTCTTAAAATATATATTATACTCTGCATCAGTTTTGCCCAGAATAATTAAAGTAAAATAACTGGCTATTAACTGATTAATGACTTTAATTTGTTTGATCCTTTTGGAAAGCCTTCTGTACAAAGTATCGCGAAAATTTTTTCAACAGAAATTACACTAAATTATCCTACACTATTATAAATAAATGAAACGTGAACGTCGATACCTTATTTACAAGGGATTCAGAAAAAAAGAAGCCGTTTCCTCCGACTTTTCTTGCCCGCACCCCAAATTCGTTTTTTGCTTATTCAACCATCGGGTAGTAGTAGGCAGTCAGCCAGACAGCGACCCCTCGCCCCCCCCCCCACCGCCGAACAGTCTGCCTCGCTTTGATACCTCCACTGGTCCAAGTCACCGCAGCAGCATTGGTTTATAGGTTTCGAAATCACAGAAGCCCACCGCCGCCACGACCACACGTCCCCCAAAGCATCTTACACGCTCGTATAACGTGGAGATCGAGGGTTCGCTTGATCGACGCTAGTTGCGTATATGTGCGACTGTTGGAGGGCACAATAAAATAACTATATTTGCGCGCGATGATATTTCACATTTGCGGACGGACATTTTTACCACGAGTTTTCGGGGCTTCAACTGTAGGATGGAGTGAGCCGAGCAGGTTATTTACGTGGATGGAATGTAATGGAGGGACCGAGCCTGGGCATATGCTTTTATGGAAATAATATGCATACTTCGGCCTGAATACGAGCGCTTGGTTTTATGCCGAGCTTGCAGTTTGCGCGAGATAAGGTGCGTGTGTTTGGGGGGAGAGGCTGCAGGGGGGGGGGGGTGGCGGGGGTCGAGCTGAGTTTGTTACCGGGAAGGGGGCTATATTATGCGTGTATTGTACTGAATTATAGATTTTATTTGTATTGTATTTCGTACAACTTATTTATGGAAATGAGCTGGTTGTGAATCAGGGACGATCTAATATGTTATAAGGATAAGCTAGTATCATAAGTTTATGATTTCTCTTCTAGTTCAAACTGGTCGCTAATTTGATTTCTGCGGCTAATATAAGCAGCGTGATGCATTGAAAATACGATAAGCAGAGAGGTGTAGAAGACTTTTAAGTGCTTTTTCTTAAAATTTACAATTCCAACATTTTTACAATAAATTCAGCGAATAGACTGAGGCGAAACGCGTTTACATATGAACATATGCCTTGTTTAACATTTTAGCTCGAGGTGACATGTAACTTCTAAATTATGCACAATAATTTGAACTGAAAGTATTTATTCCATAACAATTTGATATTTAAAACTTGTTTAAAAAATATAGTCGGATTTGTATGCTTAGAAAATAGCAACGCAAGTGGATTCGGTTAAATTTTCTTTATTTGAAAGTGAAACTCTAAATTCATACTCTCTAGTTCAGTCGAAAGCGGTCTTTTCAAAACTTTGATAGCCTCTACTGCTTTTAATACCTTCTAGTTATGATCTAAGGTATTATCTGAACGTCTCGTGTAATAGCGCACCATTTTAAAGCTGCTGCAAACGAAAACGGAATTCGTTTTATAGCATTGTTTTCAAAATTGCCCCACGACCTTTTCATCACATTGATATAGCTATACGGTGTATTCAAAACTTCGCTTACCTTTTGCGTAATTTAGCTTGAAATGTTCGTCTTACGTTATTTGAATATTGTGTAAGTTTTTACCAATGCGCGTCTAACGCTCTACAATTGCAATGCGTTTTTTGTAAAACTAAAGATTGAGGAAAATCCGTGGGAAAAACAATATTTTGGACTCAAGCAAAAACAGTATTTGTAAATGTAGATTTTTCAGTTGGGTACGTCTATATATACTATATGAGCGCAGGGGCAAATCCGCAAACCTTCTTTGAATAGCAGTGAATAAAGATTATCAGATTATTTTGTGCAGCAGGTTTAATATACTTAAAAGTAATGCTCAAAAGCTAAAAATCGCACGAAATTTTCATGTTTTTTCGGATAGTAACTGTAGCGATAGTTATATGATATTTATTTATGATCGCATATTCTTAATGAAATACACATGTCCCAACTGAATATTTACACACATATTTGTAATATATTTCATTCCAAAGGGATGCGAGTTTTCGTGCAATAGAAATAAGATGAACAATGATCATTATGAAAATCCCGTTAAAAAAGAAAAGTTTCTGCACTTTATGCGCATATCGAATGCATGTAATGCTGTTAATATTGCTCGTAAATAAAATGTTCATCCACCAAGTTTAAAAAATTTTAAGGATTTGCTGATGGGCAGGATTCAGCGCAGGCGATATTGATCAGTGCTCTGGTTACCTAGAGCTTAATGAAAATCACGTCTTTCAGATTCTATCGGAGTCGGTGATCACTCTAATCTTATAGCTAAAAAGAACATTAAGTAGCAGCTCTGAGAGCCATCTTAAACGTTTTCTCCCCCTTCGCCGCGTTGCGCAAGCTAACGTCGCCCTCCCCCGAAAAAAGTCATTCAATGTCTTTCAATCACTATGATCGATGGCGTCGCAGCGCGATTTTTCCTCGGCAGCGTACGCCTGCGGGGCTGATGGAGAAACAGCGCCGCACAGGAGCTGATTTGCAAGCTTGGTGTACGCGGGAGACGCTGCACCTTGCGCCATCGGCTTTCGCTTAGCGTATAGCGTTATATATACACGCGCGCGAGATCGAGATCCTCATCGCCACCGTAGAAAGGGGAGGGAGAAAAGAGAAAATTCATTTCCCTATTAGTTCGCCGTGTCGCCCGTGTGATATATGAATTGTTTGATAGGTCACCGTCGCGCGGCGTATGATTAATCGAGCTTCGCCTCAGAACGAGCACCCAGTAGATAGAACGCGAGAAACAAAGCTCTGACGTGTGCTACTGCATATTGTCAAGAGATTTTCAAGAGATTTTCCATGAATGATTTATTGGAAAACTTTGAGGAATTCACTCTCTGCGCGTATTGAGTTGTAACCTACAAGTTCGTTGCCATTATAATGAGCTTTAGAATCAGTTTAAATAACGTCATGTAGCAACTTTTTATTTTCCTTTATAATCCTACTCTCTAAATCTAAAACTATTTCTCATAGTTAAATAATGTTAACCTTCCAAATCGTGAAATTTTTCACTATTTACACGCAGTACAAAAAATATCATTTTACAAATTAGTGAATAGTCACTAATTAATATGGTGCATTGTTGTAAAAATTATAATTCGCTATAGTACGCATTTCATTTCATTTTTTTAACCTGTTTAAACTGTGATTATTCACTAGTTCACAGTTGCACCATTATAACCTTTTCAAATTGTTAATATGGACTAAAAAACAGTGCATTTTCACTGTTTTAGGTTTAGAGAGTATATAGAATGCTCAAAAATATGAATTAAAAAAATGTAAATGAACCAATGACTATAAAGTTTCGCGTACGTCAATTAAAGTATATTCTAAACTAGCTACAATTCCAATGTCACCCCTGAGCAACGATATACGGCGCGCACAATATCGGGCTGGAAAGTGGACCCGTTTACGCGTCAGACAGCAAGAGAGGCGTGAGCGCGAGACGCGTGCCAAGCATCCATCATCTCTCTAAACAACTGCCCCCGCTCGGAACCAGCCCAATTTCGCCCTTTTCATTTCACGAGAAAGAAATCGCAGCTCTGCTATTACGGCGTATAATAAATACGTCGCATCATCGGCCGCCACGTGTCCGCATGTGACCGTAAGTGTACGGCAAATATTTCGACAGCCAACTTGATCGACTGCCAGAGAAGTCGCCGTCGAAGGAGATTTAGTGTAGCTGCGTTACAATCTTTTGAAAACTGCTCAAACCTTGCAAATGTATAATATATTTAACATCGTGAGATGGGAGATTTCGTTGTTTTCTCGCGTCTGAGCATTCAAACTTTCGACGCATACGCGCTTTTAATATCCAAACAGTCTCAAAAGATAGATTTGCTCACGGCACGCGGTCTGTGATTTGTCCCTCGTTTCTGTGTACCAACAACCCCCGTCGTACGTAGCTCGAGTCGTAAACAACCTCCCAGAGACGAGGGAAAAAACTGAACCAGTTGAAAAAAAGCGTAGAAAAAAAAACCGAGTATGGCGATCATAGATTCCTCGGGCCACGTATACTGAGCATAGCCGAAATTAGGAATCTGTCGTTATTACCCAGGGGCAGATAAATTTTCGGCGACTCGAGTCCGCAGCGCCGCTGGCGGTCTAACCTGCTCTCGCTGCTCGGCTGCGCAGATTTTTTTAATCGTCCAGCGGAGCAGAGATCAGTGAAGTACTGCACCCTTGGGACCGGTCCACCGCTCGCTCGGACGTGGGATGTATCTATGCGCATGTGCGCCAGTGTGTGTGTGTGTGTACGTAGAGGAACGAGCGCGCTTGTCATTTTAAATCACGCGATTGTACTTCGGGACGGCGAAGGTACGAGGGGATAGTTGGAATTTTCGGATGGTTTTTACGGGGCATTGAATGAGATGGCTCGGGGTGTAATGGAGACTTATTGGACGCTGATGGAATAGAGGTGTAGCTGTCTGCTTGGCTCGCAAGGTTTAAACGCGTGTATTTCCTGGGAATCGCGATAGCACGATTAATGTGGTTCAATAATTGTATATACGTAGGTGTATAATGCAACGCAAGATTGTAGAATCGAAAATATTACTGGTTTTTGGAGAAATTCTATTGACATATTATTTCGATGGGAAAATCGACAACTATTCGAAGCGTTGGAACCTCCGCAGATTAGTTGGCAGCAGATTCGATAATCAAATGTAGTTAAATTACGTTGTTTGAGACCAGTTAATTTGAAATCAAATTGAATGCTTGCATGGTGTCAAGTGTACGATATTGTTATTAGCAAAGCTATTGAAATTTTCTCCTTGATTTAGACGTAAAATTTGAGATTATTCGTAAATCTTATATGTAAATTGAAAAATTACCTTTTCTATTTATGTAGATTAAAACGAAGCACATTCCTTGTTTTCAATACAATTCCACAGGATTTAGCAAGATTTATTTCAAATTATCCAGTTGCTTTGGAAACGAACAATTTTGAATTTACACAAAACTTTTTTTCTTTTCGACTCTTCAATTTTCTAACTTGTATTATTGACGTAGTCAAAAATTTAATGGGATTAACTCGATTAAATTCATTCAATATACATATACGGACCTGTGTGTGCGTATACATGGGGGTGTGTGTGTGTATCGAATTAACGGTATTCAGGAAATTTACGAGTTTCGTCGCTTTTGCGCGCATTGACCATTTCACGCGTCACCGATAAAACATTCGCCTGATAATAAAGAGTTATTGCGCGACGTCAGAAGAAAAGCAGGCTGGCAAAAATTTACGGTCCGTTACGCGTCACGAAATCGTAAACACAGCTGTGTGTTATAATTGTGCGCTGGAAGAGAACTTTTGCAGGAAACATCAGATTTTTATTTCTAATAAATGTGCAGCTCATGAAGTATGGCATTGAAGAAATTATACCGTAATTACGAGATTTTAATTCCCCGGATCCATGCGGAATAAGCTATATAAGCTCATTTGCAACTATGTTGAAGTGCGCATCAGATAAGCACGCCAAGAGCAAGTGAATAGTGTTTTCATTATTAAATATTGAATTACTTATGTACTTTTCGCATCGAGTTGCTGGAAACTTAGCGTGATTAAAATAAATTAGCAAGAGAATACCATTCTATATATTTTATTGAATATAAGTATTCCGATCTAGATCAGTAGAGCAATAAATTTTCTGATATTAATTAAACGCTATTGCGTTTTTTTGTATATGAAGTTTGCAATGATAAATTTTAGAGATGTGCGCACGTATGGTATAAATATATAATTACTGATGTATACTTTAATCCAGTAAAACATATTCGTCTTCATTTTTTCATTAACCATTATACAGTTTTACTAATATTAACAACAAGATGTTTTTTTAACCTTACAATTCCCCATCTAAATGGTTGGTTATTTCAAAAATCAATCATGATGATGCGGAAGAGCAATAATTAATAGACTACAAAAATTTCAATGTATTTCTTCTGTTAATTTTTTACCACCACAATTAAAAAAATTAATCAAAATCAAGTTCTCTATGAAATCTGTAATTACGGATGTAAAAAAGATGAAATGAGAGTCCGAAAGAGTTCTTTTAAGTACATTAAGACTCAAATTGGTTGAGGCAACGCAATTTCGATGCGGGCTATTGAAATTTCATGTTTTATTCAATGAAAATATTTTAAACTCAAAAAACATATAATGTATAAGACCGCCGTTAAATAGACGTGTTCAACGATACGTAATTAATTGCAACGTAATTATCGTCGTCTGTCCGCGCGAAGAAATCAACCGAAGCCTTTCACGAACTTGTGAACTAACGAGCGGACGAAGGAAGAAAAAATTGCCTGAAAAGCGCGTAGAAGCAATCTGTATCACAGCGGAGCCTAGTTCTCTAACGTAAGCCGTATAGGAGCGAGCGCGCGTGTACAGCGAGTCTGAGGAGCAGGCGATTTGCATGAATTTATTTATTTAATTAGAGAGATCAGCCAGCGATAAAAGTAGGGAAAAACGGCTCGCATATTCGAGCTCGATAATTAGCTCGCTCGCGTATATATATAGCGTTATACCGCCTCGTCTCGAGGCCCCCTCTCGATATAATGTATTCGTCACGCTGCACTTTGTCTTATTAATGCATTAAGCGAGAGAAGAGCCGGCGGAGGAGAAGAGCGACGAGCGACGCGACGAGAGTTAATTACGAAGGAGCTCCGAGCTATACCAGCGCCGACGCCGTTAACTCGAAGACGTCGTTACGCCGCTAACTTTGCCCTTTCACGACGGGCTGCTGCATTTCAATGGGAGTCTCTTTCCTTCTCTCTTTTTTCTCCCCCTCCGTCCGTTTCTTCTTGCCACCTCGACCGTTGGTCTTCTATCGTCTCGCCGCTTGTTTCGCACTTTTTTTTTCGCCGTCGCCGCGCAGTACGTTTCCCGCAGCGCGCGCGCGCGCTCTCGCCGTACTTAATAGGATTTTCATTATGCTCGTTTCGTGCTTTATGGCTCTTAAATCACTCTTGCGAATCAGCCGGTAATTAATGATGATTTATTTATTGTTAATAACGCGCTGCGGGCTCAACACAACGATTGTATAGCCCCGCGCGCGCTCAAGCGTCGGTCTATTGCACAACGCGCAGCTGTGCGAGTGTATTTGCGATTGCGCGCTGGCTTATTTGACTTTTCTCGCCGAGTGTCGACTTTTTGCACCGGTCCGTGTAATAGAGGAGGACATTATTTCGCAAGACTATACGACGCTCCGAGAGAGGTGGCTTCGCACGGATTCTCATAACAAGCGCTTTTCTCGCCAACTCGATGCGGAATCGCTTTTTATTACGCAAAAGTGCTACACTGCCACGAGAATCATTACAATGAGTTGAAATCCGATCGCTTGGTGCACGCCGCAGTGATTTTCCGAAATACAATTATGGGAATCGTCTTCCATTCGGTTTGGCAGAGGCGCGTAAGCGGAAAAAGTTCAGTGCGCAGCTCGCAGTGGTATAAAAACGTTATTTACTTTCGATCACGTAAAAGTATAGCATTTCCAACGAGCACGCGCGCAGCCTACAGCCTATACACAGACAGCAGACTTTCGGGGGGTGGGACGCAAGACACCTCTCGACGCAGCGCAAAAAGCACTGCACCCTTGAGAATTTTTTTTCGGGTTTCGCAGCCTTAGGGATGTGTCCTAACGTAAAGTGGAAACTCGATCGTCCGCGACACCGAGGCAATTCACCTTCCTTTCTATCTTCCTTTCTCTGCTCCCCTCCCCCGCCCCTGCCTGTAAGTATTCTCCACTCGTCGGACTAAGTCGAACTGTAATCGAGTGACCGCCACTGTATTTTACTCGAGATCGGGATGTGCGGCCCTCGCAACTTTTTTCTAAACTCTGAGAAGCATATTGAGCTTTAAGGGATGAGATATATACTGTAAACGGTCGAGCAATTAAAAAACTGCAGTTTGTTTTTATGTTTATTTTATTATTTGTTTCAGTAATCGATTATATGCAATATGGTTGAAATATATTCAAACTAGATATATTCTTAGAAAAGTGTGCTTTGACATCCAGATTCGTAATAAGTATAACGTTCTCTGAACCTTTGCTCGTTTTTGAATACATCAAAATTATATTA
The DNA here is from genome assembly GCA_018906965.1 of Philotrypesis tridentata. Classification (NCBI taxonomy): domain Eukaryota; kingdom Metazoa; phylum Arthropoda; class Insecta; order Hymenoptera; family Pteromalidae; genus Philotrypesis; species Philotrypesis tridentata. The sequence goes on along the minus strand of JACCIB010000001.1, from coordinate 5,850,698 downwards.
AGGCCCCTCCCTGTACAAATCTACACGTCATATCCGATGTATACATATAGTGAATGAGAAAAATTACTGCGTGTAGCTTTGATTATGCAGATTGCGATAAAGCTATGGCACTATAAGATATGTAAAAACTAAAATGAGTCAGCTCGTTACAGTGGCGGTTTCTTTGGGATTATAAGTAGTATTTAGCAATTGCTTATCAACATAGATATATTGAAAATGACAGCTCGAAAAGATACCCATTTTCCACGATTTTTTGCTTATAAACGGATGTAATCTGCGTAAAAAAATCTGTACTTAGTAATTTTTGAAAGCCTGCCGTTATTTTATTTGGATAAACCATTTCTGCAATCCGGAAATGGTTTATCCGGATATGGCACATAGATTTAATGGGAGGGATATTAATTTAATAAAATCTAAAATCGAGGTATTTGATTCAACGTTATTAAAGTATCAAAATAAATTGATGAAGTTCTTATCGTTATAACTTGTTAGAATTAAGTACAATATAAATTTACATTTTTAAATTTAAATTTTTCTAGAGATTTTTCTATTCGTGCAAGGTCACAGTTGATGTACAGTTGATATAAATACTGTTTTATCTTCTTTACATTGTTTCCTTCTTATAGCAATTATTATTATTCTTGTTATATTTGTAATAATTATTATATTTTATATATAGCAATTGAAAGTAATCGTCATCTTACTCTTTCACTTCGCGACGTAGTTTTCATTGCTTATGATATAATTATAGAGACTTACTAAATATAAATAATTAAAACAGCTACCTCAGAACACTGCGTTTTCATATGGTAAACAACAGTGAGTATACGTATTATTACTGATCGAATGCAATTTTTGAGTTTATGTAACACTTGATACATAAATATAACAATAAAATTAAATATTTCATTGTTTGTAAAATTCGGCGCATCTGTCTCATTAAGTCGCGATTTCAGAGTCAATACAATAAAATAAAATAAAAATCCTGCATACGTATACAATATGCCATTTTCTTTGATCTAGGCTCTAAGTTTAGACATTCTGGAAATCTCACGAGAGAGTAGACGTGCTCTTCATCGGGATCCAACTAGAGCACATAAATTCATTGAGCATTCTAATCATTTCTCGCAAAGAGCTCGAATCGACAAGTGTTAATGAAGGCGATTGCTCAATAAGCCGCTATACTATCGGTCGCGGCTCCTATTCACTCGGCCCGAAGAGCATATTCTTATCGTGCCGCCGCCGCCGCCGCCGCTGCCGCTGTTCTCCTCGCATCTCTGCGCATAAGTAAATGACGTCAGTTTCTTTCAATTTGACGTCTGACGGCAGAGCCGCGACTTCCGGTGGCGCGACGTTGTCGGCGGGGCGCTTCGCCGAAATGAAGTATCTCCATATTTCAGATGTGCGCAACACAAAGCCTCTCTATGGAGAGCATAATTAATATCGCGCACAGGCCGAGAATCGCGGCGAGGATAAAAATACGAGCGGCAGATACAGATGAATGAAGGCAGACTGACGCCGCTATCAGAGGAAGTGAGGTCGACCTCTCTGGAATTTTTGCAGCCCGGGGATGCAGCGAAAGAGAGCGAGAGGGAAAATGAAAATATTGAATGGATGAACGGCCGGGACGAGCCGAAACGAGAATGGGAAATGAGCCGAATCGGGGCGAGCGACGATAGGCAAGTTAGGCGGGATCCGACAGACGAACGAGACTTTCATCAATGAGCAATCGAAATTTTCGCGTTTTTACAGCCGGCTCTAATCGTTGTACTACTTGAATTGTAAGCATTAAGATAATTAATAAAGTCGGTGAGACACGATGTATCAATTGTAAATACGCTCTACTTCGTCTATACGTTAAATAATACGGTATTTTTTATTATTACAGTGTTCCCCTTATTTAGTATACATGGAAAAAAGCCAATCAAGATGGCAGCGTCGTTGCTCGGTGCATAATGCAATCATTGAAAGAGCCGATTATTCGAAATTCAACCGGAAATCTATTTATTGGAATTTAAAACATTTTAATTTTAAACTTCGAGAAGTACGAAGTAAAAATGCTGTATCTTTCGATGTAACAATTATTAGCATAGCACATGTTGTTTAGAAAAAAAATCTTGCCTTTTCTTTCGTGGTGTAAGTACAATACGAATATGTACATCCTATCCATGGCATCAAAAAATCGCCCAGATGCGTATGTCTTGGAGCGTGTCGAATTGCCGCTTTAGCGTGTCGCTTTCTCTCCCCCTCGCTGTGTAGTCGCCGTGAACCGTTTTACGATCTCGCATTCTCATATTAACGTAGACTCGCGGAAATACACGTGTCAGCCGTCTTTCTCTTTTTTTTTTATCTACGCGCAAAGCTCTGCCACGTGTGTACTTTGCGGCTAGAGATTGTGCATACTATATAGGACTATAGCAAGGGATACACGTGTGTTTGTTTGTCTTTGTGTTTGTATTTTGATTTACAGGTAAAGCAATAATCTGTACATGTAGGTGTAGGCAATATTGCGTACGTGTGTTTCTTAAATAATTAGACCAACAGTGTGCAGAAAATTGCGTTTACTCAAAATAACGCCATTTTTGGATAAATGTTGGAAACACATTTTTATGTATTACATCTATGCATGTAAAAATCTTTTTATTTTTATAATATTTTCAAAATTTAGATAATGTAAATAAACATCCCTTAAATAAACTCCTCCTTGACGTCGAAAAATCGAAAATTTGAAATTTTATAAGAACAGTACACTTCTGTATTTATATCATTACCGCGCATGATGTACACTTATATCCACAAGATCTTACATTCTGGTCCCATCGCCGCATATTTGTTTGGATAGAAAATATCCTGTGTGCACTGCAGATATACATCCCAGTACAGTACTTATACACATTCTCAGTCGTCACATGAAAAGTGTATGCAGTGAGTGCACAAAGTCGACCCCGAGGTCGAGCCCCCCCCCCCCCTGATATTCAGCGCTCTCCTATCCACCCTAATGGAAGCTGGTGGTGGCGGCACGCGGCGCCTCGTGCTCGGCTTCGGGTTAAGCAAACTATCGATTATAGGATTTCACGCTAAGCACCTATAGGATTACCGGGCGAGAGCCTGGAGTCACTATGGTCCGACGCTCGATAAACCCAGTGGATTTGTTGCTCTTTTCCACGGGCGCAACCTCAAAAGACATCGGCGTTAATCTTTGATTATATCGAGGCGTGTACACTGGGAGTGCGATGCTTCATCTTTTTCCAACTGCTCGTGTGAATACATTACGCTCGAGTGACGCAGTACTGACAAAGTATCTCCGATAAGATATTGAACATCGTGAGATCGTAATCCATCGGAGCGGCATTAGAGCATTAATTCAAGGGAGTTTATTTATGTTTGATAGTTTTAAGTTACGACGCGGTGCCGACTCCTAATACAGCACGCGTATCACGAACTTTTTACTATTTAATTTGCAGTAACGCACGTACAATGTGTATAAGTATATATTTTGTCAATATAGTTATAAAGTATTGTCAGACTATGTATGTTAATTAGTAGGGGGTGATACGAGAGTACATTATATGCAACGATTTTTATTCTTGTTTCAGGGTAAGTGACTTATCTACACTACTTCACTTCACTTCATTTAATTTCACTTCAAGCTCACGACAAGCAGGTCAGTGGAAAATTTATTCACCTCAAATAGCCATCTACGTCTCAGGAAAACATGCCGTTTATCGTGAAAAGCACACCCTTAAAATCAGTTTTCCAGAAGCGAGCTTTAAATTTATACCTCCCAACAGATGGTGCGCTCTATCGCGCCGTGCCCTCCGCTCATAGAAACGGCACGGCTCTCGTGTTGTGTGTATGCCTCCTCTTTCATTGACACACTCGCAGCGTTCCCCGCGTGAAAAAGTCAGCGGCTGCCGCGGCGCACGGCTTACAGCGTGGCTAATGGGCGGGTGCCGTCGAGAAACAATTTTCACGGGTTATTAGAATTAGAGCGGGGGTGCGTTTGATGATTGCCGCGTTCCCATGACGCGGAAACGATCCGTGCGTAATCGTGTGTGCGGAGGACGCGCGCGCGACTCAATCGAAATCGCTAAACGATTGTTTGGGAACCGGCCTTATCGCGCCTTTCTCATGCGCACGATACCCATAATTGAGATATTCGGGCTAGCTCGCATCCGCGTCAAAAGTGATTTTCTCTCGATGCAGCCCGCATGGCTTGAACATTGAAAGCGTTGGCATTGCTTTGTATTATAATAGTGATTGCCAAATTCGCTCGAGTCGTATTGTTCTGTGTTTGCGAGACTGGCCGTTTTTTAAGATAAATTATTCGTTAAGTAGAATCTTGAAGAAATATTGCTCATAATATTTCTAGTTTGTAATCTAGAATTTATACGTAGCTAAATCTGTTGGCAAAGAATGTTAGTAAAATTAAGGTGGCTTTCAGGTCGATCATTGAAATATTTTTAGCCTTATGGATTTAGTACCACAATGTCCTTCGATACTCTTTTTGTAGAATACATCTTCGCTAATTCTAACGAAAACTAGCTCAGTTTAAAATAGATCTAAATTTAATGTTATATATCGAATATCTGCGAATAATGTAAGCTTATCTAGACTTATATATAAATTTATACTTTTATCCACATACATCACATTTATCACGTTATAGTACCTTAAATTTGTTGCAACATTGAACAATGTGCAGTTGAAAATCTAACTTTTTGAACTACGCTAGTCTTCGTTGAAATCGACGATATTGTCGGTCTGTACAAAGACTAACTTATTTTTGAAAAACGTATTTTCATTCTTCATATATAGCATCTGTGACCATATAAATCTAACGAGACTATCGTATACTTACGATTCTATTTTTATACTTGATATTTATCTTAATTCTACCAACATTATTTTATTTTGAAGCTATAAATCAACGATTGATATTAGCTTTTCTGAAATAGATTAGTTTTTGCACGGATTGACGATATGCTTCAATTACTGCGATCAGAAAACGGTCAGTCAGGACAAAACTTTTTATGCATAGAAAGAACAGGAAGCGAAGCTAGTCTCTTTTTCTCTCATTACGATATCGCACATCGAAAGTCGGTCAATTGTCGCTAAACAAGTAAAGTGTCGGCGCGTCCGCCAAGGCGACAAAGAGCGCCGTAGAAAAATTAGAAATCTTGCGATAGGGGCTTTGAATAAGGCCTCGGGGCAAAGAAAGGAAACACGAACTCGCAGATAAGCGGTTCACTCGGGCTTTGAGGTTAACCGCCGCGCTTGGCAAGGCCAGTATGAGACTGACCCCAACAGATTCGCTTGCTCTATGAATTGGAGTTCATGTAGCAGGTCTGTTGTTATTGTAAATGAGGTACCTGTACTGTTTCGCCACCTCAATGAATGTGAGTTTCTATTACAAAGTGCTGTGACTCTTTTACAAATAATTCAACGTTAAATCGTCAGATAAGTGAATTCTAATTCCGTTTATATTGTATGTGCTGTGAATCTATTTTGAACCCGTTAAAATTTAAAGATATCGTTAAATGTAGTGGGGTAAAGAAATTTAAGCAAACGTACCAATTTTTAAATGTCTGTTATCAATGATATTTTAACACTTTGATAGCTGTTGATCATAAAATATGGGTAATGCATATCATAGTTTTTCACGTCATGATGTTGTTTATTAATTTGTGATATATCGTTTATTTATTTATGTGAGAAACATTTTATTGAAACTAAGGTACAAATTATCAAAAAGACATTTATTTAAAAAGTGAAACGGCAGACGTTAATATCCTCATAATATACCATAGAATAAGATACAAACTATTGCAAACCTCGATATCATAGACACTCATCATGTTATTGAACTTGGAGTTTTTAAAATCAGTTAGCATACTGTAGGACATTATGAAAACGGGAGCATAAAATTTTGTCGATTAACCTTTTTTTATCAACTGTACCTGTTTATTTAAACGCTCATTCTTCGAATAAGTACAATAATAAACAAGCAGGCAAATAACTTGTACAAGAAGGTAATAATTATTTCAATATAATATGCTTGCATTAATTGTTAGTTTGAATGGTTGTTTTTATGCTTCGATATTATCTAAAATTATTGGTAACAACCTTTTACATAAGTGACCATAATTATAACCTTATAACTCACGGAATTTATTTAAAGAATCAGCAGTCATTTTAATATAAATTTTAAGTTAGTGAAACTGGACGTCACCGGCACTTAATATAAAGTTAAGTACACTTTATTTTAATTGCATAATATTATTTATTTATTTTAATTTTATTGTTCTTATATTCTTAAATATTTATCATACCCATTATTTAATCAATTCTTTTTATTTTATATTTTGTATTTTTACAGTATTATTTGTTACATTATTTATTATTTATTTAGTTTTTTATAAATCATATTTATTATTTTATTATAATTTTTAATATGTATTTATTTCATGAATAATTATATTAATAAGATTTTGCACTCCAACAAAAAACTTATACGTGTTATGGATTAAACCATTTGAATTTCGAAACAATTAAAATGAACTTACAATGTCATTCCTGAATCAGACATCATTTGTTAATAAATTGTTAAATTTATTGAATTCTTCTATAGTTTTAAAAGGAACGTTGATATTATATTTGCTAGAAAGTCCTGTATTGACATGGGTTACAGTAACAATTCTTTTATCCAGTAAGAAAGCCTGTGTATATACATTCTAAAATCATGTAAAATTATGTTAACAATAGTGCAAAACTATATGTCAATCTAATAGTTAAGCATACATTAGTCTAAGTTTAAACGCGAGCTTTGACGGTAAAAGACAAGGTTAGATAACACGGTTAGGTGTCTTTGTCTTAATGAATAGATGAGATAACGGATCTTCATATGTCATTAATCGACATGCAGTGGTAAACATGAACATGATTGAATTCTATATTTCATCTGACACTAAATTCTTGAGCACTATAGGAGCTGCATGAAATGTAAAAAATTTGTATTCCACTGCTTTCCAGTACGTAAAGTCCTTAAAAAACTGTTGTCCTCTGATAGAGCACTCATATAATTACAACAGATTTTAACATCGTTTTGTCCATGTGCTGTAGCATTATCATTTGCAAATTATCTTTCGCATATTTTTCAACTATTTTTCTTCTTTTCTCTTTGAACTCACTATATTGTTCTAAGAGTCCACTTTCTCTATCCACTGATTTTATTTAATTTTTTCTTTATACAATTTACAACGTTCTTTATTCATGTTGTCATGAGAGATTTTTCGCTACTGGCTTGCTTTATTTTTTTAGGTTAAGAAGCTTTGAATGCTCCGAATCATAGCCTATAGGGTCTGCTCCCCGTTTAGAGAGTGTATTGAGAGTTTACAAATATACGCGCATGTGCAAGAAATGAGGAGAGGTTTCGCCGTTAGGGTTTCAAACTGGAAACCCTCTTATTTTCTAGACGGCTTATAGCTTTCAACTTCCGAATTTTAACTAAACGACTTTCACAAGTATATAATTTTCTTAAAAGTAATTAAAATGATTAAATATACTCCAAGTATCGATTGAAATTAAAATAGCGTTCAAAATTAGCTATTATACACCTGACAATTTTTCATGGAGATACATCTTCAATTTCTACCATGCGCGCCCAAATACAACCAAACCATTTGCACCAACTCAGTAAAAACAAAGTATTCCCCATCCCAAAACCACTCAGCTATAATCGCCGTCCTATTATACGGGACGAGAAAGGCGAGCGCAAAATGAAATTTCAAAGGGCCCATTCTGTAGCCATCATTCTATTACGCTGCCCTCGAATAAGTATACCGGTGAAAAAAAAAAGAAATAAGAAGGCGAAAGTAAAACACACACACACACATATAACGGCGTCGAATATCGATGTAAACGCGAAGACATTAAAGAACCGCTCAATTTGGTGCTTGGCAGCGAGAAACGGAGAAAGAATATGAAAAATTACGATAATGGATGCAGCGAGAGAAAATAATGAGAGGATAATCGAGGATTGCCGGGTAGTTTGCGCAGGAGAGCGAAAGAGAGAAGAGACGAAGACCCCTGTCTCGCTCCCTTAAGAGAGAAAGAGAAGAGAGAGAGAGAGAGAGAGAGAACGCAGTAAGAAAGGGGTTGATACGGCGCTGGAGGAAAGTTAACGTAGCGTCTAAGTATACATTTTACCCGTAACGTGCTCGCCATTACCCTACAACGACGCCGGGTCGCCAGGACCGTATATAGTACAAAATCGTGTGTGCGCGCGTACTTGCGCGAGTGTATACGTGCGTGCGCGAGTATATGCGCGTGTGTAGCGTGTACGTGCAGGCTAAAGTGGCTATCAGCCAACATAAACAATCGGCCAGGTAAGTATACGTTTTGCAGCAGGCCGCGAAAACGAGGCGACGCTCTTTCTTTATCCTTCTCTCCTTCTGCTCTCCCCCCCCTCCCCAACCCCTCTTCTCTCTCTCTCTTCCTCTTTCTCTCCCTCTTTCTCCCTTGCTCCTCCGAAGAAGAGGAAGGATTCACGGCTGCACGGAGTCCTTATGGGATGCCCGAGAGCGCCACGCTAATGGAGCCATTATTGTTGGATAACTTCATCCATCGGCCCATTGCCGTATAACTAGATTCCCTCTCTCCTACTCAGCTGCCCGAGAGCGCAATAGGTGCACACGAGAGAGGGCACACGCGGTCGAACGCTCTCTATCTCCTTCTCGCCTCGTTTCTCCTCGCGGAAAATCAATTTTCCCCGAAGCTCGCCTGCTGCGTGGAAAATACACTTCTCGGTGCACTCTCGATAGGGGTATGTAAACCTATAACTTTTTCTTCGATTTTTTATATCAGAGCCAACGAATTCGCGTTTGCGCGCACGGGAAAATTTTGGGGAAACGCACGCGCACGTTTTAGCGACTATGCGTATATAGCTATACTTAATTACAAGGCAGCGAGTTTCTCATTTGGTCTTGTAAAATTGCTGCGCGCGCGAGAACGAGCCGCGCGCTCTCGCTTTCCGAGCATGATTTGCACAACTGCTGCGCTGCAACATTGTAAATTACCTTTCAAGATTAATAATTACGCATAGCTGTACGCGTTATGTATTACTTCTGTCAGTAGTTCATTAACGAGCTCTAAGCTGACATGAAATATTATTTTAAAGAAATCCTACGGTAGAATTTCTGGCGCAAAAGGATAATAGTACGCTGAATTTTATGCTGGATAATTATTTAATGCATATCGTACTCCGGAATTTCGTGACTTGGTGACGCAATCGAATGCAAAGTTCAACGGTACATGACACCTACAATTCTGAAGTTAAATAGATTATGTTAATTATTAGATTTGTCAGTTTGAAAATTCAGAGGATGTGAATGACCGTCTGAAAGAATGCTAGTTAAATATACAATTATTCAACTTTTTAAATTAATTTAGATAGAACGAAGAACACAAAATAGAATAAGAATATAAAGCAAAAAATGTATATATATGTGTATAATAAGTGTTGCGTTCAGTGAAGTAAAAAAGATTGCGAGGATTTTGAAAATTTAGAATTTGTCATAAAACTGCGTAATATAGTTAAGAGAAAAGAACGTGACTAATCGAGAGGGGCGTCGATGACCTGAGCTCTTGGGACGTATTACGTGTGGACATTTCATGGCTGTATAATTACTACAAGAAAGCGAATAGAAAAGTGCAATGCCGATGGCGCAAGGATTGTCCAATTTAGAATCCGTCTCTTTTTTACTGCACTTCTTTTTTAATTTTTGCTTGTATTTGTGATTAAAACTGTTGTCATAATTACAAGCATTTTATGACTAAGTTATTCTGAACTTTAGTTTGGGAAAATTCAGTAATACGCAATACGTTTGTATAAGTTAATCCTATATTGGAGTCGTCATTTAAGAAGAAAAGAAAAATTAATTTGGTTGTAGTTATAGTTAATAATTAAATTCTAAAAAAATGCTCATTATGCATTATTGTGTAGTAAATTATGACTTTTTGAAGTTAAGAGTTTGTGTTGTCATATTACTTAAAATTTATTTTCTCAGGAATTGAAGTATAAAATTGAGACATTTATTTAGTAAAGTCAAGATTAAGGGCAAGTATCTTTTAGTTCCGCGTAATTCATTACAATTATTTTTCTACCTCTCCGTTACTCTGACCTGTCACTACTACTGTACTGTCAATATTGTGTATTTTATGATTAGTCACAATTATATTTTATTTATTATTGCTATATACAAACGAATTAGTCGGCTTTTCATTTGCTGCTCATGGCGCGAAATTTGAAATTTCAATATCGACAGATTATTACAGCTTCAAATTGTATAACTTCCAGCAAGTCAATCCGACATTTGAAAAATTCTTACCATCGAATTCACTTGATGTTGTTAGTTCTCAGGTTAATTCCGAGAGTAAAAATTATCTGCACGAAAGAAGACATCTCGCTGGACGCGCGATTTTTATCACTCGCTCCGCTTAAGTGGCGCATCGCTGTGCTTTGCGCGCTGTGGTTACAAGTGCGCACATGTAGAGAGAGGGGAGAGCGTTTTCTGGTTTCCACGCGCTGGCATCGGGCGCGTAAAAAGAGGAGAGAGCCGTTCGTCGACGATCAGCCTTAAGGAGAAAAGATTGACCACCTTGGATGGTAATAGGAGCCTGATTACAAAGCACGCGCTGGCTTGGAACCTGCCTCCTCTTTATATCAATATCGTGGGGCCTGCAGTCTCCTCTGTCTCTCCCTCTCCTTGTCCCTTAGCCCCTAGCGCGCGAGCCTCGATGTAATTCGCAGGCGCGACTCGTTGGGGCCGAGAGAACGAGTTCTGCCCCGGTAGGCCGCTGTTTTATTCTTGGGATGTGGAATGTCGAAGAGCGGATGAAGAGGTTTGTCGTGCGATTGAGACTGATTGCTTTATGACGAGGAGCGAGTCGCTTGAAAATCAATGGACGCCGTGTTCTCCATTTTTTTCCTTTTCTTCTTAACCCCGCCGACTTCGCTGGGACTTTTTTTTATTCGCGTTAAAGTGCTTCGCCTGGGATTATGTATGGGCGAGTTGCTGCGGCGATGCTAATTCAGTTACTCCGATAATTCTGCATATTGACAGCTGTATATTTTATCTTCTTGCGTCGTAAATTCTTATTGAATGAGATTTATTTTTTTTTTTAAAGCGTTCCATTATTTATTCCATTCGAATTGTAAAAATCAGTTTCTAAAGTAATCCATTAAACATCATTTTGATGCTTTCTCTCGTAAAACCGGGTATGCGGATATTTCGAAGCTTGTGCACTCTGCAACGTGCGCGTTGTCTCCTTTTTTAAGGTAAACCATAGTTCTGCGCTAAAATAAATGTAATGCTGCCGAAGGCAGGATAAGCTCGATAACTACAGTCATAGCGACCCCCGCAACGGAAAATTGCATACACCTTCGGCTTATGCAGTCGTTATTTTCTCAATACAAATTTTCACCTACACAATATAGCGCAGCTGGTTCGATCTCTTTGTCCAGCACTTTCCCTTCGAGCGACCCCGAGACTATAATATATATATTCTAATCGACCAGCGTTCTCGCAGCATCAATCGCGAATTCGAACAGTTAACTGCATTATTCATTAGGCAGAAGATAAAAATATTCCTAATTGATATGATAGTTCATATTTTCGTCCGGCGAATCGAGAAAAATACGATTATTTCTTTATCTATTATTCACGTACGTATACACAGCCCATGCATAAAAGTAATTGATAAGCTATCTCCGCTCGATGAACATAAATTCTCAAGAAATAATAGCGCAATCCACCATTTCGCATTGCCCTCCTCAGCGCGCGGCAAAAGAGCGCCGCAGCTGCATGCGCGAACCGTGGAAACTTTTCACCATCTCGATAATTGAAATAATTATTCTCATTATCGTCGGGTTCTCGATGGCGCAATAATCGACGATCGCCCGTTTTAGCGCGCGATAAATTCAGACGTTACTTTTAGTTGATTTTTTTTCTCCTTCTCGTTTCCTGATTACACGAGTTCGGAGCCGATAAAGCGATTCCTGGGCACACATATAATTACCGAGAAATCGGCAAAGGTCTTAATTTAATAGGCCGAGCGCGACAGGTCGATTGCGCAAAATCCGCCGTGGCTGTACAGATATACAAGCGCGGGATATTGGAAATTGAGAGGTAGTTTGCCGCTCCGGAGGATCGATCGAGATTCGCCTTTCCCAGGAAAATAGAGATAGTCTACCTGCCTCGCGCTCGAATTTCGAATCTCATTCGCAATTGTGAGTTAGGATGCGTTTCGCGTGTGGCCGCATGCGCTGCTACGGTATACACATACTTTCCGCGTGACGAAGCGAATCCCTTGACAAATTTTTCGGATAAACTGTCGTTTTTTTGTAAAGTCGAATATGTAAAATATAAATTGTCATTCATTGTTGACTTTTTTTTGCTGTTTCCTCTTCGAGAAAGCTTTTTATCAGTAAATTTTTGAGCTTCGCTTTCGAATTACATAGTTTTAAAAAGCGGCTGCCTGCAATACATTGTATTGTGTTAACTTTGTTGAAAAAAAAAACAAGATAACGCAGAAGGGCTACATTATTTTGTAAAAATTTAATTCGTTCTGTGGATTGGAGATGTGAAGAACGGAAGAAATATCGAAATCTGGAAAAATGTTCTAGGATTTCTGATAGTGGGTAGAAGAAGACCCCTATAACATCATTAATAATATTTTAAAGTTTATCTTCTCATGTTTTAATGGACTTCAAAGATTAAAAATAATTTTTAGACTGATTGAAAGCTATATAATATGCAGGCTTTGCATGGAGGGAATATTTTTGAAAAATAAGCACTTTTTATCATTCAAAGATAATTAATGCATCATTAAATCTTATGTTACGCCAATGCATTAAATCCATAGAAATAATGTTAAATTAATTTTTAGAAAGCTGCCTATCAATTAATCTGTGCAGTGGCGTTATTTTTACACCTGCAATCGCAGTTTACCGAAACATCAGTACTACAAATTAGCTCTTGTTGCAAATTCCAGCGACTTTTTCCGGTTTCCATATCGAGTGAGCAGCGATATGACACTACTGCGCTCGACACTTCTGTAAACGCTGTGAAAAAGTCTTCCTGAGTCAGCAGTCAGATACCTATTTGCATTCAACGATTTTCTCCCGTCGCTTCACTTTCCGAGGCGTATAAAGTGTATTGAGGGGCGCGATTTCGGCGAGTCAAATGTGCCTAGGGGTCCGTCGGGACGAGTGTTAGGCTACAGTGTGCTATTGGTCAAGCTGTGACCAGTGTTGACCCAATTGTACTTGGTCACAAAATGAAATTAACAAGTTTGCATATATTTGAATCTGTACCATTCATTTTATCGGTGTAGTTTCTACATATCCTAAAGTCCGCGGGTAAAAATTTTGAGAGAAACATGGGACAGCGAAGACAATTCTATGTCATGTTCCTCCGGGAAATAATGGTCTATTTGTGTACTCCGCGCGTTCTAAACCTATTATTCTACACAACGATTTTGTGGAGAAAAGGCAAAAATTCACGTAGTCAGTAATCGTTTCATGGTGTACTACCTCGTCTCCTACATACATATATATGTAATATGGATAATGCACATGTATACAGGTACAACGGACGTTTATGTTTACGCGCGCGCCGCACTCGAGGATGAAGCTTTTATGTACCGAAGGAAGATTATCTCGCAAAAATTGTGTTGATAATTCGCGAGTCTCGATCGAGAGATGGTCGAGGAGGTTTTCTGGTATTCATAGACTGAGTTTAAGATGGGCGAACGTAGAGCACGTTTTCTAGCTGCAATTTTGGTTAAATCTATACTCTGTAGTGCCTTTTTCTACGGCACCGATAATAATTCTCATGGAATACGACGATTCTAGAAATTGTTTGATCAAGACATAGAGTAATTGGATAGTCTTACCTGTGGAAGCTCTTATCAATTATAATTAAGATATCGAAGTGAATAACGAACAAGTAAAAGTATGCACACCGTAACAAAACTATTAGCTTGCTTACTTTCTATTTTGAGAAAAAATAGTCCTTGTCACAAAAGAGAAATCTTAACTGTTAAGAAAAGTTAAGAAAAGTGCACGTTATTTTTTCTCATTTATGCATAAAACATGCAATGTTAAAGAAACTTAATTAGTAAACTTATGTAACAAGCAACGAGTTTTCTTCAAAGTCAAGCAGTTTTAATTGTTGTTAGCTCGGTAAAGAATCAAATGTTTTTTTGTAAAAATTGATTAGGATAAAGTTTTAAATGTAAATGGTTAAATGTAAGCTTTCACATTTTTTGGATGGTTATATGCTTTTCTACTAATATTTATGTTTTACAGTATTTTTTGTGATTCATAAATGGAAACTTCGAAATCACGATTTCCGATGAAAAATCCGAATTTAAACAGAATAAACAAAAACATTAATTTAATATTCAAAAAATCTCGACGTTTTTTTTTTTTACATCCAAACCAGAATTTGAAACTTTACCGTATAGCTGCACGTAGAACTTTCTTGGGGTACATTTTTCAGATTTTTAAATTTGAGCTGTATCATTTTCAATTCCGTCCAAACACACTGAAGCAAACCAATACCCAGAAACTAACGTGTCAAGACGACATTTCAAAACTTTAGGCCAAAAACAGCTCGTTTTTTGCACGCGAGTCCGCGACTACGTCAGGTCACACGTGTGCCAGTCGTGCGGCTTGCGCAAAGATTTGCATACTTTCTCAACTGTCGACGATCTATTCCTAGACTAGACAACGAGATTCGTAATAAGCGTACATTGAAATAAAGGAATTGTCGAAGGTGCGGTTTTCGTCGCGCGAATCCAGCGGGACGCGCGGGGACTCTCTTCTCTCGGTCTGCGCAGACGTAATTGCGACTTTGCTTGCGTATGTATACACTCGCGCGAACGCGTACGACGAGAAAGAAAGCGAGCGAGTCCGACCGTCGGATAAATGAAGAGAGAAAGAGAGGACGGAGGGACGGTTCTTTCGAATCGCGGCACGCGGACAAAACACAGACCGTCTGTACCGGGCGAAGGCAGTACAGAAGAGAAGCGAGAACGCGAGCGAGCGCGCGATGCCCCGGCGGAACGTATAATAAGAGTGTGATTAGCATTATTTACGGCCGGTTAACTATTAACCCATAAATCAAGCTGGGACGACGTTATTTCTCTCGCTCCCTCTCGGCTCGTGCACAGGCCCGAGTCGGCTCTCCTCCTGCGCTCCTCGGAAAGTTCACACTGCAGCCGCGGCGTATTCACGAAATAGCCGCGCGGGAGATGTCTCAATCGACTCGATCGTTTATCTCAAATAATCAATTCGTGCCTGTCAGCCTGTCGCGGGATTATGTGCGCCGCGCGCCGAATGAAACACACAATACTTGCGTTATATACACAAAAAAAATCCGTTTCTGCGCAACGCGATGAACATTCCCTTAAAAACACACACACACGTCCGCGCGTGCTCTTCTAAGTCGTATCAAGCACACATCGCTTGACTCAATACTTGCCTCGCTCATCTCGCGTACGATCCGTTGTTCGAGGCAGCAGCGATCGCTGCGCTCGATAAGCTTCTTAATCTCCCCGCGAAAGGCAGCACATCTTTCCCAGAGGCGATGCGGTTTACTCGCGCGTTCTCCGGCCGCGCCGCCGCGCGTCCCTCGTATATACTTACTGCGTTCCATCCGTTTTGTCGAATAACAAAGAGCTTGCGATTTAAATTGCATTACTCATCCTCGGCTCTGCGTTACGGCTCTTCGTCTCCCCGATTATACCGAGCGAGAGAGTCGTATATATACGAATATGTGGCTTTTGACTTTTTTTTCGCGCTCTCGGCACTATAACACACTATAGTGTATATATACGGCTCGCGATAATTCGCAAAGCCACCCCTCCCCCCCCGCAGTAGTAACGGCCGACGTCGATCAGACGCAATTATGCACATCGGCGGCGGCGCCGTTACACGCGGAGCCGCATATTCGGGGAAAAAGCCCGCATTATTCTCGACGTATACGCGGCATTCCAGGGGAATCCCAGTAGCGCAATACCAGCCCCAGCACTTCCCCCGCACGACTCGCGTAAATTCCTTATCACGATTCAGCGGGCCGCGTTTCTAATTCTCGCCAAATGAGTCCGCTTCCCCCCTCGACGTGTTCTAGCTCCACGTATATATAGCTAGCAGCGCGGTAGCTTTGCAAGTCAAATCATCCCCTGAGAAAGAGAGAGAGAGAGAGAGAGAGAGCATCAGCTCTTTTCGATCTGCGGTTGCGGCGCTAGCTCAGCGGAAACAATGGCGCGATCGGCGTGAAAATACATTCCGCAGGAGCGACGATCGATGAAGCGTGAACCCGAGCGAGTAAATCTCGCGCGCCGCGTATAGGCGGTGTAGGTATAGCGAGAGAATGAGAGAGAGAGAGAGAGAGAGAGAGAGAGAGAGAGAGAATAGAAGAGATTGAAGGAATGACGGAATAGAATTCGTGGAATAGATTGAACAGGAGATCGGAAGGTAAATTTGTGACGATAGAGAGAGGGAAAGGATTTTCAGGATGATCGGATTTCTTTAATGCGAGAATAACAGACTAACTGTATTTGAGTTTGTGCCATCGCTGCGGCTATATACAAATGAGAGCGCATTCTGTGCTTTTTTTCTTTTATTTATGAAATGTATCAAGTACAACAGCAGTTTTGAAAACCAAATTGCCGCAAATAGTGGCTCTATATACGTCCTAAACCAATGATTCCGTTTCTCATGATTTCCTTATTGCAATGAAAAAAGGTCTATTATATTTTAGGTTTATCTGTTATTGCATTCGCGTATATAATGGCTTAATAAACCGTCATTAGTGCGTGCTCCTGTGTAATTGTATTCCGTAGCCAATTCAGCATTGTAAAATTGCAATGATTTTAGGTGAATAGCTATAGGGTGCATTTTGTGAAAATTGAAATGTGCTTGTAATTTTCATTCGACGCTCTAAGTTCGTAAAATTTTAACTCAGTTAATCGATCGAAGTTAAATCCTAGCTGCAGCGCAAACAAAAAATTTTTTCAAATTGTTAACGATACGCTCGTTAACTTTCGTCATCTCGCTCACAACTTACGTATACAGTTGCAGCTCACGATTTTTTCGTGAATTTAAAATCAGCGCATCCCTCAGCGAGAGCATTTTTCAAATGGACGAAAAAAAAAATTTCCTCGCTCGGAAGATACGAAATACATCTTGATTCCGGAGATTGCAAGCAAAATATATATATATGTCGAACCTATCAAGCTCACAGAAAAGCGAGGATGCAAAGATGGTGGCTGCAGCAGCAGCAGCGGCTCCCCATCTCGTTTTTTCTTTGTTTCTCGGTTGCTCAAGTTCTCCCGAATGCTGAGCACGCGTCGGCGGTTAGTTCTGATTAGCGGCCCGACTGAATGACGTACCAGTGCTAGCAGCAGCAGCAGCAGCAGCAGCAGCGGCAGCGCAGCCAAGATCGCGTGCTCCGAATACTCGACTCGTCCTTCTCTCTTCCTCTCCTCCCACTCCCTCTCTTCGCGCGTGCTCTTCTTCGTCTTCTCGTCTCTCTCTCTCTCTCTCTCTCCTTCGTCATCGCTCTTTCTCCCTCGGATCATGGCTTTCCCCTCCGTTCCGCAGGCGACAAATCGTCGTCGCGCTTCAATTGGCTTCGAGCGGCTGCGCGATGGGCAAGTCTCGCTTGCGCCGTCGCTTCTCGGCTACTTGTGTAATAAAATTTTAGAGGGGACGCCGTGTGCGCGGCTATGATTTTCTCGCGGAGGACTCGCTGATGAAAACGAATGCGAGGGCGCGGATGGCTTTTCTCGCGGATCCTCTCCGGCGACTGCACGGAAAGACAGAATTGTTTACATCTATTGTAGCCAGCGTGCGAATTTGACGCGCGCAATAATAGACATGACAGCTGAGATGCGCTCGATGTCTGGAATCGGAAATTTATATCGGAGCTGAACGAGGAAATCGAGCTAATTAGTTTGTTGCTCGTTGCGCAATAAAATTCAGAGTTTATACACTGATTTGGATAGATTATATTCCTTTGAGATGAGAAGATACCGGTCTAATATAGGTACAATGTGCGAATTAATACGTTTTTTAAAAGAGCTAATATACAACCGGGATACTGTTACAGTTTAGACAGGGACTCGTTTCAATGGCATATCTAATACCTGTAAATAACATAAATTTATCCAAAATTGTACAAATTTGTAGTCTTATTATATCTCACATTTATAATATTCTGACTGCTTTATTGAAGAACTGTAAAAATAACAATTAAAAATGCACGTTTGTATGAAAATGCAATCTTTCATACACCACAGTTATCAGCTGTACATATACCGTAAAGTACAAATGAAGTTCAACAATTAACTTCATACGAGCCACTATCAAATGATTCACTTGCTTCAAACGAACATTTTTATCAGCTCTCCGACTCAAGAATGTATCTCTTCATATCAAAGTCGGCTGTTTTCTACAAAGATTCTGCAATCTTGCTGTAAAAATAATTAAATGAAAATCTGCTGCTCGCGGCAATTTTGTACATATACATCCGTCTATCAATACAATTCAATGTCGCCGTTGCGCAAAGGCGGAAAATTTGCAAGACGGCGCGAATAAAATTGTACAAAGCATCGTGTATTAAGTGAATCGTTCGCGGAGCTTATTGCGCGCGAGGAAAAAAAGTCGGGGGGGAAAAAAAGGCGTTCTCGAAGCGCATCGGCGCTGATTACGACTCGTGAAGAAACGTCGGGGATCGAAGGTCCCGGGAGCACTTTTTCTCGTCGCGCCTGCGAAATAACACAGCTCTGATTGATTTTGAATTATGCAACAAATTGGCCGATCCGGAGCGCGCCTGTTTCTGCTTCTCAAACGCTCTCGCGCGTCGCGGCGAGAGATACGAGATTGCCGATTGGCCGCGGCAAAAATGTAAGACGCAGTATATATGTATACGCCGGAGACGGACGATAGAACGACGCGGCGTTAATTAAATCGTCGTGAATCGGTGTATATATGTATAATATTGCAGCTGGCTTTATCGGTGGCGAGTTGAGTCAGCCGACGATTCTCCCTTCATTGTTTACGCCCATATGTATATATGTGAGTCTTGTTTATCCGCAGGAGGAATTCTTCTATTTTTAGCGACGAATATAAGCAAGACGCAGTCGTGTAAGCCATCCCAAGTCTCGTTGTTCCGTGACAGTATAGATATGTAGAAAAAGCGAGACTTTTCGGATCTTGACGCGCCCGCAGTGGTGGATTGATAAGGCACACAATAATATATAATATATATACGTATGTCCTGCATATGACCTCTGAATAATTAGCTCATCTCCCTCGTTTTCATCTGAAGCACTTTGTTTTGTTTACCCTACCTCGACAATAAGTTTTATTCTCCTTTCTCCCGGGATTATGCTCTTTGAACATGTGTAAACACGACTCTGTCAGGCGCTATATAAGGCTGTGCGCGACCGTCACGGAACATTGGATCCGTTTAGCGATAATAAATTCCTTTGATAGTACAACTCGACCATTACTTTCATTGATTATTGTACATACATATCGAAGGTACGCGAGATCATTATTTATCTCGTTCTCTCTCGCAACTATATACGTTCCGCGCGTGCATTGTGTCTGCGCGCAACTGTCCGCGTTGCTTTTGTGCATAGCAGCCGTCGCGTCAGGGTTACTATAATAAAGATACTGCTATCTCGCAGCTCGCGCTAGGGATATTTTTTCCTCCGTTAATCTGCTGTCTAACGACTGGAGCTGATTACGACTGAGATTTTCGCGTGCGCGAGCTCAGTCGTACGGAACGAGAGCCGCGAGTGTATTAATTGAATGAGCGAACCCAAACGAATCGGCTGTTATGGCTCGAAGCATCGTCGAGTCTCTGTATTAATCATTGCGCTAAGCGATTTGTGGTGAAAAAAGAGAGAAAAAAATAATTTCCCTCCCTCCCCCCCAGCGGGTATAGGATACGCCTCGTCCGAAGCGCGACTTTCTCTCGCAAATTTCCTCGCGTTCCCGTCGCAAAGCCACGACGACGCGTCGGGCCGTGAGACGTACGCGAAGTTGGCGAGTCCCTAATTTACACCCGGCCTCGGCCGTTAGTTGCTGCTACCGCTGCTTCTTCTCTTCTCCGTCGGTTAGCGCGCGCCACGACCACTTGCTATATCTACGAAAGACAGAGAGCGAGGGAGGAGGAGGGGAGGGGGGCTCAGCTCTCTGGAACTTTGCCGGAGATTAAAACGCTTTAGTAATTAACCGGGTCTCCTCACCTCCCGTGCTAACTGTTGGCGCAGAGCTTGCAACCCTTCTGAACTCCGGAGCTTTTCGTCCTCTCTCCCCGGCGCACTTCGTCTTCTTGCGCGAGCTCTTTCTCCCTCCCCCCTCCCCCCGCGCGCAGCCAGCTTTCGGCTTGCGCGCTTGCCAGGAGACTTCTCAAATTGCAGCGCGGAGACTGGGGGAAAGTGGCTTTTCAGGTTTATTGCAAGCGAATCTTTAGCCGGGCGATGTTGTTGGTTGTTTTACTGCTAGACACTTGGCTATTAGCTTTATTACCCTTCCCCCCCCCCCTAACTTCTCCCGAAGTTATATTCAACTCGAATGCTTATAACGAATTACAAGCGAGCCGCCATTGCTTAACTGGGAAAATCATTGGTATATACGGCGCTAAAGAAATTAAAGAATTATACGTATACCTTGTCGATTTCTCCTCCATTGCGATACCCCCCCGCACAGTAGCTGCCGTCTCTCCCGCAGCCGCGGGAGGAGAAGAAAAAAAAAACTCGCTTCCCCGCACGGCTGTCTCAGCGTATTTAGGGCTTGTCGCGCGACTCCGCAGCAGCCTCGCGAGTTTCCCGGGCAACGTCGTTGAGGAGTCGGCGCGCGGTTGCCATGGGCGACCCTCCCTCCCCTCCCCCTCCTCTTCTTTTGTCCTTCTCTATATAGCATTCTGTCCTCCGCCGCGGCTCTCTCGCTATATATATGTAGGAGCGCAACTACGCGACGGATTCAATTCTGGCTCCGCAGCGGCGGCGGCGGCGGCAGCCGACGAGCTTGGAAGCGAATAATTGCGAGCTCTTGGAATTTTCATTTTTATTCTCGGCTCTTCAAAATTTCTTCGGCGAATCTGCGACTTATCGCTCGCTCGGATTCCGCGCAGACTTTGTTTAAAAGCGTTTTTACAAGGTGTTCTGAGAAGATGTTTCTATATGTATATATATATATTTTTTTTTAAGGAAAATGTAATCGAGGATTGACAATTTTATTTCTCGAAAGTATTGCGCTTCTGTTTTAATATATCGGTAGCGTTGAAAATATTTTGGTTTTGGCTCTTAAAGAATTTAAATTTATAATTCAAATCGTGTCATATACCTGATCAGCAAAAATGCATCTATTTTAACGACGAATAAAATAATAATGAATAATAATAATAACGAGGAAATTGACTGCCCCGTATTGGAGCTGTATAACTTGGCGAGGTTTTTGACATTTGAACTAACGAATATTTCTTCTGACTAATTGCCATGTGCTATTAGATAAATGGCAATATGTTTTCTAAACGATTGATAGAACGTATTTTGGAAGATCAAATTATGACATCAGGCTCAATAGTAGATTCATTGTTCGTATATAGTATTGCGACTATATAGTGTAGTGTGAAAAAAATAGTTATTTAAAACGCGTGCACTTCGCGTGATAACTCAGAAGCCTATTGTTGCATCATTGCACAACACAATATTGTTAGCAATGAATTTTTCGAAAGTATATACTTATTGATTTCATGCAGCGCTAAGGAAAATCTTAGATATATATACCGTGTGTAACTGAAAGCATTTTTTAAACGCCCATTATTTTTCCAGTTCGGATAATTAGTAACGCGAAAGATATATGTTTTTGTAGTTGGCATTTTATCTGTAAGTGTAGGCCAACGACGCACATTTAATGGAAGCATAAAATTAGAAAAGCATCATAACCATTGCCTAACCCAGAATGAAATTTCTTCAGAAAAAAACGCCGACATCTGCTGCAGCGCGGCTACCGTCGATACGAAATACACTTATCTCGATACGACGAAATTTATGGTTTCATTTTTTTCTTTTTTTTTCGAGCGCCTAAAGAAAAAAAACCCTCGAGAGGAGAGTATATCAGCCTATAGCGTATTCCGAACGCGATTAAATAAAGTCGAAAGTTATAAGGCAGTTAAAAACTACTAAAATTCCGCGGGAGTCGCGTATATGTATAAGGCGAGAGTATATACGTCGAGTATATAATCAAGCTCGTAAAAACTTCTTCCCACGAGGCATTCGAAATAAAATTTGCCACATTAATTCTCGTAGGCGGTGCGTTAGAGAGCCCCTCTTCCCGGGGAGGCGAAAATTTCACGCGTACACGGCGTACGTCTTCGCATACATACACACACTCTCTCTCTCTCTCTCTGACAAATCTATCCAAAAGCAAAAGCCACTTTTTCACTATTGAGACGTCGCCGCTTCTCTTTCTCTCAGTCAGCTCTCCCTCTCTTTTTCTCGGCGTAACTGCACACACACGCACGCGCCCGGTGATTTGCGCGGTGCGAAGATTACAAGCTCGCGGCGTGTTCGAAAAACTCGCGCTCGGTCACGACGATAAAACGAAGAAAACCTCTCGCGGCTCGGCTCCAGAAGGGGAACGGCGAAGAAGAGGAGAAAGAGAGAGAGAGAGAGAGAGAGACAGACAGAGAGCGAACGAGAGGAAGAAGGAGGGAGGGAGAGAGGCGCAGAGAAGAGCAGCGCAGAGGGTTTATGAAAAATTGATCGAGCGCGATATCTTACGTTTAAGCGAGTTTCCGCGAGAAGTGGGGCACGCGTCGGCCATACATCAAATAACGCGGACGCCGACGAGCTTTAATGCCCCGCGACTTAAATAACGATACAAGCCGGGCGTTCGCGGCTGCGCGCGAGTCCGGAATAGCAAGTAATTCGAGCCTGAATTAGATTGCGCTTTGTATAGTCCTATATATAGCTCAACTCCGCGCGGCGACTATTGCTTTATGCATGTGACTGTGTGCGTATGTACATGATAGCCATCGTCGAAGCTGAAATTTTTATTTCTCGCCCCGTCACGCGCCCGACGACGATCGACGCTCCAAGCATATAATCGCGTCAGCGTATATATAGAATGCGCAGAAAAATAATAAATCTGTCGCGGACGATGAAAGTCGCGAATTTTCGGCAAATTTGCACTAGTGCACATGATGATTCGGGAAAAAAGCCAGAAAACTTTTCCCCGGCAGCCTGTTCTATTTCGTCGAACTCTCGCTGCAAATTTCCGAGCGACCGAAACGACTTGGCTAACAAGGTGTTGTCCCTTGTGTTCGGCAAAGGAGAAGTGGAAAGGCAGAGCGAGAGCGCGAGAGAGTCGGTATACGTATGGGTAAAGAAAATTGCGTAACACACCGTACGGTACTCTGGTCTTTGAAAATTACTCTTGGGAAAGAGAACGCTTTAATTGGATAACCATTTAAACATTATTAACTCAAGATTATTAATTTGCATCGGAATTCTTTATGATATTCAATTCTGGCTAAAAGAGAGAGAGAGAGACGCACTGATCTCATAAACCTAAATACTAGCGCGCTTTCCCTTTCGAGCATTAAGCAGCAAATACACTCGCACGAGAGCGACAACGACCTGCGGACAAGGAAGGCGAGAGGTATAGGGCGAAGCACGAGGAGAGGGGAGTAATTTTAATTTCCTAATTTTTCCTCGCCCGAAGCGAGAGAGTCGGAGCACTTTCTTCTCCATCCTACTTCCTCCCTTATATATACCACTTCAGTTCCCGAGAGTAAGCTCGCTTGCGCGCCGCGGCTAATTTCCTCGGAGGAAGAGAATAGACGTATAATTACTTAACGCCTCCGAGAGACCCTTGCCTTCCCCCATCACCTGTCTCCCTCTCTTTCTCTCTCCCTCTCTCTCTGCCTCTTTACCTCTATATTCCAGGCTTTTATTAAAATCACAAACCCAAACAAAAAGATCCGTACGCGCGATACGTAGTAAGAATCGTTCTAAAAGGCTTGTCTGACGCGGGCACTTACATATATCGTTAATGAAGGAAAATTTAATTAATTTCATCTGGTGGTGGAAATCCGGCATTAAAAATGACGCTTGCATGCGAGGTTTTCTCCTTATTATTCGCAATTATCATTCCTTGAAAACTGAAGTACACGTATACGTGGACGGGGTTGCGACGAGAGATTAATGGATACAACGTGATTGAGACCTTAATTAAGCTAGACTGAGGCACATTTTTTGCAGGTAAATTAAGGTGTCGTTTACTTTTCATTTTTAAGTTGAAGAGGTGTCTATTGCCGCCGCTAATTTTTCCTACCTTTGTTTATATCTGCGCCAAGACAGTAATTTCATTATTGTAAATGCTAATCTCATTATAAATTGACTGAATATTTATAAGAATTTTAATGAAATAGTATACATGTATAATAAATTAGTTATATAACTACAGTATACTATATGTACAACGTATGTAGTATGTACCTAACGTACTTAAATTTTTTAGCGGTGCAGTGTGTACTTTTTATCTTCGATTGAAAAAAATAAATGCTGGTTTTCTCTGTCGTAATTTGCCTACATGACTACGTATTCGAAATATGTACAAAGTGCTATTATTATATCACTATACAAATGGCACCATGATTATCAGTTTATACCTCTCATCCCACTTAGCACACGCAACATCCACCTTTTTATTAATAGCCTTTAAGCGGAATACCATCATAGTTACATTTCTGTGTCAGCTTCTTCATTCCATACATTTTTCTGCTAATTGGCGTTGTAAGTGGAAGGTTCAATAAATTAACGGATTTTCACATAGTAATATTCTTACTCTGCAATAAATAAATAAATTAACAGTGATGATGTAATATTGACCATTATATGTACTGCAACCTAATTATATACATATTTAAATAACTTCTCGATTACTATATATGTAACCTAATTTGCCGGTTGCTTTTAATAGAAGCATTTCTTTCCATACGGATTTCAAAAGCTCATTTTCAAGGGATACGTTACGAATCAAAAATCGAGTTTCTTAATACAGCGGGAGGGAAAATAAAAAGAAATATATTTTGTTGACATGTGCATAATTTTTGTAATGCACAGAAATAAATAATTTTCAATTTCTATCGATTTGCTCTGCGTAAATAAAAGTCTATTTCAACTTTTTTCACAAAAAATACGACGCTAAAAAAGGAGATATGCATTTTAAGACGATTATAATATTTAAGCACTCCGTCACCCTCGTGCGACTATACTCGTTCTCAAATATCATTCACCTAATTCCTAACTATTGTACATTACTAAAACAATAGTATTTTTGCGACAATTAATTAAATTCAGTACTGCAATAATATTTTAAAACTAATATTGCTTAAAGTTCAGTATTGCATAATATATTTTCCAAGTTATATACTACAACCGTGCATTTATACAAAAATCGCAAAAAATAAACAGTTTACCAAAAAACCGTGTGTAACAGTTGAAAGCTCTGAATAGCTATATTCTGCAGCTGAAGCGATGAACTTCCAAATTCGAAACGCCACTTTCAAAAAACAAAAGAACAACAATAACAACAATAGGCAAGATTAAAAAAAAAAGCATCCTCCCCTCAGCAGAGTATACCGTCGCGAGCGCGCGGGCGCTTCCGCTATACATTTTCAGCATATTATTGAATTTCCGCGCTCATACCGCTGGCTCGGGGTGAAAGAAGGCCTTTACATCAGCGCCAATAAAGCCCCACTTGACCTGGAAATCCGCCAGCAGCTCCTCTCGTCTCGCGCCTTCTCTCTCTCTCTCTCCCTCTGAGCTGTGCGCGCATGTTAAACGCGATATCAGACAGCACACGACGACTGTACGTATATATACAGCGCACGTACTCAATGTATCCTTCTTTCTTTTCCATCCCGAAAATCCGGGCTGTATCCGCGCTTTTTACACACCCACACACACACGCGCGCGTGTGCGCACTGACATGCGCGGCAAAAAGTTTTAGCCACGAGCAAGAAGAATTCCCCAGCCAGAAAGGTAGAGAGAGAGAGAGAGAGCGCAGCATCAGGCGAGAGAGCTTGATAGCTAAAACGATTAATAGGAATATAAATTGATCACTTTTTGCTTGCCCCTCGCCACGGAAGCAAATCTCGAGCTGCCGCTTCGGCTGCTCTGCGCTGCGGTGGTGTGTGCGCTGGCTCTGAGAATCTGGCATCAGCGCATCAAAGAGGGCTCGCGCTCTCTCTCTCTCTCTCTCTCGCTGCGAGCGCGAGAGTGGGCTGCGGGGAGGGGGTGGAGGGGGGGGGGGGAGCGAAGCGAGCGCTCGGAGTGGAGGGGGGGCTCGGCGCAAGGGAGGAGCCATCTTGCTGGCGCGGGCTCAGCAATTGATTCGCCCCCACCGCGATTCAATTGACTTCGGCGGAAAAAACGCGAGTCGTCCGGCCGCGTGGGTGGGGCTTGCCGGAGCCGGGGCGGCTCGCCATTGGCGCTGAGCTGGCAGCGTTCGATCCCCGGAAGCCGCCGCTGGCGCGACCAATGGCGTCGGGTCCTATGTTACCCGCGGGTGCGAGAAGGACCGAGCCGAGCTTGGAGAAAAGAGACGCGGAGAGAGGCTGGCTCGTGGGTCGAGAGCGAGGGGCGGCGGGAGGGGAGGGGGGGCAAGAGACCTCGGGAGTTGTGGTGTGCTCGGGCCAGATAGTGCTGTGCCGTCGCCTCGTGCTGCCGCTGCTGCTGCCGCTGCCGCTGCCGCTGCCGCCACCGTCGACCGGTGTTTTCTTTCTTTCTCTCTCTCTCTCTCTCTTCTCTCTCTCTCTCTCACTCTCTCTCTTTCCGTCCGAGCGCAGCGCAGAGCGCAGGTATACTTTTTTGACACTGGCAGCGCGCGCTCGCGAGCCCGATAGTCAGCTGATCGCAGTGAGGCTCAGCTATACGCGATGTGCGATGGATAGCGAAAGAGGTTTTGTCGGTGGGCAGCTCTCAAGTATACACAGTGAAAACGTTGAATTTTATGTTCGCTCTGATTTTGTTGAGTGCGCCACGAAGTGTTGTGACATTTGACGTCGTGGACTGATCTCTGGATGGATTGTAAGAGCCTTCTTGCGCGAGGATATAATTGTTTTTCGGCCGTTGCTGGGCGACGCAGCGCAGAAGGGACGAGGCAGTGACGACTGGATGACAAAGCCACGTGTTTATTCGGTGGAAATTTCGCTCGGAAAATCGAGAAAAATCGAAAGACTGGACAGCTCTCGGAGATCTTCGAAGAAGGTTGCTCAAGTAAACGTTCAAATTCTTGCGGCAAAAGTGAAAGATCATTCGTAAAGATAAAGCTAGTGGAAAGTCTGGATAAACGGCTTTTTCGCGATCCGACGGCTCGCGCGAATCGAAGGAAGCGAGTGCCGACTAGAACGACGCTCAACTTTTGCACAGCGTGTTGGAACATGGTCTGAAAGAATGCTGAACCCGAAGGAGGTACTCTCGGCAGGATCGAAGCCTACGGGACGGATGTACAAACGTGTCTAAAACAGTGCTTGCCATTGCGACAATTCGAGGCAATAAAGTGCAGAGAAAGAGCGAGACGGACGCAGAGGGGAAGTAGGCTGGGAATCGAGCGGTGATATGATCGGCAAGAGGAAATCCCAGCCCGGTAATCCCAGACTGGACTAACTCGTGCGAGCGCCGGTGCGCTCGTCCACACGGCCAGTGTTAAACGCGCGTGCGGTGCGAGGGCTGCGCTCCTCGTCGAAAAGACGACTCGTAGTCGTCGCTGTCGTGGTCGGGCCCGCGCGTCTCCGGCGACGCCGACGCCCACGACGCGAAGCTGATACCGAACATGGTGCTGGAGCCAGGAGGTGGCCTGTCGTTCCCGCCGCCTCCTGGCGCCGGTGCAGCCGTCGCCGCGGGCTCGGGCTCCGGCAATTCCGGCGGCGGTGCCGGCTCCCTGCTCGGGCCCACGCGGCTCTTTCAGAGGGCGACACCCGTCTTCCCGTTCCACCTGCCGGGCTGGCACCATCCGGTCCTCGGCCAGGTCCAGAGCCAGGTGCAGCAGTCGCTGCAGGCCCACAACCAGGTCACCGCGGCCGCCGTCAGATTCCTCAGCCATCACCCGCACCATCCGCACCCGGCGCTCGGCAGCCATCCGCTCGTCCCGGGGATCGGCCCGCACCATCCGGCCGCCCATCACCTCCACCACGCGGCTGATCACAACGACGACGACGACGATAAGAAAGGTGAGTCTTGTGAGTGTCGTGTAGTGCACATATCTTATCTTCTTTTTCACGCCCTCTTTCATTCGCTCGCCTGCGTCTCACCGACGAGCCGATATGTAGTGCACGTTGTACGCAGTTCAAAGCTTTTTCAATGCTCTATTATACGGAATCGCGACGTCATTCGATAACGAATTTACCTATGTATATTAGAGAGGATCCGTATACGTGACACATCTTGTACGTCTGCTTAATAAATTTCATTAGACATTCCTGGACTTAACGTAATCGTGCGATAAATAATTCAGATCCTGCGCTCGCCTCACATCGTGCAACGAGCAACGAAACGGCAGAGCTGCGAAGCCAAAAAATGATAAAAAGCGCACCGAATAAATTTACGCTTAAAAGAACTTTTTAGTGCAACTGTGACGATAGTAGTCCGGCTAATCCCGTAAATGCTGCGAGTCAATTGCTTGTTCGGGAAGCCGTGTGCAGTAACGCGCATCGATTCGTCGCTTATAATCGATCACTTCCGGTGCGCAGGCTCCAATTTGTAAATCTAGACGTGTCAATAAATTGATATGTATATATCTCACGCGGTTGTATAACTAAATTTTCCCAGCTCCGCAGCCGACTTTCATAGCTCGTTCAACATGAATTTGTATGAGATGTTAGTAACGGCTGGCTTTTTACACGTGAATTCATTGGCATCCAATTAATTTTTTTCTAAATGCTGTGTGTTTAGAGAAGCTTATTAATTAAATATCACTCGGTAGCAGAATCAATTTAATTTCAATTATTCTAACCGAATAATTTCATTTTTTTAAAGTCGCAATGTGAATGATAATCACTATACCATTTGGTTGATCTACTGAAAAAACTTATTAACTAAGTTTTCCTTCTTTTATCGTTTTTCTTTTTTCATAATATAGCGACAGAATTGGTCGACACAAAAAACATCCAACAACTTGGATTTGCTCAATTACAGTAGAGTCTTGTACCTCGAAAGTTGCAGTAATCTCGAAAAAACGGCCTCAGCAACACTCAATCGCACTAAAGTTTCTAACAAGACTAACCATCGCGCAGGTGAAGCATTAAGTGCGACGGAAAACCAACGATTTTTCCCCCGCGAATTCCGAAAAGACAGCTCTCGCCGCGACTGATTAAATTCCTGCGATACAGTCTTTTTTTCCCCATTACGAGAGCTATATATGTACACGTGCCAATCTCCGGCGCGAAGCATTTGCTGTAATACGCAGAGCCGCTTTAGTGCCGCGCGCGCGACGTTGACAAAGCCGAGTACAGCGACGCGACGGCGACAACA
This sequence comes from Philotrypesis tridentata, assembly GCA_018906965.1. Lineage (NCBI taxonomy): Eukaryota > Metazoa > Arthropoda > Insecta > Hymenoptera > Pteromalidae > Philotrypesis > Philotrypesis tridentata. The sequence goes on along the minus strand of JACCIB010000001.1, from coordinate 5,821,076 downwards.
ATGCGGTCTGCGCGCGAGAGAAGGATGAGACCCGAAGAAACGGACGAAATTGTAGAGAAAGTGGCCTGGCGGGAGCTTCGTAACGCGGTCAATCATAAGATCGTTGCCGAGCTGCATCCCGTGGGATCGCTTAGAGCTCAACCTTACACTTCATCATCCCGCACCGTCGGCAGCCGAAAATCCGTGCCTCGAGTCCTCGCGAGTATATAGCCGAAAAAAAGGGGGTGCCGCGAGGGCGCGCGCGATACCTCGACCTTCCAAGCGGAGCTTGTTTTTCCTCGGGATTACGTGATTCGATTTAGACGAGGGACGAGTGTCTGTAGGTGGGAAGCTTTCGCTTTCACGGCGATTACGGCCGGAGAAAATTCGTAAGTGCGTTAGCGAGAGCTGTCGCTGGGGCGTAATAGTGCTTTATGTCGACTCTGACCTGCGCTCGATGTGGAGCGGCCTGTTGTTCGCTTGTACTCGTTGTTGCTTCGTTCAACAAAGACGTTGTATAAGAAAGCTTGATAAATTCGGCGGCTCGAGGAATTGTGCAAATTGTAATTGTATCTAAATTTATTTACTCGAATTTCCAAAGAGAATTTCCGTCGGGGAATTTCGGTTATTACACGCGCGCGCGCGCACGTTTACGAGCGGCATTAAATTTATATTTAAAACTTAATTACCAGTCAGTGTCAGTGTATACACAGAGAAGGCTTAAAAACCGTAAATATTTCACTTTTTACGCGCCGCGCGTTATTTTTTTTTTTTTTCATTTTTTTTTAGGCTCAAGAGCAATTTGTTACGCAGTGCTTCGTAAACGTGATTTATCTCAAATGGTCGCGCGAAGGGGAGGTATATAAGGTGAGGTGGAAAAAAAAGAATATTAATTACCCTCATTTTCAGAGTCGCGTCATTACGTTATTCGAATCAATTCGCTGCGATACGCCTCGTGCGCGAATTGCATAACAGGCGTAGCTCTCGTCGGGCATCGAAGAACAAATACCTCTCTCTCTCTCTCTTTCTCTCTCTCTGGAATCGGCGGAGATATTCGGAAACGACGCGCAGGAGCTTCCTCGATACGTCAATGTAAGGAAGTATCATTGTTCTTCCCGTGTACAGCTTCGATCCATCACCGTAAAGTTTTCCACTCGCGGCTCTCGAGGTGCGCGTAGCCCTCCCCCTCCCCCCCGCCGCCCCTCTAAAGAGCTTTCATTTTCCACAATGGAATTGGTTCTCCAAGGGGGTTGCGCCTCTGTGCGCGGGATTCCGCGTTGCCCGGCGCGCAGCCTCCGCTCGTTAAACGCCTTTAATGGTCGATCGTTAAAGCGCACCGCGCGCGTACACACATACATACAGCTCGCTCGTCTGTGGCTCTCGCTAGCGGCCGCGCGAGAGCTTAATTCCTGGCTCTTTTCGCAATTTCGCGCGTGTTGCGCGTCCGAGAGCTGCCGAGAGCGGAGAGAGAGATAGAGAGAGAGAGAGAGAGCGCGGGAGAACAAAAATGAATGCTCTACATTCCTCAAATGGACAGATGTAGCTATATGTACGCGCGCCGTGAGAGCCCACTGTTATATACGCGAAGGAAGAGTCGCCAGAGAGGTATTTTTTCCAGACTCGAAGGCCTGCCGCCTATATACACTGCATTCTGAAGACGCTCTCGCCTCTCGCCTCGCTCGCGAGTATATATTGCGTATACTTTAATAAGTCGACGCGGATTTTTTCGACGTGAGCATTGCAGCTCCGAGTTCAAGGATTCGCCGAGTGCTGTGATGGCTCTTCTCGTGAGTTTTCGTTTTTTTTTCTCTCTGCGATCGAAAAGTATACAGCTGCGAAGCGCTTGATAAATTTTCACGAACGATTCCGAAGCGCGACGTATATACTGCGCGGATTTCCAAGTAAATAGCGATAAACGCGTTAATACATCTCGCGGTCGTCTATTTTTTAATATACAGCCGCGCAGTTCATATATACGCATAGAGAGAAGTGCGCAGTTGACAGGAGGAGAGAAAGAAGCTTCGGAAATTATTCTTCAAACAACTCGTGGCAGTGAAACACTGCCGCGGCGATAGTCGCGCGCGCGTCTCCGAGAATCGCGAAACGAGCGTCGAACTGCGCCGCGGCACACGCGTCCTATCCCAGCGAGCGACACTCTCTCGCGCGTCGTTTCGCGAAACTCGCTGCGTCTCGTCCATTCGGCGTCTCCGCGCGAGCCCGCAACACAATAGCTGCGCGAGAGCCTCGAAGCACCGGTTCGACCGAAGAGCTGCCCCACCGCAAAAAATCGCTGTCCGCGCGTCGATCGCCAAGCGACGACTGTCTCCGCGCGAACAGAGACGCGGAGGAGAGAGAGAGAGAGAGAGGACAGGAAAGGAAGGAAGGAAGCAGCGGCTGCTGGCAGTCTGGCGAGCTGTGTGCAAGCCTTTCCCGCGTCCTGTTTTGTATATATACGGCAGCGGCCGCCGCGTCGAGGAGAGGCACAAAACTGCAGCGTTCCTCTGCGCCGAGAGGAAGACAGAGAGAGAGAGAGAGAGAGAGAGATAGAGAGAGGCTTTGAAAAAAGGAGAAAGAAGAAAAGCGACGCAGCGACTGCGCGCGCGCGCGGGGTAATAACTTAATTTAAACTAAACTACAGTTTAATAATTCTCGGGCACAAGCCGTGTGCTGCGCTGGAAAGAGAGAGAGAGAGAAGAGAGAGAAGAGAGAGAGGGGAAGATGCGCAGCGCAGCGCGCGGCAACCGGCAATTTCCGAGCCGCCGTTAACTGCCGGTCGTTAGTCCCTTTTCAAAACTCCTTTTCGTCCTCCTTTTTCGCTCTCTCCCTTCTCTCCCTCCCTCTTCGCCCCTCCGGCGAGTCCCTCGCGCGCCGCCGCCGCCGCAGCCGCTGCAGCGAGTGTCTTCCTCGGCTCCGGCACTTTTTTCCATCGCGCCGCGCGTTCGCTATACGCGCGCGCGCGCGCACACGGAAATCGCGCGGCTATTCCATTTATTCTTTCTCGCGTGTAAGAGAATTTTTAGATTTTGCTCGAACGAGCTATATACTCGACGATGTATAGCGCTGAGCTAGAAATTGATTCGTCTTTACTGCGCGGCGAGTGTCGTTATCCTTTTGTCCGCGCCCCCCCCCCCTCCCCCTTCTCTTACGCTCTCTCTCCCCCGAGAGCAATTGCGATAATGATTGGGAGTATACACTCGCGGCTCGCGCGAGGAATTCGTGGTACTGCCGCGGTTTTTCAGTTCTTCGAGCGTCACAACGGTCATATATCCGAAGCAGTAACAACATTGCGCGATGCACCGCACGTTTAACTTCCTTTTAATTTACCAGCTGTATATACGCAGATAGCTGCAGCGCGCAGAGTTGATAAATAGCGCGAGGAGGCTTTCTAATTAAGAAATATATACGCGCTCGAAAGATTGCTCAAACAAAGCGCGCTCTGGTGTCTCGTCGACGACGATAGAGCCGGCCGCGGAGATAGTTTTTCTCTTATTGATGACCTATCATCAACATAGTTGTCACAAAGTCCCGATAACGCTTTTCAGTTAACGTCATCCCCGCCGAGATTTAGTCGGCGTGTATGTGTACTTTCGAGATCACCGCGCGCGCGTATAACGTATATACGTGTCCCGCGTCTATTAATACTCGTTAATACGAGAAATTTATCTCTCGGCTTCGAGCCGACGAGAAAAATCCGGCTTATCTTTTATAACACGTATAACACACACGCGAATGCGTGTTTCTCGATGCGGTTGCTCACATACGTATATGCATCCAGATGCACATCCGAAAAGCCATAGCCGTCCAAGATGTATATATTATAGTTAACAAGAGACGCGCACAATATTATACAACGAGGAGCCAATTCGATTTCAAAGTATATACAGCCGCAGCTGCGCGTCTAGTTTCTCAGTAGCCAAATGAGGCCGTTTTCAATTTCGACCGCAACGTATTATGTATCGTGCGCCCGGTACACAATACATCCGAAAAGAGCAGACAGGAGCAGATCCTTTGAAATCGCGCGTATTTCGTAGCACTTAGCGCGCGCGCGTCTTTATTATCTCTGTCAGAGGGCAATTTTCGAGCGGCGCGCTCACGTGTTCCGAAACCTGTGAAGCCATTCACTTGGGCTCGGCTGTTTTTCGCGCTGCGCGCAAATTGAATCGTCAAAAATTGCCGCCGCCGCCGCTGCCGTCGACCTTCCCCGCGAAAATTACCGGCTCTCTCTCTCTTGAGAGAGAGAGAGACGCGATGGACATACTAACGACCGGTTTGGGCGAGAAGCTTCAGCTGCGTGTCAATGCTGACGGATGCAGGCTACTTTTTTCCTCCGCGGCCGCAGAGAGCGAGAGAGGTGGTGAGCGGCTCGTTTTTTTTCACGGCTATTTCGGCTATACTTTTGCCTCGGATATTTCTTCGTCGAGAGTCGTGTTATAGACTATGTCCGCGCGGCGCTCTCTCGTTATGTTCCCGCGTTATGGCGCAACAATGACACTCGATTACACTTTTGTATCGGTCTAATGACAGTCCTATTAGCGCAAATAGAGTCTGCGCAGCGTCGAAAAGACGTTCACCGCACTTCGAAAGCAACAGATGCGTATATAGCATGCAGTGTAATACACGCCTGTAAAACAGACGACGAGGCTTCGAGCGCGCGGTCCAGCAGGAATTTACGCGGAGAGTTTATTCATGTGTATACACACACACACGGAGACGCTCGCTCGGAGCTTAACGCGAACGTGAAGCCGAGTAGTATATAGGCGCGCTGCGAGCGCCGAAAGAAACTCGTTTTTCGGCGAGAGAAGCCGCTGCCGCCGTCGCTTTATTATTCCAGTGATTCGCTCATTTTTCACTCCCGCGGCTCTCGAGTATATACCGCAGCCAACCTGCGAGCCCGACGTCTTTATCAATTCTCCGCGAAATCTCTTTATTCTCCCCGGCGGACACTCGGCTGCGTATAACCTCTATTAACGCAAACTCGCTCGGCTACCGCGTATTCTCGCTTTACGCGCCGCAGATGTATAATTACAGAGTATATCGCGCGTCGAATCATCGTAATCCGGCCCCCGAAAACCTAATCCATCACGGGGCGACTGGTTTTTTTTTTTTTTTTTTTGCGGCTTACGCTAAGTTATTGGCCGATTTCGAGCGTAATAATTCTCGGCTGATATTGCCTTTCGCGCAGCCGAGTGACGAGCTGCTGATCGCGACTTTATACCTGCGAGTATATTATACCTGCGTGTGTGTCATCTCGGGATATACGCGGGACAATAATTCGCTTGTTGCGAGCGTCAGATTTTTTGAAGTAGCGGTTCTCGCCTCGTATCGATTACTTTCACTCGCTCCTCCGACAGTTGGCACGTATATGTATAAGTACGGGTATCTCCGTGTCCGCATGTCCTTCTTCGTTCTTTTTTTCGCTTTGCCTCTCGTTCAATTCGGTCGAACGCGTATTTTCAGCGAGTCAATGCGTCTCTCGCACTCTCTCGGCGATGTACAGTTGCAAAACAAGAATTTAATTGCAGTACACACTGCACTCGGTGACTTGGCAGTGATGCGACCGATACGAGCTTGACTTTCCAATGACTACCGCGCGTCACCCGCGCCGAGCGTCGTCGTCGTTAAAAGTCAAGTATATCAAAATGTAATGATTTCTCGGCGGACCCATTATTTTTTTGGGCGCGCACGCAGAAAAATGTTTATTTTCCTTTCACCCGCGAGAACACATATATATTTCGTTCTCGAAAGTGAAATACGAAAGTTCGCACGCTTGTGTGTGTGTATAATCGACGTTCTCCCGCGCGATGCGATTATATTTCCGCGTCGACTTTGCGAGCTGTGTGCGGATTTGCGATGGCGCGTATGTTATTTATTCAATAATGAAAAGTGTCCGATAGTTGTTGATACACTGTCGAGAAGATTTAATTAGCAAAAAAATCTATCAATTCCACCGATTTATCAGTCCGCGCGCGATAGGCCGCGGAAAAAAATATTCCTCGAAGCTTTTTTAATTACGCCTCGTCGACTGTTTACACAGTCGTTTAAGGATAAACGAGTGCAAGGAGTCGAATCGTTATCTCCGCCGTGCGAGAGAAAGACCTTTCGGAGTTAAGGGGTTATCGCTCTTCTCTACGCTGAAGGAGAAAAATTGAAAAAGATGCAAGAAAGAGTAAGAGGAAATATCACACGAGAGAGAGAGAGAGACTCTTGCCTCTCGGAGAGTAAAAAGTCGAATCTCCGAAAGGTCGATTTTTCTTCGGAAATAGAGTAAATCGGACGTATCTCGGGAGACGCTCGCGCGCGCGCGGACGCAAGAAAAAAGCTCTTGCGCTATCGCTCTCTCTCTGCCCCCCCCCATCTCTCTCCGCGTCCGCTTGTCCTTCTCGTTCAATTCTCCGTCTGTCTATCCGCCTCGAGGACAGACGCTTTGTCATCGGTAATTTTTCTTCTCTACACGGAAAGTTTTTTCCCCGAGTATATCGCGCGGCGCTTTTTCTCGATCTATATACGCGGTTGCATTTGGCGAGCGCGCGCAGAAGAACGAGAGCGTCTCATGACAATATTTTTTTTTGTACGAGCTGCCTGCAACGGAACGAGATTGATTGATTACGAGTTTATTGTACCAAGCGCTGCCGGATGTACGTACAACTTTTTAATGCTTTTCTTCGTGCGCCAATGCGAGCTACGCTACACGTTTTCATTCTGGCGTGCGGATGCGACGTTATACTTTTTCTTGCTCTCTTCGGCTAAAGCAAAAATAAACCAATTTTAATTCGTCTTTTTTTTACGGCACACGAACGTGTTTTGCAAATAATCGCGTGAATTACAGCGGTGTCGATGTGTTCTACAGTGAAATAATTGTTTGTTATTCAAAGAGACTATTTTTTTCTCAACTCGTACGATCGTTCACGGTCGTTGTGTCAGCTCTTACAAGAGACGGCCAATTAATGAATTTGTCTCCACGCGGATGACGATCGGTCATCGCTATTATACCAACACTTCTTCGGGACGTAAATCGTCGGAGAAGCCGCTCGTCGTTGCCGCGTGTATAGGATACGAGCTTTGGCGAATTAAAGAGAAACTGGCGCTCGTGCGCGGCCGCGCGACTTTGAAAACGGACGATGTGCTGCAAAAGTTCGAAAATACGAGCGGCGCTCTCGGTAAAGGAGCAAAACATTGTAATTAAATAGTCTGAGTTACGGGCGTATATGGGGGAGTAACTCGAGCCCACAGAGCGTATAGAAGGAGTTAAAAAGACGGACCGTACGCGCCAAAGGTGCGGGAGAGAAAAAGAGAGAGAGAAGAGAGAGAGAGCAAGAGTCAAAGGTAGGCGGGAGTAAAATTGTGGAAGCTCTCTCGGTTCCCCTGGACTATAAATACGCGCTATTTATACGCTCGGCTAATTGTCTCGAGCGATAAGCATCTCCCTTTATATTACTTTTCAACTTTCTTTCCCCCCCGCGTGGCGCGCTGCCGCTAATCGCGTTACGAGCTGACTATCCCCCACCTCGCGCGCGCACCTATATATATACGTATATTTCTCTCGGCTGCTGGGAAGTAAGGCAGCGCACGAATGAGCTATATAATTGTTCTGTAATTTTCGTGGATAAGACACACAGCACCGCGCGAAATTGCCTATCGCGAACTCTCTGCGCTCTGCCCTTTTTTTTTACAGCTTAATGCTCTTAGTTGCTTGTTTCTGTCGATTTATTATTTCTCTTTTCTCTGCGTATCGATTGTTGCCGCAGCAGTTCTTCTCCCCGCGAGTCGAAAGTTTGCTCAGGCACTGATAAGCAGCTGTGAGCTTTCTTCTTTTTCCTTCCCCGAGAACGAGACGAGCGAATCGCGGAAAAGACGGAAAAATGTTATATTCGCGTATACTGTAATTCTCTGGCTCGCGGCTCGCGGCAATTATCAGAGGCGCGCGCGATTAATTACCGAGAATCGCTGCGAGAAGGTGTTATTTAATTCAATGAGGTGTACGGCGCGCGTTATATGCAGAAGCGTGTAACGGCCATTAAATCAATTACAAAGTCACAAGCGCCAGAGAGAGAGAGGAGCTCGTGTATTCTAAGAAAGTACCAAAGAAATGCAGCACCTGCACAACGTTGTATACGATGTCTCGTGGACTATCAATTACCGGCGATCCTAGCGTGGAATATTGTGTAACGGCACACGTACTTTCCATAAATTATAGATGGCATGCATTGCATGTGCCTCGCCGCGCAGCTCTCGATGAATCGTCAATTATACACCACTTCTCCGTGTATCGCCGCAAAATGGTGAACGCGTTGCGTACGCGCGTCTGTTACAGTCCATTTTTCCCCGCGTGCAGCTTACTCGCCTCACTCGGGGCGCTTCTAATACGGTTGTACACTTCAATAATGTATGGATGTTACGTTTTGAAAAAATAAATGCACTTCTCTTTGGTCTGGGAATCGGAACAATTTTTTTAAAGCTAGAGTTTTCGGACCAATGGAACTTTCTTCGGTATAAGCCAAAAGATGATGAAAAATGCCGAGGAACATGCGAAGTATAGAATATGAAAATTTAACATGGGGAGGTATATGGAGGAAAAAGAAAAAATTGGCTATTCGGTTTTGTATTAGTTTTTTTTAAATGGGCGTAACTTTTGATCAGAGCATTGAAACTTGGCATACTTGTTTTTAAATTAAAGCTGTTTTGCAATACTTTATTGTAGTCTTATTCGAAATTTTATTGGTGCCTCGGGAGCATTCGCAGTTGTTATTATTCCAGTGTTTTGACGCATTAATTTTCTGCAAAAAAAGCGTAAAATGGCTCAGAAATATGGTTACCAGTAATTTTTCCCATGTTCCTCTGCACTTTTGACTATCTTTCGGCTCACAGAAGAAAGTCCGATCGGTCCGAAACCTCTAGCTTTAAAATAATTTTTTCGATTTCTATAGACCAAAGAAAAGTGTATTTCGCGTAAAATTCCATAAAATTAATAAACGCTCACTCGGGTAAGAGCCATTTCAATTATACGTCTTCCAGCGCGTGCGCTATCTCCGTGAGCGGGCGCGATTGGCTTTCCGAGAATAAGCCTGCGAGGCCAGATTATTCGGCGGATTTCGCAAGTGCACAGTCGAGAGCCGATATATATATATAATTGAAAAGGCGCTTGAAACACCGCGTGTCACGTCTAAAAATAAATAATTCCAATGTACGATATGGCTTATAACAATTACAATAAGGCGCATATAATGCGCGTCATTTCAAAGTCGAAGTAACGCCTGCATTATCTCTCCGGTACATATACAAATGCAACATCTTCCCGCGGCTAAACACGAGTGTATATCCCATTATACGCGTACGTGGCTGTATGCGTGTGCGCGCAGAATTTTGCCGCGGTCGCGCGTCGATAATTATTTAACGCGCGAACGAGATCTCGTATATATACATGCACACGCGCAAATATAATAATATTAGCATCGGCTATTATACAAGTGTGCGCGAGCCAGAGTGAAATTTCGCTGGCGGCGCGGTAATTAAAATTATTATTTATTGCGTCGGGTTATAGTGTGTGCATATGCGTGTATACACCTATATATACGCGTGCGAACGAAGCTCTAATCGCGCAGTCTCTTGCGTAATACCGCGGCATTTGCGTACACTTCGTTGAGGCTATATATATATATATATATATATATATAGGTGATAATGCGATCACCCGAAATAAAATTCAGTTTTTCGAGCTGACGTCTCGTTTTGGTATTTTAAATTCGATTCGCACAAGAGAGATGGTCTTGCTATTGTACTGTTCGAGGAAAAAACTCGGCGAGTGCTGTACATCACCTCCGGGATATTATTACGATAATCAATGCGCAATACGTTAAAAGATTAACTGAGCCGCGTCTCGGAAGCTCGGGTCAGTTCGCACATTTGAAATCAAACTTGTTTTCCAGCCGACGCAAATTAAAACGTTGGCGCGCGAATTAATTGAAATGCGGTCGTAATAGAAAACGAGCCGACGTTTTTGCTACAAGCCATCGGTCACACTGCGATCAAGGCTTGAACGACGCATTAATTTCGCCTGACACGATGTGCTAATTCTTTTTTTTTTTACCTCTCGTTACGTACTATCGAGCCGTTATAATCACGACCAATACTAATAGATTGACTCGATACAGTTTCTTTGTGAATAAAACATCGACTTTCAAGCCGCAGACTCAATGAAGGCGATTACAAAACATGAAACGATAATAGTTATACGGCCAGAGGCATTTTCGTGTATTTCGCGCGAGAGGTATATACCATTACAAATTAACCGGCCGAAAACGACGTGATTAAATAATCACTATAGTTGCTTTGGGTGAAATCTCCGTCAGTGTATAGCCGGTTTGTGCAAGCCGAGACTGTGAAATAATGTATACTTCTCGCATAATAACGTGAATTTGTGATGTATTCAGGTAGTTGCCGATAGGATTTGAAGAGATTGTTTATATATTAATTTAAAAGTTGTTTTGAACAATCTTTAACTTACGAATAAATTGTCGCTCGAGTCCTACCGGTGAACAGCGCACTGAAATTTGCAAAATGAATAAAAAATAGTGTCTTTAATGCATTTTCCGCATTTCGCTTTTCATTAACTACGTACATCTATATTCGTATTACAAAAGAAATTTCACAAAACAATTTTTTTTTTACATAATTTTAATAGCCACGCAAAAATCGCAGACTACTGCGAGTATCTATTTATCTTTCTCTCGTGCATTAATAATCCGATATGCAACGACAGCCTCGACACTATATACGAAAAAGCGTCGACTTTAAAACAATCGACGCGTATCAAACTCACACGCGACTGTCTGCACTGCGAGTGACACACACACACACACACACACACACACACACAAACACCGGAGGATATAAGAAACCCCCTTCGCACGTGTATGATGTAATTGGAACCGAGAGCGCTTTCTGCACCCCGAGGCTCGCGTTCACCTGAAAATCGACTGACTGACTGAGGAATGGCTTGCCCGCGCAAGCCTGCAATTATACGCGAGAGTTTTGGGGCGACGAAAAATCGAGATAACGCGGCGCTACCGCGGCTCTTTTCGCTGACGGCTCACTTCGACTGCCGATTCTTACGAGCCTCTTATTTTCTACGCGCGCCGCACACGGAATATTGTTTATTCGTGCGCAGTCTATATTAGGAGAGTCTCCGAGGCGTACTGTATAATTTTTTAATCGTTACATTAATCACAACGGTATATACGTGTAGCCACTTTGATCGAGATTGCCTTTCAAACTACGGGTGAGAATGTGCCTGTGTATTAGCCTGTGTAATTGAATAGGATATACGCGAGAATGTACGAGCTGACCAAAAATCGTATAAATAACTATTTCGAGTCTCGGTACACAAATAATACACAAGGCGCGAGATAGGAATCTATAGCGTTCGAAACAATGTGTAATAATTTGTGAAATAATAAGAGCTCGGTGTACCTGAAAGTGTACACTCGCGCGGATCTCGCCTTCGATAAAAAAGAAGAAAGAAAAAAAATGCAAAACTCACGCGCGATACATTGGGATTTATATAGCCGCATTAGCGCTATGCAGCCGCGCAAAGCTTCGGATTCCAGCCGAGAAATGAGCTCTCGCTGTACACACGTACACGCGTGTGTATAGCATCTACGTATATACATATATTTAGAGCTGGTATATATAGCGGGCATAAAAGCGAAGCGGCACCCCGTGCACGCAACGCGTTGCAAGAGCGAGCCGCGCGATATTGAGCTTCCGATCGCTGTAAATATAAGCCGCGGGGCAGTATCGCTCTTTCTCTCCCTCTCCCTTCTCTCTCTCTCTCGCTCTCTTCGGCTAATCCTAATGCAATCTGCGCCTATAAATCAGGACAATTTCTCGCTCGCGCTGAACTGCCGGCGGAGTAGTAGCCGACGCGCGCGGACAAATCCGATCGCGCGCGGCTACTGCGCGCCGGATTTTCAAAGCAACGCTGTACACTGTATACGCGATGTATATGTATACGTACGCAACAAGTATTCGCAAACAAGTTAGCGGAGACGGCAGTATACAGCGAGCGAGATATTTCTTTGAAGGCTTATACTGCGTTGCGGTTCTCGCGTGACGCTGCCGAGTTTTCTTTAAATAAAGGGTTTGCGCGCACCTTCGGCTGCGGCCCGAGAGCTCATTATAATGCTTCGCGCGATTACGCGAGGCAGTTCTCTCGCGGCTATTTTTTTTTCTTTTTTTTTTGAGTAAACGAGGATAATAATGTTTAGCTCGAGTTAGCCATTGTTACAGGGTCGTGCGCGGATTCACTTATACGCCGCGTGCGTTTTGCCCGTCGGCTTTTACGGGGCTTTTTGACACTTTGTTGCCGCAGTATATGACCGATCGCTCGCTTCGATTTTCGCCCGGATTCTTTTTTCTCCCCGCGCAATTGTACGAATCGATCGTCGCGCGCGAGGCGGACACGCGCATATATTCAATGAAAGTGGAACGAAGCGAAAAGTAATTGCTAACGAGCCGTATATATAGTCGAGCCGGCTAATAAAAATCCGGCAAACGACTTTCCGATTTCCCTAGTCGCCCTTCGCTTCCGATCGACGTTCACACTCTCCGTGTAGCGACGCGGAGGGGGAAGAAACGCGTATCTCGAGGAGCGATCGCCGCGCCTAACGACGCCTCAATTTTACGGTCGAAAAATGTAAAAATCCGTATAATACACATATAGCGACTGCTCTCGTCGACTGTATATATACAACACACTGTGCAGAGTCCGCTTGAGCGGCGATCGCGCCTCTCGAAAATCCACGTCTATACACACGCGAGTCGTATTAATGTATAATTAACCGAGCACGTTGTTAGATGCTATCTCGCGTAGAGCCGAGCTCTCGAGCTCGTGTGTATGTCCGCCTCTTATCTCGCAGGCCAACGCGGCCCGCGTCGATACATAATGAACGTATAGTGCGCCCCGGCGAGTATATGTGTATATAGGGGGAGGAACGTCACGAGGAAAAGACCGCCGCGGGAAAATAGAAAATTACTCAATCCAGCGCCGGACTCTCGCTCGCTCGTGTTCCGTGTCTGTGTGTTACTGTGTATATATACGTAAGGGGAATCGATTTTAATGGAATTACGATTTTCAGAGAGGGATTACATTGTTTTCCGCGCGCGCTATACGGAGCGAACGAGTCAATTACACCGCGCGCGAGCAATCGTTATTCGCGCTCAGAGTGCAGTGTTCGCTTTGTGTCTCGCTCCCCTCCCCTCCCCGCCGTTCCGTTCGCTGCAACTATATGCGCTTATGGTGCATACGTTCTCTCAAATGAAGTGTGAAGCGAGAATGTTTGCATTGAGCGAATCGCTTATGTTGCCTATTACGCGCAGCGATACGATATGTCCTTAATTTATGTGCACAATACAACGGAATTGATTCAGGGGCGGAATAAGTCGTCGCGCGCGTTTTCGCGCAATTGAGGAGTATAAGGCGCGTTTCCTGCGCTGCTGCAATTACTGCGATCGATATACGGCTGTTTTGTTACGTGGCTACTGTCCGTTACACTGCGTATCAAACGACGTCTCGCTTGTGTCCGAAAAGGCGCGACAGTCGGTTCCGCTAAGTCGTCGTCTCCGTTATTTCGGGGGATATTTAATTGCAACTCGGCGGGGGCGGTATATACGTATATATAGACGTGGTTGACGAGAACGGAGTTGCGAAGGTGCGCGGCGGCAAGTATAGCCGGGCGTCCGGAGGATTGATGGTGTCTAGATGCAAATGCTATACTCGTCCGCGGGAGAGAGAGTATAACATGCGGGCACGCAAACCGCAAGCCCACCTCGGTATATATAGAGACCAACGCCTTCTTCACCAGTTAACGCCTTACGGCTTAATAATCGCGATAGTGACCAGGCTATCGCTCGCGCAGCCTTCCCCACTTTCATGCTTGCGAGCTTTGCGTATGTGCAGTCTGTCTCGCGTGAACGGCCGCGTCGAAAAATTCAAAGGGTTCGCGCGCGTCCGGCAATCGTATACACAACGCTGTATATTTCCGCTATTTTTATGTGCGCGCAGACTCTCGCCTCTCAGAGATTGATTAGCCCGGATGCTGCGCGCATGTGTATATTTCTGTATGTGTGTGTGTTTGAGTACAATACGTGGTAATTATAATTTCAGTAATATCTAGATTACTCATTGTCTTGAGGCGCGCGATGCTTATCGCGCTTTAAAAATAAATTACCTTCATTTATTTGTGCACATAAACGTATACGTGTGCAAATGCTCGTAATGCAGCTATAGCGCTTTGTAATCAAGCGCGAGCCGCGAGTCCCGGGAGTGTCGGCCGAGCGACTGTATATATATATACGCTGGAAAAATTCGCGCGCTACACAAGTAAATTAAGCCATTAGCCCGGACGTTCTCGAGTATAATGGCGCGCTCAATAAATCTCAACTGACGAGAATAGTTCAGTGAAAACGAGCGGATTAACTAATTGCTTCGGCCGAGACGCAACCATGTGATTACAAGCCTAACCGCCTCCTCCACCTTCCGAGCCACGAATCTTCGGAGCAAAACAAGTAAAGCGTCTTTATCTCTCTTGCTCTCACTTTCATTCGCATCACCTTATTAGAGATCCGATTTATACTTTAGTGAAATACTACGCTTTGTTTGATGTACTGAAAAGTTTTCAGGAGTGTACTCAGGCTCTTTGTAACATTTCACATTTTTATTGTCACTCGATCAAGCGCAGTACAATTAATTTTGGACCTTCGCTCGTTCTTATCGCATTAGTTCGACAACATGCGATAGAGCACTTTATGCATAAAAAAACGCAGGTGTATGACGTATGGTACATAAAAAAAACATATACTTACTCGAGAGAGTAACCTGCAAGAACGTTGTCGCTTTAACTTGCATCGCTTATCCCTCTTCCCTCTTCGTGGATTTCGCGCTGTTTGTAGAAAACACTTAGCATTGAATGTGCTCGGAAAAAATAATCGATGAATTTTAGAACATTTTTCATTCAGTTTTAAATAATATTTTAAGCTCCTTTGTAATTAATTGAAACATTGCTTGTGTCTCCTTATATCCTTGTAGTATATGAAAATCGCGTTTTAAAGTTGCAACTTTAAATAGTGTTGTATCGATATTTATTAAACTTATTGCGAAATGTGGGTTATTGCATTGACATGATAAGCAAGAACAAAGTTTGAGTTTTGGTGCAGGTTGAGTCTCATAAAAAAATCTTGTTGGAGCGAGCTACTTTTAATAAATAATATATTTTTGCTTAAGAGTGCTCCATCTTTTTGTAGCAAGTCCAACAAATTTAGCAGCGCCCCCACACTACACCTCAATCTTTTTGTGTTATTTTAACAAAGTTAATAAAAGAAAAATGAGTTTAACTGAGTTTCGCCACCTGTAGTATAGGTATCTAAGAATGTGGTAAAATTATTTTTATGGCATAAAAGTCAAAATTAAAATTTTATTTCGTCGGATAAATTTGTATGACTTGCGGAGACTTTGGGAATCGCATTTTGATTTTGTCCGACGAAATACGTCGTTATTATTACATTTTATAAAATACAATTTTTTTTAAAACGTTCTTTGATATCTAAGGCAAGTGGCGAAACTCGATTTGTTGAGTTAAAGTTAATCAATTAATTACAATAAACAAAAAACGTTTTTTGAGGTAGGTGGCGTGATGATCGCGCGGTGGAGCACTCTTAAGCATAAGAACAAATTGTAAGAAATTTGTAGCTTGTTTTTACTTATACCAGACAGCATTATATCTTTCATTGAAGCCTATTAACATATTTTTTTCTTTCATTCTGGATTTATTATTTTTATTTTCTTGATTGATGATGTGTTTTATAGTTTTATGATTTTTTCTTCTTAATTTTTTCAGTATTTTCAATTTCATGAAAATGCATTCAAAAACAAAAAAAAAAAGATTTATTCTCGTTATTTTAGAGAAGCATATATCAGTGTACTAAAACTAAATGAAAGAAGTTCACAAAAAAAAACCACAATCTCTTTGTCATAGTCCAAACGCTCAACAAACGTCCTACAACCCGAATCAGCACCAGTACCGATAAATCGCAATCTGTCAAGTAGAAGCATAAAGCAAGTTCTAATTAATTTTTCAACTGTTGTAAAGTAGAGTTTAACCTCGAGTCACAATAAGTTAGCAAACTTCGTTGAAAAATGCAGCACCTTGCGGAGTATACGCGCTTTCGATCTATATCCCACAGCTCAAAATGCGAGAACTTTCCCTGACGCTAAAGAAGTACGGGTCGTTGAGGAACGAATGAGCTCACCTGTTCAAAGTAATACGAGAGAGTGAGAGACACTGCTTTATATTTAGACTCGCGCCGACTCTGTTATACAGCTGTAAACGCGGCCGCACAACTTCCAATCAACTAATCAATCAACCTCCACACTTTGCGCTCTAGAGAGAGAGAACCCACTCGCGCGTCCGTCTGCTCGCTTTCTTTCCTTCCTTCCTTCCCTCTTCCCCTTCAGTGTGACTCGTTAACTACAAGCAAAGCCAATTCGCGTCCAGCGACCGGCTATATACGGCTAGACTACACCGCGATGCACAATATAAACTTTTAATCGCTCAATTGAATAGCTAATAAAGACGAGGATTGAAAGCGCTTCCTAATGACTGCCGAGTATCCCATTGTGATTCTCTCTCGCACACACGTATAAGAACCACGCCCACTCGAGCTGAATTTGAAATTTCGCGACGACGCGCCATTATACG
Organism: Philotrypesis tridentata; assembly: GCA_018906965.1. NCBI lineage: Eukaryota > Metazoa > Arthropoda > Insecta > Hymenoptera > Pteromalidae > Philotrypesis > Philotrypesis tridentata. The sequence goes on along the minus strand of JACCIB010000001.1, from coordinate 5,804,346 downwards.
TCTATAACGAGTCATCGGCGGATATACGAGCCCACAGCGCTTCGTTCGCGTATACTTTGACACTGCACAATGCAGTGCAGGAAAGAAGCTGCGGCGCTTGAGACACAACGCTTTATTTCGATGAATTGTACCATACACGCTGTGCACTGCTCTCTCGTGTGTAATGCGCCAAAGCGGCGCGAGGATGAGCTCACGTGCGCGAGGAAGAAAAATTGCGTCTAGACTATTAAGCGACGAGAGAGCGCAAAAAATGTCGGCAGCGGCAGCAGCAGCAGCCTGTCATTAGCGCTCGCTTGTTACCCCGCTTGCAGCGGCCCCGCGAGGAAGCTGCGCGCGCGCGTCGATTTTTCAAAGGCGAAAGCAGCCCGAAACGGAGGCGCGATTCGCCACGTTTCTCACGATTGGTCTCGCGCGCCGCCGCCGCCGCGATTCTGGAAAACGACGCGCGAGAACCGAGAGTCCACTTATACACAGCTATATACGTATATATTACGCGGCAGTGCGGCCTATGCTGCGCACGCGGCTCTCGTCGTAAACTTTTGTTATACTCCCGACTGTCTCGACTCTCTTTCTCCGCGCGATATATCTCCACGCTCGTTGTGATTAGACACCTGTGTATAGGCTAACGAGTGCGTGCGCGCAGCCGACGCTCGAACGCCGTATAACTGCCCAGCCTACATTGGTTAATTCGCTCGCGTTATTCCAAAGGTAATGAGAGAGACTTTGTAAGTAATGCGCGATCCACCGCTGCCGCGAGAACGCGCCGAAATTGTTTGATTCCGCGTATAGCTCGCTTTGCGCCGCAATTATTTGGGCCCGAGAGTCAATTAGGCCCGATGACGTTATTTCGTTATGTATAGTACACGGCGACGAGAGGGTCGGTCGCTTTATTTTAAAATTACAAGCTATGCCTGTCAAATTACACGTTGCGCGCGCTCGAGCCTGATGCATCATCCACGCGCGCGCGCGCGCACCGCTTACGTGCGGCTTTCCTAACAATTGTAATAACGTTTCTCGAAATCTCTATTCGCTCTCGAAAATCGTAATGAGACGCTTTCGGGGCTTCTCGCGGACGGCCGTAAAATCAGGCCGAATTGAAATCCGGGTAAATACCTCGGGCAATTACACGCGCGTATATAAGCGAAAATTCGAACAATCGATATAGCCATTGGATGTATAATGTCGAGTTACGTATACAGCGCCCCGTTGAAAAAAATGAAATTTTAAAGATCAATTAGGGGGGGTCTCCCTCCAAAATCCGCCGAGCACTTTTTCCGCGTCTCTCGCTTATACTATTAGCGATTTTCGGGAAAAAAAGGACAAGCCTTTTCACTGAACGCTGCGCCACAGCCAATAATCAGCGTATAGCATATATTGCGTCTTAATAAGACACACACACACACGCGGCTCGCGGACTCGCTCAGCAAACATATTTTGCATTGCGCGCTCTTACACGTACGGCTTCATTAAGTCCCATAAAGCATAAGTATCACCTATCTCAAATAATAACGGCCCATATACCCAATGAAACAGACGACTGTATACATATATGCGGTATAGCCGAGCGAGAATTATACTTCGGCGCGCACTGCGGATACTCGCATATAATTTGATATGCTCTCGAACGCGTGTTCGGCAATTTCGGCTGTTTTTCGTTGAACCTGCCGCCGCCGCCGCCGCCGCCGCCGCCGCCGCCCCCCTTCCCCCGGCGTTCCGAAAGAGAAGAAGAAGAGAATTCAAAATAAAAAGAAAAAAATGAAAAAAGCTCTCGCGCGGAGAAAACCTCGGGAGTGCGATCATTTGCGCCTCGCGTGCCCCAAGCTCCCCGAGACACTTTGATACCAAGCGCACGATATACATCTGCGTCTCGCTTGCATATATACGTGTGTATAGCATACATACGCCGAGCGTCGCTCTCTCTCTCTCTCTCTCTCGCTGGACCTCAGCGCATATACATATATACGCTCAGCGCTAGCGTACTCGAGCTGTAATTTCAATTTAATTGCATGTTATTTCGGTAGTGCGCCTCTCGCGCTTTATTAAACGCCTTCCGCCGCTGCCGCTGTTGCGCGCGCTGCGCCTCGTCGCGTATATATATATATATATATACTCGCACGGCATATTATGGTATGCGTCGGAGCCCCTGGCATTACATGTATATGTGTGTGTGTGTGTGTGTGTGTGTGTGTGTGTGCAGTGTACGTATCGGCAGCGTCGATACGCGCGCAGGCCCGCAGAGGAGGAACTTGATGAATTCATTTGCTCTCTTCGAGGAATTAGGAAACGTTTTCGGAGAGGCCGTATATAATACGCGGTGTGTGCTGCCGTGCGCCGCGAAATTTTTGTAGCTTTTACGCAACTCGTCGCGGAAAAAAATATGTATTATGCATTGGCCGTGCTTATTTCGAAATCTATTTGAGTTCTCTCTCTCTCTCTCTCTCGCTCTGTCTGTCTGCAACTCGTAATGTATGTAAAATTACTGAATGCTAATGAACCCTTGACATATACGTTGGAAATAATTGTTTTCCTCGTTCGCAGCTTTAACGACTCCACGAAATGTCAAGAGTTCAACGAGTTATTTCTTAAACGCACGTCCGAACGCTGACATATGGGTCAAAAAGTACGCGATATCCGAATGGATTTTCGAGCCTACTTTAAAAAAGTGAAATTAATCTTTTGGGGTGGAGGAGGGGGGGGGGAACAATCTTCTTTGTTCGTCTCGGGATGTACGTATAGGTACGTGTGTGTGCAGTGTGTGTGTGTGTGTGTGTGTGTGCGCGATGTAATCGCGGACGTCACGAAATATTTATGTGTAATCAATTTAAAAATAACGAGTCCCACAGACGCGCACAAAGGTATATAATACACAGACGGAGGCGCTACTACATAAAGAGCTCAACGAATTTACTTTCACCTTCGTTATTTTTTTTCTCCTCGACCGATAGCATCGACTAACTGCTCGTGAAATGGATCGCATAAACATCGGAGGTGTTAATACACCGGGCGATTTAATCCCACAACCTGCCGCGCTCTCGGGCAGTCCGCATTAAGCACTTATTGCGAATTCGATCGATTACCAATAATAAGCGGCTTAGACGCGTACTTTTTCACTTTTTCTCTTCGCCCCCCCCCCTCGTCCGCGCGCGACTTCGCCCGTCCATCCCTTCGTGCTATCCTTCTGTAATGTCTTTCTTGCGCTTTCTTCGCGTTTCGTTCTTTCCTTGCAGCGAGTTCTTTTCGCGCTGTACAGCCAAAACGCGCGAGAAAAACTCCTGCTCTCGGCAATATAATCGAGCCGGATAATCGCAAAATTTACGCAGCCGCGCTGCGAGACTGTAAAAACACGTGTAGTGTTGCGCGCGCGCTGTGTAACGCCGACTGCATTGTCGAAAGCCGAGGCTTCGACTCTTTTTTTCTTTTTTTTTTTGTTCTCGACTAAGTAGCCACGCGCTGACGCCTATACGCGGCATTAAAATCCCCTTAAAAACGTAACGTACAAGCAGCCGTTATAAATCGTATCTAATTGCGGCGATAAATACGCGAGCGACGCCGGTTCGTATATGTGATTATTTTTCATCGCGCCTTCTCCGCTCGCACTACGCGGCCGCGTTCACGTTCACCTGCAGCCGTGTGCGGACTGCGCGAGAGGGAAACGTTGTCTTCGAAAACGGCATTAATAACACCCTCTATCCCACTTTTCTCGAGTTAATTCGTACCTGCAGAAGACGGCGCGAGTCCTGCGGGCGTTTAAAATTCTAGCGCTGAAAATTTTCGCGCGACGACGGCCGCGCTTTCAATTCCCAGCGCGCAGTCGAATCGACACGCGAGAGATTATGGAGACATTGTTGATTACGCCGCAATTGTTCGGGCGCGACCCTCGGAGGGGCGAGAGGAAAGCGAAAAAATTAATTTTCCAGATTTATAGAGCCGACGCAGCGCCGACGACGGCAGCCGTATATAATTTATATGCAAAATAGCCGCGCTAGCTGTGTACACTGTACAGTGTATTATATATATATACGTATAGCCTACGTGTGCGTTGTATGGGTGTAACAGCTCGTGAGACGAAAACTCTTCAAACGGCCTGTGAAATATGAAATCATTGCGTGCGCACATTATAATCGCGCCGCGTATTATACGTGCGCCCGGCATCGAATTTAGATTTTCTCCTTCTCAATGGGCTGCGGGACGTTAATACGCCGCTAAAAGGAAATTGAGCGTTTCGAGTTAATTATAAATTAGAATTTTTTTGTAAGCGAGAACGGCCGTATACGTCGCTAATTAAAATGCGAGCAGCTTTTCTCGCGTCGTGTAAGAATGCGGGGGGTTGCTCAACTCTCTCTCTCTCTCTCTCTCTCTCGTGATTAATGCGTCGACACCGCGTCTATTTACTTTGGTAATAAGTCTCTGCAATGCGCTTATCAACGGCCTCATTATCGCCGGGGTTTTAATATTAGGGTATACGCGAAGCTATACAGTGCACTGAGAAACTCAGGGGGTCGTATGGATTTTTTTTCAATTTTTCAACGCGCCCCTGAAACTGCTGAAAGGCACCGACGGAAGAAAGTGAATTTTTTTTGTTTTTCCACGCTGCACCTACGCGCATGCATAAGTCATCGCGCGCGCATAAATTACGCATTCATCGCGAAAACGCCAACGAACTGAAAAAGTAGTGCGCGCGAGCGAAGGTGTGCTCGTCCTTCTCACCTTCCCCTTCTTGAATAAAATTTGCGAGCTGTACACTACTGCTGCGCGCACACACACACACCCGCCGCACAAATTTACTGCTCCCACGCATTAAACTTGATTTAGAAAAATTAATTTTTCCCGAAAGCCGCGAGAGGAGGCCTTCATTGAGAGAAATACATGCATTAATTTTTCAAACGTTCTGTACGAAAAGTTGCAGGAATACTTCCCAAAACTAACTATTACAATACAATATATAGCAATTTTTATTTTGGTTGAAAAAATTTAAACATTTATTGTTTTTTTATGATTCATCTAGCTGTTTTTAACTTTGTAGAACATTATTATTTTGTCATTATTATTACTTACTGATTATTTACTGAATTAAATTGAAACATATAAATTAAAAATTTCTGACTCGGGCTGGACTCTAACCTGGACCTTCGGGACTGCAGTCAGGAGCGCTAACCACTCGTCTAAACATAAAACTTTGGCTCTAATATATAAATTGAATGTATAATTTATAATCCCAAACAAAAATAATTTTTACCATTTTATACAGTAAATTTTAATAAAAATAATTTTTACTATAAGTAATATAGTAATTTTTTCCACTGCGACTTGTAATATTTGAACTTAAAACAGTGAATAACAGCATTGCAGTAAAAATTCTGATAATGTCAGCCTCTGCTCAGATTACTACAATTTCTTGTACTCTTTCGTACTTACAGTTCTAAAAATTACTGCTTTTTTTTCTAATACCCCGTCTTTCTCTCTCTCTCTCTCTCTCCCTCCGCAGAGAGATAACAACTGTCTCAATCATAATAGCCTATCTCTCTCTTATTCAATTCCGCAAGGCAGGCGCACGCAGCGGCCAAGCCTGCATTAGCATACATATACGAGTCCGAAACAATATCGCGTGCGCGCGAGAGTTGAGAGATCCGAGCGTCGCGATATCGCTGGGAAAAGCTCGTCCTCGTAAAATCATGAAATTCCATGTTTATTCAATATCCCTGCCGCACCCCCCCTCCCCCTCCTCACCCCACCTACTCCCGCTCTCTCGCTGCAGAGAGTCGGCCAACATCTCTCTTTTCCTTTGGCTTTATCTGCGTAGAGATCGCACCGCCACGCGACGGACCAAGTTCAGGGCCGTGCGGAGCTTTTCTCCTTCCGAGCTTGCATAACGCGCGTATTTTTGCAAGCAGAGAAAGGGTCGTTTTCCGATTCCATCGCGATAGGAGCTCCCTCTGTGATGTTTGCGGTTCCGCCGCACCGAGTATACAGATATATACGTAGACTTCGCAGAAGCTGGACTGAATACGATCGTTTTCTAAATGGCGGTTGTATAAGAATACGTTTGGGCTGCTTCAATTTATAAAGCTTGCGCAATCCTGCCGATTTTTGATGAAACCAATTTTTCAAGCTTATCGTATACTTTTTCGCTGGCTCATCGAGGTACAGGAATTATTTAGAGGGAAGCAAAGTAATTACGATCGGATTTCACGGAAAATATAATTGAAGTCGAAGTAAGGAAAAAGTGTAGAGAATAAATGTGTACTATAAGAATTTCTGACTAGGTATTTATATGTAGATACTGTATCTATATACTTCTCAAACAAAAAATTACACTATTCCACGATTTTATGTAAATATATTGGCTTATCAACCCGATATAAGTAAAAAAAAAAAAAATAAGGGGCTTGGATAAAGAAAAAATTTTGTTTATCAGTCCTAATCAGATTAATAACGAGATCGCTGTAGAACATATTTTATAGGCACACATTTGTACCTGACTGATTAAGAAACCTTTACTGTTTTTTTTCCTCTTGGGTTGAGAAATGCACAAGTGGCGCAGATTATAAATTTTGTGGCGCTGCTTTATAGAACTTGAAAGAGCTCATTAATTAACGTCAATTTGAAGTTTCGATCCATTTCGTAACGGCAGTTCTTAGATAATTTTTCCATATGATTTTTCATCGAGGCAGTCAATTCCCAGAAAAAGCCGCGAAGATAAATCGATTCTGGCAATTTGTATATTTCCAGCATATAAATGTATTTGCTTATAGGCTGCAGACCCAGAAAATTATTCTCGAGGAAATAAGACGCACCGCTATAGCCATTCGTTTGCCTCTCGCGAATCCCGAACAATAATTTACGGACGCATCGGCTTATCGATCAGACGCAGACGCGGCTCGATTTTGCTGAATTATACAGCGCTGTATCATTATAGCTATATAAAATTTGAGCACGATTTTACGTTTCTCATATCGGTTACAAATAATCTCTCGAAAAGTACACGACTATCTTTCGGGTATACATAGAGCACAAATCTACATTATTTCCACGCGAAACGTATATGTCAAATTTAAAAAAAACGCACTTTTTTTGGTCTAGAAATCGAAAATTTTTTCTTTAAAGCTACAGGTTTCGCACCGATTAGACTTTCTTTTTTCTTGCTCCTCCACATGCCGTCCCATGTTAAATTTTCATATAATTCTATACATTCTATATATTCTTTCGGCTTACCGAAAGATGTCTTTGCCAATTCGAGACCAGAGAAAAGTGCCTTTATTCTTTGAAATTCGACGTATCGGCGATCGATCTTCAGCGCAGAAGTCCTGAATCCCCTGTTTGTTCCGTAGGTGGAGACGGCGAGAGCGACGAGGGTGGCAGCAAGAGGCGGCGTAGCCGGACGAATTTCAACAGCTGGCAACTAGAGGAGCTGGAACGGGCCTTCCTCTCGAGTCACTACCCCGACGTGTTTATGAGGGAGGCACTGGCTGTGAGGCTCGAGCTGAAAGAGAGCCGCGTTGCGGTAAGCACACTTGCACCTACGTAACGAATTCGCGCAATGATTATTGTCTCCGTCTCCTCTTGGTCGACTGCGAATATAACGGAGACCCGAAGCTCCGACACGGAACCGACTCGACAAGCCAGTAGCCGCGCTTCTGCCCGATCGCGATAACGGCTGCGCGCAAAGCGTCTTCGAATCCAGCACGTGGACAGGAGAGTAACTCGCGACGTATGCGGATCCGATCGAGGGTTCGATAACAGCCCCCCGAGGCACCGACCATGGTATTTCTGGATTCTCTCTCTTTCTGCAGTTTGTATAGGCGCGTCTACATGTAGAGCCATTGGCTTCGCGCGCACACCGTATCCTTGTCTCTCGCGCTCTCGCATCCCCATATGTCATGCTTAAACGTCGGATATCCTGCGGGGATTTAGCATCTCTCCGTCGAGTCTTTTATTTGGGAGTCGAGGTGGGGGTCAAGGAGTATACGAATAGATGGAATCTACTTATTTCGCTTTTTTCGGCTCGTTGCTGCGCGATGTGCAGATGGAATATTGCGCGCGACTAGATACCCCGGGCGCAGAATATGATAAACTTATTCATAGGGACACGTCACATTCGGGAGTTATCGCTCATATTCGATATATCGCCGGGACAAATAGTTTTATATGGAAATCACGCCCTTCCTACTATATACATATTTTCCTGCGTTTCGGCAATGATAACGCGTTAAATATAAATTCGTGTCTCGAATCGCAAGTTTTTCCGTTCGAGATGATTATGCGGAGGAAAAATTCCGCGTCAACGGTTAAGCTTATTGCTCGCATGGAATAAAATAGAGAGACAGAGAGAGAGAGAGAGAGAGAGAGAGAGAGAGAGAGAGAGAGAGAGAGAGAGAGAGAGAGAGAGAGAGGAAAAACTTTATGCGAGAACCGCGGGGACAAAAGTTGACAGTTCGAGGCGGACATAAGGGCTGGGGTCGAGCGCAATTTCACGGCTGGTCGAGTCTGCTGCTGTCCCCCTCAACGTTGGTTTTCGGGTTGTATAGACATACGTTCCGCGGACGAATCGATATATATATATATATACACGTCTGTGTGTACGCGTGTGAGTATGTGTGTGTGCATGTGGCATATTTATATTTATGTCCTTAGACACGCTTCGCGGAACAAATACGGATGTCGCTTTTCATCGGCACACAATAAGAATTAAGGGGTTTCGCTCTCGTGCTTAATGGGTTGACTCGGGCTGATCGGCGCTCAAAAATTGCATTTTACCTCGGTGGTTTAACAAATACTTGTGACGCGCGCTCGTGCAGTCGTTGAGACTGATACTCGAAATTATATATAATTGAATATGAATTAGCGGTATACGCATTTAAGAAAACTGAACTCTCTAAATCTGAAACAGCGAAAAATTTACTATTTCTCATAATGAAATAATATTAACCTCCCAAATAGTGAAATTTTTCACTATTTATACGTAGTACAAAAAATACCATTTTACAAATTAGTGAATATTCACTAATTAATACGGTGCATTGTTGTAACAATTGTAATTCGTTGTAGTACGGTAGTGAATAGTCACTGTTTATGAAATGGGTTATCATTTTGCTCATTTCATTGTGTTTACTATCGAATTAATAAATATTTACTGATTTACACAGTAGAAAGTATTTGCTTTAAATTGTCACTGGAACACTGATTATCCAGTACATAATCAATTTAGCAAAGGGTGAACTTGAAAAATTATGACGATTTACTATTTTTTCAGTGAGTCAAAATGACTTTTAAGAGAAGTGAAATTTTCGGTACTTATACATTTTTAATATCCAAGAAATTCACTATTCAAGTGGAGAATCCACTACCCAGAAAAAGTGAAATTTTATGGACTTAATCGTTTTGTAACACGAGAAAAATTTACTATTTAATTAGCTAACAATGAACTTGTAGAATAAGCGAAAATTTATGTTCCCTTTAGCCTCCTGTTACTAGGGCCACACACTATTTTGAGTAATGTATTTGTAACATTGTAGATAGTGTATTTTCATTATTTTAGCTAATGTATATTGCTACCCAAATATTATTTCTATTCACTATTTGCAATGTTCATATTTACTATTTTACTATAACCCGGTTAAACTGTGATTATTCACTAGTTCACAGTTGCACCATTATGACTTTTTCAAATCGTTAAGATGAATTAAAAAACAGTGAAATTTCACTGTTTTAGATTTAGAGAGAAGATAATCCTAAAGGTCGATTATAAAAGAAAGTTCGTTAAAAAAAGCGCCGACAATTGAAGCAAAAAATAAGGGACCGCGAATTACGCGTGCAAAGTACCGGCAATAGTATCACCCTGACACGTGCCGATGACACTATACGCCACAATACAATGACTCATGCACGTGCACAAAGCTTCCGATACGCCGCTCCGCTGCACTAGACCACATCACTATACGTACGCTTTTATTTACACGGTAGAGATATATATTTACACACATACTCTGATGCAGCGTAGTACGCGTGGAGATTAGAGGCGCAGAGAGAAAGGTTGCTCGCGTCGTCTCCTGGGAGTCCTGGCGACACGACGAGGATTAGATAGGACATGATTGGCAGTACGAGATATACGTCTTAATGCGTGGATAATGAAGTTGCTGCTTATCGTTCAGCATCTTTCTCAGGACTGCCAGGAGAGGAATAATACGCAGTGTTTATAATCGGCATAACTTGCGCCATATGAGTGAGGTTCTCGGTTGTTGGGATTTATTTCTTTTTTAGAAAAATTTCAACTCTCTGAATTATTCTTTTACGAACATCGCTGAAGTTTCGATGTAGAGTAACAGCAACAATTAAATAAACATTAAATTTACATATAGTTAAGCTCTGAAGAGGAGCCGTAACGTCTCGAAACGTCGGCAATAAATTAATAAAGAATTCCATTTGGCTCGAAGAGACGCATCGTAATTTTCTCTTTCAACAATTAAATATTCCCGATCGAAAACCGATAAATTAGCTTGGTAATCGTGCTCGAGTTCTCGATTAAATTTAAAAGACTATATTGCAAATGAACCGTGGACTTAATCAACAGCTTTCTCGCGCAACTCGACGGCAGATAAACAGAGCTAAGGAAGAAAGTCGAATCGACTCTGGAGCAAAATTACAGATTTCTAATCGATTTCCGTGCGAGAGCGTGTATATACGTGCGCGTACGCGTGTGCGTGTCTTGCATGCAAACTATACTCATGGCTACTGAGTCATATACAATCAAAATAGCCAAGTTTTTAATTTGCAAATTCCAAATGTCCGTGATTTCCTATTTCGAACGATACGTGATTTTTCTCCAAACCGATCGTTTCAACGGATCTTTAATTCTCATCGAAGCTCGCTTATATCGCGTGGTATTTAAAAACCATTACTATTTATACTGTTATTTGCATCGCCATTGTAAAAAGGTACTGTTTCACAGCAAGCAGTCGAGAAAAGTTTAGCGCGACAGAAGACATATTCGTCTGACGACTCGTCTCGTTTACAACGAACCGAGGAAGAAAAGCATTTAAATAAAATCGACTGCGAAGCATTTTCAAATTGTAATTCGCCGTGAATTTGCGCGCATCCGCGTGTACCTGTATATACACAAGTATACAGCGCACACATAAATGTATAAGCGCATTATTGAATAGAGCTGTGCGCGAGTTAAAATTGATAATGAAGGCCTAATCGTTTTTCGCAGTGTTTGAGCACGCCTGAACAAGAGAGAAAGAGAGAAGGAGAGAGGGGGGGGGGGGAGAAAGAGACTCGTCTATGCGCACGCCATGGCGTGACTCGTACGTTTTTGCGTGATCAATGCTGCGCGCGCGACGGCGATCGTGCGCTTCGCTGAGCGCGAAAAACGCCAACTTTTCGAGTTAGCGCAAAGGAGATCTTTTCGAGAAAAAAAAAAAATAAATAAAGTGCAGGCTACACTCCGCTCTCGCGGCGCACTCTCTGCGGCGTTGTGCAACTCGAATTTTCCCGGGAGCGTATATATAAGCGCGAAATTTATCGTGGCAAAACACTTATATATATGTAAAGACGCCGCTCGGTGTATATACCTCTGTCGTAGTTAATCAAAGCTTTTGCCGAGCTAAAGGGTGCACCGTAATTAGACGGGTAATTAGGAACACGGCGTTTTCTCATTAGCACCTCCAAGAGAGAGATAGATAGAGAGAGAGAGAGAGACGCTTTCTGCCCGAGATATACTCGCGATATATAGACGAAAAATTCTAGGGGATGATGAAATTTTCCGGTCCAGGTATAATTTACAATACAGGCCGCAAAAGAATTCTTTTCTGCGATGAATAATGGTTGCTCTCGACACAGAGCTGTTTGTTAAAACACAATAAATTGCAAGAAAAAGAAAACAGAGTCGATTTAACGAGAAGTTATTAAATTAAATGAATAAACAAGCCGAGTTGGTGGTCATTAATTTATTTTAATTATATTTTTCATACATCGAGAAACAGCTCGGTGCTTAATTCTTAGCACGCGACGATCGGCGCGAGTTCCCTTCCCAACCCCCCCTTTCCAAGTCTCCGTCTAATAACGAAGGCAAAGCACTCGAAAAAAGGAGACGAAAAATAAATAAATAAATAATAACGAACGACCGTAACGCCGTTCCACGCCGTGACAACGGCAATTCCGTATCCGCCAACAAAACGCGAATCTCGCTGCATAAATCATTGCGCGCGCGCGCGGGGACTCGCGCGAAAAACGAAAAGCCGTGCCCCGTACATATATAGCTGCGGCAGCGCGCGACACGCGGGGTAATTCCGGCTATACGTCGAGCTTGGCTCGGGCGCAGTGTATAGCGGTCGCCGCCGCCGCTTCCCTCTATCGATTTCGCGTCGCGGTGCTCGCGTGCGTCAGCAGCGCCACTTACGCCGACGCCTCACCCTATTGCTCCCGCCACAGCTGCAGCAGCAGCAGCAGCAGCACACGAATGTCTCAATTCCTTTGTGCGCTACTTGACGCCGCGGATCATTCCTTTTACTTCGTCCTTCCGCCCCTCTCTCTCTCTCTCTCCTTTGCGATTTCCTTAAAAGCGAGGGCTCAGCGTCAATTACGCCACTGTACTTTATATTCTCGGCTCCGCTGCTCGTCGCATGCCATCATCGGCGGCCGCGTAATTACCCTTTCCACGCGTGCACGCAATGATATATATGTATACGCGGCGGATCGCTAACTGGATTTCTGGCGCGCGCGCGGATCCCGATTCGGAGAAGGAGACAATTTATACATTGAGAGCAATGATAAAGAGGAGAAAAACGAGAAAAAAAAAAAAACGAAAAACGGGCGCGCTCTGCTTTCAGGTGTGGTTCCAGAACCGGCGGGCCAAGTGGAGAAAGAAGGAGCACACGAAGAAGGGCCCGGGCAGGCCGGCTCACAACGCCCATCCCCAGAGCTGCAGCGGCGAGCCGATTCCGCCGGAGGAGCTGCGCAGGAAAGAGCGCGAGAGGCGGCACAAGAAGCTGATGAAGGCGCTCGAGAGGCAGCAGAGAAAATTGGCGGCCAAGGTGAGAACGATCTAAATTAATCTTGGATCTCTCTCTCTCGCTCTCTCTTTCTGGGCAGGCTCCGCGCGCAGCAAAACAAAAGAGACTCGTCTTTTTTCCAATCCGAGCGATTATTCGAAATTCAGAGATAGAGCGAGGGAGAGAGAGAGAGAGAGAGAGAGAGAGACGCCGGACAGGTTAATAAGTCCCGATTTTTTGCGAAAGTGAATAAATAATACGCGCGCGTCTCTGTGTGTATATATTTATAAATTCGAGTTCTAAGCTCGCCTTTTTTTCCCGTCCTCGCTCCGCTCGCTTTCTGCTCGTCTCGCTCGCGTGCGAGGAAATTGATTCTTATCCGGCCCCGCCAGCTGATTAGATCATTTGCATATTATAATTATTTTTGACGAACAGAACCTGAATTATCTCCGTTAAACTGGTATGCGCTATTGCCAACTCGACTCGGGCCTGTATCAAGTCCCGATTATTTCTCAAGGAGCGATAGCGAACGCCTCTGGTTCTTACGTGGAAAATTTATCGACAAAAAACAGGAGTAAACAAAAATATGGAATTGGCTTTGTCGTTGCAGGGTATCACGGTCGACCTGTCGACTCTGCGGGCCGAGTGGGAGTCGCGGAGCGCCGCGGCGAGTGGCGGCGGCGGCGGCGGCGGCTCGCTCAACGGCGGCTTCAGCCTCAACAACAACCACGACGGGACGAGCATCTCCGGCTCGGGCAACGACGTGAACGAGGAAATCGACGTGGTCGGCGGGCTCGACTCGTGCAGCGAGAGCGGCAGCGAGCGCGTCGACTCGGCGGCCGACGGCTCGATAGACGGCGAGAGCTACCCCCGCGTGCTCTCCTCCTCCTCGGACAACAACAATCCGAGCGAGCAGCGCCGCAACCCGGTCGTCGTCAACCATCACCAGATCCAGAGCCACCTGTCCGGAGCCAACGCCAGTCTCCACCTCAACCACCAGCAGGGCATCCACCACTGGGGTCTCAGCCTGCTCGAGCGTCGCCGCGAGCTCGTCGGCCTCAGCGCCTCGGCCAACGGCGGCTCCGTCCGGCAGTCCTCCATCGAGACGAGCACGACGACGACCACGACCACGAGGAGCTCCTCCGTCGACGACGAGGTCCAGAGCAGCAGCATCGACCTGTCCGTCAAGGGCCGGGAGGAGAGGCGGAGGCTCAACCCCTTCAGCATCGACAGCCTCCTCGGCAACAACAACAACAACAACAGCAGTGACAACAACAATCGCAGCGGCACACCAGAGTCGAATCAGCAGCAGCAGCAGCAACAGCAACACGGGCTGCATCTGCAGCAGCAGCATCACCATCAGCAGCAGCAGCAGCAGCAGGACTCCAAAGACTCGATACCCTCGGCCATCGTCGCCGGCAGGGATTTCAAGTCGCCCACCGGCTCGCCGGTCTCCTCCGCGAACTCGCTGCCCACCTCGCCGACGCTCACGTAGTCCTGGCTGAGGTGGTGGAGGGAGGCTTGATGAGCCTACTGACCAGCGGGGCTGACTGACTGACCCGATGACCGCGAGTTAAACGGACTTCTCTGTGAAAGACTGCGTTACTAGTTAAATTACCTTTAATGTTATTTATTATCCTTTGTCCGAGTCCAAACTACATTGTGTTCAGAAATTGCGCATTTGTGAGCGACGATCGATTCGGATCCTCTTGTCTGGCGCTGCGCGACGAACCGCTACATTTCCTTCTCGTTGTTTCCAATACGAAATTCGCCATAGATTATTTAATAGTAATAACTTATTCTAACACACGCACGCGCACCTGTACATAGACAACGAGAGGGTATACGAGAGTATCAGAGAAAGAAGAATAGAGCGAGCGAGGGAGGAATGCTCGAGAGTGATCGGTGGATGTTTTATCTTCGAAAGGCGGCGTCCAAGGCGGTGTCCATCCTACTACGACGCATATCGCTTCCAACATATCTGCAGACCTGTAGCTGATTTTTCTAGACTGAAAGAGAGCAAGAAGTGCCGTATCTTCCTTATAGAGGTTTGCTTTTCCTCCGTTCCTCCTAACTCCGTAATAATTATTGTGCAATAAACGTGTCGAGGATCGGCGTCGAGAGCCCATCGATTTGGGATGAGGCTTGAGCGAGAGGCGCTCGTATAGGAGATAAAGAATCGCTTTTCCGTAATTTTCGTTGTGCAAAGGACGTTGATCGATGCGGAATTCCTCCTCTGTCTCTTCGGCGAGGAGCGAAAAGAAAAAAAAAGAAAATAAAATAAATAACGAGGCTTGAAAAGCTGCGGCCGATTTCTCGAGAGATCGCCACGAAAATATTAAGGGAATAAAAAATCGGAGTATCAAATTGTGAAAGTAGAGCGTCAAGTGTATTTATTGTAAATAGTCGAAAGCGTAATTTAATCGACGTGTAGTTTAACGGATACCCAGTGTTCGACGATTACATTTTGAAGCAATAGAACGAATAAAAAAGTGAAATGCATAGGAAGAAACTTCTTGATTCACTTCACGAGGCATGTAAATAAAACGTATTGGAAGAGGAAAATAACAAAAAAAAAAACACGAAACGATGCCATAGCGATGAGTTCATAAAACAAAAAAAAAAAAAATTACAGTTGAATGTATAAGGAAACAAAAATGTTTAAGCTTCTTCGAGCGTGACGATGAAGAGGCTGTTATAATCGAGTCCGATCGGCCGATTTCATAGTTGCCATAAAACTGAGATCCGAGACAGTACCTATCGTATATCCAATAAAAATATATATATATATTAATTTATTCTAAAAAAAAAAGCAATTGTTATTTACTTTCTTCGTAAACCCTTTTTCCCGCACTCCAAACGCGTGATTTTTTTCTCGATCGCCTCTCTACCCCGTGCCATCAATCGTAGGTAAGAAACAGCGATTACACGTTTGTCTTTTACCCCGCGGTCTCGCACATTTTTCTTTTGCGCCTCGACGACGATTGACGAAAATTTCCGTGTAGGCAAAGTAGCGGCCCCGCCCGCGATAACAATTTCCATGTGTCAATCGCGACCGAGCAAGTGAGCGCATATACATATCTATTATCCATACTCGTCGACGCCGTTGTAAAATCACCGCGGCGAAGACAATGCCAATTAAACCGCGTTCGTCTCGGCTAATTCTCGAGCCTCGGCGTCCTTCCGCTCGGTCGTTTCTTTCTCGCTTTTTTTATTACTATTTTTTCTTTTTTCGCTCGAAACTCGTCGGCGCAGTCTCGATCATAATTGAGCGGTAACGAATCGCCGGGCATCGCAGACACACACACGGCGCGCAAGGGAGCGAGCGAGCGAGAAAGTTCTTTGACTCCTCCGGATCGCTCGGCGGGAATAACAAAAGCCCATTGTGTGCACGCATGCTCGAGCATAGGCTGCTTGTAAGTATACATCTATATAGCGTAATTATTCAACGCGAAGAGCGAGAGAGAGAGGGACGATGGCGGCAGGCGGTCGAGGTCTCAATTATTACGTGCTTTTATACTCCCACCCACGACTCGTTGACCAATCGCCGCGACGCATCGCCGAATGTCATTATCATCATCATCATCGTCGTCGTCGTCATCGTCGCCGGCGCGTCCTCATCCTGTATGTACGCGAAAATCTCGAGAGAGGCTACCCTGCGCGACGAGATTATTCATGCGCGCGAAGAGATTGAGAGAGAGAGGAGTGCGCGCACGTGAAATTTATTGGGGACATAATGGCATACGTTTAAGAGCCACGCGTGCGCGCGAGCTCTCCGGACGTTTTATTAGCTCAAAGCGTGAGTTAATGAAAATTCAAATGTTCGTTTGGCCGACTCTGCGCTATATACGCACACGACCGGGACGCGACAATTTAATTATTCTTTTTTTAGTGCAGCGCTTCTCTCCTCGCGCGGGGTAATTAAGGGGGGGGGGGGGAGGCGCCTATCAATTCACGCGGATGAGTATTTTTCTGAACCGCCTGTACACAAGAAGATGACACGAAGAGGCAGCAGCAGCAGCAGCAGCAGAGAACGAATGGAGAGAAAGAAAAATGACGCAAGCTCGTTACGCCCCCGATCAGTCATGCGCTAATTAAAATTTTGCGGTTTTCCTCTCCGCGTTAATTGGCGATTTATTATAAGGCGCTTCAATTCATTTCTAATCGATATACGCATATATAGGAGAGACGAACCAGCCGCTATTAACTCTCGGCATCCTGCTACTGTACTCACTCTCTTTCTCTCTCTTTCTCTCCTTCTCTCGGCAAGACCCACGCGATTAGCGTTCCATCATCCTCGTAATTTCTCTCTCCTCCTCCATTTAATAAACACGCGTATTTATCTCGCAATAATTAATACTTAGGTTCGAGCTATAAAACGAGAAAGCTCGTGCTCGAAAAGATTCTATCTCCGCGTGATAGCTGCCTCTGCCTCTCTTAATTAGTCCAGAGCGTATGGCTGTGCCACACTATATAATACGACGCTGCCGCACGTGTGTATTTCATATATAGCCACCCGTGTCTCGGTAGTCGCGCGCTCTCCCCTACAGTCGACGCATATCGGCAGATATAGTCTTACAAGTTTATTATCGAAGTTGCGCGATTGCGCTCGAGGTCGCCGATGTAATCCCGTAAATTCTGAAATTATTGATATCCTGTAAGCGGCCGCAGCTGCGGCTGCTCGTGCTTTGCCTTTCGAGAGAGAGAGAGAGAGAAAGGGAGAGCAGGTGACGGAAAAGCCCAGATTGTAAATCAGGACTTGGCTCTATAACGCGTGTAATGCTGAGTAATGAGAACTGCGCGAGCTGATGATTTTTGAGAATGCCGATGGTTCGCGTACATCGTTTTTCGTTTCGTTCCTTTTTATTTCAATTCGAGGGTTAGGTTAGGAGCTTACACTGCGCCTGCCGCGAGGACGCGCGTAATAAAACGCAAAAATGATCTCGAGCAATTGAGCCATCAAAAGACGAGGATGTTAAGCGGGTAGGAAAGCCGATAATTGATGGGGCGTTTAGCCGAGTGTTGGCCGTTTAATTTCGCGTTAAAAATGCCTTTTTTGCGGCTCTCGCGCAAAATATTTTAATTGAGAGCCGCCGCCGCCGCCGCGCTTATGCACATATCCTTCTCGTGTAGTGCGCAGCCCAACGATTTGATTCGACGATCTCGCGTTTTATGCCGCACGCGCGAGCTGCGCGCATTTGCATCAGATTTAAAAATTGAAATATTAGGCGCACGCGCACTCGCTTTCCGGATGCGTAATCGATGGGGGCCTCGATTAGCTCGATCGAAATTAATTTTTCATTCGCGCGAGAAAAATCGAATGAAGAATCTTCGTACGCGCTATACGGTATACATGTGTATATATCTGCGAAAACTATGGATTCTTATGAAAATGTCATTAGAACAAAAGTGTATTAAAATTCATCGAAAAATGCTCTGGAATTTTTTCAGATTGATCCGAAACAATTTTTGACTTTTCGAAAATCCGAAAAAATCCAAGTTTCGAAAAGTGACCTTAAAAAAATCTGAAAACATTTCAGAGCATTCTTCGATGAATTTTAAGACATTTTTGTTTGAATGAAACATCTTCAAAAGTTCATAGCTTTCGAGAAAAAAAATCTATGAATTCTGTTTTTTTTTTAATTATTTCTCGTTTTTCGAGTCAAAATTTACTATTTCTCATAGTTATATAATAACAACCTCCCAAATAGTGAAATTTTTCACTATTTACACGTAGTACAAAAAATACCATTTTACAAATTAGTGATTATTCACTAATTAATACGGTGCATTGTAGTAGCAATTATAATTCGCTATAGTACGCAGTGAATAGTCAGTGTTTATGCAATGAGTTATCATTTTGCTCATTTCATTGCGTTCACTATCGAATTAGTAAATATGGTCTGATTCAAACAGTATAAAGTATTTGCTTTCAATTGTCACTGGAGCACCGATTATCCAGTACATAATCACTTTGGCAAAAGGTGAATTTGAAAAATTATGAAAATTTACTATTTTTTCAATGAGTCATAATGACTTTTCAGAGAAGTGAAATTTTCGGTACTAATACATTTTTAACATTCGAGAAATCCACTATTCAAGTTGAGAATCCACCTCCCAAAAGAAGTGAAATTTTTTTTTTTTTTAGTACACGGCTACACACTATTTTGAGTAATGTATTTGTAACTTTGTAATAAGTGTATTTTTACTATTTCAGCTAATGTAACATTGCTACCTAAATATTATTTTTCTTCACTATTTGCAATGTTCATATTTGCTATTTCAGGTAGTCCTTTCTACACTTTTTCAATTCGTTCATTTTCAAACCTGTTTAGACCGTAATTATTCACTACTTCACAGTTGCACCATTATAACTTTTTCAAATTGTTACTATGGACTAAAAAAACAGTGAACGTTCACTGTTTTAGATTTAGAGAGTATGGTGTGCCTTCGAAATTTCCTGGATATGCACGTATATCCAGAATGTCTGGTATATCGAAGTCGCATCATTCCATTATACAGCTTTAGCTCTCGAAGCTGCAGCCATCGCAATCCAAAATCTCGGTATATCCACATAAAACTAACGGACACACCATGTATATATACTGCGCGCACGAGCGGAGCCGAGAATACTCGCGGCTCACGGCCGCGCGCGCGCACTTGACGCGCTCTTTTCAATCTCATCTCGGTCGAATCCATTACCACCCACGGCTCGGCAAACGCATCCCTCGCTACGATAATTACCTCTCCTCCGAGCCATCGAGAGGGAGAGAGAGAGAGAGAGAGAGAGAGACTATAGAAGGGCAGCACCATACGGAGGCGGTTAAAAAACAGTACAAATAAAGATGCCGATATCGCGCCGCCGCCGTAGCTCGGGTATATCCTATTAATATAGCAGCGCTGCCGACGCCGCAAGGTGCAAATATCGATCGAGTTAGAGAACGAGAGAGAGAGAGAGAGAGAGAGAGAGAGAGAGAGAGCGGGAGAGCTGCTGCCGATCGGATAGATCTCGCGGCTTATTACTCCCGGGGTCGCAGGTCGAGCCTCGCTCGCGCTCTCTCGCATATAATATAAAGCACATTTAGGGGCCTCTCGCGCGCATTATAATGCGCTATATATGCGCGCAAGAGTCCGCCGGCGCTGTGCGCGCGCGAGTTCCCGCGAGCGCGAGCGCCCCCTCGCTTATCGCCGATCGCACTCCCACACGATCCTCCACGCTACTTTTTGCCTCCTTTATTTCTCGCGCTCGCGCACCAACTTCTCCACCCACACACGTCGCTCCGCTACACGCGTCCGCCGCGCGCATATATACATGCACGACTGTATGTGTATATATATATATATATAATGTATGTAATTATGTATACATAAACGTAGAGCGACCAGCTGATCTGCGCGCCGGGCTTCTTTTCTCGCTTTTCTCGAGTCGCCGCTCGCGCTGCGCGCACCGCGCGTCCAAACGTGTGTACAGTATTCTTTATTCCTCTAATTCTCGCGTTATTGTTTATTATTATCGTCTTCGCTTGCGTCGATGTATTCAATAGCTGCTTTCGGCTCGGCGCATAAATCATCGCGGCGAGAGGAGCTACTCTTGCATTAAGGAACGAGCTATAGCGCGCGATATGCTTCTTTTGTTGCGGGCTTTTATATATATATGTATTATACATCCAGAGGGAGGAATATCGCACGTATGCGAAACTCGCCGGATGGGAGCAGGCGTTTAAACACCTGATAAGGGGATGCAATTATCACTGACTGCTTTGATCCTGCTGTGATTGCTGAAATTAGTATATAGACACGTCTCCGCCGTGCGCGCAACCGGTTTAAAATTATACTCACCACTGCAGCTCCTATATAGCGGATGAAGAATAACGTTGAAATTTGCGTTATATGTATACGTAGCGATGCCCAGCTGTCGATCATCTCGATCATGTATACGCACAATGTCGGAGAATCACCTGTTACAGCCTCTCCCTCGAAATTATTATCATCCGAGCAGCTCTCATGCGTGAGACGGTCATTAAAATTTATTTTATAACTTTATCGTCGTTTGAGCCGCGCGCATTTTTCCGCATCGATATAATACGCTGTGATTAATAATGATTCTCCTTGGTAGCGTTGACGCACGTAATACGAGCCAAAGAGAGATCGAGAGAGCAGAAAAAATATGTGAATTACAATTATTAAATTTAATGACCGATTGTTCAAACTTACTCTTGTGTTTGCCGTCAGACGATGCGATATTATAGCACACGCTCAATTGAAACGTGTCGCATATATATGATGCGGTGTTACACTCGATTATATATGCTAATGCAGCGTTCCCATAATATAAGATGCGCGGATTTCGGGGTTGAGAGACGTTAAGAACTCGAGTGGGCTATATCTGATTATTTCAGCGGGCCGGCGAGTGTCAGATTTTAGTCGACTTTCACCGGTCGCCTACTTATATACGTATATACTATACTCCAAGCTTTTACGGAGCAACTTTAAATTTCATGGGTATACAATTAATTTCGTATTCTGCCAGTGCGGACTGATATCGAGGCTGCGAGGATTTCCGCTAAAACGGGGCGCGAGTCGAGAGAAGAAAGCCGAGTTCACGGTTGTTTCATATTTCTCGAATTGTATATGACAAGCTTCCGTTATAACGAAGTCGTTGCGACTCGTCTTTTTTTCTCGCTCTCGCGAAGGAGCGAATTACACGGTTTGCGGCTGGATTTTTGCGGAAGAAACGCAATCCTCGTATATGCAGAGGCCTGTGTCGCGAGAGCGACTTAATATCGCGAGGACGCTGCGTGATGGCCGGGTATTTATGCACATATGCGATGGGTAAGAAAAAGAGAGAGAGAGAGAGAGGCGTCGCGTGATCCGTCGAGCGTATTTTTACGGCTCCCTCGGATATTGAAAATTTCTCTCTCGCTCTTCTTATGCCGCTTCTTCGTCTTCCTCTGCTTCTTCTTCGTCTTGTGGTAGACGAGGATGTATAGAGAGAGAAGAGAGAGAGAGAGAGAGAGCGAGGGGATGAGGCTGTTTCTCTCCCGGCCGATGGGAGATAAAAAAATTAATAGCCGCTTTTGGCATAAAGCTCGGAGAGTGGCTGCTCGACTCTCTTAACCGGCGGGAACAAATTTTATTACCGAATTTTATTCCGCTTATGCGCCAAGATTGTTGATAGCGCCGCTGGCGGTCGGGGGGGCATATAGCGCGTATACACATAGCTCTCGAGCGCCTGTGTGCACGTATATGCTATATATATACGTATACGCGGGCTTCTACGATGCATATGTACGTTCGCCGAAAGGGAAGCGAGAAGAGATAGCGGCAGCTCCGAATATTATGCTTGTCGGCAATTTATTGCGTCGCGCGCGCGCGCTCTTTTATTCCCCACATTGTTGCCAGCATCTCTCCCTGATAAGCTTTCGAGCTGCTTCTTCGCTGTGTTTGCTTTATCTCCCTCCCTCTCCACCTCCTCGTTTTCGAGGGATATACTACATACATATGTATATATATATATAATATATGCTGCGCTCTTAATTATGCATAATGTCCAGTCCGAGAGAGAGAGCGAGATTTCGCCGAAGGATTATAAGCGCGCGCGCGCGAGAGTGTATAGAGAAGTCTGGATCAGAATGGCCACTTAAAATTAATATGCCCGAAATTTCGCTCGAGAGAGAGAGAGAGAGGTCTGCTTTTTTTCTTTTTTTTTTTTGCTGTGGCGTTTTGACGAGAAACTCGCGCGGCGACGAGCGAAATTTCGCGATTGAATGTTTATGGTTATGGGCTCCGCTCGATTCTTATTTATTGTTCCTGATTTCGTCCGCACTCGCGACAGATAAGAGCCGAGTCCGAGCGAGCTCGAAATACTCCAGCTGGGAGCTGTTCGTATAATCGCGTGCCCGGCGGAATGAAACGGGTATTTCGAATATTCGGCAGACTGGCCGCGCCATTTTTTTTTTCTCTCAACGAGCGCGCTTTGTTTGCTCAACGAGAGATTTGCATCGAGAAAAAGTGACGCGTGGTACGCAGGAACGAGATTTTCCCCGAAGATTATTGTAGCTCGCGCGCATTCGTGTACGAGAGCGATTCGAATCATAAATGTGCTCTCTTTCTCTCTCTCTCGAAATGAAAAGACGACTTTATAAAAAAAAAAAGAAACTACGCGGTGCGAAGCCTCGCAGCTGGATTGTAAAAGCCGCGCAAAAGCTATAAAAACAAACATATCCGCAGTGCGAGGGGAACAGTGGACAAGAGCCGTGCGCTACTACACATACGAAGGAAGAAAAGGGAGTCGATCAGCTTTCAGCTTCACACGTACGTATACATTCCGAGCTCTCGACGTACACACGTCCCGTAAAGTTATATTGAATAAAACTCGCATTACTTTCGATCGAGCCCGCCAGATAAACGTCATCAAACACGTACTTAAGCAAAAAGCAATCAGCCGCACATAAGCTGCAGCAGAGGAGGATACCCCGCGTGGGTCTCCCTTGGAAAGCAGGCGCGGATATCGCACTGGGCCTAATAATTAGCTGCGGCTCACTTTCTACGATTCCCTGTCTCTCTCTCTCTCCCTCTCGCATCGCGCTTCTTTGTTGGTGCAATATCGCCGATAAATATCTCTGTCTCGCACGCGCTCCAACAGCCTCCCCCTTCGGTTTTCAGCCGCGCGCAATTTATCTCGCCCTCTATACTCTCTCGTTTGGCTCCATCTCTCTCTCTCTCTGGTGTGCGAGAGGATACAGCGCGGATAGGAGCGCGTGCACCGCAGCGGACACACACGTATACGCGCTGCACGTATGTATAGACGTGTGCGCGCGAGAGCGTACACGCGAGGAGTATGCGGGTTTGATGGCGGCGAGCCAGCCCAGAAGTAAATCTAAGTTTTACGAGGCAGTACCGCCTCTTACTGGCACCTCCTCGAGCACTGCCCACAGTGCGCTGCCGCAGCTTTCTCTCTCTCTCTCTCTGTTCTTCTAAGGTGTCCCCCCTTTCTCCGCATCCCTTCCTCGGTCGTTTCCCCCCCGTCAGCGAGAGAGAAGAGAGAGAGAGAGAGAGAGAGAGAGAGCCGCGGCGCGCGAGTTACTTGCAAGGCTCTTAGGGTCTACGGCCGCTCATAATTCTCATAATAAATCGCCTCGGAACAGCCGCCGCGGAATATGCGCCGAGCGGCTTCTCCGCGCGCACTCGAATATACACTTCTGTCTGCGCGCCGCTGCTTTCTCGCCATCCTCCACTGCACTAGCGGCAGCTTTATTCGCGTTTTAGTCATGTTAGCCGGGAGTGAGAGAGAGAGAGAGAGAGAGCCGTGAGATACGGATGAAACGGCGCGCGGCTCTTGTTCCTTTTCTTTTCTTTTTTTGTTTAAATTGCCCAATAGCATACTTCCTCTCAGCTAGTCGGTCTCTGTCGCAATTTTTGGCACTACCACTACACATGCCGCTGTCGATGCACTCGAGATATCGGAGCTTTCTTTGTTTACAGTGTACTATTATATATGTATGTCTCGAGAAACGTTGTAGCGAGCTGTACTGGATATTTCTGAATTATGATCCATCGATATGTGCACTGGTAATAAGCTGTAATATACGTGTGTTTGACATTTTCATCGAAATAAGATAAGGGTCTTAATAACGTGTGTGTGTCTCTATTACGTAATAATACGGCTATTAGATCGTCTCTAACATTATGAAAGTCTGATCTATACATAGCTAAGTAGACAGTTAACTTATAGATCTAGTGTCGGAAGTTGCTTTATGTTTATTGCATAATGAGAATTATAGATGTCTTGAATGTTGTTCTTCCCTGGGGCGTGAATTCTCAAGAACCACACGTCGATTAATCCAGTCAGCTTTTTCGACGTGCAATCTTGCGTCAAAAGTGATTTATCAGCTCGGACAACGCAGCGCGTGTGTGACGTGAAAAATTTACCAAAGTCTCCGATTTTGGAGATAATTCGATCCTTTTTTCAAAATTTTTTAATTTCATCTTTCAACGGATCAGCGACGTTCCAAAATCACGATAACGAGTTCGGATATTTTTGTGGTCTCAAATATAGCTGCGATTCGTTAAGCGATTAGTATACTTAAAAAAGGTACCCTTCTAGAAATCTCCCTGACATGTAGTACCTACTTGGAGCTAGATTCCATTCAGCTGTACTAGCGATTTTCCTACCCGGGAAAAGCTAACTAGAAACCAAACTGGATCTAGTCTGCTTTACTTGACATAACCTCAAAATTCATGGTCATTCGTAAAATGTAAGGTTTCCTGATCCGAAACGGAGTAGGAGTACTAATCATGGTCTATGTATAGGGAAAACTAGCCAGAATCCAATCCGGATCTAGTCTGCTTTACTTAAGCAAAAACAACATAACCTTAAAGTTATGGTCATTCGTACAATGCAAGATTTCCTGGTCCAAAATAAAGATAGGAGTTCTACTCATACCCCAGGCAAGGAAACCTAACCAGAATCTAATCTGAATCCCGTCTGCTTAACTGAATTACTCATTTCAATTAACGATTACAGAGCTTCATACAGATTTGTCATGTTGTGATCACAAGTTACACTCGTGTGGGCATCCTGGTTTTCATTGAATAATTTCTTTTTCCTTAAACACCAGGCGGTTTCCAGTTTAAGCTCTTGCTCAACTCCAAATATTATAATCCAACCGCAATCAGTGCGCATCCGGACCTAGACTCTATATGCATACAAATTTTTTCGTTCGATTTATCGGAGGCGAAAATCGATAATTACAGCCCGGTCCCGGGAGCGCAGAAATTTCGCAGACTCTAGTCCCGGCTCGACCCCAACGCACACTCGCGCACGTGCACACAAGCGAAATATAAGGCGCTTCGGCTTCACATGCGGCCCGGAGGATCGCGAAGCGTGCGTTAATATAGTTATTACCGATCGCGAGGACAAACAAAAGCAGGAGGAGTCGATGCGAAGCGAGAGCGAGAGAGAGAGACGGCCGTTCGGCATTAAAAACCAATTTTTGGTTGCGAAAAAAGCGATGCCGGCGTGCGCGAATCGCGTGTAATAACAGTGCCGGTTAATCTATAGTAGGTTTTCTCTTGGCGTCCCGCTCGGGGCTATGCGAGCAGCAGGGCTTATTCGCATCGGAGGATCGATGCCCTCCATACACACTATACGTCCCCGTCGAAAAATTCGCCTCGTAGGATGAGCTGCTCTCTCTCTCTCTCTCTCGGCGTTATAAGCGGCTCCGATCCGAAGACGCGCGCGCTCGCGTGTTTTTCAATTAGGAGCCCCCGGGCTCCTGCGCAAACGATTCTCTCGGGGGCCCGGGCGCAAGCCGCGCGGCGCGTATATATGCGGCAGCTGTCAAACGACGCTCGTAAAGCCAAAATACACAGTCGAGAGACGAGGCTTCCTTCTTCCTCTCTCTCTCTCGCTCTTTCGGACTTCTCGTGGATCTGATTGATCTGCGAGATAGCTTATTTGCGTATGGCGTATTAAGACGGGGGACTAATGCGTGGGAAGAGCGCTGAGGAAAGGAAGTTGCTCGGGAAGTGGCTTTTGGGCCTTGGTTTAGATAGAATTTCCTGCACTAAGCTTTTCGCAACTTTACAATACACGTATACGCGCAGATCATTATTTTTTACGATGAATATTGTGCCGTACACGTGCAATGTGCATAGACTGTCCATATCCCTCGTCACACGACCGCGGCTATCTTCTTTTCTAGGAATAACTTGACAATTATGGGGTTTCTGCGGTAACACGGACAAACTTTGTTGGAAAACAATTATATTAATACACCCGCAATCAAGGAAACATTCTTCTATGTAAACAAGAAAATGAGCCTTAATATAATTGTAACTACTTGGTCCAAAGAAGAAGAGAGAGGAGAAAAGACGTCTGTCGGTGTGTAAAGATAATGACCGGCCAATTTGTTTCCCAATAAAGACTGTCTCAGCGTGTATCCTTCTTTTACTTTCGAGCCTCCCCAGACAACGTGACGAGTCTTCTTAGAGTCGCCCGAGCGATTCCGCGTATAATGCCCGAGCCGTACAAGCACATAATGGTCGGAGGTTTTGAAAAAAACCGGTCTAATAGAATTCGACCGATTATGACTTTAGGGTCGAGAGAGCTGATGCTCCATCGCTGCCAATAGCAGTAGTTCGAAAAGTTTACAAGGTGCCGCGTTGATTTCTCCAAGCCGGCGACTACTCGCCGTCGGGTGATTACGCGGGCGAGAGAGAGAGAGAGAGAGAAGCGCAGGGAGGAATAAATCCAGCTCAGCTCGACGGACCATTAACTTTTACAGCGTCTCTTAGCTTCCATTTACAACCGTATTCAACTTGATGCGGAGTATAAGGCTCTCTATCGGGCTGGTGTGTGTGTGTGTGTGTGTATCGTTTTAATAAAATCCTAGGAATCCGCGAAAGGCCTTGGGTAATCACTGTTCTTAGCCCCGGCGCGATTTGAGGGATTGAGTCATTCGCTGGAAATCAATAATGCCACCTTCCCCCTTTTTTTCTCTTTTTTATTCAATATATAGTAGTACAGCAGATATAGGGTAGTATAGCAGACGCGTAAATTATAAATTAATAACCGTTATTGAGAAGCGACGATATATATAGAAAACACTTTTCACGCATGTCGACTTGAAAGACAAGTACATAACGTCGCAATCGCAGACGGTTATACACGCGACGCTCGACGTTATTTGCGAATCTAATGAATTTCCGATTGCGCAGAAGAATCGATTTACGGAGTTAGGTCATCGCGTCTTAATGAGCTCTCTCACGCGCGATTAGCCACTTGCCGATAATTTATTGTCGAACAATATCGATTGGTTAATGACACGCGTCGGGGTATTATAGCGGTATAGTTTATTGCGGCGCATGAACGCGAGGCGCGTGAGGTGTCGTAAATAATACCCGCGTGTTTTCATTAATTTGCATAGACTCTAATAAAACAAGATCTATGCGCTCGAATCACTTTTCCGCGCATTCGCTTACGCGGAGCCGCAATCCATTACCGATTTCTCTTCACTCTCCTCCCGTCAGTCCAAAGCGATGCTCAATTGAATAACGCAGTTTCCTAGGCGCGGCCTAGAAGCGCGTCTCGTGAAAAAGCCAATCAGCACTGCACTCGCTGCGGTGTGTATAGGTGTATAGCGGCAACACTACATTGAGCAACGCAGATAGTGCGAGAGAGAGAGAGAGAGAGAGCAGTTGGACGCGGCTGAACCGCCGCGGCTTGTATACTGCGCGCGAAGGACGCTCCGCCTCGCGATAAATTTCTATTAACGGCGGCGATCCGCGCGCTCGAAACAATCGGCCATTAAATCGAACGGTCCCGCGGCTGCGGATAATAACTGGCAATAATCGGAGCAGCGCGCGCGGTAGCGACGTTTATTCAACTGCAGCGCGTGCGGCGTATATACATGTATAGTATATATACATACGCGCGGCGGCATGCATGCGAGCATCGGTAATGAGAGGCCAATTACAGTGAGTGAGACGGAGAGAGAGAGAGAGAACGGGTCGTGTCGATGGAATTATCCGGACTCGCGCGCAAATTCAAACTGCCTTGAGCGGCGCAAGAACGCGCGCCACTAATGCCCCTGGCGCACGCGACTCCCGCACCGCCGCTTTATACGAAGAGAGAGAGAGATACACCGGCTCGGCGATGAATCGCGGAAAGGCGGGAACCACTAACGACCCGACTGTGTCCCGTTTGCATTTCTCGGCTTTCCTCCGAGGCGCCGAGCGATCCTTGCTCTTTTCAAAGCCGATGCGGCCCGACGAGCTATATATACCGCCGCTCGCTATACACTAGCATTATCAAGTGAAAGCGGTCAGCTATATAGACGGCCGAGCTGCACAGAGATCCTCCGACGAACGAGCTGCGCTATGCCGTTAATGCGACTTGATTCTCTGCGCGTGTTTTTGTACGGATAGTGTGTAGCGAACGCAGTTTCTGCAAATAAAATCCTATTTTTTATATAGCAAAGAAATGAGTGATATTATACTGTATATGCTTATGCGCGTATACCTTCACGGGAATGAGGTAGATACATCTTTTTTCGATCCACGAGCTTTCCCTGTCGTACTAAAAAAAAAAATTAATCCAGAAGCAGGAATTAATAGAGTTACACAATCAATCATAAGCGTGCTTGGCCATAGCGGACGATCTCTTCGTTATTAAATAAGATCGCGTGTCGTCGCGATCGTGCCTAATAAGGCACGAGAGAGAAACATCAAGAAGCAATGTAAGTCCGCTTGTGATTAACTGTCAGATTCTGCACTACTTTTTATGTTCAGGAACGACGCGACGCGGAAATTGTTCACAGCAGTGCATACTTACGGGAATAGATATTAATTGTTTGTTCACCAAAATCTACTAGATTGATGTGTAAATTTTGCGTGTTTAAAAATCGAATCGTTCTTGTGAATTGAGGGGACAAACCCCTCTAAATCCTGAAAAATAAAATGCGATTTATAAAATTATAATTATATTGTTATAAAACCGCGGTTAATTTTTATTTAAAATTTTTAATTGCTGTCTTGAAATTGAAACTTGTGAACCATCCCAACCCTGTAGCTTATAGACTCCGCTGACTTTGATACGGATATTTTCAGTTACTGCAAGATTCCAACAAATGGGTTTAGGGACATCGAACCAAATGGCCAGATGTTTTGAAAAGCTGTAATTCTCATGTGAGATTTTTTAATTTACGCCGGTTAATTTTTGTACATTTTTTTATTAAAAAAAAATTTTTTTCCAAGCCTTCAATTAAAAATCCCTGCACTCGCATGAGAACGGCTTTTAAAAGCATTTTTCACTTGGTCCCATGTACCTATAAACCCATTTGCTGGTTTGAAAACTTACGGTAACTGAAAAGATCCACGTCGAGGTCAAAGAAATCTAACTATACGGTTGGAATGGTTCAAATTTCAATCCAAGACATAAAATAAAAGGCAGTATTATCTACTTTTAACCATTATCTTACTGCAACAATAATTAGAATTTAATAAATTACTTTTATTTCTCCGAGAACAGCGGTGCAGCTTTGTCTCCTCGAGTTGCGCAAAAATCAACGTTGGCAATATAGATCTTGTAAAACTTGTACTCTCAGATCGAAAAATTGAATGAAAGGTATACGTATATGATACACATTGCGTGTACTGTACGTCGAGGACTACCTCGTGAGCTCGTCTTCGCGAGCCAATTGAGAGAGCTGGCACTGCAGGCCGCAGCGCGGATCGTCCGCTCGAAAAAGACGTTATATATCCTCGCGGCTTTAATGAAGTGCTCACTCTCCGCTCGGGCGATGCAATCGCTCGGCCCTGCGCATCGCGAGCACCGAAGAAAGTCCCGGTTTTTCGGACTGATGCGCGCGCGCGCGCATATTTCGGAGCCGATGCGGTAGCGGCAGCAGCAATTGCCGCGCACGGTATAATTAACGGGCTCGTGAAGGATGACCGAAGCGCGTCGAGGTGCATATATGCGCAGTGCGCGCCACGCGCGCTACCGCCTGCCAAGATTTATAGTTATTAATTCCGTAATAGAGCCATCAGGCCGCGAGGGAGAAAGGAGATGCGAGAGAGAGTGCATTACGTGGAGAGACTGAAGCGCGCGCGCGCGCGCGGTATCGATGGCCGCGCGTATATGCGCGCGGGGAGGCTCGATTAATGAGCGACTTGGACGAAATAATCAACGCGTGCAGTGCGGAAGCTGCTGGGACGGCGAGGACGATCGATGGACTCTCTCTCTCTCAAATGCTTGATACGCATAGGCTGTAAGTATAAACCGATGAAAATAATGCTCTTCTAAAAATGTGGAATTTTCCAATGGGTGTGTATAATGTATATTACGTCGAATTTCAAAAAATAAATGCACTTTTCTTTGGTCTAGAAATCGAAGAGTTTCTTTTAAAGTTAGAGCTTTCGGACCGATTGGACTTCTCTTCTGTGAGTCGAAAGATATAGTCAAAAGTGCAGAGGAACATGGGAAAATTTAATAGTAACCATATTTCTGAGCCATTTTACGCTTTTTTTACAAAAAATTAATACGTCGAAATACGGGAATAATGGCAACTACGAATGCTTACCGGGCACCAGTAAAACTTTGAATTACACTATAATAACGTATTATAAAATAGCTTTCATTTAAAAAAAATATGTTTCGATGCTCTGATCAAAAGTTATGCTCGCTTAAAAAAAAAATAAATAAAAATCCGATCGCAGCCAATTTTTTCCTTTTCCTCCATATGCCTCCCCATGTTAAATTTTCAGATTCTATATTTCTCATGTTCCTCGGCATTTTTCATCATCTTTTACAGAAGAAAGTCCCATTGGTCAGAAAGCTCTATCTTAAAAATTTTTTTTGCGAATTCTAGACCAAAGAAAAATGCATTTATTTTTTGAAATTCGGCCTATATGTGTAAATCCACCCAATTTCGGAAACAATTCACAATTTTTTCTGGAAGGCACACCTACCAGACCTGATATTTCTCGTTCCTTAGATCCTTGCAGGTCCTTAGACAAAAAAAGAATTCAGATTTTTGTCTCTAAAACTATGGACTTTTATAAAAATTTCATTAGAAAAAATATGTCTTAAAATTCATCAAAGAATGCTGTCAAACTTTTCCAGATTGATTCGATACAATTTTTGGTTTTTCAAAAATTGAAAAAAACCGAAATTTCGAAAAATGTCATTTAAAAATCTGAAAAAATGCCAGAAAAATATCTTCGATGAATTTTAAGTCATTGTTGTTCTAATGAAATATTTTTAAAAGTCCATAGTTTTGGAGCAAAAAAATCTATAAATTCTTTTTTTTTTTTAATTGTTTCTCATTTTTCGAGTTGTTTTTGATTCGAAAAAAAAGTATAGCCTGCGATCGGCCACGTACGCGAGGTTTTTCTCTTTCAGAATGACCTGAGAAACGAAAAAAAATCAGGTCTAGTAGGTGTGCCTTTAAGAAAAAAATTTTGTGACTTGCTCGTGTGAGTTGTTTCCGAAATCGGATGGATTTACACGTATATATGTATAGGTATATAGAGCGGATAATTATTGCAACGCGCGTTGAAGACACACGGCGCGCTTCTGCCGAGTCACGAAACGAGTATTTGTCTTGTGATCGGGCGAGGATTCGGGCGTGTTTTTCTCGCCTCGAACCTCTTAAAATAATTGGCAGCGATCGCCGAAACAGCAGGACGACGATTAGGCGGGAATTTGGTGCAAGGTAATGCTGGTCAGTCGAGGGGATTAGCTTTTTTAAAACAGTCGGCTGTCTGGGCCGTGTTTGTGGCTATCGAGGTGTTAACGAATTTGTTCTACCTGTCAGGCGTGAGGTGATCTGAAAAATTAGGACTGATTACTACCGACATTAAATGGGGTGGTCTCCTTCGTAATGGCTGATTTAATATACAGATTCTTATCTCAATTTGTCTTCGAGCTTCATTTCCATTTTGTACACCTATCAAAAAATTTTCTCAGTGGGAGTTTACGCGTACAATGTGAATCAGTATATTTGACATTATTCTTCGGATTAATTTCCTACAGTTGCTTTCAAATTCGCAATACTGAAATCGATGCATGGACGAGAGCACGTTTCCATCGGCAGACGGACAGTGGGATGGTGTCATTTCCGAGAAAACGCGCCATTTTCAAGACTCGACTCAAGAAAATCTCGCATCATCTGCCGCGGCTGGTGAAACGCACTGCTCGAATGATGATAAAACGTCGGCGAGAACACAAGAGGAAGTTTGAAAAAATAAACCCGGAGAAATCTCAAAACTTCACGCCCTTTTCACACCCGATAATGGGAATCTTTTCTTCCCGAAAAAAAGCCGGCCAGAAGTAATTTCGCGTTTGATAAATGGATACGGGGTGTACGCGCTGCAGCGCGCAGAGGAGAAAAGTATGCCGTTCGTACGCGCGCGCGCACGTATATAATATTGATGACTCACGGCCGTGTGTATACATGCATACACACGTATATAGCGAGCGAAAAAGGCAATTATGAACGGCTCCGGAGAGTCTGCCTCGGCCTCGTCACTAATTCAATTTTCCGTGGTCTGGACGCGTGCGAACGGAACCTGCCTACTCCTCTCTGTGTCCGTGTCTTTCATCCTTTTATTTTTCGTGTATACGTACACCGCGCACCGAAAAGCCAAAGGAGGAGCTCGACTGTCGACGGATTGAGTTGTCAGAGAGAGAGAGAGAGAGAGAGAGAGAGAGAGAAAGAGCGCGCGCTCGATTGAGAGGTGGCTGGCTGGATCGGGCCGCAGCTCAAAGCGGCTTAGTCACCTGAAAAATTGAATTTCGACTTTTGCATCGAGATCCCGCGACTTTTCACAAGTTTTCGTCGTTCTCACACTGCGTCGAACATCGATTTTATTGTTATGACTGTTATTGTACTCTGTGAACCTGACGGTCAATCTTATAACTATAATATATAATTGTTGAAGAATAGAAGACTCCCTCCGAGAATCCCAGCATCAAAAGTATGCGCATGTTCTTGTACTTTTTACCGAATTCCTCGTTATATTTTGATCAAACTCGCAGTAATCTGGTTAGATTTTTCTACCAGATCCGTCGACGTGGTTTTACACCGTTACAGAGGTCTACTGACAAATGTATACCTCGAAAGTATGCTTTAGTTGTTAAGATTGCTTCTATCGCTCGACTGGTTGTTTAAGAAAAAATGAATATATTGCATCTCTTCTTCTCTTGGCTCAAATAAAAGCAACTTT
This sequence comes from Philotrypesis tridentata, assembly GCA_018906965.1. Classification (NCBI taxonomy): domain Eukaryota; kingdom Metazoa; phylum Arthropoda; class Insecta; order Hymenoptera; family Pteromalidae; genus Philotrypesis; species Philotrypesis tridentata. The sequence continues at coordinate 5,770,627 of JACCIB010000001.1, read as the reverse complement.
GGCTCGAAGAGATGCATATATTGATTTCTTCGTGTACTTTAGTTATTTCATTACAATGAAATAACAATATACGATTATTTTTAAACCTAATCATCACACATGCAGAATTTGATACTATAACTAATGTACAAATGTACAAAACTCTAAATTATAGTCAGGCTAATTTAATTGTCTTCTAGCAGCCCCATAAGTGAACATTGGAGAGCTTGCTTGGAAATTGGAAATGCATATCGAGCAGATCTATACGCGATTGCTGGACGTCGAAAGCGAAAGGCCATAGCGTAAAAACGGCAAAATGAACGACCAAGTATATTCGAGCGAGAAAATCAGTGTACACTCGTGAAAGGGGTGTAGCCAGCTCGTAACGATTAAAGAACTGCAACGCCTGCAACGAGAGAGAGAGAGAGAGAGAGAGAGAGAGAGAGAGAGAGAGAGAGAGAGAGAGAAAGAGGGCCCAGAGGAAAAAAGGAGCACACCAGCACCGCCGAGAGGAGAAACAACAGCGTGGAAAAAACGACGTCGGGCCGTATAGCAGGCCGCGCAACATCAAGAGATAAGCCGCGCAGTGTTCGATGTAGGTAGACACCTACTGTATACGCTGCTGTTGCTGCTGCTGCTGCTGCTTCTGCTCCGTAGTCCAGAATAATAATTGGATCGAGAGCCGAGTCGAACTGCAGCGTTATCGACAGCCGCGTACCTACGCACACAGCTGCTATCTCCGTGTATATCCTGCGTGTATGCACGCATATAACCTCTATACATAGCTATATGGAGAAGCAAGATATAGCTACGCCGAGACAGAGACGAAGAGTAGAGTACGTATACGTACACATACCCGACCCTCTATCTCTCTCTCTCTCTGTATATGTATACATACATACACGTATGTTAGACCAAGGTGTGAACTGGCTTTTAAGCCGGACTCTATCTCAGCTCCGGCCTCTCTCTCTCTCTCTCTCTCTCTCTCTCTCTCTCTCTCTCTTTCTCGCTTGTCAGCATCAGGCGCGCGCAGGAGTAGCGCGAGTGTCGAGAGAAGGTGTTGGCCCGACGATCATTTATTATCGTGAGATTGAATTTCTCCTGGGATCACCCTGTCCCCCTCTTACCTCCCCCCCCCCCGCCTCGACTGCCCCTCTTCTCGCATCACCTTCTTCTTCTTCTCGCGTTGCTGCTGCCGCTGCTGCCGCCGCCGCCGCCGCCGCTGCTTCTGGCTCTGGCGCGGTTTAATTAAAATATCATTATGGGTAGGCGTGGATAATCCTGTGCGCTTCGGTATTTCTATCTTCCTCTCGCTTTTTTTCATTTTTTCTCTCTCCCGTATTCTTTTTTTTTATAAGAGAGAGAGAGAGAGAGAGAGAGAGAGAGAGAGAGATGTGGTGCACGAGTGCGTGAACGCGAAGGTGAAACAGATATACCGAAAGAAACGAGATAATAACACTCGGGTTATTGGCGCGCGGCGAGGAGAAAAAGGAATCGGGAACTTTTATATACATATATAAGATTACTCCTTTCATTCGACCTTTAATGAGCGCGCGATTTTAATTGCGGGAGTCGAACTGCTGCCGGGTTGACGACCTGTGCGCGGTTAATTGTTTTGACGTTTCACTCCGCGCGAGTTGAGCGAGCGCTTTTTCCTGTATTATACCTTGTAATTATACACATACCCCCGTATACGCATTGTATCGCACATCGAGGCCCTCAGAAATAAATTTCAAGATAGCCGTCTGCGCCACGTTGTTATTTTAGAAAGATACAGTCGGAGGTTGGCTCGTCGAAATTTTCGCTGCGCGTAAAATCGAGGTAAGGCATTATAAGAGCGCCGCAAGCTCTAAATTTATACTAACGTGCGAATGGTATAAACGTTTAACACCGCCGCTGCGCTTTTCGCGCTCGGCAACGCGTGAAGCGATTTAACGCGAGCGTTGTAACTCCGACTCTCTTTTTCCACGCGGTAGAGACGGCTCGCGGCCTGGAGATGATCCTCTGGCCCTCGTGTCTGCACCTATAGCGCCTATATATTGTATATATAGTTTGCGTACGCTTACGTGTATCACGGCTGCGCGTAATTGAAGCGCACCTGCTATAGTTTAGTGTGCCATGCGATTCGGAAGAAAAATTTCGACGAGATGGCTCTAATTTAATTATGCGTATATACACGCCGAGTGAAACTGAGAAATCCTCGGATATGCAATATTTAATTATTCGAGAAGGGAGCGAGCAGCACGCGAGCCGTCGCCGCCCGTGCGGTTTTCGCGTGCTGCCAACGAATTCTTTGGCTTAATTTACAAAATTGGAAAGAAAAAAACTGTAGGATTTCGTCGACGATGATGCGAAGACGCCCCGTAGACTCTGCGGCCCATCTGTCGACGTATCGGTATATCTCAATTTCAGCGTAACCACATCCCGGCAGTTAGAAGAGAAATTTATGAACAGAGGTTAATTTGCAACAGTGTACAGGATCTGCATTCGACTGTTCTTCATTTCAAACGTGCAGTACATGTATATACGTGCAATGCTGAGAAAGGAGTGACAGTTTCGTTAGCATACGCAAATCAACTCAAACTTTCATTGTTGTTCCACTTGCCCAAGTGTGTATATATATATATGACCCGCGCCCCGCGCGCGAGCACATCGGTTTGAAAAGTAGCAAAAATCAATAAGTCATCCTCGTAGCTTATAGGAAAAAGAGTACACTTGTGTTTGTGTACACAGATATAAATATATACATACACAATATACATCGCTTTTTCCTATAGACAAGCCAGCCGTGGAGAGAGATCCCCGCCAGCAGAGAGTCCGCTCGCTTCCAAAATTAATAATTATGCCGGAGCGTCCACTTAGCATAAATCTCGGCGCGGACGAGGCCGAAACTGCGAGCGCGCGCGCGCAGAAGCTGCGGCTGCAAAAAGACTCGCACGAAAAATGACTCATCGATCCGGTTATGCGAGGCGAACTGGCGCGCGAAGAATCGAAACGGGCCCGATATATATGCGCCTGTCTCGCTCCCTTCCTCCCTATACCCCCTACCCCTCCTCTCTCGCTCTCTCTTTCTCTCTCGCCGAGTTTAATTAAAAATTAATCGGCGCAAATTAATTTAAATGCAAAAAGACTTGTTTCCCGGGCTGCGCGCCTCCGAAGGTGGAGCAGCTCGTTTCTCGGGGGGGCGGGACCGCCGAGTTAGCCGCGATCGTTACCGCGCGCCGGCTGCTCGCGCGCGATAATCGAAATTCCTGGTATAGGTTATATCCAGCGAGACAATAGGCTCGCGGACGGCAGCAAACTGGCCTTATACATACGTGTAGCCGAAGAGGCGAATAAAATTCGACGTTGCTCTCCTGTGTGTACGATTCTCATTGGCCTTTGATTTCGTGAGTTTTAATCGCGCGCGGCCGCGAGAGAGAGAGAGAGAGAGAGAGAGAGAAAAGCGTCTCGAGTTAACAATGCCAGCTCTCAGCTGGTTAGTCGGCCCTCTGCGCAGCTGGACTTGTGTATAATCTCTTTCCGCTTGTTATTCCTAATTTGGAATGAATATACTCTGGCGTTCGAAAACACCTGGAATTATATACGTATAGGCAATCACGTGGCTTTCATTATGTATAAAGCGGGCTCGGAGAGGGGGGGGAGGAAGAGAGAGAGAGAGAGAGAGAGAGTGCGTCATTTTTCATTTTTTTAATCTGTTATTGATCATCGGGCGGGGGCTCTCTCGGGGAAGTATGCGATGCGTAGAAGAAGTCGTCGTTGCGGCGCGAAGAGAGCCACAGCTGAAAAATCGAAAAGAAACTATATATATACGCGCTGGGTCTTCTTCAGGTCGTCGGCATACTTGTATACAATAGTGTATAAGAGAGAGAGAGAGCCTATAGGTGCAGTGTATAATGCACATGACTCACGACACCTCCCGCGAGCACATCGGGGCACGCATATATCACACTTCAGGCGTCTCGCTCCGTCGGCCGCAGCAAAAGCAGCAAATCCACGGCAAAAGTCCGGCCAAAGTACCTCTAAAGGCATCAATAACCACCCAACGATATTGCCAGAAAATATTCGCGCCGCGCGCGCGAGAGAGAGAGAGAGATCCTCCTCCCATCCTCCCCACCTATATCATATCACTTATACCCGCTCAAAATATACCCTCGCGAGCTTATCGATAATGCATAAACAAGCCTATCTCGCTCGTAAAATTCTTTTGTCAGGTCAGCTCGCACACATCACGTAGCGATTCTTCAATCAGATAGGGAAGCGCATCAGCCCTCTCTCCCTCTCTCTCTCTCTCTCTCTCTCGCACACTCACAAAGGCCGGCCGGCCGCGCGAAGACTCGCGCGCCCGATAAAATCGATTGCTGCGCGCGCGCGCGCGGCCTTTCCTACCTAGATAATGAATTTTTTGCCACTATGTGCTGCGGCTGCGGCGGCGGCAGCCCCTGCAACTCCTCTCGCGCGCAAAGCGCGAGTAATAGAGTGGAGTAGTCCATAGGCTGCCGGATCGAGTGGAGGCTTGCGCGTACCTCAGGTTAACTCGATTATTATTACCTCGTTATCGTTTATATACTCCGCGGCGAGGTGAGCGCCTCGAGCGCGATAAGCCTCTCTCTCTCTCTCTCTCTCAGCTCGTGTATACGTTATATATATATACGTGTGCGATGTAGTGCACGTGTGCGTCTCTGCAATCTGCCGCCCGATGCCGTGTATATGTATACATGAGTATGTCCAGGAAATTTCGGAAACAACTTGGACCGAAGAGGTTGCGAAAAATTTTCTTGAGGGCACACTTACACCAGACCTGTTTTTTCTCGTTCCTTATAGGTCGTTCCGAAAGAGAAAAAACTCGCCGATCGCAGGGTATACTTTTTTTTATAAAAGTCCATAGTTCTCGAGAATGAAATCTATGAATTCTCTGTTTGCTAATTATTTCTCGTTATTTCGAGCTCCGGAAGAAAGTATACGATCGGCTTCGATCGGCCATATATGCAAGCTTTTTCTCTTTCGGAATGACCTGAGGAACGAGAAAAAACAGGTCTGGTAGGTCTGCCTTCAAGAAATGTTTTTGCAACTTTTCCGTCCGAGTTGTTTCCGAAATTTCCTGGACATACTCGTATACGCGTGCAGTGCGCGCTATGCACACGTCTTAGTGGAGCAGAACAGATCGGAGGCCTGGTATATGCCTAAGTCGACTTGTTTACGGGAAGGTATCCCAGTAGTGTATGTACTATTTATAATTTGCGCGGAGGATCCTTTCGGCTCATCTCTGCGCTATATACGCGCAATAACGTGTGCGCACAGAGAGAGAGGGAGAGAGAGCTCCAGATATCCGAGAGAAAGGACGCAGGAATGTCGGAGAGCGCAGCCGGGAGAGTCGTTACGAAGGCTAAGATGATACGAGACTGCTCGCAGTTATTCTTACCCCGATGAGTATCGGATGTAAATGCGTTTCTCCAACGGAGTGTTTTATTGCCTGCGCATATATATATATATACACATTCGAGAACTGCTCTGCTCTGCGCACGTACGTCATATATATACCATACACGTATGTGCGTTTACAGTATATGTATATAATCTGAGAGAAAAATCTAAATGTATAATAATAACAGCGGTTATCCATATAACTGGACTATTAAGCGAGATTAATCCGCTCGTTACATTACGAGAGATGGCAATTAAAGAGCGAACACTCTCTCTCTCTCGGTGCAATTTCGACTAGTGTCTCTCGTAACATTGTCAGCGAAATATTTTGATTCACAATGGAGACGTCGCGGCCGCGCGCGATACATAATGCGCGCGCGCTCGCGCGCGGATGAATACGTATCGAGAGTTTGCGGGCCGCGGCGCGGCGCATTGTGTCTGGGATCGAATGGAGAACAAAGCGGCTCGCGTCCGCGAAGAATCGCCGAGAGACAATCGCGCGAGTGTAGACTGTCTCACCTTCACCTCCGAATAGTCGCGTCCGCGCCGCGTGCATTATGTAGATCGCGCGCTCGCCGCCGTGTCAATTGAATTTATGGACGTGCGGTTCTTTGTTACGTCTGATTTACAAGCAATACGTCGAACCGGCTGATCCGCCGGCTGGATTATTTCGCTGCGCGCTCGCTTATCCGTGGGAATGGACGCTTCGCCGCGGCGGCTGCGCTCCTGCACTTGTCGGAATGCGCGCTGCACATATATACGTAGTTCAAAATATAATGTCACCCGAAGTCGCTCGGATCAAAAAAAAAAAAAAAAAAAATTCTCTCTCTCTCGCTCGCTCCTCGGAGCGCGGCGTGCAGCATATACTACGTGTAGAGAGAGAGAGAGAGAGGAGAGAAATCGTCGACGCAGCGCGCGAGTTAACTCTCACGACTCTTCAGCCCTCGCTCGCTCTCTCTCTTTCTCGCGAGCGCGCTCTCGCGCGGTGCTCATAAAACGGCTGTAAAACACTAAACGGCTGTAAAGCTGCCGCCCCGAAAGGCCCGTTGTTTAGCGGCGGCGGTATATACGCTCGGCAATAGAGACACGCACCTCTCGGACGCTAAATCACCCGCGCGAGCCACGCCCCAAACCTTCGCGTGTGCCCTCCGCCCTCTATATATCTCTCTCTCTCTCTCTTTCTCTCTCCCGCTTGCTCTCTTTGTCTCTCTCTCTCTCTCTCTCCCTCTCGCTCTTTCTCTATCTCTCGGCACTGCTCGCAGTTTCGCGCGCGCATTGTCTGGCTTTTCTTGCGTTTCGAGATGCAATTTCGCCCGCGTTCGTGCGCTCGGCGTTCTTTTTTCTTTTCTCTTTCGTTTCGGCTTTTGAAAGCAAATTATCGAGCGAGAGAGAGGCGAAGCCTGGCACTTCTTTCCGCGGCCCTTTAACGAATACATTTTAAGCGGCGCGTCTCCAAGGCGCAATGCCCACAGTTGCGAGGAAACCCGTTTGCGCCAAAGTCTGCTCTCCTATATGGAAATTGCTTTTGCGTACGCGCCTGGATCGCGATGATCTCTCATGAAATCGGACGCCTGCGTAAGACGATGGTCGGAAACGATTGCCGAACAGTTCATTGCGATACACGCCAAAGTCATTCCTATACCACCGTTATATACTTAGACACAATGTCGAGTCTATAGGAAACAGGTTTTTCAAACCTATAGAAGCCTTTGATCGCAAGGATTTCGCGAGAAATTTATTGGGATCACTGTGCAACAGTGCATGCGTACAATGCGTTGAACAGGTGAATTTGGTTTCCATACGATACAAATTGTTCGAAGAGAAAAATGACTATAAAAAAAAGGAAGAATTGAAATATGCGTCTACGGGGAAAAAAGTCGAGGGAGGAGCAGCGAGCCACTCTGTTATTTCACACCTCCTTAACACAGAAAGTTATTTATCCTCCGCTCATTAATATTCGGCTGTCTCGATAGGAGAAGAAATAAGCCGCTCTTACGAAATTTTCAGGGGGTACGTTGCACGATTCATCCGGGGGGGGGGGGGGGAGGAGAAACGAATGGATATAGCCAATAAAAATATAAGCTCGCCCTAATGTAGATTTCGCTCGATTCGAATCAATCGGAGAAATCATTTTTCTCGGAGGGAAATAAAAAACCTTGTATTGGGCGGTATCTTGAAAGCAATGTCTCACCGTCCTGTCCTACAGACTTTCCTTTATTGTCTTTTTTTCAAATAAATTCCATTATCACAAAATTGTACATCAACGAGCTTCTTTAAAAAGGAATCAAGATCGGCATTACGAGAGAACGAATCGTCTTCGAATGAACTGCTCGAAGCCACGTCCGTATCACACTTTGAGAAAAGCGCGAATACATTTACGAGAGCAAAAACCTGGCTTATACGTAGGAGCATCGCGCGGAGGAATTTAGCGCGAGAGTTGCGACCAATCATCCTCTCCTCATGGCATGGGGAGCGAAAAAGATTATGCGCGAAGAAAAAGCCGGCCAGCGGCAGAAGCACACAGCAGAAGCGGAGGAGGATGAGAAGGAGAGAGAGAGAAGAGAAGCAGCTATACGGAACGTAATCTTACGTATCAATTAGCCTCACGGTCCCAGGGACCTTACCCCCCGCGGGCCTTTGACCGAGCCGCTCTCGCTACGCAGAGGTGTGAGAACAGAGAGAGAGAGAGAGAGAGAGAGAGAGAGAGACAGTGCGCGTCAGTGTGCGTGTGTGTATACGTGTATAGTGTATACGAAGGGAGAGAGACGTCTTCATCGGCTGCCCCGCGGGGAGACTTTTACATACACTGTTCGTGCACGCGTACGCGCACACACTGCCTCACCTGCGCGCGTACACGTGTGCGCCTATATGGACAAATCGATCTGGTGTGGGCTCCTTTGAGTAATGCGCCAGCATCGCTTGTTTTACAATGAAAATCTTATTATACCCATAGTTGACTGCTATAGACGGATACGACTCTCTTTGTTGGCTGCGGGCGGACGTATATAGCGGACAGCAGTATATAACGTTTTTCGGGGATTGATCGGTCGCGCGAAGTAGCTCTCGGAGGGTGAAAAGTATAGCGAAGTTTAAACAAGAGTATCGAGAGAGAGAGAGAAGAGCGATGGCACGAGGGCGTCTGTGATTATTTCAATGGTGTGAAGGAGCGAGAAATTCGAGAAACTCACATTCCGATACGCAATTATCCGAGTTATTGATGAAGTATTACAGCGCTCGCTATAATCGATTTTATTGTACAGCAGGAGTGACAGAGTTAAATTATTTTCCAAAGATGCCTTTATCATCGCGTCTGGCCGATCTCTCTCTCTCTCTCTATTACTCTATTGCCTGGCCGCGCGGGACACTGTTCTATAAATCGATCGCTGAATACAATGCAATCGAATTCCTTTGCGGACGCCGCCCGCGCCGCTGCTTTTATAAGCGTTTTAACGAGATTCATACGGATGATGTGCAATCAGCGTCGAGTTACCGCGTGCTTCGCTCGCGCGTTCATCATTAATTTTCCCGATCGCTGTTTATTCATACTTGTCGTGCGCGTCGATTCAGTAGTCCTCGCGGAGGCGACGCGGCATACGATTGTTCTTCGCATTGCCATGACTTTCACTCCGTTGCACTTTATTGTCGCCGTGGCAAAGAGCAGTAGGAGAAATCGAAATTACACGCGCAGCAAATCCCAATCATCCTGTTTTCCGTTTTACATATCTTCGCTCCTGTTTAATTAGCTTAGTCACTGCGGTCTCTTCAACTATATATGTTTCCCACAATCCATTCACTCGAATATCCCGTGTACCAGAAAAAAAAAAACGAGAAGAGAATAGACGTACATTAGAAGCTTCGCCTGAACTCGGCGTCGAGGCCGTATACAAAGCCGAAAGTCGGCCGGCGCGGATCAAAGCCACCTAATAAACCTCTCGCGCACGCCCTAATGCAATCGATATATTCCTTGCGGCTCGTTACGCAAAGCATCACACCTCGTCGTGCTGGAAAAAAATCCTTGAAAATCCCGGGGAGCGCGCGCGCGCGCGCGTGTACGTAATAACACCTCGTAAACGTCGACGGTTACGGGCGCGCTGCGTGCAGCTCGTCTTCCTCGAGGGTATAGAGAGAGAGAGACACACGCGTACACTGCACACACATACACGTATATATATATAACGCATCGCCTATACACCGATGTATTCTGCACCCGAGTTTCAGGGGAGACGCAGCGGCGGTCGAGGTAAAAATTAATTTTTTTTTTTTTTTTTTTGCGCCCGTTCGGCTCACGACGACCAATGAACGCGAGCCGCGCGGCCCAAGAAGCGAGAGATTTATCGGTCGTCCGGATCGATGTATATAGGAGCTGCGCAAGGCTCCCGCGCTAGCGGCGTTTATCTCTTTTTCGCGCTGCTTTTCTCGCGGCCGATGCATGCGACGACCGCAAGTTTTATTCGATACTAATTGAGAGCCGAGGGAGATTTTATCGGAACCCCTGCGCGGAGTATGGAAATTAGCCGGGGATCGCTATCGATTTCGTTCTCAGAGCTATGCGCTTTTCTGCATTCTGTATATATACACGGAATTTTCGATGTGCTCGTATTGTTCGACCGAGCTTGATATAACGAACGATGTGGATGTGCGATATATATACGATCTATGCGATCTATACACGTATACGGTTATTGCGAAATAATTTTCGAACCAATTTCCGCTGGCGGCAGTGTGCGATCGTTTAAAAAGAATTTTCGTTCGACGGCGCGAAAATCACTTGCGCAACGAATCTCCTTCGATAGACGCTCAGGAATTATTGTACCCGCCGGAATCCCGTAGGCCGTGCGAGTGCTTTTGAATTTTCACCGATCATCGATCGAGCTTTGAATGTATAGTCGTGTATGGAAACGGAGATTCAATTTGTTTGGCAACTCTTCGTCCGCCGCCGCTTACAGTTTGCGGCTAGAGCGTCAAAAAGACAAGCGACAGTCGAGAAAAGATACGCTACAAATCGTTAACGAGTCAACACAAAGGTTACCGCGTGCTCTCGCCTATTGTGCGTGAAGCTTTTGAGTGGCTATACGGACGCCGCTCCACGGCATTACCTAACAGCGCGATAAACTCGTCATCCACGGGGGGGCAGAGATGCGCTACTCGATCCATCACTTCGGCTCGCGCACAATGGAAAGCTTTAGCCACTATACATTGTGTCGTATATAGATATAATACGATATATATACACTGCTGTTTTCTCCCGGAGGCTAAAGCATTTCTTTTTCCTTCAGTCCAGCGCCGAACATCATCATCATCATCATCATCATCATCATCATCATTGTACAAGACGATACACATCGTGAAACACCGATACACAAAACTGTGCTATGTGTACATACAAGAGAGGCGAGAGGGAGAGGGCAAAGTGAGGGAGAAAGGAAGATAAACCGTAGCGGCGGATAATATAAACGTCACGGAAAGTTATAAGGTGCACAACTTAATCGCCGTCCTGTTCCCGCATCTTCTCTCCCCTCTTATTTCTCTGACAGAGAGAGAGAGAGAGAGAGAGCGGGGGAGGAGGAGGGGGAGGTGGGGGAAGAGGAGAGAGAAAGAAAGAAGCGTCACGCGCCGGATTCACTCGTAGTTAACGAATTCAAATTAGCCCGTTCGCACCTCAGCTGATTAAAGCGGTCATAAGTCTCTTCTGCTGTCTCTTGACGCAGACTGCGAGGATTAAAGGTCCCGGGAGGGGGGAGGGGGGTGGGGGTAGGCAGAGAGAGAGAGAGAGAGGTACGCGAAAGCAAAGAGTTATATACAGCCACATCTGCTGCGAAGCCGAAGAAGAAACGGGCGAATGCAAAGAAGAGGACGGAGGTGGCAGCAAATGAACGAAATGAGAAAAAGCCGCATGCTGAGATGGATTTCAAGTGAACGAGCACGTAAACGTGTGCGCGTGCGCTTGTAGGTGAGAACAGTAGAGGTGTAAAATATGCGAGAAGAAAGACAGAGAGAGAGAGAGAGAGAGAGAGAGAGAGAAGAGACTCGAAGAAGAGGAAACGAAGGAGGCGAAGAGGAGTCGGAACGGCAGCCACTGCAAAAGGTGTCGGGCAATACTTTTCAGCCGCGCATATGCGCGCGCGTAGAGAGCGTGAGAGAGAGAGAGAGAGAGAGAGAGAGAGAGAGAGAGAGAGAGTGAGCGAGAGAGCGGCGCGGCGTTCGTCGCCGCTTGACGTCTTAATACACGTCGAGAATAATCTCACCGCCAATTTATTACGCTCTTTCTCATTTCTCGTTCGCACCGCAGCGCGCGAGGCTATATACGCCAACGAGGAGCGGCGGCAAGGAGGAGGAGGAGGAGGAGAAGGAGGAGGAGGAGGTCTCTATATCCTTTTTTTTTCGCTCGAGTACTTTGCCCGCGGGACGCATGCGCTTGTTGTCTCTCGCTCTGCCACACGAGAAACACCGTATGTGCTCCCTTTTCTCCCTCTCTCTCTCTCGCGCGCACAATTTTCCATGCAGATTATTGAATTCTCCTCTGCATAATGTGTTTGCCGGCTGATTAGGTGGATTAGCCGGTCAGGCTTGTACACTTGAAATACGGGATGGCGGAAAATTTGAAACGCACAGCGAAACAACTCGCGAATTATAATAACCACAATTCCGTCGAATTATAACGCGAACTTTCGCGAGATGTGCACGCACAACTGCCTTGACAGTGTTTACTGGGCGCACTTGGTATCTTAACAATTAAAACTCTCGCCAACTCACTTCGCATTTGCATACATGCATACACACACACACACAGGCTCGAATTACGCATTCAATTCGACGCGCGTAGCAGCACCTTTAATCGAAACTCTCAGCTGCAAAACGGCGCGCAGCAGTCCGCCTCTAATTTATTCCCGTTCGCATTATTAAATTTAATTGCCCGCTATTACCAGCTGCACTGATTGAGTCGTATCGTAAATAAAAACATCCATCTCCGGCGTGTGTTCTCGCTGCGTCATCTCTCCCGCATATAATGCACTGTACGTATATATATATATATTGTATATATGCACGTCGTATATACGCGTGGAGTGGACCCCTTGCGGTTTCTTCTCTCGCGCCTTCTCCTCCAGCAGCTTTACAAAGCGGGCATAGAAACTTATACGGCCAGCTCCCCGCACTTAATAGAATACGCTCATTTAATTTTTTTTCCCTCCCTCGCCTCTCTCTCTCTCTCTCTCTCTCTAACTTGGTCAGCGCGCGAAGGCGAGAACAGAATAGAATTCCACGGCTCCCGCGTGCACGCGCGCGAGAGAGAGAGAGAGAGAGAGAGAGAACGCGTCTGCGAACACGCATGCGTCGTAAATTTCTTGGATTTATGAGATTTCGCTTTGGGAGGATTATAGACGCGTTTAGGATCAATGAGATCTCGCTTTCGAGCCTCGCCGCCTCTATGTATATATATTCCTTTCGAAATTCATTTTTTCCCCCGCGCTCGGGATCTATCCTACCTGTTTCTACTTTCGTTTCGTCTCTCTCTCTCTCTCTTTTTCTCTCTCTTTCTACTTCCCCCACTCCTCTCTCTCGGTCTCTCTTCTTTTTTTCGATCGAGGCAGCGTATTATTATGATTGAAAAAAAAAATCTTGTAACGAATCGAGACGCTAAAATACGATCGAGGGTGCTGCAATGGTTGCAACAAACAGGTGTTAAGAACGTTATAAAGTGCGCTTTGGAAGTTAGGACTTTCAGGCGATACGTTGACGTGCATTGCGCGAAAAGTTCTGATGATGTACGGCTTTTTAAATCACGAATTTCTTAATATGCAAATGTAATGTATGTGGTAATATAACTTTTTTATTCTTTTCAAATTGAATAATAAATCAAAGAAAGACCTTTTATGATCGATAAAAATGTATGTATTTTTTGTATTGAATTCATTATTGGTTTGCGCACTTCATCGTAGAGTTGCATGTGTGCTTACTTGAAAAATGCAGTGGGAATCTTATTTCAAAAACCGCGATTACGAATTTAGTTTCGTATTGACACTATTTTTTGAGGCATGAAATGACCAATGTAACTCAATTTATTTTAATTGGTATAAATAGTAAAATTATAAATTCTACATGGTGCGAACTCCGCTTAGAAAGTCGAACCAAAGTAGACAATTTTTACAAAATATAATTAAATTCGAATTCTCGAATTAAGATCATTAACCAGTAAACAATCAACAGTATCAATGCCAAAAAAGAGAAGATATTACGGTCAATCAATTGAAAATTCCTAAATTCATACGAAAACTAATACTATAACAAGCATGCAGAGCAATTTTCAGCCAATTTCATCCATGTGTACTAAATTGGAATCCTACCAATAGTGCCAAAAGTTATTGAACACAGTCTACCATGTATTGATAGTACTTTAGGCTAATAACTTAAGATAGTTTAAAATTCATAGTTTTGTGGATACCTTCTTACATAATAAATTTTCCAGGTTAATTAAAACTGACTTTATAATTTTAAAAATCATTTAAAACTTATTCTCAGATTTCAAAAGTGCAGGAGTTTGCAACATTCGCGGCTTAACACGATTCAATCGTTAAATTAAAAAAAAATCAATTCCAAACTCACACCTGAATTACTGTCTTATATTTTATAGAGATATTGTACAAGATCATGAGACGTATAATTTCGACGGTCTAATCGAGAAAAAAAAACGATGCGATGTCTTATTAACGAGCTGAAAATTATTTTTTCCGAGAAAAATGATGGATCGCAGCTTTTTCTAGCGTACGCGCACGCGCGTCTTTCCGAGAAGAAAATAAAAGCGATCCGACGAAAAAACAATTAAACAGAGGAAATATCCTCGGGAAGTAGGGAAGGGGGGAGAGGCGAGCCGCTGGTGGAAGTATAAAGCGCGCGTGGAGGAACGACGAAGACACGGCAGCTGTTGGCCAAATTAAGCGATCATCTCGTCATCGTCAGTGAAGCCGCCATGCGAAGGAAGCCTCAAAACCTCTTTTGCCCTGTCCCTCTCTCTCTCTCTCTTTCTCCTTCGCTTCTTTGCGTCGGGCCGACGTCTCTCTTCTTCTCTCGTCCGCACCGCCTGCAAGCGCTGACTTGCGATACGACCGCGAGCCCCGTGAAATTAGCATCGGAAGATCGTAAAGGAAAAGACGTAGATGGAAAGATCTGCGCGCGCGCGCGGATTTCGAGCGTTTAATGTTCCTGCACGCGGCATCTGCCTGTATGATATACACAGGTGTGAACTCTGGGAAGACGCTGGCGGTTTACCTCTGAAAATTGCGCATCGTCGAGATTAGATTTTCTCTCTCTTCGCTTTCGGACCAGGCGCAATCCGCGCGATGTATACTTCAGTTTTCTTGCGCAGTTTTTGCCCGCAAAATCATCGAAGCGAGAAAGATTCTGCATTAAAATCTATGCATACATTCTAAGGTGTATCACTCTCTGCTAAAACACGCTTGAGAAAGAGAGAAAACGAAGGAGACGAGAATCCGCCTCGGGGAAAAGAGAGCGACGAGCAAGTAGTCGGGCCAGGGAGTCGATCGGTAAAGATGCTTGCAAGAACGAGAAGAGAGAGAGGAGAGCACGTTTGGATTTTAATAAGAGAGAAGCACGTGAGCGATAATCGGTAAATTTACGAGCGGCCGGATTTAATTAAATTATTGTCACAATAAATGTGAGAATCTACAAGTTTCTCAGTCTTCGTCGGCTACTGGTTGTCTACTATAAAATTTCGACTGCTCGTAGGTTTTTTTTGGTCCTTTGATTATTCCACCAGTCTTTCAACGGTGCTGTAAATGTAAATGACTTTTCTGTGAAGTCCTGGCTCGTGTATATGATTTTATAACATTACAATTTTTACATCAAAACGTAAAAAAAAAACTCGATCAATTGTCAACGGTTAAGGTATGCGATAACAAAATGAGTTAATTAGTGACGTTAATGAAATTATTCTCGAAATATGGTTGAAATAATTTTTGGGGAACAGGATGAAAAGTAAGAATTTATCAGGATATTTTTTATAAACCTGTATCAAAGTTAATTCTACCTGTACAATTAACAATTTTTTTTATTTTCAAAGAAATGCCAATTTCGATTAAAAAAAGTAAAAAAAGGAAGTATTAAAAAATTAAGATATTATTATTTGGAGAGGTATTTAAATTGTTTTTACTATGTTTTATAAGCGAGTTGTGTTAAATAAGTTTGTAATTAAAAACTTCTTTAAACTAATCTTTTATCTAAAATTCTATATTCATCTAAAAATTTTTAACGTTTCCTGAACAAAATAAGACAAAACAAAATTAAAATAACGTGAAAAAGCAGAGCAATCTTTGGTAACTTCAAACTTTGATAAATTCAAGGATAATTTAAAACAAATCATCATAGAAACTTTAAAAGTGCATCCATTACCATGATTTAATAAAGCTCACATCGTTTTATCTAATAAATTATCTAAAGGATTAACCAAATCTAACATATTACATTTTAATGTATATAGAGACTCCGAACAAATTTCTGAATGGTATCTTCTTCCAACTCTTCGAATAACAACGCAGCCTCTGGAGGTAAGGTGGGCACGAAGTATTGGACCAGTATTGGAACCTTCGTAAATCATGTCGTTTCAGGTGACCAGTGTCGCGCGACACGACCCGGTTGCATTCATACTCAATAATTCATCGTTAGAGTCTCATAATACTGGAAAGTATTTCAAATATTTAACGAACTCTGTTATGCATATACATATATGCGTTCCCTAAGCAACATCGTTCTCGGAAATCATTATTTTTTTATTGATTATTGTATTTGTATAATAGTCGTCAAATGAATTTTTATTATGCGTTAATTTCAAAAACTTTTAAATTCGTTGTTGCACTCGCAAGCCGCATCAAGTACATAATAGGCATAATTATATTTATATAACATATATGTATGGAATATGTATAAATATATGTATGCCTGATTGTATGCGAGCTAGTTCGATGTTAACACTTGCAAAGCTACTGCTTTTAATTAAATTTGAATTAAGCACGTGATCTATTTTGAGTTTAATATACCCTGCTTGTATCAGAATATGTAGGATTAGAAGGATACGCGTGGATAAAATGAATCCGAAATTTGTGAATATGATCGATTTGTTATTAGTTTCAGTATGAACATACATGAACATAAAGATTTTATGTGAACGATCACAAGATTTTTTAGAAGGATATATGTAAGAAACAAATTGGAAAGCATAAAAAATATAATTTTTGTGTCATTTATCCTTCTAAAAAATGTTCTGATCACTCGAATTAAAATTTCTCTTGAAAGTAATACTGAATGAAAAATACAAATAAATTTATGGGCCGATTTATCGAACACTGTCTGTTCCAACTTGAGGGTATAATGTAGGCTCAAAATAAGTTAATATTTCATTTCACAGCATTTTAGTCAATTAGTGCTAAAATACTCAAGTAATTTCTTATTTGGCAATTGTCCGATAGAACACAGTTTAGAATATTACTCTGTAGGCTTCCAAAAACTCTAAAAAAACTGCCTTCAGTTAAGTTAGAAAGTCTGTTTCATGCATCAGCATATAAAACAAAAAATAGTCTTACTTTTTACTCATTTTTCTATAAAGTGATGGCTCTTATTAGATTCGAAATGATACAGATTTTTACTAGGGGAAAGGTCATACATTTCGACTGTTGAAGTATCAGTATATCTTTTAACACAGTTTTTCTCTATCCTCGAAACAGTAATTTTTGAGAAAATCACAGTGCTGTAAATTAAAATAATAGTACATAATTCACGAAGAAAAAAAAGCTGCCGTTCTCGCGAAAAGCAGCCGTTAATTTTCCCATCCGCAGACGTTTATAACGCGCGTTCCCCATAAATCTCGTGAAAAAGGCTAATTCATAACCTAATTCAACTCAACGTGGCAATTCCATAAAACAAAAAGTGTATAGCGCTCAGCGACGCGGCGGCGGCGCATATTTCCGCGCGCGCGCGCGCGCGAAAAGTCGCCCCCGTAAATGGCGAGCGTTTTACGGCTCTGGACGATATCGAAGGCCGCTGAAACAATGAACCGGCCACCAACCAGCGAGGTCCCCGCAAATCTCTCTGGCTTAGCACACAGTCAGGTATACACGGACGCGCGCACACCCACTCCGTCGCGCGTGTATAGCTCCTGGATTTAGACGGATCCCCTCGCAGCGAGCGCGTTGCCAAGGCAACAGCGTGGCCCGTGTGATTTTTTTTCATAAAGGGGAGAGGTCAGGCTCTTTCGACATCGCGAGAGGGATGATGAGTGTGCGGGGAAGAGGAGATGATGGTGGTGGTGGTGGTCGGTATTCCCGTCGCGTGCTTTTCATTTAGATGATTGCTTGATTTATCGGTCAGGTGATGATGGCGCGCCTATGGCTGGGCGGAATAAAGGGAATTTTATCGTTTGGGAGGCTTATCTCGTGGGTATCGAGATCGGCTGTAGTTTTTGGCTGAGTCTCGAGTGAGAAGAATTGATGATCGGCGAAGAGCGAAGAATCATTTGCAACGGAAGCTTTCTCGAGTCCAGAGACGGCCCTTTTTCTACGTTGCGGTTGAATCGTATCTGTTAGACACGTAGTAGTATTTACTGCGCTGGCTCCTCTGGTCGAAAATTATTGTAGGGCATAAACAGTATTTTGCTCCAGTCTTTATGAGTCGTAAAATGCGTTTCTATTCACATAGCTTGTGTGCGGCAAAAGTTTGACAAATAAAAAAATGTTGCGATGAATGATTCAATGAAATAGTATTTTCGAGCACAAGAAGGATATATTATTCAAAGGTATTTTAATTTTTCTAATTTTACATGTATATTAAATAGACATTTGAAATCGTATAGCCAAAACATAGGGTTTCCTTGAAAATAATTCGGAGAAAGCTCTCGTTTTGATTTGACGTATTACACAGTGAGCTTCTGTTCCAAAAAAAACACGACGGACTAAAAAGCCAATTTGTAACAGTACAATAAGATTTGGACAAGTGTAGAGGTTTTCGTACAGATCAGTCAAATAAAAATACAATTCTAGGCTAAAAGTGACTTTCCGAGACGTTTACGACGGTCATAATTTTGTCGCGCTTTAGCCTCCCGTTTTACGAGCCATAAAAAACTACAGAGGCAAGCACTATTTGCCGCTCGTCGCTTCGAGCCTCTCGAGCGATCGATATCATTTTTCAAAATCGAATAACTATACGCTTCGCCCGTACTACCGCGTATACATATGGCATATACTGCGCGTATAGTACATATACCGTGTACACACCGAAGCAGCAGTCCTCATCGCTGCGCGCGATAATCATCGGTTGCGCGGAATACCTCGAGAGGAGCGCGATCGCGCTCATTCGTCAAAACGAATTCCTTCTGCGTGCGCGCGCGCGCAACGTCTTCATATATAGTAATCGAGCGTAATAAAAAGCGCCTGCGGTGACGCGGCAGCTGCATAATTCGCTCACGGAAATCACGCGCGCGCATGATGATCGGCACGCGCACCGGCGCTCTCGCTCGTCTGCCTAATAAAAATAAATACAAGCGAGAGAGGAAGAAAAAGTCGGCGACGGCAAGAAAGAACAAGAGAGAGGGGGGGGGGGGAGAGAACGTGTGGTCAGAAGTCGGGAGCGTGGGTGAAAGGAAGAGATCGCGATGCCGCTCCCCGGAGGCCACGCGATATGGGGGCGTGTGCACCCAAGAGACGAAGTCTTGAGAGCAAGAGAGAGAGAGAGAGAGAGAGAGAGCCGACTCTCTTTGTTCCGCAAATGGGAAGTTTTCGTCGCTCGAAGCTCTGTCGTTGCGGTCCATCAGCGAGGGTGCGAAGCTCATTTTTTCCTCCTGGAGCTTTGGACGAGTTGCCATCAGCGACGGTTTTATGCCTGGTGGTTTATCACAGCTGCGGATTGTAAGAGGGTTCCGCACGGCGAATTTGTCAACCAATTCCCGAGGATCAGCGCTTGGAATCGAAGTTGGGGGGGAGAAGAGGGGATTGCCCCCTCCTTCTCTCTCTCTTCTCTCTTCCCTCGACAAATCGAATTACTCCGAGCTAGAACCTCAGCCTTGAGCAAAGGAGAATTCTTTTTCTTTTAGATCTTTTTCACGAGACTCCTTCAGCTAGCTCAGTTTTTTTATGGGCTCGTTAACGTTAATGTGGATAGATGGTTGATACAGTTCTGCTGGCGAGGTGGGTAGGTGATAATCGAATTAGTTTATTAATCGTACAAGTCAACTATTGATTTGTCTTTTCGCTTAAAATTTCAAAATATTTTTGTTGACGAGTATAGAAATGTGTCAAAGTCTCGGATGACGCGCTAAATACTACATACGGCATTAGAGGTGCGAGGGATCATTACGGATGAGTGTGATACAAGTTATAATGCAGTTATAAAGAAAAATAAGTAAACGAGAAATTTTGTCGACTCAATTGAACGATCTCTAAACAAAATTGTGTCTCGCCTATTAATTTTCGTTTTCTACTAGAGTCAAAAGTTAATAAACCAGCTTTTAAATACTCCTTTTACAGAGGAAGCTTATTCCATTCCAGGAAAATGAAGGCTAATCTAACCAGTATAAATAAAGGGCAGGAGATAAAAGAGCAGTATTAACCCAAAACGTATGATAGCTTTATACATGCGCATCCTCGAATTCTCTGAACCCGGCGCGTATTAAATAATGCGCCGCCGCGTATTATACGGTGTGCGCTCTATACTCCTCTCGAGGCAGCACGAGGGCGAGGAAGCTCTCCGTGCAGAGGGCTATACGCCGCCGGCAAAAGATACCGGGCCAAATGAAATTATCCTTTCTCTGCGCGGGCTTAATTCCGTACGCGGGCTCGCGCGATATCGGCACGTAATTTAATACCTCGCGCTAATTCCAGAGCGTCCGGACTGATAAGGGAGTCGTTTCGGACCGCGGCGCCAGCAGACGGACGGATAGCCGAGCTCTGAATCACGGCATGTGCTGGTCCGATTTACGCGGGGTCCGTTCCAGGAGCTGCCGAGGCCGCGCGGTCATTTGTCAGCGGGTGCTACTCGCGGCGCGCTCGTGCTTTACCGCCCGAATCGCCGGGATTATCAGGCGATAAGGACCTGGCCTACGCGGACGAGTCGGCTGACAGGCTGATGCATGTCGGATTTAGTAACAATTTCACACGACAGTCGATTCGCGGCTGCTGCTGCTGCTGCTATTCGCTCGTTGTGACTGTTTATCTCGGGGCTGCGGTCGGCGGATTAATCGTCGATTCCAGTCTGACTCGTTATCTTGACGAAAGTTTTCCGTGGCCGCCTAACGTCCCACTGTGTGCAGCTCTGTATACGTCTACGCAGACATGCACACGCACACGCGCACAGACGCGAACACGCGTCTCCTCAATCCAATTTAAAAATGATGGAGAAAACGAAGCAGGAGCGACGGCGCGCAGCGTAACAAAAGTGGAACGAGGCGAAATTGCGACGGATAGAATAAGAAATTTACGATTTTAATTTGCGGCAGCAGGCCGGAGAATGAGGAGAGAGAGAGGGAGGGAGGGAGAGACAGAGAAGAAGAAGAGAGAGCGCACGAAGGAGCAGCGAACAAAGAATAAGAACTGGGGGCGAAGCGAGAAAGAAGGCAGAAGAAGCGTTAGAGCTCGGTACAGGTGCTTCTTCACTTCGCGCGCAACCCCATAGCGAATAGCCGAAGAGAAAAGAGAGCGAGCGAGCGACGAGGTATACATTCATCACGAGTTATTAAACGAGGTAACAAAGGAGGAGACAGAGAAGGAGAGAGAGAGAAAGAAGAAGATTCCGACTCGCCAGGGTGCGTAAAGAAGGCGGAAAGATAGAATCGCTTAACTAGTGTACTCCACGATGATAGATGGCGGTCTGAATTATAAGCACATCTTTGCAGCATCGTGCAGTATACATATATGGATGATTTCCTATACGAATTCGACCGGCTTGAATGTGCATGCATACTTGAATTTTTCTCAGTTTTTTTTTTTAATTGATCTTGCACTTCAATGACAATACTTTCAAAGTCACGCATACGCGATATCTGCATCTAATTTGCAAATTAAACCTTCATAAAAAGCGTTAAAAAACTTGTGGAGATACCTTTTAACGGCACACAATTATCTGCATGGAGCTCAGTGTATCGCAGTGTGTGTCAGGACTTGATTTTTTGTAATAATTAAAAATGTGAATTACGAAGTCATGGTAATAATGATAGCAAAATTTATTTATAGGATCTAATATAAAGTTAATAATTACTAAGATGGCTTGTTACTATTTTTAAAAGAGCAATGAGATGAGCAGTTAAACGATTTATTTTCTTTTCATCCAAAATGGAATTAACGGGATTTGTCACTGACGGTGTAGTAGAAAAATGCTTGAATCTGAACATATATAATTAATTATACGAATAAAAGCGATAGTTGCTTTTCGACTCGAAATCACATATCGACATACAAAGTTTGAAACCAAAATATTCAAGCATTGAAAAAAATCAGTAATCGTCAGCAAAAACAGTTATGCCAGGTTACGCCTTCTGAACTTCATTTGCACTTTTTTCTTCAACATCTAAATGTTTTGATTCCAAACATTGCATGCTGATAGTAATGCCGAGACGAAGGGCAACAAACATCTTTTGGATTTGCGTACTGTCGATTTTCTTAAAAAAACCAAGGTGTGTCATGTAGATGCAACAATACAGTGTTATTGCGTTAAACAGTATCTACAAATGAATGATAGCATTATAGATAAAAAAAATGCCGCTTGATATATGATTATCTATGCATGGGTGATTGTTACAATAATGGTGTTTTCAATAGAGCCGTCTTAAAAATTGCGATTAAATTGTTTTTTAATTTTCAATTGGGAAAACATTGCTTCACTAAATTCATTTAACAAATAAGCAATTCATTTAAACATTTATGAATGATTGCAGTATATATAATATTTTAGCCTTTCTTCAATTTCGGTAAATGCTGTTATGCTTTAATCTTGAATAAAATCATGTAAACATATGATGCGGGGCATCGTGCTATCGCCTCATTATTATAAAAATTAAATTGAGAATTTTTAATTTTCGTCTACCAATAACTTAACCGTTCAATAACCGGTGAAGCTAGTGAAGCTGCTGATGATCGGTTTTTTAAAAGATGTATAGCTTTTAAAATCCAATTAATAAAAGCTAATTAGCAACGTGAATTGTCCAAAGTATACTATTGAAAAATTATAACCTTTTGAATTGAAAAAAAAACATATAAAATTGTATGCTTGTTTGTACTACACAACTATACTTTTCTTCTTTTATTTAGTGCTGCCAAAGAAAATTCACATGTGTCCCACCCTTTTACGGACGTGTACCCTTAGCTCGTTTTTTCACCCCGCAACGACGTACGGAGCTTTTTATCGCAGATTTCGCTCTTCCGGGTGTGTTGCCTTTTTTGCATAATTGTCCCTAACGCCCCGACGCACGTCACACTCGCTCGTTGATGTCTTGATTGCTCGAGGCGCTGAGCGAGACACTAACTATTCTTTCGAACAAGGACGAAGTTTTGAAAAATTATTATTATGTTTGCGGTGCGCGAAATATCTTTTTCTTAACATTGTATAATTTTTTTCTTCGTTTTTTTTGTACGGCTTTCATTCGTCGTTTTCAGCTTACAATGCAATAATCTTATTCGATTGCGGCTCATTGAGAAAGACCGCTCTCAAATAATTTTATAAATTGATTTTCTGATTTTCACAGGCTCATAATAGCTGGAAATCACGTATTTTGAATGGTACAATACCTGTAAGTGTTTCAGGAACACACACCTCCCACACAATATGTCTTCCTAAATATATATGTATGATTAGCAATAACAAAGAACTCGAATTTATCGTATACTTTATGCAGTAGCATCAGCGTATAAGATGAGACTTACATTGCAGGGACGAAAGTTCGGCAATTTTCGCTCCCGTCAATCAAGAGTGCGCCTGATGATAATTCCTCGAGACGTCTGTGCATGCGCACGTGCGTGCGTATGTGATTCCACATTGCGTTCAATCAATAAAATGTGTGCCTATATTTTCGCCTACTTATATAAACATATGTATACAGTTATCTACTTTGTATGCTTTCGATAGACCTTACTTACATTGCGCGAGTGTTGCATTTGTAATTACTTCGTGAGCAGTGCAATTATGCATTCAATAAAATTTAAACGCATTGAAATGAATTCAAATCGCAGATTAATATTGAGCAGCGCTCGGGCCGCTAATTGGCCGAGCAATTATGCGGCGTTAATTAAACATTAGCCCCCGACGGTGGGTTCGCTGTGTACGTGCATTATCGTAAACTCCAATTACCGACGGATTTCGCCGTGGACGTCTGCTTTCGAATGCACCGCGCCATCTTTGTCCCGTAAGCTCAAACTTCAACCTTGGGATATTGATTTTTTTTTGCTCACTGAATTAGTTTAAAATTTCGAAATGGGAACCGTACGACAGGTGAAAATAATAAATATTGTTTTGCAATAAAAGGAACACTTTATTACATTTAACTACGAGCATTACACATGATAAATGTTGATTTTATTTCAATAAATATCAGCCATTTTTGATTCGTACGCAGCATATAATCTTTGTTGATCTATTCATTAACCTTTCTTTATGAAAGCAGTTTTCTGTGTACATATGTGCATATCCACCAATTTTCAGGAACAACTCTCCCCAAAAATTGCAAATTTTTTTTTTAAGGCACACCTATCAGATCTGTTTTTTCTCGATCCTTAGGTTATTTTGAAAGAGAAAAAGCTCGCGTGCATGGCCGATAGCAGGGTATACTTTTTTTACCGGAGTAAAAGAGACTCGAAAAAACGAGAAATAATGAACTAAAAGAGAATTTATAGATTTTTTCTTGAAAACTATGGACTTTTATAAAAATTTCATTACAACAAAAATATCTTAAAATTCATCAAAGAATGCTCTGAAATTTTTTCAGATTGATCCAATACAATTTTTGATTTTTGGAAAATCCAAAAAAATCGAAATTTCGAAAAATGTTTTTAACAAATCTGAAAAATTCCAGAACATTCTTTGATAAATTTTAAAACATTTTTGTTCTAATGAAATTTTTATAAAAGTCCATAGTTTTCGAGAAAAAAATCTATGAATTCTTTTTTTTTTTAATTATTTCTCATTTTTTGAGTCGTTTTTGCTCCGGAGAAAAAGTAAGTCTAGTAGGTGTAACTCCAAAAAAAATTTGCAACTTTTGGGGAGAGATTGTTTCCGAAAATTGGTAGATATCACATATATAAAAAAAAGTTAAAATTACTAGGCCAAAGAATCATAATGTACTAATCGACACTGAGTTATAAGCTTCCGTGATTGTGAGTTTTTTATTGTTTGATAATCTTAATTTGATATGTTCAAGAACCATTTGATAACACTTCGAAAATAAATTGTTTTTCCTAACTCTTACAGACGCGAATGAGTGGTCGTAATTTTGAATCACCTTTGAAACTTTTACAAACATCATCATTAATCTATACTATATCAACCACCTAAAATATTACTTTTATTTTAGACTACAGTTAATTAAACTTTAATTTTTTCGGTTTACACTTTCTTGGATTAGCTATACAATGCCAACTCAATTACGCTTTATCTTCTCTTTATAATAGTTTATTTAGCTATTGTTTATTTAAGAATTTCGCATCGGCATTTCGTATGGAGAACTCCTTCGACATTGGAATTTAAGTTATCCAATGCAGAAATGTACGACCCAATCATAATTTACAACGATGATTGCAATTCATAATTTACAACGATAATTTTAATATACAAAAGCACACTGATTCTTTTGGCAAATTGTTTTGGTAAATCTATACTTAATCTAACCGCTAAAAGTTAATTTTATCAATGTGATGATGTATATTAACGATGCGCAATTACTTACTTCATAGAATATTTGTAGTAATCATGCATTTGAAATACGCTATTTATTATGTACAAAAGTGTCACAGTCTTCTCGTTGAGTACAACTCGATGAGATGTATATATCATAAAATTTTTTTTTATAAGCAAATATACTAGTCAGTGCAGAACCAAAAGTTATCTAAAATGATCTTTTTATTATTGTTATTATTATTATTGTTATTCTTGTACAGAAGATGTACTATATCTTAAAAGCATTGTGACATAAAATTGAATAAAAACTGGATATAAGTATAACTTTATACAACTATTAGGTACATAAATATAAATTGAAAAAAATCTTAATTATTTAATAACAAAGTTTTGATAATTTTTAAACCTTTTAAAACTGAAATAAGTGCAGTAGATAGATTTGACAAACAAAAAATTTAACAAAAAATCTATGGAACAAAAAATTTTTAAATAAGTATCTGAAACTAGAGTTTTACTTAACTAGTCCCACTCTCGCAATCTCATAAATACATGCATTCTGCATATACACATGTACAAAGTGCTGCTAACTCAATTATACTTTCCACGTTGTTATTACGATAAGTCATAAAAACACTAACATTCTCTTCAAAGACACTATGAGAAAAAACAATCTCCATCATTTCCGCAGCAACCTGATTGTATCCAAAATATTCAAAATCCTGGCATAAACCAATCGCATTAGATAATCAACAGGGGTATAGGCCCTTCTTCCATAACCGAGTAGTATTAGTTAATAAACACGATCACAAGACTGCATTTCGGACTCACACTACTTAAAGCGTGGTCTCTTCATTCCGGAGTTACCTGGGCGCTTGGACCTGCGTCGGTGGTCATACAGCGCTACCCGTACAAAAATTAGCCTTGCTCGTAGCCGTCATTGCCGCGGGTGAGCCAACGCCACCTCCGCCGCCTCCACCTCCACCTCGTCTACGTCTTTCGCACTCGAGAGTGCTAAAAGTATTCTGAGCGATTTGTGCATTAGCTGCCGTCTTTCTCTTGGGATTCTGTAGTGTCATACTCCGCTGGCTGGAGCAGTTGGAACTGGTAGAACTAGTGCCAGGCTCCGCGACTCGCAACATACCCGAATGTATCGTTCCAAAGTTTTGATAGATGTATTGGGGCGATTGGGCTGATTGAATTGCCGAGTTCGTTTGGTGATGATGCTTCAGAGTGATTGGTACCGTTTGTCCAGCTAAGCTGTTATATCGCGTGTCATAACCGTACGGTGCATCCAGCAAAGAGTCTACCAACTGCTGTTGTTGCTGCTGTACCTGCTGTGGTTGTAATTGCTGCTGCTGTTGTTGTTGCTGTTCTGCAGTATAAACATGAGGTTCTTTATCAGCAAACGCTAAGGGAGGCTGCTGTTGTATCGATTGCTGTTGCTGCGGCTGCTGCTGCTCGGTCGGTAAATGTGGTGGAGAAAAGTCGCTGAAACGTGCAGGTGGTTCTTGGCAGTTGGGATGCTCTTTACCTTCGGTAAAGGCGATTACATTCTGACGCGACTCGGATAACATGCGCGAATCCATAATGAGACCTTCTTTATCGACAAAGCCGCTCAGCCGAGAGTCAACGACACTTTGATCAGCCTTGTCTGGGAATCCTGTGGCGACAAAACGCGGTTCAATGATCTTAGTTTCGGGGTAAACGGGCAGCATGTGCGATAGGTCGGCCTTGTCCACGTAGCTAATAGCCGACTGGGGATTCGAAGCGCAGATGTCAGGCGCCGATTTACACAGCAGGGATGTGCCTTCCTCTGCTGATCGCGGTGGTCCTATTCGGGAAAATGTAATTTTGATTATTCGTACTTTGCAGTTGGTAAGTTGTATTTGTTATTCATCGTTTTAATTTAAAAAATTTTTAAATTTAAACGATGAACAATCTACCTGTCTATAACAACTATCAAGCTCACTTTACTGGGTGATATTCCAATTACAGACTGTAAATTCTACTACCAATAAATGGAATATTTTATAATCATAAGAATGATTCGACAATAGTAAACTTTAGGTATACGCAATAATCATTAAGTCACTTTACTATCCTTCACTTCACAATATAGCGAATTGGGCTATTTTGTTTACTGTTATGTGTATTCCAAAACACAAAAGTATAAAAAGTTTCAGCGATAATTATCGGTAAAACTTGCGATTATTTTTCGAGCGTAGTTTCTATTTATTTACAAAGCATTTAAAATTATTTTCGACTAGTGTCAAGCGTTAATTCTTATATTCTTATTTTACCTTGACCTTTTGCGGGTTGATTGACTCCAGAGCAGGGAGTAGGCCCTGGTGACTTCTGATGCGACCTAACCAGATACTCTGAACTTAGTCCACGCTGCTCGCGTAATTTTCGTTCAGCACCAGGAACCATTACTCGTACCTGCAAGATCATCAGAAGCATTAGTCAAATTTATTTATCTCCATTGTGTATAACAAACAGTTGATTATATTGGATAAATTATACTGATTCTATGCGAGAGAAGAACATGTATTTATAAATAAAAAAACTCCACTTGATACTGTTTTATTAAAAAAATATTGATTGAAATTTTGATTTAATTTGTATTAACTGGTTTCTATTATTTTTGGAAAATCACAAGTCAAAGCAAGCAAGCGCAATCCTATTTCCTGGAAAAGATAAAAGGCGGAAACGAAGCTCTTCCTACTCTCTCTCTCTCTCTACCTCTGTCGACATTGTACTATACTCCTATCTCCTGTGTACATGCATCTCTTCGCGTAATAACAATTGCCAAGTAAAGGCAGTATAGCTTTGGCTATACTACTGCCAGCTCGTCGACCTTAATTACAGCGGTGTCGGCCTGCTCAACTTTGATTTTACCAGACGGGGTAGCACGATGTATATATAACATCGGCCAGCACGCCGCTATGATTAACGAGAGAATAACTAAGAATAAAGATTCGCAAAAATAATTTTTCAGTGAAAATTGTCGGAATATAACACTAACAATAGTCATTCGAATCTGCACAATTATTAATCTGAAAAACTAAATTTAACTTTTTCTCTCAATTTAATATTTACTCGTCTTTGAGCTTTACGTCGAAATTGTTTTTCCATGGTCATATTATTTTCTATCAAGGAAGAATCAGTATTTTGTTGAAACTATGATTAAACGTGGATTAAATATTTATAGCTTATAAACAAAACGGCGTAAAAGCCTTGTTTATATCAAAAATTTCGATTTTTTCGGATTAACTTTATGTTACAGTGATGAAAATAAATAATACATTATGGTACAAGCGTGCGAAGAAGGTGATTTTTATATGAGCACAATTTGTAGGCCGAGCGGAGTGACGAGAAAAGTGTTCGTGAAATAGTACAATATGTAGCTACTAAGAAGTGTATATTTGACATTGCTAATGAACCTCTGAGGTGCAGATAATCGCTACCGATTGATTAGCCCTTATAGCTTTCTAAAATTTCTCTTTAAGTTACAGTTTCCGTATGTTGTTTCAATAAAATATATGCAGCACAAGGAATTACAGTACAATAATCGGTCAAGTAAAAGTTTGTAAAAGAAAATGTTCTTGATAACTTTTTGTTGTACTTTTTAATTATTGAAAAAGAATGTAAGAAATAAAATTAGTAGAAACAACCTACCATGTCCTCTACGGTGGGAAATCGGGCCATGTAGCCAGATATAGTGAGGAGGGCAGCAAGCTCAGACAATATCAACGCCAATCCAGACAGTTGAAGACACCATCCATATTGGTACTGAGGTAGCCCAGTGTTTTCGGTTTTACCGGTCGATGACATTGTCGTATAGCTGTACTTTTGAGGTATATCCCACGAGGCTTCGGATAATGCTGAAGCTAAAACGATCAAACCACCGCCCAGTGACAAACCTGGAAACAGATACGGTAACAATTGTATGATACAAAAAAGCATTTAAAAATCTGCTAGAGATATTCACTAATTCTAAATAATAATAATAATAGTAATAATAATAATAGTAATAATAATAATAATAGTAATACTAGAAATAATAATTCAACGATAGTAATAGTAATAGAAATTCTGAATAATCCATACATTTGAGCATTGTTGCAAAACACCGATTTAACTGTGCAACGTCATATTCTTTTCTAACAGCAATCTTTACGAAATTTTAACCATTTTTTATGAAAATAATAAGTAGCAAAAAGTACTGTCACCTTTTTAACAAATGATTAAGAAGTACTAAAATTTATGATACTGAATTAGTACTGAAATTTATAATAGATTAATTTCTATGATAATTCTATAATTACATATTAATTATTCAGAAATCATATAGGCAATTCTGTAAAAAAAATATCAAACGCGATTTTCGCAAGTAAATTACATCTACAGAGTTAGACAAGGTACTTTGGCACCTCTGCTTGAACGTGATAAAAGCTTTATGCGTTGTAAAAAAACAATATCAAACTCTTTTTATCTCTCTGTCTGTGTCTCTCTCTCTCTCTCTCTCTCTCTCTCTCTCTCTCTCTCTCTCTCATTGCATTCTTTCTTCTCTTTGAAATATTTCGAAAAACAATTTCCTTATAAACTTAGTACCACAGCGCAGCTCAACTAAGATCCGACATTTTTATGACGGATTGCACAGAGTCCCATGAAACAAGGAAGCCTTTATGGCGGCTGTTTTCTATGGCAATCAGGTAATATAAGACTAATAAAAAATAAAGAAATATAGTAGCAGTGTGGGAGAGGATAGGTAGAAGTTTTCACTCAAATGTTACACAGACCCTTAGTAAGATTTGTCAATGAATCTTAAATATAAAACTGAGCGTGATGTTATTACAGAATAACTTGCTTACGAAAAACATAAAGTAAAAGAATTAAGCGAATCTAACATCAACTTCTGTAAAATGCTGAAAGTACTCTAAAACTCTCAACGTACTTCGCGAGTCCTTCTGATGGCAAAGAGTACGCGAGCTCGCGTTATTAAACGTCGCCGAGCATTTTATATTCAGCGCCGTCATGTGTCAAAGCCCTTCTCGCGCATGAGCTGAATGTAAAGCGCACTGCTACATGCGTTTAATGCACCTATACTTCTTTCGGGACGAAGAACAAAAGGAGTGTGCTGCTAAAGTTTCTCCCGGTATTTCTGAAATACTGCTAGAAGAAGAGGAGAAGAGAAAGAGAATACAGGGTGGTAAAGCGAGATCGCGAATAGAAAGAATTTTCAGTTCCACCAGTCTTCTTTTTCAGGTTTATGAGACTTATATAACTATATTCTGACACACAATTATTGCGAGTGTATTCAGGTATGTAAAATTGTAAATGTATGCTTGGGCCCCTCACGATTTATTTCGTCAAATTATATTAAACTACTGGGGCTTCACTCCTCTGCTTGCTTCATTCAGCAACCCCCTAATTTCGTTTTGACTTATCTTTTAAATATATTTTTTAAACAGCTCTAGACTTATAATTTTGTTAAAAATATAATTAATACACAAGTCCAAAATCAAGATTTAAGGGGTGTGTCCAAAATCAGGGTTTCAAAGGTGTCTAAAATGTGGATGGGGAGAAGAAGTGAGAAAGGGGTGAGGGGAAGTGAGAAGGAGGAGAGGGGAAGTGAAAAGGAGGTGAGGGGAAGTGGCGATATGTCTTTATCATATAGAGAGATAGTTATTCTTAAAAGGGCTACAGTATAAATAAAACTACAAGACTTTCTCGGATCGAAGTCATGCCTAAAAGCAGGGGCTGTAAAACTGCGCGACCAATATTTTTTTCTTATGCATCCTTTTGCAAGTGCTCTTATCCAAATTTTCCATCGCTTCGTTCACGTATTCAGTTAGTATATATGCGCGTTTTCCATATTTGCAGAGACGCACGCCGATGCAGGCTTGTATGGCTTTGATCACGCGCTTGTGTTCGAGCGCGTAAATTGCAGATTCTAAAAATTTGCATGCTCATAAAAGTAGCGCGGGATCGCGCGAGCAGCGTTGTCACATATAGTTTCGTCGAATTTCTATAGCTAGCGTGGAAAAACCGCGAGCGACTATCCTACGTACAATGGCCAAATCGATGACGCATCACTATGCAATCCTAAAAAGGTTTTATATGTCAGCAGCGCGTTAGCCTGTGTCGGTTTGGTTTTTTTTTGCCTGATTTGCGTCGAAGAATTGGGTTGATGACTCGGACAAACTTTTTCACTCTACGAATGTTACTTTGCTTCTTACAAAGAAAGCTTCAGAGCAGTAAAATTTTAAGTTTTGTTAATTTTAAGTGTTGTTAAAATGAAGCTGTTATAGAGCACTTTTTAATCCAGATTTACGACATCTTCAGATAATCTCGTAATTTATATTAACCTTTAAAGTAGTGTTAAATTCGAACCAGAACCAAGCTAGCAGATTGAAAATTTCTGATTTGATTAGTAGTGATGGTATGAAGCTCAGGGGCTATGTAAATCGAAAATTTGTTTCTCTGAATCTAATTGAAGGTAGCAGTAGTGGAACTCCAAACAATTTCAAACACTACGAGTGCAGCTTTATGTATCTAAGCCTCATTTTGTGTATCTGTTAGTTCTGAATAGTCCATGTTGATTTTAAGGTTTCCAAGATTTATTTTTATGTCTCTGCCATTTATCATTTTGATCATTTTGCAAGTTGTCCTTAATTGCTTATGTTATTACTTAAAAAAAAATAAATGAAAATGTATAATCCTCTTTAAAAGAAAGTGATGACCTTTGTTTTGAAGCATGTATACTTCTTACATTGCATATCACATTAAAATTTACATCATTCTTTAACGATTCTAATATTTAATTCTTTGGTTCTTAATTAATTTGTATTTTCAATAAAAATCCATTAATTTTCGCTTGCGCTACTCAGAAGAAAGTGTCACCACTCGGTCATAAAAATAGCACTCATTTCCAGACGCTCGTGAAACCACCATAAAATCGTCTTTTTTGTGATCGAGTCTTTTTTTATCTCTGGCCACCCTATTTACATAACAACTTTATACGTGTAAATTGATACGAGCATTTCTCGAGCAAAATTTAAATAAATAAATCCGGCCATAATTCATGATTATCTCATTTTTAAATAGAACAAGAGATTATTGCAATGTAAATTACTTAATTCCTTCTCTTCGCGTTATAATTAAAATGTTAATCAACGTAATTCTGCGTGTCGTTATGCAGAATCAATTGTAGTCATTGGAGCATGAATTTAAATGAATTAAATATGATATAAAAATATTGTTTTATTAACTCGTAAAAAACGGATTTGTTATCATAAAAGAGTTTCTTAGTCAATAAAAGACGATTATTTGTTTTAGTATTTTTCTTGGAAATAAAAATCGTTATCGAAGACTTAAAAAACAATCAGTACTTCGATTTGAGAGAAAATATGGCTATATAACTATGGAGAGCAGAACGTCGGCAATGTGGCGCCCTCCAGCTCAGCTGTTCAGTTCGATAGTAGCTTGTCAACGTCTCCCGGCAAGGTCGATAATGAGTAAGTGGAAGGCAGGAAATCGTCTGGCAGGGTAAAGCGGAGCTAGACCCTGATGTAGAGGATATGACAAGCGCTGGAAGATCAAGAGGCGGATGGGATGGATTGCATGACGCTTCGTGGTCTGACACGTGAGTAGCGTTAGGACTTTCAAGGCTGAGAAGTATAATAAGCTCTGAGCGGTAACAAAGGCGTTGACGATTATAAAACATTGATAATTATACAATGAACAGTAAGATTTCTCTTAACTTCCTTTTTAGAGCTTATATAGAGGATAAATGTTACAGTGAATAAGCAGGTTTAAGAATAGCGAATTCTAGCGCGTCGTGATTAATAATTAGAAAAAGATACCAACCATAAAGTTAAACCATAAATATTTTTTAAAAGAGTCAACAAGAAACAAAAGGAAAAATGGTATAAATAATTTTTACCTTTTTCCCAACACTTGCCTCGGAGAGATCGATAGACTCTTTTAAAAAATATTTATGGTTTAACTTTATGGTTGGTATCTTTTTCTAATTATTAATCGGAGAGATCGATAGACTCTTTTAAAAAATATTAAAAAACACCAGGGATAAAGTCTTTGAATATTGTGTTATACACATATTCACACATAGTTAAGCCATAAAGTTAAGTACCCGGGGATTATAAATTGGAGAGTATATTACTGTACAATGCATATGAATCTCAATAGGTATTGCCGGGTGAATTTCATTAGCTTCTTACAAACTGAAGCTTGTGCTGCTTATTTCTGTAAATGTGTATAATGATGTTTGATGCAGTCAGTTCTATCATTGAAGAATATTTTTTGTATTTTTTCAAGCATTCAAAAGTTTATGTAATAGAAAAATCAAGCCAATAAAGCATTCCATTTATTACAAATTCTTGTATATGTACGATTTTGACAGTTAATGCAAATAAATTTTTGTTCATGATTTAATTGATTAAATCATACATCTATTATAGAATACAAACAAAATTTCTTTCTTCAGTTCTCGACCCTGGCTTTACCCCTTAATTCATATACCTGTAACAGTGCTACGAAAGGGTCTATATAACACAATTTTTTATAGTCCCCTACACTATGACCATGTTTCATTTGTTTCCGCTCTGTGAGGAATCACTCTTCCCACAATAAATATGAAGTAACACTGAAAGATATTTCGATATCGAACTATCGTATTGCACAGGGGGGAAGTAGATAGAATATTCATTTCGATTAATTGCATCGTTAATTACCGGGTGTACATCTGGTCAACCGAAAGTTCTCGCTGCGGGTATGCGACAACGAACTTTCGTTTAAAGCCACGAGGGAGTAACCCAACCCACACGTACACTAACGTACGTATGAGATGTTGCCACTGGGTCAAGTTATTTAATCCCGGCCGCATAAACCATAGCAGCGCGACGCGCAGTTTTGGATTTATGCTTTTAGCCTTCTGCGCAATAGTGCAGCGGCACATTGTGCTGTCATTAACCGTGTGGCTGCTGCTGTTGGTTGGTAGAGAGCGAGCGAGCGAGCGAGCGAGAGAGAGAGAGAGAGAGAGAGAGAGTTCTGCCATTTAAACGTCAGAAGCGAGCGCGCACCTGCCGATGAGTGGCTCGCTACTGAGTCTCTGATTTATCGTCGCTACTTTCTCTCTGGGTTTTGCTGCCTGCGACGGCAGCCGCTATGTCTTTTTCCCTCCCTGAATGTGCTATACTCGTACGTTCGTCTGCTTGCAGGCAAAAGTTTATACCGTGTTTTATACTGTTAGTTTAAACACACTTTATTGATCAAGTAATACTGTCCGGATTCTTGACGATTTCGCATATTGCGCACAGAAATGCCTGTGTCAACGACCGTCTTAAAACGCACAGCTGTCTGCTCTCTTAGCGCAGATCGCAAAAAGCAGTGCAGGGTATCGCATCCTCTCAAGTAGTTAAGCGCTTCTACATCGCTTTAACGGCGTCGTTACTATATAAGCATGTGGACACATTCACCTGTGTCGGCCGCTTGACGCTCGATGAAAGCTGTTCTGTTGCTATTAAGATGGCGTCGAAGTTGTGCTGAATATTCTGAAATTTTGCGAGAAGATCAGATATGGTTCTACAGTACATGCGGTACTACCGATTTCTTCTCTCGAGAAATTGGAATTGTCGGGAATAGGAGCCGCAGATTGTATTGATATTGAAATTGTTGCCAGAAACTTCAAGGTCATAATAATTACATAGTTTCAATCCGGTGAGAAGTGAAAATAGTTAAGACTAAGTAGAACTAAGTTCGATCGCGATACTTGCCACCTGAACTTATTTAATATTATAATGAAAACGCCTGAGGATGATTTCCATGTGTTGTGAGCTAATTTAATTGACTAATCTTTTATCTCTGCTTTTTTAATCAAATTTGGAATTATCCTTATACTTTTCAAATGGAATCTCTTAGCTAGTCAATGTCGGTAGTCGCAAAGCTCTTCTCAATTTAACAGCGTTTATTCTACAAAGAAAAGCTGAGTTGGCAAAATCAATACTGCGCTCTCAAGGTTGAGGTACTATGCTCAAAGCTCATTACTCCAGGCATGGCTTTTTCGTTGATTTCACTTGGTTCAACTGCAGTAAAACTGTATATAAATGTTATACAAGTAAAGTGCACAGCGAATAATATAGTTATACTTCTCGCTTCATCTCGCGCGGACCATATAGCCAACTGCAACTATCAATAGCGGCAGAGCACCTATGAGAATATAACTTGTTTCATGAGAGTATTTCCTCTTCGCGTTTTACGCTTGGATTCAGATGCAACATCATACCGATTGCGATAATTCATCGAGCATTGCTGCATTACATTGTTTGCTGGGTAATTGGAGTTCGACAATAACGATGTTCTTGTACCTGACACTTGTTTAATAGGGTTTGCTGAAACCTCTGTCTTTAAAAGACATCATTTTTGCTTTGGATTTGACTTTTTGGTGAGAAGGAAAATATTTAAAGCTTAATACATTCTGGGCTGTCTACTAGAGAGGAAGAAATTTCTATGGCCTTATAAATATTTATCTTTTACACAACCTGACGGTTAGAAAACATAGTCCCAGAGAATATCCAGTGGTTGCGTCTCTGACACCAACCTCGTGAATCATGCTCAGCTGTTTACAGAGCACGCAGGTACGGTACGTGACTAGAGAAAATTTACCGTCCTTCCGTGGCTTTAAATCAATGTACACGCGCGGCGTCATGCGTGAAAAAGTAAAGAGTCTGCCGCCATCGTTGAAAAACTCTGCGTGCCGTGTTTGCCCTCGGTAATAATTAACAATATGCTGGTCGGAATGACGGGACGCAGGGTAACTTGGATTGCGCTTACTCGGCTTTTTTCGTGCTCGAGTTTTTTTCCGAGATGCGCGCAATCTGAAAGAGAGAGGAAGAGAGAGAGAAAGAGAGAGGGAGAGAGAGAGAGAAAGAGAGAGAGAGATAGAGAGAGAGAGAGAGAGTGAGAGAAAAAGAGAGAAAGGGAGAGGGAGAGAGAGAAAGAGAGACAGGGAGAGGGAGATAGCAGCTCTAATTTGCAAGAACGAAAATTAATTCGTTCCCACGAGATTAGTGCTACTATCCCTGTTGGCGAACATTTTTATTTTCGAAGTACTTTTGGTTTGCATTTCATTTCCCTGAGTTGGAATTTATTCTGTTCGGAAGGGATTTTCCTTGTTAGTGTAGCGAGGTGAACTAGACTTTGCTTTAATGAGAGTTTGTTATCCGATAAATTTCATTAGAACCAGTCAGATTTATGTTAAGATTCAATACAAATAGTTCAGATTCCAATTTTCGGGACCATTTATTGCAAAAATAATTGTTGTTGAACTTTTCTAATGAAATCATTATGAATAATCCTGTAATTAAATAAGGCATATTGGAGTTTTCTTTTAAAATAGAAAAATATTTTACAAGAATGTTATTTTAGCATATTTTAGATTGTATTCAAATTTCGAATTGACGAAGAAATCAAATAAGTACATCTTTGTTCAGACGATTCGATAACAAGGTGGTATAATTTTTATGCGAAGCACATGGTAAAAAATGTCAAAGAAGTATATTACCGAATACCGTTAAGTATATTATCAATGCGCATGCATCGAGGCTGGCCGAGAGACATCCGCTTTCAACTACTTAAAATTTCTATATAGTCTAAAATTTATATCTATAATCTAATTCTGATTTCGCATTTTACTTTATATTGAAAAAAATGAGAAAAGAGGTGAATACAAGTTTTCCAGTTTGGTTTCACTTCGACCATATGATTCGATCTTTGCTCTTGCATAACCTAATATAACAACAGAAATAAACTGCAAACATAATACAGGTCTTTTTGTAACAAATAGAAGAAAAGATTTTTAGTAAATTCATGTGTAAAGCTTGAGTCTATATATTTGATCCAATCTGTTAATATTAAATTTTTTATGAATTTTTTTATATTTTTTAAAAATGTTATGTAGAGTAGAATCATTTATTTGAAAGTAAAAATCGATTAATAAGTAACATTTTTAATTATTATTAATATAATTTAATTAATCATAATTCTACTTTTATTCTCGACTCTTTTAGTGATAAAATCAAATAAATTTTCAAAAAATGCCAAAAATCCTGATTTCACCAATTTTGACCCTCTGCAGCTAGAAGGGGCTTGATGGAAAAAAATCTAAAAAAATTTGAGAACTTGTACTTCTCCGAGTAGAAGAGATTTAGGACAGTTTGAATAAAAAAAATTGTAGCCGGTCGATATCACAGAGAATTATCCTCAGAAAATTTTTCCGAGAATATGCCGACAAACGATAAAAATACGACATTTTCTTGGTACTCTGAAAAGATTCTACCAGGGTTGTTTAAGCGTGCCTTCTATGTAAAAACATCTTGAATTTCATAGTTAAAACTTTGAACATTTTTAATAGACTCTTGAAATTTGGAAAGATACTGTAGAGTATTCCAGTATCAAAGCTCCTACTGACTTGGAAAGCATAGGAGTGGGCTTTCAGCATACATTTTTTCGTCTGCTTTGTAAAGAAAAAGAAAGCCGACCAGTCGCTTCGTTTTGTTAAAAACCGTGTGATAATAGCGAGCTCGCATGTCATAATCAGAATGAAACCAAGGAGGTTGGAGGTTTTTGAATAAGTTGGACAGAATAGAGAAGGTAGATATAACCCACTGCGATCTCGTGTCTGGTAAAATATTGTAGGCCAACGCAAAAGCTGGCAGCCGAAAGCAATAAAGATGCAGGTACAGAATGAAATCTTCAATCTCTTTTGTTTTACGTTTTAAATGATAGAAACTATTCTTCTGTAAATGAATTCTGCGACTTCTAATACTTCGAAGAGATATCCCCGAGACTTACCCTCTGTAGGAGTTAATGAAAAGGATAAAGCAGTCCTAGAGTCTTTAGTGCCAGAGCAACATCTTTTGAGAAAGCATTGGAGTAGGAGAGACAATTGAGCGAATGTCGATTTCAATTGGTAATTTGTTTTTAAATTGTTAACTACTTCAATAACTGTTTCAATATATGAATAGAGCCTATGACCTTGATTATTTCAGCTTAAAATGTCACAAGAGGAGAGAAAGTTATTAAGGTATCGCAAGCGTATTGCAAAATAAAATTTCCGGGACTGACATTTCATACGCAACAGATTTACTCGTAAGATTAAATTTGAAATCGCACGGAAGACGCAGGAAGAGATGGAGCAGGCACGAAAGCTTAAGCCAAAATAGATGCTGAGGGATCAAGAAAGTAGGGAAATGCGTTTTGAACTTATTCGATCTGAATAAATTGTGTAGGATTGTATGAGTGGAGGAAAAAATATATAGCACATGGACGTTAAATAAGAAAAGCAATTCGATTCTATAACGTAATATTCAAAATAAGCTTGTCATATTACATGCATGATAGCTCAGCCTGCAATAAACATGTTATTGGAATAGTGATAATGTCCTTTATAGCATTGCGTACTATAACTTCATATTTACGTTACGTCTATCTTTGATGAATAGTCGATTATTTCACCGGGTTGGATACTAAATTGTCCACATTAAGTCGTCAATATAAATTAAATTTATCCACATTTTTATCAGTTCTAGTATCTCGCTAATCATTGGTTAGATATTGTAGAATGTAATGAGCATCATAGAGATTACACTGCCATATGTTTTTACATATTAGAACTATTATTACCAATTGCTATACTTACGATTTGAGGTAGCTCATAGATCAACCTCACAGAAAAATTACATAATTGGGATGAATGCCAATGTGAAAAATCTTTTCCAGAGGAGCTATAAACTAATGAAAATAATTGAAACTTATAAATAATGCTGATTTTACAAACTTTAACTCTGTGTAGTTAGAAAATACTTAATGGAAATTTTTTTTTCAAATTCAAAAACACTCAGTACTTTGAAGAACATTTTAAAATACATTTTAAGCAGACGAAGAAAAAATTATAGTCCTAATAAGTAGATAAAATATTTTTAGAAACATGGTTTATTTAATTCGAAATATGACTTTCGCAATTTAATTAAATGAAATCGACCGTAATACTTATTGGTTAATAACATTTTACCAGAAACATAATCAAGAATCTGGTCTGAATAAAAACGTACATGCATATGAGAATTCCATATAAAATGGGTCGACGTAGAGAATTCTTGACTGCCGATGCATTTCGAAGCATGTCATGACATTGTATGAAATCACCCGAGCGCAACGATACGAAGTTGTACACGCAGTCACATTACAAGCTTTCCAAGGACTAGTAAATCATAAAGTTTATGGAGAGCATGAAGGAGCAAAGAAGGCTTACTAATAAATATTATATACCTAACTATAAAGACGTTGATTTGTGTTGGTTGTGCCAAGGTCTAAATTGTAAATACATTGCCGTAACGTGTGCAAGTCTTAACTATTTTATAGCACGAATCTGCGGGAGGACCTGAGACTATACGACTAACTCAAATATTTGAATTTAGAATGGCTAGCACTGTTCCGTTATATTAAAGACAATGCCTTTCCAAGTATGTAGTCGAATTAAACTTTTTTTATATTAATTTTGTAAAGAAACAATGATGTTACTTTAAATTTTATTTAAATTCTAAATTGTATTATATTATCATAATATCTATTTAATCGGCGTAAGCAACACCTCAATTGCGCCCAATAAATTTTGAAATTCTGTTTTTACCTCAGCACTCGGCTCTGTCCAAATCGGTAACAGCAAAAGTCCGATCCAGAAGTAATTACTTCTCGAACCGGACCGATAAAATTTCACGATCCATCTTTTTGGTCGTATTAATGGACTTCGGAAATAGATTCAGCAAAAATTCCGAGCTCAGGAGATTTACAAAGTAAGTCGACGTTGCAGAAACTCCGATATATAAGACCCGTCGCAGTTGCTTCTTCTCTATGTCGGTCTGAGACGCCTTTGCAAAAGTGTAGAAAAGACACCTCGTTAAGGTGACCTTTTCAGAATGCTACCTTCTGCACACAACCAAGAAAAAAATCTCTCCTCGTGAGCAAGAGAGAAAATAGAACGCTTCAACTTGCCCTAGTGTGCAGACTGCGCCGCACACAACTGTATAAAGGTGCGTATGTGTGGGGTTAGCTGAGCTAGACGAATAAGCAAAAGAATATGTGAGAGCACGAGACGCGTTGGTGC
Organism: Philotrypesis tridentata; assembly: GCA_018906965.1. Taxonomy (NCBI): domain Eukaryota; kingdom Metazoa; phylum Arthropoda; class Insecta; order Hymenoptera; family Pteromalidae; genus Philotrypesis; species Philotrypesis tridentata. The sequence continues at coordinate 5,730,162 of JACCIB010000001.1, read as the reverse complement.
TGCGAATGTCAATTTTATTTTCTTCCATCACCCTTTCCTTTGTCAATACTTATACACTGATAGCACTGCTATATATTTTGTGCTTTAAATTTGTCATTTTTGATTGTTATTGTTTATAAACTGTGGAATTTTTACATTTTTATTATTATTGTTTGTAAACTGTTAAATTTTTACATTCAAATTTTTTATTGTGTTATTGTCTTTATTGTTATTGTGTTTTATGTATTGTCTATATGCTGTCTATATAATTTGTCTATATAATTTATATTGTCATTCGAATACAGGACGAAAAAAGAAACAAAGAACAAGACAAGGAGGAAAGAGAGAGAGAGAGAGAGAGAGAGAGAGAGAGAGAGAGAGAGAGAACTGAAGTAGAGTATAAGAATTGAATTACTAAGTCGAGCCCACAGGCCAATCTCGATATTTCTCCATCTCTCATGAAAATGGAAAGGAAGTCTAAGAGGGTGCGATTAATATATTCCGGTATACTTTAATGAATTTCCCTATCTTCGCGCGATCTTCTCTTCCTTGCTATCTTTTAAGTATATAAAGATTAATGAATATCTCTTTCTGAAAAAAAGTAAATTCGAATTGAAACTCGAATAAAAAAAAACTTGCTGAAGAGTATAAGTTTTTTGAACCTTCGATTAACTCATTAAGGCCCAAATCGACTATTTGATGTCTGCTTCAAAGCTTTTTCCAACTTAAAAAATAGTGATGGTGCAAAATTGTTTAAAGTACCTTTTTAATTATTTTCGAAGTTATTTTATCGATTTCCGTAGCGTTAACTCAAAATAGTATATTATGTTGAATATTTTTTGCAAAATAACAAAAAAATACTTTAAAAACAACCTGTTTTAAATTTGTTTGGCTTTGAAAATGTTTATAGATTATTATAAAAACTTTGATAAATATGATTCCGATACGTGCACTTTAAGAAATATATAATAAAATGTCGAACACATAATCACATTTTCGATTAATCGATTTGAGTCCTAACATTACAAATTTAAAGCTTAATTTGAGAAATCCAAGTTAATGGATTCAAAATGGCAGCATTTATAATAAAAAATGTGTTGCATTATGTTGAACTGAAGTGGAACTCTAAATTTTAAATTGCAACAGTTATTTTGACATAGGTATACAATACTACCATAAGAACAGGTATCAGTCTGACGTTGGTCAGAGTTTCCATAATAATTTATAAGCGTTTTCGAGGTGAAATTAGCAAATTTTTTAAAAATTTCATTTGTGAACAGCATCTTTTATGTGTTATTTGCAAATATTTTTCAAAAATAATATGCTTAGTTTACAAGATTACACAATACTTGAAAAAGTACTTAATAGAATTTCCACCGTTATTTTCTAAGCTTGGAATCAAATAGCTTTGAAACAAATGTACAATTGTAGCCAATGAAGACCTTAATGGATTAATATCTCATAAAAACACTTACAGAGTTATTTCATATTCGTTTTTCGCTACATCCATCACAGTTACCTTGTCTTGGGTGCATTAACCTTCGTTAGTCACGCTGGGTTAGGATAAATATTTATCAATGCAATCGAGTTCTGGCAGCGATAACTGTGTCACATAAGATAAACTTTTAAATTCTTTGAGAACATTAATGTATGTAGAACTCTTCATTTTTTTAAATTACAGTTTAATGTTATTAAACAATTATTATTACAAGAGGAATTTAAAAAAAAAATTAGCCTAATGCAATTAATTTCACATTTTACACAGCTACACATATTTGAATATAGTCGAAAAATACCAAAAATTCTGATTTCACCAATTTCGACCCGCTGCAGCTCGAAGAAGCTTGTTGGAAAAAATCTAAAAAAATTTGGATAGTTGTATTTCTCCGAGTAGAAGAGATTTAGGATAGTTTGAATAAAAATATAATTTTAGGTGGTCGATCTTGCAGATAATCCACTATATTTAGCCATAGAATTATTACTTATTATATTTATTTATTTTCAATCTATTCGGACGAATCGAAAATTCTAAAAAATTGCGAAAAACTAATTCACTATCTGTGGGAATAACATTGAAATTGCTGAAAAAATAGAAAGCCCTAGTGGATCCCAAAGACGTTGGTAAGTGCGAGCGCACGCGCTTGTGAGTGGATGTGTGTGTGTGTGTGTGTGGGCGCGTGTCTTTATAATCTGTAGTGGTGACTACCGCTACCAAGCCATTGTCTGGGTAACAGCAAAGCTTCCGGTCTCTCAATATGAACGTCACGATCTACCCAGCCATTTACGTATAACGTACGACGTACATGCGAAGCTCGGGCGTTAGCCTATCCTCGAGGGCGTCTTTCTTTTTCTAGTCAATGTGGATACACACCTCGAGGGGTCGTCATGTTTTACAGAAAAGAGCGAAAATGTGTTCGTCGGGGTTGAGGTACTCACCGCCGAGTAAAAAGAAACCGCAAGCGACGAGCGTTCGGTGATCCAAGCAGCAATGCCCGATTAAAGCGGATATTGTTCCTGCGAGGATCAGCGCCACTGCAGCTACTTGAAAAGGCGTCGATATCCTGGAACAGTATAAAAACAAAAAAATGAGGATCAGTTGATGCGCTGAGTTTGAAACAACAATTTTCGGAAGTTTGGCCGATATATCTATGTATATTGTATATATGGAAATGAGTTATACATCTGTAGCATTTACGTTCAGTAAAGTGTAATAAATTTAAATGCCTTCAGCAAATTTTATTCTGACTTATAGCTTTAGACTCGGTTTTAAATGAATATTAGCTATTCTATAATTTTTTTGAAAGTTAGAGTATATAGTTTGACTGGTTCAGTGCTGAATTCATGAAGTCAAATACAATTTTACACTCCTAGCATTAATATAACTAGGATATATAAGCAACAGTATATCTACATAGTGATACAACATAATTCAACACGTTTGATAACTCGATTGAAAGGACATTATTTAGCAATAAACATTTAACACGTTTAATTTCTAAAGAATACGCTTCCAATTGAGTTATGGAAGTTTTTTCTATTAGAGGTTGTTGATGCAAGTTTAAAGTTTACATAACGACCGTGAGTTTTATAAAAAGTTATGTTTTTCTTCATATCTACACAAGAGTTCGAAAATCGCGAAATTAGCATTTTTTCAATTTTGTACGCAAAAACTATTAAAGTTACGAAAAAATGGTATAAAATCTTTTACGTTCAGAATGGTCTAAATAATTGAAAAAAATTTGTTTTTGGTTCATAACAGGTCAATTTTATAATTATTTAAAAAACTTTGCTTAAACAATTCGTTACCACATTTGTGGATAAAAGCTCGTGATTTCTTATTCAGTAGGGTCAAACAAAAAAACTGAATTCAAAGTCATAATTTATGGGGTCGAGCTGCGTAGCTTGGGTCTATATAAATAATTACTTATCTGAGATTTTCGAGAGCATTGAAGCTATTTTTACGCATGCGATGATAGAATATCGTATTATTTTTATAGCTTTCTATAAAAGTAATTCTCCTAAACGATAATGTTATAAATGTTCTGTTTTTTTAATTACTTAAACTGTAAAATAACTCAAATTATTTCATCAATTTTCTCTCCGCGAACAGCTGCAAACATTACTCCATTATGATGTTAGAGTGGAGTAGTAGGCGATGCATTCTGAAACACATTTTCCACTTGGTAAAATTCAAGTTTAACGGCCGGCTTCACAACATCCAAATTTCATGTACATCGGGTGAAACAGGTATTATATTCTAAATTTAACTACTGCTATCTCACAAGTTTATTTTTTAAATATTTTTTAGTACAAAAAATGTATCAATAGTAATAATATAATTACATTATAATCAAACACTTTAAATAATTAAGATTCTTATAATTATAAAATATCGAACAATTTTAACTATATTTCAGCTGTAACCAATCTGACAATGTTCAATCAAGTGTACCTATATACCCATACATAACATACTTAACTGTTGTATAACTCTGTAATATAATTTCCCTAAATCCTAAATATTGATACGGATAATTCCTATCAAATATAAAGCGCGTATTTATTCAATATGAAATTTTTCATCAGTTCTTTAAGTACTCATCAACTTGCATATGTGGCATTCCAGTAGATCTGAGCAAAATATGATTCTTTATTATTTTTTACAACGGCAAATTCATTGGAAACGTAATAGCAAAAAATGGCGGTTTTTGGAATGTCAACACGAAGAAATATTTGCAATAAATACAAAAATCAAAGATTTTAATTACAAGCGTTACTAATTAACTAACTCTGCACATGACTGTCCAAAAAAATAGCACTAGAGATCCCGAAATCAACTGTAATCGAGTGAGTACAATTATATTTTCATTATATAAATCGGAATCAAGACCTAACAATATTTACTTATTCCATTTACATAAAAGTATGCGTATGGTACTTTTCGAGCAAAAGTATACAGCTGGAGGGATGGAGATCGATTAATCAGATCGCCGTTTTTTTATGAAAGTATCTAAAAAAAGCTCACAGTAAAAAGTTCAGCTCTCTAGTTACTTTCTAACGCAAATGAAAAATCACTCAATTTTCCAATAACGGCCATTTTCAAAAAATCAAAAGTTTTTCTCGTCAATACATGTAAATTGACTGGAAATCGTGAAGAATAAAAAGATAGACTAACATTAGTCAGTGTAACTTAGGACAGGTTGTGAGAAAGGAAGATGGTCTGGAAGGATCTCTATCTTCTACCTTATGCCAATTATGTGGTAATTCATTCTGTTACAATAGATCATGTATGAGTAAAAAAGACATGTGAGCAATTGCATTATTTTTATTATTTTTTATATTATAATTATTTAATGTATATTATACACTACAAATTAGAGTATTTTAATCAATCAAAATAAATTCAAATTCAAATTTCATATACTCATGTAAAATAAAAGTTTGTTACAAGTATTTTTTTCTTTTCTCTTTTCTTCAGTACTACTGTTTTAAAATAACTCTATTTGGTATATTTGTAGAGTGACGCATTCTCACATTGACTTAGTAAATGCATACTTAAAATTCTTTAAACAATCAAAACAAATTAAAATTCAAATGTTTTACACTATTCATGTAGAAGCTAATTTGCTAGTTTCTTTTTTCCTCTGTATTGTTTTAAAATAGTTATTTTGTATATATTTTTTTTTATTTTTACAGCCTTTTTCAAATCCTCATACGAGTCTTATATTGTTCTGCATTGCCTGCGCTTATGAGACTTAACTTTTATAGTTTTATGTTCAGTGAAATATACACGTTGTATATAGTTGAAGTCAAATTACTACAGCTCAGATGTATAGTCATTTATTTTAGATGTATAGATATTTATAAACAAAATGGTGTCCCTAAAATTGTATATTTACCTACTGACGTATTCTGCTATTAACGCGGTAATGTATATGAGAATGAATGAAAAATTTATCAAGGTTCTCACAAAAAATTTATATTTTAGACACCATTTCTATATGATTAAGTGCCAATAACTCTCAATCTAATAATCCGATTTTAATATTCTTGTCTAGTTTAAATTTAAGCTCTCTTTCCCTACTAGATATCGATTATACGTGAGAAACATTTAGATAGTAGAGAATTATGCAATGTGTAAAGAAATATTTTTTGCTTTTTACATTGCACACACACATATCAAAATAGTTAAAAAAACAGTGATACAATCGTTTTCCAGGGAACACTATTTTTTCGTATTTGTGTGTATCCTATAGAAGAAGAGGTTTTTCTCTCAGAGGTTTTTTTACGGCACTATGTTACCTAATAGTACACCTATGCCATGCTTATCCGTGACCTAAGTAACCGATTACGGCATCTCATGGTGCCGAACTGGACTTCTTATGACAGGGTAAGTGTGGCAGCGCACTTATGCTATAAAATAGTATACGATACTCGTGTCCAAAGTCATTCTTCATGGTCCGATTCTAACCTCACTCGCTACGTTCGTGCGCTTATACACGTCGTACCGTAAAGAATTACTTAGGCCACTTGCATCGTAATGTACGATTTTGACATCTTATTGTGTGTGTGTGTGTGTGTGTGTGTGTGTGTGTGTGTGTGTATAACTGTTGCATATATATGCACGTTACATCGTCTCTCCGGACGTTCACATTAATTGAGGTAATACTAATGCTTTTGTACACGTTACAGCGCTCACTAGCGGATATTGTAACACGAGAGAGAGAGAGAGAGAGAGAGAGAGAGAGAGAGAGAGAGAGAGAGAGAGAGAGATTTGAAACTCGTTTATTATGGCAAGGCCATTCGAGATCGTGTGCCAAAGAGAGAGCGAGAGAGAGAAAGCATATTCGGCAGAAAGATAGAGTGAGCGCGTACATCGGTCCCGTGCGACGTTGCCGGCCCATAAATTACGCGCTGCCAAAATATGACAATGTGGTGTCAAGAGCCGGGAGCGTCCTTCCGCGCCGCTCGTTAGTATTGCGGTAGCTCCTGAGCCGTACGCACTGCGAACTTGCGTTTGATTATTTTGCTCGATTTGCTCGAGATCACACGCGTGCGACCGAACTGCGACCAGCGATTTGTCTCCCAGTACCGACGATCGACCGTGTAAGTACTCGTTCTCTCTCTATATTCGGGCGATCTTGCCTCATCTCTCTCTCTCTCTCTCTCTCTCTCTCTCTCTCTCTCTCTCTGTCTCTCTCTGTCTCTCTCTCTCTCTCTCTGTCTGTCTCTCTCTCTCTCTCTCTGTCTGTCTCCCTCTGTCACTCTCTCTCTCTCTGTTATTTATATACAACAGACTGTACATTAAAATAAACAATATCTATCTATCTATCTATTTATCTGTCTGTCTATATATATATATTTATCTTTCTCACGCGTATAGTGTACAGTTTCTTTAACTGTATATGATTCTTTAGTTCTGTAATTCCCGAGTATTTTTTACAGTTAACAGTTTTAGAGTACAGTACGTATATTGCGTTGTACATATAAAAGGCGGAAAGCGAGCGACTGTGTTTGTATATCTACATAGAGCATTTTCAGGGCGCTCTTTTATATGCACGTAATGAACGTATTGTACATAATGTGTGTACTGTATATCCTACTCCTCGGAATAAGGCCCCCAGTGTTTTTGTTTTTTATTTATAATTATGTTCCTGCGACTTAATCCGTTGACAGTTTAAAGCAATCTGATGGCAGCGCCGATTGTGCTCACTTTTATCGCAACTTCTATCTACAATTTTTGTTAAAGCAGCGCCTTTGTCCTATACAGTACGAATATTTGAAAATAGGATTGAGTAGAATCGAGATAATTTCTGGCATATTTATAGACTTTATAGCACAGGGTGACCTAAATCCGCACTTAAGTCACGCTTGATCGTGACCTAAGTAGTCAACTATTTCACTTTAAATATCACTCGCTATATATGCTTGTGCGCTAACTTCATGGTGAACTAATCGAATGATTATATCACGAATAATCGTGGCTGTGGATTTAACTGTGCTGTGCTATAAATTGTATACGATACTACTACTAGTAGTGACCCAACTGGCCCATTATTGCACGGCGTGTAAGTGATATTCACGCCGTACGATGGGCTGCCTATAGGTCACTTTTACCCTAATATACTATTATTTAAAATTGTCTTGCAGCAACCTAATCTGAGATGACGCTCACTTTTATCATAGCGAACTACGCTCATTTGTAGCATCGCAGTGGTACCAATATATACACGCCTTTTCATTTTTATTATTTTAATGATAGAGCACGTCAGAGATAACAGGAACTCACTTTGGTTTATCGCAGTACTACCGCTTAACGCTCAGTTACAGTAGAATCTGCGTCAAGCTTAAGACACGAATTTCTTGGCTACGATTCTAATTCATCATGAAGTACCTACTATTAATCAAACTATTACTATATTACTGTACAAGTAAGCTGAGTTTTATTACTTTATTTTATAGCATTTTGTTTTTGTTCAAAAATCTTCTGTTATCTTGTGTTTATTGAAGAAAATGTAATGGCGACAAACTTGGAGTACAACTTCACACTAAAATTCGACGATACAGAATTAAATCTCAAGGAAAATGTACGCTTCTTTTTATATACTCGAGCTCATCCTGACAATCCACAGCAGTTGTGGGTCGACAATGTGACAGCTTTAATAGAAAGCTCATTTAATCCCTCTCAGGCAACGAAGTTCATGACTCATGGTTATCAGAATAATTACAAAGGAAATAATTGTGTAACTATTCGCAAAGGTAGAAAGTACAATTTTGTTATATCAGATAGTAAAAATTTTAATTAATTCATGAAATTAATAATAATTGCTTTTATTATTTCGCGTGAGTCTTAATAATCAAATATTATTGTTTACGAGGTTTTGATGTTAAATTGACCATGTATACATCCGAATTCAATTTTATTATTCATTTTATATGATAAATCGATAAGTATTAATGTTAAATAGTAGAATATAGGATATAAGTATTGTTAATAACCTTGAAATGAATAAGTGATTTTGATTCGTAGTCATGGATTAATACTTTTTCCTCAACAGCGTTTTTAGCTCGCGATGACTATAACGTCATTATTGTTGATTGGGGCAACATTGCTAATCTACCATACTTGGTTGGAATGAGTAAATTAAAGGCGTGCGGTGCCTACATAGCGAAAATGACTGACTTTTTGGTAAAGGAAGGCGTCGCTGATCCAAACAATATTACCCTAGTTGGCCATTCACTAGGTGCGCAATTGATGGGATTAGCTGGATATCAGGCAGCTGATAAAATTGGCCACCTTGTGGGTCAGTTTGAAATTATTATTATTTTTTTTATTATCAATAATTTTCTACTATATACAGTCCATAATATTCTACATTGTGCATGGTACTGCGAGGGCAAACAATTTTTATATTTTTTCCCCGAACTTTAAATAACGTAATGCTATCTATATTTCTATATAATACTCAATTTTTTTTCGGACAACTCTGTGATTTAGATTGTTAATATTTATTGAGTCTATACTTTATGAACTCGAAGAACGAAATCAAAATTAAGGTCTAATTATTCTCCTTTACCATTGCCTCGGGAAGATTGATACATTCTCCAAAATCCTATGTGATATCAGTTATCTAGCTATAACTTCCAAAAGCGGTTTCGGCTAAATTTTGAGAATTGTTGTGAGATACTAAAAAATGAAATGAACTATTACTACTTTTGTCCAATGATTTTTTTTGCGAAGAAATTATTTAACTGTAGTAACAAATACATATGGTTTTACATTTTAATTCATAACTAAACGTTAATCTGCGTGACCATTTTTTTTATTGAAAGAAATAAAATTGTTTTTACAGACAAAAAATTCTTGAATTTTGTTTCCTAACAAAAGCAAACATTTTATTTCAGTAAAAAGTAGTAGGCGGTTAAAGTAAATTTGAAATACTAGAATTTTTGACACCTATAAATCCAGTATTTTGATACAGATTTTTTACTGCTCCGTACTTTTAACTAAAATCATATATTTCAATGTTTAAAAACATCAAATTTAAGAGCTTTTGTCTATTTGCCCCTTCATTCCATGATACTAACATAAACTATCATTAAGTTATATAAATTAAAAAGTAATACATGTTTATGTGATATTTTAGATGAAGTAAACAGTTTATCAATTCCAAAAGTTTCAGCCAAAGTCGTTTCTGGAACATCTATTGTTTTTTTAGTTTTCACGTTGCGTCAAAAAAGTCATTGCATAAACAAGGTGTAACAATTATGATATAGTCATTAACCTTGTTATAACTGCAATTTACTATCGCACATAATTGCGGAATTTTCCTTACTTATTTACTACAAACAAGTATATATGTTTAATATTTATGGTCTAAAACGTTTGGAGGATATGCAATAAAATAATAATTGAGTCAATCATTATAATCTTCAAGGTTCTCATGAGCCTCACTGTATATAGATCTAAAAAAAATAACTGCAATAAAATTAAATATATTTTTGTTGAACTTATTGAAATGATTTCATTTTATGCGACTTAAATTTTTTTGCAATAAAAATATTTATAATAATTCGAATGAAGATTTTGTCTATCTCCCTGAGGCAGTGTATGGAAGGATAGTTGAAAAAACTACATCAAAAATTCATTTGCTTTTCCGACGTTTCGGCAACACTGTTGCGCTTTTAAAGGAAAAAGTGATACATTGAATTCATTTATTTGTATTACTTTTCTCCTGGCTAAATACGTACGGAAGAAGAGAGCGGAAATTTAGACGTAACATGTTTCCTCCTGCAGAGCAGATGTTTTCAAAATCTTCATTCGAATTATTACGTTACAACCGAGGGATAAAATCAAAGTATAGACGATGCTGACCCATCGTGCTATACATACACAAAAAAATATTTATATTTGATGCATCAAACTATTTATTGTATATTCAGGTCTAGATCCTGCTCGACCAGGTTACATTACTGCAGGTCCCGGTCGTGGTATATCACCATTAGATGCTCAGGTTGTCGAAGTCATTCACACAAACTCACATTACTATGGGCTTGCCGAGCCACGCGGTCACCTTGATTATTATCCAAATGGCGGAGGTATCGATCAACCCGGCTGCGCTAATGATCCAAATCCCAAGTACTACTGTGCCCATGATCGAGCCTACTATTTTTACGCTGAATCAATCATGAGACCAGAGGCATTTTTGACAAAGAAATGTAACAATTATCAGGAATTTCTGAAAGAAAATTGCAACGAAGAGGATGTGTTACCCTTTCCGAGTGCTTCTCAAGAGGGGAAAGTGGGGAAAAAAGGCTTATACTTTCTCAGGACTGCCGATCAATCACCATTTGGATTAGGTGCAGAGAGCATAATACCTATGTAAAATACTGAAGAGCATTATTTTTAAAAATTTATACTTTTAAAATTGCCTATAATACTTACAATTTTCTTATTTATAAAAATAAAAGCACATACTGAATTACAAAATTCAAGTATTTATAAGTATTTCTGACATTTATTTTGCCGATCCATTAACCTGAAGCATTCTGTTAATTAATTTATCGCTCTTGTACTTCTCATATTGTCTAAATATAAATTATATTGAAGAGTTCATGATTCTTATAGGTTGCTGGTAAGTATTTCTGTATTCTCTAGAATGATGTGCAATAGTTACGCGTACCAAGTAATCTTTAAACAACACAATCACAAAAAAAATTGAAGTTACAAAAATTTTTGATGTTATCAAAAATTTGTGATTTTGTTTTTCACAATATCATATAATGTACAAAAAGGATAACAAAAATTTGATAAAATTCTAATTAGTTCATCGTATTTATAATGATTTAAATGTATAAGATAAAATTTCATTGTTTAAATTTGCGTAACTATGATGCCGAATAGTTTCAGCATTAGCTAATTTTTTAGTAAATAAATAATAAAAATGTTCGTGGATTGTAAATACATTTATATAGTTTAAAATACGCATTAGATCTTCAATTAATGCATAATATTTTTTCCCATTAATATGTTAGCTTCACTTTTGTAGCTATTGAGCTATTTTAAGCTACAGCTAAAAAATATTATAAGGGAAAACATTTATTTTTTTGGCTACACTATCAATCTATTACAAGGTAGCGGGAAACTGTACATCTTGTAAATTAGTAAATAAACTTTTGTGAAATACAGTTTTAAAGTTATAAAGTTAGAAAATACGATCGAATATACACTGGACCCATCCAGAGCTATATCATGAAAGGGTATGTTTTGAAAACTAATGAGCGAAATTTTATGAAAAGCATGAAAATATGTTTGAGCAAAACAATTTATGAAGATTTCTTTGCATCAAAATGATCTCCTTTACTTACACAATAGTTTCAACCCAATTATATTGTTGATAAACAAAGGAAATAAAGCTTAGTGGGTTTAACCTTACGCTGACATTGTCTCTGGTCTACCTTAATTAAGTACTCAACTTCTGTCTGTCCACGCTATCTTAAAGAATACAATCATTATACGTTGCTTATCTAAACTTATAATTGAACTAATAGCAATACCTATGGCCAGTTGATCATCATTCAGCTAATCATTTAGCGAATGTACGTTCAGTTCAACATGAGTCCGAAAGCAAAAATCCTCCCACTGATCGGGCTCTGTGGAATTAGTAAGTATAAATCTTTGGTTCATAAACTTAAATATTTATTTTGAACATACAGTTTTAGGATCTTCCCTATCATCGGCATCCGATTGGCCCTCTATGAACGATACTCCATCAGTAATTTTGACTTCAGAGGGTGTGATACTGAAAGATTTGAAGTTTTTTTTGTACACACAGAAAAATCCGAACAACTCGCAAGAATTATTTTATAAAAATGAAAGAGCATTACAAAATAGTTTTTTTAATATACGTCAACCTCTGAAAGTTGTTGCACATGGATGGATGAATAATCACTCAAGTCCCGTTTGCGTATTAGTTCGTCAAGGTATTTAAATGCAATTTAAGTTGTAGTATTAGATCTGTATTAATAATTTATTATTTAATTCTGTTCAATAGGACTTCTGAATCGTGGTAATTTCAACGTTCTCGTGATAGATTGGGGAAATATAGCCAATCAGAATTATATTTACGCTGCAAATCGGGTGCGAGCAGTTGCTGCTTTTCTAGGCAAGATGATTGATTACTTAGTAGATCTAGGCTCCGATCCAAAAACGATTTCTATAATAGGACATTCACTCGGAGCACATGTCGCTGGACTAGCAGCACTTCAAGCGGAAGCAAGCATTAGTCACATAGTTGGTTAGTAACGGTGTATGTCTGCATTTTTTGCGCTTAAGGGGGTAGGCCTAAGCTAAACGCTAGCATTAGCAGGTTTTTATCATAAGCTTATAGAAATTTTTGTATGGCTGCAATTAATACTATGTTTTTATACTTTGTTTTTGGGCCGAAAGAATGCCTGCTATTGTTGCTATCAAATTTTGGCATTTTAAGTCACTTACAATGGGATTTCTATTCAACCAGTTAATCGTTTCTCATCGAACTGGACTTAAAAGTTAAACAAAACTTCTACTTAAAACCTCAAAAAACATAAAATTAAAAAGTTATTTTATACAGTTAAAAATGCATTGAGAAAGGCAAGTAACACTGTTAAGCTGTCACTAAGTACAAAATATATTTTTTTTTGCGTAGAAACATAAGTTCAAACTCAATTATACTCGTCACGATCACGGACAATAGAATGACGAATGGTAACACCGGTTTTATCATTAGCTATTCTATTGTCAATGACCCAGGCATGTGCCTTATCTCTTCCTAATAGTAAACTAACCGGTTCGTATTTATTTGAATATTTTTTTATGTAAACTCGATTAATCTAGATACCTAAATAAAGTAGTTTTATTAATTTTTAGGTTTAGACCCAGCTGGTCCTGGCTTCCGTGTGATAGGACCAGAAGGACGCCTTAGCAAAACCGATGCTGAGTATGTCGAAATCATACACACATGTGGTGGTTTACTAGGCATCTTCGATCAGATGGGTCACGCGGACTTCTATCCCAACGGCGGAGGTCCCACTCAACCAGGTTGTGCCCTTGATCCATTAGGAAGCTGTGCTCACGGTCGATCCTACAGGTACTATGCAGAGTCCTTAAACAATCCTCTAGAATGGTATGCCATCAAATGCAACTCGTCGGAAGATTTTAATGCGGACAAGTGTAACGGCAGTCTTATTGCAAGTTTTCCAAGGTGGAAAGCTAACTTTTACAAGCCTCATGGGATTTATCAACTCAGAACTGCGTCGGAAGCCCCTTACGGTCTTGGAATAAATGGAACTCGACCAACAGACAAAAATTCCATTTCAAATTTAATTTCTAAAGCGAGTACTGACATTGTTGCTAAAGTTAATGAGCTGCCAATAATAAAGCTTTAATTTTTTTTTGTAAGTGGTATCTTTGATGATCAAAGGTTAAATTATAATTTCCAAACACTACATTTTGTTAAATCTTCATTTTTTTATTTATTTTTTTTTGTACACTGTCAAGGAAATCATTTTCATTTATTATTCGTATACATTCTACATCAATACAAATTTTTATAATACAAGGAACTTAGGGCGCGCGTTTACTTAGCAACCAATCAGAATCCCGTATTAAATGCTTCACAACAAAGGCCATCACTTTTTTTAAAGAGGAAATTAAGGATGTGCTATAGAAAATAGTTAATTTGATACCTATGTAAATATGTATTTAATACCAGTATTTGCGATATGTAAACGAATGTTTTTTTATAATATTTATTTTTTATTCACTTTGTTAAAATAAGCATATTTTAAAAACATAACGATCTTTTGAATGCTCATGAGTGTTACTGGAGTTTATTATTAAAATTTATTTTTATTTACTTATATCTGGCAGTTCTGAAACAGATAGCACCAATTGTAATGAGGAATGGGTAAGAGATTAAATTTAGTCTTTCTTTCTGATATGAAGACATGCAGGTGCGATAAGTTATATTAATGGGAACCCGCTACTTTTGAAATTAAAAATGGTTTTTAAATTTTATGGTCAATTTTAATTGAATTGTAAAAACTTATACTCACAAAGATATCTGAAAACTAAGAAATTCAATTTTTTAAAACTATTTTGAGTCTAATATAACATTAAGACAGAACTGATAATGTTCAATGACTTTGCAACTGACTGTAGGATTTCAAGAATACGCGTAAATGAAATGGGCTGAAAATATTGTTGCATGTTTATTACAGATTAGTTTTCATATGAATGTAGAGATTTTGATTTGCTTGAGCAGAAGATACTTTAAAAATTAAAAAGTGAAAAAATTATTGGCAAATAATTATTTAAATAAATTATTGGTATATAATTATTGAAAAAAATATTAGCAATTAATTGTTTAAATAATTTTTTTTTGTTTTTTATTTTTCAAGCAAATCAAAGTCTATCTATCTATATTCATATAATTAATACTGTAACGAACATGCAGAAATATTTTGAGCCCATTTCATCTATCTGTACTCTTGCAATCCTGCTAAAAATTTTATTATAGAATTTAGTATTTTAACAATTATCTTTACAGTGATTGAACATTGTACTCAGTAATTCTACAGTCTTTATGACCACGGTTCTCTCTCTCTCTCTCTCTCTCTCTCTCTCTCTCTCTCTCTCTCTCTTTTGTATTTTAACGCTAAAGATGAGCTCAAAAGTAAGAGAATGCAGGAATGTATTCACACTCGCATACGTACAAACACACAGTATTCAGATCACGTGTGTGTGTATATATATATATAATACAGAGTCAACTGAAGCATAATAAATAGAGTTTAAAATAAAACGACTGTCTAATAATAGTAACTTTCTATGAGGATAGAAGACAATTTTCAGCAGATGCGAGAGTTATCGCTCGTAGAAAATCGGCTTTGTTAGAAATAAATTAAGGCGATTAAGGGCTGACTGGAGTGAGATTATGGAATATCACGCAGTTTGGGAAATGCAGATACTATAATGCTCAAGCATTAACTACATCTGCTTTGCTTCCGCGCATTGAAAACCTGATTATGGTTTATTTCAATTGTCCATTGAGTGTTGCGTATAAAGCAGAAAGTGTTGAGTGTGTTAAAATGCGATGACCAGTTAGAAAAATAAAACCACTCGTACAATAAATTTTGGTAGCTATAATTAGCGTAGCAAGACGAAGGGTATTTTCGAGAAAGCTATATATGTACTTTCAGATGTTTGTCCAGAAAGAGGTCCACGAGAAGATTACAAAATACAAGTCGACCTAGCTGCTTTTTCGGCCAAGCCGCGGTGAGCCCGGCTCTTTTCTGCCATTAAACAATTACGACTCGCTAGTCGTAAAAGCAGGCTGGGAAAAAGGGGAGGCCATAGCGCTGGCGGATGGAAAAGCTCGGCACACTGTGGTCGTACATGTATAGCTATGGTCGAGAGCGAGAGAAGCTCTGTCAGGGTGCTGCTACTGCAACAAAGACAAAGGACCTTTAGAGAGCGTACGCGAAAACCGGGCCACTAGCCTTTGTCCTGGCGCGCGAACCTGCAGCGCGACGGCGACTCGCCGGTAAATAACAATAAAACTCCATTAATGTGGTGGTGCTACTCGTAGATGCCAACGCTGGCTTGCTGCCAGAGTAGCTACGAGTAGGAGGAGGAGGCAGGACGAGCGCCGGCATTCCTACCATAGACATTCAAGCTTCTAGGCTCAATGTATGGTATACACGTATTATATAGCGAGCTCTGCACTCGTGAGAGAGGTATGCCGCTCGTACCGGTAGATTCCAAAGGGAGGAGGGAGACAGCCATACGAGCTTCCGAAAATTCAATGTTGCGCATGATGTATGCGTGTGCACGGTTGAACGCAGAATGTCGAGCGAGCTCGAGCGATAAAGCGGATGCGCAGCCAATAGCACAGGCCTATAGCATCCTCTCGGCCTACTGTGCTGCTCTGGTATTTTGCGAGAAACTATAGGGGCTTTGCGTGTATAATGAAGATTTCACACTTGTCAGATGTCAGTTTTTGTTTGTTTACTCAGTCTAACTGTTTGAACCTTTCTTTTTGTTTGCGTAACAAGTTCCGCGTTGATTATTGAATTTTTGCGAGTGCGATCGTTTTGCTATAAAGTAAGGAATGATTAGTAAGTTTGACTGTAACCCATTATTTTAAAAAAGTAAAAAAAGAAATTGCATAAAATTCCAACATTTTTTTCTTTTCTTCAGATACTCCATGACTTTTCTGTTTATCCCAAACCCAACCGAACGTTTTAAACGATTAAACTTACTTTAAAATTATAACTCTTTTTGCGTGCTTTCTTATCAACTACTAATATTGAATATGAGATATTTAAACACATTGAAAAAGGAGTGAAAATAGTTTTAATTCAACCCAAGTACAAGCATGTAAAATTATACATAGTTCGTCATGACATCATTAAATATGATTTATGATTTTCAGCAACTAATTCAGCATTGAACTAAAAACTAATGAATTTGTAAATATACCCTTTCAACTTTATTTACTATAAAATACCTAGAAATAATACGTTCAACTTGTAATTATTGCTATCTATATATGCAATGACTGCATGCAATTAAAATGAGCTTCGAAAATCGAATTAAATGTCTTTCTTTGCCTCGACTCCAAATTTATTCTTTAAACGTGCTAAAATTTTCTGGATTCACCAGAAGGGCATCAATCCTACTTTGAAGAGATGTTATCGCGTCTTTCTTTTTAAATCCCAGGCCTCATTCTTCGTGACCAGTGCTCCTGCTACTGCTGCTGGTTGCTTGGGCATTAAAGGATGAAAGGATTTGGCCTCAACGTATTTTGCCTGTAATCCGAACTATTTTCCTTCCTTTTTTCACGTTCCAGGAAGACAGGGGAAAAGCCGCAGGAGAAGGAAAAGTTGGAAAGCGAACGATATAGGGGTGGCAAAGTTGAAGCGAGAGTTGCTGCTACCGGAGGATATTTAAGCTGACACATTTGAGCGATTTTCGAAGCTGAGATTAAGGCTCGTTTAGTGCAGATAGAAAGGAAAACATAAGGGAAAAAGAGCGTGGGCAAAAAATCATTTTTTATACGAATCTCAGCGATGCGCTGATATATTCACATTCTTCCTTTCTCAAAACCCTTTGTACAGGCCAACGATGATGATGGATTGAGGCAAAGATTCATCTTTTGTAATGTAGAAAAGAGATCAAATCCTTTGTGGCTTGGAGTTTCATTTGATATACTTCATTCTATTCTTTGACTATAATATTCTTTTCAAAATATCCCGAAGATCTACAAGATGTCACTCTATCAATATTATTTATAACAGCTGTTTAAATATTACTTTGATATTTGGTAAATAAGAAAATAAGCTCTGAATCCACTTAAAAATACTTCTTTAGTATATTTTAACCATTTCTACATCGAGTACATCTCAAAACCATTCTAAAATTAAAAATCTTAGCGTGTGTATACGTTATATGCAGATACAAATCATCTTGAATGCGTTTGCTAGTCGCACAGTCGCATATATAGTCACGCTTGGGGTGGTGTTGATAACACCGCTGGTTATACATCTTGATACTCGTTCTTCTTTTCGTCCGCACAATGACAATTTATTTTATGTACGTGCTTCCCATGATTCTACAACCAAAACTTTCTATATGAACAGGATTGGGTTGAAGACGTTTATTGAATCTCCACGGCAGTTTCCAAAGTTCGTGGAACTGCTGAGTAAATTTCGAAGCTTCCACAATTTATCAAAATGTAGATAGGCTACTCTAGAATTTTTTCCATTGTCGTAAACTATGAATTCATAGCAACCGTATGACTTCTCACGTGCCTGTTGCTGTTACAAGTCACATGTCGACTGTTCCAGGTATTCGAATTGCTATATTTATTTGTAGTTTTCCTCCTTCTGTAAGTGCAATTTAATTTGGCAGTGTTATAGGTAAGTAACACCGTATTATACTGTTGCTAAGTGCAAAATGAATTAAGCACGTGCCTTTTCAGTTATCTTTTCCTAGTACGTATACAAACTAGTTCTTATATATAATTGAGCATTTTTTCACGTACATTCCATCGTTAGCACGGCAATAAATCTATACCTCATTTCATCATCTTTTAAGTTTAAATCCAGTTGGTTCTGGCTTCCAGCTGATAGAACTAGAAGGACGTATTAGCAAGATCGACACTGATTATATCGAATTCATACATTTGTGCGGGGGGAAGTAAACATTTTCAGTCTGTTGGGCCACGCGAACGTCTATTCGTATGCCATAAAGTGCAACTGATCAATGAATTTTAATGCGAACAAGTGCAACGATAATCTTATTACAAGTTTTCCAAGGTGGAAAGCTGACTTTTACAGACTTTTCGGGATTTATCAACTCAGAACTGCGACGAACGTACCTTGTGGTCTTGGGATCAATGGAACTCGACCAGCAGAAAAAAGTTGATTTCCAAAAAGTTTCATGGATTAAAGCGTCGTGTAAAAGTAAAAAATATGACATTTGTGTGTTAAGGTTTTTGTATCGAAAAATGCGTTTAACCGATCGTCTATTCCAAAGCATATCTTTTACTCTATGACGCGTCGCTCATTACTTGCCCCACAACTACTCCGCGCGATCTCTATTTCTCTTCTTCATTTCTCGTTTCCGTTTCACATTGGATGACAGCCAATTTTTATTCCCGTGGTGATTGCATTTGCAATTCCAATGCGCAACACCCTCTTTTTTCTCCCTTTTCCTATATATACAGCCGCCCGTTTTCCGTATGTCTGGAAGCCATCGATGACGCGAATAACTGCACGCAGTCGGAGTTTAAGAGAACTCGCTAGCCGCTCGCGGAAATCGAGACGTGATCTGAGAAATGAAGAAGACGCGTCTGGCACTAGCAACGGCTCGAATCGTTTTGCTTTTTTCCAGAATTTTTATATGCACACAAGCGTAGCACGTTTGCCGGGGTATAAGCAAATTCTTCGCTGGCAGTCGTGGCGTTTTCTTAAAAAGTTGAGGGTCGATCGCTTACTCGATTTCTTCCGTTATATCAGAGAAGGGAAATGAACACCGAGTTCTGTATAATGATGACAATGTGAGAACGATAGATAGATAGCGAGAGAGAGAGAGAGAGAGTGAGTGGGAGGGAGAGAAAGACTGATGGTAATGAAATTTCATTTGCAAAAACGAAACAATTTGCATTCTTCAATTTGTAATTTTGTATCAGTATATGTAATCGAATTTTATAATATTCAAATTGCATTTAAATTAGGATTTCATGCAGAATCATAAATATCTTCATAAAATAATTATTGTGTTATGCAGTCAGATTTAGCAGATAAAATTCTCGTTAAATTTCATCGTATCATCTGTAACTTACATTTTTTTTTTGACACCATCATTGGATTTATTTGTATAGAAGAACTCATCTTAACGCAATTGAAACTTTAGAAATCGACATGTCTTTATATTAGTAAATTCTTAATATCATAAAAATTAGTTATTTAATCTGTGTTTGAATATAAAAAGAAATATCGTGCGACTTTTATCATTCGAATTTTATTTAAACCAGTACTTTATGCAGAATCCCTTTTTCTATTCATAAAATATATATTTCTTTATATTATTTGGAATCGATTTATTGGAACTTACATTTTGGAGGTCTGAAACTGATGCTAACTCGTCATTAACGATACGGTAGAAAAATTATTGAATCTCCATAAATATATTGAATTGCACAAATTTAAAGAGATGGTTGAAAAAAAAAATGTAGACATTGGAGAAAAAAATTTGAATAAAATTCATTCTAATATTTCTCTACAGTACCTGAATATTTTTATTGCGAATTTTATATTATTATAATATCAGAATTACAATAATTATTATAACCGAGAATTCTCAGTATTTCTCTGTTACCTACGGACCATAGAACGTTTCTGATTCTTTTCTAAATGTCATGAAATAGAAAATTGTATTCTAAAAAAAAGTTATATTCTATCTACAAGAATACGATAACAGTGTATATCTTGGCGGCAATGCAAAGAGAGAGAGATAAAGAGAAAAAATGAAAGAGAGAGAGAGAGACAGAGAGAGAGAGAGAGAGAGAGAGAGAGAGAGAGAGAGGCGAGAGAGGGGGAGAGAGAAACAGAGGAGAGGCTTCTATTTTTCTCTAATAGTCAGTTTGCATTTATTATTAAATATTATATACTTACAGACATCGAAAGATATACTCGACATGTATTTCTAATTGACTTAAAAAATCTTCAAAAACCGCATATGACATATTGAAGTCTGTTGTCACAATTCGGTCATATTTCAAACAAGCTTGCAAATTTTTGCTTCAAGCACACTCAACCCGTCATAAACAAGGTAAAAATGACAGACGTACAATATGGGGACGAGAGCGAAATTCTAGAGCATTGTTGGTCCCAGCTCACGCAGTCTCGCGCGCACGCACATACACATCTACACTACACACCCACACACTCACACACACACACACACACTCTGACGGTCGAGCAACATAGCGAGCTTTTGGCGCGCGCGTCTACGCCCATTTACAAAATTGACCTGTCAATTACGCGAAATGCGCAGCAGCACCCCCTTTAACTTGTAATGCGAGTCTTGTCAGCTAACGCCACAGAGAGACCGCCCCATTCGTGTATCGACTCCCGTCACGGGGCAATAATTCACTTATAGAACGCAGGGGCGCATGTGTGTGAGCGTGCGATGTATGTATATATATACACTTTATACATGTATATTATTGTATATTCTTTTACGTATTTTTACCTACAAAATAGCTTTCTTCGTGCTTTCGTAAAAAACTTGATTCAGAATTGATCTATTGTGTATAGAAAATCTAAATAAGTCGCAACATTGATTTAAAAAAAGAATTTTGTTTTAATTTTAATTTTTTTATTACTTTTGTTTTCAGTGTGATGAAATTGAATTTTAGCAAATGTCCGTCCTTACCGTTAAAAAAAACAGTCTTTAATACATCGAAAACTGTGGTTTCCGAATTTTTCCCGTGCGAATTCATTAGACGTTAGCGATTCAAACTTTGATGTCGAAATCAGTCAACCTGGGCATTAATGGTTTAAATTTTGTTAAAATCGTATTTTTTTTTCAAGCGAAGATTAATTCAGCAGTACACATACATTTCAAACTTATATAATCTGACTATTTTCTAACAATTGAAAGTTGTATTCCTTTAGCATACGAAGGCGAACTTCTCATTACCAATTATTCTCTTCAAAGAGCCAAAAAAATGTATCTATTAATGAGTAGGTGAAATCATTAAATCAATAGCAGATGTGAGCTTTGCACTAAATCACGGAGAAAAAATCCCGATAATAACGAGCTTAGACGGCGTCAAAATTGTGCGTTTGAGCTCGTTATCGGAGAAAGAAGAGATAGAGAGAGAGGGAGCGCTGGTGTACTCTTTTTAGGTTCCGTACCTCGCGGCTGAATTCGGCAGAAGGCCTCTAACAAGAGGCCGTTGAAAGCTGGCGGCTTCGCGTCTTTCAATTACCACGACGCCCTCCAAGCCGCACTGACCTTAATTAGATCAGGTGGTCTCGAGAGACGCGCAGACAGAAGTCTGATTTGTCAATAATGCTCCACACGCACTACCCTGTATGTAACGAGCATTAATGGAGGAGGAGTTTGCGAGAGAACAGTGTTAAATGCGTGCTTACAAGTGTAGCGAGCCCCGTGCAAATGCACAAAGGCTTGTCCCGAGTACAATTAGCCGATGAGATCAAGCGTGCAAGCTCTCGCGGATGCTACACAGTTCGTTGGACAAATAGGCTCGGTATATTTCGCTTTTTTTAAAGCGAGTCGTTGCGATGTAAGTAATCGTTTAAAATTTCGTTTGGTTACGTTTTGCTCGATCGTTGCTACATCGTCAAACGGCAAAAAGAATGTGTTTGCAGTATCAATAAAGGCTTATTAATAAGAAGTAACATCCTGCTAGAAAAATTTTAACGTGATTTTGCGGTCAAGCTAGTAAGATTTCAACAAATAAAAGCGTTATTGCGATTTGCCTTAGCTTTAAATAAACCTGCTATGTCGACCATTCATTGTTCATAAAAGATGTAATAAATTCAAACATCCGGATGATATCTATTTCATTTCTCATTCCCCTACTCTTCACTATAGGACTGACGCTCCAGAAGAAATAGGCGGCAAGTTTCTTGGCAGTTATATGCGAAATAGACTTTGTTTCTTGAGGTAAACTTGTCAGTGGTTGCAGAAATATTTTATAAATTGATAATTTCTTTTTACTGTCTTCTTTATTGTCCGTTCAAAATCTTCAATAGAATACAACTTTTTTAATGATCCAATCAAGGAAATTAACTTTATATAAGTAGACTTGAAATCTTTCCTATAAGTTGTTGCTCATTTAGTAACGCGAGAGAGTTGCAGTAATCCAAAAATTTAGAGTAGCTAAAGGCCAATTCATCTCGGTGCTTTCGTTGGTAAAGGAGGTCGAGTTCCACTGAGCGCATATCAATGAAAAATATAGAAAAGTCGAGCTATTGCAGGGCCAGGGAAAAAACGGAAACAGTAGCGGAGTAGTATAATAGTAATAGTACAGGATGTGCGCACGCGCGCAAGAGAGAGAGAGAGAGAGAGAGTGAGAGGGAGAGAGAGGCTGTGTAAAGAAGAGAGAAAGGTAGAGAGACAATGCGAGCGCTTCAACAATAGGTCGGCGGAATGAGGTGGCAAGATGAAGTGGGAAAAGCAGATACGAGTGAAAGAGCGCGTAAAAAGGGAGAAAAAGAGAAAGCGGGTGGCGGTGGAAATGTTACTGGGCGAATGATGAGTCCCGGACGACTACAGCGACGACGACAACGAGGCGACGAAGCGCTGGTGTATAGCCTCGGTACCATTTAACATGTGGCTGAATAGCCATCCGAAAGAATGGCTGAGATGGTCCTTCTCATTTTATCTTTCTTTGCCCGATTCCTTCTCGCCGTGTCCTACATAGAATCTGTCCGAGATTTTTAAGCACGTTTTTCTAAATACGAAATTTATTAATGTACTTCTCCAAAATTCAAAAAAAGGATTTTTAGTTTTAGTTATTCTTGAACGGAATCACTCAATACTACATTGACAGTCCAATTTATTTAAATAAATTGTTTAAATAAATTGTTTAAATAAAATTAATTATTTACATAAGATATTTTTCTTCACGAAATTGATTGATACTTTTACTATATAGAGAGAGAGATTCAGACATTTTTTTGATAAGAGACTAAATGGTATTTTTTTCACAAAATCTAAACAGATTGTTTTCTAAAACACTGAATTATACAAAATGCTATTTCAAATAATTTTACAATTTTTAAGTATTTTCTTACTACATATTTATCTGATGCTGTGTTATTATACAGTTAGGGCAATTATAGAGCTATCATAAAATGGATTAGAGCTCGATGCATCTCTTACTATACAGGTAAAGCATATATATACTGTCTTAAAGCGGGGAATAGTAGAGCTTGCTCATAGATGTCGTATAGAGCATCCCAAGTGTATATGGATACAAACTGTTCTCGGAATATCTGGAAACATATGAGATATAGTGGATATATATATTTCGATATTTAGAGAGATAATTATGATCGCAATTTTTCAACAATTAAAACGCAACTTGAATGAGAGAATAGTGAAAATCTCGGCGGCGATCCAAGCCATTCTCATTTTCATGCTAGAGACTCAGAATAGGGAAAAAGATGTTAAATCTTAATTTTTGATTCGTCTTTCTAAAAAGTTCTATCGGTGATTCGAGAGCGAGCTACGCCTAGCTCAAATTTCTACCAGGGTCTCTCTCTTTCTTTCTCTTTCTCTCTCTCTCTCTCTCTTTCTCTCTCTCTCTCTCTCTCTCTCTCTCTCTCTCTCTCTCTCTCTCTCTCTCTCTCTCTCTCTCTCTCTCTCTCTCTCTCTCTCTCTCTCTCTCTCTCTCTCTCTCTCTCTCTCTCTCTCTCTCTCTCTCTCTCTCTCTCTCTCTCTCTCTCTCTTTCTCTCTTTTTCTCTCTCTCTTTCTCTCTCTATCTCTCTATCTTTCTCTTTCCCTCTTTCTCTCTCTCTTTCTTTAAAAGTCTTTCTCAAAAAGTTAAATGTTCCTGCCTACTATCAAAAATAATAGTCTAATATTACTCTCCAGCCAGGAAAATTAAAAATGTATTTTTCTGTACAAGGTAAAGAACAAAAAGCATTATTTTCCTCTTCTGTTTCAGGATAGCTGGGGCAAGGGTCGCGCAAAAGCCAACGGAAGTTGGGCTTTTAACGAACGAATTTATGCTGCGTTCTCTCGGGAGCTTTGTGAACTTGAATTGAAAAGCAAAGCTCTACAGGGATAGGATCAAAACGCCGGAGAGAAAAAAAAGCAGAGGTAGCCAACAAAGTGAACCGGTTCATGCTATTATGAAGTAAATAAATAATGCTTTCGAATCGTTGCACGGTACAAAATGCAAATTCAATTTTTTTGCCAACTATAGAATTCAGAGGTACTGAATATATCAAAGCGGGAAATGAAATAATATTCGTGTGTGACCGATTAATTTAACGGCATTAAATAAAACCATGGCACGTGTTACATGACTGTATGTATACTCTTTATTCCCCCCTCATTTTTGGCATGCACACGGATAATCGGCTCAATTCGATCGATTATTGAGATAATTTTATTTGGACGTACAAGCGTACCGATTCTTGATACGCCAGCGACCAATTTCGTGGAAATATATTTTTCTCGCGCACGCGTACGTTCAGCTGCGTGAAGAAAGGGGCCAGAACCATGCCAGGCCAGCAACGCATTTCCGATCGATACGATTGAGAAATTTCGTACGCTCGTTGCGCTCAATGAGTATACTCGAGCATAGGCTTCTGCGTGCGAATTGAGGGTCTTAAAAAGGGACACTTTTGTGTACATCAAAATCTGCGAAACCTATACTAATTACTTAAATCACTTAATTATAGCATAAAATTGAGCATAAAAAGAAATTTAGCAGAAAATTTACTATTTAATTTATATTAAAAGTATTATTGTAAAATATGTATGATTTTCCCTATTTTCGGCCCCGATAACAGAACTTAATGTGACGGTTTTTTGTACCAGCGGGCGTATACATACAGGTCTATATGGATGATTCTTTGACAAACCATGCGCTCGATTTTTACACCCCCCCCCCCTCCCCAAAAAAATATTTTTAGAACATTCTTTGGAGGTTCATGAGTAGTCCTGAATTTTTTCGGATTTTTTCCATCGCTTACATTGAAGCTACAAAGGCTCAAAGTTTTACGTTTGAGTAATTATGTTTGAGTTCTGCAAATGACAAAGTCGATGATAAACAGAAAAATAAACTTGACTTTTAAATATAATATTTAGCAAATGATAGAAATTATATCATATTAAAATTCACTGTTACGCATGTCTTTTACAGCGAAATAGCTTGATGCAAGTATTGCTGGGTATCATAAATTCCGCGGTCTGTGCCGCAGATATTATTCTCAAGTAAAGGCAACCAATCGGCAGGAAATAAGCAACCACTTTACCCAGACAATCCCATTAAACTTATACAGCACAAGTTCTATTGCAGTCTTGGTGTTTGCAAAGTATTGGCTACGTTTCCTGGAAATAATGGGATCCTACGGCTATAACCGATCCCCGTACGCGCGTGTTGCTTTAGCGTTGCGGCTACTTGATGCCAACAGGTTTTAATTAGCCGATAGAAATGCATAGCGGCGACGTATCCTTAGCAAACTGTAGGGAGGAGCGAGTAGTTTGAGACTGTGAGCGGATGGGTGGATTCCTCTCTACCCATCAGCAAAAGAAAGGGATGGAATCTGGACGCTAGGTCTTGAATTCGTGAGCGTTCAAACATAAAGACGACTACCTCTACCCCCCTCCATCCCCTCTCTCTCTCTATATATGTATAGCATGTTTCATTATATGATTTTACGAGATCAAATATAATAAACAATAAGCAAAAAAATTGTTATTAAGAATTGTTATAGGTACTATAATTTATTGAGTCAATCATTGAAATAAGGATAATCATAAGCATAATCATTGATTATTAATATTAATCTCCACCTTTCAATATATTAAAAGATGAAGTAGAAAAAGTTAAAAATGTGCACATATTAAAAAACATACAAACCTTCTCCCAACATTCACCCACACACACACACATATATTTACACACACATACATGCATTAATATATACGGATTTCAGTAAATTATTATAGGGTTAGGTTTGTGATTCTTTTTCTCATGTAACTACAAACATTCCGTAATTACTAGAATATTGTGTGATTCATTTGCAATGTTGTTTATTTGCAAAAAGGAATGCTGTTTAACCAATAAGCGACATCCATTTTCAAGTAAACAACATTAATTTTTTTAAATAAACAACATTAATTTTTGCAAATAAACAACGTTAATTTTTTCAAATAAACAACATTAACTTTTGCCAATCAAGAACTTCAATTTATTTGTTGTTGTTTGTTGTTAATTGTTGTTGTTTGTTGTTTTTTATAGTTGCTGTTGTTTATACCTATCAGTATTATTAGAGAAAAAATTTCCTGAATATTTTAAATTCAAATTTTTTTATATTGACAGTTATAATACCGAGACGAATGGCAACTATCTCTCGGATTTGCGTAATTCATAATATTTTTTAGATCTCATCACTTTTCTATCCATACCGTTAGTGACGGGTCATTAGTGGCCATCGAATTCCCTTAACTATACTTTTGCGAACCATAAATACAGCTTAAATTGTGCTTGACCACTTATCAATGATTTCAGAACGTTCCAAAGGTAAAATTTTATGCAAGGAAGATGAAAAATATTAAGATTAAGATAAAAAGTTTATATCGACTGGTCTATTATCTGTGAATAAATTGTATTCTATTAACAAATAGACTATTAAAAACTTATCGGAGATCAAAACTTATAATTGCCAAAGGGTTTTTTTGCACTACACGATTACATTTTGAAATATTATTTTAAATAGCGTTCGCGCTATAGACAAATAAACTATCCTTTTCTGGATTTGGTCCTTTCTTCGTAAAGAACAGCAGCTGTATAATTGCGTCTGGTAATAGAGTATCTGAGACGAAGTTAAATGAATCGATTTAAACTCAATTGGAGAAAAACTCGATTTAAATTACACACGGCGTATACTTAAACCTCTACTCCTCGATCAGCTGCAACACTTTAGTTAAACAGAAATAGGCGCATTCCAGCACAGACAAGAGCTAGATGCTTCCGGAAAAGGATAGAAAATTCAAGAAAAAAAACTTAAGAGTTTGTACCCAGATTAGCAATTCTATTGCTAATATTCCTTGTCGGCACGTTCCTATCCACCTAATGGAAGAAATTGTTTTTCTTCTTTAGTCGATTGAAAGTTAAACTCACAAATTCGTTTTGATTCTTTTTACCTTTTACTCTTTGAGAGAGAGAGAGAGAGAGAGAGAGAGAGAGAGAGAGAGAGAGAGAGAGAGAGAGAGAGAGAACAGGAAATTAATTTGAAAAACCTTTTACCTTGCAGCATTGGCTTACGCTCCATTTGATTCTTTACATGTATTCCAAACTTGTATCAATTATCTTTTTCTCCGCGCGAATTTTGGTAGCCATCTTTTGATTTTGGTCTTCGATTATTTCTCCCTCATTTACCCCAAGCGCGCGACTACATACTTTTTTGAGTTCGTGCAAAGTTGCCGCTTGCTCTAATGTGGGAAAGGGTTAAAATGACGAAAAAAAGATATAACGGCGCAAACGAACTCGTCCTTCTTTTTTCTATTTATTGAATAATATATTACTTGTACCGAGAGGCATAATTCGTTAGGCATAATTTTGACGACCCTCCTCTCTGCCCTTGATGTAAAAGAAAATTCTGATAGATATAATGCACATAACTAGCAAACGAAAAGTAGAATCGATCCGAGTGGATTTTAAACAAGAGAAAAGATACTCTGATCCTGAAGAGGGAACGAACGAATCAGCGAATCCAATCTCTGAGCGTAGCCTAAACTGCGACGGTGGCTTCTTTCAATCCCTAGAGGCTACGAGGGGAAATACCGTAGTTTGTTTTGCTTTCCGTACATTGCCAAGCAGAAGTGATATTTGTCGCTCGTGCAAAACTTTTTCTCTTGTTCACCGTGCAATAGTTTTCGTTGATGATTTCTTATTTTTATTTTTTACCACGTCTGCCTGCTTTTGTGCGGAAAGAAGGGAAGGATGATAGAAGTTTTTATCTTCGACCTGTCGATATGCAATTCTTGATAAATTTTTTGATAAACTTTTCACTGCAAGAGTACCGCGCATTCTCCTTATAAAGTTAAGTAGGAAGAATGTAAATATTAAGAGCAGGTAAAGAAGAATTGCAAGAATTTAAGCGTAGGCAATTTGAAACAAGAAAATAAAATTAATTCCTTCACTTTCGCGCTACACTTTAACCCTTTGCCCAGCCGCGTCCCTATACGTCTATTCCTGTTTTTGCCAGTAGCTCTTATCCTTACAGAGTATAAATCTACTTTTTACGAGTGAAGACAGGATTTGCATTGTCGAAGCAGCGTAAAGAGCCGAGCACAGTTGCGAACGCATAAACAAAGACCTGAGTGCAAATCCAATTATAAGCTTACTATTACCAGCTGTGATCGCTCGAGCAATTTCGGAAATTGACGCGAAAGCCTTTGCCGAGCGCTCGGCACAAAGCGCGCTTTCGCGGAACAAACATTCTTGAGCACGAAGCAATGGCGACTTTCAATTCGTCGAGTCATGCCGACCTCGGTTATCGGCGATTTCCATGGACTTTCACGGTCGCGTATAACTTCGATATTGCGCCCTCTGCATATATTGACCACATCGCAATAGACTACACACAAGTTATACAGTGAGCGTCGAACGCTATCCCGGTTACTATGTACGATCAATTATGAGTATTTCGGTGAACGATTGCTACTGTCAGTAGTAAAAATCCGATAAAGTTAGACCGTTATACGACGAATCGATACTACGAAATTGTAAGCACCCGGTCAAGAGTCGCGATGGCCACTTAGCTGTTTACGATGTAAGACCAGAGCGACGAGCTCGGTAAACGAAGAAGAAGAGACGCAATGAGAAACAGCAACCGCAGCTTTACGCGAGCTGTTCGGCTTATATTGCTTAGCGATAATGCTAAATTAAGATCCTGGCTAGGTGGACAGTGACGCTGGGGTGTGCCTCACTGTAGACGTGAGACGATTCGCTGTTAGGTGGAACATTGCTTTTGGCCGTTCTCTCTTGCTCACAAAAAGAGTGAGAGGGGGAGGGGGGAGAGAACGTTACCAAGCACTGTTGGTTGACGCGGTGAAACGATTTTCTTTTTATTGCGGGATTAACCTAAGAGTAATCGATTAATTTGCATTTAAATAGTTTGACTGGGTGATAAAAATTGCGTGTAATTTGGATTTTACAATGGGACGTTAATCTTTCATTGCGCGGGAGGAAACGGTTATGGATTATTCGGATAAAGAAAAAATATGCGAAGCTGAAGTGCTGTCGTTAATAAAAATGGATCATCCGAGCACAATGTTTTGCGCTAAAATGTCAACCGTTACATCGAAATTTCGTTACATGCGCGTACTCCGATCCCGCGTAATTGCAAAATAATTTTCATCAGTCGTAATTTGATAAAGCAACAGCACAAAGCGAACGGTACGAAGAATAAAAGGATAAAAGCGAAAGGCAGAAAGTTGAAGATTAAACTGGAGCCCACGCGCGCACGGCGCTGCGAAGAGAAATTCGCGACGAGTCAGTGAAAATTTCCGGGTAAGCCGAAGCGCTAACCGAAAGTGACTTTTAATAACGTAGGGATTTGCCCCGCTCGACTTGGAAATCCTCCGGTCTTGGTTCGTCTCCCCCTATTTTGAGCCCCCCTTCTTCCCCTCTTCTTCTCTGCGTTTTCCGTTCTCACTGCGTTTCTCATCTTGCTGTGTCTGATAGAGTCGACCTTTTTCTCCATTCGATATTGTAGTATAGGAATGAGGAAACCGTTTTCTAACCCTGCGAGTCTCACCTAAACATGAAATACGAAGATACGAGTTCCCGAGAGTAAGAACAATCTACTTCACTGGTGACTTGGAAAAGGGTCTATTTTAGACGGGGCTTGGAAAAAAATCTATCCCGACCAGTGCTTGGAAAAGGGTCTATCTCGGCGACGGCTTGTAAGAAGATCTATCTTACAGAATTGTGAAAACGGCCTACCTTGCACAAAATTGTTAAAAATGGTCTTGATTTAAATTACTTAGTAAAAAAGTAGTTATCAAATAAAAAAGTAATTATTTCTTGTTTTATTTTTTGGTAATTTTGTAAAATTTACTAAAAAATATTCTGAAAATTAGGACCTTTTAATTGTACCCGTAAGATACATTGCAGCCATGGTAGACTGTTCTGTCACACTTAAATGTATTTACCGCGTAAATATTTTGCTTACTAAATGATTTGAGTAAATTTTATTCCAATTTTACGTTGACTTTTTTTCAAGAGTAATAAGGTTTGTGAATTAGTGAAATAAAGTAAATATTTTCACGTTCGTCTAATCTCAAAAACCGTTTATGTTTGGTCAGAAGAACGTAAAATATTATACGTGCCGCTGCAGAAAAAGCCTTCGCTTTCGGCTCGGTCTGTGAATTGCTTGTTTGGTCAAAACACTTTTCTCACACCAGATACGTAACATACTATTCCTTTACTTTTCACAATAAGTCACTTTTACGTAGCATTAACTTCAAAGTATTAACCAGAAATGGACAGCACAATAAAGAATGATGATAACTATATGAATTAAAAATGTGTCGAAAAAAAATCACAAAATTGTTAATCTGTCCTTCATTCATAAATGATCAATTTATTTTGTGCATTTATTAGTAAAAAAAAAGTAGGTTCTTGTATGTCAAATCAAATCTGAGCGCATGACTCACCTCATTTTTGTGACAACAATAGGCGTAAACTCTAATCGCTGAAATCCAAGTTCAGTGGCATTCACGTCATCTAAGCTTTTGTATCGAATCGTGCTGCAAATTGGTGTCGAGATATCTGCACAAAAAATAAAAAAATACTTACAAAAACAATTCTTTTGAAGCATATTGAGTCACTTTTATATTCAAATTCATAATCAGGGGATAGACTCGCTCTTCTAGTATACCGTATGTGCATATAATGCACTGGCAAAAAGACTAACTTCTTCTTTCTAGCTGTTTCCGCTGAAAAAGAAATAAATAAAAATCGAAAAGTCTTTACTCAGTTTGCGTTATGCATTTCTCAGCCGTTATTTGGATAGAAATCAGGCAGGAAAATACAAAGTTGCGCACAAATGTATATTTATTTGAACGACAATTGAATACAGTACGGGAATGTGTGCAGGAACGTCTGCGTCAGTTGCGGTATAGCGACGCGTGTGTCTGACGCCTAGCACTATGGAAGCAAGAGCAGTATAGTCGAGGCTGATGGACCGGGACCACGTATAACTGGTAAAGACAGGACGCGCGCGTTAACGCGGCCGCGAAAAATCAATAGGCTACGCGCACCCAGCTGTACTCATGAATAAACGAGCAAATGTTGCGTATATCGCTGCCCAATGGAGAGGGGGGGGGGGTAGAAGCTATGGAGCACAATATGCGATCGCGCGAATTCCATTTCAAGTATATTGACATTGCGCACGCGCTTTTGATGAATGTCGGCGCAATATACATATGCCTGCAATGCAAATTATGCGCAGATATAATATTACGATTGAGAAAGATACAGTAATAGTATATTATGACGCGCTAGTGACATAAGTCATACTTTACCGCACGACGTATATAAGCTCACGATCATTATAGCGAGTGAGGTTAGAGTCGCACTATAACGCACCAACGTAACAAGTTACGTTAATTGAAGAAACAAAATCTAGAATTATTACCATAAATAAAAGTTGAAGTTATAGTACTTTATTTATATTTAAGAATAAAATATACTCAGCGAACAACTAAAAAAACAAAATACTATTCGGTAACAATAACGTATTGTTCGAACAGTTATTCATATATTTTTTATTCGAAAATCTCTCATTTATTCGAAAAATGATGCTATCAATTAAAAATATTTTTGTTTTCAATTAGAGGTATTGTTAAGTTGAATTATTCTGAATACTATTTGTTGTTAAATCGATTATGCATCATTTCGCATGCCATATTTCGTTGATTATGACGCATTCACTTTATAAAACTGCCAAAAAATCAAAGGTTCTTGACGGTAAAATCGACATCTCGATGTCAATCGAAAGAGTTGATCAAAAAATATTAGTGGAGCATAAATTTTAATTATAATATTAGTGGAATATCATGTGTAGAAACTGCAATGGTAGCTTAAAAGATTGATAAAGTCAAATAAAAAGAATTGATCAATCAACCAAACACGTAAAGAAGTATTTGCTAATCAATAAAAAGGCTAATTTAGAAAAGAATTTTTTAATATCTACCCGTGTTATATACAGCAGTATTTCAATTTTGTTTAAAAGCCTGGGTTTGCGAATAAAAAATGAAAATTTTAATTGCAGAAATACTTATTCATAACGATTGCTGCAACATTTCGCGTTGCTACTCAGAGTAATAAAAAATTTCTACAAAAAGGGTTGTAAAACAAATTTGAGGGCTATTACAGAGCGACATAGCATCGTATCCGCAGTGAAAAGAAATTGCGCATTACTAAATTCGCTTTCAGCAGAGATTTATTTTCCAGATGCTTTCTTTTCGTGCCAGTAAATTAAAAATTTTCTTTTCAGATTGCGAAATCAGTGAATGTAATAAATTTAAATATTTATCGCCCAATGAAACAATAACATTGCAGCATCTTCTTCTATTAACACATTTCATTGAGTGACAACAAGGCGAAATTTTTAGTAAAAAAGTAATTTTAAATATGTTCAAATAATTCTTCCTACTTCATAGAAACATTTGTTGTACTCTGAGAAGTTAAATTCTTTTATTCATCATAATACTATAAGAATTCCAAATTTTATAAATTTATAATTTTTAATCTACTTTTTTTGGACAAACTCTATTGTAGCCAAAAAAACAAATGCCTCAAAGTATGTTTCTAGGTTCTTATTTGGTAGAACTAAAAAATTTTTTAAATCACAAAGCTTTCTTTGGTGAATGTGACATAAATAAAAAGAAAGTCAATAGTCATTGGAGGAAAATTGATCAATGAAAAATGCGTTACGATCGATGTGAACGCTTAATACGTCCTGTACTTAGACTGAATGCATCAAATGAAAGAGAGAGACGATATATGTTGCAATAATATGAGCATAACATAAAAACGTCGACTGCGGCAATTTTTGTGAGTGCAACTTCAAATAATCATAATTCTGAAGCCTTATTTTTCAGATTTTTTGCATCAAGTATCTTCGAGTTACAGAGGGTCAAAGTTGATGAAATCACGTTTTTTTGCTTTTTCTGGCTACTTTCATTAATTTGTAGATCCTCAGGGAAGCATTTTTCACTATAGAAATATATAACATTTTTTTCTGCAAATTTTCTAAACTATTCAAAAACAATATTTTTGATGTCGTATATATATGTTTTAAGAAAGTTATAAGTCATTTAAGTCTTAAAATCAAGTTTTAGGAAAGTTCGATCATCCGAATCATAACCAAAAAATTCATGAAGATACCTTATTTCAATTCAAAAAAGTCTGCGAAAGACCTAGAATGTCAGAGGCCTTGGTTTCTTTGTAAAAAATCATTATATCCGTTCATATATGAAAAAAATTTAGTTTTATTGCTATATCGAAGCATTTCACTAACCTTATCATTTTTTTAATGACTGAAATTATTATAAAAAAATTTACGTAATTAATGGTTAAATTCTTCTATATAGCAATAAAACTAAATTTTTTTCATATATGAACGGATATAATGATTTTTTACAGAGAAACCAAGGCCTCTGACATTCTAGGTCTTTCGCAGACTTTTTTGAATTGAAATAAGGTATCTTCATGAATTTTTTGGTTATGATCCGGATGATCGAACTTTCCTAAAACTTGATTTTAAGACTTAAATGACTTATAACTTTCTTAAAACATATATATACGACATCAAAAATATTTTTTTTGAATAGTTTAGAAAATTTGCAGAAAAAAATGTTATATATTTCTATAGTGAAAAATGCTTCCCTGAGGATCTACAAATTAATGAAAGTAGCCAGAAAAAGCAAAAAAACGTGATTTCATCAACTTTGACCCTCTGTAACTCGAAGATACTTGATGCAAAAAATCTGAAAAAATTCAGGGATACTCATGTGTCTCTTAGGAACATTTTAAAAATTTTTTTCGATAGGGTCAAAAAATCGACCGCTCGATTTGTCAGAGAACCACCCATATATATATATATAATTTTATAAGAGTATGCGCGTGTGTGTATGTGAGAGTGTGTGATGTCACAATTGCGTTACACCTACGCAGGTGCTCGTATCACTTGCCCGGATGATTCGCTGGTTTTATGCACTGACGCGACCGCTCGTCGTTCTTCCCTATGAATATGCGTGCCACGCGAGAATTATAAATTAAATTCCATGATGTAAATTTAGTAATACAGGCTGCAATTATACAAGTTGGCTAGAGTGATATACATAAATATTCAATAATTCAAATGCCAGAGAACCAACAATGAATTCAAATAAATAGCAGTTGTGTAGCTCAACTAGTTTCGAATAAGCATACAGTGTATAGCTGCAACATATCTCTCGCCTTTGTGTAGACATATCCAATATTCATGTGACGGTATTGCATCTTAAGTGCCGCCATTAGCTGGCCTCGCGTCAGGTATTCGGCTTACGAGATAGCACACGTTTCTCCTGTAAGTGTGTATTATGGACATACATACGGCGTTCGAACGATCTCCCAAATCCGCAAATGTCCTGGTGCAATACGTGCGCAGCTTGCGTATTTTCTTTCCACAAACGCGACGCTTATCCTCGTGACTCGTATCTTATTCAATTCTTTGAAAGCACGAAACATATGCTAACAATGGCTTGGTTTTTTCATATATATAACTCGTTGTGCGAGAATCATTGAGCAGTTTAGTTCGTTGCATCCTATACGGGATGTGATTTCTTCGAAACTTTTGAAGTTAATTCGGTCTTCTTTAGTAGCATCGTGAATCATCGGAAGAATATAGTTGTAGCAGTGACGATCGAAATTCGCATCAGAAACTGAACACCATTTTCATCACTGCAACTCTGGCTAAAATATGTATAGATTTTGTGGTATAGCAGCCTTTATTGTAGATCATGTAATTTTCTGAATAAGTCACTCACGAGCACTCAGATGTGGAAAAGTATAAATTTTATTTCTATCGATAGTTATTTTAATAAATTCTTTTTAATAGTTATTTTAAATTATAATGTATAAGCGTTCCTCGTCACAGCCACAGCATCACAAGTTCATCCACCAAAGTAGGTTATTGACAGTGCCTAATGTTTTAAACAATATCGTTAACTTACCGCCTCCGTGAAATTTCACGATTTCGTTAGTTTTAATCCGCATCCCAAGCACTATTTTAGCTATTATTACGCTACTGGTCAGCCCGTAATGAACTGAACTCGTGATTGCTAACATCAAGGTATTATCGCCTCCTTCGCTGCATCATCCGCGTTATTACTGCTGCGACTTTCTATCGGCAACGAGCTTCTGACATTTGTTGCACTTGAGTCGATATTGGATGCGAAATGAGATCTGCTGCTCGGAATTCATTGCCATCGATGGCGCGATTATGTTGCTCGCATAGTTTGTCAAAAAAAAAAAAC
Organism: Philotrypesis tridentata; assembly: GCA_018906965.1. NCBI lineage: Eukaryota > Metazoa > Arthropoda > Insecta > Hymenoptera > Pteromalidae > Philotrypesis > Philotrypesis tridentata. Next base: position 5,693,830 of record JACCIB010000001.1, on the reverse strand, counting down.
GTTTTGGAACTTGCGAATGGAATAGAAGCTGTTACGCGCCTCGCGAAAACAGCTGAACTGGATCAGCTTTGATATGGCGCGTAAGTGTAAAAGGTGTTGTGCACGGAAAAAGAGAATTCAAACATTCTTATAACTTGAATATATATTTAAAGTACAGATCAGATGAAAAACGAAGCATATTGCTCTGAGGTGTAAACTGAACTTCCAAGAGTAGTCCTCGTGTTACATACACTCGCCGACAACGATATAAGACCGTTTTTTTAGTCATCGTCTACTCGCTTCTCTAGATAATATTCTCTACAATCGCTTCACAGACTTAATCACGAGGACGACGAGAAGAGTCCTTCCTAGAAAGCGCGTCCAGTAGCCAAAATTACGCCCGAGAAAACGGACATGATTCAGTCCTTCTCGTTATGGGGGCCCCTCTTATTGCTGCCAATTTCGACTGCAATATCGACCGGGAGGGAATGCGGCCTCAAGAACGACTGCTTCTTCGCCATCGCACTAAGTCTGCTATAGCCTGTACGCAACGATAAACTCTGCGGTCGGACGTCTGGCTGCCGAAGCCTGTCGCCTCTGATGCGAATGGAACAAAACTGAGGTGGAACAAACTTTTTCTTGAAAAACAAACTTTTTGTAAAAATTTCGTTATAAGTTACACTTGTGCTGTGTTTCGTGGTAATAGAACTAGTTTTGCGACCATTGTTATAAATCAATTCTCTTTATGACATCTGCGGCTTAATCGAATAAAGAATTCACGAATATCTACTTTTCTGTTCCAATACCGACAAAGTAAACATTACAAAGTAAATATTACATATTTATTCTGGAACATAATTCAAGCAATTCACTATTTATGTATATGCTACAAAATGATCTATATAATATCAGTGCATTTAACTGTCATTATTATAAACACTTGGCAGTTAAGGTTAACTCCTGGTTATATCGATGTCTAATTTCTATAATAAATATATATATATTCATTTATAATACACGAAATATTAAAATACAATAATAATATATTAATATTGGAGAGATTTACGAGTATTATATATTGTAGTATTTAGTACATTGTCCGAATAAAGCAGTCAATGATATGTAAGATTAGAGTTATAAAACAATTAGATTTAATACTTTTTTACTGTTTTAATTACATTTGCAGACGCTGAACATTTATAACACATAATTGTATTACGTGTAATTGGACTGAAAACCCTTTTAAATTGTCGACGCCTATTGGATTCGCGAAGATACTAAGGGATCTTGATACTCATTGAAGGGAAGGGCATTGATGCTTCATGGGTAGTGATGGGGCTGAAAGCTTCTGGATTTGCCACATTCGCAATCGATATTTTATTGACAGTAATTGTATATGTTCTTGATATGAGTCAAGTATACCTATATGTATATGGGTAGAACCATGCATACTTTCGTTTACAACTGATATTATTTCTGCTTACCGCTTATTCTTCATTTCCGTCGTGTTAAGAAAAATATATAAAAAAGTGAGAAATTAATTATTTTATAATGTTTGAAATTTTTTCAAATTAATTTTTTGTATATGTATAATGTCTATCCGAGCAAGTTCAAGAAAAACTTTTATACAAATAATCCCAATGTTTCTATCGTAAAGTGTTCTACTTCTAAATGCTAATAAAATCCTTAGTCTTAATAATTCTATTTCTACATTTTTTCACTAACCATTTTTCTTAAGACTAGGCTTAAAATGTTTTTTTTTTTCTTAAGTATTATTACAGATTTAACGACTTATACTTTTTTTAAATGCCATAATTTTAATTATTAGGCTCACTTGCGTATCATACATAACTTTTATATTACTCACATGTCCTATGAGCTACATAAGTGCTTCTCATAATTAAAACAGACCCGAAGGCTTTGCATAATGGAAGGTGATTTCAAAAAGAAAGATGGATTTGTTTAATCCCTTATATTTATTCAGATCCAAAAATGTTTTTACCGTTACTGACGGGTTAGCCTGTTGTTACACATAGTGTATAAAACGTTTCTATCCATAACAAAAGGAAAATCAGCATGAATTAACACTGTCATTACTGCAGAAAGGAGCAGATAATGGTGCAAACAATGAAGAGAAAAATCTCAGATCAGAGGAAATTATAAGCTCTCACCCTTTCCCGTGGGCTTTTCGGTGCGATTGCAAATGGTCGGCGAATTTGGCTCGCTGCGTATAATAACAATATAAAGCTGCGAGCAGCTCTCGGACTGGGAAGCCTCTCGACTCTTCCCCTTCGTAAAACGGCCACGGTCGAACGTAGAGAGCTGAGAATGACGTTGTTTACGAGCGTAGATTGTTTTAAAAAGGAGCGCGAGCGAGAGGGAGAGGGAAGCATTGACACAAGCGCCGTATAACGCGCATCCCGCGGGCTCGACAGAATTTCGAGACGGCGAGAGAAAAAAGAGAGGACTCTATATTATAGTCTCTAGATCTTAGGGAAGTAGCGAGGGAGAAAGAACTCGGTCGACTCGGCCTCGCTCGGCCGGCGTTTTATTGTCTCGGAATAAGGAGTATTTTCAACACGATTGTTTGCGCGGGTTCGCGCAGCCGAGTGCCGTAGCGAGAGAAAAATTTTTAGCTCCTTTGCTACAGCGAGTTGCAGACGGGGGGAGGAGCTTCCTCTTTAATGAAATGCTCGTCGGCTCGGAAAGTTCGTGCTCGCGCATGGACGATATAAACATTACGAAATGCTGGCTCGGGTTCCTTGAAATTTGTTAGAAACATTTCTGTGTTGCCACGAGGACTGGGGAAATCATTCGTGCATTTGATGAATGTTTAAGTTGCGAAACTTCGCGAGGTTATTCTTAACTGAAAAGATCAAGTTTTAATTTGCAAGGAAATTGCGTGGAGAGTATGCTTTACATCTTGTGCAGGCATTGCGCGTATTTCCGATGGTTTTCAAGCAATAAACTATGCGAAATTGAAAGAAAACGATACGACGGATGCCTATGTTGATTTTGAAATTCAATTTCTGCAATTTTACCTCTCATCGCTGACTAGTCAATACTTGTAAAGTCGATAAACAAGAAAGTCATTGATTATCTGTGAGATCCATCCAAATTTAACTGTTTAACGCAACGATTAACTCAGTCGCAGCTTGACATGGGAAGCGTGAACACGCCAAGGCTTCGTCTCCCAAGACGAGCCGAATTCCCAGGTCGTTCCCATAATTTGATGCTGTGCACTCAACTAACTCGTGCTCGAAGGTTGTGACAACGTGCAAGTATGCGTCGTGAGCTCGGGGGCAATCGATGTGGAACAGCGTTGTGGTCTTGCCCGTAAATTCCCGCGCTGGTCATCGGAGTATAATTAGGTCCACGATCCAATCAGGTCTGTCATGATGCGGATGGCTGAATTTAAAGTTCGCCGCATCATTGCACAAAATATAATGAGCTACATATTGATATTCATATCATTACTTCTTCTCAACGTGAAATAAGGTCGAAATCTATGCAGGTATTAGTTTTCTCGAATTAGCCTATAAAGAGTCGGGGCATCGTGCACTCGCGCATAATTCAGGAATATTGCACTGCCGCAAGGTGACAAAAAAATCCAAGCTTCCGGGTATTCGTGCTAGCGACTGGATTGTCGCAACTTTATAGGGCTACAAGTACAATCCAGACAGCAATATCAGCAGCGGCTGCGGCACTTTACAACAGACAGATATGATTGCAATTTTCCACGAGCTGCTTTTACGCTACTAGCTACAAATTGTGAATCCTGAAGATGTATGCATTAAAAGCGAAAGTTTAAACACGACCTACAGTAGTCACTTATTTCCAAAATATCGAAAAACCAAATGTCAAATTATCTTTTGGCTATTTAATAATACACGTATACACGTTTTGAATTTTTACTAGTTATTAGCTAAATAATATTAGCTAAAGTTTATAGTGACGGTTTTAAACATTGTCAGATTAAGAATAAAGCGTTATAAAAATTGAAACGCGCTTTCAATTTCGAAAAGATTGTACCTTAAATTGAAATGATCGAATTATAAAGTAAATAACGTCGTAGAACGTTTAAAAAAGGCAAGATAGCCCATACGCAATCGGAAATTTCGATTCGATACGAAGAAAGAGAGCAGCGCATCGTGGAAAAGAGTTCTAGCCGATAATTTATAGGCGGCTAAACGCGTTGTGGAAAACGAGAAGAGAAGTAGCATCCACCCAATATCCTCGATACAGATAGATTTCCAGCGCGCACGAGCACATACGCACGCACACTTACACACACGCACATAGTACTGGTTCGATCGCTGCTCGCTCTTGCGGCTCTTCGACGACGCAGTCCGCACCTGCGTCTGATTCCCTCGTGTGTGTATGTACATGGACGATTCCATGTGGAATCGAAAAAAATTATTTTTTGCCTGCCCAAAAATACATGTATGTTGTTCTATAGAGTGTCAAAATATCTCATGGATTTTTTTCAGATTCTTTCCATCAAGTACCTTCGAGTTGCAGAGGGTCATAATTCATCAAATTCCTGTTTTTTCCATTTTTTGCCAATTTTCATTAATTTACAGCTCTTCAGGGATGGATTTTTTTAACAAGAGTGGATACAATACTTTTTTTTAGTAAATTTTGTCTATTTTACAAAAAAATACTGTTAAAGTCATATATGTGTAATTTTAACAGTAAAAGATGCGGCATTTACATCGATTTTTAGCCCAGAAGGGAAGCAATATTACGAAAAATGCAAGAACACTTTTTTTTAGTATTTTTTTCTATTTAAATGTAATTTTTTTTATGCGAAAACTAAATTTTTTTTTTCAAAATTCATATTTTGATTATTTAAATAGTCTTAATCTTTGAGACCCAATCTAAATGTTTGCAGGTAATTTTAGACTATAAAACGATTCCTTCGTGAATTTTTTGGTTGTCCAGATTCTGGATCAGAATCTCAGTTTCACTGATTTTAGAGTTTAAATTTGATGTAAGAAAATGATAACATAAATATTTAAGAGTAATTTTTTTTGTAAAATTGATTAATATACTAAAAAAGTATTCTATGCACTCTTGTTAAAAAATGCATTTCTGGAAAGCTATGAATTAATAAAAATTGGCAAAAAATTAAAAAAAAATGTTGGATAGGTAAAAAATAATTTTTTTCGATTTCACACGGAATCACCCATATATACTCCTATAGGTATACGCGACATTTCAAGATCGATTTTGAGCCTGTAGCTAACTCAATTAAAAGCGAAATCCCGAGACGTTTCTGTTGCGAGCGAGCGATTTATGGTGAGCCTCGCGACTCTCTCACTCTCCCCAAAATCACTGAAATTGCGCCAGGTCTTATTCACCTACACCCACACGCGCTAAATTCCTTTTGTAAGATTCGCTCTTTTTCTTGACAACGAGAACATTTCACTAAGTACATTGCATACTTATGAATGAGCGATCGGAGCTATATAAAATTACCAAATGATCTTTATAGTTTATTACGATACACGTAACTAAAGTGACCCATTATTGCACAGGGTTCGCTGAGCACTCAAGTGCGATGGATCAGGTAAGTCATAAGTATCATATAGAATTTTATAATACAGCCTACCTAAATTCGCAGTCACGTTTATACGTAATATAACAGTCGATTTGCACCATGCAATATTCACTATTAAATAATCTACTGTTTAGATTACGGATAAACATAACTTTGACTGGAGGGCTCTCATCATAAACTATGGACTTCATTAACGCCAGCTTTTTAATATTGACTTATCGGTGTCACCGTCTCATATATTTCATCAATAGCTGCGTGATCAAAGAATAGAGAAAAGCCGCAAGGCTAGTCTGCAAAAAATGTCAAAGTCACTATATATATTATACTCAGCCTCTCTTATCCCGTAGAAAAAGGGAATATAACAGCCCTCCTTACTTTGGTCCCCTCCATTAATGACGTTCAAGAGGAACTCCTATCGTCTATTCTATCCTTTTTAATTCTCCTGTTTGCCTGTCCTGCGTTGCCCAGTTTTTTCTTCCTCATATTTTACGCTCGCCTTTTATAGTGAAAGCTACTTGTCAACGATGTGTTGGTAAGCGAACAAAAAAATCTACTTTTTGGTTTTATTTTCGATACTGTCTTTTGCTTTGTATTTTCTAAAGTGATTATAACAATGCAAAGTGGGCTTTTTGAGATTTAGACAATTTTGAAAATTTTGACGCGAGATCAAAGAGTTCACTGCGCTCTAGCAATATTTCTTATCGTTTTCTAAACAGACCATGTTAGTCATCGTGAGATTAGCAACGGTATAATAATGGATTGCTTCGGTATAACAGACTAGCGTGGTACAGATACCGAATTAGTACATAAAATTGATTTTATGTACACATGTAATATATTTAATTTTTGACACTCAAATCAAGCCATGAACGAAAATTGTATTTACTGCGTGCTCAAAATATTTTATTTACAAACGCTGCACACCCACAAAAAATCAAATTTCACTTATGACCTGAGTATCAAAAAGTGTATATATATATAGATATAGCTTTCGTACTCTTCTATGTAAACTAAACTTAAGAATTGAGAAATCGTTCCACTTTAAAACTTTTAAGTCTTTTCTTACATTCCACGTAAGGAATTGATGAAAACCTCAAACGTTTTTGCGTACATATGTATAAAAAACAGATAGCTATACGTAGCATTTACCATGCACATGATCACACTCGCTTTTTCAGCGTCTACATCCCAATCAGCCTAATTTCCAGTCAAGCTCAATTTCCTTATATAAGAGCTTTAAACAGTCGGCAATACGTTGCAACTCAGGCGCGAGAAGCTGCCGGAAAAAGTTTTCGAATTGTAGATATCAATATTTTAAAGAGTTGTGACAATGCCAATTATTTTCTACAGATGATTGGGATGATTGGTAATCACGTGCACACGTAAAGTTTCTTTTGTAGTATAAAGCTCTTACTCTCCAGCGTACATTTTAATATCATTTACTTTTAAATTACTTGCCAATTATATTGCAAAAAGGTGAGTCTCGCAAGTTTTATTGTACTATTATAAGTAATTGTCAACAACGAAGTATTAAACAACCCAAATACTTTCTTCCTTTTTTTAATATAATTTTTAAACTTTGTCGATATTGAAAAAGCATTCATAGATAGAAAATATATCAGCTGTCAAAGGGGTACCCACGTGCTAAACATATCTGCGAAGCACGCCAAGAAAAATTCTTCACTTTTCCTTCTATATATAAAGCCCGTTCACTCGAAGCACTAGATGCGCGAACAACGATGAAAAGAAGTAAAGCATATAAAGTGCCTCAGAGTTTTTCGCCAACTCCCTTAGAAAGGACGAAAGTTGATTTACTGAAACACTTTTCTCTTTGGAGGGCCTTCGTTTAGCCGAAAGTTTTTACGGGCTTTCGTCTACCGGCCTCGGCTTTGGCTTCGCTTAATGCAGTTTCCTTGTCGGCTCTGAATGATGGATACACTTCCTCCCACTATCCATACACACACACACTCTCTCTCTCTGTCTTTCACTCTCTCTCTCTCTTTCTCTCTGTCTTTCTCTCTCTCTCTCTCTCTCTCTCTCTCTCTCTCTCTCTCCCCATAGCATCGCTCGTTACGGTATTCCCGAGGCGTAAAACTGTTACGTTCGCCAAGTCGCGGCTTTTGCATCGACTTAAACTTTACCACCTCGCGTACGTCTCAATCACTCTCTGCTGCTGATAACAGCAGCTCTTTGTGTTATTTTACGTATACCGCCCCTCGCAAGAGTCTCACTTTAGTTTCTCCGTTTTGTTCCTTGATGAAAGTAACGCATTTTTTCTATGCTATTATATTTCATGATCGTAATCTGAATCTGGTTTCATATGTCATGATTCAGTTAATAAAGCTGGTCAGGGTGCGCAAAGTGTACTTTTGGTTGCTAATTTAGATAAAAAGTAGATCAATCTTTAACGATATGAACACATTTTTTATGGAAGCAAACAAAAAATCAACGTTGCCAGAATTAAAGTGCGGAAAACTCATTTAGATTAGAAAATAGTGTAATCCAGCTTTTCGTTCACAAAGAGAAAGAACGCGAAAGCCTCGAATTGAAGTTTAGAGCTTCGACTTCAGTGTTAGTTTAATATAAAATTATAATATTTAAAAGGTGTATTTAAAATATTTGTACACGTACCTAGCACTTATCAACTTATAGTCTTCCTATAAAGAAAATTGGTTAATACTGTGCGCAAGCGCCGCAAGATATGCTCATTTCATGGTTGCACCCGCTCAGAGACTCTGAGAGAAAGCCCCTAGAGACAAAAGACTTGCCCCTAGGAAGTTTCACTTTTGCTCAGTTAGTTTGAAATTGTGGACTTCCGCGGCAGTTTTGAGGATAACGAAAAGAACTGTTTTGGTACATGTATTATAAAATAGTATATCACACACCCTGGTAGAGACGATAGCTACCGAGTCAGCTTCGTTAATAACAGTAAGCTACTATGTGTAGGGACAAATAAGCTTCGCGTTAACCGATTATAAGCTACTAATGAGCTATTAAGGAATCAAATATGTGCAACTACAAATAAGCTTCTCGTTAGCTGCCTGTAAGCTTACATAACTTATTTTCATAAATAATGCTGAACGTCGAAAATATGCAATAAAACATTATTTTATAAAAGGAAGTTTATTTAAGTTCTTCTATTTATGAGGTTAGGTACCATATAGTATAAGATACTTAATGCACATATATATATATAGAGATATTGGGTATAGTTGTATTAATTCGGGCTATGAGCAGACGCACACCAATCTAAGTTATAAGAGCTTGATCATAGCCGTTTACATGTTGCTCCAAAACTTCATAATTGTTTGTAAAAAATATTCTTAATCTAAAAAAGATTTTTTAGTTTTAAACATTCGATAGGCACAGTGCAATATGATTCATAAATACACATTCGATAACAGGTATCAATTTCTGTGGTTAATTTGTTTTGGAGTCGACATAACCTGTCAAATTAAAATTACTTTTTTTTCAGTAATTTATACAAATAAGTTCAACAAAAAAAGTACAAAATGAAGGCATATCGCCAAAGGAAAAAACAAAAAATAATGAACAATTTAGTTAATGAGTATGAAAATTTAAAAAAAGTGGAAAGCCCAAGTGATCGTTATGCTGAGTAGTGCTCAAGAAAAAATATTAATTAAGTTTATAACTTTATAATTTGCAATTGTCCATAAATATTATTCAATAATAATTGAATACAAAATTAATTAGTTCTAGCTATAGAATTTTGTAAGGTTATGGAATTACACAATATTCTTAACCGATTTTTGGAGCTATCGAAACTTCCAAGCGATAACGCTAGTAGGTACGCGCAAGCTATTTCCGTTAGCTTAGAGTAACTAATTCTGCAATAATTAGCTAATTTGAAGCTCCGGATTAGTTGGGTTTTCTACCAGGGCACAAGTAAAGATGAAAGTTGGCTTTTTCAATGGATGATCATGTCAAATATTCTAATTGTCTAAAAAAGTTAATTACACTGTGAAAAATAAAGTATGAAAATCGTTAAAATTTCTTATGTGGGCACTATATGGGACCTATGTTGCAGATTTCTTTGATATTTACGGGATTATTTATTAAAGCACCCTCATTAGTCCAGCAGCCAACAATGTTATTCGTAACGATTTTTGCGGGCCGGCTGCACCAAAGTTTTTCTTATGTATTTTGAGCTGCTGAATCCGAAAAACTTGGGTGTTTTTGCCGAAAGTGGTGCCATTAATTGTTATTAACAATTTTTAACAATGCATTGTTAATTTTAAAATTTTAATCCGGGAATAATTTTCTTAGGTTAATTGGGGAATTCTAAACAAAAAATAATCAGATGCAATTTTTCGAAAAATGCATATTTTTCAAAATACAGGCAATTAAAGTTTAAAAAATTCCGATTTTTGCGTTTTTTCACCTTTTGCTACATTGACGAAATGAAAGATTTTTCAAAAGTGAATAGCGCAAATTGTTCGTCTAATATTCTACTTTTAATCTAAATTTAGCAAATCATTAGATTTTAATATTGTTAGGTGTGACGACAACGGAAAGACCGCGCATTTTAGAGCGCCTAAACGACGATGCGTTGCTGCCTTGGCGCCGAAGCGTGTGCCACAATGTTTAGCGATGTAATACAATTTTTCATGCTCAATTAATTAATAAAATATTTTACTTTTGAAGTTATTCATATTTTGTAATAATAATGATCCTGAATTTTCTAATTTGATTAGTGATTATGAATTCTATACACGTGATAATGAAATTCTAATAACTTTCAATACATGATGCTCTGTATTAATTATTATTATATATATTAAAATACACTAAATAATAATAATACACATAACTTCTTTATTATATTCTATATTTGTATTTGTTAATTAAATAAATTAAGACATTAGTTTATAGACAATCGAAATGGTTATAGACAACAATTTTTTATTATACTTACTTATAGAATCTGTTATAAAATAGTATTTTCATTTGAATTTGAAACTAAAGCGCGCCATAATAATGAGCGCGTCTGCTCCGCGCTCTAACTAACAAGATTTGACAGGTTACAAATACTCGCGCAGCTACGCGTAGACTCGTACACAACCGCGCGTGTTCACTTGCACACAGTGAGACGTACTGAAGCAGTTGAATGTTTTTAGTATGTGTGGTAAGTAATAATTAAAAATGAATAATAAAGGATTTGAATGCTGCTCATTTTGCAGTTGTATGAAAGAAAATACGTGTAAAAATATATACAATGTTAAACAATAAATAATATATTTCTACGCATAAAAATTTATCGCTATTATTATGTAAAAGTACAGTAAAACATCTTAAAATCAAAAATGTAATTAGTCTACTGAGCTTCCATTTTTTAAAAATTGTACGCTTCGGCGCCAAGGCAGCAACGCATCGTCGTTTAGGCGCTCTAAAATGCGCGGTCTTTCCGTTGTCGTCACACCTAACAATATTAAAATCTAATGATTTGCTAAATTTAGATTAAAAGTAGAATATTAGACGAACAATTTGCGCTATTCACTTTTGAAAAATCTTTCATTTCGTCAATGTAGCAAAAGGTGAAAAAACGCAAAAATCGGAATTTTTTAAACTTTAATTGCCTGTATTTTGAAAAATATGCATTTTTCGAAAAATTGCATCTGATTATTTTTTGTTTAGAATTCCCCAATTAACCTAAGAAAATTGTTCCCGGATTAAAATTTTAAAATTAACAATGCATTGTAAAAAATTGTTAATAAAAATTAATGGCACCACTTTCGGCAAAAACACCCAAGTTTTTCGGATTCAGCAGCTCAAAATACATAAGAAAAACTTTGGTGCAGCCGGCCCGCAAAAATCGTTACGAATAACATTGTTGGCTGCTGGACTACATAGCGTGACATACTTTTGTTACATACATATTTAACCTGAAGTTTCATATGATATATACAAATTCTTTATAAGCGATGAATCCGTTTCATCATAGGTATATCCTATCTTCCAAAAAATACAATTTCTATTTTCAATAACTGGAAATGGTGTTTGAGAGATTTTTTAAAATGCTGCGAGAGGTTGACGGCACTGGTTTTGAAATTTCGAGAATACGAAAATGTATATAATGAGTGCATCGAAAGCTCTTTTTTATCTACTTGAGCATTTACGAAGCGTTCACTTGCAAAAGTCGATTTTCGCTCAATTTCTTAAGTAGCGAAAGTAGCCTTTTTTTTCTTCCTTTCGTAATGAAATTTTGTAAAAGCCTTTCTTGTCTCATATTTACTTTTATAAAGACTTCTACCACAAAAATTTGTAGTCTCTAGATACAATGAGAGAAGTGTAAAAAAAGAATCCATTAAGAATCAGAAAAAAATTTTCAATGTAAGAGGAGATTAGAATTTTTGTGTGTATTTGTCTCGAAAATTTGTTGTCAAACATCTTACGAATTGAAATGTTGACAAAATCAGGAATATATTGCAAAGTGTAGTGCTCGATCCTTATGCATTCAATGAAAGTGTTGGATAAGATCCAAAATGCTCCTATCGATCTTGCTAAACGAAGCCGCAACTGCACTGCTAGATCCTACGCGAATTTCATAGAATCGAAGATTATCAAGGATAATGCAAGGTATTCATTTTGAATCACCATTGTCATCGCTCAAGAGCTTTTAGCAGTAGTACAATTTTAAAGGAGGCGTTTAGCGACGTCGCACGTCTGATTGCCTGCCAGTTGCGCTTCTGGCAAGCACTTTAGCTAAGTAATCTAATTGCGATCACGATTGATAAGATAGCGTGGTTCTCTCCAGAGATTTGGGATTTTCATTCTGTATGATATATTCTATCGTCGAACCCTCCCAATATAATAACAGCACTCATAAAAATTTCGACCTATCTTATTTCATGTAACATTTCATTAAAAACAAAGAATTAACGTTAGCGCTGTGCGAAAAGAATGTGTATCGATCGTCGCTTGAAAATTTGAAAAATCTACAGTTGAAAATAACTACATATTTCGAGCTCATTTTCATCCACGCACATTCCTTTCTTACAGCTAAAAGAATTTCACTCACCCTTTCTCTCCCTCTCGGTCTCTCGCCCTCTCGCCCCCTCCCCCCCTCTCTCTCTCTCTCTCTCTCTTGTTTTCATCCAAGCTCTGGAGCAGACTAGGCGACGCCGGTGGAGAGTCACTGCAACGCGCCGCTCGGCGAACCGGAACGCTCGATAAGGACCAAAGCGAGAGAGGGAGAGGGTGGGAGAGAGGGAAGCTCGCGCTCACGGGGGGTTTACATGCGGGGGAGTACGACCGATAAGGTCGACCGCAGGATCGACGCTGTGGGCGTGGCTGGAGCTTTCCAGCGCTAGCTGCTTTCCTGGTCAAACATCGCGGCTGTAAAGAGAGGGAGAGTCTTCGGAGGGTCAAAAATTATCGAGAGGGATGAAGAATCACCCAACGAGCCGACCGGGCCATACAGATATTGTATATGTGTGTCTTGGGTATACGTGTGCGCGCGCTCCAGTTACTCTGCGCCTTCTTCTGCGCTTTTTTACACTTTGTTTTTATCTGTACCTCTGCTCCTTTTTGTTTTACTGCTTGGCATCGAGCTTAGGTGCTGCAGCTCTCGGTTTTCGTCCTTGGCTACACGTTATACTTCATTCGTCGTATACGAAATTTTAGGGCTCTGATAAAAAGTTCTCTACTCGATGACGCGGAGACGAAAATGAAGAGAGAATTTCAGATGGGAGGGAGAGAGAGAGAGAGAAAGAAAGGAGTGCCTTTTATTGACTATAAACATTCGATCTTCAATAAATCCTCGTGTATATTGCCGGAAAAATGAATTTTCTTTTCCGTAGTTCGACTAGTTCTTCTACTCACAAGCTCGTAATCATAAGGGTTTTTATCAAATAAACCAAACGTATTTCGAGAAAGGTAACATTTTGTTCTATCCAAGAAAAATCACGCAGGGACGTGTGTCCGTGGACATGCGCTTGAAAATCGTATTGGCTAAAGCTCATGTACGTTCCGCAAGTTTTACTGTTGTGAGCTTTGTTCTTCTGTTCAAAGAGAGAAAGTCCTGATCTGCGACAAATGCCTTCAATTCTCTTGGAATTGAATTGAAGTAAAACATATTACAATAATTGAATATTCTTTTTTATATATGTATGTAAGCTGCACTGAAACGAAACTATATTTTTAGTACACAGAAAGATGTATTTCAGCGTTTGCCATACTTGTAGATTTCTCTATGCCAGCATTATAATATCTTGGACTGACTTGCTCAGACAAGTGATAAATGCACAACAATCTCCCTGGAGCGTCGGCAGGGGGCTTTGAAGAAATAATTAAACTGTTAATTAAATTTTCATCCAAATTTGTCGTTTTTTTATAAAACTTTGTGGAAGTGAACTGATTAGTCTCAATTTTTTGATTATATTTTACCTCAAATTTTATAGAGATCAATAGTAAAGGAAGGCTACTCAATCACATCGAAATGAAATGAATTAAGCTCTATATACGCACAGAATTATAGCGTAGAATGAATCTGTTAAGTAGGGACATTTTTTATAATTTTCTTAATACATATAATCTCGATAGTGCTGAATCAACACGTCAAGTTAAACATACATATTCTTGCGCACATTGACTCCAGCTTTATTACTTCGTGCTCTTGAGAGAAAGAGAACTGACCGAGGAAATCTCAGACTCTTTCCTGGCTCATCTTTTTTTCTCTGCAACCTTTCTCTCCACTGGTACTCCTGGCTCTTCCTTTTATCGTTAAACGTTTTTTTGCTAGATCTTCGGATATACTTGAAAAAATTTCGTTTCCATATTAACAAGCCAATTTTTCCATTAAATTCACTTACTTTATACTTACGAGAATTTCTTTAAAAAATGAGTGTATATTCTATAAATCTGTTAATTGTTGTACTTAAAATACCAATCGGCATTTGGCGTGAAATGTCGAACAATTTAAGAGAAACAGGTGACGATATCACTGAAAAAGTAACGGTATTGCGTGTACGCATGTGTGTGTATACATATATATGAATACGTATTGCGGTACGGTGGGCTACATCGATGTCAAGAGTGTCGAGCTGTACATATGAGACTCCAATGCCAGCGTATTGGAACGAATGAATTGTTCAGGATCGAATGAATGTTTCGAAGGGTGTAAATTATTCGAAGCTTTTTAGGCACTCACCCTCTAGCATAAAAATGCTAAATAAATAAATAAATAAATAAATAATTTTTTTATTTTGTCGTTTTCTGAACTAAAAATTTTTTGGTCATTCGAATCCAAATTCCTTCATACATATCGAATTTCAATGAAAAAATGCACTTTTCTTTGGTCTAGAAATCGAAAAAAATTTTTAAAGCTAGAGGTTTTGGGCCGATTAGACTTTCTTCTGTGAGCCGAAAGATAGTCAAGAGTGCAGAGGAACATGGGAAGAATTACTAGTAACCATATTTCTGAGCCATTTTACGCTTTTTTTACAGAAAATTAATGCGTCAAAACACTGGAATAATAACAACTACGAATGTTCCCGAGGTACCTATAAAATTTCGAATAAGACTAAAATAAAGTATTACAAAAGAACTTTAATTTTTAAAAAAATGTGACAAGTTTCCGATACTCTGATCAAAAGTTATGCCCATTTAAAAAAAAAAATAATAAAAATACGAGTAGCCAATTTTTTCTTTTCCTCCATATGCCTCCCCAGTCCCCATGTTAAATTTTCATATTCTATATTTTACATGTTCATCATCTTTTGGCTTGTAGAAGAAAGTCCCATTGGTCCGCAAGCTCTAGCTTAAAAAATTTTTTTGCAAATTTTAGACCAAAGAAAAGTGCATTTATTTTTTGAAATTCGACATATATCGAAATGATAATCATTGTCCTGAAGGAATGACTCCATTTTATCCATTTATTTATCCTATGGACATTACAGAAATGAATATCAGTTTTATCGGTTTTTGTTAATAAAAAAACAATACTCATTTTTCCAGATTAAAATTCTTCAGATTTTTCACCTTAATGTTTTCTTACAAAAAGCATAAGCACAATTATAATATTAATAATATTATCAAATTTACATATTTTAAGAATAAAAAAATTTTGTAGTTCTCTCTCTCTCTCTCTCTCTCTCTCTCTCACTCTTTTCGTCTTTATCTCGTATGCGGTACAATATGATTTAACTTTTTATACAATCTATAGCTATCCAAACTATTCGCTTATATAACAGGAGTTCGTTCCATAATTAACGTCTCGATGTATTCAAACTCGTCAATTGCTATGCAGCAGTAGGGTCGTAGTTACGTCCTTTGATGATCGGCACGCATCGGCATATATAGTCTTCTCTCAGATATTATCGTGTTCAAAGGAGGCTTTGCGACGAAAACCCGGTAGCAGCTTTACGAGGGCGTCGTAAAAGCTAGCCGGTCGTCAAATTCGAAAATCGATGCAAGCCCAGCGTGAACCTTGTAACCGACGAGTAGCTTGCGACAGCCTGAGTAGTTTTACACGCAAAACTTTGAAGAACGATGTTTCAAAAATCTATGAACGTACATGTGCACTGAGGTTGACAAATCCATATGAGGATGATTTATACAAACATAATGAAATTATTTTGTAAAATAGTACTAAGCATACAATCTTTATAAATTGTTAAACAGCGATTTCATAAAAGTACAAATATTTTTTAGTTGCGGACAAAAAGGGTAGGTGAATAGTTTGATCAGAATTTTATTATAATTTTCTTTATCGAAATGTAAGACTTGATTTATTTCATTTAGTAAGGAAATCAGTGCATTCTATTTATTTGACTTTTACAAAAAGGTGAAGGTATACTGAAAGTTAAGTCTGACGAAATATTGAGTAATCTACTTGATTAAACTGCATGTTGATGAGAATGATGAAACCATGCACTTACTCTGACAAGTGTAGGGCGAGACGAATAGGTTCAATCACAGTTGGCTATTCAATAATAGACTTAGGTCAATGTACTGCTCTTTTACTACTGCCCTTTGTAACATTTTCAAAATTTATATATATATATATAGTTACTAAATAACTCTATTAAAACTGTTTAGACTTTTACATGCTAAAAGAGACACGGATAAAACAGATGATTAAATGTTATTAAAAATCTCAGTAATTTAATCGCAGACCTGCAAAAAATATTACTAACAAAAATTACTTAACTGTACAAGAAATTTGATTAATAATGTAAATAAATTATGCTCTCATTTTCCCTTGTGCTGTAAAATAAAATAAAAAATCCAATGAATAAAATAAAAATTTAAATATCATACTTTAAAAATAGTGCCCCTAAAAACTAAAAAAATTAAATTTAACGAAAATTTAGTTTTGATTCTTTGCTATAACATGTATGGAAATTTTAAATTAAAATCACACGCATTAGAAAATTTATTTTGCTTTCGAGATGAGTTCTCGTAGTTAACTGTTTCGTACATTTCGAAAGTAAGTTTCGAAAATTGAATAAGAAATAATTTCAAAGAGCGTTCGACAGTTATTAGAATATTGCGGTACAACGAAGGGTTATTGAAAGTTTTCGAATTACAAATTTCCAGCCAGTGCGCAGTCTTGAGTTATATACCATTTGACAGGCAATTTATTATGTTTTAAAGTTTTGCTAAAGAGAAATGAATCGATTCTGAAATATCGCTGCTCGACGATGAAGTATCGTCACGACTGGTATTTGCAATTTGATTTCTTAGAAGAAATAATCAGATGAGAACTTGGTCACCAATACAACCAGTTAGAAGCTTTAAAATTCAAAGTCAGCTTTCTGAAAAATGAACGCTTGAGAGAGTTTGTCTCTCTCCCTTCTCCTTCCAGCTTAAAAAAATTCACGACAGCCTATCTCTCAACGGAAATTGAAGCTGGGCAGTAGCCTTGTAAAACTTTTTTCCAGCTTAGCATTGGCGCTGTGCTTTTAAGGTGAACGGCCAACTTGCTGCACAGCCCAATTGGCTGCTGCTCTTACTTTCCTCTCTTTTCCTTGGGCAATATGTGCTGCTACGTATTCACTTTACCCCATTTCCGAATTGGATTTACATACCGAGTATGTGTCTAGTCGAGTTCAAAGGCTCCATCTAACTTTTTGAAAGATACGTCGTTTAAGTTGACTATATAATAGATGAAAAATTGTAAGCTTTATCGCAGTTTTATTTTGTATTATGATTAAAATTAAAATTTTTTTTAGACAAGTATGATGCATAAACTTTAACTTTATTTTAAAATTTTTAATTTAAACAATTGAAACAACCCATTATGCCTGGTTTTTAAAAATTGAAGTGAGGCTGTGATTCTTCCAACTACAAATGAAATACTCGTATGGTTCTTCGTTTCTGTTCGTGTTATACCGGGACTAGATTACGAGAACAATGGAACAGAACTTGTTGTATATAAACAGGCTCCAAAGAGTTGAAATACCGAATCCGAATAATTACAAGCCTTATTAGAATCCAGAATCAAAGTATCAATCACTCTGGTATATCAAAATTAGGTATGATAAGTGTCTTTAGATTAGAGTCTTATGATACTTAGATTAATTATTAATTATTATTATTTAATGTTATATATTTAGAACAACTCATATGGTATTAAAAGACACTTATTTTTAAAAACGTAATGTTTTTTATAATAAATTTATAAACAGAATATTCTTTAGTATAAATATCGTAAATGCTAAATAACATATAACGAGATATGGATCAGAGTTATAATGTAGCTCTCTCTGTCGAGAGAGAGAGGATAATGGAAACCCTCTGAGAGATGACAGCGCAGAGTTTGAAAACTAATTGCGTTATTATCGAATTATGCACTCTTTGATTGTCCCTTGTTTGAAGATCGGAAGTATAGTACTATAATTTTTTTCTCTCCCATGCAATTTAATTAACTGCAATGTGATTTTCAAATAATTGAAGTTCATTAAATATCAATCATACAGTGCGGAAATGATGAATAACTCCACTATCGCTTGTTCTTGCAAAAAAATATATCCTGTTGCAATAACTAAAGTATGCAAAAAGCATCAAGAAAATGCAAGTATCCGTTTTCTATCCTCTGCGCATATTCGATATTGCACACAGTGAAATACCCTGAGACACACGCATGCAGAAGTGTAAACATACATTGAGTCTAAGGAAAATGGTGTAAGAGCAAGACCGTCAGTAAGGAAAAGTGCTCGCGTGACAAAAAGGATTTGGTATTTATCGGGCATATATATAATGTTCTACGTATGTATATCTTATATAGAGGTCTACCTTTGCCAAACGCGTCACCTTGCGATTCGCCAGAGATCGTATTTTAACTCTCAAAGGAAATTAGAAGCAATGGCAGAACGTATAAAAGGGTAAAAGTGCGTTTAATGTACAGCTGAAAAGGTAGGAAGTGGAGAGGGTAAGGTATATAGGAAGTACAGCATGAACCAACCTCGGTTATTAGCCTGCTACGACAAGCGCTCGTTATAGCGGGCAAATGCGACCTCTGTAGCAGCAAAATATGCGGCGGGGAATTTTCGAGTGGACTTTTATGAAATGACTTGCTCTACCTGTATTGTATGAACCGTAACGGGCGATTGCCTAAATTTTGGACGGAAAATAATAAAACCAACGGTGCAGGCGTACTTTTACACGAGTATTCTTTTTTTTCAAATAGCGCTATAAAGTGCGGCAAAGGGTGACGTTCATTCGATTCGTTTTACTTTTACATCCCGAAATGTTTTTCAATTGACTATATATTGGTATTGGTCATTCATTGCAGTCTTTTTAAAACTGAAATAAAAGAACTCCTATGCTCGTGGAGTAGAAGCCTTATGTAGCTCAACGTAAAAGCGATAGTTGAAGCCTCTTGTTGTTTCGAAAAAATAACAGGAAGTCAATTTCATCCACACAATGAAAAAATCCATGAATGTAAGTACACTTAGCAGATACTTGGATAATTGGAACATATAGTTCCAATTGTGTACACTAGACACACACATTGATTTTGGGTCCGTATTTCCATGTGCAATTTTAAAATGTGTGCCTTCTGCTATGAACATCTGACGGTCATTTAGACAGTCACGTTTTGGAAATTATAATCGAGGATCTATTCGCATCTAGCTTACCAAGTAAGCTTTAGTTAAAGGTAATAATAGTATTTATTTTTGTTAAATGAAAAAACCACACTATAGTTATTCCATATTAAACTTTTTCAGTTTATAGACGTTTTTATCCCTTCAACGACAATTGGGGCGAGACCTTAACTTTGCTTATTTTAGACTCCAACGCGGTCCATACTTTCGCGGCATAATCAAGCGAAGGATGGCGCGGGTATGGCTAGCAGGAAAAGCAGATTAATCGCCGCGAGTGCGAGCAGAGTTTCGCGCATTTTATAGCGTGCGGCTGCAGCGCCTGTGGCCACGGGACTCGCGTAACTTAACGAGCATAATACGCGTCAAAGTTCTCGCTCAAAATGGAGAGGACTCACGTGAGCGCAGCTGCGAGCTCCGCTGCAACGCCAGGCCAACTTCGCTGAAACTTTGCGACAAAGTGCGTGATCTGTATTGCTCTTCCACTGGTGCCGCTCTAGAAATGGAGCTCCAAAATTGTTATGCGTTAAATGTATGCTATGAGAATTAACTCGTAAGCGCGATACTCATCCAAACTGGGCGAATGAATTTTTTTTTTCTTTCTCTACTTTGCGACGACACCATATTTTTACTTGTCTGCATGAAGTGTAGTTGTAAGTGTCTCATAGTACCTTCAAAGTATACAATTACTAAAATATAACTCGGTTTCTTTTAAATAATACCTAATCTTTGAAATCTAATTATAGATTGTATGATAGAACTATTCCCGATAATAATTTTTAAGTCCCCAACAATTTTCCAATCCCCTCCAGTTTAACTTCTCATATAAGAATTTTTTTTTCTTCACTCTCTCTCTCTCTCTCTCTCTCTCTCTCTCTCTCTCTCTCTCTCTCTCTCTCTCTTTCACTTCTTTCTTCTCTCGCTTTATACTCATTCATACTCTCTATCTCTCTGTGTAATTTAAAAAGCTAGAAAGAGAGAGAGAGAGAGAGAGACTTGAAAATACGATTGCACAAAGCACGAGGTTTGATATAACGCAAACGTATAAGGAAAGCGCAGAACCGCGAACTTTGGCAATATGCGTTCGTGGTTCAAAATCAGGAAGACGTCTTATACCCACCTTTCCCATATCTCGTGCGTGCATTATATATATATGCAGAGTGTAGACACGCCAAGTTTGTTTTAACTCTGACTACTTTCACGCAAGAGATTTTGGATATTAAATTCTACGTCAAAAGCGCAGCAATTATTTCAGCTGGTTATATAAAACTCTTTCGTCTGTTTTGCCTTTGTGAGAACTACAATGGCATGTATAATGAAAAGTTCTTTTAGAACAAAATAATTTCTACCGCATAGAAGGGATCTTCATTTTTCTCCATCGCAGCATGACATTGAGTATCTTTTATTATCGTCATCGCTAACTATTATGCTAATACAGAGTAAAGATATAAAATAACACAGTGATGCAAGGATGAGGTTCATTTAATTATCAAAATCTAATCATTTAGAAAGTTTTTAATAAATAAAATACTCGAATAAAAATCGTTCTCATTTTAAATAAATTGTTTTGAATAAATTACTTAACTATCACCTCAAAAGGATAAAACAATAGTTAAACGATAAGCTTAGCTCGAAAGGGAAGAGCTGTCCCGGGTTAAGGCAGGCAAAGACGGTCATAGAGGATGAACCTCCAGAAAGGTGGACAGAAGCCATGAGCAACGTGGAAAGGAACAACCTCAAGCTACTGGTCGGGCAGCTGATGGGACACTGGAAGGTTGGGCACCATCTGCATAAGATGGGAATAAAAGAGGAGGGAAAGTGCAGATGATGTGGCTCAAGAGAGGAGACTCTGTACCTGCTATGCAAGTGCCCTGCTTTTGTGGACACAAGGCGCGGGGTATGGGAAACTCCTTTTATCAAGCCGGAAGAATTAAGGTCTCAAAACCTCGATTCCATCATCAAAGTAGCTAGAGCTACAGGGAAAAGACTGTGAACTATAGGAGAAATAGGGTATATAGCAGGAGAGATAGTTAGTCAAAGGAAGCGTAGCATAATGGGCTTTGCTTGAACGCTGGAAAGGCAGGTCCCCGAGCAGGGTCTGTCGTGGTCACCTCCGCCAGGGTACTATTCTATTACCTCAAAAAATCCCTTCGAACTCCGGATTTATCTTACTACTACAACCCCAATCGAAGGGTCAATAAACAAATACATACACATTACAGGAATATAAGGAGAAGTAAAAGAATTAGAGAAGAAAATTCTTCTCTAATACCTTTCGCTTTCTTACGTAATTTCTCAGATAAAGTAAATCTCTCTGTCCCTCTCCTTCTAACACCCTGTTAATCCCCCTTCTCTTACACATATACACACAGACAGGCAAAAAGAAGCTCTGAAATTGGGCGAACCAGGTTTTAGCTATATACAAGCAGGCCACAGATAAAGCCGTAGACTTTCTTTCCCTCTTTCGATGGCTAAGAGGAATGGGGCGCCCAAACTTTTTTCCAAGAGTGCGGAACTCTACTTTTTTCTAATTAACACTCTAGCCTCCCCCCTAAGATCCAATATTACCGGTGCTGGAGAAAAGAACCCAGTTAGTTTGCACGTATGCTTTATGTTTACAGGCAGTACATAGAAATTGGGTATGTACCAAATATTTTTGAAATTTTATTTACGCAGTAATAAGGTATTCAGATATAATTTTATAAGAATTCAAATTGACAAAGTAAATTTATTACTTAAATTACAAGTTAATACCAGTCATTAATATACCTTTTCGTTCGAAAATCACGTTTGTACAAATTAAGCCTCCTGTATACGAATATTAATACATTTGATTTCTGAACTATATTAATTTGAAAGGAGTGGTCTTAAAATTTGATTTTCGGGGTTCAGCATCCTATTAAAGTCCATAAATTAAAACTTATTAAAGAATCACTCATGACGACTTACCTCGTCATCACGAATATATCTCAAAAAGGGGTATTAAAAATTTATCTGCATTCGAGAGATGAATACTTTTTTTTATTTAATCTGAATGAATAAATTTACTTATCCGATTATATCCAATATGCAAAAGTATTAGCTTGTGTCAAATATCATGTGCTTTTGATATTTTATTTTCTAAATAAATTTTTTACTTTTAACTATAATATTAAGATTTTCTTTATCAAAACATAATTATTCTTTCAGTTTTTGAGCGAAATAACAATTGAAAGCATTGTTAATGTTGTATCTAAAACGGAAATAGAGTAACCCCTAAGCTCAGGTGGCTTTCTGCTACGCAAGTAAAAACTGCAAGGTGGAAAACGAATAAAGTGACGCGCTTGCCTCGTTACTCTGGGCTTTCGTTCGATAACGCTCCAATTTACGATCGCGAAACCCCTGCAAGCAGTTTCGACGCTTGTTTTCCAAAGACTTTTTCTGTTTTCATCCTTCCTTTACCTTTTCTTTTCGGCTTTCTATACCTGTATCTAAACGTACAAAGCTTGGAAAGTCGCCGTAGTTACGACAGCTTCTGGAGCTGTATTGCGGTGTATACTCGTCTTTTCACTCGTATATACTACAGTTGAACTTCTGTCTGACAGCGCAGCGTCTGTTTACTCTCTGTGGAAAGATAACTGACAGAACTTGGGTCTGATGCTGCTTGATGAGAGTTTCGCGAGGAATTTCCCATTTTGAATGAACTGAATACCAATGATCGTACAAAAGTCTTGTTGTAAAATAAATTTCGTATATTATTATATTTCGTAGTATTTTGTAAATTTAAAAAAAGGCTAGTTATTTTTTACATTTCCAAGCCGAACGCTCGTTCACTTATGAGACTCAAATCATCAAAATCGTTTCATAATGCCGCGAAATTCTTTCTTCGATGAGCGACTAAGCAGTATTTCAAAAGAATAAAACCTAACACGTAAAATTCAATGACTTCATTAAAACTTTTGCCAGCACCAAAGAAAACTAAACTAGTATTCATCGACATCTTTTCAAGTCGTTGTCTCGAACAACGCTGCATACTTACATGCCAAAACTCCTCCTAAACAAATGATCGTGTCGAAAGTCATATCCGCTTTCTTTCTCCCTCCCTGCCCCCCTCTCCTCTCTCTTTTTCTCTCTCTTTCTCTTTCTTTCTTTCTCTCTCTAAAACTTTGCCACGAAAGAAACTTTACCTCAGGAGATTTTCATTTTCTGAGGTCGAAGTAAGTTTCGCTTCCAAGCGACAAACACATACGGCGTGTGTCTGGCACGCCGTAAACTTCAATTTGTCGGTGTGTGAAAAAGAAGAAATAACGACCTTGGTCTAAAAAAATAAAAACTCTATCTTCTATTGTTACTGACACTTTTTCAGTAATTATCGGTTTATTTGCTAAAGCAAAAAATACCACTGAAAAAAGAGGTTGGTAAGAATAATACGAAAATCGAAATATTACTATGAGAGCTGAAACATCCAGTCTGACTTCAGTAGTTTGTTTCTCGACCTAATTTTCAAGTAGCTAATCATATAGATTGTACCACTAGAACGATCATCCGAAATCACCCCGAAAAAAAGTTTCAATTAGGCTTTAATCGAATGGATGACAGTGACAACATCGTTTGTTCGTACAAAGACTTACTTCAGAAAAGTTATGTTTTTAATCGATGATTTAAAGTCCGATAAAGTATGGGAATGGTGAATTACAAGTATATGAAAGACTATCCCAATAAGAATTTCTGAAGTATTCATCAATTCTATTCCACGCTGAATATTGCATTACGGTACAAGTGGCTTAAGTAGTTCTTTACAGCACGACGTATATATAAGCGTATGAGCGTAGCGAGTGAGGTTAGAGTTGTACCATGAAAAATAAACTTAGGATGCGCGTATCGTAAACTATTTTATAGCATCTGTCTGTCTAAGAAGTCCATTCCGGCACCTTGAAGTTAGCACGGTGCCGTAATGAACTGCTTATAATTACTGATAAGCGTGGCATAGGTGCGAACTTAGGCCACAAAGCGCTATAAAAGTACATTGCTCGATTACCACGCGCTTCTCATGAATAAACAATGTGCAATCATGCACGTTTTCCGATTGAGATTTGTAAAAATTTCGCCCGTGCAGTAGTACCCTTATTTCGACTTTCTATCTAGTTTTATTTAATTCTGATGTGAGTTGTGCTATCGCCTCGGTTGTTAATTGTATTAAAATGTTTGTTAATGGTGTTCAAATTTAAACGAGGTGAATTAAAAAATGTATTTTCGACTGTTGTTTGTTTTTTCTATTCTCAATATATATGAAACACACAATATCATACACAATGATGTCAATTAATATATCAACTAACTTTCATAAGTTCGTCATCTTAATTTTTATTTATTCGCACCAATCTCACGTCCGAGAATAAAGCTCTTCATGTTCTATCGAGCATGTGGCTTTACTTCAGCACAGGGGAACAAAAGCTTTTCGCGAAACTGTTATGTGTTCGCGCGTCGTCCCTTTGTTTAACTTACATATGTAAAACAACGACGCTCTTAACGAGCTCGGTGCGCCGCGCTTCTCTCTCTGCTTCCCCTTCTGCCCTCTGTGGTATTTGCCCTCGCCAAGGCTTCTCTATCCTGCTATCTCTTAATCTTTCCGACATCCACATGAAATCATCCCTCCTCCTGGTAGTCTTTAGAGCAAGTTACTAAGGGTTACAGAGGACATGAATTTGCGAATCCCACTGGTTTATCTGCTGCTGAAAAGTTCAATCTACCTTCTACATGTATCTACTTCCTGCAGCTTGATATGTAAACATATACCTAATTTAGTGTCGAAAATCAACTTGTTCACACTAATCAGATTTTCAAATGATTTTTGAATTTTTTTATACCATTATTAGTAAGCAGCTTGAATTAAACTAATTACAGTACATAAATGACGTGATCAGTTTACGCGATTTGAGCCGATCTTTTTTACTTTTACTCCCTAGGTACATAATTTACCACTTCATCTCTAAATCTTTAAATTATATTATTATTGTAATGTATTATATCCACAGCATGAAATGATTGAGTAATTTTGGATTATCTAAATGAAATTCCAATATATCTTCTCGATGTTAATAAACAGCAGAGACAGTTTTTAATTTTTCTAGACACCCGCCCTTTTTGAACTTCAATTTCTTCTGTACAATCTATACTTTATTTCTTTCAAACAAAAAATCGGTAATTTTAGTAAAAAGGTCATTATACGCACTACACTATCTCTCCCTTACCCCGATCTTTCTCCCTCTCATTTTCTTTTACTAATGAAATCCTTTGGGTTCATCATCTACTCCATAATTCGTTAATTGGAAGAAAAGACCAAAAGGAACTATATATCCATGGGTTACGCCTAATTGGCGAAAATCGATGGTGATCGCGCTTTGCCTTTATTGCATCGCATTCTCATCACGTGTTTCATCTGCAATGACAGAAGCTACGTTTAGCACGAAAACTAGCTGTAATGTGCTGTCGGATATACGAAGTTAACAAAGTGGAAGCGACAAACTCGCTGTACCATTCACGCAGGCCAATTGTCAATCTGAACATAGCCATTTTTAAAGCAATATGATTCGCAAGATATTCATTCACTTATTTACTTTCTTTTTATCAATACAAATTTCAATCACCGTAGCATCTCTAATTCTGTCGAGAGGCAATGGAGTGGGTTGCGCAACAATTCGTTTTGAGTCATGTCGATATTTTGATTTTCATGTGATTATCTCGGTAATAACGATGTTGGAATTGGAAATTGAAGTTACTTTCTCGAAATAACAGTTTTAATATTTTATTCCAATAAGTCTTCATCTTCAAAAAATGATGTAAAATCTTTAATGCTTGCATCTCCATATTCTTAAAATATTCATTTTGAATGATTTCAACTAAACTAATTTTGGACTTATTGATCTCATCAGTTATCAAAAACTGTTCAGCTTTTATGTTTGCGTTATAAAATTCTTCAACTAAAAATTTCTTTATTTGCTTGTGTTGCATTTTAATAATTAAAAATAAATCTTTATACCACAATTACTTTAGAATGATTTGAACATATTAGGGCGGATTTTAATTTTAATTTCTTTATTAATAATTGACCTCTGTTTTATTCAGATATATATGTTGAGCTGTAGGCCAGTTTTTCATGTTCTTTTTAAGCCAATCCAATCTTTCCTACCAATGAGAAACTATTAGCTGATCGATCATGCAGCCCCAAGAGGGTAAATTATCAGGCTTCTGGCAGTAAGTTTATGTCTTCATTATCAAGGTTCCCTAATATTCCTAATTTCTTAAACCTTATTAGCAGTGAATATGCTCGAACTATCGACTGATCGGTTAGTCCACGCGACTACAAGTAAAATCGGAGCCAGTGAGACGGGTTATTGTATCATCAAAAATCAAACTGATTGCTCATAATCATACAGGTTATCTCGCAATACAGAGCTTCTTCTCATTCAATAACTAAAGATGTTTAAATTATGAATTATCGTACAATGAAAGTGACCGCCACATTACGAATTCTCAAACTTAATATCGGGCGGCTGCTCCCATTTTTTGCAAATATTATGAATAAATTGTTGTCGTAAATTCAGTGATTTATGTTGTTGCTTGATAAAATAAAAATTTGTTATAACTATAATGTGAAGGCACTCTGCTGCTGGGTAATATTCACTTTACACATAGTTAGCTATTCAATTTTCACTACTTTAATATATTAACTTTAGAAATTTGATAAATGAACGCAAAAAATAATAACTGAACTAGTGAAATTTTGAATATTTTAAATTTAGTTCTTCAAAATAACGTATTCACATTTGAACATACTCGAGTATATTATTATTATTATTATAAATATTATTACGGTCAGTAGAGAGATCTCTGAATTCTGTAACTACTACTCACGCTGGAATAATGAAATTATAATAATCTACGATAAAATGAAGTCAGCGATCCAGTCTATAAATAGAAGAGTAAAACCATAAATGAAATGTTGCGTAAGAGGTCCAGAAGGTATTAAATAAAGTGAGAGAGAGAGAAAAAAGTCTATTTAAAGTGAAGTATATAAACAAATGGAAAAACAAGTCGCAACTTTTATCACTTACACTGGTCAAATGTCCCCTTCACTGATTGACAAGCTTAATTATACAGTTCGATTAATAGCTTAACTTGAAACAATGACCCACTAACGGCCAAACGGAATTTTTCACCCAAATGCACACAAAGCCCTATAGTTCGACCAAATCAAACATCTCTTCGTGTTCTCACTCACCACGATAGTTAAAATTTGCATCCAACATTAGATTACATCGAGCATCGAAACTTTTCCGAAAAAATTTGGAAAAAAAAATACATAACTTTTAAGCGCATAGCAGTAAAGAATCTTTATCTGGATAAAACATATTTTAAAAGTAACGCTTATTCCTATGCAGAATCGCAGTTATAAGAGAATTTTTTTATTCGCGCAGATGAACCCATGCTGATTTTGAATTATTAATATTTATCG
This sequence comes from Philotrypesis tridentata, assembly GCA_018906965.1. Lineage (NCBI taxonomy): Eukaryota > Metazoa > Arthropoda > Insecta > Hymenoptera > Pteromalidae > Philotrypesis > Philotrypesis tridentata. Next base: position 5,665,728 of record JACCIB010000001.1, on the reverse strand, counting down.
TCGTCTGCTGAAGCTAAATGTTCCATCATTAATTCAAATAATATTCTTCAATCCATCGGCAAAAAAAATTCGATGTACAAAATTGAGGGGTAAAACATCGTAAGTTTGAAATTGATCGTTAGTTTCCCTCCGGAAACTCTGAGGCAACAGCACCATTTAACGACGAGCTGCCAGCAAAAGTTTCGTCCATATTTCAACTTAATTGGCTTAACGTTGACAAGCTGCAGTCGGGTCACACATTATTTTTTTGTTTTTTTTTGTTTTTTATCAATCTGTCTTCCAAGCTATAAAGATTTGTTCAAAGTTTTGAACAAATATATGTGTGTCCTCGTAGAACGTGTGTGCTATCATATTTTCCACAAGCTACTCTATAAAATATTAATTTTCCATATTCCTTCAATTAATATTGGAAAACAAATCTAATATTAGTTCAGTCAGTATACTCAATGCACATCCATCATATTTGAATTCTCTTCTTTCAATCAACCAACGCAATTAGATCATTTTAAAAAATCTCCTCGCAGAAGTAACTTTGACAGCGCACATAATATTCTGAATATTTCAGAATAAAATTAGCAGATACTACTAAGCAAAGAATGATTTTATTAGAAAAACCCGGGAATGCTTCGTTATGAATTGTGTGCACATTGCAGAGCCTGGACAGAGGAAAGTCATACCTGGGGTAAAAGGGATGCCGGGATGATGATGCTTTTTACGTCGTTTTTACGAGTAATAAAATTCGCGTTATTCTCGTTGAGTTTTTCTTACTTTGAGCGTACTGCCTGTTTGCAAGCGCATCAAGCACTCGGAGTATAAGCGCCCACCTCTTTGTCCTTATCTCGTCTATTTTATTTTGCCAATAAGCTTGAATCTCCGCTCGTTACTTTCCTACCTTCAGCAGAAAAATCACTTTTTCTTAAAATTATTAACTTTTCTCTAAAGCTGACATTGGACAATTCGAAATATTCACAATTGCATTCTTTAATAGCTATACGTAGACGCCTTCGTGATAAACACGAATAATTAAAATGTACAGTCCGATATCGTACCACCGCAACTCGTTTCACGTTTAACTAGGCTCTCAATTTCCAGCGTCGCGCTTACTGCAGAAGCAGTAAATTCCACGACAGCTGACTTTAATTAATCAGATAACGCGTTCAATAGCGCACTCGATATCAGACAGCGCGAAAATTAAATTGGATGGAATTCAGGTCGTACACAACCAGAAAACCTGTAGCAGCCGCAATTGGTATTGCTCAGTCAGAATGCATATATAGCTGCTGACGTTGCCTTGGACTGCTGCACGTATGCCTTCTGTTTAGCTGGTGTAAATAACTTGGCCGTGCGAATACAGCTCGACTTCCAATTGTGTGCATTTGTGCAAGCGAATTTCGCGTCATTTCGCGTTTGCTGAGTGTATCGTCTGCTCAGACGTGTCATTTCGATGTCGCATTCTCTGGGATCTATACGCTTATAAGGAAAAATATTATTTTTCAAGAATTTCCACCGCACTCAGCAGAATATCTAATCAGCAAGAGCATTGTCCAAAGAGCGACGCATTCCGAAAACAATCTCGAGGCTCAATTTACCGATCGAATTTCATCGTATACAACGAGGCAGTGTACGCGTAGAACAGAGTAAACGGAAGCATCGACGTTTTTCTCGTAGCTCGCCGAGAGATGGAGTTAATAATGAAATTCCGGCGCTGCACTTCATTTCGCCCGAGGCCACGCGCAGCCTCCGCAGGTGTAAGTTTTTCATAAACCGAGGGCGCGAGATTACTTTCTTTTACATCTAGGACGCGTCCTGACACACAGCTGGAAAATTGCTTAGTTTCGCAAGTTGGATAGGAGAAGTTCCCTCAGACATTTTTTTTTTTTTTTTTTGTTAAATTTATAACGATGAATTCGCGAAAAAAAATTGGGAACCGTTTAATCTTACACAGCATATTCGCTCCGTTGTTAAAAATAGTTTGCAAAAATCATTTTATTCGTAATTATACTCGTAATTATACTCACTTCATTTTATATAAGTGTTGCCTCTCATTACAATATTTTCAGTCACGCGCCGAAGTAGCAGTAGATGAAAATCAATAAAAATTACGAGTAAATGAATGCTTGAAATTATTAAAAAAAAAAAGAAAAAATCCTATAATTACTGAAGTGGAGCTGCAAAGCTATGCACGATTTCAAATCATATGCAAGTCACGGATTTTCGTAATCTTCGCGTTAGATAAGCTCATAGAAAAAATTTCATTACATTAAATCAGGGTTTCGGGTCCTCGAATTAAAAAAAAACACAGCCATCTGCAGTATCAGCAAAAACCATTATTCGATTGTTAATATAAGTTTTATGAATATTTTATAGCATCTAGAAAGGATTGGACAATTGTATACATCAAATTTGAGCTAATTGTTCTGTTTCCGTTTGAAGATTACAACCAAAGTAATTTCAGACGGATACATTGTTGGAGGAAATTTAATAAATTGCTGTTCATCATGTATCCAAGCATTAAAACAACCTCAATTTCTGAGCACGTCGATACATATAGACTCACTAAATAAATAATGTAATGCGCATATCAAAGTTCGACTGCACTGAAAACTATAAGAAAAAAGGACTACAAATATTACAAATCTCGACGGTCTTGAAATTGTCTTTAGTCCCTCTAGAAGAACCTTCCAGTTTAATTTAAACAACGGCACCAGATGCGGACTCTCGGTTCCTTTTCCCTTTTACATTTTCGTTTCGTCCTCGCATTCTCCGTCGCAATAGTAATCAGCGTCGACAATTGAAATTGTGTTAGACTATTGTTCCTTAGCTTCGCGCACACGTACTACACCCATGGAGTTCGGGGAAAATTCAAAAAGCCGAATCGAAGCCGAGAGGGTATAGCGCTCGGGAGAATTCGATTTGCATGTTCTCTAATTAAGGTCCCGCAATTAATGAGAAACTCGTGCAGCCGCATGAAAGACGCCGCTGCGTCAGTGGAGGAGGGGGTGGGTGGGAGATTCGGCTAATTACACCGACCTTCTCTTCCTCTCCTGCCTCTTGCCTCTTCCTCGTCTGTAATCGTCATTAACCAGACAGCGAAACTCCCTTTCCCCGTCGCGCTCGCCTCCCTTCATTCTACGAACGTCGCGCATAATCTCGTTCGAAGGGTATATTCCGCGCCCGGCATCGCGGGAATTTATTTGAAATTAATACGCAGCGGATTTACCTTCTCATCCGCCCTTGGATTCCGCGAGCGCAGTCGCTATAAACGTCTTTGAGGAAGAGCTCGTGATCGGAATGGAGAGAGTCGATATCCCTCGTGAAAATTAGGAAGATCCAATATCGCTCGACTGGGATCACAGGTAACCTCGTTATTGGACACGACGGGGAGTTTGCTATTGACGCTGGGAAAAAAGAAATGAAAGGCGAAAGACGCGGCTTGATGCTTCGTGGATGTTATTTTAGTCCAAAAGCAGGGAAGTAAAAATTGTTTGCGAAGGATCGGGGTAAAAATAAGGGGAGCGGAGCTCAGAGTGATTGGGAAGGGACTATAGTGGGTTACGCGGCGTGCATCGATTTTTCTCAAGAAATGTCGAATTAAAATATTGAAGGGCAGCTCCTGAGCAATTAATCTCGAGATGATATTGACGCGTGGTATTCTCGGCTTTTTCGATATACACATCACCTGCAGTAGTTTCGCTTCGGGACCTTCATCTTTCTCTCATGATGAAAAATGATTTCTTTAAAATTTTCACGTTGACTCTCTGTATACCCGCCTATGGATAAAAGAAACTCGAGCATCGCGTACAGAGGCAACGGAGCGGGCTGCGCAACAATTCGTTTTCAGTCATGTCGATGTGAAAAAGATAAGAAAGTAGGCTGTAGCGCTCGATGAACATAAAAAATTCATAATGCACAGTCTGACCAAATTCGCAGTTGCTCTACTTTTACGATTTAAAAAAAAAAGTATACAATGTGTATCTGCGCATATCACTTAGAATCGGTTTTCCTGATCTATTTTCATTTCCATCGTATTTATATATATACACACACAGTTTTTAATTCATCATACGCCAGCTGATTGCGCATTTCTTCAACGTTCTTCGTAAATAAAATCAATGCGGCGCACACCGGGACAAACTTTTAATCCTTTAAACCGCACGCAAAAAGGCGATAAATAGCGGGCGGCGCATAGACTCGCGTTTTCTCCGCGCACCGAGTGTGTGCATGTGCGCCAAGGCAAAAAGTGTACACAATGCATCAACATTTTTACGACGTCCCACCCACTAGCCTCTTTTTTCCACGCACATACACACGCCACACACTAGCTATATATTTCTCTCAACCATATTTTCCTTTTTCCCTCCCCGCAAGATCGAGCGTTTTTCCTCCCTCCTCCTTCTCCCCACCCACCCACCCCACCTCCCTTCATTCTTTCTCTCGACACTTGATGTATTCCGGATTAATGCAAACGGCTAATGTTATGCTAATGTTCCTCCCTCTCGCTCGCTCGCTCGCAAGCTCGGGTATTAGCGCTCGCGGTAGAGTGCGACGACCTCCCGTAAATACACACCGCTCGGAATAATCCCGCGCACTGCGCGTTCAGCGGCGCAGGAGTAAAGTCGCTCTCTCTCTCTCTCTCTCTCTCTTCCCCGCGGTTTGCACCGCGGAATTTCACCGAAATTCCAAATCTCTTTTTTTTTCCGCGTTTTTATACGCTCAACCGTGAAAGTGGCACACGCGCGTTTCAGTATGTACATACACGTTGCGACGGAATTCACCGGTACACAGCAAGATTCATTGAGATAAAACTGCTGTATCTCCACCGGATTACTTTCTGCTGGGAGAAAAAATTGCTTTTTCATACAACTTTCGTGGGGGGCGGCGAGGAGCACGAGGAGACAGCTGGACTCGCCAATTCGACCAAAGCACTTCGCCGTCGCTCGACTTTATCGTCGTCTCGAGTTAGAAACTCCGACTGGCGCGCCGCCGACTTCGAGGCTTACATTGCAAATCCCTCAACGACTTGCAGGGATCAGCGGCGATGGGAGAGGGGGGGGGGGCAGCGGCGGCGATTTCTCGTATAATCCAAGCTACCATTGCGATGAGGAAGGAAGGAAGCAAGCCTCGTCGGAAAGGACTGTCGAAGATCTTGCTGCGAGTAAATATATTCTCTATCGGGCGATAGATTACGGATGCTGCGGGTAGTGGAAGGTGAGAACGACTTTGAAGATGCAATCTTCGCTTCGGAAATTTAATCCGTTTAATTCGAAACGAAAACTGCGCGAAAAAGTTTCTTCGAAATTTTTATTTCAGAAAGAGGCGCAATAAATTATGGATCGCAATTAATCAACGGCCGTCTCCTGAAACAAGTAATAACTCGCGGTGGTATTACGGCAGTGCTATCGTCGCATGCAAAACGCTTCGTGAATTTTCGAGCTTTCTTTCGTTTTAAAAGTTTTGTTTCTGAAATGTCTGCTACTTTTCCAATTTAATTTTTTCGCGTAAGATATAAAGTAAAAATATTTTAGAACGAAAAACTGTTTTCTTGTAATAAACTTACTCTAAAAGCATTTTCCTGCTTCTGTGTCATTAGAACAAACTGTATTTTAAAATAACCTTTACGTTTGACTTTTTCCTGTAGAATATTCAGAATTGCAGTTGGACAATCGACAAAACATTTTTTGAAAATTTTAAAAATGTTTGTAGCATCTTATTATCATAAAAAAACTTTTTTTGAGTTAATTTAAATAATTACTATAGGGGAAAGTTTTTCTCCAGTTAATCATTATCGCCCAATTAAAAGAAATTTGAAATTATATTTTTAATGTACTTTAATCTGACTTTGGTTTGGATTGTCAACTAAAATTGGATTTTCAAAGTTTTATTGATTCACATATATTTTCACCTTTTTGGCGATAAAATAGTTTTTTTTATTTTTCCGAGAATTGTGAGGGTCGAACTGTTTAAAATTCATGTTTTTTTTTACACTCTATCTAATAGCAAAACATTCAACATGAAACTTGTGCCCAAATGTAATGCCCAATCCTCCTTTTATTCTGACACTGTGTTAGCATAAAGAAGCCTCCAAAAAAATGTTGACTCGATTGATAAAAACTATTCTGAGATACTTTAAACACAACAAATTACTTTTCAAAAATACAAAGTTAATAGCTAAGCTCTGTAGCATTTGAAATATATATGTGGTTGATTCGAATAAAAAAGAGCATTTTCCGATTGTACAAGAAGAATACTATTCTAAAATTAAACTTTTTTTCGATGATAACAACAGAAAGTCCCTCCACTGAGTGATCGTGCCTGAAAAGCCAATTTACTGATGCAACAGTGCTATTATACAACCAACCACCGTGCGATACAAGAAAAAAAAAGTCTAACCTCCCTTTCAAGTAAAAAATCGATATTTCCGTAACAAAGATCTCCTCACGAATACTAATTGCAACGGGTAACGAATAGCAAGAATTGGCGCAAATAGGCTAAGAAAAAGTGCAGCGCCTGGGCCGCAACAATTAATTACTCCCGTTCGTAAAGCCGCGGTGAAACGCGACAGCGATTTGTCTTCATTGACGACGCGACTTATAGCGCGGAAGGGAGGAAATCGTGCGAAACGGCCGAAAAGCACGAGATGAGGGGCGGCACGGAGTGAAATTCAAAGTTTCGGTACGACGAGAAGGACAGAAAAGGAGAGAACGAGCAAGAGCGAGAAAGAGAAAAGTCGTGACAAAGTGAAAGTGCGGACTTGCCGGCAAGACGGATAGCTGGTTAAGCATGAGGTAAGAGAGAAAGAAAAAGGTATGAAAGTAGTAAAAAATGCATAATGCACAGTCTGACCAAACTCGGAGCTGCTCTACTTGTACGATTCTTTAAAAAAGTATACAATGTGTATCTGTTTATATCTCTTAGAATTGGTTTTCCTGATCTATTTTCGTTTCCATCATATTTATATAATATTAATTCATTATTCACCAGTTGATTATACATTTCTTCAACGTCCTCCATAAATAAAATGTCTGCTCAAAATTTCGATCTTGCAATACTTGTAGACCGACTGCTCTAATCGTATGAACAGCCTTTTGTGGAGTTAATTTGCTGTGTACATAGAGAATGGCCCGTTTTTATGATGTCGCGTATATAAATTCAACGGACTCCGAAATCCATGGTGACTTAATTAAAAACGAAAATTCAAGAGATGGTTGAAATCAAAATACTTGGGCATTAGAGAGTAAAAATTTCGAACGAAAATCATAAGTGGTAGACAGTTTACAGATAAAAAAGAAAAATTCGAACGAAAATCATAGCGGCTGCAACCTGTCGGTTACTAATTTTCGTTCGAATTTTTCTCTCCAATACCTAAATATTTTGATTTCAAAATTTGCATACCAATAGGTGATGCGATAAAAGGTAACTCTTAGGCTCGCATTATTCAAGTATTTTTATACCATAGCGTTAGTGACCGGTCACTTTCGGTTCTTCTCTTCTTAAACTTCACTACAGATAAAAAAATCTGAACATTATGTGAATGTTACGAATTCGAATGAAAAAACTTCATGAAATAGAGAGGGAAAAATGTACGTATAAATGGATGACCACACATAATCAACTGCACTGAAGTGAAAACTGTGCGCCATGAAACCCCTCGAATAATAATCGTACTAATAATAAGTATGCATTACGCCCTACACACTGATGACAAACGTAAGCGATGCTAAAGTTGTACGATCTGTCAATACGTCATCCTATAAATCGAAAAAGCATCTGGCAAAATTGCAAAGCAAACAGAAGCCAATCGAGCGCAGTTCTCGTCTAAGAAACGAGTCGCGTCCAGAAAAATCAGAAAAACCGAAACGACATATTAACGGCTTCGTCGCAGTTATATCACGAACAACACATCTATCAATTGTTTTACGCAATATCGTGGACTCGTACGTCAGCGGGCCCCAGCCGACTTTTTTCGCATGCGCAACGCGAAGGAAAAGACGAGAAAAGCTTATAAACTACTCAGGGCTGCGCAGTGGAGCGGCGATCGTTTTATTTAATGTCGCGGTCATTAGTCACCGGCTCGACTGCCGAAGCTATTGGAGGGAATATCGCCTCGTTTCTTTCTGCCCTTGCCGCGACGTCTTTCCAACGACGTCGTCATCGATTTTCTCGCTGATACTGCCACCGAAGCCGCCGCCGTAGATTTCTCAATCCGGCACCGCGACGGTGGCTCGTTAAATAACGGCGATAATAAGGGACTTGTTGTGACTTGGCGACCCCCCCCCCCCCTCTGCGGATGCAAGTGTTTTTTGAATATGCGCATCGAGTGTACGAACCGACACAACGACTCTCCTCCAACACTGCAGCAAAGCAATGATCGTTTCGGTGAGTTGTCCTATCGCCAGCATGATTATCGGAGAATTCGACAAAATCCTTTGCCTCCTGCGCGAGACATATAAGACGCGGCAGTGCAGTTCCTTTCACTAGTCCCGATTGGATCTCCCTCGTAATCAGATTTACGGACTTATTCGCTCATACGCTTCGCACCGCCTCCTCTTCCTCCTCCTTCTCCTCCTCGTCGCGCACAGACACGTATACGAATGCAGTAGCTCCGGAATTTTCGTCGAGCTGAGCAGAGTGCATTCGCCGAATTCCGCATCTGAATATTCCCGGACAGCTGTACTGTTGCTATTTCCTCCTAGTTCTTGCCCCGCGAAGAAAGAGAAAAAGAGAGAAGGCTAAAAGGAAGGCGAAGACATGCCCAGGAATTTCAAGCTCTACTTTCGCCGTTGTTTTCCAGGGGAGACCGAACTATCCGGCGGTTGAAAGTGAGGAGAGAGAATAAGAGAGAGAGGGGGCGGGGGGAGGTCGATCCCCCGTGGAATCCAGAAAAAGCTGGAGACGCGTTACTTTGCGGCTTCACTCTGCGTCTTATGTCGTCTCTCTCTCTCTCTCTCTCTCCTCTCTCTCGCTCTATTTCTCTTCGTTTTCCTTTCTTCCGTCGGCGATTCCGAAATCTGACCGAGCTTCTCGAACTTTTATTTTTCGCAGCTCCACCTTATTTCTTTTTTTTTTTCTTTTTTATCGAAGGGGTGGGAATTTCGATTAGATGTATGAGAATGGGTTACTTCCGAAAAGCGCGCTCCATTTAACAGGAGTCGGTTTCTCGAGCCCGGATATTACGACTCGCGTGCGTACATCTACCGAGAGAAGGCCGAGAGAGAACGAGTTTCGTAAAGGGGGAAAAGAATCGATTCGCGGGAGTGCGCGACGTTACTGTCAAAGGGAATAGCAAATGTCTGCTCATTGTAGCCGGCTCGATACATTCCTCTCCGAACGTACAATTTACAAAAATTAAACAAGTCGACGAATAAGCTCACACTCGAGAGTTCGGAAAGTATATTGAAAAATGTGCTAAAATCTCTTTTTGAAAACTCGTTGACACACCAATTATTCTGATATCATGTACAGCTCCGTTTTGTCAACGTTAAATCAACTAAGAGCAAGCATGATTTTCTGTTTAATGAAACGATTTTATCTGACGCATAATCCTATTCCCAAATGGTTCCATCCACAATAACAGGCATTCAGTTGCTTTCTGGTAACAATGAATTCCCCGAGCTTTTAATTCTACGAGCTTTATACTCAATGAAAAATTACTTTAATTCGCTGATACTGCAAAGGACAGCGGGCTCTCGGTGTCGAAAGTCCCGAGAGCCACTGCTGCCTTCCCTATAAAGTTCTTAACGAGGTCGATGCAACGAGGTCAGCGATAACGCGGAGAAACAATGACAAGCAGACGGAGAAAGAGGGTAAAAACGAGGAAGCGTCGCGGCGCGTCTCACCTCATCGAAACAGAAATTTGCTTACCGATGCGTCGAGCAGAGCTGCCACCGTAGCCGCCGCCGCTACGGAGCAGCTGAGGGCAGAAAAGAAAGTGGAGAGGAAGATGGGTATCGCCTGTGCGAGTAGATAGCGGCTTCGAGAAGAAAGCGGGAGGGACGGAAAAATCAAGACGGAAATAAAAGGAAGGGAGCAAGCTCTTCTCTCCCCCCGCAGATACGGCGGAAGCAGCGGCACAGCGCGCGCAGGGAGACGCGGAACAGGGCGAATAAAAAAAATTGTCATCGCCCGGATGGATGCCAGGCTTAACAGCCTCCTCTTCTTCCACTCTCGCCTCGCCTATCCCGCTCGATGCAGCCTTTTGCTTTTACGTCCTCCCTTTCTTTCGACATTAACTTTCTATATACACCCCCTCGTCGAATGCTTCCCAGTGCGAATCAGCAGTTTAGTCGTCGCGGCGGGAAACTTCTTTCTCCGCGAAAGTAGCCCCGCGAGCATCGAGGCGAGGCAGCCTCGTTAAGGATACGCTTGTTATATATGTATACATGAGAAAGTTGGTGCGCTCAAGATAATCCAAGAAAAACTTACGAGTCGTGAGATTAGCCGGCTTGACGATCCTCGGACAGGCTCTGAAGAGCCCGAGCTTGAACTTCACACTGACGATGCTGGCGAGGTGTCGCGGCAAGTAGGGCAGTCTCTCCTCGGTGTGGAGCCAGGCTGGCCCGAGAACGGCCGCGCTGAGGGCCGCCAGAGCTGCCATGCCACAGAGCAGGCCGCACCTGGTCATTCTGGTCCCGCCCGCGGCGGCGCCGCCGCTACAACACATCTGTGGCGGCTCTTCGACTCTCGATTACCAGCAACAACAACAACGCGCACTGTTTGCTCGCGGCTCAGCGGCGGCACTGCCGACTCACTCTCGGCGTCATCCTCGGCCTATACGCGACGTACGAGACAGGTGGGGGGACGTCGATGAGCTGCGGGTCCCGCGTGGAAAAATGAAACACTCCTCGCGCTCGACTCTGCGACGGGAAGCCAGCCGGACGTAGCCAGCCGGAAGATGTGGGCCGATCCGCAGTCCGGGCGATTCTCCATGAGCGGCTACAGTGTCGGTAGTTTCCGTCTGAGGGGTATGCCATTCACGCGTCGTGTCGTATACAGAAGGCCTAGGCGCCTTTGGCTCGGTCGGCCCTCGACTCCTCGGGGAGAGAGACTGGGACGCAGCGGCATCTCCGTCTCTCTGAGACTCGAGTGGAGAGATAGCTTCGCACATCCGACTCTCTCTCCGAGTATGTATATGGGAAAATCCGCGTAAATATAATTCGGATAATTGCAGCGGAAACCGACCAAAAATTTTTTTTTGTTCTATAGGTCCCCCAGACCCATGAAAAAAGTGTTTTTGGGTATTTAGAAATTTGTGTAAAAAATTTTTAAAAGATTCGTTTTTCAAGCGTTTTTCTTTTAATCCGAATTTAGAGGGAGAAGGAATTTTATTTTTACCATCGCGAATATGCACAAAAGTTCACAAAATATCTGAGCTTTTTTGTCTAAGATTTTTTTTTAACAAAATGACGGCGGTTTTTATGAAATCAGCGTAATGTTAAAGTTTGAATTCCTTCTTCCTCGAAATTCGGATTGAAAAACACTCATTCGATATCGTGGGAACACTATTTCTTTCGTGTTCTGGAGGGTCCTATAGAGCAAAAAAAAAACGCTGTCCCAGACGAAACTCACGAGATTGTTTTTTTCTCGATTTTCACTGCAATTATCTGAATTATTTTGACGGATTTTCCCATGCAGAGGACTCGATAACTTGAGTCGGTGAACCCCCGCTTATCGGACCGATGCGCGTACACGCTTCATTATATCCACAACAATCATGCGAGTGTGGGTCTGTGCGCGTCCCTGCGTAGCCGTGAGGTCGAATATAGAACGCTAAGCTACGACGGTATATATACGAGCTGAAAGAATTTTCGTTTTCGCTACATCCAACTCGTGGCCAACGTTTCGAGTCAAGAACCGACTTCTCCCGACAATTTCGAAGGGGATATGTAGGTCAAAGATTTTTTCTTTTCCACACGGACTCCAGCCGCAGAGTTACACGCGGAAAACTCGGCGGAGCGTAATTTACAGCAGCTGTGGAGCAGGAGCAGGCATGATATATGAATTTCTAACCGTCTTGCTTTCATAAAAAAAACGGAGCGGAGAACAACGAGCGGAGAACGGAGCAGCAGCGCTATATAGGCACGCATTTGCATCCACGTATATGCAGATGAGTGTGTGTCTTTTACACCAACTGCGCGCGCGCGCTCACTCGTATATATACTTTTATTTACCCTCGACGAAGCCGCGGAGCAACAAAATCTCTCTAGAGTCAAGAATTTTTGTTTTTTTTGGAAAGAAACCATTGTCAATTAAGCTCTCGTCGTGCACTACAGTAGTATCAAATCGATGGAAACGAAAAAATACAGCGTTCAATGATAAGAGAACGATCCTCGCTGTTTCTCAAGTCCTCCGAGTTCATAACAGGGAGACGATGTGGATCGACGCGAAGGAAATAAAAATAATCGGGAAAACCGGCTAAAACCTCATAAAAATGCGCATTTACAATGTAGTATACACGCAAGCGCAGCAAAGACTTTGCGAGCTCACTGCTCAGCTGTATACTGCATTTATTCATCGATTCCGAAGTGTTATATACTTGTTATTAATATGGCGAAAAACGTATAGCAAGGATTTTATGAATTTGAAAAGAAGCACACTCGACGCGCGTGGATTGAGATTTTTTTCTGGATAATGAAGAATCAACCGTTTATTCTTTAGATCAAATCAATACACGCATTCGAGATTTTTTGTGACCTCGAGGAAAATAAATGAGAGGCGCATATATTAAAAAAGTACCGAAAACCGCAGAAAGTTTGGACTACTGAAAAAGTACGCAGATGAGCGTGGAAACTCCCGGTCGCGCATCCGTCTTTTTGTCCTCGGCTAGGGTTGACAATTTTTTTCCTCAGGAATAAAACAGGCTGTTTTTTTTTTACCGAACCAACGAACGCTAAAGTTGCCGTCGAACTCGTGACACCGGCGAAATACGAATGCGAAGTTTCCACTGAGTTTCAGTGAAGCGAAATTCAGATCTAAAATAGTTGAGACGGTTAAAAATCTTTTACGAAATTACACTAGAAAATTGCACATTCGAAAAATCCCATTTCGGAAGCTTATAACGCTTCGAATGCGTCACGCAAAACAAGTCGCTCCACTTGAAACAAATAAACAGCATCGTAGCCATCATTGTTTTAAACGAGCCTCTGCCCAACATTGGGGGCGAGAAAAAAGAGTCCCCAAGGAGTTCACCAGCCGCTACAGCTGCGCATAAACGAGCCGATGCCGAACCGCCGCTGCGCACCGGTTACCAAAACCAAAACCGAAAAAAATAGAGAAAAGAATCCGGAAACGTCCTCTTTGCAATTTTCCCTGGTAAATCCTGCGTTAACTGCCTCTCGTTTTATCCAGGTCTGCGACGATGGGGGAGGAGATGGGGGGGGGGGGGCAATCGGAATTAATTTCTTCGAGTGGCTGTACGCGAGAGCCTCCTCTGGCTTTTTGCTCGCGCGCAAACACGTATAGGCGCACGTATACGCACACGCAGACTACACACGTAAATACACAGACGCGCGCGCGCGTGGACTACATAACTGAAAATCCATTAGAGTAGCCCCGGAAAAGAATTACGCCCGCGAGCCCTTTTTTTCGTGCTGCAGCTTCACGTCCTTTCATATCGTCTACAGCTTTTCGGCATAAACCTGCCGCTGGTATTGCGCTCTATATATCTCCGGTTGCGCAGAGGCAGTGCGTATATATATGCGCACGTCTCTGTTTGCGCGCCTATCTCGTTCCGCGGAGTTCTCTGTTTTCCTCCCCCCCCCCCCTCTCTCCGCTGTAGCCGGAGCTTTTATATTTGTCGCGCGTGCTCTTTGTCTTTCGATTTTCCGCGGCACCGTCGACGTTGCCTCTCATACACCCGCGTCGTCCGCGCTTATCGCGCGCGCAGAACGAGTAAAACTGCCAGTCGCACGCGCAAATTTCAGAGCTTAGGAATTACGCCTCGGAATGAATTATACGCGCGGCAAAAAAAAAAAAAAAAAAAAAAAAACTGCGCCGGGCTAAGTGAACGTCTCGCAACTCGCGATAGTCAGCGCGTCAAATGTTTTTCTCGTATACACACACGCCGAGACGTCGTCGTATAATCTACTGTACGTATACGTATGCGACGTTTGACGAGCAGCTTCACGCGCTGTGTATCGGACGCCGAAATCGAGCGGGAAATTTCTCGATTATTCGTTGCTGGTTACGATTATTGTACAGGCAGAGTCGTCGGAGGCGGTTGAAAGGCTGTGAAAAAGTTTGCCTGAGAAGTTGGAGAAACACACGAGGAACGAGTTCAAGGTGCTATAAAAGAGCAGCCGATTCGAACTTTTAATTGCCAGAAACTCCGGTGTGAAAAGAAGTAAACAAGACGAAAGAGTTGAGAGAGAGAGAGAGAGAAGGCTGTATAGTCTATCCTTTTTCCTCTCGCCAACCCTGGCAATGAAATATCTGGCTACAACTCTTGGCCTTCAAGCTCTCTGTGCTAAATGCAAACGGCACTTTTATAGAGGCGCACGGCGGTGCCTTCGCGCCGAATGTTAATTAGTTTTATTGCAATATTCAGCGCGGGGTAAGGTTTTGGCCCTGCGCAGCATCATCGGGTATTTCGGGGCTTAATTAAACGATGGTCGACGCTACGGGAACGCGATTATTACGTATTGATTTTTCAGATTGAAAGCGCTTCTCCGTTTTAAAATGTATAGCTTGACCGCACGGCGCCGAGCGCTGCGTATGTTTTACGAGAGCAGCTGCCTGTGAATAAATGCGGGAATTGTTTTCGGCACTGCATTTACGGCTCGAAGACCGTTTCAATGCACCATTATGAAATTTTCTCTCTTACGTCATTTGATGGATTATTGGAGACGTGTATATTCGAGGAATTCCAAAATTATACAAATTTTATCACTGCTTTTACCTATATCGCACACAGTAGCAATTACACATGAAAGATCGCCGGTATCTCGTAAATACTTGTTTTTTTTTTAACACACGGTTAACTGCTTTATATCCCCATACGCAAAGTTTGATACGCTTAGTTATTGATAAGAAATAATTTAGCCTTTTCAGATAAAGCTGTCTGGTCGTTTTTAGTTTGAATTAAAAGCGATACGCACATTGATTGATCGAAAAAGGCGCTCTTTTATGTGTAGAAACAGACATTGGCATTATTCATTTCCAAAGAATCGAAGCTTTTAAATGTGCTTCAAAAATTTTCCATGTAACGATGCATAATTTTTAAAGTTAAATTTTCAGATATTCATTAAACGCCATACGACAGTTCCATCTCTAAAAGTAAAGCTTTAAATTATCATTCAACCGAAACGAATTCATTCAGATCTGCGATTGGTTTATCGAAAAAGCTATATCCGATTTGAGTAAGTACAATGAATTGCGAGCAATCGATTTCAACTAAATTATCGTTTGAACGTGTATACATTTAATTTTGTCAATCGTTGAATTACACATCGCAAAGAAATGAATCTCCGTTGCTCCGAAAATTTCGCGCGATACGCACGTCACCGATAAGCGAGTTAACCAAGCTCTCGTTCCCAAACGAAAGGCTCATACCCACTTTTTCAAGGCATCACGAGCACAACCGACCCAACTACGAGCGTCATTCTCTTCGTCAAAACTCCTCCTCCTCTCTCAACTGCTCGACATAACTTCACAGCGTCGAGACATCCTCCTACGACGCGATCACTGAGAAATCCACTCGGCTTTATTCTCCTCGCGACGCACAGCCGTCGAGAACTCGACTGCGAGGACTTTCGTCCAGTATGGATACAAAGGACACGCACGTGCTGCTGCACCGGTGCAACAATGAGCGGAGCTACGCGACGACCCCGACCTCCCAGCGCAAGAGCCAGAGGCTTACTGCTGAATCCGGTGGCCGCCGGCGTCGCCGCTACCCCCACTCCCGACTCGTGAGAGCCACCGCCGCCGCACCCCTTCCTGGTCGTGTGCAGTGTGCTACTGCTGCTGTTGCTGCAGAGCGCAGCATTTATTACGTGAGACTGGAGCGAGGAAATTATCGATATTTTCACGGAGTTTTTTGGCGAGCGACTTTATTTTCAACAAATGACTCGAAATTCTTTTGTTCCTTGCATCGTTGCAATCTTTTTGAGGCTTTTTTTCCGATGATTCGGAATGTTATAATTTCTTTTTTTAATTTACACGCGACTTTTTTATATTGTGAACGCGCGTATTACACGTCTATGACGGTATATACGTATGTATGTATGCATGCATGGACCAGATTTCACCGTCAGTGTAATTCTTGTTTTGGTTTTTATCAAAATTAATGATTATCTTTTCTTCTTGAAAAATATTGGTTCGCTACTCTTCTAAATTATAGGCTTCACAGCTACTAAAAACTCAATGCGAAAGATGCATTTAATGCTTATGTACGAATATATGAACACATAGGTTTTTTTCATTTATTAAATTTCTTTTTTTTGGGTTGAGAATACTTAATAAATATCATAAAATTATTTATAAATTGTTGCTAATCCACATTTTGTACTTTTTAAAAATGCTCTTTAATAAAAGCATTCTAATAATTTATTTATAGCTTCGGTCTTTAATTGTTATTTTAAGCTTTAAAATACATTTTTTTTTTTTGGAATTCAGTTAGAGTATGAAGTTTCCACGATTACGCTTTTCAATTACTTCGAAGCGGATTACGGTCGAACGAACGGATTAATTTTTTTACGCTCGAACGAAAAAAGACCGTTAAATCAGTGCCGATAAAGATTTTGGGTAATAAATAAATGATTAAGTATATAAACAACTTACCATATGATTTTTACATACATTTTTTATTTACATCCGTCGTAAATTTGAATTTATTTAATGTAGTTATTCATGATCCAGCTATTGCACCTAACTTCATTCCAGCCAGTCTATTTATTTTATTTATTCCCGAATCCCTTTTTCGTAGCGAGGATACAATAAAACATTAAACGTTAAATATAGATAAAACCAGTTTGTTCGTTCTAAATTTATATAATCTTGCAGCTGAAAATTTTATTGAACACAGATACAGATACAGATGGACAATGTCCTATGTATAATTGATGTATGCTTCTAAAAGTGCGTTAGTCACTTCTAGTCAAGAATTTTGTCGTTATTATTTACAGAATAATATACTGGAAAATGAATATTTATGTATACAACGTTTCGATGGGTCTTTCAATCGTCGTTTGATACTCAACTTACTCTAAAATGCACAAGCGTACGCCGTGGAAACAGCTTGTACTATGTCCGCAAAGCCAAACATTTGAATTTCGCGGCACTCGTATGCCGAGCACCAAATAAAACGTTATTCGAGGTTTCGCAGACGTAATAATGATCGATTCCGCGGATCATACCGTATAAATTCCTCACAAGCGCAGAAATTTCGATGAGCCACGGGATCATTAAAGCGGCAAGCTTCTCGTCTATATGGTCACGCGCCAATTCCAACGTACCGATCAATTATGAAGCGCGCGCGCCAACTCAGCTGCACATCAAACGTTTCTCTCATAACTCAAACTCTCTAGTGCGCTTAGGTATAGGCTGCACGCAACGAAATTACACGGGGCGCATCAGCGCGTCAGTTGGAAAATTCTATCCCTAAACCCGGATTTAATGCTCTACTATTGCGTACCTCCCGTGCTGCGGCGCAATATCGCGAGCCTCCCCTCCTCCCCCCCGTTCATAATATACGAAGAGTGCATAATTATGTCGTAATGCTCGTTACAGATGCGCGCATGGATTAAATTATCCAAAGTATTGTTGCGCGCTCTGAAATTTACTGCTAAATAATTTGAACAAAGTATGATTTCCTTATATTGTTAATAAAGTTTTTCCGCAATCTAAAGCTGGGCATAAATAAAAGATATTTTCTTAATGCACAAAATACATACGTAACGTGTGGTCATTTTTATTGAACCAACTTAATTCGTGTATGATTTTAAAAAAATTGTTTAAAAGATGTTTCAAAATGATCCCAAAATATCTGTTCTATCCCGCATTATATAAATGCTTCGTTTACTGTCGCAACTCTGTACAAACAAATCTTCTGCTCAAATCCGCCTCCTGTCTCTTTTATTCGCGTTAATGCGCCATTCCGCTTTGGGATTCCGTTTATCTTCTACTTATTCTCGCTCATATTCTTTTCTCGTTTCGCCATTAATTAACACTCGTGCGCTTAGCCGTTTACCTCCAAAGTTCTACTTTTTTTTGAGAGAGAGAGAGAAATAGCTAGGTCAGCAAGTACGCATACGAGTAATATATTATGTGATTCAACCCTAACAATGTAAATAAGTGATCAAGTTGAACGTTGTTATAGAAACATTTCCACAATGCTATCTATGCTACTATTACTATTTGTGTTAGCCTGTAATTAACATTAACACCAATTATGAAAATAAGTGTACCTAAGGGGACTTTTAACATTTATCTGTCTTCATACAAAAACTATAAACAAGCAATTGAGCATCAAAATTTATCAAAATTATCTAAAATTTCGCATTCTGCTTTAAGATTATACTTCTAGGTGAAATAAAAATGTAGTTTGTCAATTTGCAAAATAATTTGAAATACTCATTGCCATATGTATACGTATGCTTATTAATAGTCATGAGATAAATATTTGGATAACATTTTTTTACTCTCATGTTGCAGAACAAAAGAGCAGTTGACGTATAGAATCACTATATTAATCGCCAACAATTTCCACTAAGCCACAACGCAAGATAAATCGAAGGGAACTTTCTCGACACTAATTTCCAACCACGACAAAGTTTAATTACTAATCTTTCCTCAATTCCGCGGCCGAATTCGATTGCGTTCTCGACTCAATGAAATCCACACAAAACTTTTCTAGCATCCCTCCTACCAGCAAGTGTCAATCTACAGGTATACCTACTCAGCTCTTGAGAAAAATTTTACACTCATTCGAACTTGCAACTATAAAACATCGGAATGGCGCTCATAGGTAAAAAAACTTTTACTTATCGCCTTGCAATTTCTTTCTTTAGCCTCGAAGTCTCATACTGCAACTGGCTACTGAATCAGTAGTGAAAAGAAAAGGGAAAATGCAATATAAGAAATGAGAAACTATCATCAAAGAAAATTAAATTTTTACAATATCTCGCACGTTCGAAAATGAGGTAGAGGAAAACTTTGCAAACAGTAATCAAATCAGTTCACGGCGGCGCTATGTAATGAAGCATATTAGGCCTAACGAAGTGTACTTGTAAATAGAAACCGAGAGAGGAATAAGCAAACCAACTATAAAAATAAGGTACTAAAAATAAACTAGCTGACAACCTACTGTTGGTGAAATATTGTTCCTGATCTTGATGACTCAACGGTACCGAACGCAATATAGATTGTTTTTATGTGAAAGATTTTCCTTCATCACAGGCATCGCACGGAAATAAGAACTTGGCTTGCGGATTATAGATCTCTGATTTTATATATTTGAAAAAAATTTCAAATGCAACCTTTTATATAGTTTTGCAGATGGTAATAAGGTCGATGACAAGTAGCGGATCCGCTAGAAATGAAATGCATTCTGTTGTTCATTGTGTTTCTTCCTCTGTTTCGAATAATCTAAAGTTAGATACATTTGAAATTTGTCATGTTTTGCCGGGAATATCAAGTGAACTTAACTTTAATAGTTATCATAATTATTCATAATCGTAAACGGTAACATACAAGATAGGAAAAATGTATATCATGATTATTAACATAAACTGTTTTAAAAATATAATTTAAAATCGAAACCCAATGCTGATGGGGTTTGTAAACGGAGTGAGCAGGGGGTAACTGCTAAGTATATGTATGTATAATAGTAAGTAATTATCTCTAATTATTTAACAATACGGATTCTTATACAACTGATAATATGTATATGACAATTTGGTCCCGCCGACTTGAAATAGTCAATACGGAAAAAAAGATTTCTATAAACTCTTAGAAATAGGAGAGATTCAGTAGAAAAGTCAGTGTATAGTCAGACACTCCAGAAACTCGTTTTCTTTAAATCTGAGCACGTTGCGTATGGCTAAATCTGTGTAATCCTAGATCTAAATTGTTATACAAACACCTAAGGTTCTAGTAATCAACCGACGTTAATCCTTCTATATACATAGATCCCTTTCTTCTCCCGCCGACTTAACCACGTGCACACACATGTATTATATGAGGAAATCTATAGAGAATCGAATTTATATCCAAATTAAATGTCTTTTCAAGTACTTTATTTTTATTTATTCAAAATTTTATTCTGCTTCTTCAACTGTTAATAGAATGAAAAAACTGCAAAAATTGACGTAACTTTTTATTGCCATAGGATGCCGATGCGTTTCGGTCATTTTTCTCTTTGTCGTATGTCCTAATGAGTGTAAAAAAACCTAGTCGGGTCAGTGTACCCTCAAAATTGCTTACTTTTCACTTTTGAGCCAAAAAGAGTCCGATTCTCCGTAGATTTCCTCGTATATGAACAAGCCATAACAGCATATCGACAGTAGGCTAGAGTTGCTCATCAAGTCGATGGACAATATGAGTCCACGATAATCACTGAGCCATGTCATCTTCCATCAGAGAAATACTAGTATTAGTTTATTACTATCTGTAAAAACAAATGTTTATATACTAAATTTTATTGAAATGTATCGCTAATCATAAATGCGATAGATTGTCTTTTGCTTAAAATATGTTTATTTTTGAACAAAATATATTTAGACTGGAAGGCTTGCTCAACGGCCCAGAGCAATCAAAAAGAAATACTCGTGAAGATCATTATTATTGCCATCGTGTACTGCAGTACGCAGATTGCACTTTTTCTTACGAGAAAGATACAAAACTAGCCTTGGAAATCCTAAACGGTATTATAAAAAACGACAATTGGTACTGGCTAGTTCATATTAATAAATATCCATACCTCCAAACATATATTGGCATCCATACTTTTAATACCGCACTTTCTCACTATATACAATAGGCTAATTCGTAATATAGACCGAACATGAAACTTTAAAGTCGATGTCGAAATCATTGTCATGTCGAAGTCAATTTTATAATCATACATGTTCGAAATATAATGGTAACTCAGTCTGTAGCCAAAAGAGTTTTCATGAGTCACTGTGAGAAGACTCAATGTGGAATATACAGCTGGTGTGGAGTAAGTTTGGTTTTAATATTAGAATGTGAAAGGAGAGGAAACGCGTCTTGGAAAATTGCGGTGTGCATTTTAACAAGCATCTCCTCGTCTCCTTTAAACCCTTGTTATTTTCTGCCTGTTTTGAGTTACCTCTTTTCTACTCTTCTCCAATATCTTTTGCAATTACGATTTCCCTTCACTGCCTACGTCTAGAGACGAGCAAGCGGTGAAAAAACATTAAAAGCCTAGTGAAAAGGATGAAAACGACATGAATCGGCAAAATAATCTAGTTAAAAGTGAGAAAATGCTAAAATTATTTTGGATAAATGTAACTTGTCTGAGAATGTCGAACATTTGCAACGGCGCCTTTGGAACGTAGCGATATGGCGAAAAAGAAATTAGTAGTCTGTAGCTTTGAAATAAAAACGACAGAACTATGCTCTCGAGCCAAAATAACAGATATGTAGGAGAAGCAGCCGCGCGGGACTGACCGTAAAAACGGGTAATTCGCATAGAATCCATAAAAATGTTTATTGCCATCAATAAAAAGACTCGGCCTCTGGCTCCACTTTCCCTCCCCAGGATTTCTCGGAAGGTAAAAGAGCGCTCTAATCTTAACGACGTCCCAACCGATAAACTCTCTTTCTCTCTCCCAGTGTTGGTCTTTGCTAGTTTTACTTTCTTGGAAGAAAGGAAACCGACTAAAACGTACGCAATGATACCAGACCTCAGACCCTTGACATTACGTGTGAATTGCCTGCATACCTAATAACTATATCAATACTACACATGAAGATACAATCCAGTTATATAGAGAAACAAATTGATATCAGTCAGGCTAAGTCTAGACTGTTTGTAGTATAACCATTGATGATTTATGGTTAGGATAAGGATTTATTTTTCTTTATTTCTTTACACGCTTTTGTAATCTCTCAGCCCGACAGGCTGAGGCCTATTGGAGGTCTCCTCAGGTCCAATTATCAGTTTCTTCCGAAGTCCTGCCTAGTGCGACCATACAGTTTAAAAAAATGGATTACTACATACAGATTTAATGTAAAATTTTAGATAATCGGTGGAAGGAGATTTTCTCTCTGCATTGTTTCGTTAGCCAAATTGGATTTTCGAAATTTTCTGTAGTTTATCAGTCAATGTTCAGACGCTCTTATCTCGAACCACCTGTCTCGCATTGAATCACACCTTTTGGCACTAGTTTGACAAATTTATTTACTAAAATATAAATAAAGGTAACAATCCTGATGACGAAACGTTGGAGGATAAATGTTTCGAATACGAGGTAAGGTTTAAATTATATATTAACGAGGTTTTATAATTATTATATTGTGTAAAGATTTATCATCAATTTAATTACGCGCATCAATAATGAAATAACTAAAATTTTCAGATTGCTGCTGCATATAAGAAATAATTGAAGATGAAAATTTGTATAAATGTTTTCGTATGAGTTCACAGGTTTTCTTGAATTTTGAAGCTCCTAGAGCCAGGAACTATGCCAGAAAGAGCTAAACACGACGTGGTTACAGCAGCAACAACATCAACAGCAGCAGCATACTTTTGAATAAGTAGCTTCTTCAACCACATTCTGAATAAGCAGCTTCTTGGACCGGACTCCGAATAAGCAGCTTCTTCAACCGGACTCTGAATAAGCAGCTTTTTGAACTAGATTCCGAATAAGCAGCTTCTTCAACCGGACTCTGAATAAGCAGCTTTTTGAACTAGATTCCGAATAAGCAGCTTCTTCAACCGGACTCTGAACAAGCAGCTTCTTAATCTTAGTCATCCGACACATTAACAATTAATTTTTTAAGCGAAAAAGTGCATGACAGGTTTTTTGTTCTGTGTAAGTCTGGTTTTTCACTGACACTCGAAGTATTGCACATTCCTTAAATTACTTTACCGCAGTTGGTGCGAATCGAAATAAATAGTTAAACATGTATACTTCAATTTGTTCTCCGTATACAACATTCGTGTATATATAGAACCGACATAGCTCCGGTGAGCGCAAAAGCGACATATCGCTCTGCGTGTACATATAAGCATGAGAGAGTCGTAAAGAATTCCCTCGGAAAATCGTTGTCGTTTACATTCAGCGCGGAAATGCGAGGGAAAATCGTTTCTCATTAAGAATGCAGACGTATATATTCGTGCAAGCGCGTCTATACAAAGACTACGCTCAACTATATACGCGCGCACAGACGCACTGAGAGTAAAGTTATAGCACCGGAGGATTCGTGATATATTACGAGGAGGCGGCCGTTGGGCTGTTTTATGGCTAGGTGAAATATGTGAAAGAGCAAGAGGCAGAGTAGGGGGAGAAGCTTTATCATCGCGTTTAAGCGGCTTGGCTGCGCCGACGTCGACGAGACGCGGATCAAATGACAAGTCAGCCTTGGCTCCCCCGTTATTATATTTTGAGAGAGAGAGTCAGAGAGTGAGAGAGAGAGAGTTAGAAAGAGAGAATGAACAAGTGGAAGCTTGACCTCCAAGCGCTTCCTATATAAGCCTTCTTGCGAGCTTCTAGGCACGTTTTTCGTGTACGGTCGCAAACAAGCTGAGCGAAAGTCGATCTGCTCTTCTTCTTTTCCTCTCGCACTCGGTACCGTCTGCTAAAAACGTAGGTCTTTGAATAAGTCGTAGACTGGGCCGGCATCTTCAAATCTAGCTCATCACTCGTAGTGTTTGGTGTTCTTCCATTCGCTCCTACTGTTGCGCAGACATTCTCCATTAAAATAACGTTTGGAAGGAGTTGAACTCAATCGATTATTTGTTCTCGCATTCGCTCCTTCTGTTTCACAGATATTGTCTAATAAAATAATGTTTGGAAAGAGATGAATTCAATCGGTTATTTATTCTGTACTTGAATACCTTGAATTTGTCCGTACAGTTTATATTTTAAGGTGCGGTGAATGCCTACGTAATGATTGCAGAGGCCAATGTTCCATGTCGGTCAGCTGCAAGGAATCCCTCGCAAGCGTCTCTTTGCCCAGTTTGCCATACCAGTCTCATTGTTCTTCAATTCCCCTAACGTCAATATACGTTTCTTTATTTTAAAATCCATGCTGCTCTTTCGCTCTTCATGCTCGAACGTGATTAGGCTGACCGGATAGAATTGTCTTATAAAAAGCCTCCAAAAAGCTCCGTAATAATATATAGATACATGTTAGATGTTCTCTATACCTATGTTTATACAATATAGTAGGTCTAGGTGTCCAAGCCATCGTTGCTTATTTTTGGCTAGTAATCGCTATGTTATTTCTGTGTTTCACTTAAAATTTCTATGCTGCAATAATTCTTCGTCTTGTGCATATTTCTTTCGCGACGCACTACACACATCCGACGACAACGTGATCAGGCAGTAATAATTAAGCTTTCGAATGATTTTCCGCAGTCACCGCAAACCAGTCGAACGCAGCTGCAAAATCTTCGAACGAAAAGGTCTCCGCCTCCATAGACTGGATATTCAACGCCGCGGTAAAACGCAACCCATCCCCAACCCCGAAACCCCCCCTGTACAGCTGAATCAATCCACGGGTGAAGGATATAGTTTCGCCGCCGGGCTTTCTTGGCGGCGCAGCTTCCAAATCGCGTTCAGCGCTGCGCTGGCCTTGGCTACGCCAACTTTGACAAACGCCGGCGCTTCGTCGCTGGCTCCCCCGTATTTGCACTGGTACACACGTATATATATGTGTACGCGCACGTTTGCATCTTTCGCGCGGATACCGCGCCTGTATACACAGGTCTGCGCGGAGACGCTCGGCCAATCGGAAATCGAAGAGCTGCCGGGGCTCGGGGAGAGTCGTCCGAGCGTGTGCGCGCACGTATATATATACCTCGACTCCTTAAATCATCGGCTCTGCGCGCGCTCGCGCCGTCGCGGAGAGATCGCGGCCAATCGAGCGCGACGAATTGATTCGAGCTCCGCATTGTGATTCACGAGCCAGCTCGCGGCAGAGCCGCGAAGGAGGGGGGGGGGGCGGGGTGCGAGGAGGAAGAAGAGAGATTGCTATACGGTATACCGGGGGCTATCCCGCGGCTTAAGGGGAAAACTTTTTTACGTCAGTTCTCGTGTTTTAAAGTTCCGTGATTGGCGAGAGACACTTTATTCGAAGTCGATTTTGAATCGATTTTACATTGACGCTCGACTCGCGACGAGCCGTAGTTTACGAGGCTGCGATCGGAATTGCGCGGCGCAACGATTTAAAAGAAATATTTCACATAATTTTCCTTCGAAGCTCTTTCCCTCCCCCACCTCTCTCTCTCTCGCTCTTGGGGTAAAACTTCAGAGCTTTCTTAACGATTGACTTTCCGGTGAGCTTTGAGAAGCTTCTGGATTTTGTTTCGCCCGAAGTTATCGGATCCGCGATCCTACTGCGCGGTACTACAAAGAACTTAGAACATGCCCCGGGATTTTCAATTAACTCTCCGTATTGCAAACTATTGCGGCGTTGTTTGCGCGCCTGCGCCAGACTGTATCTATATAGATAAGTCTGGAAAACAGAGTTTATTCGAGAAGAAGAACTTGTTTCGCCAATCGATTTCTCTGCGTTATACTTATGAGTGATCGAAAGGACCCGACTGCAGCAACACATTGCCTTGTATTAAAACAGCTGTCTCGCGAAGACGAGACTAAACACGAAGGCGTATCCGACTAACTCCTTTCGTTTCTCAAGTTGAGCCGATTCTGGATCGACGTCGGCTGGTGCATGCGACGAAGGCTCGCAACGGATGCAATTACAATTTGTCACGAGTTCGAAATCAATTTGAGCCCGCCCGCAGAGCGGCGCGTGGTCCGCAGCCGCGTCGAAAGAAAATTAAAGCTCGCGCTCACGACAGCGGAAGACGAAGCGCGAGAACGTGGCGAGGCCGAAGAACTGCGCTTTCGGACGCTCGTTACGATAGATTTTCCCTCCTTTCACGAGCTCTCGGCTTTCTCGCCGGTATACACCACCCCGTAGCGCGACTGCTTCTCTCGCTCTCTCGAAATTGCTACGCAATCTTTCCCGACCATTCGTCAGGCGGTTCAGCGCCGTTTTACCGTAATCGCTATCGGTCGAAAGTCCCCGCGCGTTCTCTCGAGCGATACGTGCGCGGGGGGGGGGGGGGGGTGAGAGGCAATACGAGCGTCGAGGGAAAGATGCGACTACTCGGGTTAACCGCAATGCTAATTGCCTCGACGAAGAAACAATGGAGCTCGGATGCCGCATGAGTTGACGGTAAAGTCGAGCGGAAGACCCGAGGGAAGTCGCTGCTGCTGCTGCGGCCGCCTCCGCCGCTCGTATTGTAACGACGCTATACGCGACGGGCGGGAGGAAGAGCGACGAGTCGAGCTACACAGGGCCGGCACGAGTTTATCGCGGATTCGCGAGTGCGAGCCGCTAATGGAACTGCTGAAGGACCTGGTGTACGAGAGCAGGACTTTCTCGGTTCTGCATCTTGACCGAACGTCGGGAGACGAGGTCGTGCGTAACAGTATATTCATCTCGGACTGACTCTCGAGCTGGTCTGACAGCAATTGAATAGAAGAAAAGAACGTACCTGTTTAATACAAAGAAAATAAAGTACGTATATGTATCTGTGGCTTGCAGCAAGAACCACTTAAGTGACATTTTGCGAAACATTTTTTTATGTCGAATTCGAGGTGCTCTTAGTACCCTTTTTCATTGTACAATAGTAGGATTTCCGAAATGCACAAATATTTTAAATGCCAGCCGATTGCATAATCACTTAACTGCGTCTCTCGTAAAAATGTTACCGCAGAACCACTTAAGTGCACTCGTTTTTTTTATTTTTGTGCGAGATACACCGTGGGGAGTACATTAAAGCGGTATAATATATATCTAATTACCTATACCGATGTATTCGTCGATTTTTTAAATTTAAAATTGTCAATTTGCAAAAACAAAAAAATTACTGGAATCGCTCTGATAAAATTCATACGTATTACTTAGCTGATTCTAAGAACTTATTACTCTTGAAAATTTTTTCCAAAAGTTTGTGGTTTCTGAATAAAAAATTCGTAAAAGTCTTCGTAAAAAATTTTCAATTATAATATGCGCCAGTTTGACCACACCGAGGTTCAAAATCAATCCCCAAATCACGTATCCTTTAGGTTTGGACATTTATCCCATTGGTTAGAGGGGTTCCAGATACATTGCAAATGAAAACGTTCTTGAAATCTCGAATTAAAACAAAAAATTGTGGAAAAACCATGCTTTTTTCCTTTAAACCGTTTTTTCTCATAGTTAATAACAATTTTCGAAAATTTTAATTATACCATTGGAAAGGGCATGAGTTAAACTTTAAGAATATGCCCCGCCCGAATTTTTTTAATCGCAAATTACATTAGTTACGAGCCCTCAAAGAAAGTGACCGCATAACCACTTATCTGCAAAGTTCCAGCAGAACCACTTAACTCGAGTAATTTGTTTAGCTTGGGCGTCGAGAAAGAAACTATTTACAAATGTAATACTACGGTTGTATCCGTATCAGATACCTAATCAAATGAGCCAATACTTATAGATCTTTTCTCTGACATTTCGATCTTACGTATTACTCCAAACATTAAAATCGCTTTTTCTCGAAAACACGAAAATGTCACTTAAGTGGTTCTTCCTGTAAGCCACAGATATATATCCGCAATTCAAGCCGGGAATCGATACTCGTACCCTCTATACCTAATGCTGCTTTGGTATGGAAAAGGCGCTGCCACGCACCGAAGGCGCTCGGGAGAAGAAAAAAAAAGACGAGCCTGTCCGCACGAATGATTGACGATGCTCTTGACTCGGGCGGAGGAGCTGAAATCGTGCGCGCCATGGTATGGGAAACAAAATTCCCTCCCGGGAATGAAAAGTCCCGCGCGCGATGGGAATACAGATGTAATGACGTTCGCTATATTTAATGGAAGTGTGTATCGATGAATGAACGTCTTCTGAACAGCAGTTTGCCCCCCTCCTGCCTCTCTCTCTCTCTCTCGATTTCGCGCTGCCACACCTTAAATCCACGCATAACGCGCACTCGCCTCATATCGTTATTCAGGGTGAGTTCCGTGTATATATCCGTCGGAGGGAGGCAAAGACGTTGGAGCTACAGCGCTTTTCTGCTACAAAAGGCGCGACTCATAGTTTTAATACAATATCGTCAATTTGTGCCACTATACGTTGGAAGTGTCGCAGGAAAATGCGGATGACGCGTTTGTTACGGAAAACGAACGTAGCTTTGTTCGTCGCAGCTTTACCGCGTGCACAGTTGATTTCCATGTGACTCTTTCCTCCCGACCTATACACGGAAAATTACAAGCTAACCATTTGGCCCCACACACAGATATAGCTTCGCATCTAATTGCCCACGAGGCATAAGCGCCGCGTATAATGGACCGAAAGTCCGAAGACGATAGATCCAAATTGAAAGTTTCGCCGAGCCGCACCGCTACTGGATGGTTGATGCTTAACGCGCCGCTCGCCCCGCTTTGCCGAGAGTCCTCCAAATGAACGTCTGCGCTCGTGGACTATGGACTTAGTTATATAGACACGCATACGTACCGGGAACTCGCAAGTTTCTACGGAGCCTCGGCTATAGAATAGCATAACGTTCCCGAAGCCATCCCGACCTCGTGTATTCGAGTAGCGGCTCTATACCGTGTAGGATAATACCGCGAGGGTTCGACGTCCAAGTGCTTGATTATCGCTGCGTTATGGGAAATAAATTGAGCCCGGCGTGCGATCGGTCTCTTATATGTGCCTCTGGGCTTCGATCGCCCCGTCTGCTCCAGCATTGCGAAGGATATAATACGAAACTCGAGCTTGCGCGTCGAATAGCCAGAGGCCACGGAGCTCGTTCTATACGATGCATATCGAAGGTAAGACATTCGGTGTGGCCATCGTTTCGCTGACTTGACGTCGTACTGCACTGCATCTCGCGGCAATATACCAAAAGCTGTAATCGTGCCCGAGACGCGACGGCGCAAGTTTGTCGAACGTACATTATCCCCCAGCTCGTTGCTCCAGTCCGCTGCTTTAGCTCGAAATCGCTGGGCAGAAGCGGAGCATAACCCCAGTGGCATATTATTATATATATCGGGGAGAAGCCTGCAGTTCGCCGCGCGGGGTTAGCCGCAGAATCTCGCGCGAGCGCGCGGCCTCAGACCTTATACGTATACGGTCACTTACATAATTCACTGGATGACACTTGGAAGATATTGAGGTCAAGCTTTATACATTCGCGGCGCGAGTCTCTGCGTGTAAGTGACTACCCGCACTCTCTCTCTCTCTCTCTCTCTCTCTCTCTCCTGCGCAAGACTTATTTTCGCGCATCGAAAATGTATGGCGATCCTGATACGGTCCGTGTGAGAGACGCAATGTATAGGATAACTGTCGCGTGCGCGTAAGGCCGACTTTTTACTTTTATTGATTATTGATTTTTGTTTGGGAAAACGCTCGACTGTGGTCGACTCGCGTGCGCGGCGTTATGCTTTAATTGGCAGCGCTAGACCGGAGCTTTCACCGAAATGTAAATTCGCGCATTCTTCCGTTTCGTCGACGGACACCGCGCGACCTTTCAATTCTTTCGGGAGAAAATTT
Organism: Philotrypesis tridentata; assembly: GCA_018906965.1. Taxonomy (NCBI): domain Eukaryota; kingdom Metazoa; phylum Arthropoda; class Insecta; order Hymenoptera; family Pteromalidae; genus Philotrypesis; species Philotrypesis tridentata. Next base: position 5,636,004 of record JACCIB010000001.1, on the reverse strand, counting down.
CTCCTCTGAATTCTGTCTGTGCAATTTCTAACGGCTGCCATTACGAGAGCATTTTAGTTTTGTCCGAAATTAGTGCGTAAACATATGTATTTCAACGTATTTCAGTATGCGTCGAGTCGCAGGGTCAGATTAAAAATTAACGTGTAAATATATCCATCTTAATTTTCTATTATTACAAAAATAACTCAACTGATTATTATTATTATTCGGAACGCAATTAGGAATCGGGTGAAATTGGATTTTCATTTTACAACGGCGTACAAGTAACAGATCGGTCTTATACACGAACAGATAAATTTTTTCGCGCAGTTGGAAAATGTCTTTCTCTTGCGCTCTCGCGAAAATCTTATCTTTTTCTGCAACGCTGCGCGAAAACGAGCAGAAAGTATTGCATGACAGGTACAGAATCTCTCATTGTTCTTCTATATATATATATGTTATAACGCGAGTTGTGCAATATAGTTTAGCGACTCGTAAATATGAAAACTTGAAAGTAAGTGAAAACACGAGATAAAAAGAGTATACTGTGTCTATAAAGTTAAAAATATTCATAAAATTTTTAAACTTATCGTGTGCCTTCAGTCAAAATGAAAAATAAATATGAGAATAGAATTGCTCAAACGTTAAGTACGACCAAGAAAAGAAAGGAGATGGCAGCAAAAAAATACAACAAGAAATAGACGTTTACATAAAGACGACAATTCTTCAGAAGCAACTTTCTCAAGGGACATCCACCTGCTGCATTATAAGTGAAGGATCCGACGAAAAGAGCTGTTTCTTCTTCCAATTTTTATTTATTCATTTATTTATTTATTTTAAATTATAGCACTAAAAATTTTGACGAACGTGAATAGAAACGAGAATGCACCACACATTGCATGCACGAGCGACTAAACGAACGCATGTAAGGCATTTTAATTAAAATATCATTCACGTACACAGGCGGCAGCTGGGCAGAAATGAGAACAACGGCTATGCACAACAAGAACGCGAAAACAACGCGTAAACGTTGGCGTAAAAAAACTAAAAAAAAAAAATGTGGTGGAGAGCTTTAGCCGACAGTAGTATGAATCTCGGTGCAAAAGCAATGATACCTTCCTTCCTATGGTCGCTGCTGTGCCATACAGTCGTAGATCCTCTTTTTGTCTTCAGTACTTAGAGGCGACAGCATCGGAGTGCCTGGGAGTCGCTAGGGAGCAACAATAAATAATTTAATCCGAGGCGAATGCTACGAGTTATTACCAGTGCTCACCGGCATACAATACCATGGCGTTGCACCATCAGCAGAAAAAGCAGCTGTGCTTTCGGCTGATTCTCGAACTGAGCCGAAAGAAAATACAAAATTTAATGAGACGAATTTAAAGAAGTTTTTATACAATGATCGTTCTTTGCATACTTGTTTACTAAGTTTAAAAAATTGTTAATATTTAAAGCAAAAAAAAAACTTGTGGCTAGTTTACTTCAAGGCCTCGATATAACGCCCATTTTTGTAATCGTTACATTTCTAATCACATACCATAGGTTCTAGAGCCAACTATTTAACTATTTTTCACAAGACTAGGCTTCAAACAATCTTTGAGATATATACTAAACACTTACGCTTTATATTTATATTTATTTTATTCATTCTCTGACTATTAAATCTATACTTACATAGGATACGTACGTAGTACTACTGTAAAATTGTTGTCAATTTCTTTGACAGATAAATTTTCTTAATTCTAAAAAGAAAACGTTCTCTTTCCCTATTTTTCAATTTGGTTTGACCCTTTCACGCACCGCTTCGCAGAAAAAAAGCGATACGTCATAAGGAGAGATGTACGCACTTATATATAGTACTCTCTGCACTGCTCTGCCTGAATTCTCAGTTGGAGCTTATAAACTTCCTTTCAGGGGCAATTGCGCATCCGCGTATGTGCGTAAAAACAGGAGAAAGAATTTAAGTGCGACATGCTACAGGGCCTACTTCCCTAAAATTCTCATCGAGCTCTGTGGGATCCGTTTTTGCCAGCCTCGCGCGACGACGCCGTCGAATCCTTAAGTGTGCTACTCTCGCTCTCGCTTCCTTGTTCTCTTTTTCGTCTTGAGAAATTTCCGCGCGCTCTTGAGAGTTCGTTTCGCGAGCAGCAATAGCCGAGGCGCAAGTTCATTTACATTTTACGATCACTCATCTGCGTTTGCTTCTCTCGCAGTCTCTCGCTTTCTCGGAGGTGAGACATACGAACTCATTTATTCTCGCGCGTTGCTAAATGACTTCGGCCATTAAACCGCGTCTTCAACTCGGGAATCTTAGGCGTTACTCGACGATAACTTTTCTGAGGCCAAGTCAAAAGAATCGCGTGCATATGAGCTTCGAAACTTAATAGTGTGTAAGTCAAATCGATGGATAAATTGTGTTTCTTATCAGGCGATTTGTCGATTTATTTTGAATTTACAATACAATTTGGAAAGTTTTGGCAATCGATAAAGCAGAGGATGTTTACGGGGTTGTGTTATCTACGTTTGCAAAGATATGGTGGGATATGATAACATTTATTATACGATCCAATACTAGCGGATGGTAAACTATCTCTTACCCCGAGGGGGTAAATATCCAGAATCTGCTATTACCGACTTCAGGGAACGGCAACAGTCGAGGCTTTGTGTTCAATGAGTTTTTTTTTAAATAAAGAGAAACTTGATGGCGTTAGGGTTTTTGAATACCCAAAGAAGTATTTTGTATGAACAGTTTTTAGATTTTCAATTTAATTAAACAAAAATAAAGGTGGTTAGTTCGTTAGTTTACTTTAGGGGGGGGGGGGGCTAACTATCTCAAAAACGAATTTTTTTCGGAAAGTTGTCAAAATTTCATTATTCAGGCAATCATAATGAAACTGTTTGTATTTTAAAGTGTTTATCGAGTGTGGATTTTTCATCTCGCAAATCTATTGTTAGAAAGACATGTTTTTTACTAAAATTTTTTTGCGGTGTGCACGATCCTAAGCGTTTGGGTTAACGAAATCAAAAGTTTAATATCTCATTTTGTCCCTTGAAACCTGTACTACAAACTAAGCGGAGCACTTTTTTAATAAAATTTTTTTCTTCCATTTTTTCAAACAAGTACATCGCATAAAATTTGATATAGCACATTTACATAAAGTCACGAAGATTTACCTCGAGCTAAGCTTTTGCATACCATTGTTGCCGCTTTGCTGCAATAGATATATTAAAACATAGATTAACCGGTCAATAACACAATAAAGTTCCAAAGTGTATTTTCGCAAATCGTCAGTTTACTTAATTAAACCACGTCTCAATGTCCGCATCGTTTCATCAATACACTTTACCAAAATACATAAGCTATTTGCATACATAGCCAGCACCGATCGGACAATACAGCCAACGCCCTTAAAGACAGGAGACCGCAGGCAAGCAACAAACTATATTCGAACGATAGTCGAACCGCTTGCCGCGACAGTTCGCCAAAGCGTTCGTCGTCCCCTTCGCTCCAACTCACGCAATAAAATTCCAAACTCGATCGCATATCTCGAGCTTGGGAAAGGCGGCGCGCTCGAACCGCAAATCGCGCGAAACTCGCTTCGATTCAATTTCCAAACTTCTTCCGCGCCCGCCGCTGCGCTACGTATACGGACGCGACGCAGCCTTTTAAAACGTTGCGCGCGGCGCGATAAGCTCGCGCTAGTGGGAGCCCGTTCCCTGCCCCCCCCCACCCCCTGAATTATCCAAGAGCCTGGACAGCGTGCGCTGCGCGCAAAGTTCGCTCGCTTCCGGGCAGCGGACGTCGCCTCGTCTCGGACGGACGCGGGAGACTATTGCCATTGCAATCGCGCAGAAAGGATATAAGAGCGATCCGCGCGATACACAGTCCGACGGCAAAGTTGGCTCGACGAAGATGCAGCTTGAGATTTTACTTTTGTTCTCCGCGCGCATCCTCGCGGGGTGTATAGATATTGTGTTTATACGAGACTCGCGTCCACTTGCTCGTCGAATCGTTTCTTAACGCGTCAAAACAGACGATTTAGCAGGTTCTTCGTCAATTATTGTCAATTAACTCGGAATCTCCTTCGACCGGCCCAAATGGAGTTTAGCAGTCCTGGAAGCCACTTGTCGGACGAGAATCTTCCGCGGATGGGATACACGCGACGGAGAGCAGCTGGTCGAATAAACTTTCTTCTTCTTCTTCCTCTTTTTCTTTTACTACGCTATATTCTCTGCTCTGCAGGCGCGTGTCGGGTTGTATAACGATCGTCTCGGAGAAGCTAAAGCGCGAGAGGACGCGTTCTCGGATGGAAGAAACCGCGGAGATGAAACTGGAGCGGCACACGCGCCTTATAAATATTTATGAAAGCGCTCGCCTCGTCTTTGTCTCCAGAAGGTATATAATATGTGTAGTGAACGCCTCGGCGCGCCTGTCTTTTTCCCTATCCTCTCTCGGAGCGGTGCGCGCTCTCGCGGATAACGCAGATCGCATTGTAATGTCCTACTTTACCCGCGGAGTTGCGATACCGCTGAGAGGATAGCCGCGAACCCGCTGCACCTTTCTTTTCTTCCCCCGGCTTTTCTTCGCTCGGTCGCCTACTTTTCTTCCTGCTCTCTCGGAACGGCGGGGCGGGGGGAGGCGCGCTCGTATCCTTTTTTACTTCCGAGCGCGAGCGTGGCGAACGCCTCCGGAATACGCAACTTTCTTACCGTAAATGACGTACGTCGGAAGTCTTGAACTTTTATATTTATATATATATATATATATATATATATATATATATATATATATAAATAAGCGAGAGCGTATATGCGTGTACTCAGATTTTTCCGACGTCGAGCGATTGCGTTAGCCGCGCGCGATCTTTTTCCTATATAGTATTTTAGATTTGGAACGTGCGCACCTTCGACACGCGCGGCTTCGTCGCGAGACATTCGCGCGCCAGTGTATGTCGAGAAAAATTATACCTTGGAAATGCGATGCACGAATTCTTTGCGACTGGTGAGGCGTAGTTGCAGTATAAATATGGTTTCTTCGCGCTAGATTTATTCGTTTGAGATTCGTGTCGTCTTGACTTGGAAATTGTCTTAAATATTCATTGCGTTTAGCATAAGCAATCGTATCCTGCTCAATTGAAGTACGTTGCAAATAACGAATTTATTTACATCTGTATACGTTTTGCCTTTGGTTCAGATTTTATCTCGACTGATTTCCGAAAATTCAGTTTAAATTTATAATTCATGTGTCCTACCCTGGGGCCAGGTTCCTCTTTGAACGCCTTTCGTACTTTCTAAATCTAAAATAGCGAAAAATTTACCATTTCTCATATTTAAATAATATTAACCTCTCAAGCAGTGAAATATCATTTTACAAATTAGTGAATATTCACTAATTAATACGGTGCATTGTTGTAAAAATTATAATTCGCTATAATACGTAGTGAATAGTCACTATTTATGAAACGAGTTATCATTTTGCTCATTTCATTGCGTTTATTATCGAATTAGTAAATATTTACTGATTCAAACAGTAGAAAGTATTTGCTTTAAATTGTCACTGGAACTCTGATTATCCAATACATAATCACTTTAGCAATAAAAGGTGGAGTATTATGAAAATTACTATTTTTTCAATGAGTCATAATGACTTTTAAGAGAAATGAAATTTTCGGTATACTTATACATTTTTAACATCCGAGAAATTCACTATTCAAGTGGAGAATCCACCAGCCAGAAAAAGTAAAATTTTATGGACTTAGTCATTTTGCAACATGAGAAAAATTTGCTATTTAATTAGCTAACAATTAGAACTTGTAGAATAAGCGAAAATGTATGCCCCCCTCAGCCTCCTGTTACTAGGGCCACACACTATGTTGAGTAATGTATTTGCAACATTGTAGGTAATGTATTTTCACTATTTCAGCTAGTGTACATTGCTACCCAAATATTATTATTAACCACTATTTGCAAGGTTTATATTCACCATTTGCAATGTTCATATTTACCATTTTAGGTAGTCTTTGTACACTTTTTCAATTGGTTCATTTTTTTAACCTATTTAAACCGTGATTATTAACTAGTTCACTGCAGTTACACCAAAAGGTACCATTATAACTTTTTCAAATTGTCAACATGAACTAAAAAAACAGTGAATTATCACTGTTTTAGATTTAGACAGCAGCAATACGAATAAGATTAATACATGCATTTCTAAAGGAGATAGTTTGACACGACGCAAAACACACCGTACAAATTCAAAATTTATCGTCAATCGAAGAAAGTGCAGAACTTGCGAAAGCTCGTAACAGCTGTCAGACCAGCCGCGCTACATGGCTATATGGCGGCGGCGGCGGCCATGGTCCTATGGTGCGCGCCATTGCATAGGATGAGGCTACAGTTAACCTCGAGCTTAACCGCGTTCCTGTCAAACGCACTCTCCCCTCTCTCTCTCTCTTTGCCCTTCACTCTGCTCGACGCTGTTATACCCTCGACCAAAGAAAGTCAATCGGAAAGCGACGTTGACGCAAGTCCGACGTGTTCCAAGCGGCAACCTTTGCGAAACTATTAATTTGTGCGCAAACAATTATATATAGCACTCATTTACACGCCGAGGGATATCCACCAACCTGACACCGCATAGTAGCTTGTCATGTCACAAATATTACATGTATATAGTGAAGGGAACGACGATCGCTGCGCCTGAAGTTCGAACTTTCATTCTGCCAGGGCCGAATCATCGGAGATCGCGACGACGAAAACGATGCGCTGAATATTCTTGTCGAACGCTTCTCATTGCACTGCTCGCGAAGAGAATAATCTAAAGTTGCTCTCGTAATCCCCAACTGCAAGACGGCAATGCTGCGTTAATTGCCCGTAATCTCGGAGCAAGCCCCATTAAAGAAGAAAAAAGGCGGCAATAAACACTATAGCGAAGGAAACTATCCTCTCTGTCTCTCTCTCTCTCTCTCTGTCTTGCCTGAAAGGCGCGCGTCGTAAAAGAAATGGAAAATATGACCATCAGCGCTCGCTCGCTGCGTTATTATTTATACGAGCTCGCGAAGCAGTCGCGCTCGCGGTATATAGGCTGCCGAGGACGGCGAGACTTCACTTTGACGATGGCTTTTACGTTTATGCCAGTCATTTTCGTGAGTGTTTCGAGGTCATAAAGGTTCGCATTATGCGCGGCCGCGCGACGACGCGACGGGATACACGACTACCGCGGGCTGTATATACGTATACAGCCGCATTGACATCGCTTGCCGCGCGGACGGGGAATCGCTCGCTGAAACGCGTGTGTATACAACTCGGGTGTACGAGAGAGACCTACGCGGTGCAAGCGCGCAATGGTCCGCGTTGAGAGCTTCGCTTGATTTTTGAGGAGACTCGGGGACGAGCTGCCAAAACTCGGCTTCCTTGCGGCTGACCGAAATTTTTGACCGGTCGTTTACCGGCGAATTTTAGTGGAACGTGCACCGCACACTTTTATCGCGTAAGCCCCCCTCCCGCCTTTGCGCGTCTCTATTTTACATCGTCGCGACTCGCTCCGGGATGACCGTAGCGCAGCTTCGATTTTCCGGCAAAGAGTACTTTTCGGGATAAACTTTTTTCATTTTTCATTTTTTGGATATTCACTTTTGGGCAAAAAATGAAAAAGTTTTCCAAAATTTCAAATTGCAGTTTTCCTTGCGAAAAGTCCTCGGAAATGTTCGACGTACGAAAAAGTGTTCGTATGCGTCCGCACGAATATTTTATTCTTCTTCTAAACGTGAACTGCTCAACTCTTTACTATATAGAAATCTGACGCGCACTGTGTAGTCTTCTCGAGAAACGACGATACGTCACAAATACGTTTCCATCTCAATGAGACAGAAGTACATTTACATTTCAGCCACTACGTAACTGACTCATAATATATTCTGGCAGTTTCCAGAGTAGATCCGACATCTTATATATCAGTAAGATATATAATATTCGTATATGGAAAGTTCTGAACGGCCGCTCGTCACCGCGCATACTCTCCCCCCCCACCCCCTAGACAAATATCGTTATATCCTCGCGCGCGATCCAGTTGGAGAGTATATTTCCAAACCCTTAGTGAAATTGGCTTCGTTATACGCATTTGAGAGCGGCGGGTGACCGGTTTCCCTCCCCGCTCGAGCAACTATATATATAACACGCGTATAGGCTACTGAGAATACGACGAAGAGGAAGAAAAAGGCGGGAGGGGAGCGCGCGGTAGGCAGCAAGAGCGAGTGATTCAATATCCCTAATGGAGAAGACGTATCGGTCGAGCGGGAATCGCGGCGCTTGCGCTCTTTGAGGAAACGGAAGCTCCGGCTTCGCGGCGGCGAAGGGAACTAATTAAATTAATGAAGTGCTTCGTCGTCACTCGGGCGCGAGTCTTGCCGTCTCGCTGTATATACGCGTGCACCACTATTAGGCGTACGTATAGTCGACTTTCGCGCTCGACGACGAGATTCTGTATACTGCGCGGCGCTCAGCATTTATTTTTCGACGGCTTAGAGCGCCTGCCAGGACTCGAGAATACTGATGCACCTTTAAAATGTTAAAAAATTAATGATTGAATTTTATTTTTTTTTAATTAACTTATAAATAATATTATCAATTATAAAAAAAATTTTATGTATAGGTACAGCATGTCTTCGAAGGTCAAAATCCATGAACTCCATTTTTCTCGTTCACCGCAGACTTTAGTTGAATCTGGGCATCGGAAAACATGTAGTTTCCAGATGAGTGTGGGGATTTCCAAATAATTAAGATTCAAAAAAGTTAGATACAATTTATTACAAAAATTGATTAAAAAATGGAAAAAATTATAAATATTCTTCTGAAATTGTTTACAACTTTTTTGAATCTTAATTGTTTTCGAATCCCCACACTTATCTGGAAACTACATGTTTTTAAAGCAGATCTGTAGCTGCCAGAGAGCTCTCCGATGCCCAGATTCAAGTATAAAGTCTGCGGCGAATGAAAAAAATGGAACTTCATGGATTTTGGCCTTCGAAGTACATATTGTACCTGGAATATGGCATATATAAAAATTGTTTTATGTTTACAGCATAATATATAAGCTAATACCTTTATAGTAAAACATTATTTAAACAATGTCAAGTTAATAAAAAATAAAATTCAATTTTTCATTATTTCACATTTTAAAGGTGTATCAGTCAGCTTAAGGAAGTTATTTCGCTGAAGATAAATTAACGATTTGATTGCTAGGAAATGTAGAGTCTATTCCTGATTTCTTTTTATTTCGCGCATTTGCGCGTCGAAACTCCATTAGCTCGAATTCTGCTGCGGAACGACGCAAAAATAATGTGTAAAAAGGCAAAGCCAGCAGACGCATGCAAGATCGCGCAAAACAACGACAGCAGCAGCGGCAGCAGCAGCAGCGACGAGATTTTGCGTTGGAGATTATTAACGTCGATAATTCAGAGCTTTGTGGACGATTGAAGCGCACAGCAGCGCACACGTCCCCCCCTTCCTCTCCCAAGAGTCCCCGTGTGGTAACGATACGCACCGGCAATACGTAGTGGCAGCCGCACCCCCGACGCGTAACTCTCTCTCTCTCTCGCTCTCCTGCGCTGTCTCTCGCGCACACTCGTTCCTCTAGAGAATAATCCAGACGCGTAATACCCTGAAATATTAAATGGCGCTACGCGACGGCATCCTTTACGTCACCGAAACCCGAGAGAGTGAGAGAGAGAGAGAAAGGGTAGAAATGCGTTCTTTTTTTTGTTCGCACTTACGCGCGAGCTTCCTCTTCATATTGCAGTGTCTACGCGGCAGCCGTTTATCGCGTCTCGTGGCAAAAGGTACATATATAATATATATAGAGAGAGAGACTGCAGGGAAGCCACAACAACGACGGGCCGACCCTTGATTAAATTCCGTAGACGAAATAAGAGTCGGCTTAACGATAACAGCTTCACGTTTTTCATTTGGCTCCGCCTTTCTCTCCTTGTGCCATTGTTCGCTGTAATATCGATTTGTTTCTTTTCGATTTAAGAGACAACCAGCTACGATTTCACGCTTCAACAAGCAATGCTCGAAGCTCTTCCTTTTTACAAAAATTCCAAAACACTCAAATACGTTACACCCACTTTGGATAGTCATACGCATACTGATTATTATAGTCAGGCAACAAGACCATTTATCAAAAGCCCAATCCTTGAATTCTCCCTCTTTTTCTATGCCACGCCGACCGACTGTCCGTCCGCCCCGTGCGATAAAAAGCTGAAGTTGGTCGATTCACGCGCTGCTTAATCAAAACGCAAAGACCCCTGGCTCCCCGGAGCCATTATTAACGTAGTCGGAGTCGCCTCTCGTGTGCCCGCGCGATTCCCGCCTCATATAGCTCCCTCTCGAAAATCCCTTGTAAAACGCATCGACGCGCGACGACCGGCGCAACGTTTCACGTGTATATAGGCGCACTGCTCTCCCCACGAGATCAGTCGTGTATAATTTTTGTCTTGCGCGCAACGCTGCGATACGCATGACGCGAGGCCGCGTCGCAAAAGTTGTCACGCGCGCGTACACATATGTACATCCGACGGCGGACAGACGGACAAAAACGGCGGTGGCGGCGGGGGGGGGGAGAGGCTTCGAAACCGACGGCATGATAATTAACCGCTCGCAAACACTGCACCCCATGAAGCTTTCGAGCCAAAAAGCAGCAGTGGAATGCGCGCGTCCCAAAGCAAATACGCATTGCAGCTTCCACACTATTGCAATCCACTTTATCCGCCGGTGGTATGAGGTATGTCTGGCCCCCGCTATGTACTGCTGCATCCCCCCCTCCCCTCTCCACCCAATACTAATGCTGCGGCTCCGCAGCACAAAGCCGACACGTATGCGTCCATGCGCTTCTTATTGCGAGAGTAGGAGAATGAGAGAGAGAGAGAGAGGGAGGACGCATTATTCGACTGTCTGCCCTCACGCTGATCGTACTACTGAGCCTGCCAATATACGTGCGTATATAGCTTTTTGCTGTTGCGCGAACCGTTTGTTTCTTGATTTTGGATTTGCGCTCTGCGGGTCTGTGTGCAGCGGGCTAATGATGTGAATGATTATTTTTTTACGGGGTACCTGTTGAAATTGAACTCGCACTATTGACTTTGGAAGAAAATGGCTAGATTTGCTTTCAGACGGCAGCGCTATAGATATTCAGAAACGCGTTGTTACCGAGTTCAACTCGAGTATGTATATTTGTGGATTAAAAGCGTTATTTTTACTAAAGTCATATTTCAATACTGAAGACGCGTTGCGTCTCTTAGATAACCGGATGTTTTTTCAAAGTGCCAGTGTCCAACAGATTTATTCAAAGAATTATTTCATCGTCACCGCATATTATATCCTGTTATTCAACTTTGTAATTACAATAAATACCGAACGAAGTGGCCAGTAATACTTTTAAATTCGACGGAATAATGCCAGGCTGACTCAGACTTGTTTCAGCAGCTTATGAGCAGATATTACCTGCGCTTAAGTGCACTTTATTCGAATTAATTCGATCGGCAAATTCAATATCGCGTATTCCAGAGATTATTTTATTGTTAACAGCGATAAGTATATAGGTACCATCGGATCGCCGCTTATAATCACTCATAACGGATAAAGCTTCTTCTTTTATAATGCGAGAATTATCAAGCACTTGTGTTCATTAACGATTTGTAAAAATATTATTTTAATTATGCATGCGCAAATATTAAGTAACTGCGTAAGTTAATTGTTTATTTGAAAAGTGCTTAAAAATTCGTGAAAAACTCAAATCTTTCTTATCCAACAAATGTTTCAATGCGCTGCACTGATGTCACATCAGACTTTGAGTATCGGACGACGAAAAGGATTTTTTTAAATAAATCCGATCTATTCAAGAATTATTCATTCACACACCTTTTCTCGCTACAATATTACAATTCCTTACGGAAAGAATATGCAATGCACTATCTACTCTCTAAATCTAAAACAGCGAAAACTTTACTATTTCTCATAATTAAATAATATTAATCTCCCAAGTAGTGAAATTTTTCACTATTTACACGCAATAAAAAAAATATCATTTTACAAATTAGTGAATGTTCACTAATTATTATAGTGCATTGTTGTTATAAAATTATAATTCGCTATAGTACGTAATGAATAGTCACTGCTTATGAAATTAGTTAGCATTTTGCTCATTTCATCGCGTTTACTATCGAATTAGTAAATATTTACTGATTCAAACAGTAGAAAGTATTTGCTTGAAATTCTCACTGGAACGCTGATTATCCAGTACATAATTACTTTAGCAATAAAAGGTGGAGTATTATGAAAATTACTATTTTTTCAATGAGTCATAATGACTTTTAAGAGAAATGAAATTTTCGGTACTTCTACATTTTTAACATCCGAGAAATTCACTATTCAAGTGGAGAATCCACCAGCCAGAAAAAGTAAAATTTTATGGACTTAATCATTTTGCAACATGAGAAAAATTTGCTATTTAATTAGCTAACAATTAGAACTTGTAGAAGAAGCGAAAATTTATGTCCCCCTCAGCCTCCTGTTACTAGGGCCACACACTATTTTGAATAATGTATTTGCAACATTGTAGATAGTGTACTTTCACTATTTCAGCTAATGTACATTGCTACCTAAATATTATTTTTATTGACTATTTGCAAGGTTTATATTCACCATTTGCAATGTTCATATTTACTTTTTCAATCGGTTCATTCTTTTAACCTGTTCAAACCGTGATTATTCACTAGTTCACAGTTGCAGCATTATAACTTTTTCAAATTGTCAATATGGACTAAAAAACAGTGAATTTTCACTGTTCTAGATTTAGAGACTATATGCATAATTAACATAGGAAGCGCGCACTCGCACGCGCAGAATCGTATTTCCCAACTCGCCGAGAAACAAGGAGTGGACCGAGAAAATATTCCAAGGAGAATCCAGGGAGCGCGAATTAAAATTCGAGCGGGCGATCGCGCGGCAAAAGTCATTCGAGCCGAGCAACGAGCGCGCGCGTGCAGTGTCCCTCGGGTGAAGAATCGAGGCGAAATCGTACTTGACTTTCTATACCCGCACCTTTCGATACTTTCGCGAGCTTGAAAAAACTAAAGCGATTTCAACTAGTTTACGCGGGGGGCGGGGGGCACGACAGCATTTGCTCGGGATCGCTGCCTCGAGTTTGATCGGCTTCTTATTTTCTCTCCTCTCCATTTGGCAGCTGCGCGCGGAAGAGAAAGAGAGAGAGAGAGAGAGCGCAGGGGGATGTGTCACGAGGCGCCTCCTCGCATCCATCAAAAAGTCGGGAAGCCGGCTGCGAATGGAAGCTCACCTCGCGTCTCCCGGGAAATCGGTCCGCCTGAACTTTCGACTCTTTTCCCGAGCATCCCTGCACGGATGAGCTTATATTTCTGCTCTCTCTCTCTCTCTCTCTCTCTCTCTCTCTCTGTCTCTCTGTATATGCGATGAGAGCAATATGTGAGAAAGGATGTATCGCCCCGGTATTGCACTGCTGTACGTCGCAAAAGACCATTTGTTTTCAGCTCACTTCTGCATCGAGTAACCAATTTCTATGTACTTATATGCATAAAAGCCTTATACGACGATGCATCATTCTCTTGTATATTCTTTTTATATAAGAGTAGCTATCGCTTGGATGTGTGCTTACATTGTTTATGCGGATGCATTTTTTTTTTGTGAGACGAGTGATAAGTGTATAAGCGACACTTTTTATCATTGCAGTGCTCTGGTTATTTCTTCTCGCTGCGATGCTGTAGGATACAGAACGTATATATATAGACAGCCGCACTAACTGCAACTGAAACGTTAGCGTTTGCTTGCTATATGTAATATTTCATGTTTGTTGCGAGTGTAAGTCATATTTGCATCCAACGCGTTGCTTGTTTAGACTATTGTCTATATTTTTTACTTACCAGAATATTCTATTTTTATATTTTTTGTTTTTTCACATTGTTGTTGTGTATGCATCATGTTCGGAAAACTGTTTTGTTAATACCCAGATTTTTATTTACTGTTAAATTCTATTAACTGCATACCTTTATTCGAACGAAATCTTGATAACAATTTTGCATGACAATTAGAACAAGGTACATAAAAAAAATATTCATCATAAACTATTTATTTTAATGTAGACTTCTCTAGTAAAAACAATTAACTTATATTTTTGGTTTGGACAATATTGGTGCGGTAATAAAGGCAGAAACCCTTGAAAAAATATATATTTTGAATCAAGTTTATTTAACATCAGAATATAATTTGTAATATAAATTGATATTAATTCTTATTTACAATAATAAATGTTTTTTATTCATTAAAAATAAATTATAATAAAATCAAGTTGTCAAACATGGATCAACCATTTGATAATTACAACAAAAACAAAATAAGCTTCAATTGATCTTGGTAAAATAAAATTGCACAGCGATCCATATTTGATAGACTCGTAAATGAATTCGAATAAAGTATAGGAATGAAATACAATAAAAAGACAACTTTCATAAGTACGATAACAATAATATATAACGTGTATGCCTGTATACATGATTCTTACAACAACATTCCAAATTTGTTATCTTTCCTAGTCTACTCAATCTTAAAGTCGAGCACCAACCAGCCTTCTGACGCACAATCTCGCTCGTTCGTTAAAAAGTTTTCTCGTCACTTGTTCAATGATCATTCCTCTCGCCTACACAAACCGTACAATATTTTAATATGTATATTTGTCTTTATTTATAATTTATATATTAACATCATCTCTGTTTCTCTAGAATTGGCGGAATTATAATCGTAAGCATAAGGTGCTTAGCCTAGTAATGTATACTTATACAAAAGAACGGCACCCTAAACCTGTTTTTTTTTATAAAGTAGCGGTAAATAATGTATGTATTCTTTTTTTATTACTACAAATCCTTCACTCTCATGCTCTCGAGTTTTCTGGTAGTAGGATAGATAATTCAATACCTGCCCATTCATAGTTATTTGCAGACCGACAAACGTCTTAAAGAACATTAAATGCTCGGTTTCTGGCTACGATTGGGCAGTTGTAAAATTGATATCTCTCTCTCTCTCTCTCTCTCTCTCTCTCTCTCTCTCTCTCTCTCTCTCTCTCTCTCTCTTTTACTTGCAATAGAATTGCAGCACTGGACATAGTTATGGTTTTGCTTCCTCTTGATGCATACGGTAACCTTATTTTCAAGCCTTTCTCGACTCTTTTTTTTGTAAATGGCAGTTATGTATTTCAGCATCGTCAGCAATTTTGCTTCAAGGGCGCAAAGACGGATTCGATAGACGGATTTCTCGGACTTTTAAAAAACAACTGCTTAAATTATAATATTTATATATGAAAGGCAGTTTCGATCGTTGATTAATTTATAGTGTCTATCTATAAAACCTGCTCGAACAAAAAGGCTTCCTTCATATCAAACGCCTAAGGTTGAACCTCCGCGAGTTTCCCAAATACAGTCATTGATCCTCGCTAGGCTTATTGATTTCCATAATAAGTCATAATGTTCACCCTCAAAAGCTCTGAATGCATTTCAGAAAATCTCAAAATGTATTATATATAAAAAGATGAATCGAAACTCCCGCTCGAATTCATCGTGCCTCCGACGCCCCCACATATACTCATTACCCTATCGGCTTTGTATGAAAAAGGAAGCTTAAAGCGCTTCCTCGTCGAGCTTTTTGTTAGCCGCAGCCGCATATGTACCTATATATAGAATCGATGCGTGCATCCAACGACTCATTCGCTGAAAAAGCTCGAGGCACATCCTCAATCGGAAGCAAATAACCGGACGCATTATTGACGTTTCGTCCGACGAATATGGCAGTTTTCGAGCTCGCGCGCGGCTACCGGTCTCATCATATATATATGTATACACGCTAGAGCGTTTCCGTCTTTGGTGCGCGAAAAATTTATGGCCCGTCAGAATTCAAGCTCTACGTGCTGAGATTTATTTTTCCACACACTTAGCCCGCTCTGCAGCAGTTCCCTCTCTGACACGAGAGGGACAGAGAGCGCGAGCGAGGATGCGTGCTTTTGTTGTTCTTTTTCCTTTTCTTTTCTGTTTTATTCTTTTTGTTTTATTTTCTGATTTTTTTTTTTTTTTTTTGAGATTACATACGCGATCGGGGGTCAGTGTTGCTTTTGGCGCAAAACCAAGCTTGCGAGAGATTGAAAAAGCCGCGACGAACTTGATGAACACACTCGCGAAGCATATAACGTACTTTAATAACGCGCTGATGAAATATTTTTTGTGCCGAAAAAGGCGAAGAGTATTGGTTTCGATTCATATTGAAATTTGTGAAGGATGTTTTTTTTCTTCTGTTTTCAATTGAAATTCTCGCGATTTGTCATTCGCGTTCGAGAGAGCGAAAAAAAAATTAATTTATCTTTAAAGAAAGGTACGTAGATCAATTCGAAATCAAAGCCATCCCCGGCCAAGTATTCTCGGAACGTTAAGAAAACTTATCGCTGCAAGCTTCTTTTTTTATCCGTTCAACAGGCCGTATCTCTCCGGTTGACAGGCCTTTAAATTCCATTTTATTGGCATTATCCGCATAAGACCGGAACCTTAAATCTTTTACGGGCATATCATTTTAAACGGGCCGTAAATTATCGGCGCAGAGAATAAAATCAGCTCGCGTATTATTATTTTTTTTTTCGCCCTCTCCCTCGCCCTTCCCTCGCGTACGCGTTCTTTTTTTTATATCCTTCTCGCGGCAGTCGCAACGCAGCTAAATAGCCATTACCGGATTAATCCATCGGTGAAAGACGAACGGCGACGGCGCCGCGGCGCGCTTTAACCGTTCTACATATATATTATGCACGTATAGGTGGAGAGAAGAGCCGGGCTACCGCTGTATACGCGGAAGGAATCTCGTCCGTGCACGAAAAGTCACGAAACGTAAACTCGAGTCTTGAAATTTAACGGCGGAGACACGCGCGCGAGCATAAAGGAGCTTTTACGACTGACGGCGATGAAACTTTCATCTCGTCTCGTCTCCGGCGACTGGAAAAAGCCGAGTCGAATAAGTCCTGCAGGTATATATATATGCGCGCATCCGCGCGCACATGCACGAATAAACGTCCCCCTCGTCGCCCGCCGCAGTCTCGGACGTTTGTATTCCGCGACGCGACGTCCGATCTTATTCCTCCTATCGTTTCGTTTCGCCTCTATCAATCTATCGCGCTCGCGAGCGCGAAGATTACTTCTCCATTCGCGGCGCCGTCGGCGGCCGCTCCACATAGAGCCGATCGGTCTTCGATCCCGCGCTTTTTCCGCGACGCGCCGAGGAGATACGAGTCGCTGGACCCGGTTTTCCAAATGGCTCTGTGTACGTACGAGTACGTCCAAATTTCGGAAACAACAGGCACGGAAAAGTTGCGAGAATTTTTCTTGAAGACACACACCTACCAGACCTGATTTTTCTCGTTGCTCATGGCCGATGGTAGGGTATACCTTTTTCCGGATCAAAAACGACTCGAATAAACGAGAAATAATTGACAAGAAGAGAATTCATAGATTTTTTTCTCGAAAAGTATGGACTTTTAGAAAAATTTCATTAGAAGAAGAATGCTCTGAAATTTTTTCAGATTGGTCCGATGGAATTTTTGATTTTTCGAAAATCAAAAAATCGAAATTTCAGAAAAAATTTCAGAGCGTTCTTTCATGAATTTTAAGACACTTTTGTTCCAATGAAATATTTTTAAAAGTCCATAGTTTTCGAGAAAAAGAATAGTCTATGAATTCTTGCTTTTTAACTATTTCTCGTTTTTCGAGTCGTGTTTGCTCCGGAAAAGAGTGTACCCTACGATCGGCCATGTACGCGAGCTTTTTCTCTTTAAGAGTGACCTAAGGAACGAGAAAAAATAGGTCATGGCTGCTTCAGCCTTCAACAAAATTTTTTGCAACTTTTCCGTCCGAGTTGTTTCCGAAATTTCCTGGACGTACTCATATATGCATATAACGCGTGTGACTTTGTGTGCGAAAAGAAATGTTTTTCTCGACGCAAGCGGACTTTGGCGATACATACGATAGTCGATATACACGAACGCTATGTTTTTGGATGCAGCCGATCAAATATCTCGCTGTATATATACTCTTTATATCGATTGCGAAGAAATGCAATACTTACGGAGCCCGATACGACCTCTAGCGTTATTTATTTACTTGTTTCTTCGTCAAGCGTTCGAATTTAAATGCATATGCTGTTCTTTTACGATTCAGTTTAGCCGCACATGAACGATTCGCAAAGTTTTCCCTTTCGCTAACTTGCTTCTCGCCCTGACTCGGCGAATCGACGATATTGAAAAATCGTTCGAGTGAAACACTTTTTCGAATGACTCTGGGAGATAATTCGATTGACGTAAAAAAATATGCACTATGTACATAAATGAGATTAATTGAGTGCATGCATATTTTATACAATTATATAAGCGAACGCTTAGTCAGTTATTTTTGTACAATTTTTTTTACACCAATCACTGTAGACGCGCATTTGCTGGGATAATTCTGAAAAAAAACTCCTCGATCGTAAATTACAGCAAACGGCTCTTCTGCAACGAATATCGAGAGTCCTTAAAAAGAATTATTCGAACAATCGTTTAGTTGACGATAGAAGTGAAATTTTTGAAACTCATCGATAGTACTCGTTCGATCGCTATATTTAATCGTATCGTTTACCCAATTTTACTTCAATGCAATGAAAAAACCTCGCTGTCACGTTCACTAACGACTCTTTCGTCGAGTCAATTCGACGGCGCGAACAGCAGCAGAACTAAAACCGAAGAGAAAAAATAAAACTTCAATTCATCGCGGATATCGATTAAAAATTATACTCTCTTCAGTTTCTGGACTTCGAAGCTGCCGTGCAATTCGTCAAACTTTCGGTTTTAATTCCCCAGCCGCGATTGCGCGTTTTAAAAAAGCTTTCATTTCCTTATAAATTCGACGATATAGCCACCTCTCGTTCGTCGTATCCTCAATTTTTCTTCCCCTCCTTCGTCCTCCCTAATACAGCCTCTTACGAATGGACTCTTTGCAATCGTTGAGCGCGACCACTCGAGCCTGCTTGCCACTAGGCGATAAAGGAACGTCATCGTCTCTCTCCCTTCTCCTCCGCTCTGCCGTTTTCCTTCTCTTTCTTCTTCTGCAGCTTAACTTTTTTCTCTCTCTCTTGGTCTTATGAGAGAGCCGGTGCCGAGCGATCGTTGGTCTTTGTTTTACGCAGCTTCACGGTCGCGAAGATGTTGTTCCTGCGAAAAGAAAGTCACACACGTTGCAGTGCGGAGGCCCGCGCACCCGCGCAAGCCGCGAGGAGAGAGACGGAGAAAGAACGACTTTGCACGGAATCACCTTCCAGCCGTTATCAGCACTAATCGTAAAGAAAAACGTGCTTCATGCCCCTACTCGTCGGCGTAGCGCGAACATGTCCGAAGGAATTGTGTGTGTACCGGTGGACGTTTGCCCGATTGCGCGAACGACCGAGAATGAGAGAGAGAAAGAGAGAGAGAGGGGATAAAACAAGAGTGCACGAGCATTATTTTTTTCTTTTCCATCAGCGCGAGGCGTTGAACACTGTATCGCGATGCTTTATTTTCAGAAAATCGGATTGCCGCCTTGGCCGAGAGCGCGTCATATGCCGCAGATATATATATGTCGAATTTCAAAAAATAAATGCAATTTTCTTTGGTCTAGAATTCGCAAAAAAGCTTTTTTAAGCTAGATCCTTCGGACCAATGGCACTTTCTTCCGTAAGCCGGAAGACGATGACAAATGCCAAGGAACATGTGAAACAAAGAATATGAAAATTTAACATGGGGAGGTATATGGAGAAACAAGAAAACATTGGCTATTTGGATTTTTTTAAACGGACATAACATTTTATCGGAGCATCGAATCTTGGCATATTTTTTATTTAATTAAATTTTATTGGTGCCTCGTAAACATTCGTAGTTGCCATTATTCGAGTATTTCGACGTATTAATTTTTCGTAAAAAAAGCGTAAAATCGCTCAGAAATATGGTTACTTGTAACTTTTCCCATGTTCCTCCGCACTTTTGACTATCTTTCGGCTTACAGAAGAAAGTCTCATCGGTCCGGAGCCTCTATGCTTAAAAAAAAATTTTTGGATCTCTGGATCCCCCGAAAAGTGCATTTTTCTGGGAGAATTGGCCATATATACGACTATTCCTTTACGTGAATCGCCTATCCTTAAAACCTATTGCCAACGAGATAGTGAAACGCGCGTTGAAAAATCTCAAGTACGCGGCAAAAAGAAAAAAAATAACAATAATGTCTCCGCGTTAGCATTGAAAAGCGAGCTTCATCGCTCAGCGGCTTCCGAACGCGTCGAAAAACAATCCGCTTAACGCGGCTTTCGCGAAAGTTAATCGCTCCCGAGTCTCGCCGGCTCTCTTGCGACCCTCCCCCGCAACCCCCTTATAGAAGCAAAAGTAATTAATGATCTTCGGCTTGAAACGCGCGCCGTTATAGGCGTCGTCCCGGCGAACCGAGCGAGTTTTGCAGCGAATTCGCGGGCGGCAGTTCGAAAGTGAAGTTTTGTAATTGCCATATCGGCTCGGCCGGCCGCGCGTCATATTTCGCTCGGTTGGCTTCGATACGCAAATGATGTAAAGTACCGCCTCCAGGCAGTGTGTGTATACATATATATATACGTACGTAGAGCAGGTTATATATATATATATATGCGAAGCTTATGCGATAACGACACTGATAATACAGAGATGCATGTCTAGCGGTGCCTCGACCCATTCGCTTCGTTGCTCTCATTAAGGATGCGCCGGAGAATATTTCCAGACTCAAATGCATGCTGCGCATACGTGTGTGCCCCGACGGAACGAAGCGACTGCGTCTCTGCTATACAGCCGTATCAAACGTCTAAGCGTCGAGCGTCAATGCGTATACATGTCACAGAATTGATACACATAGACATTTGGAGATACAAAAATAATTATACGCGCAATCGTGCGGACGGGAAAACAAGGCGCGATACAATAAACTCAAAAAGTAATAATAATGATGGAGTTATAAAGAAAAAAACGGGTAAAATAATACAAATGAGTAAAAAAGAAAGAAAAAAAAACATAATAACTGGGTTACGCGGAACTCGGCGATCACTGCTGCTTCTTCTTCTTCTTCTTGGTGACGGACTGGTCGACGCCCCAGAGATCGTACCAGGGTCCGCAGGTCTTCTTGTTCCTGTCGAGCCTCTCGCTGTCCCTGCGGAGCTTCGTCCTCGGCAGCAGGGTCTTCTCGGAGACCGCCTGGTCCTTGACGATGATGCAGCTGTAGGTGGACTCCTCGTCGGAGGCCTCGGTCTCCGTGAAGTGCTGGATCATGAGGCCGTCGTCGTCGTCGCCGTAGGCCTTCTTCCGGCGCTCGCTGTTCCGCTTGGCCTGATTGCTCTCCTTGAGCTCGGCGACGATGAGGTTACGCTTGGCCTCCATGCTGCGCTTGCGCTCGTTCTCCAGGATGGCCTTGCGCGACACGTTGCCCACGAAGTAGCCCCTCTGCTGCTGCTGCTGCTGCTGCGGCTGCTGCTGCTGAGGTGGCGGCGGCGGCTGTGGTTTCGGCTGCTCGTCGTGATGGGGTCTGCGGTACTCGGAGCGCTCGGACATCTTGGGCCTTTCGGCGGGGGTCGGCAGGTCCTCGAAGTAGTCGAGCGAGGAGGTGGACTTGTCCGGGAGGTGCATGCGCTCGGCGGGTTTGGGCTCGTCCTGATGCGCGGAGCGATGCTCGGCGCCGTTGATGCGCTCGTTGGTGATGGTGGAGCCGCTGTTCTTGCGCTCGAGGCTGCGGTGCGAGGGCCCGGGGCTGCCCTCGGAGCTGTTGTTGGACTTGCGGGACTCGTCGCGCGACTTGGCGCGCTCGTCCTTCCGCAGCATTTTGGGAATGTCGACGAGCGAGCGGTGCTGCCAGAGCGCCATGCCCTCGAGGACCTCGGAGTCGCGGCGGAAGCGCCAGAAGCTCTTGGTGCGCTTGACGAGCTTCGGGCTCTTGTTCTCGAGCTCGAAGCCGCGGCCGGTCTGGACGAGGTGGGCCATGGCGCTGCTCTGCCTCGGCGTCGCGGGCTTCCGCTCGCTCTTCAGGCTGTTGTTGTTCGTGTCGTTCCTCTCGCTGGTGCTGCGCGCGTAGCCGTGCCGCTCGAGGATCTTGCTGCGCTCGAGCTTCGTCTCGAAGTTGGACTCGTAGCCCCGGTCCTTCTCGACGAGCAGCGAGTCGTTGGAGAATCCCATGGTCGTCTCGCCGTAGATGTCCTCCTTCTCGGAGTAGCGTCTCTCGCGATAGCGCTGCTGCTCCCGGAGCTGCTGCTGCTGATCGGTGGGTCGCTCGGGCGCCTCCTGCGACGGTGGCCTCGGCCTCTCGAATCCCCTGCTGGACGAGCGCTCGGCGTGTCGTTTCCTGTCGGCGTTCTTCTCGTAGGATCTCTCTCTCTCGTAGGTGAGCGTCGACTGGCGCGACGAGCTCAGCGACTTGTCGTACCGATCGCGGTCCCGATCGCTGCTGGCGTTGCTCGATCTTTGCTGTTGCTGCTGATGCTGCTGCTGCTGCTGCTGCTGCTGCTGAATAGCTCGGCTGCGCATCTGCTCGCGTTCGTACTTGTCGTAGGCCGGCTTGGACTCGTCCTTGTTGCCGTGCGGGCGATCGAGGCTCGTCTTGCCGTTGTACTCCATGGAGCGGCGCTCGAGGAACTTGGGGGGGCTGTGCTCGCGCGCGTACTTCTGCGCCGTCTGCTCGAGCTTCTGGGCGATTTGCTCGACTTTGCGCCCGGTTTCCGGGATGGTCTCGTCCTCGGACTCGGACGACTGCGAGGACTCGCTCTCGCTGCTCTTGTCGTTGTTGTACTTGGACTCCTCGTCGTCGCGCCTGTAGTCCGAGCGATGGCCGTCCTCGTCGCGGTGCTGCTGGTGCTGGCTCTCGTAGTACTTCTTGCTCTCGTACTTGTCCGAGCGATACTCGACGTTGTAGCTCTCCTCCTCCTCTTCGTCCTCGACGTCGACTTCCACCTCAATCTCGTCGTCCTCGGTCTCGATGTCCCGACGCTCGTGGCGCGACCTCTCCTCCTCGCGTTCCGAGCGCCTGCTGTACCTGCTGGAGCTGCCGTGATCTTCGTTGGAAGAAAAGTTTCCGTTTCTCTCGGGCTTGGAACTCCGGACAATGGCTCTGGTGTTCTCGTACTCGTTCTTCTGGCTGTCGCTTTGCTCGCGCTGCTGCTGCTGCTGCTGCTGCTGCTTCCTCTCCTTCTTGGTGGGGCTGCTGGACGAGTCCTGCTCGATGTTCCTCGCGTTTCTGCGCTCCTCGGACTCGTGCCTGCCGGGCTTCTCGTTCTTCACGCTGGTCGCGTCCGACCAGTACTCGGTCATGGAGCTGCGGTAAATGTGCCAGGACTTGTCGTCGCGCGGCAGAGTCTTCCACGAGTCGTTCTCCCAGTCCTTGCTCTCGCTCGAGCTCATCGCCTTGCCCTCGTCCTTCTTCGACAGCTGCTGCGGCTGCTGGTGCTGCTTGTGCTGGTGCTTCGGCTGCTTGGCCGGTCGTTCCGCGGCCTTGCGTCGTCGCAGTCTGTTTCGAAGGGGGTTCGGGTTGTGTGAACGAAGAGAAAAGAAAACGAAAAAAAAAAACGAACAGGTGCGAAGAGACAGACGTAGACGGGAGGATTTAACTTTTAAGGGAACTCGGAACTCTTTCGAGTGAACTTGGAATCTATCGCGTGTGCTGTTCGTAAAAACAAGTGGGTGAACCGAGCGCTAAGTTGCGCCGGTACGTATATAGTTCTCGTTGAACAAAGCGCGACGAGAGCCTCGCCAACGAAGCCGGGGCCAGTCGAAGAATGGCCGAGTTAAAAATTTCACTCGAAAGAATTCGACGCCAAGAGAAAAAGAGGAGGCGAGAGAAAAGTGAAGTGTAGACTTCGGCTGTGCCAAGAGACCAAGAACCAGACGATGCGAAGACGCTGCGTGCATAGTTGAGGTAGGAAAGGTATGTATATATATCTGTTTCTTTTATTTTATAGCTAGTCTCTCAGGAAGGAAAACAGCGGGGAAAGAGTGTTTTCACGGACTTTCAAAGAGAGAGAGAGAGAGAGAGAGAAAGAGTGAGAAAGAGAGAAAGAGAGAGATAGAAAGTGAAAGAGGAGATGGCGGTAAGAAGCGAGAGGAGAAAAATAAGGGGGGCTGGGGGGGGGCAGGTCGGTAATAGTCCACCACCGTCGCATTTAATTCCATCGATCGCAGTAACGCATGCGGAATCTACAAAGAAGGAGAGAAAAAAACAAAACGAAACGTAATCTAAAGAGTAAAAAGAAGCTCGTGTCCGAGAGTAACAAGCCGAGAGACGGGAGAGGAATTACTTTACGTATACTTGGCGAACAAAAGGGCGCAGAAATCTATTTTGGGTGGAAACGTAAGACGCCTCTATACAAACGCAGGTGTACAAACGTATTACAAGAACAAGTCGGCTCTCAAGCGGGGATCGTCATTATTTTCAAACTCTCTTCGCGAATGAAAAATTCAATGGGATCTTTTGTTTTCCCAGCTTCGCGCCGAGCTCGAGGCTCCTCAAAAACTCGAGGCTCCGAATTTCGATTCGAGTATAACGAATTTCGTGCGCGCGCTGTGTCTCAATTAAAGATGTGTACGGGTATGTTGCAAATTCCTTCCTCGTTAACGGAAGAGAGAAAAATTGCTTCGAATGCAATATCGTCGAGCGCTCGGACTGCGCGAAAGTGGGAAAACAAGAGCGCGTATTACGGGAATTTCACTATAAGAGCACTATATATATTTACAAAACTATATATACATAATTATTAATGGATAAGAAGCAATTCAGATATTCGACTTTGACAAACGGAGAGCTGCACGCAGTAATAAGTACGCAATAAATAATGCAAATTTTTGTACAAAGCTTTGCGTTAAACATAGGCAACTCGATCGTTAGACTATACATGGATTAAGCAACTACTGGGGGAGTCTATAGTAAATGAAATTTGAAAATTTGAAAAAATAATGAAAAAAGAACAGCGGAGGCCTCGATCCCGTTCGAAAGAGACGTCGAGGGGAGCAGAGCGGTAGCGGGATTTCCCCGATGCGTAACCAGCAGCAGCAGCAGCGGAATGAGCAACGTTACGCGCATCCGTTTGCTGCGCTATCTCCTCTACTCCCTCGGCCGTCTCCCTTTCTTTCTAACACTGAGTTTCCGGCTGGCTCACCTCATGGCCTCGTCGTCGCTGTAGTCGATGTCGGGCTGGACGGGCGGCTCGTTGGAGAAGCCGCTGTCGTTGCTGCTGTGCAGCGACGTGACGATGGCCTGAGGCGGAGGTACCGGCGGCACCGGCGGCTGCACTCTGCGCCCGCCTCCGCTGCTCAGCATCGTCGGCAGCGTTCCAGTTGGACGGATCTGCGGACAGACCGAATTTCAGACCTCGTCGCGTTTTTTTTTTTCATTTTTCGCCGCTGCTCATTGTGCCCCATTGTGCCAGACGTGTTGTGCCTAACGTTTCCGATAGAGACTGCGGCTTGGCACCTTTTTTCCGTCGTCTATACTTTCGGAATGGCTCGCGGAATCTTTCGATCGATGGAACTTTAAACGCGCTCCAGCTCAAAATTTCAACCCGATAAATCACAGAATCGTAACGTATGCAATAAATTGATTGCTATTGCAGAAGTCTGTTGATATAGTTCACGTTTCCGGTTCATTTTTCGAAAAGAACTTGAGAGAACGTATACTTTCTTAAAATAATGTAAGATGCTCAATGATTGAACGCAAAAATTGATCAATGTACGTGTAACAAAACAAAGTATTAGCGAATACATTAGTCAATTGTATCGGTGTATGAACTTTAATGTACACTTGTGTATTAATGCATACACGCATTGCATTTAATTAATTTTATTATTGCATTTAATTTCCATACACTTACCCGAAATTAGCTTTCGTATTACACAGAAATTAAAAACAATGTTAAAATTAATAAATTTACGTGCAAGCACATTTAACTACACCATTATACGTTTTTCGCGCAAGTGCGCACTTGCACACAATTATTTTCGAAGCAATACCCAAAGTTCATCCCCCTTCTTACAGTATCTACAGATTGTACAACAAGTCCCCTTACAGCTTTGGACTGTCGGCCGGTGGGCGCGGCGATGTTGTGGGAGCTGCTGCTCTTGGGGACGTTGCCGGCGGGTCCGTTGTTGCCGATGCCGCTGATGGAGGCCGATCCATTGAGCGCGTGGCCGTTGCTCGTGGCGTCGTTGCCGTTGGCCTGGATTGTCTCGCCGTCGCTGCCGTTGCTCGGCATCGGAGGCCGCGACGGGGGCGGTTTACACGGGGGATGCGCCGACTTCGAGTCCAGAGCCGTTCCGCGACCGTTGCTCGCGCTGTGATTCGGCGATCTGCGGAGAATCCGAGGCATTGTTTGCGTGAAGAGAGGATTACGCGACGCACTGTTTTGGCGGAGGGACTCGCGAGGCGTATGCCGCGTATAATCGATGCGATTTGATTAATTCGAGCTTACTCGCAATCGTGTTTCAGCTACTTCTTTTATTGATTCTCGTTTAAAGCGGTCCCGCGTAATTATTGTTCTTGATTTGAAAGTGAAATAAACAGGCGTTATGTTTTAATTGTTTTGTTTGTAAACAGCGATACTAAGCAAACAAGGTCGGAGACTGTTGAAACTGCAATCGACCAATATACGCATCTCGTATGTTTACGTTAACTCCTGCCAATGAAATAGCGTCGTAGATTCAAACCGGAATGAATTTATAATAGAAGATTCAACTCCTCGATTGGGCTTCAAGATTTTTAACCAAATTACTTATTTGAATGATACAGTTACTCATTGCCACACATAAGAAGCACGAAATTAAGCTGTAGAGTTGTTAATTAATTTACCCTAGTGATTCGTCAATGATAACTTCGGTGTAAGCCAGGGGGAACCACCCGGAGCTTTGAGTGCGAAGATTCTCGCCGAATTGCCAGCCCTTCTGTCGGTCGCCTTCGCAGCGTGAAACAAAAGCCAATGATTACAGCTACATCTTCTCATGCGTTCACTTAAACTATTATTGAAGTTTCTACAATTGCTTGGTCAAAGGAACGTGATTCTACGATGTAAATGCCATTATAGGTTGGAAAATATCTGTATAAATTATTGTGAATCCAATACAACAATATCTCAGAAAATCCCCTACGTAATATCTTAAGAGAACTGATACACCTTTAAAATGTTAAATAATGAAAAATTGAATTTTATTTTTTTATTAACTTGACATTGTTCAAATAATGTTTTATATAATGGTATTAGCTTATATATTATGCTGTAAACATAAAACAATTTTTATATATGCCATATTCCAGGTACAACATGTCTTCGAAGGCCAAAATCCATGAATTCCATTTTTTTCATTCACCGCAGACTTTATAGTTGAATCTTGGCATCGGAGAGCTCTCTGGCAGGTACAGATCTGCTTTAAAAACATGTAGTTTCCAGATGAGTGTGGGGATTTCCAAATAATTAAGATTCAAAAAAGTTATAAACAATTTGAGAAGAATATTTATAATTTTTTACATTTTTCAATTAATTTATGTAATAAATTGTATCTAACTGTTTTGAATCTTAATTATTAGCTCCGATACCCAGATTCAACTAAAGTCTACAGTGAATGAAAAAAATGAAATTCATGGATTTTGGCCTTCGAAGACGTGTTGCGCCTGGAATATGGCACATACAAAAATGATTTTATGCTGAAAACATTATCTACAAGCTAATACCATTACGCAAAGCATTATTTCAACAATGTCAAGTTAATAAAAAAATAAAATTCGATTTTTCATTTTCTTTAACATTTCAAAGGTGTATCAGTCCAGAGTCCTCTTAAATCGTCTCCAGCACGCGCCAATTTTTTCCACCAATATTGACTACGAGAGCCACTTGGCTTACCCATGAGTGCGATAAGGTCGCCCTCGTGAAAGCTGAGCTGGTTCTCGCCGGAGCTCAGGTAGGCAAAGAGCGCGCGGGCGAGAGATGCTTCGCCCCAACCTCCCGGTATACCACCGCCGACGATACCGCCGCTGTTGCGAGAGATAGGAGCCATGGAACGCGGCCGTGGCGGGGTCTCCGGAACCTCTGCAAAGTCATGCGGAAAAAATGTTTGATTAATCGTCTTTTCCACTCGGCTGCGTACACCCTCGTTACAGAGAATTAGTAAACAGACAGATCCGCGTATATAATTGAATAAAAAAGGGGTACGCGCGGGGTACACACATTCGAAATTCCAATCGATACAACCACACCCCGACAATCAATCGTCTCACCGCGACTGAATGGACGCGTTCTATCCTGGTATTATGCAAATCCGCAGTGTAAGACATATGCGGCAGCGTATAGTGAAATGGAACCTCGATTTTCTAGACTAATACAAGCAGCGCCGTATAGCATCCTTCGTGCAGGCGTACGATATAGCGAAGCTGTGTGTATCAACGTCGTCGAGAATCAGAGGCAATTACCGGCCTATTCAGTTTGACGGCTGCTCGGCCCCCCCTGCGTATTTTGGCGAGCATACATATATACGTGTACGCATAGCCGGCGAAGGTTTGCCGAAGATAACGCTCGCGCGGCGCGACTCTCAATTAAGTCTACGGCACGTTCCGCAGTCGGCGGGAGGCCGGTAAACGCATTGTTAAAACCCAAGCCATTCAGCATTGGAGTTTCAAGCTCTCGCGCGCCACGGCCTGATGAGCAGTTGTGCTCACTCCGAGGACATCCGATTTCATCCTTGAAGCTGTGTATATGCAGCTTTGTTAATAACGATAAAATTTACGGGATATTAAGGGGTCACGACGGGGTCAACCGTCCAAAAACAGAATTTTTTAAGACCGTCAATGGCTTAGATTGAGACCTTCGATTTAAGCTGTCGAACTCTTGAGAATACTAATTTTTCATCTCGCAAATCTATTATTAGTAAAGACATCCCTGGTAGAAACTTAACGATAAATTAGCTAATTTCGTTATGAATTAGATGAATTATAATGAAATTAGCTAATTTATCGTTAAATTTCTACCGGGAATGTTTTTTTACTAAAGTTTTTTGCGGTGTGACGAGATCAAAAGTTTAATATCTCATTTTGATCCTTAAAACCTGCTCTATAAACTAAGCGGAGCACTTTTTTAATAACATTAACAAGTTTATGTCATTTTTTTAACGATAAAAACGAATTTGAAAAAAATGACAAAATGTTATTAAAAAAGTGCTCCACTTAGTTTATAGTGCAGGTTTTAAGGAGCAAAATGAGATATTAAACTTTTGATCTCGTCAACCCCAACGCTTAGAATCGTACACATCGCAAAAAAACTTTAGTAAAAAACATGTCTTAATATAATAGATTTGCGAGATGAAAAATTAATATTTTCAAGAGTTCGATAGCTTTAATTGAAGGTCTTAACAAACACTTTAAAATACAATCATTTTCATTATGATTGCTCAAATAATGAAATTTTGACAACTTTCGAAAAGTAATTTTTTTTTCGATCATTAACCCTGTCATAACATCTCAAGCGTTGATTGACTGCGAATTAATTAGTGGCGAGTGTTCCATTGTAAGGTGCCCGTAAACTTTTATTAATTTCTCTATACCGGCGACCCCACAACGAGAGTTTATAAACACAATTGTTATTATCATCGCTATATAAAGCTAACGAAAAAACGTGAATTTTCCACATCGCTCATCTCGCGGAGTGCAGGTCGAAATTTAATCGCTAAAAATAATACGATACGAGCTGTTTGCCTAACTGTCGAAAATCCAGCCCTCTCGGTATCCGCGCGCGTGCTCGTACAGGAAAAATGCGACTACTATCGCAACGAAGTGCAGCTTTCGTTTGTCGACTGTATACAGCCTGTGCGCCGCCGTCCTTTACACGAGAGCGCGCGCAGTGATTCGATAAAAATGAAACAATATTCGCGCATCCGCGAGTGCTTCAAACGAAAAAAAAAAACGCGCCGCCGCGCGCAATACCATTATGTACGAGAGCGAGCGTTGGAAGTGAAAAGTTATTAAAAATATTATCGAGACTTGCTCTCTCGAACAGACGCGATGCGCCTCTGCGACAGTTTCGACCCCTTTACGCACTGAATATTTTTTCCTCCGCACCTTCGCGTCTCGTCGATTAAAATATCAAACGCGTCCGCGCGTATCTCAGCTATATACGCGACCGAAAGTTACACGGCGATCTTATCGGTTCTCGAGCAAGTGTACGCATTGCTCGGCTAAACATCGCGAACTTTGCCCCTCGCGCTTCCCCAACTTTCGTCCTCCGGCTCGTCATCGATTACATCGCGACCTCCCTTCCCTCTCTGCTTTGCGAGCAAACTTTCCCGCCCCGCCGAATATCACGCAAGCGGAGAAAAACTTGCTCGCCAAAAAACAAACAACAAACACCGCGGCGACTTTCAGCAAACTCGAGAGGAAGAAAATCCTTACCGGGTCCCAGGGACAGAGTCGAGGCGTGGAGATTCGCCTCGGACCTGGCTCGCGACAGAGCCGCGGAGATGTGCCCGGCGGCGTGTCCCTGGCCGTGGGCCCCGTGCCCGAGACCGGCGCTCGTCGACTGGCTCTGCGGTGGCGGGCCGAGCCGCAGCTCCAGGCACGAGCTGTCCATGCTGCGGGTCTTGCGCAGCTGCGAGCTCATCGTCAACTCCGAGCCGCCGTTCTCCTCGTCCTCCGGCCAGAACGACACTTGCTGCGGGCGATGGAAAAAAAAGGGGGACTGCGTTAGACGTACCTTTTTCGGCGAGGTGTGACACGGTAAGAGGATCATTGAAATAGCGCGCGACATCGGACGTTTCTCGGACGTTTGGGTGGGAAAATTCGCCAAAATAATTCGGATGATTGCAGCGGCAATCGACCAAACACAGAATCTCGTGAGACTCGTCTGGGGACAGCGTTTTTTGTTTTGTTCTATAGGACCCCCGGAACACGAAAAAATATTGTTTTTGGGTATTTGTATAAAAATCTAAAAGAAACCACTTCGTTTTTATGAGCATTGTTTTTTTCAATCCGAATTTAGAGGGAGAAACAATTTTATTTTTAGTGTCCCAAATATCCACAAAAGTTCACAAAATATCTGAGCTTTTCAAATTGGTCGAGATTTTTTATCTTTGAATTTTTTTAACAAAATGTCGGTCGTTTTTGCGAAACAGCGGGATGTTAAACTTCGTTGTGAGCATGATGTTAAAATTGATTTTTTTTTCAATGCTTACAATTTTTGAAAAATTAAGATATGGCTCGAAAATTTTTGAAAAAATTCGTACGTATTCTTTGAGTAATTTTAAGTATTTTTTATTCTACAACATTTTATCGTTAAGGTTATATTTCTCGAGAGAAAAAAATCATGTTTAACATGACGCTCAGAACAAAGTTTAACACTGTTTCACAAAAAACACCGTCATTTTGTTAAAAAAGTATCATAGATTAAAAAGCTCGACCGATTTAAAAAGCTCAGATAATTTATGAACTTTTTTGCACAT
The DNA here is from genome assembly GCA_018906965.1 of Philotrypesis tridentata. Classification (NCBI taxonomy): domain Eukaryota; kingdom Metazoa; phylum Arthropoda; class Insecta; order Hymenoptera; family Pteromalidae; genus Philotrypesis; species Philotrypesis tridentata. The sequence goes on along the minus strand of JACCIB010000001.1, from coordinate 5,604,443 downwards.
TTTCGACGGTAAAAATAAAATTCTTTCTCCCCCGAAATTCGGATCGAAAAAAACGCTTAAAAAACCGATTTTTTTTTTTAATTTTTACAAAAATATCTCAATACTCAAAAACACTCATTCAATTTCGTGGGAATACTACTTTTTTCGTATTCTAGGGGTCCTATAGAACAAAGAAAAAACGCTGTCCCAGACGAGTCTCAAAAGATTTTGTTTCGGTCGATTTCCGCTGCAATTATCTGAATTATTTTGGCGAATTTTCCCATAGACTGAACGAGTGAATAACCAGTTATTTTCATTACTTTTAAAAGTACGCACAAAACTTGCAAAGACACTCTTATATTTGCTTCGCGTTATTTTTATTATAGAAACCAGAAGAGCGCGCATTTTTCTCGGAAACGATGAAAAATTGTCTCCCGCGGTCTAGCCGAGACCTGCTAAGATACTCTCTCGCGTACCTCGCGGAGGAAGATTTATGTCACTCTCGCCGGTTTATTAGATTTAAGTCTCATCTCCGGAATTTTTACAAGTCGCGAAGAAAACGGCGAATTCTTTGCGAAATAGCCGACTGCAGCGGCGCAGAATTCGGCCGACGTAATCCCCAAATAAATAAATATATAGTACATGTACAGCCGTTACTCACCCTCAATCTCGAGGCAAACATGTCCTCGACGGACTGGGGCAGATACTCGCGGGTGGCAGCGATCTCGCGCCACTCGTCCACGGACGGATGCAGCGCTGCCAGGGCGACCTCGTGGAAGCTCGCGTAGTGCTTGGCCAGGCTGCACTGCCGCTCCAGTACGAAGCCGTAGCGCCTCCTTTCCTGGGTCATGGCCTGCCGAATTCACCAGATTCAATTTTATGCGTACGAATTCTGAGTATCTTTCCCCTAAAAGTTGCGAAAAGAAAATCTCGGGCTACATCGACCGGATAAGATTCTTTCGGTTCCACGGGACGTACGGAACAAGGAAAGAATAGTATGCCCACGAAATCGATCTTGGCACACTATCTTTTATGGTCATTTTTATGATTTTATGCACAGGGATTATTATGCATTTTTAAGTAAAATAGTATATATAGCTCACTATATTTAAAAAAATTTAATTTCAACGTATTGGCAGAAAAGTAGATGCTTCGATTTGAGCTAAAAAACGTTAAAATTGAGTCACGGAATCAAAAGTTACGAGGATTGAAGGAAAAAAATGTAAAACCGAGAATTTCGGTAACAGTCTAAAGGGACTCTGAAGCAAAATTTGTTTATTTTAAAAGTACGTAGCTTTTGATCAGTGCGTCCGATCTAGACAGATTTGTGTTCAAATGACAGCTCTTCAACTATACTTTAAGCCTATCTATATGTCTATTTAGCCTTGCATTCGAAAAAATCCAGAATATTTTGCTAAAAAATGCGTAATAAACTCTGAATAAAATCGCAAAGATATCCAAAAAGACAGTGTCACAGGACCAATTTTCTGGGTACACTATTATGTTTTTGCTCTTTACGTCCTATTGATCAGAAAAATCCAAATCCGGTCGATGTAGCCCGAGATTTTTTTTCGCAACTTTTGGCGGCAAAACAGTGAATGAAAAATACGGATTCCCTCATATACAAGCGTGTAATAATAAAGTTTTAATCGACATAAATTATCTCACGAAAAATTTGACTACTTGTTTTAAACGAAATGAAAGAGAATTGCGCAAGCGCAGCGAGACGCTCTTCGAAGACTCGCGAAGCGGTCTTGAAACGCACCCTCGTCTTTTCTCGCGATTTCTTTCTTCTTCTTTTTTTCTCGTCATCGCGCAGCAAAGCGCAGAGAGCGAGAAAAAAAAGAAGAGTACGCGCGAGACAGATAGAGGGACAGGCGGCGCGTATTCATACATTTTTCAGACTCTGCTCGCAGAAGGCGTCGAGCTTGGACTTCTCCTCCTCGAGGATCTGCATGTTCTTGAGCTCTTTGTCCATTGGGAGACCGCTTTTGCTGGCGCCTCGCGACTTCTTGCGCTGCTTCTTCATCGTCGCCGCCGCCTTGCTGTAGGTCTCGCTGCGCGTCTTGTGCTGCTGCAAGAATTTCTTTTGCTCGCTCTGCAAACACACGCACGAAATGTTCATAATGTACGGCTCTGCTCTGCGCAGCCTGCGCCTTTTGCCGCGTCGCATATTGCATATACGCGTAGTTCGGACAATTACCTGAACGACCTTCGTGTCCTTCTCCAAGTTCGTCTCCAACGGCACCAGCAGATCCACGTAGAACGCCTTGAGCTGCGAGCAAAAACGAGGAAACGGTTTCAATTGAGTGTGCAGCACGCGCGCATCCCTTTGTAAGAATGCACCTATGGCCCAGTATTGGCCCAGTAATGGCAGACTCTGTAGCAGTACTGACAGCCAATACTTCCCCGTTATTGGACCGGTATATCGAAATGATAAGAACGGGAAATTTCCCAATACTGTAGTAATTTACTGGCAAATTGTACTGAAGACCAGTACTGTGCCATGAATGCAGAATAAAGAAAATGAAGTATGTACAAAATTATATATATGTATATGTGGATGTATAATGTATCTCTGTGTATGTATTTCTGTATGTATGTGTGTGTGTGTATTTAGCCAGACTTTAGACGGAGCATAAACATTCGTATAAATAAGATCTGCGCGAGACAACAAGACTCACTGCAATTTAAAAGAAATTTTTTTTAATTTAATTGACTTTATACATATAGGTGTATATCATAATAATATATGAATAATTTTTATTCTAATTATTTATTATTTATTATTTTATTATTATATATTTATTATATTATATACGAAAAAATTTTATTTTCTGTTCAATACTGAGCCAATGCTTCAGCACAATACTGAACCAGTACTTTCGCGCAGGTATTATTTATACGAATATTTGAGCTTCGTCTAAAGTCTGGCTAACCTTATTGGGCCAGTACATTGTTGCAGTATTGACCTGTTCTTATCAAATCAGTACCGGAACATAATTAGTCTGCCAGTACTGGTAGACAGTACACCGAACGACAGTACAGGGCCAGTATTGGGTCGTACTGTCAGTGTTGGCAATTCTCGCAAGGGATATAGCGTAGGACAAGGGTTATTACGAAAGATATTCAAGTATTTGCTGCGCTGCTGTTTCATAACGTCGCGCGTTATACAGCGCGATAAACCTTCTCCTCGAGGGCTCTTGGGGCACCTACGCGCGCTGACCCAGTTGTCGCTCAATTGCAAAGAGGACGCGATGTAATGACGCGCGACGCAGCAGCAGAGCTTTCTCTGTAATGGCTCTGGCTCTCTGTTAAGGAAACGCGCGCTCGAGAGACGAGTGGCTTGTGTTTAGAATTTCAATTTTCACTTTTCCGTAGCGTCGCTCTTTGCTCTCGTCTTCTCGTATGCTGTTGTACTTATCAAGTTGAGTTGTGCACATTAGGTGGGAAATGTCGTAATTTATAATAGGGAACATTTAAGTAAACATTTTACGATCGACAATAATGTTCACCGCATCGCTGCCATTTTTCTCGGTGATCATTAAGCGAAATCAAGCTCAAAGTGACCTACACGAAACGGAGTACAAGCAGATCCCGATAATTGACGTTAATTCAGAAATATTATCGTTGGAAGTGCTCCCATCGGCGATCAAGTGAACCGCGAAGCTGATGCTGATGCGCCGAGCAGAATATATATCCTCGGAAATATCATTCAAACCCGAAAATAAGCGAATTAAAAAGAGAAGCGCGAGCGGCGTTGAAACTTAAATAAAACAATAAAAACGCTGTCTGGGGTGAGCTGCGTCTGGTTAATAGACCGCGAGAAACAAGCGTCGAAACTGTATACGGAAACTGCTGTCCTCTACGCGCCGGTTATGAAATAACGAAGCGACGCCGTGTGACAACAAAGTTTCCACGCGACCGCTCACCGGGTAAATCCAATAACCCTGTTAGCCTCTCGCCGGATCAGCTGTTTTACAGCGACGGCCCGAGCGACGTCAGTCGAGCGCGAGCCGCTTGGTTTGATGAACATTGATTAAAGCCATTCGCTTCCTGGCGTTTACGCGTATAATACGCGCGTATATATACACATACGTGCGCCGCGTATACGCGCGCGGGCTAGGAAAAAAAAAATTCTTTTTTTTCCCCCGGAAATATCGGGACCGTCCGTTGAAAAGGGTGCGAGTCGCGCTTTGTTTGCGTTCGCGGCGATGCGTCTTTTGTGCGACAGGCGTGAGAGAGAGAGAGATTTTTCTGGTAAAGCCAAGCGCAGACCGAGGATTCGTCACTGCGAATGATTGGCTCGGAGAGACAGACCGAAAACATTTTTTTTTTGCGTGTGTGCTTGTCTCTGTTTACAATGATGAATTTTCGCGAAATAAATACCGTATAAAAACTGTGGTTCCTTTCCGAACAAGGAAATGTATAATGCATGGCCAGCAGTATGGAGTAACCGAATTAGGGAACTTTGCCAAATTAGGCTTGTTCTCTTCGACGCTTTGTGGCACGGTCGGTTAAAGGCGAACGTAAATACTTCTTCATCCCTCGAAGCTGACTAAAGCCAGGCGAAAATTGCCGTCATTACGATCGAAAGGAAAAACAAGCGTGTAGAACGTGTATCAACTCGGAATGAACATTATAACGATCCATTACTCTCAGTCCCGACCCCTCTCCCCAGCCGGATCCACTTATTACAATAAATTAGCGAAATCCTATGCAAATTAGCATTGAATTTTTATAAGCCCCGCGGTATTCCCTCATCCGAGAGCAGCTCTCCTGGCCAAGACAGCCCTCCAAAGCGTAAGAAGGGCTCGCGCGGCGCAGTATACAGCGTCTCGCCTCGTTTCACCGCTCGGCGCGGAGAATTTGCACAAATAAAATCGTATTTCGAGAGGGCGGTCCTTTAATTTCTTCCCCCCCCCCTCCCGCCCACCCCCCACTACGTCACTGGATCCAAGCTTAAATCAGAAAAAGCTACGCGACCTTCTCCGTGTGCAACGAGAAATATTGCGGGAGTGGTTATAAAAGTTTTCTTATATCGAGATAGATCGAGTTTTTTTTCCTTCTCATACGCTGCACACTCGAGCTGTTCGCTTGTCGCAATTGACGTCGAATGAATCTTGGCAGACGGCAGCGGAAAATTTAGCGGCGTCGGCAAATAAAAAAAGTATACGCACCGCACTGTAGAGCGTAAGCGAAAAGAAAAGAAAGTTGCAAACTCAAAAAGTCGCGAGAGAGAGAAGACGCGAAATCGGAAAGTCGGGGTAAAGCTGTGCTGGCGTAATGTATATATACGTATATATACACGAGAGAATCCTTACGCGCGGTATCGCGCGCCTGTGCAAATTTGCACGAGTATCCGAGGCTGCGCTGCCTGCGGTGTCCTTTTGCACGCTTTTTTTTCTGTACGCGAGGGTTTTCCAAGAGAAAGCTCCTCTTTGCGCTACTCCGCAGCAAATGTTCGTATCTCCCGGGGGGGAGGGGGGGCGACGCCTCGCAGCACTTCCTTTTTATATACGGGAACATTTGATAAGCGTGTAGAGTGCGCGTATCTATACTGAACTCGTGATAATAATGGACTATCTTTCGCGGCGTGTAAACGCCGGGCTCGTAATTTCTTTTTCAAATTTACCAGTCGTGCTTTTATCAGAGTTGTGCACGTCCTTTGTTCGCGCCACTCTTCCGCCTCGCGCAGCGACGCCCGAAATAAAAGCTTGAGAATTTCGCTGCGACGTGACGATGCATTTTTTTCCGCGATTCGTCGCGCACGAAAACGAAAATTCGAGCGAAAGACACATCGTTATGAAATTCCTTGTCCAATTTGCAGGAAGTGTTCGGAAAAAAGTGTGCTATTGAAGGAAGCTTACTTGAAAAGGAACGAAAAAATGAAATGCTCAGCACAGAACTGAGATTCTTCGCCACGCGGCAGCCGGTTTAATTGGATTATTTCGTAATTTGCGCGGAGCAGCAATGAGAGAAATGCTCGCATACAATCTGCTCACATCCGAATAAAAAACTGGCTTTCTTCCAACGATTCGGTTCTCCGCCCCTCTATACGAACGAAAGGAAAGGCAAAATCCACTCGCGTCTACTTTTATTTCTCGTGTAGTGTGGTTCTTGGAACTGATGAAGAAAAGTCGACTATGAAAACGGTTCATTAATTCGTAAATTCATTCGGCTACAGACCGGCTTTAAGTTAATAATATTCTAATAATTATTCCAGCATATGTGTAAAGTAATATATCTCAAAACGCATCCATATATCATTACATATAGAATAATTTACAGTAACAAAGTAGATTTAGAAATGAAGTTAAAATGTTATCACTTCGAGCCAATATTTTATATTTAAAGCTTTGTTTAAAGCCTACAGTTTCGCGAACCTCTGGGACTCCTGTTCAAAGCGTAAGTTAACAAAAGATTCTTGATTTGAAAACAAAATAATGCGCAACTCACGTAATTTATTGTAATTTATTGTATGGCTTTTTATTCAATTGACACAAAATTCATTAGATGAATATTTTTTATAATACTCGAAAGTTTTTAACATTTGATTTTTAAAAATTTTAAGAGAATTTTTAAAATTGATTTAAAACATTGATAGTTCACATCGAAAACAGAGCTTACAATATTTCAAAATTCTTTTCAGTGACTAAAGCAGGAATGGCGATAACCGATTTAAAAACCAAGGGATTAAACATTAGTACTTATAGGTACACGAAAAATAAATGCTAATTGATTTCGTAGAAAAATTACTCAAGTTCAAAAAAGTGGTTCCTTCCTTTTGCTAACCTCTTAAATTACTCGGAGATCCTTAAAAGTTTGTAATACACAGGTAATCGCACGAGTATCTCTTCCCCTCAACTTGTCGAGGATGCTTCTGAAGAAGTGAAAAGAGAGGTGCATCGGTAACTCGCGACACTTTCCTCGTGCCCGCGAAAACACTTAAATATCCCTCTTCTCTCGTGCTCGCGCAAGAAATATCGACAGGACTATCTCGCGAGCGCATAGCGCAAGATGGCTCTTCTCTTTTATCCAAGGAATATTTATTGTCCCATTTGGCGCTCTAAGTGCGCGGTAAGAGCCGGAGCTCTTTTGCGATACCGTGAGATCGCCTCGACGGTATAGGAATACCAGTGCCGGCCGACAAAAGGCCCGAGTGCCGGTGGAGGATACTTGTTTTAAGTCCTGGCAATCGATTCGGCGATGAGGGTGAAACGCGAGGGAGACGAGGAAGATAGAGAGTTACCGCTGTGTCGGTGGTTCGTCGAGTGGAAAGCTGCTGGGGAAAGATTTCCGTGTATACATAGAACAGTCGGTGTATAGATATTATACTCTCTAAATTTAAAACAGCGAAAAATTTACTATTCCTCCCAAATAGTGAAATTGTTCACTATATACACGTAGTGCAAAAAATATCATTTTACAAATTAGTGAATAGTCACTGTTTATGAAATGAATTATCATTTTGCTCATTTCATTGTGTTTACTATCGAATTAGTAAATATTTGCTGATTCGAACAGTAGAAAGTATTTGCTTTAAATTGTCACTGGAACACTATGATTATCCAGTACATAATCACTTTACCAAAAGGTGAATTTGAAAAATTATGAAAATTTACTATTTTTTGACTTTTAAGAGAAGTAAAATTTTCAGTACTTATACATTTTTAACATCCGAGAAATTCGCTATTCAAGTGGAGAATCTACCACTCAGCAAAAGTGAAATTTACTATTTAATTAGCCAACAATGAACTTGTTATAGAAGAAGCGAAAATTTATGCCCCCTTTTAGCCTCCTGTTACTAGAGCCCCACACTATTTTGAGTAATGTAATTGCAACATTGTAGGTAGTGTATTTTTACTATTTCAGCTAATGTACATTACTACCCAAATATTATTTTAATTCACTATTTGCAATTTTCATATTCACTATTTTAGGTAGCCCTTCTACGCCTTTTCAATCGGTTCATTTTTTTAACCCGTTTAAACTATGATTATTCACTAGTCAACAGTTGCACCATCATAACTCTTTCAAATTGTTAATGTGGACCAAAAAAAAACAGTGAATTTTCACTGGTTTAGATTTAGAGACACTCTATATCTATGCGACTGTGCAATTCAGCGCTGGAGCGCGCAGTGGAACAGTTTGAGTTTCGTCAGACGCGCTAATTATTTCGTTATCTCCAAACTGCTTGTCTCTCCTCATCCCCTTCAGAAAGAAAAATATTTCGAAGCCAAGCTCTCGGAAAGAAGTAAGGGTTCACCTCTCATTATACTGCCGACGTTTCGCCCTTGCAAATAAGTATACGTGCGCGCGAGCAAGCGGTCGCTCCCGTGGGTCGGATATTAATTGGCCTCCCGCGCCGTGCAAAAGTTAAAGGACCAGGAATGAGCTTTGATCTCGGAGTCACGCCAGTTCTCGAGTAAAAGAATTTGAAGGCTGGAGAGCGAGAGAGAGCGAGAGCTCGGTCTGATGCATAACGTTTATTAAACTGCACACGCGTATAATGATAAAACTTACGATGTTGATCTCCTGCTCTTGGATCTCCTTGTAAACCTCGACGATCCTCATGAGTGCAGAGCCTGAAAGCATGAGAAAACAACGGCACGATTAATAATGATAAAGTAAAGTAGCTTCTTTATACGCTAAAGTTCGCTCAACTAAAAAAGTAAAGGCGCCGCCAACGAATGCGCCTACCCGTACAGGGCTAAACACTCGACTGCGAAATTTACATACGAGATGCGGAGGAGGTGACGACTAAGAAGAAGAAGAAGAAGAAGAGGAAGAAGAAGAAGCAACGCAGCAGTACACATTGTGAAGTTGAGGGGGGATGGGGCAGGAGGAGGAGGAGAAGGAGGGTAAAGTTTCGCCGGTTCTGAATAATTCAGCGTCTAGCAGTGCGATGCGACGCCGCCCGCGATACCGTAATCCGAGTGGCTTCTCGGCTTAAGCCTCTGTATACGCCGCGCCTCTGCCCTTTCGCCGCGCGCGCACTTGTCTGCAAATACAGTCCTCGCCTCGCTTTCTTCGGATATATCTTATCTGCGCGATCGGGCTCTATCGCCGGGGGGGGGGGAGTCTGAATTATTACCGGGAAAGAGATTGATTCATCGTATTTATTGCTCGCTCGATTTCACTGCGCGCCGATCGCACAAATATACGGGACAAATGCGTACACCTATTAGAAATTGACAGATTTATTCGGCCCACAAATCGTCCGTATACGCGCCGCTCCGCGGAGGAGATACTGCACTTGGCATTAGGCTTAATTTATATATATACGGATGTACACGCGATTCGCGACTGTTTTTTTTTTTCAGCAAGACAGATTTTTAACTATAACAATTGGCTCGGCCGACTCGATCGAACCTTCTCGTTAGTTCGCAGTTAGTTCGTTAGTTCGTTAGTCGGCCTCTTCGAAAGCAAAGAAAAAAAGCTCGCGTTCCCGGAAGACAAGGAGCGCGTCGCGTAATGCAATGAGCTGTCGGCGGAAAAAGCGAAGCCCACCGAATCCGCAGAGGTCGCGGCTGCACAGCCCACCTCGCGAAAGAAACGTCGAGTGATTTCGCCCGTATATACCCGCCGTATTACATATAAGTCTCGCGGCACTGAGGAAGCGGACAAAAAACAAACTGGCCGCCCCGGCATTAGGTGTGTGTGTGTGTATAGAAAGAGAAAAGTTTGCAACGTCAGCGGAAAGTATCGTGTCCGATTTCTTTGCGATCCGCAGCGCGCTGCAGGGTACGCTTTTCTTTCGTTCGGTTTCCGGCGCTCGGGCGCAAGTTCTACCAGAGAGAGAAAGAGAGAGAGAGACAAAGAAAGGGGGAGGGGATTAGGGGTGTGAAAGAGAGAGCTCTCTTGTTCGCAGTGTGAATGCGAGGTCCATTGTCAAAGTGATGACGTGAAACTCAATCTGTAGTTTAAGGGTAACGGGTATTGCTGTGTGAATCAATGGGACTGCTTTATCTTTTCTGCCCCCCCCCTTTTTTCGTAAAAAGCGATTAGTATCGTGTCGAGAACTTTTTGCTCCGGCTTTTCCAGGATTGCATACTCTCGCGTTGATTTTACAATTTGTAAAATTTTTTGCCCGCAATGCTTAGCAAGTTCGCCGTAGAAAAATAAGCTTTAAACTAAAGAAAGTCGTACGAGGAAATTTGATGAACTATACAGCATTCAAATCAAAAATGTTCGACTGTCGATAAGAAAAATCTTGCGAAGAAGAACGAGCAACTGCAATCCAACTCCGATAATTAACAATTACAGTGTATAATTTTTCTTCTAGAGGGATTACTCATCAATGGGCTGAACATTTTGATTTGAAACTTAGCGCAACGGTAAATAGAGCATAAAAAAATGAATGCCATAATTTTTGGTAATAAATCACATGCTGTTAAAATAAAAAATGAAATGAAGACCAAAGAATTGTTTCCACGAGAATAGAATGAAATCTTTTATCTTATGATCTCTAGCCTGACTCGATTCGATACTAATGTCTACCTTCGTTTCACATAAGTAAAAAAAAAACGATCATGCCTAATGTCTCTAATATTCGTTTCAGAGTGATTTGAATAATTGATAAATAGTAGTAAACTTCATAAAATCATACCATCTCGCTTACAACTTCACCGTTCCTACATACCTGTCAGACGCGCCGAATACGCGACCCTCCCGAAGCCCGAAATCTTACCAATTCGGACTCTGCCTCTCTCGCTCGACCCCCCCCCCCCTCCCCCCGTGCAACTGCATTTATCGGACGGGCAAGAATCTCACTCGCGCTAGAAGCTCAATCGCAACGGAAAGCCGTACGGTTAACGATACAACGACAGAGAGGGAGGAAGGAAGGAAGGAAGGAAGCAGGAGACAGCGGAGGAAGGAAGTCGACTGTGCGCGCGTGTTACGGGATTCGAGATGTGTGCAGTACTGCTGCCGCCTCTCTCTCACACACACACACACACACACACACACACACACACAATGCCGAGGCGTAATCCTCCGACATGCACGAAGCTTCATCCCGCATGTACGTGGCTTACGGCTTAGCTTGCTTTAGGCTGCGTGTGTTCCTCGCTCGTGCTCTCCTCCCGAGGGAGGCAGGAGGGGGGGGACATGTCTTGCAAGTATATTGTTGGTCGAGTAACCGGAAAGGAACACGTCGTCGGCGTAAGGCACGAATAAAGTAAGCAAATCGTCGGGTGTACACAAGTACGTAACAATGCGCTTCCACTCCGTGTATATATATAGGTCGAAAAGCGCGTCTGCCACGAGTCGCGCGCGAGCGTTGCATAAACACTCGTATCTCTTACTTACTTATACACATATATATGTATCTCTACCTAGTTATACAGGGAGAAAAGAGCGCGCTGCAGCGGCAGCAGCGTCCGGTGCAGCCTTGCGCGAATTGTGTAATGCGGCGTTACGGCGGCGCTTACGGGGCTTTAGCCAGGAGCCCTGGGGAGGACTCTCTCAAGCGCCAGGGGTATGATAACGGCTGAGTTGGGCCCTCCCCCCCCTTTGTTTACCGGGAACCGAGCGATGCAAGCTCTTGCGCGTCGTCCGCACAAAATTTTCCGCGCTAGACTCATTCTCTTACCGCGCGGTTAATGCGCTCTTCAAGATTAAGGATGTTTATGTGTGTGTGTGTGTGTCGCACGAAATACCTATATGTCGAATTTCAATGAAAAAATGCACTTTTCTTGGGTCTAGAAATCGAAAGAATTTTTTTAAAGCTAGAGGTTTCAGACCGAAAGATAGTCAGAAGTGCAGAGGAACGTGGGAAAAATTACTAGTAACCATATTTCTGAGCCATTTTACGCTTTTTTTTACAGAAAATTAATGCGTTAGAACACTGGAATAATAACAACTACGAATGTTCCCCAGGCACCAATAAAATTTCGACACTATGATAAAGTATTACAAAAGAGCTTTAATTTTAAAAAAAGGTATGCCAAGTTTCGATGCTCTGATCAAAAGTTATGTCCATTTAAAAAAAAAAATAATAATAAAAATTTTTTCAATTTCTAGACCAAAGAAAAGTGCATTTATTTTTTGAAATTCGACATATACTGTTGCGTATAACTCGTTAAATTAGATAAATTTCGAAATATACGTGGATGAGTCACGAAAAATTGGTATTTTAAGCAGTATTTTAAGGAGAAGTGATAAGAATGAAGATTTCGTCCGACACGTTTGCGCAGTGGCATTCAGAAAAATTAATGCATTGACACTCAAAAGAAACTCCCTATCATTAAAGCTCGCTTATCTCTGCGTTACGCAACAATTTGAGGTACAACTCTGAGAGATTCTCTTTGCTCGCTTGGATTAAAAATTATGTTTTTTCAGTACGCCTCGCGTCCGACTAAATCGATTTCCATTGTCTATACTGGCTTTAGTAAATATACGGTAGCCGAAATTTTTTCTCTAAAAATACGCGCACAGGCAAAGAAAACAGTAACGCTAGGTGCGTTCGAAAATATATATATCCAGCTACGTTCCGTTATCTTTGAACAAATAAAAATTGAAAAATTTCCAATTGGATTTTTTCAGTGCGCAAACGCACTTTTCAAACTTAAAAACATATCTGAACTAATAATTCTTGTGAACTTTCTTCAATCGATAAAATTCACGATTGCGCCTGATTGACGAAGTGAGCGCATTTATTGGATATGGCATGTATTCACGAGTAGGAGTAGTCTGTCGGAATGTCTTTGATCTGGCATAGCTACTGCAGCACTCGACGTAATTCGAAGTAATCCGGAGTTTCAGCTTTGCGCAGCGGTTCAATTTTTTGCAGGCGCGCAGCGACAGTATTAAACGCCGAACAGATTTCGAGCGATGGAAACGCTTCTAATTTGTGTTTGATGCATTATTGTTTATTTTTCTCGGAAACACGCGACTCAAAGGACGTTACGTACTCCGAGTTCGCGAGTGTCGAATTAATGAAATCCGAGCTCTCGTATACCTTTTCAACGGGGATAACGCGTTTCCTTTATTTTCTACATCAAAGTTTTTGCTACTATTTCAGACTACCGCTTGCATTTCGTGCGCTTTGGCTCGAAAAAAGTCAGCTTTACTAGTTTAATAAATTTTGCTTCGATGATGAGTGTCCAATAAAGTGTTAAATTTTCTGTTTTCATCCTGTCTTTTCCTAGAAAAGTCTCTGCGCGCACTATTAATGTTTCATTCGCCTACGTTTACGCGCGGATCACACCAAAGTCTTAAACGCGTCGAAGGAGCCATTAAACAAATGTGTGCGTCACCTTCTGCATGCATCACAATAAAAAATAAAAGCTTTCTCTCTCTCCCTGCCGGTAACGTGGATTCATAGCGCGCCATGCTCATCCGGAATAATTTACCAGCAATTTGTTTGCTTTTTTTTCAAGGGGAACGTTAAGTGCGCGCGAAGTAAATTACGACGCCTCATCGCCGGGGAAAATTTCAGCCCGCGGAGAGAGAAAAAGATGGGAAGCGCAGGGAGGCTAAATAAGAGGGCGGACCAGAAAAGCGTCGAGTTCCTAATTAATATTGAATTCCGCGCGGCGCAGCAGACAAGATAAATAAAATCTCCGGCGAGCGAAAGGCAGCGGCAGCAGCGGGAGCAGACTAAGAAATCTGCAGGTCTGTCGGGAAAGGTGTGCCGGCAACTTGCGCATGCAAAACTAAAATTGGCCTCCAGCGGCCAAGAGAGAGAGAGAGAGAGAGAGAGAGAGAAGAGTTTGAAATTTACTGCGAGAGCGGCTGCCGCTTGTTTTTCCTCGTTGGAAAATGGACGTGATAAATATTGTAGTTAAATTGAGATGCGCGCGGTGTGTTTCCTTCTTTTTCCACCGTCTCCTCGCCCACTCAGCGCATATATAGCCTCCTCTCGACGATACGAACATCACACCCGTATATAAGAGCAGGGAAAATGCCAGATTACAAGTTTGTACGCAATTGTCCGCCCTTTAAATTGACGGGCGGCTGCGACTCTCACCTCTCGAGAGCCGCGCGCAAAGCAGCAATGTTTGACTGCGCTCAGAGACGGACGTGCGCGCGTACACACCGCAGAAAGTGGCCGCCGCTACACACTCTGCTCGACCGGTGGTCGGCGATTCCATTTGGCGCGTCAGCGGGCGACGAGGCGCAAGTTCAAACCAAGTGCGCTAAAGAAGCCCAAGCTGCAGCGGAGAGACAGACGAGAACTGGCACGGTTGTACACTGCGGAAGTTTGCGGGGGGAAACGCTTGTTTATTCGGCTCTGTCGCTGCACGCGACCGTCTCTCCGATGCTTTACCCGGAGAAAAAAAATCTCCCGCGCTTACACGCACTTACGCACATTCGCTCGCGAAGGCGCGAGCTAAATTGGTTTAATTCAAATTTTCCATTTCCCGCCGCGTTAATGCACCGCTGTTTGCAACTGGAGTAGACGCGCGCGCGCGCGCCAAGAGACAAACAAAGAACACACGTCTACAAGCCCGCGTATTTATATTTACGCAGCAGCGGGCCGTCGACTCTCGCAGCTCGCGCAAGGACAATGTTAGTCGAGACTGCGGCACGACGAGCAGGGCGGGAGGGGAGACGGCGCGAGAAAGCAAGTTTTCCGCATCTGTGCGCGCACAGAGACAGAGTGCGAGCAAACACGCGGCGCGCGCTCGACGTTCATTGTTGTTAAGGGGGCGCGACGGCCGCAGGTCTGGATCGGAGAGCAGTATATTTCTCTTTGGCCGCGTGGATCGTGAGCGCAGCTCTTTTTTCTCAAGGGGACTGATACACCTTGAAAATGTTAGAGAATGAAAAATTGTATTTGGTTGTTCTGTCAACTTGGCATTGTTTGTTTATAAGCTAATACCATCACACAAAACATTATTTAATGTTGTCAACGTGAAACAATTTTTATGTACGCTATATTCCTGATGGTGCAACGTGTCTTCGAAGACTAAAATCCATGAATACGATTTCTTTCATTCGCCGCAGACTTTAGTTGAATCTGGGCATCTCGGAGAGGACACTGGTACACATGCAGATTCAAAAAAGTGATATAAAATTTAAGAAAAATATTTATAAATTTTTACATTTTTTAATTAATTTTTGTAGCAAATTGTATCCAACTTTTTTCAATCTTATTTGTTTGGAAGTCGCCCACGGCCATCTGGAAACAACATGTTTTTAAAGCAGATCTGGACCTGCCAGTGTGCTCTCCGATGCCCCGATTCAACTAGTCTGCGATGAATGAAAAAAAACATGGAATTCATGGATTTTGGCCTTACCTGGAATATTGCATGTATAAAAATTGTTTTATGTTGATTGAACACTATTTACAAGCTAATACCATTACGTTTAACATTATTTAAACAATCCCAAGTTAATAAAAAAATAAAATACAATTTTTCATTTTTTAACAACACAAAGTTGTGTATCAGTCCTCTTAGGCCAAGCCTCCTAGCTCAAAAACAAGTCATTTTTGGTCACGAAACTTCTGGTAAAAACGGGCACTGCTGTTCGAAAGATAAAAATGCGTAGATGACGCCTATATAAATTTCGAAAACGAAATATTTCCGGAAATTGACCAAACAACGGAAAAAAGGTACGATTTTTCGGTTATTTCCTTATAAGTCGAAAAGTAAGGGAGTAACGTGAAATATAGAAGAGAGCACATTTGTAGCTCTTAAAATTATGAACAAAATGACGTATCAAACGTCTCGATCGAATCAATAGAAGCGGAGATAGACGGTGCGGAAAAGCTTGCATATCTATATATATAACGGCGAGAGGAGAGTTATATATATAGATATGCAAGCTTTTCCGCACCGTCTATCTCCGCTTCTATTGATTCGATCGAGACGTTTGATACGTCATTTTGTTCATAATTTTAAGAGCTACAAATGTACTCTCTTCTATATTTCACGTTACTCCCTTACTTTTCGACTTATAAGGAAATAACCGAAAAATCGTACCTTTTTTCCGTTGTTTGGTCAATTTCCGGAAATATTTCGTTTTCGAAATTTATATAGGCGTCATCTACGCATTTTTATCTTTCGAACAGCGGTGCCCGTTTTTACCAGAGGTGTCGTGACCACTGCACATGCTAGGAGGCTTGGGCTATCTCAACAGGAAATCACGCCGATGGTACACGTAAACTCGAAGCTCGAGCGAGTCCACGTACACAGCGAGAGAGCACGACAACCGTTCCAAACTTTTGAAATCGATCGTCTCCGGTGCTGATGCTGCTGCTCGCGCTAGTTTGGAAATTGGAAATGATGGTGTAAACGATGCGAAAAAGGGGCGCGCAGCGACCCTTGAATAATTGCCGCGCGACGTCTCAGCCAGTGTGTATCTGCGCGTTTTACTCGCTCGCCTCGGCATTGGAGAAAAGATCTCGCGAGCAAGCTTTAAACGCGAAGGCGCATGCTATACTTGCCCCCTGGAACAACACGCGAATGCCAGCGTCGCTTCCGCTTCCTTTAGTCGGAGAGAGGAGGCGGCCGCCTCGGGGCCAAGGCAAACAGTTTTCCGAGAGCGAACTAATTAACGCCCTCCCCCGCCTCCTCCCCGTCCTTCTCTCTCGCGCTGCAAACAGTCTATATATGCGCGCGCGGAGCATAACGGCGGAAGCCAACTCTCCTCACGACGCCGATGCCGAGTCGGCGCGAAAATGGCCGAGTAAGACCATTCGCGGCTGTATAGTTATGGCTCGAAATTTAATAGTTCGCGTCTCGTTGTTCAGCAGCACTCCTCCGTTTGCTTTTCCTTCGCGCGCGGCACACGCGCGGCTCCCTCAACTTGCAGCTCTCCCCGAGTTTTCTTCTTCTTTTTTCTCCCAGGGATTCCTTTCGATTTCAGTCCGGCATATATATACGTACGCGTTGTACCTCGGCTTTTTTCCTTTTGCAATATAACTGAAAGGCCGAGCAAAGTTTGCCTGGGGGGAGAGGGGGCAGTAGCAAAAAAAAAAAGACGGCGCGGGCAGCAGCAGGTTTGGCTCGACGATCGTCGAGAATCTCACGCAGTGATGAGAAGCATCAGGGGAGTTTATTTCATTTCGCGTGTTTACAGCCAAGATTTGCGATGAAGCGTGAAAAAATCCGCGCGTGGAAAAACGGACGAAAAAGACGCATCGCGTACATATACGCACGTCCGAATCAACACACGGCGCGCAGCGAGCTATGTTATATATACATATATTTGCAGAGAGAGGGGCGAGTTCGATGCGTCGGAAGGGAGAGTGAGAGAGCGGGAAACGTTTCATTGCATTAAATTGCGTTTCGTCGGCAGCATCGCTCGGATCGACATTTGAAATGTAAATGTGACTTAAGATTCCAGACGCGCGACTCGCGCGCGCAGCTGTGCCCGCCCTCGATGTTATCGAGACACACACACATACGTATATACGTATAGTACACGCGACAATGGGATCTTTAACGAGGGGATTTTTACGCGTGTACAGTCGCGCGCGCGCGAAGTGATGGATAGCGCGCGAGCAGCTCTTCCGTTTGCTTGACTGCGCGCCGCTATATCCCGGATTTTATCGGGATTTATGAAGAAGAGGCGGAAAAAACTTGTATTCCAAAGAGGCGCGCGGATTTTCCAATATCCGTGAACTCGGTTTTTTTTTCTTTTTCTGTGAATGTTCCGTTATGCCGAGGTTCTGAGAATTACACTTTGCTAACAGGATTTTATAATAAGGAACGTTATCGAAGCGATATTCGATTGATTTTCATAATTCTACGGGTAAATTTATCTAATATTGTATTCTCATATAATACAATGTTTAGAAAGCGGGTGATTCCTTAATGCTGTCGAGGCAACTCGTTCGAAAATATGGAAAAGGACGGCTTGATGCGCGCATGTGAACCGCAAAAATTTCGGCTACGTCGAACTTAACGTATCGCTTTTGGCAGCGAGTCAAAGCTTGTAGCTGAAAAATTCCGATGAAAATGCTCATTGCGACTGCCGCCATTCGTACGAAACTTTTGTGAATTTTGCCTCATCGTTTCTTCTCTTTCTGCAGGTCGAATAACTGCTCTGCTACGCCCTCTTCATTCAGCGAGTTTTTCCCCCCGATTGAATGGGGTGGGTTTATGCAGCTTGATTTATCCGTATAATCCTATTAAACGCTGACGAAACGTCGAGAAAATTTAGACCTGAGAATCAGTCGATTTATTGTCATCTTAAAACATTTTCTATAAGCGATCGATACACTGAGAAAAATGGTATAATAAAAACTGTTAGAACTCTATCAAAAATTATTAAGTTATTTAGTAAAGGAGGGGACATACTTGGATTATAACAAAATTTGATAAGTTGTTATATAAGTTCTGTTATCCTTTCAATAGTTTTTGTCACTTAGTAATTTTTCATATGTACTCGTACAATATTTACTAAGAAATGAAACAATTTTTATTTGTATTTTCTAATAAATTTTCTCACAGTTGAAGTTTAAAAATATGATTATTATGTAACTTAAGATCGTAATCCCTTCACGCATGTTATGTTTAGGTAAATAGACAACATTCTAGACTACCATGCTGAAGATCCAGATTCGATTTCCGTCACGGTCAAAAAAATTTTATACGTTCATTTCATTATTTTCAAATTAAAAAATATATAAATTAAAGTAACCCGTGGATGAATAATTAAATAATAAGAAAAAATAAATTTTCAAATCTTTCAAACTTGATAAAAATTACTAAGTTACTTAGTAAAATTTATTAAAATGAAAATATATTTCCCCTCCCATTTACTAAAAAACTTAATAATTTTTCGTAGAGTTCTAGCAATATTTATTATAAGATTTCTCTCGGTGTACCGTATTGCGAGACACATTAAATTTCCGACTCATCGCTATACACACGGATGTGTGTATAGCTATATATAAAATCGGTTAAATGGCTCGTACAGAAACGGTCGTGTACGTTAACTCTAGGAGAACTTGACTCGATTTTATTCATGAGACGCGGCTAACGGCTCTGGCGAGCATTGAAAACAATGTCCTAGAAGTAGGTCGTTGTGCTTTTCAGCAACCGAATACATCAGCGATGTATCTTCTAGCCTAAAGCTCACTCACCGCACAATCACACTTTATTCTATCGCAATGGTGCATATATGTGTGTGTGTGTGTGTATGGGAAAATCTGCCAAAATAATTCAGATAATTGCAGCGGAAATCGACCGAAAAAAAACCTCGTGAGACTCGTCTGGGGCAGCGTTTTTCTTTTTCTACAGGACCCCCAGAACAAGAAAAAAATAGTGTTCCCGCGAAATCGAAAAAGTGTTTTTGGGTATTTAGATTTCTGTGTAGAAATTTACAAAACAAATTCGTTTTTTAAAGCGTTATTTTTCCAATCAGAATTTAGAGGGAGAAGGAGTTTTATTTTTACTGTCGAAAATATGCACAAAAGTTCACAAATTTTATGAGCTTTTCAAATTAGTCAAGCTTTTTTGTCTATGATTTTTTTTAACAAAATGACGGCAGTTTTTGTAAAACAACGTGATGTTAAACTTTGCTGTGAGCGTGATGTTAAACATGATTTTTTTTCTCGAGAAATACCACCTTAACGAAAACATATTGTAGAATAACAAATACGTAAAATTACTCAAAGAATACGTACGAATTTTTTCAAAAAATTTTGAACAAATTGTGAATTTTTCCAATTTGCACAATTTTTGAATTAATTTTTCAAATTTTTTGTAAATTTTTACGGGAACACTATTTTTTTCTTGTTCTGGGGGTCCTGTAGAACAAGAAAAACGCTGCCCCAGACGAGTCTCACGAGGTTTTTTTTCGGTCAATTTCCGCTGCAATTATCTGAATTATTTTGGCGGATTTTCCCATATATATACACACGCATATATCCGGAGTGCAAGGGTCAGCGCCGAAAGATCTATATATACAGCAGCTCGTGCGCAGATTCGAATCGCGAATAGCGCAGCGCATATTCAGTTCCGCCGCGCCGACGCAAGCGAGAGCGGGGGATAGCGATACTCTGGGGCGCACGCAGAGAGTTAAGACACTTCAATTACCTTTCGAGGGGCCGCACTCCTCGCGCGATCGAAAAGCTCGGCTGCTCTGCCTTCGAAGCGCCACTGAGTAAACACATTCCACTCAGACTCGTGAAGCAGCAGCAGCAGCGGCGGCGGTCGCTGTTTGCCCTCCCTCCCCCCCCCCCCCCCCGCAGTCTGCTCCTGCCGCGCGCGCGCGCTTTTTTCTTTTCTTTCTTTTATTTTTGCGCACAGCTCTCGTCGCCCCCCCCCCTTTTGATCGCAGTGGCGACGGCCGGCGCGTTTCCCCGTTTTTTATCCCAAGCGCGCAGCCAGCACTTCTAACGCTTTTTTACCCCCCTCGCGATTCTCATACGCGCGCGCAAAATCCTTTGCTTTTTTTACGCGGCGGAAGGGTTGGCTTCCGCGAGCTCTCATATATATATATATCCATCGGATTTTATTGTTGGGATAATATAATAGAATTCAGCGATAATTGGCTGGAATTACCGGTGTAAAAGAGCGAGTGGGATGTAATATTGCGGGAGAATTTAGGTGCAACGACGTTAGCGCTATCGCTTGGGATGCTTATACGTGAACGCGATATTATCACATCCGGTATCGCGTGTGCGCGCCGGCTTCCTTTCCCTCCTCGTCGCCTCGTAAATTTTCGCATTTCCGACGCATCTAACATCGAGTCAGCAGAAAAGTCTCGCTCTCCCTCGCTCCGAAGCCCAGGCAATGAAATACTTGCGCGCCTTTATATATATATATATATATATATATATATATATATATAGCGCGAGAGCCGCGAGCGCGAAAAAGAAATTGGAAGCGCGAGGATGAATAATAAAGAAGGAAAAGGCGCGTGCGCGAGATGGAGCTGTCAGGTGGCGAGCGAGAAATTAATGAATTGCGGTCCATTATGCATGTAAAGGACTATTCTATTTTGAAAGGTTTTCGATGTCGAGAAACGCATAAGTACGCGGATGTTTTTCGGAAGGGACTTGCGGCGTGAAGGGGAAGTTCTTTAATATGCGACTATGGTGGAACGTGTTCGACGTCTAGGTGTATATTCTCGCATCGCGCGTAGACTACAGTATACTGTTCAGATAAACATTTTTTTGGTGCACGAAAATAAATAGAACATTATTAGTAAATAATTTAAAGAATTTGTCTTTCAAAGTTTTTAAAAACTTGATCACTAGTGCGCCAGTCTTTGCCACAAACTTGAATTATGCGGAGCGCGCACGTGTAATTCTAATTGAACTGTCGTCAATAAAAACTTTCTAAAAGTTAAAATCTCGTCAAGTATATAATCTTATGCGGAAATCGACAAGTTTTAAATCACAAATTTTTTAGCGACTGTGCTTTTTAAGCAATATATTTTACGCTCATATTACAGCTTTCGAATTAATTTTTATTTTAATTGTTAAGTATCATTTCCATGAAATTCTTTTATTTTAGACTCGAGTTTATCTAAATAGCTTCTTTTATGGTAGATTTTATGATAGACGGAAAAGATTGAATAAATAACGCTATATAGAAAATATGCTAATAGACTGTGCTGCATGAGTTTGATAAAATATTGACGTTTCAAAAAATTTTCTTAGAAACGGTCGTATAATACGTAAATGAAATTTACGAAGTAATATTTAAAGACTTAAAGAAAAAAGAAAAAATATTTCACAGATCGAACAGAGGTCGGGACTCCCCTACTGCACCGGGGCATAGAGATACTATTCCTCGTTTCGGATTCAGTTGTATCAATAACAGTCATGCCGGATCGGACTCGCTTAAATAAAGCTTGAACTTCTATCCAGCAGCTCATGTTTGTATACTCTGCAAGCGAATACTTGTACGAATTTTAGAAAGTATAATATTTGAAGAGAGCAGTGGAGGCGAATGTAGAGAAAGCGAGCGACGTCGGGAAATTCTTGTTTCAAAGACGCAAAAACGTAATTTGTCGATCCGCGCGCGCGCGGGATAGATTCATATCAACTTCATATAGCTTTGACCAAACATTGAAAACGTGTGCCCGGTGCGCCTTTTAATGAAATAGTCGAGTGCAGGAGAGGCGGCTCTGCCAAAGTAAAAATAATATTGAATCCGCCGAAATTCCAGAGCGTTTTTCGTCGCTTCCGAGCTAGGCGCGCTGCAGTTGCAGCGCAGCACGCGAGCTTAGGAGCATTATAATTTTGATGGAAGCGTTTCATTTCGACTCTCGTTCGAGAAAAGAGGCTGAGCAGCGCGAGTTATTTTACAAAATTAAATTTTCCACGAACGGCCATGAATTTTCTTGACATTTCTGCCTCTCTGCCTCGGTAACCATCGCGTATAGATATAGTTTCCTTTTCGAAAAATAATCACCGAAGTTCATCTCGGAATTCGTTTGTAAAATTAATAGCGCTGAGATCTTGGAAAATACAAATCTAACGGATATTTCGTCGATTTCTGCGAGGTAAAGCACATTTCAAAATAGACCTAATTAAATTGGACATTTTTAACGACTAAAAATATATAATGTCATAAGCGACTGCATACATTAGTCCAGGATTCGATGAATTTAAAATATATTTAAAATATGTAATATGAATCAGATTTATAGCATTAAGTGGGATAAATCCGCACTTATTCCATGGCTAACAGTACCATAAGTAGTCCATTATGGCACCGTATTTATCACGCTCGCTAACCTGGCGGTTGCTGACCTTCGCTGACCTGAAATCGTGCGATACTCGTGTTCTCAGTTGTTATGCACTTATACACGTTGTACCGTAAAGTATGACTTACCCCACTAGTATCGTAATGTACTATTCAAATTTATAAAATCATGGACTAATTTATTTACTCTGATACTAGCAAAATTTTGAAAATAAAATAAGCCTTTTTTTGAAATGCGCTTTTCCTTTTAGGAATCGATGATTTATGCCAGAAGTAAAAATTAAGCTTTCTCTATCACGCTCCGAATATTAATCAAAAGTTTTCTGGTAGAAATCTTTCCGAACTTTTAATCAGTTTAAACTAAACTGCTCAAATACCATTGATACTGAAGTAATTTAAATTTTGATCAAATTTTATAATAAAGTAAATTTCTGAGCCACTCTGCTGTTTTCGAATAATAATGCTTGTAACTTTGAAGACTTTGTATGAAAACATTAAGATATATACTTTTCTAAAATAGTCATCATATTTTTTAAGAATTGTATAAAAAGCATACATCATTTTGTATGTAAACGTGAAGTTTCAAAACGATCTAATGTTATTTTCATGTATTTCGATTCGTTATATTTTGATATATTTTGATTCATATAATCATTCATTGATGATTAAATATAAATTTGAAGCATAATTTCAAAAAATACTAATTTTACATAAAATATTCTGAAGGATAACAAATCTACTCTAAAATTTACGTAATATTCAATCATTCGATTACATTTCAAAATTTTCATTTTCAAAGCCAAACTAATCCAGCTCTCATAAAATACAATATTTCCATTTTTTAACCGAGAAGAGTACAATTTCCCCAGAAATGTTCATATATACACGCTGATAAAATGTTCGTTCGTTCCGGCCAGCAGCTTTATAAAAGGACCAGGAAGGCGAGGTAAGAGAACCTGGCAAAGTGCGATTCCACTTTAGATTAAATTCCAAAACAACTTCGCAGCATCTCTCTCTCTCTCGCTCCTTTCCTTTCTCGCTTTATACACTCTATATATACATACAGATGTACACGCGGATGTATAAAGCTCTTAAACGCGAAAACCCAGAGTTTTTCCCATTCGAAAAAAGCTCCTCCCTATTTACGCACGACCGAAAACAATTGTGTCGTTGAGGTCCCCCAGAACATCCCGTACCCACATACTCTGGATCAAAAGTAAATAAAGTTATGTATGGATATTGTCGTGCGAATGTATTCACAAAGAAGGGAGAGAGAGAGTCGAGTCCGTCCAAGCCGAAGAAAAAACTCGGGGACTGAAAGAATCGGCTTTGAAATACATCCACGGACGAGTGCTCCTGGCCGTTCCGATTCATTGGAAAAAGAGCTTGCGTTTTCCCTTTCCGCGCGTCGGAACACGCGTCTCTGGTTCCCGCGCACTGCAGACGCGATGTGTACATAAAGAATACACGTACTACGCGCGCATAAAGTCCGCCGAGCGCGATCCTTTCAAAGCGAGGATTCGCCCCCTCGCTTTTCTTTTTGCACGTCGCGCGACGCCCCCCCAGGTGAAAGGACATTTTCGCTTTTTCAGCGAAAAAAGTCTGACCGAAATATCGCCGCCCAGAGACGCCCCCGTATACAGGCTTTTACAAGCGCGTATAATCTCGTGTTGTAAATAAAGGACTCTTTAAATTTCACGCGCGGGATATTGCTCGACACGTTTTTTTTTTGTTCGTCCCTTTTTATTTTTCTAGTAACGGCATCGACGCGCCGCATCCCGCAGCTGTTTATTAAAGGACGTTTCCCTGTCGAATGAAATTATTACGGGACTTAGTGAAACTTGATAGCACGATAGTTTAGACCATTCTGAACTCGTACGCGTTTTTCGAGCGTATACGTTATAATATGAAATTAGAAGAAATTTGAGAATAGAGATGTGTAGCTTAACACGTGGTCACATAAAACAGCAATTAAGACAATCGATAAAACCTTTTAGAAATAACACAAATGTACGCAGTTTTTTTGATGAGTAACGACAGTGATATTTTGTTGTTTAACTCTCAAAATTTGAACTGACGTTATAAAGAGTTTTATTGAAATATTAGCAAAAATCATTGCCAAACACCACATGTAAGTTAAACTTGGCAACAGTGCATCGCTCATCGCATCGAACACTTGATCGATACTATACTACACACATTTATAATTCTTTAAAGAGTTATTTAGTATAAATAATTATTTGTTAGTTAAAAAAAACCATTTATTTACCTCGCCAATTAAATCATTTCTGGTACTATAGGTAACAAATGTACAGCCGCATTTAAGTAAACAATCTCTACATAACGCATACATACGTATATAAAGCACACGCGGCGTTGCCAAGTTTCCACTGAATGTCGACAAACAAGGGACCTGCTAAAAAAACATGTGACAGGTAAACGTCCTTAAGTTCTCGACGAGTCCGTAAAAAATCCAAGCGATCGAGGACGTGTACTCGAAGGCGCTTCGCGCCGCTAATTAATTCGCAGGTGCGCGTATATGAATTTTTAAATTCACAGCACTGCGCGCGGCAATTCGTTTGATGTCTAAACCTCGCCGCGGCAGGCTTCGATATAAATGAACGGGAGGAGGGTGCGGCACTACGGCTCGTGCAGTGCGAGCCGCCACCGGCTGGCGAATCTGATCGCGATGCACACCGCGGGGAGCTCGAGCAAATTACTCGGCGATGGCAATTAATAAAGCTCGTAATAGCGAGCTTTCCCTCGCTCACCCTCGCGCATTTGTCGCCCGTTAATCACCTTAATGAGTGCTTTTGTCAGCGGGTAAGGGTTGTGTAGGAAAAAAAAAAACAGGCGCGCGGACTACCGCGATTTTCCCGGCCTATGCGCGCTTTTCGAAAAACGAGCTTTCCTGCGTCTGCTCTACTTTTTGTGTCTGGTAATCTACTGGTTTACAGGTGTTGTGAGAATTTTCACGTTTGCTCTGCGTCGACGCGTGTGTTGCACGGCCTATAGTCTTTTTGGGAATCCGTGAAAATTGTCGTCAAGCGACGGGCCCGAAATTGAAGTCAACAGAAAGCATTCGAAGATCAATTCTTCCCCGAGAGTGAGACGAGTTTTTCCACGAGAAACATGCAATTTGGATCTCTAACAGTAAATCCGATTATGGCTGTCGACGAAAAGACTATACCGAAATTCATTCCCCACGACTACCTTCTTTTTCTTTTTATTAACTTTCCCAAAATTAAGTTCAACACCTTTCGCAAAAACCATCCAGTCCATAGTCTAGCCGCGCTATAATCGAATCTCCGTAATTCAATCTAACGAGTCAATCGATATTTAATTAACACAGAAAAAAAAGCAGCGCGTGTCCTTATTCCATTTGCCGGCGAGCAAGCCTGCGAGCGAAGCACCGCGCCATATCCGGCTAAATTAAAACGAAGCCTATAGTATCGGTGCCACATTGTTGTACAGCAGTGTGTAGCGAAGGGTTACACGTATCTCGGCCGGCGCAAGGCGTGGGTGGGTGGCGTTGACCGCAATCCGGTCATACGGCTGACCGGTTTCACGCTTCAGCCTGTCTTGTCTCTCTTGTTCGCCCCCCCCCCCGTGTCCACCCCTTTCTCTACTTTTGAGTGTATAGATAGCCCCGTGTGTATATGCTTGCTTTTACCGCGACCGTGTGTACACGTGGTTTTCGAGTCCTCTGTTTCCAATCCGGTGCTGTGCACTGCCTTCCCACTTACTTTTCCTCGGCTGTTTCACCGAATTTACCCTTATACTCAAGACGCGCTGGTGATGGGTCGTCGAACGATTCTCATAGTTGCTGTTGTCCGCCCCCCCGAATTCGCCCGCGCCCCGGAGCTGTGCACCGCGTCGAATTTGCTGCTAAGCCTCGAGGATTTACAAGCGTAATCCCGTACGCGCCGCGAGTATTATTCAATTTCGGCTTGGTTTTTTTTTTATTTGAACTTGATTCCTTTTCTGCATATAATCTGTCGGGAGCGAAAGGGAGCTTTTAGCGCGAACGAACTCCGTCGGCGGATGATGAAATTTTAGCGCTACCGCGTATTATACGCGCAACAACGGATTATTACATTTACATTCATCTGATTTCCATGATATAATACGCGCGCGTAGCAGCGCAATATTTCCATACTTCCCGCGGTTCGAAGCTAAACTGCGCGTACAGTCATTTTTCAAGCTTTTCCCGCGCGAATCGTCGGTCATTTTTTTTTTCTTCTTCCTGTACACTTCGAGGGACTGCGTAGGAACGTTACCTAATTCGCGGAAGACAAAACTGGAAATCCCCTCCTGTCATCCTGAAAAACTAAGCATATAGAGTCGCCGGATCCCGCGTGTACGCGCGTACTCGCGAGAGAAAGAAAAGTACGGCCGCCGCGGCCGTGAGTGCGCTCGGGGCATATTAAGCGGGGTCGCCGCACACGAAATCCCCGGCAGCTTTTGGCCATACGTCTACGGGAAAATCGCGCGGATGATCCAACGGCGGGCTTATGCAAGTGCGCGGTATATAAACGTGAGCGAGCTCGAAGCAGTGGCTATTTGTCCTCCTTTTTCCTCCGCGAGCGGGTCGCATTTTTCTCTCTCGGAGACACGCGCAGTCGCTCCAGCGGAATAAGCAATCCAGCGCCGCGATCTTTTATTTTCGAGCGCGAAAGCTTTCTTCGAACGATATGCCATTGCGTTATTGGGTAAGTAGTCGAGGTGCAGATTTCGTCAGGCTGCAATAGATTTTACGGGAGGAACGGAATTAATGTTTCAGCGCTTTCTTCGCTTGCCGTTGTATTGTGCGAAAGCAAGCTGAAAATGAGACTATTTATGCCCGTCGTGTCGTATAACCGCCATTTCAGCCTGAGCTTTTTCCTCCCTCCGCGTAACGCCTGTGCCATTTTCGTTCCGATGCGATACTGCGGTAAAAATTCTTCCTTCTCTCTTCGCATATTTTACTCTGCAACTGCGTAGACGTAATTATACACCTCCAAAGACTTGGAAATCTTAGAGGTGCCATTATCATAGCGTTACACGAAAATTTATTCGTGCGTGCATCGATAAAATCAAACGAATCAATTATTTTTGCGCAGAACCGAGCAGGTCAAGGATTGTATCGCTATAATCGTGAGTAAAATAAGCCGTCAACCGCGGCAGCGTTAAGGCTGAAGCTCCCCGGTAATGTGCGTTTGACGCGAAGCGCTAGCCGAAAACACGGCTGAGCGTAACGTCATTCGCAGAGACGAGCAGCGGCAACTGATGCGCTGTTCCCATCGCTCGCTCTAACTATTCTGATGAAATGACTATCTGAGCGGCTGCTGTTCAACCGAAGCAGTGCGCACATATATATATACACATATGCTCCCGAGTGTGCGCGTATGAGTATTTACTATGCAAGTACGCCAAAGTCCTGCTGTGCAGATTATGCATTTTTTAATGATCGTCCTTACCGTCTCGCTGTAGCTTGGAATACATAACGAAATTTAGTAGGCTTAAAATCTAAAATTACTTCGCTCTGGCAACTGTATTTACCGATTAGTTTCTGGTATTCAAAATCAAATACCCATGGGTACATTGAAATCTACGAATCAATGGAGCCAATGCTGTTAAGCCTCTCGAGCCGATCACACAGAATTATATTAAACCAGAATTCCCAATCAATGGTCGAATACGCAGATTAAAAAGAGCACACGATCTGTACCTATACAGTCCGTTGTATTACCATAATGTTCAAAGTATAACAATTATCCGAATTTGAAAGTATATGATTACGTCAGTGAAAAATCAAAATCGAGCACAACGACGTTGTAATGAGAGAAGGCACAGCACATAAGTGTTTATTCGAGGTCGAGGAGATAGAAGTCAAGCGATAACAGCCATCCCTTATGCGCGCAAATATAACATACGTATATATATGTCGAATTTCAGAAAAAAATGGCACCTTTCTTTGGTCTAGAAATAGAAAAGTTTCTTTTAAAGCTAGAGGTTTCTAACCGATTAGACTTTCTTCTGTGAGCCGGAAGATAGTCAAAAGTGCATAGGAACATGGGAAAAGTTACTATTAACCATATTTCTAAGCCATTTAACGCTTCTTTTAATAAAAAAAATTGCGTTAAAGTACTGGAATAATAACAACTACGAATGTTTCCGAGACACCAATAAAATTTCGAATTACACTATGATAAAGTATTACGAAAGAGCTTTAATTTAAACAAAAATATGCCGAGTTTCGATGCCCTGATCAAAAGTTATGCCCATTGAAAAAAAAAATAATAAAAATCCGAATAGCCATTTTTTTTTCTTTTTCCTCCACATGCCTCCCCCTAGACCAAAGAAAAGTGCATTTATTTTTTGAAGGCAAAGGCCATCGGCCTTGTTCGCAATTTTCGGAGATTTTCCGCCAAGTATAGTACAGTCCCACGCGAGCGAATATATACAAACGTGTGCACATACTGAAAATTAATTGCCGCGGCACAACTATTAGAAGTAGACGAGATAGCGCGGGGCCGATTAGATCAAGCCGATATCGCACGCGCGGTTACCAACCGTCCATTTACATAATTAACGGCCAAATGAGCTTTCGAGAGTCAACGAGCTTTGCGGGCTGGAGGGGGGAGGGGGTCTAGGCGCGGCTAATCCGCCGCGAATTTTCAACCGACGTCCAGCGCGCGCGTTACACTGATTACACCTGCAGCGCACAACGCCGCGAGTGTAGAGAAACGCCGAGAGATAAGGCGCGACGATATTGGATCCTCTCCGCAGCAAAGCGCGGCCGTTTCTCCATTGTTCGCGCGCTTCGGGAGAGAAGAGCGAGATCTATCGATTTGCCCGCGCGAGGCCGTAATTCACGTGGCGGATTAACTCTGCGGGGCGACTCGATTCGCCGAGAGAGTTCTAATTATAATTCCAGGCCGGCGATATGTCTCGATGGCGGAGAGAACGCGGTACCCATAGAGAGACAGAGAGAGAGAGAGGAATCAATGCAACTTTATTACACGTTTATTAAAAAAAAAAAAAACAGGAGGCGCGTCGCGTGCAGAAAAAACAATAATTGAAAGCTCGACAACGCATCCGCGTGTATGCACTGAGAGAAATCTTGTTATAAATATTGTTAGAACTCTACGAAAAATTATTAAGTTTTTTAGTAAATCCCGGGACATACATTCATTTTAATAAATTTTATTAAGTAATTTTTACCACGTTTGAAAGATTTAAAAATTTCTTTATTTTTACTATTATTGCTCAATTATCCATCCACACGGGTTACTTTAATTTATTATTTTTATATTTGTTATATTTTTTTTAATTGAAAATAACGAAATTAGCTGGATCGTCAGTATGATAATTGAGAACATTGTCCGTTTACCTAAACATAACATGCGTGAAGGGATGATGATTTTAAACTATATACGGACGAAGTGACACGTGATCTGTATTAATAAATCTTTTGAATGTCGAGCAGAAATTATTAAGTTACGTAATAATCATATTTTCAAACTTCAACTGTGAGAACATTTATTAGAATAAAAATAAGAATTGTTTCATTTCTTAATAAATATTGTACGAGTACACATGAAAAATTACTAAGTTACAATAGCAAAATTCGTTGAAAGGAAATTTTACTAGGTAACTTAGTAATTTTTGTTGGGCCGAGGATAACAAAAATTATAGGAAGGACAACAGAAACTATATAAAAACTTTGTTTTGTCATAATCCAAGCAAGTCCCCTCCTTCACCAAGTAAATTAACAATTTCCGGTAGAGTTCCAGCAGTTTTTATTACACCATTTTTCTCAACGTGCGATTGGAAAAACGAGAGAACAATAGCAAAATTCGCACAGATGTTCCGCCGTGGGGGGGCGGAAGTGATGATGGCCACAGACGAGGCTCGGATATCCACAGTATATAGACGCGTGTAAATACGTTTTAATAACATGACGACGAGGCGATATCTGCAACGGGTGGGGGGACACGGATGGACGAATTTCCCGTTTTGCCCGCGCGCGTCTGCGGCATGTATGTGTACAACTGCGCGAAATTATACGCGCGCGCGCGCGTGGCCGAGGCCGGAAATCGCGGCAATAAAGTATACACGGCAGTTCGCAGTCCCTCGCTTTTAGCCCCTGTATTTTCGTATATTGACGAGCGAGAGAGGGCTGTACACGTATATACACGTTGTGCGCACACACACGAAACGGCCAATTTGACGAGGGAAGAGAGCGAGAGGACGGCCGCGACGACGCTGCAGCGCAGCGTTAAATAAACGAACGCCGCTGATTTTTGCCTAATGACATGCCGCGTGTTTGCCCTCTCCCTACGGAATTCGTATATACGAGCGCTCTCGATTTGTTTGGATTAATCGGACTCTCGCGTTTTCCAGGGACGGGGGGGGGGATGGGAGGGATGCGCTGGAGGGGGTAGACAAATGATTGGCCGTTAACAAGCCCGTTAATAGCTATGAGTAATGACGCGCTTGCTTTGCAAACGCGGAATAATTGCTCTGGTTGCATTTTCGTGTCTTGTGCAGCGCAAGAGATCGGAGACGGTGTGCTCGATGAGTCTTCGAAGTTAGGCCGTAAAAAGAAATTTCCACGACTGTAAATCCTTAAGTCTCATCGGTTGCTACTTGCGCTCTTTCTCTCTCCCGCTTTACCTCCAGGAGCGCGGAAAATTCGGTGTCGCACCGGAAATTAAAGCGCGCGCGCGCCTTTATGCTACCAAAAATTTGCGCGACGAGCGACAAACCTGCGCGCGCGCGCGAATCTTATTCGTAATTGAGTTTAAATTTCTCAACGGCGGCGGCGGCGGCGGCCGCTTCCTGCTTTTTCCAACTTCCATCCCATTTCGCAAGCGCGCAAAGCCGTCAAGCGGGAAAAAGAGATTCCACGCCGCTGTCGTCGTCCTCGTCGTCGTATTGCAGCGTGTCCTCCCTCCCTCCTTCCTCCTCCTCCTGCTCCCCGCTTTCTTGTCACTATGGAATGAGAGGGGACAGGATAAGAGGGAAAGTTGGTGTCGTTCTCGTCCGACCAAACTCAAAGCAATTCGAAGGGGATTCGAGCGCGCAGTGAGGGGGTGGGGGGAGGGTAGGAGAGAGAGAGAGAGAGAGAGGAAGCCCATCGGAGCGATGTGATGAAAAAGTCTCGAGGACCGAGGTTCTAAGGTCGAGATGTTACTTTCGAGTTTGGCGCTAGCCGCGCGCGCGCGCGCGCGTTTGTTCTGGGCTTTTTAAACTTTGCAGCTCGGCGCGCGTTTTCTCCGTGCGCTTAATCAATTTTAATCAGTTTGGAAGAAGCTAGACGTGCCTGGAGGACACGACTCGCAGCCGCGAGGGGGACGAGGACGAGGATCGGACGCGACGACGAGCGCGTTTTTACGCTGCAATTTGCGAGTCGGGTGTTTTTGAAAAATTAATTTTCAGCCCCCACGGGGGAACAAAAGCCTGTACGCGCGCCAAAGAAATGAATTGTCCCTCGGCCCAATACTCGCTAAGTACTGGCAGACAGTATAGAGCAGTACTGACGGTTGATATAGGAATTAAATCAGTGTTAAGATTAAATCAGTGTTGTATTGGTAAGGACGGCCTGGTGTTCGTATACTCTTATCGGCAAAGTATTGCTAGCCGCAGCAACTTCCCAATAAAATAAATATATGATTTCCTTATACAATGAATTATTGTACTGTCTGAGTAAAATGCTCCGTTAACTTTTCACTTACGCTTAGATTATTTTCTCTACCTTTGCTCTGAATACTATTACTACTGCTATCACTACTACTAGAAGTTAAACTCATATGAGCTCTTTTAAGAGCTCTTGATTTCTTAACGTTTTTTAACGTAGAAAGTCTTTGAAAACATTGTCTAATCTCAGTGAGAGTGAACATTCAGTGTTTTCAAGCTTGTGACAGCAGTATTCGGTAGTTGTTTACATTGGAATTTACGTTAGATAGAACATAGAGTTTTATCGCGTACAACATTGCAAAATTTTACTGTTGCAGTTTTTATTGTGCAATTACTGTAAACTTTAAGCGAAATTTTAGCTCTGGTATAAACTTGGTCAATTTGACTGCAACCAATGCATCTTTTCTTAATTCTCGTCCGTTCTTATCAATACAGAGTAAACGTAGTATTCCTTCATTACCGATAGACTTTGTACTGACTAGTACTGTCGGACAGTACAAAATCATTACTGGCCCGTACGGGCATCAGTCACGGCAATTCTTACTACAGACACATACGTTTACAATAGAGCCGAACGTTAAAAGTGAAACCACATACAATCCGTGCTCCGTACGTTGGCGGCTGGGAGGATTTTCTGGAGGGAAAAAAAAGTGCGATATCGCATCTGTTCCTCCGTACCGCCGCAACAAACGACCCTGTGTCCATGACACACAGCAGGAGTCCGCTTACTCGTGTATCTAGACGCGGACGCAGTGGAAGATAGAACGAAAGCAAGCAAAGTTTCTCGCCCATACGTTGGCCGAAGTTTCCAACAAGGCTTCCTAATGCTCCTCGGCACTGCGACTCCGTGTATATAGGAGCCGCAGATAATCGCAAGCTCGACTTGCAGCACAGTAGGTTACCGACCCGATAGCCCGATTCTCCATACGTATATATAGCCGAGATGTGATCTCGTTAGGCGAAGGCGGCTCGTCGTTTAAAGGGCCCGCAACGCTACTGCAGCTATATTGGCTTTGGAAGCCCACTGCTCTCGCTGTGTCGCCGCGTCCCCATTTTTCCATAAACTGCACTCCACGTACGCGCTTACAGCTCGGCTGTCTATATACGTATACAGCGTGTATATATATACGCGTGTGTAGTATACGTGCTTCACAGGCGTGTGACGTGCGTTTGATAAGCGCTTAAACGAGTATAGTGTGTGGCGCGGGCAGACACGTCGCGAAAATTCATTTTCCCGCGGGGCACGTACGCTCGCGACTCGGATTTTACGACGCGCTGACGTTCACTGCAGCCGCGCGCTCTCTGAAGAGAGAGAGAGAGCGAGGGAGAGAAAAGTTTCGCGCGTCGAGCGATTATTAACATTGACATCGGCGCTATAAGCGCGCACGTGTCCGGGCAGTGCGCGACGACTGCGATTAGAATTTACGAGCCGGAGGCAGAGGGGCGCGACTTAAAGTCATTCATTTTTCATGGTTATATTACACGCGCGCGCGCGCGCCGTGCCGGGGGAGAGGCAAATTTTTTTCGCCTCGTCGTGATTTACTGCCGCCCCAACGCGGCATTGCCTACATTTTTGAAAACGCATTGAAATTTCAGCGACGAGCCGCGTACAGCAGTCCCCTTATATATGCAACTTTCTCGCATTCGAAGCAATACAAGCTTTTGTGTTTCGTAGTCGCGATTGAAGTGCCAGGTGTAATTTCTATGGGCCGGCGGTGCAGTGCAACGCACTTGGTATATACAAGCGTTACCGGCTCACTTCTCTCTAAATATTTCGGAGTGATTTTCCACTCGAATCGAGTGAGTTTTTACTCTTCCTATCCAGACAAAACTGAGCCTATCGGAATAGAGTGATAAGTCACTTTTGAAGAGAGTGATTTATTCACTCTAATTGAGTGACGAATTTCACTCTCGAATAGGGTATTCGGGATCCCCCTGTGGAATTGCAAATGCAATAAAACATAAACTGTATTCATAATTCAAACACTGTAATTAAAAATACTACATTTTGGGTATTCGACACTAATAAACATTTCCATCACACATCATGAACAACTCGGTTATAAAAATATTGTCATTGCGATAAGCTAACCTCTAATCTCAAAACTTTCCTATCACATTTTATAGCACAAAATCACACAAAAACCTGAATACTTTACTTGCATTGGGCAGCACATTAATTAAAGACATTATATTCTTGATAATTTCCCGTGCGGCACAATAATTATTTAAACAAAGCCCAGATTCAGGCACATGCAGCTGGCAACGAGGTCCCGCACTTTACAGAAAGCAACGCATCGTAGTTTCACTCTTTTTCAGAGTAATTCGAACAAAGCCTATCACACTGAAGTTTCGAGTGATTAAATCACTCGATCATAAGGTGTGCCAGTAAATCACCCGAAAGGAGCGGTAGATCACTCAAATTTGTGTCATTTACGAATCACTCCGAAAAAGTGTGACGAAAGTCACTCCGAAATATTTAGAGAGTTGCGGGCAAACGACGGAGGGCTGCTCCGTAAAATTGTAGAAAGCGTCGTTTATTTTTGTACTCACCGACATCTTGCGAGCCACCCCAGGTGCCGAGCTGGGCTTGCCTCGCCAGCCTCGACAGAGCGTCCACGTAAACCTTGGATGCCGCTGCGGCGCCTGGAACGTAGAAAAGTCACTTTATGAGTATGTGCTGCGCATGAGCTCGATACGACGCCTCTGCGCTGTCGCTGCGTATTATCTATACGGTGCACTCGTTCGAACGATCCGAGACGGAGAGAAAATGATTTTTGGGGTTTCTCGGTTTTTTCGTAAAAGAATTTTAATGAAAAAATAAATGCGCACGCGGAGGATTTCGGTTAAACACCTCCTGTGCGGATTAGAAGTGTACGTAATGCAATGTACATTTAAACTTTTATGTAGACTGCTTAATAATTTCGAGAACCGCGTGCTTACAATTGTTCGCGTACCAGCGATGTGGCAATTATCATATAATCAGGAGAAAGAAGAATTGACGAGGATCTTCAATTTAAAAATAGCTGAAAATTATGCGTATTTGAAAAAAATTGCAAAAGGATTTCGTGAAAAACGTTTCAATAAATATATCAATAAAATTGAACTGTTTTTCTTGTATTTTAGTTGGTGATAATTTACGAAGCATTTGTTAAACTAGAAACATGCATTAAGAAAGCGTATAGAGCTTTCGGATTAATATTCACGAATATTCGAAAGAGAGGAATGAATGCAGATTTCTTTATGAAATTGCCTGTTTATTACGAGACCCCGCAATTTTACCCCCCTTTTTTCAAATGCGCATAACTTGGGACCGGAGCGTCGGTCGTTTCTTTCAAACGGAAGCTTTTTGATCCTACCTTTTTCAATTCAGTATACACAGAGAATTAACATTTCACTGCGTAAGCAGCTCTATATACGTATAATGTATGCCGAAAATCTGAAAGAAGAAGATCTCGCTTCCATTTTTCGCCTTCGCAACTCGTTCCTATACCGTTAACGAATTTGCAAAATTGAAAATTGCAGCGTTTCCATTTTCGAGAGGAGACGGCTTTTTCGGCCGCAGAAACGCTCGTATACGAGCGAACGGGAGAAACTGGGCCACACGTGCGCGTATGTGCGCGCCGCGCTCGTGTGCACTGCATTGCAGTGCGCAATCGATCTTCGCTGCGTGCGTGGATTGTACAAGCGCGGGACACACGGATGCGCGACCCGAGGCACTGGGAAATTCGCTTCTGACGTGCTGTAATTCTGAGCCTCTCCCCCCCCCCCCTCCTCTCGCTCTCTGCGTTATAAACGCGTTTGCAAATATACGCGCGAGCGCCCGCTGAAATTTATGCGCGACTTTTACGCACTATTATCAATATTTGCGAGTAAACACAGCGCGCACGGTATAAAATACGAAATTTTGTCGCATTCGTTCGGCGCGAGGCAGAATGTGCAGCGCAACGCAAACAAGTTGCGACCCCCCCCGTTCGTTCGTAAAATTCTGGAAGGTCAACGTTCGGAATCTTTTATTCGTTTCTTTACGCGCTGCAGCGATGCTTTGCGCGACGAAAACAACTTTTCAATCAAAATTGTATAAGACACCCCGTTATCGCATAGCGGCAACAGCTTCTTCCTTTCGCATGAATCAACGGATTGCTTTGTATCAGCCTATAGAATATGTCCCCGTAGTTTCTGACAAAAGGAACGTGACTGCGCGAGGCAAAAACAGCCGGACGTACGGCATCTCCGGGGCCGCACTTGGCTCCTACAGCATCAGTCTCTCGAAATTGCCCACTGCTCAATCCCCCACCCACCCGACAGTCTCTTTGTCTCTCTTAGAGAGACAAAAGGCGCGCATTAAGACGAACGCCCTCGCGGAATATCAATGTTAAGAGGCTCGAAGCTATAGCTACGGGAGGAGAGAGAAACTTTATCTCGTTATCCGATATTTTCGGTCCCGCGCGCCCTCTTCGGTATATATATAAATGACTCGCTTACGGGGCCGTGCTTTGCATGCCGATTGCCGCCTCCTCGCGCCGAGAAGTTGTCGCGCTGCGGCGCAGTTAGAGCTTACTTAGCCTCTAATGCTCTCGGAGCCTGCAGCGCGAGAGCGACGGAAAGACTGCAACCCTTTATCGCCGCGCGACGATCGCGCCCAAGTTGGAACGTTAAATTCCAACTCCGCTCGAGGCCTGTATCGATATTCCGATGACGACGAGTTGGAAATGAAAAAAAATCGCTCGTAACCGTCAACAGTCGCGCGGCTCATACACGCGCGGCGTCGCGTTAAAACGAATTAAGTGACAATCGTCCGAGACGCCTCGCGCTTACCAAGCGACAGGCTCCCGGCGGTAGCCAAGTTAATTGTCATTCCGCCTCTTCGCCGCCGCTCGTCGTCCCCCCCTCCTCGTGTAATTAGGTTTTGTCGGCATTGCGATTTTCACCGCGAGCGAGCGTCTCGCAGCTGTGAATATCGTGTCTCGCGCGAGAATAAATTGCCATTAATTTCCGATTATGCAGCCGGGAGAATGAAAAAGGATTGAGTCTCGCGGCCGCAACGATTTCTTTGCAAATGCTTCGTTCTTTGCACGAGTGCAGTGTTGGCGCCTGATCAATCGAGTCGGCATATTTCGAGAGGACACAGCCCGCGGAGATAGAAAAACATAAAAATAACTGTTTCGTGCGGTTTAATAAAACTGGAGAATAAAATATGATAGAAGCATAAACTGCGCGCGTACCGAAAAGTTTGCGAGCTGAAATAAAAATTTCAACCGTTCACTTTTTCACCGAGTCGTACTTGGCAAAAAAAAAAAAAAATTGTTTTTTGCTTCTTCCGTAAACAAGCGAGCGAAACGACGACACGCACACAGCGGGACAGCGGCAGCTTAAAAATTGAGGTCATTCGTATCAGCAGGTTATTCGCCACGCCCTGGAGAAATGTATTAGCTTTATTACGAGTTGAGGTGTCGTCAGCCTTATTAGTAATGCTAATGGGAATTTCTCCCTTTGTGTAAAGCGAGAAAAATCTGTAAAGCTTATGAATAATTCATCTGCTTTCCTAGTAGAGCTTCAATGGCATTTTCTCATTAACGCGTGTTCATCAAATCGAAGCACAATTTGCTGCAAAATTTAGTTTTCAATAATACTTCAATTAATTGCAAAACGATTATTATACAAGAATGACTTTTATTTTCTTTTGTTCGAATACATTATTATGAATTAAAAAAAGAAAGCTATTTTCGATACGTATACATTTCATAGAGAAGTGCTATGATGTAAAGCTATTCATTTATCGTTGTACCAGATATACATATGTTGATCTGAATAGAGTGTCGCGCAGGCGTCAATTTTTTGCATGTTGTATACATGTATAATAATCAATGTGCAGAACTTGTACACGAAACGCCTACTTTCTTCTAACTTTTCTTCATTAACTTTCGTAAACGGTAATATACGTTATCCACATACACAAGCATTACCATCTCCAAAACTAAGCGTCACTTCCCCTCGCAGTCACGGGCAGTACTCCGATTCAAATTACGACGTTCAATAACGCATCGCGCGAATCCGCACAGAGGGATATATCCCGTGCGAAAGACGTGTAAAAACGTTATATTGCCCCCCATCAATCCGAGACAAATGTGCCGAGCGACAAGAGCTCGACGCAAAGTCAACGTATGCCTCTCCCCGAATTCACGAATATTCTCCCTAAATCCGGAGACGAAGATGATTCGCAGCTTGCGCGCTCAGTCGGCAGATGCTACCGCTCGGAGTTTCCCCTCGGCGCCATCCGCGTTTCCACGCGAACAGGAGCCGGCATAAAGAGCGCCGCCTCGGAAAGCTTTCCCCTCGGCTATAGAGGAGGCATCTGCATAGTTCTGCCGAAGGCATCGGTACTGGGCCGCGTCAACATGCGGGAACATCACGCGTGAGCGGTTCACGTGGAAAGTGCCGAGGGAGGCGTCGTTGTTAACAATGTAACCCCCTCCACCCCTTCCCACATTTTTTTTTTCAATTTTGATTTAACGATTTTCCTACTCGTTGTTGCTGTACGTTCGCGAAAGTTTTATACTCGTATATGTGCCATGCGCCGAAAGCAAATTTTTAACGCTACGACGTATATTATGCATGAAAATAACGTCGACAGTCATTTAAAATGCATACTTGTTCACTAAAGTGCCCCGAGTGACTGAAAATTATCGTAGACATAATGTGCGTTTAATGCTTATAATGCAATACGTATATAACACGTGTATTATACATTATATGCATAACGTGTGCTTATACTCGGCACGAATTCTTCCCACAGAAAGCTTAATTACATCCGATAATCCAGCTTTTTTCCAAACGAAACGAACAATTTAGCTTAACCAATATAGCGCGCATAAAATAACGGCGACAGTTTCCCGATTACTGCGCTCGTCTCGCAAAAAAGTCCGACCGCCAGACCAAACTTCGTTCCGAATAAGATTCCGTGCGTCCCTTTTCGCGCAGTACACGACTCTAGGGGGGGTGGCGCGCAGGGAACGCGCGATGACTTTTAGCTAAATTATGCAAGGCTCCCCCCCTCCCCGATCAACGCATCTCGCATAACAATAATAATAGTCGTGAAGAGGTCGGCTTCGCACAGCCGTTAAAGGAATAGCATTAATTAAGGCTCAGACGGGGCGGGTAATTAGGATTGCGCCGGGGCGGACAGCCTGCGCGCGGAGCCGCGCGAGTCGAGAGAGAGGAGTCGAGTTTTCCTACACAAGCGCGGCGAAAGCCGGCGGGCGACGATAACGAGGAATCAACTCTCGAGTTTTTGCGCGTCTGATGACTTAATGGGATCCGCAGAGCGCGCGCGCGTTGGCGGCTATTCTCCCGGAGAATCGGCCGATTGTAATTTTGCATGACGATATCCACGAATTTGAAAGGAAGCGCGAGTTATACATGGGGTTGGGTTAAGCGCTGGCCTTTCGAGGGGCGCGGACTGCGCTTTCATCGATGTGTATACGGGAAAAAACCGCGAAAATAATTCAGATAATTGCAGCGGATAAATCGATCGAAAAAAAACCTCGCGAGACTCCCCCAGAACACGAAAAAAATAGTGTTTCCGCGAAATCGAATGAGTGTTTTTGGGTACTTAGATGTTTGTGTAAATTCGTTTTTTTAGCGTTTTTTTCAATCCGAATTTAGAGGGAGAAAGAATTTTATTTTGACTGTCGAAAATATGCGCAAAAGCTCACAAATTTTCTGAGCTTTTCAAATTAGTCGAGCTTTTTTAATTTTTCAAAAATTGTGCAAATTGGAAAAATTCAAAATTTGCTCAAAACTTGTTGAAAAAGTTCATGCGTATTCTTTGAGTAATTTTAAGCATTTTTTATTCTACAACATTTTTTCATTAAGGTGATATTTCTCGAGAAAAAAATCATGTTTAACATCACGCTCACAACAAAGTTTAACATCACTCTGTTTCACAAAAACCGCCGTCATTTTGTTAAAAAAAAATCATAGACAAAAAAGCTTGACTAATTTGAAAAGCTCAGAAAATTTGTGAACTTTTGTGCGTATTTTCGAGAGTCAAAATAAAATTCCTTCTCCCTCTAAAAAAACGAATTTTTTTTTGTAAATTTTTACACAAACATCTAAACACTTTTTTTTTGTGTTCTGGGGGTCCTGTAGAACAAAAAAAACGCTGCCCCAGACGAGTCTCACGAGGTTTCTTTTCGATCGATTTCCGCTGCGATTATCCGAATTCCCCAATTATCCGATTTTCCCATATGTACAAGTATAATATCCATGAGCGCGGTTCTTTCGAGCAATGCCTGTGAAGCTCGCCTTTTCCACGAAGCTATACAAATTGCATAAAAATTTCCACTCGCGCAACGAGTTGTGCAGTACATACAGTCCGGCCGAGCGATGCGACATCCCGCTGTAGGAACTCAGAACGCGCGCAGTGATAGAAATAAAATCCAGGCTGACCACATCCGCGGCTCTTCTACTTGCGCGCGCGCTCGAGAAGCCGTCGCTCTTGTCTCCTCTATGTCGCGTTCGAATGAACGTCCTCTCGCGTAAAATGCAAACAAAATGGAGAAACAAAAATCTCGCTAGGGAGCACGCGAAAATTCGTTCGAATACACACGAAGATACTCCCCCCCCCAAGGACGGCGAAAAAATCAAAGAGTCTCTCGGTGTAAAAATAAAGAGAAAGCGAGAGAGAGAGAGAGCGGAAGAGATAGAGCCGCGCTGAGGGAAGGATTTATTTCATAGAGAGTGACGCGCCGGAGGCTGCAACAGCTCGAGGACTCGAGCGATAAATAAAGCTCGTCGCGCGCGTGGGAGCTGGAGATGCGGCCGGTTGTAGCAGCAGTAGTACACTAGTGCGGGTCCAGCGGCAGCGGCGGCGGCATTCAAGAGGCGCGCGCCATAATTTACACGCGGCTCGTTTCCTGGTCGGCTGGCTGTACTATATATATATGCCTGCCCTCTGTGCGCGGCGGCTCTCTCTCTCCTCTCTGTGTACACAGGCGCGCCTAAGTCCTTCCCCTTTCGGCTATATATACACTCTCGCTCTCGTTTCTGGTATATATACGTAGAAGCGCTTCTCTCAGCGGCGAGCTTGCGCTTTGTCTTGGCGGCGCGCCGCGTCAACGGAATTATTATAAAAGGAAGGAGATAAGCGGCCTGAAAATTGGGCTAGCGACGTGTATGCGTATAATCTAAAAGGCGATGAAAAGCTGGCGTGTACACAAATTTTTATCGCGTTCGATTTTAATGCGGGCTCGTTAATCACTTTGCTCTCCGAGGGAATACGTCGGCGGGAAATGCAGTGTCCCGACGGAAAATATTTTCGTTCCCCGAGAAAACAAGCGCTGCTCGCGTAACACGGCCGAAATTGCCGAGGGGCTCGTTCGTAGGGCGGTGAGCGCGTGCGAGAATATATACCTGCTATTGCCCTCATAAAATCTCCATAAAAGAACTTTCGGCCCCGGCAAAGGGTGCGGCCCTCGGCTCGAAGAAGGCGAAAAAGAGCAGCGGGAGTTCGCTCGTACGGGGAATTAACGCGGGACTTGGAGAACGCGTCGCAAAAAAAAATGGTGAGAGGAGCGAATTGCGAGGGAAGGTCGCGCGGCAACGTACCGGCGGAAATACCGTACACGCGGGAGCCTTAGATCTGGAAAATAAAAAAAAATAAAAACAAGCTGTGTAACAAATTCAAAAAGGTCGCCGAGGTATACACTGCTCGCGCCGGGCGGAAATTCTCTATTTTCCTCTCTCTCTCTCTCTCTCTCTCTAGCCTTTTCTCGCTCGAGTTCCCTCCACTTGACG
This sequence comes from Philotrypesis tridentata, assembly GCA_018906965.1. Classification (NCBI taxonomy): domain Eukaryota; kingdom Metazoa; phylum Arthropoda; class Insecta; order Hymenoptera; family Pteromalidae; genus Philotrypesis; species Philotrypesis tridentata. Next base: position 5,562,360 of record JACCIB010000001.1, on the reverse strand, counting down.
GCATTGTGGCGCGTTATTATCCTCGACCTGCCTCCGAAGGGACTCACGCTTCTTACCCCTCCCCCCCCCCCTCTCTCTCTTCCCGCTACTTGGCGTTTACCGTTATTTGCGTTAATACCAGTTCTGAAATCCTCCTACCATCTCTTGTAAGGTATTCTCGTTCTCTCCTTCTCTCGTAGTACCGCACCGCCTTGTTTTCGTCGTGGTAGCGGGAGCTCTTATATCACTGTTATCGTACTCTCTTAATTCGAAATAGCCCATGTATTCGCTACTTTGCATACAGAGACATTTTCTGCAAAAATTCCACTATTTCATATTGACCCGTAAATACGGCAATATTTAGTTTCGGTTCTAAAGAAAATGCGGAAAACTCATATCGCGAGGAAGAAGAAGAAAAAACGTGAATTAAAATAAAATTGATCTTTAAGAATGCTGGGAAAGTGCTGAAAGAATGCAATAAAAGTTTTGTGGTATTCATCGCTTAATATAGGTATATTTTTTACACTTTATGCAATGCATTCGTAAAAAGTAGCATTAAAGTGGAGCAGTATTATGGAGCATAATTATTTATTGACAATGACATTGTTTTATTCACATAATTTTTGTTCCAGGACTCGCTATGTGTGAACATTAGAGCAAACAAACGGCGAACGAAAACTCTTATTTCTCCGAAAATTGCGATAAATACTAGTTACTATAGAACACAGTTTTAAATACTTCCTACACTTACGTGGGTCACTGTTCTTTAAAATCGTGATATTTTATCACCTACTATTTACTATATTGATTACTTTGCATTTACTATATTGATTAGATTGAAAGGTAGATTTTCACGTGTACAGCAAAATACGAAAATCCAGCTTTTATGAATCACAGAATTCACGGACACATTCACTCTCGTCTTACACACGTTCGCAGCCAGTCGACCTTATATTTTTTAATCAATCTAAAAGTGCGCGCTTCTTTTCCCGGGCGATGATTGAAAAACGTACTCCCTGCGTGATTCGCCTGCACAAAGAATAACGCCTGCGTTCGAGTGCCCTTCGCTTCGGAGCGTTTTTTTTTTTCCCGCTCTTCGTTGCACGCATTCTGTACTTTACTCTTGGCTTTTAAGAGCTTAAATTTTTTACGCTCCCTATACGTACAGGAACCTTTCGTCACTCCAGGTGGAATTATCCTATATAGACACGCGGCTGCATCGTTTTGCGCCGGCATCCATTCGGCAGAGACCTTTTCTAAATTTGCCCCGTATCTCCTTCGCGAATTTAAGAGGATTTTAAGTTTGATCAAAAATTCAAATTTTACGCGATGATGCCAGTAGGGGAAAGGAAAGTTCGTAAATAATATTTGAAATGGAATTGCAACGGTGGTATGCGCGATGTACAAAATTCTAGAATTCGTAAGTTAAAACCTTAAATTTCTACGTAATTTTGTCGAACTTCTCTTGAACTTCTTTGCAAACGACAAATGGACAATTTTCGTTGCAGAAGCGTTGAAAAATTACTTATGCCACATCGAGGCTCTACTCTCTAAATCTAAAACAGCAAAAATTTACTATTTTTCATAGTTAAATAATATTAACCTCCCATATAGTGAAATTTTTCACTATTTACACGCAGTACAAAAAATATCATTTTACAAATTAGTGAATGTTCACTAATTAATACGGTGCATTGTTGTAAAAATTATAATTCGCTATAGTACTTAGTGAATAGTCACTGTTTACGAAATGAATTATCATTTTAAAGTTAGTAAATATTTGCTGATTCAAACAGTAGGAAGTATTTGCACTCATTATCCAGTGCATAATCACTTCAGCAAAAGGTGAACTTGAAAAATTATGAAAATTTACTATTTTTTCAATGAGTCATAATGACTTTTAAGAGAAGTAAAATTTTTGGTACTTATACATTGTTAACACCCAAGAAATTCACTATTCAAGAGGAGAATCCACTTCCCAGACAAAGTGAAATTTTATGGACTTAATCATTTTGCAACATGAGAAAAATTTACTATTTAATTAGCTAACAATGAACTTGTAGTATAAGCGAAAATTTATGCCCCCTTTAGCCTCCTGTTACTAGGGCAACACACTAATTTGAGTAATGTATTTGCAACATTGTGGGTATCACTATTTCAGTTAGTGTATATTGCTACCCAAATATTATTTTTATTCATTATTTACAATGTTTATATCCACTCTTTGCAATATTCATATTTACTATTTCAGGTAGTCCTTCTACACTTTTTCAATTGGTTCATTTTTTCAACCTGTTCAAACTGTAATTATTCAGTAGTTCACAGTTGCGCCATTATAACTTTCTCAAATTGTCAATATGGACTAAAAAAAACAGTGAATTATTTTCACTGCTTTAGTCTTACAGAGTACGCATTCAAGTAAGAATAACGAATAAGTATATAGATAAGTACCGCGGGATCCTTTACATCGCGTGTAAACAAGCCCATCCCCCGGAGTCGTCGGATCTGTATATAGAGCAATACTAGCCGAGAGGTAATCCGGTCTCGCCGTCTCTCTATCTCTTGGGCTGCACGTCCGCACCGCAGCACTGCATAGGCCCTTCACGGAATTTCCAAGCTCGCAACGCGCTATTGACCACAGCCCGGAAATAGACGAGATTCGCCGCTCAGCAGCTTCGATCCCTGCATAATTGAATATCCCGCAATGGTTGCCGAATGTATAACCATGTAACTGTATATACACGCGTCTATATACGTGTACACAGCTGCCGAAGCAGACCCAGACTATCTGCAACGGTCCTAATTTTTCCGCGCGCAAATTGAATATCAGATGAGCGAATGTCAAGTCGTCGTCGTCGTCGCCGCCGCGGCGACCCACGAGATTAATTATCGTATCGCGAGAGGCATGAAAATTTCAAGGAACTTTCGGCTGTGGGACAGGGACTGTAGGCGACGGCAGAGCACTCTTATATCAAAAATATAGGTATATATACGTAGGGCGCGTGCCGCGCGAGTAGCCCGTTAGTAGAGTTCAGCGGCGCTTTTAATCACTTTCGCACTTCGTAGCTGCCGCGCATAACTTTTCGCCCCCGCGACACCGCCCGTCCTGCAGCGCTTGTTTTGCAGGGATTTTCGGCTGTGCGCTTTCAGGAGAGATGCATAATTCTGCATTATTTAAAGTGGCGACGGGGAAGAAGAGGCGGGGGGGGGGGGGAAGGGAGCAGCGAAGGCACAACGAAGGAGGCGTTTTCGGCTTGTTGATATCGCACTGCAGCGGCGAATTAAATTTTTCATTATACACGAGACTCGGAATTATATAACCGCGGATCGTAGTGAATGCGAACGAGTGTATACAGCGACGGCTCTATTCCGCACCAAGATTCACGTAATTACGTGACTCTGCATACTCTCAGGGAAACTTGTCTAACACACTTTTCTTAGAGTCGCGTAAATTTTCCGGAAAAGAGATATGTAAGCATCTCTATAGTTTTCAAAAATAACCATCCCTATACACTCCCCCGACCTTAACAATAGTCGATCATGTTACCCGTGTGTAATGAGGGTGGCTAAAGCAGTAACTCGTTAAGAAAAGCACTTGTTTATGAGAGAACATTGAAAAATAAAAGCGGTGTTTAATACGGGTCGCCGCAAGCTTCAACGTGACTGCAAGTGCTTCTCCGGAAAATTTTCATGACTCTAGGAAAAGTGTTAGAAAAATGTCCCGTAGAGTCGCGTAATTACGCGAATCTTGGTGCGAATAGTCACTCCGAATAACATAATGTGTCGCATAGATCAAACTACACCGTCGTCGCGAATTTTCACTCGCTATACACGGCTTAGCCGTTCTGCGACGCGCCAATCTCGAGGAGCGACGAATCTTTTTTTCTCGCTCTATACACACACACACACACACAGAACTGCACAGGCACACGCATAAATGTCTCGATTTTCTCTCCCCCCGGACTTTTTAGCCCTCGAGAATGGAGAGAAGGAAGATTCACTTTCTCTCGCGCGCAGCAGCAGCAGCAGCAGCCCCATCCGCGTTATCGGATACTACATCGCGCTCGTATTTCACGCGCTCCGGCATGAATAGGCTCGAGTTTTTCATCCTCTTTCCTTCTCTCGTATACAGTCTAGTCGTCTGGCACCGAAAATATTGTCAACCGGAGGCGAAAGAGCCTCGCTCACTCTCTCTCTCTCTCTCTCTCTCTCTCTCTCTCTCTCTCTCTCTTTCTCTCGTTCTCGTATACACGCGTGTGCCTTTGCCTTATGACTCTTGTCTACGGGAGTTGACGCGCGCGCGCGCGTCGCTCTCGCTTTATACTCGGAAAAGCGGCAAGTCTATTGAATTGAAAAGTTAGACGACGACGACGACGAGGAGAGCGAGTAATTTTTCATTGTCAGTTTCGAGGAGAGAAAGTGATTTTTTTCTTTCGTCCTCCCACTACAGCGCGCGCGCACATACGCACACGCGTCTTTGATCTTCCGTTATATATATATATAAAGGAATTTTCGAGTTTCGCAAAATTTTCTCCATCCCTCTCTCTCTCTCCCTCACGACGATCAAATTCGCAGCTAACTACGTTCTTGCAGGAGAGAGCACTGGTACACCTCTCGGGCGAAAGCAATTAGTTTAGGAGCAGTGGCAGCGCGGCATTTGCATTGCAAATATATACCCCAAGTGCGTATTCGTAAACTCACTCGGAAAGGATGCGAACTTACAAGCTCGCTTTCTTTGCTCTTTGCGCGCTCTTTGCTCTTTGCGCGGCCTGACCTCCGCGAAAAACTTAATCCCCTCTTGATATTCGAGTTTTGCATTTCACCCCATCGCTCCTCCCTTTCAAGGGGATAGCATATTTTTTTGTGCGGAGTCAACGCGCCGCACCTGCGCGCACACCTGTTTTGCACACAGAGAGAAGTATGCATTATAATTTTTCAAACGTTCACTGGGAAAAGTTGCAAGAAATTATATAGTAAATCACGCACGTCAGACTCTTGCCTAACCACTAACTTATACAATACAATAATTTTTATTTTGATTGAAATAATTTTTTCTTTATGTTTATCCGTTTTTAACCTTGTAGAACACTATTATTTTATGATTATTATTTGTTGATTATTTATTGAATTAATAATTGAAACATAGAAAGTAAACATTTATTACTTGGGCTGGATTCGCTCACCTAAACAGAATTCTTACGCGTAAAACTTTGGATCTAGTATATAAATTGAATCTATTTGTAATTTCAAACAAAAATAATGTTTACCATCTTATACAGTAAATTTTAATAGAAATAATTTTTACTATAACCAACATAGTAAATTTTTCTACAGTGACTTGTAGTATTCGAACTTAAAATAGTGAATATCAGCATAATTGCACAGTAAAAATTCTGATAATGGCAGTCTGTCCTCAGATTACTATAATTTCTTGTACTTTTTCGTATACTTGCAGTTGTAAAAATTACTGCCTTCTTTTTCTCCCTAAGCCGCTCGTTGCAGAGTTAAATCGCGTACAATTAATACGCGAGATTATAATGAAACATTCAATCAAACGGGGGCGGGGGGGAGTATTGGCGAGCGATCAACGGCGTTATATTGCTAATCAATCTCCAATTACCCGAGCCAATTAAAACTGCAATTCTTTTCGCAGTAGCTCGTCCGGCCGGCCAAGGAAAATCGAGAACGAATGAATTTTAATTACCGGCTTCGTCGGGGCTGACGCGCGCGACTCGACCCGTCACCCCCACGATCGCCGTCGTCGCCTCGCTTCGTTACACTCGCCATCCCGAAGATTCGAAATCGAGAGGCGCGGGCCTCGAATCTTCCGAGGAGTTTTCCTTAATTTAAATGTACGACGATGATCCTCGACGCGCGGGATAATGCGTATAATGCGACTTTCGCGCGCGCGTCGCTATTTCTCTCACGTCGGCCAGAGACTAATGAAGATCGACGACCTATGCGCCCGCGAGATTTAACAAGCGCAGCTCCGATTCGGCGAGTCTCGCAAGAATTAGCTTTCTCGAATCAACCATTATTCCGTTGGCTAAAGCAGACCGAGAAAATAAAGAAAGCTAAAGTCCATCGCGAAGATTCGGTCTGCTAATACAGTCGAGAGCGGCTTTATTGACTTTTCCTCGTATATATATATATATATGTATACAGCGGGGTAAAAAGCTCGGAAAAAGATCTGAACAGATCTTCTCTTTGCTCGGAGAGTACAGTGTTTAATAGCTCGCAATAGCCAGACTCGCTCGGGCTCTTGCAATTAAAGGACCCGTCAAGCCGTCGTCTCTCATCCTCTTCCTTTTATTCGGCGAAAATAGGCGAGTAAGGGAGTACAGGAGCTGCCGGCGATAGCCTCGAGAGTCAGATAAGGTAAGAGAGAGAGAGAGAGAAACCGAGGATTCGATAGTATTCAAGGGACCGAGCGTAACGAGCGCCATTTCTCAAGAGTCCCCCGGAAATGCCGGCAAAATGAATGGAGCTCTCTCGAAAAATTCTTCCGCTCGGCGCGCGCCTTGCACTTCGTTTTCCTTTCCTTTTTCCGATTTGCAGCCGTCGCAGAGGAGGCTCGCGGTCCTCATCGATTGCCTGTTTCTCTCTTATACCTCCTCCGCCTCCACCCCAACCCTTGTACCGTGGCTATATATATATATATATATATATATATATATATACTTGCCTGTTTTGTTTTCATCGCTCCCCCTCCATCGGTGTAATGCTCTGCAGCAATTAATGTTCTCGCGCACTGACAGTATTGATTGTGATTTCAGGAAAAATTGCAAGACCGCATTATCGCAAAGACGAAGAGTAGCGCCAATATGTACGACCAAACTCACTTGTGCGGCGGTTACGGGAATGATCTTTTGAACCGAAATAGAGAAATGCAACGTTGTACTCAGAACCAAGAGAAAAACGACTCGGTATCGTTCGGAAAAAATTTTTGCATAAAAAATTTAATAAGGTATATAGGTACAGCACGTACAACACGTCAAGATGCATTGTTATACGTATATAACATTCTACTGAGACGTTTCATTGAACTCGATGCGAAAATCGCCTATCTGCATTTAATTCTCCTCGATGCACTCAATCTTGCACGATATATACCATCAAGCGCACAATGATCGAGCCTCGTCCCAAGTCCTCCTACGTTATAGATTATTCGAAAAAAATGTGAAATCCACCCACTCAATTCACCAGGATATGATGTACTGCAAAGAGGAATATCGCTGAACTCGTCGTTTTCCCTTCGTACGAGCTTCGATAGACCGATTGTGCATTGCAGCTGCTGCTGCTGCCGTCGCCGTCGCGACTCGTTTGTCAAAGTTCGACGATCATTTTAACCTTCGCTCGCCAACTTTTCCACTCCCGCGTCGGCATCGATTTGCCCACCCGTCCGCGAACTTGGCATTTTAAAGCTGCTCGCGCACTCGCGCCTCGCTTCGGTCTAATTTATTCGCATAACGCGCGATTGATGGATCGAGATGCCGGAACTCGCGGAAATCATGGGATGAGAGTTTCCAATTATGTTTTTCGTTCAATTTCATTTTAATGGCGTGTACACACCGCTGAAACTGGAATTCGTGCGCTCGCTCAATTTGGAGTAGGTAATGAGAATTTTGAATCGATAACAAGTTTGTAGACCGCCGCATTGTCTAATTTATTATGGAACTAGTCTGCAAAGCCCCGATACACATGCAAACGTTTTCCAACTAAGAAATAGTTGGAAAGTGATTAATCAATGAGCACCACCCGTCGACAGAAAGACGATGCTCTCGAGCACTTGTTTATTTATGCCTAGCTTTTATGAATAAAGCGGCGCAATAGTGTCTTAATTAAGGCTTACAAAAAAAATGTTCACTGTTAGAGATCGAAAGGAAACACTCGCTACGAGAATGTTTCCGTAGAGTACCAGTAACCAGTCGAAATAATCGATTCACGGCACGAGCGAAATGAGCTCTCAATTCCCGAAATCATTCGGTATACGCGCGGCGCCAAAATTGTCAGACGTCCTCCGTGGAATACGACGTACATGCGCTCCTCTATGCCCCAAAATAATCCATCGCAGGCAGAAGTGTATGATAATGGAAAAAATTTTTATCGCACAGGACAAACAACAGGATTTTTCGACAAACGCTTACAAACCAGCGGCGGCGGCGGCGGCGGCGACGACTAAATAAATCAACGGCCGCGCGAATTGCAGGGGGCATCGTATAAAAAAGTGATTCTCCGGTAAACGCGCGCCAAGCCATTGGCGCCGATAATGAACTCGCGGGTTATACGAGTCCCCGGCATACGCGCGAGCCCTGCAACCCCCCGTTTTTCGGATCAATAAAAGCCGTCATCGATACAATAAAAGCTCGCGCTTACAAGGCCGGGCCGTAAAGCCGCCGATAAAAAGAGCCGTTGTCGTCGCGTCAATGCAGCAAGAGCGAGAGAGTGAGAGAGAGAGAAAGAAAACAATCGATCGGCGTCCAGAGCCCGGCTTGGACATTTGATCCTCGATCCAAAGTACAAACGCAGTTCCGCGCGAACGTATAAAGCCCCAGAGCTATATATATATACGGGGGGGTAAAATCAGCTGCGATGCAAGGTCGCGCGTTATGGCAATAAGCCCAGAGTTTGTCGGACCGAATGAACGCGCGCCGTAATTCGCTTTATTATTATCGCTCCTCGTTATCCGAGGCTGCTGAAAAGCAGACGGAGACTCCTTCAATGTTACGACGTCGCTCGCTCTCGCGCCGAGTGATTTTATTGTGCGTGTGTTGTGTGTGCTGTGTATCGATCGTCGCCGATATAAACACGCAGCGTATAGGTGTCGAGGGGCGCGAAAAATGCCTGAGATGTGTCAAATCATCGGACGCAGAGAGGCTTTGTTAGTTGCCGCGTCGAGAGTTACAATGTCGATCGGGAAAGTAAACAAAGGCAATGGACTTTCGCGCGAATTTAATCGTAATTGAAAATTTTTGAGGATACTTCGAAAGCTGCGCTGCGGCGGGTCAGAAATGGAAAAAAGAGATTTCGAGTCAAGCTTCGTATGTTTTCTTTATCGGGGGAAATGCCCAGGCGAGATATTTCGAGGATATAGATACCTGAAGCCTCTGCGTTTCGTTTTTGGGCGGAAATGTAGTATGGGCAAATCAATGAAATCGATTCGGTTTTTCGGTTCGGAAAATTCGAGAAAAAACGTCGCATGCTTATAGAAATCGAAAGAGTGTGTTATCAATTTTTTAAAATTACGTAAACGTCGATGCGCATGTATTTTAAGCAGGCGAATATATATTTAAACAGATACATAAAAAAAATCGATGTCGACCATTACCCCGAATAGCAACCCCCGAACGGTCGTTTTCCCGAAAAGCCTTTTTCCAATAACTGCTCCCCGATTTAAAAAGCGATCGTATTGTCCGAATTTAATTTACCCGAAAATTTGTATCCCTCCAAAATTCAATTATAATATTTTATTACAAAATGACGCAAAATTATGAAAAAAAAATACCATTCATTTTACGCTCGAGTCATTACAATTTTGCACGCAATCGTATAAAAATATTCTTCGTAACGAATCACTCCAAAGTCCTCGTACGTCTCAGGAATCTTCCGCGTGCTTTTTCATCCATTTCTTCTTCGGTGCAGCTTTTACTCTTCTGCCCAACCTAGAGATGGTTTGGTGATCTGAATTTACGTGTCACATCTTTTCGCGCACGTGCCTCGTTTTTTCGGGGTTCTGTGGCTCCTATAAAATAAGAAAAATGTCGCCCAGAGCGTATTTTTCTTGTCGGGCCATATCTTTCTTCTTTTATTCATTTAATTTTGGCACCTCAAAAACTGAGTTCATTTTGTGCATTCTTTTAACAGAGGAAACTCTTGACGACTCTGGACAAATCGTGAAAGATCCTCGTTATCGCTAGAAAAAATGCGTTTGAATGAGCTTGTACGTAATGCAGAAGAAATCGATCGTGTTTTTCAGGAGATAAAGCAGTTCGGTTTTAGTTGCGGAGCGTCCGATTCGAATTTCTCACGTAACAGTAATTAGTTTTAAAATTTTGAATAAATTAACTCTTTCGGAGTGCTTCTAATTGGTAAAGTCGTGAATCGTGAGCTCAATTCATTTGTTTTTACCTCACCAGTACTCTACCTCCTCTTAGCATTTTTTAAAGTAAAAGCTTTCTTAAAAACTCTGTAATACTTTATTTTCACTACCTACAAAGTTTTTTTTAATTCATACTATTGTGCAATGCCCGACATTTTTCAGTTTACTTTCAATGTAAAACATGTTGATTTGATTTTTTCACTACGCCTATTACCAACAACTTTTCTGACAATTCGAAACGTAAAGAAAATAAATTGTTTCGTTACGCAATGCGCAAAACATTGATAATGCACATATGTCCGATATGAAGCTCTCGCGTAACTAGAGCTTTTCTTAAAAAAAAATCAAGCTTCACATCGCGAAAGCAGACCAGCGAGTTCATTCGTCCCCCTCCCACCCTCTGGTTTTATCAAAAAAGCCGTGAGCTATAAGCCAACGTCACTGCGCACCTGAGCACTCAAAAATTTTATAACCCCTACACTCCCCCCGACAATCGCCGCGCGAAAGCAGCGGAGAACCGAGAAAATCCTCAAAGGAGGTACGTCAGCATCATCTCGCCCCCCCCCCCCACCCCCTCTCTCTCTCTCTCGCAGATTGCCGGACTCATAAACGAACCGAGGCAGAAGAAGCAGAGGAGACAAAGGAAGACGCAGTCCAACCGAGAAGAGAGTGCGAGAGAGCTGAAGTGCCTCGGAAATTATGAGGAACATTATCCGACTGCCGGCAGCCTGGCTATATAACGTGTACTGCCGTCTATATAATTATGCCGACGTGCGGCGTCCTCCTCCAGGGGAAGCTACCGAGGAGAAGCGATAAAAGCGAGGCGAGGAATGAAGAACTACGCGGCGCACTGTATACTTACGCTCTTTCTTGTACTCCAAATTTTTTTTTGGTCACAGCGAGCAGCGCCGCGGAGAAGCCGGCGACACTTCGAATTTGCCTCTCGACGATCCGACGAGAGGACATCCCGCGGAGCTTCCGTTTTCACGGCTGCGCCGAAAAAAGAATCGATGCGTGATATACACAGCGGCTCTGTGTGTATAGGAAAAGCAACGGATGAGAAGAGAATTAAATTCCAAGTAATGGCACAGTATGCGAGAAAGAGAGAGAGAGAGTCGGCTACACTTCAGACAAGTTGAGTAGCTGAAATGGCTGGTGCAACGCTTTCAAAGACTTTAATTAGCGCGCAATGTGCTGATGATGGGTTTTCGCGCTTCCGCCAATTTTTTTCTTTCCCTCCCGTTCCCCTCCGCGTCGGAGTAAAGCTGCGCGCAGTTGTTGCCCGCGTCTCTCAGACATATATACTTATATTCGAGACGGTTCTCTATACCGGACTGGAGAGAGATCAAAATTGTCATTATGAGAGAATGCCGTAACTTGAAAGCTCTTTCGTGTTGATGCGACCAGTTCGCCGAGTTCGTTTTCACGGAAAATGTTAAAAGTTCGCGTTGTTTGAGTTTGTTTCGTTAAAATAGATACGTCTATAATGAGGATCAAAATGCAAGCAGAAATAAGTATAAATCGATAATGCATCAAGGTCATCATTACAAATCGAGTTTCGTAGCCTGAATTAGATAGCAGGGAAGGTTTTAAAAAAATGTTAATGTAATGAATGAAACAATAATGACAGTTATCAAAGCGTAGTTACTAAATAAAATTTTAGTCCGACCAAATAAAATTTTAATTTTCACTTTTATCTCATGAAAATAATAATAGTCTCAGATACCTATTACCGCTGGCAATAATCAGTTAAACTCACTTTTGTTATCTTAACTTTGTTAAAATCGTAGAAATAAAGATTGAAGTCTAATGTAAGGGCGCTGCTTAATTAGTCAGACTTGCTGTGAAAAGGTAAAGCAGTCTCAAAGTACATTATACTGAACTACGAACGCCAAAGAAAGAGTATAATGCAAAAATACGAATCGATATACTTGAAAAATAAATATTAACGTTATTACATTACATTTGCAAAAGCTTCCCTGATGCGTGTGTTTCATGGAAAATCCGCAAATATCACATATACGAAGGACTTGCCCCGCACGCAACACAAGGCTCTCACGTGTACGCTGCGAGGAAAAATGATAATGACCCAACATCCCCTGTGCGCTGGCGTCATTTTCAAAATATACCCTTATTGTATCGTACAGCTTAGTATCAGACGCACACACTGGACCGCAGGCACATAAGCGGAAGCAAGAATATCCGTGCACAGCAGAGGACGAGTCCCTTCTTTGCCGCACGTGACGCCACGTATGCGTAACATGTGCGATCATCCATACACACACACACACACACACACACACATTAAACACATATATATAGGCTCAATTTTTTTCGTCGACCCGCCGCCCCCGCGGCATTCGATCTTGTAGATATCGAGCGAGTTCTAATTAATTAACGCTCGGGCGTGAAAAATAATTGAGCGATATTCCGATGGATGGGTGGGTGGGGGGGGGGGGCAAAGTTGATAATCCCGCGGCGCGAGAGTGCTGAATTTCACGCCGTTCCTCGATGCACGCAAGGTTTTAATAACAAACTCACTGATACATGCGCGTGTGTGCGCACATCCATGACTAATAGTCTTATATATTGGATTTTTTCGACAATTTATATACGCAAGCAGCGATATCTGGATTTTAAAACCGATTTTTTAATTGCGAATTTTGTCCGCGTGCAAGGACTCGCAAAAAAACGTATACTGATTCGCACGTTTGGACTTCATATTGAGAAAAAAAATAATGTACTATAATCTGTGTACTATATAATAGTATATCATTACATATGAGTATGTCCAGGAATTTCGGAAACAACTCGGACGGAATGTTCCAAAAAATTTTCTTGAAGGCACACTTTAGCAGACCTGTTTTTTTAGTTCCTTAAGACATTTCGAAAGAGAAAAAGCTCGCGTAAGATATACTTTTTTCTGAAGCAAACACGACCCGAAAAACGAGGAATAATTTGAAAAAAAAAATAATTCATACATTTTTTTCTCGAAAACTATGGACTGTTAAAAATATTTTATTAGAACAAAAATGTCTTAAAATTCATCGAAAAATTCTCTGAAATATTTTCAGATTTTTTAAGGACGTTTTTCGAAATTTCGATTGTTTAGATTTTCGAAAAATCAAAAATTGTATCGGCTCAATATGAAAAAATTTCCTGGACATACTCCCATATTCGAGAAATACAGAAATAATACGTTTTTTGAAAAGATTTCAGAGAATTTTTTGCAACTTTTCCGTCCGAATTGTTTCCGAAATTTCCTGAACATACTCATATATTCGAAAAATATAGAAATAATACGTTTTTACAAAGAGGGCGATTTCGCATCTTCGAAACGTTCGGCCCAACAATTTTTAATGAACGTTGAACTCGAAGCGATGGTTAATTACTTAAATACACATTATTTTAACAAGAATAAGAATTTTAAATAGAAATACTTTAATATAAGTAAATTCATAAAAATTTATTGACAAGACGATCGCGCGCGCAAACGGTCCTCATTAATCTTTATCGGCAAAATTAATCAAAATATTAAACACAACAGTGCAGAAGCAGTAGACCGACGACTCGCGAAGCAAACATGTAGAAAAAGCTCCCACTCGCGACTGCCGCGTTTCTCCCAATGTGTATATATATATATATATATATAAATGCGCGGCTCGATTGGCTCTTCCTCTCGCTCCGGTTGACACGCGGGTATGTCGCCGGGCCTCCGACCGGCAGCGACTCTACGGGTCTCGTTTGCATTTAGGAAACCATCAACGCGTAATCGCATTCCTAAGCGCCCCAGGGAAATTGCTACAGCGTCATTACCCGCGCCACCGTGACGAGCGAGCGCTGCGTATATATATAGCGCGCGCTGCTGTCTGCGAAAGACAAACAGTTCTTTTCCCTGGGAATCCCCCCTTTTTCCGCGCGGACCGCGGCCGACAGACGCGCCATTCGACTTCGCCTGTCCGTCCGACCCCTTTGACGAGAGATATATAGAAAAGAGCCGGTCGCTGCTGCCGTATTACTCTGCCGTATTACGCGTGCATTACTTTGCATTTTACCTTCGAGCGGCGTTTCAAAATTGCGATCGCAAGGACCGTCCGAGAAAATTTCATATTTTCGAAAATAAAGCTGTGCGGGACGAAGCGAGCGCGATTGCCGATGAAAATAGCGTCTCCCGCGCCTCGGCGCCGTTAGTTCCATTTCCCACACAGTCGCTCTCGGCACTCTTCCCCTTTCTATCGTCCCTTCGGCCGTTCCTCTATCTGACGGAATATCGTAATTGCAGCTGACATCGAGACGCAAACGGGCGAAATCGAGGGGCGGGCGGAGAGGAGGGAACATTCGATTCTTTTGCTCGAGCTGAGAGCTGGGCAAGGGAGGGGGGAAAGGGGGGGGGGTGGAGGTGACAAATTCTCCGCGGCTACTCGCGCAGCGCTCGTCGAGGAACGAGACGCGAATATTAATTGGTCTTAATTATTCCGAGGAAGCGGCTCGTCGCCACAAAGCCTGAAAATGAGGAAAGTTCGCGCGCGATGACGAGTCAGCGAGGGGTAGGGGGAGAGATGAAAAGGACAGGACGTTTACCACTTGTACACGGGACGGAGTAATTCTTCCTCGAGCCTTCTCGCGTAATAACTCTTTTTTTGCTCGACTCACTGCGCTAACGAAGCGTTTTTATTATAGAGCGCGCTGATACTCTTGCTGCACACCGCCAAGTGCGATGTATATCCTCGAAAACAAACTCGAACGCGCTGGAGCATCGATTTTAAAAGTCCCGCTCGAGCGGATCCTTTTCCGCTTACGCGTACGCTGTCGAACCGCGAATATATGTACGAATCGCGGAAGAAGAGGGGCTTCTTCGAGGGAAAAGCATAGGCCTACAGCTTTTAACCGCGTTGGCATTACGCTGCGGGGAAAGAGCTGAGAATCAGAAATAGCAGTGCGCGCATGTGTCTGCATCTGCCCGCACATATCGCGCTGGTATGCCGAGTATTGTGAACGCGGGCAAACGCGCGCGCGAGAGAGAGAGAGAGAGCCGTCCATCCGTTTGCTCGTTCCGCTCCGCTATATACCGTCTGCGGAACGAGCCCCTTTTCATTTGCGCCCTGGCCTGCACCCTTGCTAATCCCGCTTTCGTGTTTCTTTGTGCGGAGAAGCCAGGGGGAGGAGTAGGAGGAGGCAAGGGCAAACAGTCCTGGGCTCTATTTCCGAGCGCTATACACTCTCCGCAACGGCCGCCGCTTGTGTTGACTCTACATAATGTTGACCTACCGCAGTGTGTGTGTGCGTGCGTGTGTCCGAGCATGTGTGTGTGTGTGTGTTTAAGTGTATGCTTAAGCATTATGTGAAAAAGTGCGGAAAGGATCATCGTGCGCGATGTGTTAGTTTGCTGGAATTTTCATCGGGACCTTTTGACAATTGAGTGTGATTTTTTAACTTGACCGTGCTCTCTGAATCTGAAACAGTGAAAATTCACTAGTTCTTTAGTCCGTATTGACGGTTTGAAAAAGTTATAACGGTGCAACTGTGAACGAGCGAATAATGTCACAGTTTAAACAGGTTTAAAAAATTAATCAATTAAATAGTAAATATGAACATTGCAAATAGTGAATGAAAATAATATTTGGGTAGCAATGTACATTAGCTGAAATAGTGAAAATACACTACCCACAATGTTGCAAATACATTACTCAAACTAGTGTGTGACCCTAGTAACAGGAGGCTAAATGGGACATAAATTTTCGCTTATTCTACAAGTTCATTGTTAGCTAATTAAAAACGATTGAGTCCATAAAATTTCACTTTTTCTGGGCGGTGGATTCTCCACTTGAATAGCGAATTTCTCGGGTGTTAAAAATTTCACTTCTCTTAAAAGTCATTATGACTCATTGAAAATATAGTAAATTTTCATGATTTTTCAAGTTCACCTTTTGCTAAAGTGATTATGTACTGGATAATCAATATTCCAGTGACAATTTAAAGCAAATACTTTCTACTGTTTGAAATGAGCAAAATGATAATTCATTTCGTAAACAGTGACTATTCACTACGATACTATAGCGAATTATAATTTTTACAGCTATGCACCCTATTAATTAGTGAACATTCACTAATTTGTAAAATGATATTTTTTGTGTTCTACGTGTAAATAGTGAAAAATTTCACTATTTGGAAAGTTAATATTATTTAACTATGAGAAATAGTAAATTTTTCGCTGTTTTAGATTTAGAGAGTAAGGTCCATACTGAGCGAGCGTTTCCATAGTTTTCTTGGGAAACACGACGGACCCGAGAATTTTTCAAAAAGTTCGAATGTCAGCGTTCAAAGTATTCGCGCCCGATAAAATTGATATTTTCTATTTCTCAATATATACATCCACAAATTCCGGTTGTACCATGCGCCCCTCCCCTCTCTCTTCCGAATCGAGGCTAAGATAATCCGAAAATTACAGAGCGAGCACACACCGCACCCAGATAGAGCGAAGAGGCGCGTCTCTTTAAAAGAACACCCTTTGCAACATAAAATTATCCCCGGATAATCCGGAGCTCGCGAATTACCCCCGCGCGCGGTAACATCCCCTTCCCCCCGCCCCCCTCCCTCAGCAGCTGCATTTACGTATATAGAAAGCGCGTATAGATATGCATATACGGCCTTGGGCTAGTGCACGCACACGAGTCCGATAAGTGGAGGGCGCTTGCGAAACTCATTCCGCGAGAGACAATGCCGCGGGGGCCGATTCAATTATTTTCAGCGGGACAAACACGGACGCGATCTTGTCTATATATGTATACGTGTGTGTGTGTGTGCGTACACATTTGCGTGACCGACGCCTCTCGTCCACTTCGCTCCCGGTTTGCAGCCGCGCGGCTTAAGAGCTGATGCTGCGTTGGAAAGATGCGTCCTGAGCTAATTTTAATCGGTCGTGCGTATAGGCATTTAGGAAAGCTATATAGCCTAATAAAATACTAATGTTACAAACTGCGCTTGTATAATACGCTCGATATTGACGGGAGTGAGTATAACAGCTTTTAGCGTTACTGCACTATTCGTCAAACTACGATTTTCAAGCGTTAACTAACTACTTAAGGGAATGTCGGAGCTAACGTGACGGCTTATGACTCTGGCAGTTCCAACTTTTTATTAAGCACGTGCTTTATATCATCAAAAATCAAACTGTTGATTGTTCGTAATAGGCTACCTCGCAACACAAAGCTTTTTTTATACAATATCTAAGAAATTTTTAATTTTTAATTTATCGTATAAAAAGAGTGACGGTCACGTTACGGATTCCTACAAAATTCATATCGGATAGCCGTTCCAATTTCACACAAAAATTATGAATATACGCAGAAATCTGAGATGGAGTAAATACAAATAATTGTAATAACCACCTCGCGCAACTGTGCTTCAGTACAATCAACAAGACTACGTATTTGCTATTCATGATCGAATACAATTTTTGAGGTTATGTAACGCCTCATTTAATTTGCATGGCTCCGACTCCCCCCTAACGTGGCGCATTGCTATTCGGCGATACAGCCCCAGCGGGCACTGAACAATCGAGAGTATTTCGCGCTTAAGGACGCGTTTGCACACGCGTCTTTTCGCGCGCTCCACTCGCAAATGGAATTGAAAGCTCTAACGCGATTAGAAACGCGCATAGAGCGCAGCGGAGGGTATACGTATAGGCGCAGACGTAGTGTCGCGCGACTTTGACAACGATCGCGCCAAGTAATTCTCGCACTGGTAACTTTGGCAAACTCGCGTACCAACCCTCCCCCCCCCCTCTCGAATTCTCTCTTTTCGCGCGCGCCAACCCTTTCGCTCGCGCAAAACTGTCGCATTCCAATATACAGACACGAGCCAGACGCGCAGCAGCCCCTTCGTGTTCCTCCAGAGTGCGTGTATATATAGGGTGCATAGCGCGTGTCCTTTAATTTTGCGCGCCGAGGAATCCGCCGCGCCCGGGAGATTAACGCCGGAGAAATTTATCGCGGCTCCCGCGCGCGCCCCGCGCGAGTAAATCAGAGCCGCGTACGCGGCGTGTATGTGTGTACGTGTACACGCGGCAGTAGTATAAGATATAGCAGTAGGCGCGCTGAGACTGATTTAACGGCGCGGACGGCGACGCTGCGCGACGGACGGGCGGATTTTTATTGCTTAATTATGAGCGTTGTTTAACGCTCGTTGAGCCGGAATCTCATTTTACGGTGTATAGACACTTGGGGGGGGGGGGGGGGGAGACCCGTCGGCCAATATTAACCGAGTTCTTCTCGCGGTGATTTATTGGCTTTTCGCCTCGGCTGATCGTCTCTGCGAGCTGTATATACATATAGCAAAAAAGGGGTGGGGGAGGCGGGAGGAAATAATCGCTAGCGCGATTTCAGCGTCTCGATCCTCGAGAGCAATTGCGTGAAAAGCAGAGACGGGCTGCGTATTATACTTCGGGGGATACGGAGGCGTGCATAATATTTAAGGATTATTCCACGTCAAACGCATTCCGATCCATTAATACACAAGAGGCGCTATATCCGCTGTACACCTCCTCGCTCCCCCCCCCCCTCGACAAATTGGATTAGACATCGTTCGCGTGCTCTCTCGGCTCCTCGCGGAATCCACTTAGTGCGCGGGAGCGTCTCCCGGAGATTATACATGTACAGCCTGGCAGATGGCTTGACGGATTGGCGCTGTAATTCGAAAGACCGGGACCGCAGCGAGCGGAAGACCTATACGCGATGTTTAACTGCAGCCAGACGCGGTGTAACGGCAGTACAGTACTTCTATAAAGGCGACGATCTGCTCGAGCGAGGCTCCGTCTCCGCGGAGTTAATTGGTCGTTGCCAGTTCGCGCCAAAGTTACGTCGGATCGTCCCAGTCGCCGCGCGTAAAGCGTACGCGTGCCCCGCCTAGCGATGCGCAACAACATTTTTACATCTCGCGCGCCACGGCTGCAGCGCGCCGGAGAATAACTGCGCGGGCGCTTCGGAACTTTCGCCACCTCGCGCGGAGCGAGAGCATTAAACTTGGCGCGGATG
The DNA here is from genome assembly GCA_018906965.1 of Philotrypesis tridentata. Classification (NCBI taxonomy): domain Eukaryota; kingdom Metazoa; phylum Arthropoda; class Insecta; order Hymenoptera; family Pteromalidae; genus Philotrypesis; species Philotrypesis tridentata. The sequence continues at coordinate 5,543,250 of JACCIB010000001.1, read as the reverse complement.
TATATAGTCTATATGGAAAAACGCGCGTACAACGCGAAACTAATATAGCCGAGGCGAGATCAGGCGCGCGCCGCAGACGTCGCGTCGCCTCGTGCGGCAACTGCGAAATGAACCGCTGCTGGGAAGTATATATCAGTCTCTCTCTACCGCCGCGCGCGCGTACCAGCCATAAACTATATACCGCGCGCGCATCAGGAGGCTGCGGAATTTCTCGAGAATTCCGCTGTACGCGTCGATCGTGTAGGCAGCTGTTTCCGCGGGGAAGGGCAATCAAGGCCCAGCGCGACAACGACGACGACGACGAGTTGTAATTAACCTGTCTGCCCTATAGCAAGAGAGAGAGAGAGAGAGAGAGAGAATCGAATGGAAATGCCGGAGATGCCGACAGTCGCCGCAATCGATATTTTTCGTCTCTATTAGTCGGCAACTTTTCCTGCGACGACGATGACTTTTCTCGAAACTCTTCCTCCCATAGGTTTCGAAGAATCGCTGTATCGCTCGCCGTGTAAGTATACGTGCGGGGTGTTAACGCTTCGTAAAAACGCTTCGTTTAAGTAATACGCGACGATTCGAAAATCAATTTACGACAGCTACATATTAATATGCTCGCTGAAATCTTTCGGGATATCTGCTCGCCTTGCATACAACAGAGCGACTGATTTTGCGTGAGCTCGGTATACACAAAATTGCCGTTCAAAAGGATTTCCGTGTCCTCCGGCGCATTCCGCGTCGAGATTATAATTACCGTCGCGCTCAAACTGTATATCGACTCTCGACGCTATAAGAAGTCCAAATCTTTCTCTGCAGCACACGCGGAATAATCGCGGTGAACGCCAGCGCCGATTCTTAATCGCGCATAACGCGTGCGAGCGACGTAAAAAGCCTCGTAAACAGAAATTCCCGACGTGACGGCTGCAGAGAGAAAGAGCGAGGAGGGGGGGGGGGGGGGGGAGGCTCGAATATTATTCGCAAAATAAGCTATGAAATTTCGAGTGTCGACGAGCTGAATGCCAGGCGCAGCGTCAATGGGAAATCATGATTGGAAGGGGAATGCGCGCCATGGCATTTCTATGGGCGACGGCGCGATAGCGCGCACACATCAGCTCTATACGTATATATGCGTGTGTGTATACACACACGCAGCGGTGTCAGCTCATAGCGACGGCTGAACATTCGATTCAGCGATCAGTACGTGACCCTCGGATTTTAATGACGAGCATCGGAACGCTGTGGACTAAACAGTGAGTGCGTGTGAATGTTTAGCGCGAGGGGTTTAGAAATTATTGTTGTATCGGCAGGGGGGAGGGTGTATAGCGCCAGGAATTGGCTTTTCAGTCTCGATAGGCTGGTAGAGCTAACAAAGATAACAACAAACAGAGCATATATCAATTTTGACTTCTGCAGTGGCGTTCGCTCGATGGTAAAAATAAAGAGATTCAACAGCTTGATAAAATTATTTTTGTAAAAAATTAATTTATGGACAAACGCTCGTTTCGGTTTTCTGTTCGTTATTTACGCCATATCTCCGGTGCGCGCTGCTTCTCTCGGCTTCGGAATTGATGAATTGATCTTTTTCTAACTATTTTAATATTCTTATAATAAGTAAGTGTTTAGAATATTTGAATTGCATACAAGGGTACTGACTGGAAAGATCTTATCGTAAAATAATTAATCACATCATGTTGAGAAATAATTTCTTCAGCAGTCTGATTAGCTGTCCGTTTAAGAGCCCGCGTATTTGTCGATATAAAATCTCATTCTCATTTCAAGATTATATCGTCGTATCTTGAAAAGTGATCGCGGCACGCTGAGCACTTTTTATTTTATCTTTCTAATTGGCTATTCGTTTAAAGTCTCATTCGATTTTTTTTCTCATTTTTTTAGATTATAAAATAATAATGATATAAGTAATCAATGCGAACAGCTGTACAAGAATTTGTCTTTTTTTCATTACATGTCTGAGTTCATTACTTTTTACTCGTATAACGATTTATAAATCATCGTACAATATTATGATTCAAGAATTTGAAATAACGATTTGCATTTTTTAATCTGCCCAGGTGATATTTCCGAAAAGATGTAGCCAACACAGATTTTGGTATTTCTCTCCGCATTGCTCGATTTACGTGTGCACGCGAACGCATGGATTACTTTGGTCAACCGAAAAAATGAAAAATTGAGAAAATCCGCAAATACGGTGCGAACGCACGAGGCGTTATTCGTTTAAAGCTTCAAATTATTCATCCTTACTGTCTCCTTCTGCGCGGCACTAATGAGTCCAACAAAAGTCTAATAAAATCAATTAGATGCCCCTTTTTGTCCTCTTACATTACGTTAAGAGCATTTACTTCCCCGTTAATATCACTTAATGCGCTTCGTTTACACAGCGGCTTTCTTTCATACTGAAATTATGATTATTACACCGCACTCTAATAAGTTTCCGTTCTCTCGGAAACGCGCATTACACCGATGCATAATCGTAATTTGCATTTAAGAGCCGTTACAAGTTTCTCTCCCTCACGAGCCCGCGAACGCAACTCGATTAATGCAATTCCTATGCGTACAACGGAAGCCTGACAAATGACTCTTAAAAACTCGTATCAATTAAAGTCACGCGCGCGAGCAAAGGTCATAAAATATTACGCCGACAAACCGGAATGTTAAACGCCCGACGTAAGAAAACGATAAGAAAACTCGAAGCGATAAAGCCCGCAATCGATCAGCGCCGCAGCTGCTGACAAATGAATTTAAGGCAGGTGGCGACGCGTCGGATAAAATTGCGTTTCTCTCTCTTCTCACCCCCCTCCCCCCCAAGGGCGCTCGCGACGACAGGAAAGCAGAGCGTCGCGCTAATAAGAAGCGCCGGAAATGAAGGCAATACAAGACCAAGTCGAATTTCGTCGACTTCGCGACTAAGGGAGGACGAACCCTTGGAGAGCGATTCGAAAGATTTCCTCGAGAGCAAAATTAGTTTGCCGAGATGGGAATGCGCTGCGAACGCCGCCGACGCCTTTTCGGCGCGGAAACCTCTCTGATTCGCACTGAAGTTAATAACGGAGGAGGGGCGAATCGGGTCTCCGAATTAGGCATTTCGGTTGTTGAATGGACGAGAGTGTATCCTTCGACGAAGCTTGAATAATAAAAATTACGAATTGTACGACTCCGAAACGAGGAGAAAGTTTAGAAAATTTTGTTATCTGCACAATGTGTCGAAAAGTATCATACTATTCGCGGTCACCACAACTATTGCGCATCATAACTTTTCCGTAGCGCCTATATACTTATAACTCAGGTATATCATAACTCTCCAGCAAATGTACAGAGAAATACAATTGTCGGAAAGATGCGCATCCCGTTGCTGTTATCCCACCATCTCGCTTCCGTCGTTCGCTTCCGTAGGATGATAAATCACGCAGAGACAACAAATTGGCAACGGCTAACTGTGTACTGATACCTTCGTGGAAACGAGCGGCCATATATGGGAAAATCCGAGAAAATAATTTAGGTAATTGCAGCGGAAATCGACCAAAAAAAAAGTCTCGTGAGACAAGTCTGGGACAGCGTTTTTTTTGTTGTATATAGGTGCCCCAGAACACGAACAAAAATAGCGTACCCACGAAATCGAATGAGTGTTTTTGGATATTTAAATATTTGTGTAAAAATTTTTTAAAAAATTCGTTTTTTTAAGCGTTTTTTTCCGAAGATTCATACGTATTCTTTGAGTAATTTTAAGCATTTTTTATTCTACAACTTTTTTTCGTTAAGGTCATATTTTTCGAGAAAATTTGTGAATTTTGGCGCATATTTGCGACCGTAAATAAAAATTCCTTCTCCTTCTAAATTAAAGCTTACAAAAACGAATTTTTTTCTTAACTTTTACATAAATATCTAAATACCCACTATTTTTTTCGTGTTCTGGAGGTCCTATAGAACAAAAAGAAAAACGCTGTCTCCAGCCTTGTCTCACGAGATTTTTTTTGGTCGATTACCTCTGCAATTATCTGAATTATTCTGGCGGATCTTCCCATGTATGCATATACTGTTGCTTTCTTTTGTCGAGCAAGACGTTTCCAACGAACGCCAAAGAGAATCTTTGAGTGAGCGGAAAAAAGGCTAACGATCGACTGCTATGTATACGTCTATAGATATATGTGCGATGCTCGAGACCCTCGCGCATCATGGAATGCAATCCATAGAAGAGAGACTCTTGGAAAACAATACAAAGCTCCGGCTAATGTAAAGTTAAATTCAAGCTTGTGCGCCGAGCCTTCTTTTATTTCTCGTAACGACCACGATACAAGCTCATACAACAAGTTTCCGTCGAATTACCGCGCAGAACCTTTTAAAAAGTCCTCTCGCGACCGAATCAGTAGATCAATCCCCGCATTGATCAGACACGCCTGTGTACAGTCTAGAGACCGTATTCCGGGTCAGAAAAAAGCTAGCTTACATCCACGTGTTGCTTCTGTCATCGCACGGCCACTTCATTATGCGCAACTTAAGCAAGGGCTTTTCATTTCGAGCTAAGCTAAGCATGAAATTACGCAAATACCGAGTAGTTTGCCAAGAAATTGCCGAGAACTCGCATTTCTTGACAACCTCGCGGAAGTTGCTAACGAAATTTCGAACTCCACTGACGTTCGTCTGCGACTAATGATTTTAACATCTGCTACATCGCGCTCGCGCGCGCGCTCAATTTTTTTCCAAGAATCAATTTCATCGTGTGTACAGCGACGATTTATCTTTGGCTTTTGCCTCCGACGTCCACCCGCGGCTCTCCGTAATAAATTTTCCGCCAAGTCGATCGACGCGAGCTCCTTGACCTTTCTTTATTCAAAAAACAACAAAATGAAAAAACGCACCGATTCGTCACTCGCTTTGTCTTTCGCGCCAGAGTACAATCGACTTTTAATTCTACAAAGCGCGCCGCCCGTGACGGCCATATACGAATCAACATTGATACAGAACGTTTATTTAAGCGTTACGTAACGAACAGTCATTGGAATAATTGTCGTACTTTCAAATTAAATTACATGAACCAGCATCCGACGCAATGTGACGTGCCGCGACGTAAGCGTAATCCAATTATGCTGGCATTGCTGCATGAATGAATGGAGAACGCATTGACGTATTGCATATATATATATATATGGTTATATGGTATAGGAAGAGGAAGAGTATATATGTGAGAATGAGAGTCGAAGCAAAATAAATACAGCTGTACAGAAGAGAGTAGCAGCCGAGCAGCCTTTTCATCGGTTGAACCCTCTCGCACTCTTCGCTTTACCAAATAGACTAGTGGTGTGTGTAGTGGCATTGCAGAGCGGAGAAAAGCGCAGTGTGCCTCGGGGGGGGGGGGGGGGGGAGCGCACACCCGACGTTTATTGAAGGCTAAACAAAGAAAATAAAGAAACCGACGATGTAGGCATCCGAGCAGCTCGAGTGGATGTCTATAGAAACGCCACGAGAAGGGCTTTCTCAAATGTACATCGCGAGCTTATAATGCAACTGAAAGAGGAAACCATATACGCGCGCAGATCGTTCTACCGCGTATACACGTGCGCGGAAGTGATTTGAAATTTTTCTCGCATAGTCGTTTTCGCGAGTCATCGCAAAAGAAAAAAGAAAAAGCTTCGTACGAATTATAACTCCGAAGAATTAATACAAGCGCGCGAACGGGGCGGGAGGGGGGGGGGGGAAAGCTCGCGACAATCACTTATCCTCGTGAACGCGGCGCAAATGCCAGTAAATAAATTAACAATGACTATGCGCGTGGAGTGTATACGTGTATGGAGAGAAGTTCATGCGAATATACGAGGCTGTGAGCACATTTGCCAAAGCTGCCGAGCAACACGGATACAAGTTTATAAGCCAATGCCGAGGGCGATACGGCGAGACAAAGCTGTACAGCTCTCCAGGTGGAATGCCGCGTATGTATATATATATACGTATTTATAAACGCGCGCAAATGAATGGGAAACGCGCAGCCGCAAAGTCGGCGCGCCTATAGCGAGTTGATTAAGAAATAACGCGCGCGCGTTAGTCGGAAATCCGTAATGTCATTCGCAACCGATAAAACAAGTCAGTCGAATACGCGCCGCCCGCACCTGTGTACAGAGAAAATCAAGGAAGAGACCAAACAAAGATGCCTCTACACACAGCATCGCCTAATGGTATTACTACTACAGACAGTCGTCTTCTCTCTCTCTCTCTCTCTCCCTCTCGTAAGTCGTGTTCCATTGCCACGACTACTAGGCACATTCTCCCTCTCCTTACACACACACACACACACCTCACGGGGATTCCCCGTCCCATCGCGTTTCCCCGTAAATCCGTACAGTCCCACGCGCGCGTCGATATTCCCTGTCGTATATATACATGTATATATGTATCGAGCCTCCCTAAGCTTCCAGAGAATGCGGGGGGGTTGAAAGAACGCGCCATAAATACCGGCGAGCGTGTCGCGCTGTCTCGCGCTTGGTCCTTCCTATTCTTTCTTTTTCGGTTCGGTTCGCGGGGGACGCTCCTCGCTCGCTTTTCCGACGCTGCGCGCGCTGCCGCGCGACTCTACGTATGCGTACGCGTGTATCGACGGTTTAAGTGGATTGCAATATTTATAGCCGTATGTAGGAGAGGCGACGCGGCGCGGCTCGCCTCGCCTTTGATTTGACGCGCGAGCGAAACATCGCACACGAATTTTGGAAGCTGTGCGGGATTGTCTGAGATTTTTTTTTTTGCGCTTTTTTTTGCTTCGACGCGTCATACCTTGACGGACAGATCATTTTCAAGCAGACCAAGAGCAGCGCGCTTCGCACGCTCTAATTTTTCTTGCAGTTTGTTTATAATTTAATAGTACTCAAAAATACTTGAAATAATCGCAAAGTCGATTTTTATTTTGAAAACTTTGAAGAATTATTTCTCTTTTAAAAGATATTTTTTGAAGTACAGTTTTATCCTGTTTATCTTTATATTTAAATAGAACTTATCGAACCTATCTTGAGTCTTGACGCACGCGCACAATATCAGCCAATCACAATTCGTCTTCAGCGGCTTCAAAACATCCGGTCATGACTTTTTATTAGTGGGATTCGGTCGCGCGGGCTTGTTTCGTCAAGTACTCATTTTCACACTCGATATATATGGCACGTGTTCCGCTGCCCGACAAAAACTAAACGGAATTTGGCGGTTTTTACAGAACGCTATCAAAATTACAAATTTTACAATATGTACGCTATGTAGAAACGCACTACTGTCTAAATCTAAAACAGTGGAAATTCATTGTTTTTTAGGCCATATTGACAATTTGAAAGAGTTATAATGGTGCAACTGTAAATTAGTGAATAATCACAGTTTAAACAGGTTGAAAAAATGAACCAATTGAAAAAGTGTAGAAGGACTACCTAAAATAGTAAATGTGGACATTGCAAATAGTGAATAAAAATAATATTTGGGTAGCAATATACATTAGCTGAAATAGTTAAAATACGCTACCTATACAATGTTGCAGATACATTACTCAAACTAGTGTGTGACCCTAGTAGTAACCGGAGGCTGAAGCGGACATAAATTTTAGCCTATTCTACAAGTTCATTGTTAGCTAATGAAATAGTAAATTTTTCTCATGTTGTAAAACGATTAAGTCCAAAAAATTTCACTTTTTCAGGGTGGTGGATTCTCCACTTGAATGGTGAATTTCTCGGATGTTAAAAATGTATAATAGTACCGAAAATATCACTTCTCTTAAAAATCATTGTGACTCATTGAAAAAATAGTAAATTTTTGTAATTTTTCTAGTTGACCTTTTACTGAAGTGATTATGTACTGGATAATCAGTGTTCCAGTGACAAAGATTAAAGCAAATACTTTCTACCGTTTGAATCAGTGAATATTTACTAATTCGATAGTAAACGCAATGAAATGAGCAAAATGATAATTTATTTCGTAAACAGTAACTATTCACTACGTACTATAGCGCACAGTATTAATTAATGAACATTCACTAATTTGTAAAATGCTATTTTTTGCACCTGCACGTGTAAATAGTGAAAAAGTTCACTATTTCGGAGCTTAATATTATTTAACCATATGACAAATAGTAAATTTGTCGTTGTTTTAGATTTAGAGAGTAGGTATAGCTCTCGGCTCTCCCTTTCACTGGTATAGGCTCAAAACTTTTTTCACAAGATATACAAAACGATCGCAAGCACATATCGTATATACGACGCGCACGATCATCATCTTGGGGAAGCC